>OZ035961.1:110829426-112211926 GCA_964034945.1 Chrysopilus asiliformis | reverse complement strand
ATTCAACTTAAATATAAGAATTTTATATTCTTATCACTGATGATTTTGTGTGTTTTACAAAAAAACGTTACAAATTTTATAATAATCGACCATGAAAATGTTTAAATTAGAGTACTCAATTGAAGTGTAAAAAATGGAAAGGATTAGAGAATATTCCCTTTTTTGTTATAATTTATAATTATTAATGAATGTATTTAATATTTTTTTGTTATCGTAATTGTAATTTTCTTGAATTAAATTCCCTTTTCATTTTCTGATTTTGTTAAAATGTTTGTGAACTGTATATTGTAATGTCATAAATAATCACACTAATCATTAACATAATAGTGAAATAAAAATGAAAATTAAGAAAAAAAAGAATTAAATCAAACTAAAATATCATAGTGGTGTATTTTAATATAATATTATCTTGAATTTAACATTTAAATTTATAAAAAAAAATACCTTTGTCAGAATCAAAAACATTTTGTTATTAAAACATTTTAAGTAAAAATCGCATTTTTATTTTAGAGTTTTAGATTATCTACAAATAGTTTTTATTTTTGGGACAGATATTCTTATTATCTAAAAACATGCAAAAGTTCCTGATTCAGCAAACAATTTTAAAATGAAATTAACGACAATTTATTTTAAATTCGAAACCGCGTGGACGCAAATTTCACGTGGCACACTGAATTCGCGATATCTTTTTACCACGTTTACACTAGAGAGCCAGTAATCTAGATAAAGGACAGGCGCACTTAATAGAATTCATTTGACTGAGGATATTCTATTAATTCCAATTAGAACAGTCTTTAAGCCAGTTAGAAGTATGTAAACAGTTTTTCAATTTATTAAAACAACTACGACTTTCTAGCATGAGTTTTTTTACTTCTATTAAACGATTTCAGTTTTTGGTTAGTAAAAATGAAAAGTTTTACGCGCTTGATTTTCAGTTCAGCGGCCATTTTTACACGTCTGATTGTCCATTCTGTAAGTTACACTAAAGCGAATATATAAAACCAAGGAATGACTTGAAACCCATGTCGTCTGACATTTTTAAATTTTTCAGACGTCCAAGACTTTTGACCATTTTCATGAAAAAGGTATTAATCGATTATTTTGAGTAGTTTTTGTAGATTCCCGTTTACTCTTCTCGGATTCCTTCCATACGTTCTCCATTTGTCGCGTTGTAATGATAACTTGGGTCCCTTTTAACAACTTCTCTCTGAGTTTATTTTATTTTCAAATTTGAATGATTTTTACACCGAATTTTTACTGCGAAATTGGAATTGTAACAAAAATCAAATAAAATTTAATGCTATCTGCGGTATCCATCCAAACACTTCCAGTATTATCGTTTAAAAGTTTTCCGTTGAATATACTGGACCGCTAAATAGGTTATCGTTGAATAACGTTACTATTGAATACACTGGAATGTTGAATGTTGAAGAACATTCTACTAAAATCAGCTAGAACAGTTTTTTAATTAGAATAAAACAGTTTGAAAACAATTTTACAAATATTTTACTTGTAAATATTATTAAGTTTAGTTTATTGTGCTAATTAAATTAAATTGTATTGTTTTTCGCATTCGTTTTTCAGTTTTCTAGCCTTTTTTAGAAATCCGATTAACCACTGGTTCGATTAGAGGCTCTATAGCGAACATGTTATAGCGTCTGTGGATCGCATTAAAATTGTTATAATCGGAATTGAAAAACTGTCCTAATTTTTTAGGCTCTCTAGTTGTGAACGCTAGCCACTAATCTTTGCGGTGGAAAATGTTCCGTACGGCGAACTCCAACGAACTAGATTGGGCGAAACTTGGCACTTTTCTTGAGAAAAAAATAAGAAAAAGTAAGGCGTGAGAAAGTAAAGTAAAAAATCGTGATCTCCAAAAAGAAGTAACTTTTTCAATCAGGGCTCAATCAGACAGACTAATTGGATTTTGTTATGTTTGTTGGGCCCAATTAGTTTTGTTTTGTGTGTAGTTGTGTTTGTTCCGTTCTTTTCCGTTGATTTTTCCTGAAAAAGGCAAGTCGGCAACGAATCGCGAATCCACCAACTCGAGTTTTTTTTTTCGCGAAAAAAAAACAGGGCTGCCGAACAAACTCGCCGCAAACCTCTCGAGCAATCAGCGACCACAAAATCGACACCGACGAGGCTCAATTTATTAACGGAGCGCCGCTAATGGGGAGTTATCTGGGGGTCGAAAAGGGAAATTTGGTCGCGGTGTGAAATCGCATTCGATCAGAAAAGTTCTGCGGTAGCCGTGGAGGGTGTGGAAAGGAAAGAAAAGCCAGCAATCAAGTGGATAAAGGGGTGCAATTCGCAACAACAAAAAGTGTTGGCTGGAAAACAATTTTCGAATATTCATCTCGCTGGCTGTTCGCTACAGTGCGGGATATTTGGGCCGATGAATATCTGGTCATGCAGTGATAACATAAGTAATTATAAGTAATGTGAACCGATTTCCGAGAGAAAAAAATTCAAATCAAAAAGAAAAAGTTTTTTTTTGGCCTCGCCCGTCAAATATTATACAGAGAAACAGGCAACCAACCACCACACACGTCCTCGTACATACACACACGCAACACCGAGTCACACAGCACTCACACACAGCCGTACACGCATCCATTGATAAGTGCTATCACACACATTTCACCGCAATAATCGCACTGGAGCCGAAATAAACAAAGTTTCCGATTCCAAGAAAATTCGCGTATCGAGAAAATCGCAGCCAAGTGCACGGTGAAAATAGAGAGTGCAAAAATTGGCCCGCACGCCGCGAAACTCCGCACCTTCGCTTGTGAAAACTGAAACAGGAAGGTTTCGGGGGCAAACCACCCCAAGTAAAGGCGAATAGAACTAGCAGAGTTCTTCAGGAGATAGCGAAAGGACATCCGACAATACGAAGCGCGGGGTGAGACGTTACAACTGACCAAAACAACCAACAAATGTGCTGTTGGATAGTTTGTTGTCCTGGCGTTTATCTGGCAGTCAGTCGAGTTCGAGGCGAAAGTCTTCTCCATTTTGTTTGATTTTAGTTATCGAAGGCAGAACTAAACTCTTTGGTTTCCTTTTGGCGGATATCGTGATCCCGGAGACTAAAAACGGTGTAAGTATCAATGAACATTTCATAGTCAAACGAATTTAATTTGCGAATCCCCAAAAAAACGCTTATCTCAAAAACAATCCCATGCCACTCGATTGGGTTTTGTGGCACATTTTGCATTTTGGTTAATCGCTTGATTCTTGAGTAGTCTATCTATGGATTTTCCACAAGATTTTCCTTCTTGGTTGCTGTTTCTTTCGTCGACAAATGCTTTTCCAACTCGAATGTTGTTTGTTGCATAAAAATTGCACTCAAAACACCAACATGGCGAGTGCAAATATGCAACACAGACACGAATCCCACAGTGCTGCCGTTTGGTGACTCCTCCAAAGTGTCTTGCATTGCAATTATTTTTGAAATTATCTAAAGAAGCTTAAATTAGCGTGACGTATTCTAGAGACAACCGCAAAGATTAAAGTCTGCTTACAATCACTTGGCTTTTGATATTTTACATAAGAAATCAAATACAGTACGCTCTCGATACGGTGAACAATCAGTGATGGGCCTTGATTTTTTTTTTATTTTAGTGTAACGCGTGTACGGTTTTGTTCGACCATCCAATTAAATGCTTCAAAAATCGGTTACCCAACGGAAATTTTAATGCTCGTAAAATGAAGAAAATTTAGCAAATGCTTTTACTAGAAATTTAGCACTTTTTAAGACAAAACTCTGAAAAAAACCAAATTGTACCAAAATATACTAAATTCCTAGTAAAAACAATTAAGTACTAGATTTTATTAAATCGGTCCAGTTATGAATGAAAAAAAAAATTCTTTGAAGTAATTTTAGGCCTCGATTAGACATAAATTGCGATTTTTTCATAACAGTAAAAGATAAAATTGTTGCAAATATTATTCTCTTCAATTCATCTCATACAATGAACCATCAAAAACCCGTTAGTTTTCGAGAGAATCGCAAAAAACTTTTTTTTTTTTGGAAATAACGATATATCTCTATACCGGTGTGAGATATCGAGTTCCAGTCAAAGACAAAACTGTAGGAAACTTAACTGTCTTCAAGTTTTGTTATATATAAGACTACTCAAAAACGCGCAGTTTCGGGGTAAACAGCAAAAAATGAAATTGGGATTTTAAAAAGCCGTCATTTTGGTTACTTCCAGTTAACCGTCCTGAGCTGTGCTTCAGCATTAAAGGGTCTTAACCTAAGCTCTGACTGGAACTATAAAAAAAAACGGATCTCCACCAAAAGTTGATAGGATCGTTCCACTCCAAGGGTGGCTTCATGTAACTTATTTTCGATCGACTGACTAGTCGAAGGAAATTTTTAATCGACCGAAAATTATATACAGGTCGAAACTAATTCTGGTTCATACGACATAAGAACCTTTTCTGGGTAATTTGGAATCGCAAAATTCGAATCTGGCCGTGGTTTGACTGCGTCAGCTCTACTTTTTGACATATGAAGAGAAAAAGAACTGTTGATTTCCAAATTATAAATATTTAAAGCAATTTATGAGTGACACTTCGTATCTGGAAAAGTAGAGCTGGTGCAGTCAAACGTGGTTAGATTCGAATTTTGCTATCCCAAACTCTCCAGAAAATACTCTTACATATATCGTGTGCACTAGAATCAGTGCCGGTCTGAGTCATAATTTTTGGTAGACTAAAGATTTCTTTCGACTGGTCAGTCGATCGAAAATAAGTTACTTGAAACCACCCCAGGACCAAAAATCGCTGTAAAATTTAATGGCTCTAATAGTTTTTCAGAAATCTTGTACACAGACTGACAGGCAGACTGACAGGCAGACTGACAGGCAGACTGACAGACTGATAGACTGACAGACTGACAGACTGACAGACTGACAGACTGACAGACTGACAGACTGACAGACTGACAGACTGACAGACAGACTGACAGAGAGACTGACAGACAGACAGACTGACTGACAGACAGACTGACAGACAGACTGACAGACTGACAGACTGACAGACTGACAGACTGACAGACTGACAGACTGACAGACTGACAGACTGACAGACTGACAGACTGACAGACTGACAGACAGACTGACAGACAGACTGACAGACAGACTGACAGACTGACAGACTGACAGACTGACAGACAGACAGACTGACAGACTGACAGACTGACAGACTGACAGACTGACTGACTGACTGACTGACTGACTGACAGACAGACAGACAGACAGAACGACATTTTTTAATATGACTCCAATTGACTCAGGAGTCTTCGGGAAATGATTTGAAAGCAAAATTAAGAGGTCAAAACACAATTTTATTATACCACGTAAACATAACCGACATCTCCTTTCGTTCTTCCGACCATCCTGTGCTTCGGCATTAAAGGGTCTCCCCCTCAGCTCTGGCTGGAACTACAAAAAAAAAGTACAAACTCAATTGATGTCTAATTGAGACCCAAAAATTGAGACAAGGAAGGTGTGTTTCTTGAGACTTGTTGGCAAAGTAGTAAATTTAACAAATATTCAATTAAGAACGATTCTATACCGAATTCAAGCGACAGCACTGTTACAAGTCGTGTGACTTGACTAAATGCGTGTGATCAGAAGTTTTCTTTCAAGAAGCTGTCCGCCTTCTTTCCACTCTTTGCCGTCTTACATATAGATTGTGTCAGAATAGCACACAGCGAAGTCGAGTCGAGTCGAGGCTAATAGAAACAGAAAATTGTAAAAATTATGATTTGATTAATTTGATTAACCTAATCAGACACACGACAAATCATCAGAAATGAAAAGAATTGTGCTCTTCTCCTGCTTTATGGCATTTGGCACCGAATCTCTGCCATTCCAATTAGAGAATCGAAAATTTTTCCACGAAAACCGAAAAAGCTAATGTTTTTTTTTTTTATTATTTTATATATTTTTATTTGCACTGAGGAAATGTGGGAGACAGGGAGTACAAACAATGTTTGCCGCATTTGAATTCGGATGCGTATAAAAGAGATAAAAAATTAAAGAAGGTGTAATTTTCGTATATTGCAGGAAAACACTGTAAAAGTTTTTTTGTCGACTTTGTTTTTTGTTTTTGTTCTTGTGTTCTGTTGCTGCTGCTGCTGCTATAGTTCTGGTACTTTTTCACATTGTGACTGTTTTTTTTTATGAAAAAAAAACTACAACATTATGAGATCATAAGAAGATTTATCTATAATTATATAAACGAGAATTAGTTGCCGTTTTGTTCAATAGCAAAAGTTTGCTTGATAATTTCTAGAGCTCGTGTAGATTTTGCCATGAATGAGACGAAATAATAAATTTTGTTGGTTGCCCACTTTCTGTTGTTTTTTCTTATCTGCAAGGTAATTGCTTGGCATAAACTTGTTCCGCTACCCCCTGTTGTATGTTCACCCGGCATTTGTGCTTCATTTCATTTTCATTTGCTCGACTGTTGGTTGAATGGAATCTCCCAAAATGGAATCTGCAGTGATCGCCTCTTCAAGTTCACATGCTGGTGGAAAAAATAAATAATTTAAAAAAATGCAACCCAACCAAGTGGTTATTGTTTGTACAGAGTTCTATTTTTATGCTAACTGTTTGTAATTTTATCTTTGATTAAATAATAATCGTACAATGAGATATTGAAAGTTTTCACCCAATGCGGAATACGATTTTTAGAGGAGTTCTTCACATAAAACCGTTATTTTGAACAAACTCTTCTTTGCACGAATGTTAATTTTAAACAGAAAACGGCCAAAAACTAATGAAATCAAATTTAATGCAGTGGAACCGCCATAATAATGAAAATTTCCCCGCAACTTCGAAAGAAAACCACGAACAAAAATATTAGTTCTGAGCAACACAAAACTTTCCTCTGCAATATTTAGTTTCGGAAAAAATATCTCGAGAACCGTTAAAGATACATAAAAACCGTTAAAAGGAAAAATACGGAAATTTTTTATTTCCTTTGAATTTTTGTATAACGTTTTTTTCTCAAAAGTGCGTAGATTCCGAGAAATTTTCAAAACAAACTTGAGTTTTGTTGAAATATGCTGAGAAGTGAGAACCATCAGTTTTTCTTATAGTTCCAGCCAGAGCTTAGTAGAAGACCCTTTAATGCCGAAGCACAGCTCATCAGTTTAAACTCATGTTTAACAAAACCTAGGTTTAAAAGGGCTGTTGAGAACCGTCATTTTGTAGGAACCCAGAACCGGGTACCGTTTAGTGTATTGTTTTGGTTAATGTAAGTCGTGTTTTATTAAGGAGAAAATTAATAAAAATGATGGAAATTTGGATCATTTTTACAAAAAAGTAATTAGCAGATCAACTGGATCTGTAGAAGAGGCTTCCAACCAGATTGCACACAATCTGGGGCTGCACATAAACAAAAGCAAGACTAAGTATATGGTGGCATCGGCAGCATCAAATCAACCATCGGATATTGGTCAAAGTATACGGGTAAGAAATCACAACCTTGAAGTTGCACGAAGCTTCAACTACCTACGGTCAAAAGTAGCAGCCGACAACAACCTAATTGAAGAGATCAATGTGCCAAAGGCGCTGAAGCATAAACACTATTGTAGCGTAGTTATAATTAATTTAAGTTATTGGATTGTAAATAATACTATTTATTAAAAAAAAAAAAAAAAAAAAAAAAACCGCGCACGGCTGCTTAAAGCCAACAAAACAGCATATCAAAGCTCTTCAGGTCTAAAAATCTGACTATAATAACCAAACTGCAACTGTACAGGACCCTGATCCTGCCAGTATTCATGTATTTCTCTGAGAGTTGGGTACTAAGCAATAAAAATTGCGTCCTCTTGTCCGCGTTTGAGAGGAAGATACTCAGAAGGATCTTTGGCCCCATACATACTCAGAAGATACTCAGAAGGATCTTTGGCCGGAGACTCTACAATGACGAAGTTTATGAGAGATATCAGGACGTGCCCGTAGTCAAGCTCATAAGACTCAACAGACTCCGGTGGGCTGGTCTTTTCACTCGAATGAGTAAAAGTGACCCGGCTCGGAAAGTCTTCTGCGGTAGGTTATTAACAACATGGCGACGACGAAGACCCAACGTCAGATGGCAAGACTGCGTTGACCAAGATGTGAAGATAATTGGGATGCAAAATCGGAGGACATCGGCACGTGACCGGGACCTCTGGCGAAAGACATTGCGGCAGGCCAAGACCGGAAACCGGTTGTAGTGCCGAGAGAGAGAGAGTAATCGGTTCTTGGTCTCGGAATCGGATACCCGTTTTTCGCAGAACTGGTTCCTGAAAAGCAAAACACACTAAGCGCGGTATTACACACGGCAACTTTCGGGCTTACTTAAGCCGATTTTCGGGAGAAACGACTGCGGAGGGAAAAGTTGCCACTCGAAATCATGGCTTATCGACAATCTGCATACATGCAAAGCGTGTGAACCGGTTTGGGAAAAGTAGTAGGCAGAAATCATTTTCGTTCTGACCGTCAGCAGGTAAAGATCTTGGGAAGTATATGAGCAGCAGCAATTTCAATGGTTTGAGTCCACACACACACATGTAAACTTGTGTAGCATATGCAAACAGGATTGGCTTATTTAAGCAACAATTGTAAGCACATTGGCTTATTAAGCCCAAAAGTTGCCGGCTTAAATAAGCCAAGTGTAATACTGGACTAAATCACCCATTTAGGGTCTTGAGTTATCATAACTACGTGAACGAGCTGCCGTTTCTCATTTTTTTTGCGGAAAATTTCAAAGTTCTTCGATATCATCCTGCGTCGCAATCCTTTTTTCTTGTTTTGGAACTAAGTCCAAAAATACATACAGTAGACTCGCAATTATATGAACGTTCTATTAAATGAACGGCTGTATTAAATGCATAGAAAATATTTGAGATTAAATACTCTGTAATATGAACAGCTTTACATTTGATGTTCACATAATCGCGAGTGTACTTTTGCTGTCATTCGTCTAAATGTAGCATTAGTGTTTTTCGTCTGTACATGGACGCTATCATAATACGGAAGAAAATCTGGTTGTCGAATAGAAATGGTTTAGATAGAATCAAAAATATTCCAATATGACCTATAGCTCGAAAATGATCAAAGTAAATAATACTAAAAACTCAGAAGTCGAGAAATTCAAAGAAAAACAAATTGTTTCTACCATTAAATTTAAAATCATTGCTAAAGGTTATATCGAGAACTGGTAGAAATATTTAACCGCCACAACCACAACAGAAAAAAAAACACTGAAAACCGCAGAACACACCATTAAAAAGGCCAATTTATTTAAATGTTCACAAAAACCATACTTAAGTTTGTTTATGCCCTAATGATATAAAATACAGCCGCTATTCGTTGGTCGTGTCTGAATTAAATGGAAAAAAAAATTGGAGAAAAAATGAAAAACAGAAAGGAAAAGAGTCCAAGCCCAACCATACAAAATATTATCATAACACATTAGTTTACTTGATTATGTTTGTTATACATCTCGATTGGGCTTGGCCACCGTCTATTCATCACGGGTCAATAAAACTAGGAAAACCCGGAAATATTTCCACACGTTTTCGCATCAGGTACACGACGTTTCAAAGAAAAATGATGAAAATTCAACAAATATGGGCCGAGTCGAATGGTAGTTTGTTTTTTAACAAATAAATGAGAAAATATTGAAAAGAAACAAAAATCTGCATATCAAAATTTGAAAGCCAAAAAAAATGAAGAATGAATGATCTCAATCCCCAAACCGAGTATTACATCATTCTTGTACGACGTGGACGGACTGATCTGAACAATAGGTTTATGTGGTGTCATCTGTGGTGTATGTTACGTTGCATGGATTTTAGATTTTCTACCCCTAATTTGAACATCTAGCAACATGAAAACCGGAATTCCCGATGAATCCCGCAAATCGCTTCAACATGGTTTCAATTGAAATTCCATCCAAATCACACGACATCCAGTCTAAGCGTAGCTCAGCTCCAGATTCTAATCAAAAATTAATTGCATAACAATAATAGCCACAAGTTCTAAAGTCTAGCTAGCGGCTAGCTACCAGATGGCTAAAAGTCTAATCAAATTTTGCAGCCAAAAAAAAAAAAATAATGTGATTCTTTTTTCTTTACTTTGGCATTTTGGCTCGCGTGGTGGAGGAGGGAGCGAGTGAGCGAAAATGAAGCCAGCTGTTGTTGTAGATCCGGATCTCAAAGAGACATCGCCGGGCGGCGGGCACACCGCTCAATTTAAGCGCCATTTGACCTCTACAGCAATCAAATTGGACATCATGAGTATGGCGCGATGCGAGCGAGTATCAAATGACCCGCCGTTGGGACTTCCATGCTGCTGGGGCTACTCATATCGATGTTTAGACCACTTAATTCCATTAACAGATTTCAATCATAAATTTGTTAACCCGGCGACAAGATTTAATTCTCTACTGTTGTCTAACACGAAATAAATTTGTCAAATTTAATTGATTTAAATCTTTAATTTGAAAATCACTTTTGAATACACAATCCGACATAAATTGTAGTAATTTTCACATATTAATTTGGAGAAGATTGTGTAACTTTTATTATTTTAGAAATTTATTACTATTCGAATGGTTATTCGTAAAGAACTTCTATTGATGTCGTTCACGTTTACATGTTTTCTGCAATAATTGTTTTTGAGTATGTCGAGAGCTCCGTGCAAGATTAAGGATTCACAATTGCTGATTGAAGAATTTTCTATCAAAATCAGCAAAAAATTACTAAAAATCTTCTCAATATTAACGGTTTATCGTACTTACAAAAACTTTTACAAACATTTTGTACTTACAAAAATTTTGACAGATCGAGACGATAATCTTGCACGGGAGACGTCGATATATAATCAATTTTTTATGCATTTCGCATACATTAAGGATCTCGCAGAGGTTTTTTGACTGTTTGTGCCTCTAAAAACTAGTTTTAAGTCCAGCACGGTACTTCTACGATCGACAAATTGCGAGATATTTGCAAAAGTGTAAGGATTATTCAATCCTTTTCGATATTCAAACAGATTTTTGTAGACTGAAGCTGCGATCTCTTACGAACCAGTAAATACAGACAATGAAAATCGTATTTTGTCTGGCAATGCTAGACACACCAATTAAAAATGATTTGGTAACACCAATTGAAGATGATTTGGTGACACCAAAGTGCATAAATTCACAACGATTCGCATTATATTCAATTTAAAATCTTGGACGTGTCATGTGATATGTTAGAATCTACCACTTATAGACACAAAAAATTATTCACATTTGGTACGTTTGACATTTACGAATCTAACGAACTTTGATTCAGTTCGTGGTTCGTGAGTTAACTCGGCTTAAAACAATAAAAGAAAAATCTCCGATACGCGACTTTTGGCTGCCTTCGTAAGCAACTTTTCACGTATTTAGCGGTTGTCTATTAAATACGTCTCACTTTTATAGGGAGGTGGTCTGCAGTAGTTCTAAATTCCATACTGGTGGGGTGGTCCTAAAGCCTAAAATTAGCTTCACATGAACAGGCCTTACAAAAAAATTCTTCATATTTTAACCCTATTAGTCCCGAGAGAAGAAATTTTTCACAACAAACCCAAAATATTAGATCTAAAAACTATCAAGCCTTTCGCACATGATAATTATAGTATGTCTTCTAGAGGAGATATTATAGTAAGTCTTCTGGAGAAGATATTATAGTAAGTCTTCTAGAGAAGACATATTATAATTATCAGGTGCGAAAAGCAATAATTGTGTCGATAGTATGTTTTCTGGAGAATGTCTTTCTGGACAGGGAACAAAAGAGTTGAATCTAGCAAAAAAAATTGACAACGCATGTTTAATTGTCTCTTCCGCCTTTTTTTACTTTCCTCTTTTATAGAAGGAAAGTATTGTATTCATGACCGAGATCGACTCGAGAACGGGGGCAGATGGGAAATTTCTGATCAGTACGAAATCCGTTTCAGGAAAAATTATGAGGATGTCCGTGCATCTGTCTGTCGGTCTGTCCGTTTTACATATCTTAAATAACTCGAGAACGGTTTTCACCTGGCGATTTGAAATTTTTTGTGAAAAAGTTTTACAAAAATCTTTGGAAAAGTAACGGTAGCTCTAACTCCCATACAATTTTGTTTTTTGGAAAATTTCTCGAAACCTATGCCCTTTTGGGAAAAAATGAATATAACAAAATTTAAAGGATATAAAATTTCCTGCGTTTTTTCCTTTAACGGTTTTTTTGTATCTTTAACGGTTCTCGAGATATTTGAAAAAATTCAGTATTTTGAAAATTTCTCGAAAACTATGCACTTTTGGGAAAAAATGAATGTAACAAAATTTAAAGGATATAAAATTTTCTACATTTTCTGCTTTAGCGGTTTTTTGTATCTAACGGTTCTCAAGATATTTGAAAAAATTCAGTATTTTGAAAATTTCTCGAAAACTATGCACTTTTGGGAAAAAATGAATATAACAAAATTTAAAGGATATAAAATTTTCTACATTTACTGCTTTAGCGATTTTTGGAATCTCTAACGGTTCTCGAGATATTTGAAAAAATTTAGTATTTTGAAAATTTCTCGAAAACTATGCACTTTTGGGAAAAAATGAATATAACAAAATTTAAAGGATATAAAATTTTCTACATTTACTGCTTTAGCGGTTTTTTGTATCTCTAACGGTTCTCGAGATATTTGAAAAAATTTAGTATTTTGAAAATTTCTCGAAAACTATGCACTTTTGGGAAAAAATGAATATAAGAAAATTTAAATATAAAATTTCCTGCGTTTTTTCCTTTAACGGTTTTTATGTATCTTTAACGGTTCTCGAGATATTTTTAAAAAAAATATTTTTCACGTATTTTTCCCGAAATTTTAAATATTGCAGAGGAAAGTTTTGTGTTGATCACAACTGATATTTGGAATATTTGTCAAGACTTAAAATTTGAAAAAAAGAACCTTGAAAGATGGTAAAAATTTTAATAATAATTTAACGCAGGGATTTGGCCTCAAAAGTAAAAGCAATGCAAAAACTCTCAACGCTATTATCCTCAGTTTATTTTGGATACCAAATTTATACGTAACTTTTTTTAGTACACTTTAAGAGTTTGTTTAAAAAAAATCCCCTTTTAGTATTTTGAAAGTTTAAGTACAAGATTTGCTCCTAACTAACGGACAAAACAATTCATAAACAAACAGACTAACAAGTGAAACTAAATCTTATTTAACTTATCTAACGATTTGTGTTTTTTTTACTCTCTTACAGATCACTGTCGCTGGCGCAAAAACAAAATCAATCATCAAAATCCATACTGGAGTACATCAATTTTTAAATCTCAATAAAATACAAAGTGAAAAGAAGAAATAAAAAAAATTAATATTAAATAAAAAAAAAATAGTAATAAAAAATCTTCTAGAATATAAAAAAAAGGTAGAATAGTTAAACGCGATTTTTATTAATAATAAATTTAGTGTGAAAAGAAAGTAAAAGAAGTTATAATTTATTTTTCTACACATTAATAAATAGTAAATCTATCAAATTCTTTTATACTACTTCTACAACAATTTTACAACAATTGTCATCACATTCTGCTGGCTGTTTATTTCGTATAAAACAGATCAACTTCGCAAGTGGTTCCAGCCAAAAATGTTTGCTATTTGCAATAAAAATAATTCATCGGTAACGAAAGGTTAAAACGATCGTGAAATCGTGTAAACGTGACCCGATCGATCGATCCAGAAGCAAAATAGTCGAATTGCTAGCGATTCAAAAATATAATAATAATTGAAAATCAAAGAGTAAAGTTTTTTTTTGCTTGTATTTGGCCGGGAATTTTATGTGATCGTGTGTATGATCAAAAGTGTGGATAAAATTGATCCTCATAATTCAATCAAACAGCAGATTTATTTCAAGACGAGAGGGGTGCGTGTAACTAGAAGTTAGTATGGAGTGCTGTTTATCCGAGGAGGCTAAGGAACAGAAGCGCATCAATCAGGAAATTGAAAGGCAGTTGCGTCGAGATAAACGAGATGCACGACGAGAACTTAAGCTGCTTTTGCTTGGTAAGATTTTTAGGACTTTAGAATAGAATTTCTCAGAAACGATTGATTCGATTTTCATGAAAGTTCACCGTTAGGTTTGGCAAGTGACTGTTTTTCAATATTCTTCTTCGTGTCTTACCTAGAAACTGAGTTAATCTTCGCTAAGACATGTGTAGCTTTTAATTTAAATCATTTTGTCACATTATTTCAAGAGAAATTCGCCTGCGGTGCATTCTTAATCATTGTTTTTGGTCGCATGAAATTTGATATCACGATTTCCATTCAAAAACATGTTATTTTTCATTTTTTTTCAGAAGAGAACACATATTTTCAATATCCTTTGATCGGTGGTACAAGTAAACTTATGGTCACACACTTTATCACACACTTCCTCACCCGCCCCTCTCCCTGGGCCGTCCTGCCTTGAAAAAATGAACGTTTCTCATAAAAATGATAAACAAAATGGATTCATTTCATCCCCTATCTCTCCAAATATGGCGCTACATCCCAAAGTGGGACTGGGCCTCCTTAATTGAGGTTTCATTATAATTGTCTCTCCTGTTTCGCACCTACAGTTTTTACATGGGTTGCGAAGCATGGATGAATTACAACATTTGTAAGGTTTTTACGCTGCAACCCATCAACAGCAAAGGTCGTGATATCAATCTAGACCGATGATGTTAACATCACACGACTGCTATCACTAATCATTCCGTTTAGTGGACTTAAATGACAGCGTGCCACTTGATAATGTTAGGTCCTGTAAGGATAATGGTAGGTCCTGCAAGGATAACGTAGGTTTTTCCTGAAACCTATTCGCTTTTGGGAAAAAATGATTGTAACAAAATTATAAGGATATTTTCCACATTTTTTGCATTACCGGTTTTTTTTTGTATCTCCAACGGTTCTCAAAATATTGAAAAAAAAATGTTTTTTGAAAATTTCTCGAAAACTTTGCTGTTTTATGAAAAAATGTTTATAACCAAATTTAAAGGAAATAAAATTTTCTACATTTTTCTCTTTTAACAGTTTTACGTATCTTTAACAGTTCTCGCGATATTTGAAAAAATATTTTTTACATATTTTACCTGAAACTAAATATTGCAGAGGAAAGTTTTGTGTTGATCACAACTGATATTTTATCAATGGGACACCATTTTAACGGTGACGTATTTATAAGTTTTGGGCCCTCATGTAAAAATGTTTGCCGGAATCTCAAAAATTTACATCTTCTTTAGGAATTAGGAGACTGAATATCTGAGGACCCAAAGTTTAACCTTTTGCACTCCACTGACGCCTATACGGTGACATAATAAGTTTAACCACAAAATTGTGGTGTGCAAAAGGTTAAAAGATGGTTTTTTTTTAAAGAACCTTGCAAGACTCGACGGTTTTTATGCTCCTGAGCTGATTTTTGATCCAATTGGGGCATCACATTCGTTGCACTTGCGTTGGAAAGGTAATTTGCTCTAGTTTCATGGACACGAGCTCTTTTTTGGGAGAAAACTACAGAGGGTTGGTCAGCTGCCATGTTAAACAGGGGGTTGGTCTGCTGCCATTTTAAACAGGGGGTTGGTCAGCTGCCATTTTAAACAGGGAGTTGGTTAGCTGCCATTTTAAACAGGGAGTTGGTCAGCTGCCATGTTAAACAGGGGGTTGGTCTGCTGCCATTTTAAACAGGGGGTTGGTCAGCTGCCATTTTAGACGCAATGGTTTTTGCATACAGTTTTCGACGTTTTTATTGGTATTTTTGGGATATCAATCTTTAGGGCCACCTAAAAGCTTTTTATTTTTGGGATACCGATCTTTGGGGCCTCCCCATTAAACTGTTGGCGATTTATTTACATGTGAGGCTTGTAGATTACATACTAATATTACATACTAAAATGAGTTGGTGTCTGTCTGTTCCTCTTTCACGCAAAAACTGCTGAACCGATTGACTTGAAATTTGGCATGAGTGGCTGTGGTAGTTCTGGTTCCAACATAGGCATACGGAAAAGTAGCGCGAGGGGTGGGGAGAGTAAGGGGAGGGGGTAAAGTGATTTCGAAACTTAGTTTTTGCGCTATGTTACTCTTTCGCGGGGAAACTACCGAGCCGATTGGCCTGAAGTTTAGCTCCAACATAGACCATAAAAAAAAATGAAAAAACTTTACCCGGCAACGACGGGTATGCAAGCTAGTAGCAAATAAAATTGACGATTGATATCTATGTAAATATGATTACATCAGTGATCGCTAAATTCCGCATTGACATAAGTATCATCTATAATAATAATAAAAAAGAATTTAAAAAATGGCATTTCTTTCATATTTCATCCTTTGTAGGTTTTCATCTTTAAAAATTATGTCAAATCGCACTTTTGTTTAGCGGTCAAGTGACGAAACGGATTAAAAACTTTTCCTTTTGCGAAATGAATCTTATGTCGAATAAAATCTGTTATTGTTTCATTTCTTCTGTTATTGTTATTATGATTTTTGATTGTCGTTTATTTTTTGTTTGTTTGTTAAACGATCTTTTAGCCAATGAGCACAAAACGTGTTCATTTAGTATATTTTCACTAATCATTGGCAGTTTGTTGTGATTTTTCTTACACCGTCGACCTGCACATCTCTTATCATGATGATATCCGTGTGTAATCTTTTGACAGATTATTCTCATTATCGTCCGTTTGTCGGTGTTGTGTGGTTGTTTGTCGTTTCTTTAAAAAAAACGTTGAAATCGCATATAGGACAACCGCAAGCGTTTAGCCTAAGCTATCATTCAGCACATTCACATGCTGTCGAGGTACACTTGTATTCAAGTGACTGCATCTATGCTAAGCATTATAAGTTCATCTCGGCGGGGGTGCATCCATCAGAGATTTATAATAATTCTTTTCTTGAAGATGGAAAAGATAGGCAATGTGCCCGGCACATGAAGTTACTTTGATGCGAACAATTTTAATGATTTGTTGGTTGTGCATTGTAAGTTTGTTTGGTTCGTTGGACGATTTCTTTTTCATTCCTGGTATTTATTTTATTCCATGAATTTCATTATACATACCGACACACACACCACATGTGTGTGTGTGTGTTTGTTTGTTGTATGTCGCCGATATCTGTATCTGAATTAAATTCGTCCTGGTATTTGTCGTGTGTAAGACGATTCCTTTCGCTTCTGGTGGATGACAAACGTTTTATGTAACACATGAACCCAGGGACTTGGGTCATTCATAAGTCGTCCGCCTGTCTGTTTTTGGCGCATGCTCCCGAGCCAATCCCTGAAAATGGCGAGCGCTTTCTGGATAGCAAGCAGGCACAACATAGCGTTTTCCTTAAAATTTCACATTGCCATGATTCCAGTCTATTATGCCAAGGCAATTTCTTTAATCGAATCACCGCAAAAACTATGCATTTTTCCTGTTCAATAAAAATTTCCTTTAACTATAGCGGTGAAAGAAAAGAAAAACTGTTTGTCCTGGCATAAAACGAACCCCCAAACCTGGTCGAGGGCATCTACTCTGTGATGACAATAAACTCTTGACAAGATCCAAGTATGGAGAATGAAGTCACTCACAGTGTCGGTCGGTCGGCGGCAACGATTCTGATGCCGATGACGGTGCGGCGGTGACTGTGACGGGCAATACGAAATCTCCGCGGGGGGCGAATAAAGAAAAAGACATCAGGCATCATCGCACAATGAATGGAAAAACTAGGATCCTCTTGACATCTCCAGCACCTATTCGTATATGCTGTCAATACTAGACCTACCCCCCAAGCGCCGCCACCAGCCCACAAAACGTTCACTGCTAGCAGTTTAAGTTGTATAGCTAAGAATCGAACATTATGCATGCACAAGGACCAAAGTAGCAAGCGAAAATCCTTTCCCATTGTATGCCTTTTACTTCCTGCTATATAGTGCAGGCATAATTTTCATTTCCATCTGAAGGAATTTTCGCTGCCTTCTTCTCGCTACCTTCTCCTCGTCCTCAATTGACGCTTCGCTTTCTTCGGCCTCTTTGAATTCTCTCCAAAGTCCTTTGTGTTTTGGTGTTACTATAGTTGTGCTCTTTCATGGCTTTGTTCTGGTTCTTAGTATTTTTTTTTCTAGGGGCCGGTGACTCCTTTTCAGAATTTCTCGTTTTTTTTTTCTAACAACAATATTTTGCCGGTCGTCTTCGACGTTGTGTCGTTTCGATGCCGCGAATAATTCCGTAATTTTGCTTGCATAAATATTCTGTCCTCTCATAATCAATCATTAAACTTTTATGTCCGTTGTCACGACATGCCTTTTATGTTAATCCCGTTAAAATTGATTAGAATTTACATACGGAAGACTATATATATAAGTTAAATACTTTATGGACTTTTAAAAGTTTTTGGTCATGCAACACATCAATGGTGACCATTTCAATATATTTATTCTATTCCCCCTTCCCCCCGTTTCCCCCCTCCGATCCATGTTAATTTGTCAATTTAGTAGTCATATTTCAATTAGTATTTTTTCCATTTAACAGTGATTCACATTGATTTTAATTGGGGATTTCAAGGTTTATAAAGTATACTGGGCACCAATCATGTATTCCGACGCGTCTCTGTCTTTCGACTTTGACGCAGCTTTTAACTCTTGACTTCGCCATATCAGCAGCTTCAAATTTCCTGGAATGACAGTCAGAATCACGTTTCGATTCATAGTGACGATTCCGCGAAATTTCAAGCAGCAGATATGGCGAAGTCCAGAGTTAAAAGCTGCGTCAAAGTCGAAAGACAGAGACGCGTCGGAATACATGATTGGTGCCCTGACTCCAACTTCTAAAGCAAAGTTTTGGCCTAACTCCGACTTCTAAAGCAAAACTTTGGATGGACTTCTGAAGCAAAATTTTGGCCTGATTCCGACTTCTAAAGCGAAACTTTGGCCTAACTCCGACTTCTAAAGCAAAATTTTGGCCTAACTCCGACTTCTAAAGCAAAATTTTGGCCTGACTCCGACTTCTAAAGCAAAATTTTGGCCTAACTCCGACTTCTAAAGCAAAATTCTGGCCTAACTCCGACTTCTAAAGCAAAATTTTGGCCTAACTTCGACTTCTAAAGCAAAATTTTGGCCTAACTCCGACTTCTAAAGCAAAATTTTGGCTGGACTCCGACTTCTAAAGCAAAATTTTGGCCTAACTCCGACTTCTAAAGCAAAATTTTGGCATGACTCCGACTTCTAAAGCAAAATGTTGGCTTAACTCCGACTTCTAAAGCAAAATTTTGGCCTAACTCCGACTTCTAAAGCAAAGTTTTGGCCTAACTCCGACTTCTAAAGCAAAATTTTGGCCTAACTCCGACTTCTAAAGCAAAATTCTGGCCTAACTCCGACTTCTAAAGCAAAATTTTGGCCTAACTTCGACTTCTAAAGCAAAATTTTGGCCTAACTCCGACTTCTAAATGAAAACTTTGGCCCGACTCCGACTCTACAGCCCTGGTAGGATGTCCAATTTTTTGGAAACTTCGAGCGTTAATGTAACGTTTTTTTAAAGTCTTCGCTTGAACTTCGCCTGTTCATAAAATGCCTGGCGGTGTTAAAGTCACGAAAAAATTTTGAAAACCTTCATATCTACTTAGAAATATCACACTTCAAGTAACAAACGTAAGTCAAGCTTTTTGGGAGGCATAAGGTTAGGCTTATCAACAAGATTTGTAACAAAATTTTCAATTTTTTGATTCAAAATTTTTGCACGATCGAAAATAACGTAACTTACTCAACTTTTGTGATGCAATTCAACTTATGTGATGGATGAAAATTGAAAGAATTTCTTTAACACATTGACTGCCATGGCTATCGTGTTTGATAGCCAGTGGTGCTTCCTTGGAGCCATGTCTATCGTATTTGGTAGACAGTGGTGCTTCCCTGGGGGCCATGGCTTTAAAAAACATATAACTATGTGTTGAAAACAGCACAAATAACAAAGAAACTGTTTTGGCATTTTTTTAAACTTTTGGAAAATTGGTTTGGCAGTCAACGTGTTAAAGGATTTTTCCATCGTAAAAAATTGAAGTTTTAAAGGGTGTGTCGCGTGGTTAACGAGTTAGATCTTTTTAAAGTGTGTATTATATATTAAACTTACGTCCATCCTTTTATTTTCTTGCCTGTCATTAACCGCGAATAAATTGATCTGAAATCTTGAATTTTTGGCCACGGTCTGTTATACAGAAATTATGAAATCACATGCGTTTACAATATAAAATTTAGAACGCTAGGACGTTTCATTTCTCGCCGAAATTGTCTTAAATTCAAAAAATTGCTTATCTTGTATAAAACTACCAACCAATCGGTCTGAGTTTCATCGCGAAATTTACATTCTTTATGTTCTAAATCAATAGTGCTTATTTTAGAACATGTGGTGTTCAACATGTGAAAAGAGTAATTTTAAATTGTGGTTCTCTTTATTTATAAAAAAACCAACAACTTTTATGAGTTAGAAAATTGATTTTTATTTAAACAATTTGAAAATGTTTTAATTATTTTTTAGTAATTAATATTTTATGAAATATTTCAGGTACTGGTGAATCAGGCAAATCAACATTCATCAAACAGATGCGAATAATTCATGGCGCTGGTTACTCAGACGAAGATAAAAAAGGCTTTATAAAAATTGTTTACCGAAATATATTTATGGCCATGCAGTCGATGATAAAAGCTATGACTATGTTGAAAATTGAATATGGCGCATCAGAGAGTCATGTAACATAATTTTTATATTTATTTCATAAATTCGATGAATTTTTAACATGATTTTTTTTCTTCTTCTTTTCTATTCACATTTGCTGTACGTTATTTTAGGAATGTGCTGAACTTGTTACGAGTATAGATTTTGAAACAGTAACAGAATTGGTTGATCCATATTTAGCAGCTATAAAAAGTCTTTGGAGTGATTCCGGTATACAAGAGTGCTACTATAGAAGGAGAGAATATCAACTAACGGATTCAGCTAAATAGTATGATTTGTTCAGAATTTTTTATCGAAAACTGTCTAACGAATGATTTCAAATTTTGTTTTTAATTTCAATCAAGATTAGGTTTTACCAAAAAATGCACCAAATAACTTCGCGTTTAATGCCATTGAGATATGAAGAAGATTTTTGCTATCAAAATTTAGTTTTTTATGTACATAAACCGATTATCAAGACATTGTGATTTTTTCCCCTGCCAATTTTTCTTTGTAATTATCTGAATAAAAAAAATCTAAGGGCATTTTAGTTCTTTGATACACAACAAAAATTGCGCCTCAGGTAAAATTTAAATTTTTAAATTCAGAAATTATCAAACAAAATTACGCCCAAGGCGAAATCTTAATTACAAAGAATGCGCAGCAGGCGAAAATTTTGGAATATCATGGTCCAATTCACATTTAAATTGACTTAAAATTTGCCAAAAAGTCTTATAATCATGTTTTGTCCTTTTTTGAGGGCCAAATTTATTGCACCGAATTTCTAAATTTCTAAAAATGTCACCTATAGTACCGCCTGAGAAAAATGATGCCACCTTTTTGCTAGAATTGAGCCTGTCGTCGATTAGCTTGTTAAATTAAATAACAAGAGCATGACAGAAAATCTTGATCCTGTTGTGAAATCACAGGTTTGAATTTGTTGGTGATTTTGGCGCCCCCCTTGTTTTCGCCCCCTCCTCCTGCCTCCAGGTCCGGTCCTGATTAAAAACTCAAAGCCCTGATTTTGATAGACTTGCGACCGGACAAATATCATGCGAATCAACGTATATAAATTTGTTAAAAATATTACAAGAACACAATTTTTTATTGAGGAAAATCCATATTACAAAGAGTTGTTGCCAATTGCGTCAAAATATAGCGGTGTTGCCAATTTATTGCGATTCAAAGAGGAATCGTCTCGTTTCAAGAGTTTCAAGTCTATTAGAATAGGGATAGAACACACAAATAATTCGCAAAATTAATGCTGAAATCAGACATGGCTAATTTTACTACGCAGTATGACAAAAAATGCGTTATCAGCATGTTGCAATGTTTGAAGGCCTATGCAGCCCAGAAAACTGCTCAGCTTTGGATTTCAAATGCTTCACAACCTAAAAAGCAGTTACGTGTGAATACTAAAACTGGAGAAGAGGTCGCTGCACAGTTTTTCTTAAAAAAAACCTTGTCTGATCCCAGCATAAATTAGTTTTTTTTTAATTTACGCTTTATCTCAATGGCAAAACAATTCGATTTACGAAATAATAATAATGAATAAAAAAATCTCATTTAAAACCTTCAGTTATTTAATGGAAATCGATCGAATAGCAACACCAAATTATTTACCCATAGAACAAGATATTTTAAGAGTTCGAGAACCAACGACCGGAATTATTGAGTATCCTTTTGATTTAGAGGAAATTCGATTTAGGTACATCAAAACGGAAAGCTTTAATTTAAAAAAACCAATGTTTGCATGTCAACAAAGAAAAAGTGTTGTCTCTCTGCTGCTCTCATCAATATGAAATATTAATTAAATGCAATGCATGTGCTTAAATCAAACAAACTGAAAGAGGAGTTGTCAAATTTGTTGTCCATCATAAACATTTTAAACAAGGTCGCACAATTTACACGTCATTATAAATACACTAATTATTGTTTTCATTTTTTAATGCTGTTTTGTTTGTTTTTTTTGTTATGTCTACATGTCAAGCTTTTATATTTTTTTATATTTGTTTAACAACTTTTTGGTTTCGGACTATTCAAAGTTCTGTCGTGTTTCACGTGAGATAATTTTCTAGGATTTTTCCTATCCCAAAATCTGTCTCTCTGCTTATTCTGTTTGCCCCCATTTAAATTATTTGTGACATCACGCTTTAAAGTGTTTTTGCCATAAGGGGATGACGATAAAATATGTCACGCTAATTTTGGGACTCTTGATTCCCCTCTTTTCATCTCTTACATTTCCGCATACTCCTTCCTGTTAAAAGTATGACATATTTTCTGGACACCCCGTAAGACTTTCCTATCCCAAAACCTGGCTCCTCTCCCTACGCTACAAATTATATTACGTGAAAACAATGCAAAACAAACATTTGCGCGACAAAGTTAAAAAAATCACTCAAATTTGTATCAAATTCATTTTAAAAAATTACCTAAAAATTTAAACATTTTCACGATTTCATTTTTCTTTAGTATATTATACAATTTTGATTAGTATTTTTATAGCGTCACTACACTCTTCCCGATCGTAAACGAACCATAGTCTCGGTGGCCAGGGTGAACGTTTTTTTGTATTTTTCATTTATCCGGCTTTAAATTCCGGTTTACAATATTGTAAATATTTTATATTTTGCACAGTTTTTACCGTAAACTGAAATTTTAGGACGGATAAATGGATTCAATTTACCAAAAAGCGCTAACTTGGCTGCCAAGACTGTGATTCGTCAACGATCGGGGAGAGTGTAGAGTAAGCATTACAAACACAGAATAAAAATAGTTTGCAAGCCAAAGGTATTTAAAAAAAACCTTCGTAGGCGGAAGTAGGGCACTTCAATACACGAGGAACTGTCATATCGCTCTAATTTCTCGCTAAATAGACAAATAATTCATATTTCTATAAACTTCTTTTTCTTGAGCATGTGTTTATTGCATTTTGGGTGTCCATTCGGCGAGAAACCTAAGCTGTTTGAAATTACCTCGTGCTTAAAATTGCCCCACTTAATAAATTTGATGCCAATGCGGAAACGCAGAGCACTGGACATGCTATACAAGGTAGCGCAAAAGTCATCACCCGATCGAAAGACGCTTTCGTCTTAAGCTGGAAATAGACGCTGCAATTATCGGTACAACCGTCGGGCCGATTTGCGGTCGCATGCGATAATTGTATCGTGTGTGTGCACGAAATGACGGTTATATGCGAAATCGCACGGTCGTACGTAGCTGAGCCAAAACCTGCGGTCGCATGCAACAGATTGTATCGTTTGTGGTCTGCCATGCGACCGTCGATACGATATTATTTTACAACTGTGCTGTGTTGTTCGAGAGATATTTGCTAGTAAAAACTGATTATTCGATCAAAATCGCAAATAAATCGTATCGTGTGTGTGCTGTATACAACCGTCGGCCCGATATCGGTCCAACACAAGTCGGTACGACCATCGCAGCGTCTATTTCTACCTTTATGTCATCGCCGTTTTGACATTTGTGAAGTAAGCAGAAGCAGAATACACGTAAAAACCCATAAATCGCTATGCTCCTCGACTTAATGGAAAAGAAATTTAAACACATTATGAACAAACAGAACCAGTTCTTTTTAAGTTAGTAACTTGACTTACGAAATCGAGTGATGACTTTTGTAGATCTCACACTTTACGCAGGTTTTTTCAAATGATTTTCTTGTACAAATTTAATCTGTGTTTTTAATAATGATTGATTTCAAATTTTTCACATAAACATTTCCAAGATTTAACTAAAAAGCACATACACAATTTACCACATTGCCAACACTCACAACCACAATACACTCAAACATTCAAAAGACAACCATAATATTTTTAAAACTCTAGGTCTCGTAGAAACGATAGAAATGCGTTTAAACTTCATCAAAATCGATAAAATTTATCTTTTAGTTTATAAATCAGATGTAAAACCTACCAAACCTACAATTTTACTGAAAATTTAAATTAAAAAAAACTTTCGTTAGGATAACAGAGAATTTAACGAAGCCACCAATGAATAATGAATAATCTCTAAAGTAATAAAAATTTCTCTATTTGTTAAAAATTTAGTTATCTAATGGAGATCGATCGATTAGCAAAACCAGATTATTTACCAACGGAACAAGATATTCTAAGAGTTCGAACGCCAACAACAGGAATTATTGAATATCCTTTTGATTTAGAGGAGATTCGATTTAGGTATTGTAAAAAAACGTGTTCGAAACTAACAAATTTTATGCATGTTCAGAAAATTGTTTCTAATTTTTTTCTTTTTGTTAAAATTCAACGATGCATGCATCAGCATAGTCTAATAACACTCATACGAAAAATTTATTAACAAAAATCGTAATAAAAAAAATTAACACCGACACTAATCCGTTAACCGTCTCATAGTGTTTTATAGTGGTTTAATTTAATTAACATATTTTCGAATCAACTTTTAGCTTTGTTAATTTGTTATAATTTTTAACTTTGTCTGGATGTGCTGTCATTAATTTTCATGCAGCTGATGTGGAGTTTCTTTTCGTTTTTTCATCAAGTCTATTTAAGCGATTTTGTACAATTTGATCATGAATTCGTATACAAACGATTCACGACCAAGGAACTCGTTTTGTTCATGCTCGGGAATCTAAAGGGCGAAAAATGATATGAAGAAGGAAACACTTTAGGTACTTAGACTAAAGGTATATGACGTTGACTCGCTAGTAATCCTCAATAAATCAAAATAGAACAAATCGCCATAATCATTATCCTCTAAAAACCGCTTGAATATGCATATATGATTCTAATTGCTTTGACAATAATAATTGTTTGCTTTTATTTGTTTTGCTTTTTGTTGATTTTTTCTGCATTTCGAACGTATTCTCGATGGAGTTTTTCTATAATTAAACTTTATTCCAATAAAGTTTTTAAAAACATCTGCATTTTAATAAAACCATTATAACTAAAAGTGTATAAAAAATCCATCGAGAGTAATTAAATGTATTTGTTTGGTAGAAGATTTTCGTAAAAAAAATGAAACCTTAATCAAATGGGATAATATTACATTTTTAACATCTTTTTTTGGTGAAATAGAATGGTAGATGTAGGTGGACAAAGATCCGAAAGAAGAAAGTGGATTCACTGTTTTGAAAATGTGACTTCAATCATTTTCTTGGTGGCGCTTTCTGAATATGATCAAATTTTGTTCGAATCTGAAAATGAGGTAAAAAATCTACATTTTAATAATCTATCATTTGATTGTTTTTTAAACAAAATATGTATTTTTCTTATAATTTTAGAATCGTATGGAAGAATCAAAAGCTTTATTTAAAACCATAATCACGTATCCATGGTTCCAAAACTCATCAGTTATTCTATTCTTAAATAAAAAAGATTTATTAGAAGAAAAAATTATGTATTCGCATTTGGTTGACTATTTTCCTGAATACGATGGTAAGCATGGACGTTTTTTTAGTACATAATCTATTATAATATCAAGGGTTTCGCCCCTGACCGCTTCGCGATCCAACCCCTATTCACCGCCTGTGGCCTCCCCATTTTATCGACCTTTGTTCCCCTGGAACTACTCGGTTTCCGACCTCACACTAAACTACGCCAAAATGTGTTTAAAGATTCAAAACATAAATAATATCCGTTAAAGGGCCAAAAAAAATATTAAGGGAATAAAACCAAAAAAAAAAAAAACAACTTAACACATGGGCTGAAAAGTCCCGGGCCTAACACATAGATGGCGCTAGTTTTATTGCATTCACCTCTTTTTCAGTTAGTACTAACCTTCAAAAGACAGCTGTTGAAATTTCATGATGTTCCATTCATTAGTTTGTGAGTTATTGTGGTAAGAGTGACGCTAATTTTGTTATTTTCAAGACAACGCACCGTGTCACAAGTCAATCAAAACAATGGCAAAATTGCATGAATTGGGATTCGAATTGCTCCCACATCCACCGTATTCGCCAGATTTGGCTCCCAGCGACTACTGGCTGTTTGCAGACCTCAAAAAAATGCTCGCCGGTAAAAAATTTCCCACGAATGAAGGGTTATCGCTGAAACTGAGGCATATTTTGAGGCTAAATCTAAAAAGATAAATCGTTCTACAAAAGTGGTATTGAAATGTTAGAGCGGCGCTGGAATGATTGCGTTGCTCTTGACGGAGATTACGTTGATGAATAAAGCTAATTTTGAACAAAAAAAAATGTGTTTTCTTTGTTAGGCCCGGGACTTTTCAGCCCATGTGTTAGTACTCGTACAATAATTGGGGTTAATCCATGGTCTAAAATTCACTTCTTAAAATTTTTCATCAAAATCGGACCAGTTATAGGCGAATAGACAGAAAAATAGAAAGCAATATACATAAATCGAGCAAACTTATAAGAAAGGAGAAGCACTTTGGGTTTACTCATTGTCTAAAACCCACCTATTGACACTAGTAAGCTCAGCTGAAAGTTTCATCGAAATCGGATCAGTGGTTCTTGATTTTTAAGCGAACAAACAGACAGACACACAAGTCTTTAATATAATAAATTTATATTAAGTTATTTTCCGTTATCGGTTATGCCTTGCGTTTAGCAAATCGACTGTTATTTCGTTGGTAGCATGAGAAATGTTTATTGAGCAATTGTTGCTGATTAATTAGTATACATTTGTGACTTCAAAAAGCCTCATAGAAAATAATCCGGCTATATTAAATTATCTGAAGATAGGGCCAATTGACTGGACTAGTGCTTGAGATTTTTGAATCGCTGAATTATTCTTACAATAAATCCATGATTTCGTTGTCAAAAAATAATTTGTCATCCTTCTGTAACGTGCGCTATAGACGGTAATCTACTGTCCGTTTCCATTAAGGGAAGAAAATGCCATCACCGTGTGCAATCCAGTGGATTTCTTTGGATATAATGAAATCGCCTAAATCGTCTCAGGACTGTTTTAACCCTCCGTCTACCATTGGGGTCAATTTGACCCCACAGCGATAAAATTTTTCTCTAATTCTAGCCGTAATAGTTTTTGGACTTTGTAACTTCTTGACATTGTTTCTTTAAAAATTCTTCATTGTATTTTGCTGGAATCTATTGACATTATTGAAGTTTTTTCTAAGCGTACTCAGACATTTTCAATAACAACTAAAGGAAAATGGCTTATTACCGATTGGGGTCTAATTGACCCCAACGGTAGTTCTAGCAGGTTTTTTTTTCGGTAGACGGAGAGTTAACTTCATATCGGGCAACATACCCGCTGAACCAAAAACGAGCTTCGTTACTCAGCAAAATCAGTGCTCTATAACACCGTGTCTTCACTTGGGATTTTTCATCGCAGAGATTTTATGATTGACCAATCAGAGCCCGAGTTGACGGCGATATCGTCATCAACTCGAGCTCTGATTGGTCAATCAAAAATCTCTGCGATGAAAAATCCCAAGTGAAGACACGGTGTAAGCACTGCGAACATAACACTGATTTTTTTTAAATACCCCGAATTTCTGTTTCGCCATTACCTACCAGACTCCGGATTTTTGTACCAGGCTCTTGATTTTGCTATAAAAAATCCTCGTTTTTTTTCTTTAAATTCCTTTTCAGAAACATTTTTACTAATTTTTGAATCAATTTTTTAGGTCCTCAAAGAGATGCAATAGCAGCGAGAGAATTTATTCTTCGTATGTTCGTAGATCTTAATCCCGATTCCGAAAAAATAATTTATTCTCATTTCACATGCGCCACAGGTAAATTTCTATTAAATTTGAATTATTATTTGCTTAGAATTTTTTGCACTCAAAAGACATTTCCATACTTATCAAGCTAAAAAACATATTTTTTGTTCAAAAACTATTTATTGAAATCAAACTTTTTCTTTATTCGAATCTATCACATGTACCTCCATTTATTTGCTATTTGTTTTTTTTTAAATAAATAACTCAATAACTCGAATTATCGTATATCCTCGTCAAATTCGACTTATCGAGACTAGACTGTATTTTAAAATAATGGACCGATTGAATATAATGTAGCAAATGGTTTTTGGGTCCGTCTATAAAATATGACACATGCCGTACGGGTACACAGTAGTATAATGGCAGTTCAAAATTCCGTACAAAAAATTTGAAAAAAGGGTGACGAAATGATTCGAAAAGCCTAAAATCAGCGTAGCGTATTTTATGGACCGCACCTTGTAAAGTGCAAAATATGAGAATAAACTATGCTACAAAATGCGAAAGCTACTTTTTATTCTCTCTGCCCACCGGCGCCTCATTATTAATTGCATTTTATTTCTTTTAATTTAACTAACATGTAATGTTTATTATTTTCAGTTGCTTTTGGTAAATACAGAAAATTTTCAACGAAGATTTTTGTTTCACTTTTTTTGGAAATAAGTTATTTTTTTTGCTGTGTTTCAATAACTTTTATATCTGAGTCTATCCAAAAATATATTAATTAAAACTATTCTCTAATTTCAGATACTGAAAATATAAGATTTGTATTTGCTGCTGTCAAAGACACAATTCTTCAATCAAATTTAAAAGAATACAATTTGGTCTGAGCAGCAAGTAACTATATTATCTTTTACAATAATCTTTTAGTTTTGTGATTGTTATATCTTTATACCAACATATTATATTTAAAAAAATATTATTTTTTTCTAAGCTAAAAACTAATAACAAAAAAAAAATTGTAAGAATATCAATATTACGTTATACAACATGAAAATATAACACAAAATCATAAAAACGACGCAAAAAAATGTTTTTTAACACAAGAAAAATAGCAATTTCGGAACAAAAAATATGTGCAAAAACATAAAACAACATTTTCAAAATGGCGAAAAATAAAAGGGAAACATTTTTTTTGATATAAACGTGCGCAAAAAAATATAATTGCGATGTTAAATGACATCGAGAAGAACAACACATTGAGTGTAAAACTTCGTTATGCTTAAAAAGTGCATCTGGCAAAACAAAATAACAAACATAAATTCGTATGCTTTTTTTATTAATCAAATTAAAATGAAAATGAGGTAAAAGTAAAATTAAACGAAATCAAAATAATTTAAAGGAGAAACTTTAAGAATCAACAAAACAAAAAAAAAATATTGTTAAAACTGTGAAAATGTGGGATGACTTTATGGAATCCAATTTCTAGTGTCATTCGTCTGTAAAACATCAAAAATATACGTAACAAGTCGTTTCTCAATTGTAACAATATTTTTTTTTAACATTTTAGAAAATAAAGAATAAATAAATAAACACTTGAGCCATTCCTCTTGCCAACTTTGTTTTTGATTGTTTTGTTTTGTTTTTTTTTCTTTCATTTTAATTTATAACCATTTAATAAAAACCAACACAAAGGATAAAGAGAATATTTATGCACAAAAACTACAAACAAGTGAAAAATCGAAATAAAAATAAAATACAAAACACACACATGAATAACACACGCACACTGAGAGATATGTGTTCGTTATATTTTATTATTTTTTTTTTATTATAGCATATATTTTAATTATATTAATATTATATATATTTCATTTGTTATTCTATTATTTGTACAAAAAAATTATACAAAGGAAAATTTTGTTAAAATTCTAAGATGAATACTGAAATCTTAAACGGAAATTTATATTTAAAAAAAAAACAATTCAAAAAGAAAGAAATGAGTGAATATTCAGTTCCTTGTAATAAAATGTGGAATTTCTTCATTAATACATAATATATATCTAGTTTATTATTTTACTATAAATTTTATAAAAATAATTTCGCTTTATCGCAAATCGCTTACATTTAAGATTAATTACTTTTCTGTTCTCTGCTTTCTTATATGGATTCTAAAGAAAAGCAATTCCCTAATACTGTAGTTATTGCAATTTTTTTTTAACATTTACCAAAACATATATAAGAAATATGTTAATTTCTTTCCTAAAAATGATGATGATATAAAATATAAAATTATATTAAATGTTCATGTATATCTGCGATCTTAATTTATTCTTAAAGTTAATTTTTTTTTATTATATATAATTTATTATTATTTTTATATATAATTAACATTTATGTACTTTTTATTCCTTAACTCAATCATTTCTGAGAGTTTTGTTAAATAAATTCAATGTTGTTGACACAAATATTTGAATTTATAATGAAAAATCTTATACCAATCGGGTAATTCCTATTACGTCACTATTCTCGTGCCTTTATTTGATATCGCGTATGTGTGTGTATGTTCCAAGTGGAAAAACAAATCATCTGTACAAAATTTTGACATATAAATTGTATGACGAAGTTCTGCGAAATTCTGTGCAACTAAAATTGAGAAAAAGTGAAGTGAAATGACTTTTAATGCGTGTTTCGCAATATTCGTATAATCAGAAACTATTAAAGATACAATTTATATAGAGAAATATTTGACAGCTAATTTGTTTTCCCACATGAGAGAAATTGACGTCACGGTTGACATTCATGTGTTAGTGTAGAAATTACCTTATTGACAGGCCCTTAAGGCGTATTCATTTATTCATTCCAGAATTAGAATGAGTAGGATTCGGAATTATTTGACATTTCTCACAGAATCAAAGGAACGAGTTGAAAAAATGAATACAAAAGAATCATTCGGGAACGTTAGACAGTTAGGTTTGACAGTTCTGTCAGTCAAAACTAGAGTGGTGAATAATATTTGAGTGGATTTTGTTTTAACACGTTCGTGACATTTGTTTTTCAACGTTTTTTACATTTGGACATCGTGTACTACGGGTGGTACACTAGCGATTTGTTTTCTGGCGGTTGTGCGCCATCGGTGGTACACGGTGTGTGTTTTTATATTACTTCGACAAAAAAACTACCGCACTATTTACTCGCGCGGTTTTAAAAAAACTGTACATGTACCACCAGTGGTACACGATGTCACGAACGTGTTAAAAGAGATATATGAACAAGTTAATATAAATTATTTTGTTCAATTGCTTTTAAGAATAAGTAAAAATTCATAAAAAGATCACTACCACGTCTCGAAACTGTCAAATACACTAAAGCCGGCCATACATTATGAGACTTGTTCTAAAACCATGTTGTACAACTTGTTATGACGGAGGCAAAATCAACAGGGTTTTGATTTTTGTCGAACCTTAAAATTTGGTACTACAACCGGCCCATACACTATCCAACATTGCCTACAACCGAACTAAGTTGTACAACAAGTCTCATAATGTGTGGCCGGCTTTACGCACCGAAACCTCATTCGATTCAATCCACATTTTTCTTGGGTTGACTTGGAACGATCGGATTGATAGTGAAAACACGAGAGATTGTGACTCCGGAAAGAATAAACGAATGGGTTGGAAAGATTCGGAACGAGCAGAATGAATAAACGAATACGCCTTTTATTTAAAGTCACTTTGGGTTGAATTTTGAATGGGAAAGCCCCCAGTTGGATGGGTTTTAATTTCATACCTAATTTAGGTGGTTTGACCAACTTCAAAAAAGTTTAATACAACAAACAAAATCAAACTATCACCTGCTAACGCAACTTTGTTTCAAATGCCTGCAAAATTTGCTAAAATTCTTTTTCAAATGGAAAAATTTTAGCGGTTTTATAAAAACGAGCATTCGTGCAGTGCACCTCGACAACTATTTTGAAATTTTGGTAGCGAAAAATCTAAAATTTTGTATGAAGTTTCCAAAAAATTGGAGTTTAACCTCAAAAAATTGCAATAAAATCCCTCAGAAATATTTATGGCAAACTCAATCCAAAAAAAGTATACAAGCATGAAAAAAAATCCTAAAAACACTTAAAAAAACCAGAAAAATCCTTTTATATTGATTTTAAAAAATCTGTTTAATGCCAATTCCTCATAATTCGAATCGCTAAGAAAAACTTAAGATTTTTGAAAAAAAAATCGAAAACAAAAATTTAGGTGCAAAACTCCTTAACACGTTCGCTGCCGTTTGCATGGTTTTGACGGAAATTTCCGTGCCACGATTGAATCTCAATCCTCTCAACTGAGAGCAACATTACTTCTACGTAATAAAAATAAAAAAAAAACTTTTTGTCAAGTACTGTTAACCTTAACAGCGATTAATTAACAGCCCAGAACGCGCTAACAGTTTTTTATTTACGTATGGTCTGTTGTTCCAATAAAAAAAATATTTGTCACGGTAATATGAATTTATTTTTATGGTCCTATTCACAAAATGCAACCCAATTTTAATGTAAATTTTGGCATTCACAAGGTTTTACATTTGAATACAGTGTGAAATTAAATATTTGTTTTTTTTCTAAACTTTAAACGATAAAACTAGCAAATTAAAAATCGTTTTGTCCATATATTTGATACCAAACTCTAAATTGGTGTAAAACTAATGAATATTATTCATAAAATGCACATTTTTTTTGAGTTTTTGAATCACACTAGTTAATTTAAGGTTAAGTCCACATTTTTATTTGCCGTAAATTTACAGAGAATTTGTCAGCTGAATTACATTTTCTGAATACGAAAATGAGCCGTAGATTTACAGTTACGGATTAATAGCGAGTTACATTTTGTGAATAAGTCCATTAGACAATTTAATCTATTAAGAATAACTACTTATCTTTGGAGTAAAACCTGGATTCATATAGAAACAAAATCCAAATTGCTGTAAATTCTTCCAGTGCATTTCCCGTCTACAAACGAGAATTATGCTCATCAGCAATTTGGTAAAATTCAAATTAAAATCATTTAAAAATTGTTTACATTGTGGAAGTGTTAATTCTAATGTCATGTAAAAATATCGAAATCTGTCCACATTTTTTTTTGTTTTTACGATAATTTCAATCAATTTTAAACAAATTATATTAAATTTTAATTTAATTACGATAAATTTTGTTTAGTGTCTTGATGATGCCATTTGAGAAAGTTAACAATTAACGGTTGAATAAGTTCTAAAATAATTTCTGTCCTAAGTTTTTGCTTTGTTTTGATGTTTGTGTAATATTATGCCCCTATTTTGTTATCCTATAAATATATATATATAATATAAGATAAATATTTTTTATGTATGTCCGCAACTGTAATTCTAATATTCGCAAATTTTTATTATATATTTAGTATCTTATATAAAAAAAACAATAAAAAACCATATACTTATAAAACAATATAAAATAATTAGTGCTTTAATAAATTGTTTTCATTTCTTTTGCCTTTTAAATTCATTTCCTTGTAGGTTTGTTGTTTTTTTTTCTTCTTTATTACCGAGACGCATTATTGATCAATGACGAGAAGAATTAACTTTTGTTTTAAATAAACGTTAGTAGCGAAAGTTTACGTTTTTTTTCAAAATTTTGAGCAAAAATTATAAAATAAAAAGGGCTATCACGATATTTGTATTTGATTTGCTGTGAAATAAAAACAAGTAAGAAAATATTCGCAATATGGAACCGGAAATTGGTTGTAAAGCCGAAGAAGAATATAGTTCTAAACTTGACACACACACGAAGTAACTGACTAGTTACAAAAGATCGTGATTATCCCTATGATTAATTTATGTTGTACCTACTATTTTTAACTGTTAATTATTTGGTCATTTTCTTTATTAGCCGAGATAATTTGATAGAATCGTAAATAGGTTGTCTATATAAGCTAAGTACGAACGAAGCCATCAATTCTAATCCGATTCTGGTTAATAAACCGATCGAACAATCTCTCTTCAAGTCATCGAGGAATCAAATTATTTTATTCATTCCTTACCGTGAATCCTTTGCAACATCTAACTCCGATATTACACTTGGCTTATTTAAGCCGGCAACTTTTGGGCTTAATAAGCCAATGTGGTTACATTTGTGGCTTAAATAAGCCAATCCTGTTTGCATATGCTACACAAGTTTACATGTGTGTGTGTGGACTCAAACCATTGAAATTGCTGGTGCTCATATACTTCCCAAGATTTTTACCTGCTGACGGTCAGAACGAAAATGATTTCTGCCTACTACCTTTCCTAAACCGGTTCACACGCTTTGCATGTATGCAGATTGTCGATAAGCCATGATTTCGAGTGGCAACTTTTCCCTCCGCAGTCGTTTCTCCCGAAAATCGGCTTAAGTAAGCCCGAAAGTTGCCGTGTGTAATACCGCGCTAAGACTTTGAATAATTTAATTTATACAGAATCAAACTTATTAAGATCTACACTAGCGTTAACATCTACACTAGTTCAATGCCAAAGTACGGTACCCTGAATGCTTTGCTTTAGCAAAATATATAATATTTCATCACAACTATTTTCAGTGCTTTAAGCTTACAAAGTATTATTAGTTCGAGTGAATAAAAATAATGCAGGAAATGCTTTTATTACAAATTGAGCGAGTTTTAGTACAAAACTTTTGTGGAATTTTATGCTAAAATGTACTAAATTCCTAAGAAAAGCATTTATTGATTTTATTTACTCTCATAAGTACAGCATGTTTACCTATAAAGCTATTATATTAAAATTTGTAAACTTTTTTTATTTTTTCAGACACTGAAAATGTTCGAATTATAACTTCATCAATTAAAAATGATATATTTGCAGCAAATTTAAAAAGAATTGCACTTAATTAATTTTTTCTTGAAATTGTATTTGAATAGGAACTTTTTAAGATATTACGAATTCGACAGAACTTTTAAGGACGTACTTCCAGTGAGTCGTCTAATGATAGCCCACACTCCTACATTTTCCCACCAAATGCAGGCGAATCACAGTCTCGGCAGCCAGGTTAAGGGTTTTTTTGCGAATTGAATTGAATCCCGGTTACCAAATATATAAAATATTCACTACATTGTACACCGGAATTTTAAGCCGGATCAATGGAAAAACATAATTCAATTTACAAAAAAAGTACCCATTCTGACAATAAAACGGTGACTCGCCTGCATTCAGTGAGAGTATGCAGCTAACATAAATTGGTTCGTAAACATCTGTTTTGAAGCGCTAAAAAATAATAGATCAACTTATTAAATAATCAGATATAAATAACAGATAGAGTAAAATCATTTGTGTCGACCAAACATTCTATTTCTCTCCACTTTGCTGGAGAAGGCAATTACGGTTCCATTTTTAAGTTATTATCATGAAGCATTCCCAAATTTTTACAGTATGAAATTTGCATTATAAACCTTATAAAAAATTTCATTATAAACCTAGAGATCTTCCAATTTGCATTGAGTTTTGATATATATTTTTGCAAAATTTGTAGTTACGCAACTTTTAATCGAAGTAAGAAGTCGTCTACTAGTTTTATTAGTGGTTGTCCGTAAAATACTTCACACATTTATGAAGGACGGATGTATACAACCTATTATAGAATACTATCCTAATCGTAACGATCGGGATTCGCCTGCTGTTAGTAGAAAACACTAACAACAACATACAATTTCTGATACGATTACGATCCTAATCCGTAATAGGTCAATGTAGATGGCATAGACAGAACTTAGTCAGAAAAGGACATAAAGGAACAAAAAACCATTCGAAATGTGATAATAGTAAGATTTGTTGTTACTACGCAATAAATTTGTACTTTTTAGGGTGTAAATCATATTTTTTTGATCATGTCCTGTCTGTGCTGTTTAGTAGACGGTATTAATTCCTATAAAAAAATCGCGAAAAAGCATGACTTATTATATTTTATAGACAGACCGATACAAGTAATATCACTGTTATAGGAATGTTTGTAGACAAATGTATTTTTATTAGCTAAAAATTTTATTTTTTCCAAAAATTTATTTAGCTTTGACAGTTGAAAAAGGAACAGAATATTTTCTTGAGAAAGAAATCTTTATTTGTTTTATCGTTTACTTTTATTTTGAGAAACATATTTTTAAAACAAAAGGGGAAATCTCAGCCACACACTAAATTTACACATAAAAAAACACTCAAGAGAAATCAATGGATGGTAATGTATCCGATGAAAGAAAGAAATTTGCTAGCGTATTTTTACCAAAAAAAAATAGTAAACGTGATCTTAAAATTTATTATTATGAGAAAGAATATATAAATATTATAAATATTAAAGTAGGTATTTATAACTCATTTTTAACTTTTCATTTGTAACGTGTGATAGCGAAAAATGCTTACTTTTAGCTTTAAATGAATAAAATAAATATGAAAATTCCTTAATGTGTTTAGTATCGTAATGTGGATATAAAAATCAATTAACTATTTTGCTCTACAAGCTACAACATATTCAGTTAGATTGAAAACAAATAAAATTTATTGATTGTGAACTTTTATTTGACTTTAAACGCCTTGAAACTTGTTTTCCGTCCGATATGCATTTTTATCTCATTTATGGTTTTTACAATGTCTGTTATTTCTAATATTATCCGAATAGAATGTCCACATTATGAATATCTAATTTTAGTTTTTCTACTTTTATGCGAACCAGCGAGAGTCACAACTTTTTTATATGGGAGTAAAAGAAATTTTGTAATTCACATAACTTAAAATCAACGCAAAAACACAAAAAAAAAATCTAATCATATTGCTTTGTTATTGTTTTTTTATTTCTAGTATTTAATAAACTTTTTTATCATAAATTGTTCACATTTCTTATGCAGTATAATTTTGTATTGTTTCAGAAATGAAATTCAAAAAAAAAAAGAAACTATACTTATAAATAAATTAGTCACGTGAAATGATAGAAATGAGAATCATTTCAGACCAAGTTGTTTCACGTAAAATGAAAAGAAAATTGTGTTGCAATTTGTAAAATAAAAAAATTATATAAAAACAATTGGAAGAACACATACACACACACCAAAATCCAACAAGAATTAAACTAAATTTGTGAATAATATTCTTTTTTTAATAACACATAAAGTTAGATATATATTTATAAAAATAATTAATAATAAAAGTATATATAAAACTTAAGATTGCTTCTTAAAAAAACTATCTGTTTTTACATAAAATTCAATTCTACTTCGAAATCTCATATGGAAGTCATGAAATTTCGAACTTTTACTAAAGTAATTATTTTATAACTTCAAAATAGAAACGACATTTATAAATTTTACTTTTTAGTTTTTTTTGTTTTTTGTTAGTATGAAAACCAAACACAATTTTCAAAATTATATTAATGTGTGTCAAAAACGTAAAAAAAAATTGAATAAAAGCTAATTATGGTGTAATACAAAATGGAGAGCCACAGGAGTTTTATTGGAAAATCTTTTTTATTGCACAAAACAAGTTGAGCAAACATGAAAAAAGTGTTTGGAGAAAATATCAACAGGAATCAGAATGCATTATACGGTATCGGTTTTCTAAAAGACAAATTTTGAAACAGTTTTCTTACGATTATCCACAAATTAGGACATAGAACTAAATAATATTAGTACAGAATATTTATTTTGATATACAAAAATCACAAAATTTATTTCACCCTACGCCCATGGGTGAAAATAAATATATTTTTGTACATTAAAATTATAATCGATACTTTTATTACTAGTCAGTTTCTCAAAGGAACTGAATTTTTAAATCATTCATACTGAAAAATAGAAAAAATATTGAATAGAAAACAATCCTATAATGCTTGCTATTATATATGAATTAAATTTTGTGCAATAAAAAAAATCAAATAAAAATTGAATGGAATTTAAATAAATGAAATTTAAAAAATCAAATAGTAACTTTCTTCTTACAGACAAAAAAAAATATTTGAAAAAAAAATTAAGAAAAAACCAACAAAAAATACTTTAAGTCTTAGAAAGTAATTATTGAAAATGAGAAAAATAAAAATTTAAGAAAAGAACGAAAAAATGTGACCGTGTAAGCGTGTTCTTAAGTAAAACTTAAAAACAAAATTATAAATACTTTTGGTATTTGTGTGAATGTATAATAATAAATTGCTATTATTACACGTACGCATAAAAAAAGATTTTTTTTTAAAAAATTGTAATAAACAATGACACTAAAAAAACAAATTAAATTAATAAATTGAAAAAAATTCGCGATTTTCGATGAGCCAATAAAGACGCGACTTTTAATTAAACTAAAATAATTAACATTGAACGATCTCGATTTTTTCCAATAAAATTTTTCCTTATGCAAGTTAAGATTTTGTTCTTTTTTCTAAATTCTATGCATCCCATTTTGAAAAAAATTGAAATCGTTTTAAAGTCTAGTAATTTAAAAAAAAATGAATGATAAATATAAAATTTAAAATAACAAGATTTAATAAAAAGAAAACAAGTTAAGGCCCATACTTTTTATTTAAATTTATTACTAAAAATATATTTAATAAAAAAAAACATTAGAAAATAATATAAAAGTAAATATATTTCAAAACAAATCGTCGAGAACACACATTCAAAGAAGGAAAATACTATAATAATTACCAGCAACAAATAAAAATAACTTTAATAATACTGGTAATATATAAAAAATGTATATGCTTACATTTTTTTTCTAAAAATAAAACAAAGAAAAAATTCAAAAAAAAAATACACAACAATATGTATTAACTATAATAATGATAATATTAAATTAAATATAAAAAACTATATAATTGTGTAAACTACTGGCTGGAATTTATAATTAAATAAATATGTAATAAAACAACAAAAAAAAATAATAGACAAAAATTGTTTCATTTAGTTTGAACTTTTTCGGGTATGAAATTAATTCAAGATCCCCGAATTTCGACAATTTATGCTTGCTATATTTTGATTCGTTTTCTAGGAAAATAAAAAAATAAGAGGAAAAGTTTTTGCCAAAAATATTACTCCGTTGCAAGAGTATTTAGGTGAAAACGACTGGACTGATTCAGCTGAAATTTTCGGTTCTGATAGTCATGTTGTTTTTGACACGTGTTTTTGTTGGTAGAAAAGCACTAACAAAAAAACGTAAAACGACTTGTCGAAAATGACACCATTGATATTTTTTGAGGGAGATAGTCAGAAGCAAATGATTGGAAAGCTAAAGAACTTCACTCGGAAAGTTTTCTGCGGTCGGCGTCGAGAGACTCAAGCACAGATGGTAAAAAAGCTGTGTGCAGAATGTAAAAAGAATTGGAATGCAAAACTTAAGGACATCTGCACGCATTTGGGCCCTCTTGTGAGGCAGGGCAAGACAGACACTGGCTGTACCGCCGAAGAACGAAAAGGAATTTCAATTCATACAAAAATTGGACGTGCGCTAAAAGAAGGGAATGATGGAAACGGTGAAAAGAAACTCTTGGGAGAAAGTATAAAAGATAACAAGGGGCCGTAAGATAACTGGCACACCTTTTTAGTATAATAAAAACTGTCTTTAAAATGGCCATAATCGCACTCTTTGAATAAAGATCCCAGACTCATTTATTTTATTAAAAACATGGAGTATATTTTTATACATACGCTCCAAAGATTCAAGTGACTACAGGCATAAAACAAAGATACGAACTGCTTATCTTCCACACTCGCGTTGGTAAATGAAACCGAAATTACCTGGCATTAGTTATAATTTATCTTATGGAGGAAAAATTCGTCACAACTTACCTTTTTTCGTTGCTAGATTTCTTCGAAATCACATTTCCTTCAATTTGAACTTTGAATATATTAAAAATCTAAAAGATTTATAAGATACTTACAATATTATTTGATATCAAGGGAAATTAAAAAATAAATTATAAAAAATTAATAAAGTTTATTTTCAACAATGTTTACAACAAAAGTTTTCAATAATTTTAATTTGGAACTTTCATTTAAGATTTCTTTCTGATATCTCGGTTATGGACTTTTTCCACTCGTCAAGTTTGACTATGAAATTCAATTCTTATTAATATTTGTGAATTGAACTATTAACTGAATTTCTCAGGCTCTGAATGGTGTCCCTTTGATTTTCTGATTTTATTATCGCAGTACCAGACACAATCATATTTGCACCAGCCTAGCAATAATAAAATTAAATATAGAAAACATCAAAAATAATATATTCTGGAAAATACTTTGGCACATAAATCAATAGTACTGGGACCAACTCCGCCATCCACTTCAATATCGAGATTCGGATAGTTGTCTCTCAACCATTTCACTTTGGGCATCATATCTGTCATGAATTTCTGTCCACCAAAGCCCGGCTCCACTGTCATAACCAGAATCATATCAGCAAGTGGAATGTACTCTTTAACTGCCTCTACCTGGGAAAATTTGCAGAAAATTCAGTTCCTTGCTAGAAAGCGTTTGTTTAAGGCTTAAAAGGTAATTACTCAATAACCAGTAACGGTACATTTGAATTTTGGTATAAATAAAATTAATTACTCGTAATGTGTATTTGGTCATCGACCAAGTTTTCAAAACTACCGTTATTGGTTCGTGAGTAGTCGCGAATTTAGTCTTTCCAAAACCTATACTAAGGCCTGTTTGCGCAAACTATTTCTACAACAAAAGTTTTCAATGTTTTACCAAAGATTAGACCCCAAAATTTGTTCTATATTTACCAAATCTTTGGTTTCACAACAAGTTTTCAATAAAATTAAGTCGTGCTGAACCTACTTAAACCATAGAATTTCTTGGACTTAATTAACTTAAGTTGCTAAGTTTCGTTGGTGCAAACGATCATAATTAACACATTTTTGAGTACCATAGTTCCAGGCTTCAGAGCTAAGCCAACTTTCATGCCTGCTTCTCTAACTTTTCGGCAGACTTCTGGAATTCTATCTTCGACGGGCTCAATATGGAAAGTGTATTGGTCAACGCCGGCATCCGCCATTTCTGTTATCCACTGTTCCGGCCTTAAAACCATCATGTGAGTCTCGAAGAAAGCGTCCTGGGATTAAAAGGATTCGTCAGAATCATTCAGGATCATTAATTAAATTACCTTAATTTTGGTCCTTAGGCACTTTACAACGGGATGCCTTTAAGAAAATTTTAATTGTTAATAAAATATTATTCGAGTTCTAGAACTCAACAAATAAAGACGTATTTAATTACATTACCCAAAGGTCAAATTAGGCACGAAATTTCCGTCCATGACATCTAAGTGAAGGTAATCGGCACCATTTTCCAATAATTTCTGAGACTCTTCGTACAACTGGCAGAGATCAGCGTTGAGGATGGAAGGACCAATTTTCGCTTTTAAGGACATGATTCCTTTGCACTTTATTTATTATTTATCAACGAAAAGATAACAAAATGTTGACGGAGAACCGGAATGTCTAGTGAACAATTGGGTTATGCACGAAATTCAGCAGTTTGTCAGCATATTTGAATTTTAATCAGCAAATTTAGTTTTAATTGATTGTTTTATATATTTGAATCAGGGAATTTGTGTTTTAAAATAATGAAATCGAGTAAATGTGTTATCAATTTGCACTTAGCAAAATGGCCTGACAAAAGTTTTCAATTATATTTGAAAGAATCACTCTTAAATTTTCCTCCCTATTTTTCATGTGACGCTACTGGTATCTGTTGAGCTGTCAAGATCTCCGCAAATTGTTGTCAGTGAAAATGTTCAAATTCTCAGTAGTTTTAGTCGTATTTTTAATCATTTCCACTGTATCATGTAAGAAAAGCAAGGAGAAGCCAGACTGGGCTAAGAAGGACATCCGAGACTTCAATGATGTTGACATGGAACGACTTTTTGAGCAGTGGGAAGCAAGTATTTTCGTTTTGTGTTAATTTTCCAATCCTGAAAAACCGGTTTTTAGGAAGACGAAGAACCTCTGGAGCCCGATGAACTTCCCGAACATCTCCGGCCTCCGCCACAGATTGATTTGTCCAACATGGATATGACGAATCCCGAAGAACTGATGAAGCAGTCCAAAAAGGGGCGCACCCTAATGACGTTCGTCAGTGTCAGCGGAAATCCCACTCGAGAGGAAAGCGAGGAAATCACAAAACTGTGGCAGACCAGCCTGTGGAATAACCACATCCAGGCGGAGAGGTACATGGTTGATGACAATCGGGCCATATTCCTGTTCAAGGACGGATCTCAGGGGTGGCAAGCAAAAGACTTCCTCATCGAGCAAGAACGTTGTTTAAGTGTAACCGTAGAAAATAAGGTATATAATGGTAAACTATCTGGTGTAAAGGATGAACTTTAAGCATTTATTGAATTAAATAAAGAATTTTTTGTATATAAACATGCTTTTTCGTTGAGTAATCTAACTGTTTATTAATCTTTAAATACGTTGTCGAGATAGTAGAGATAGTACTTTGGGTTACCCTAGCTAGGACTACACCACATTTCCAACAAAAAAACATTCCCTTGAAAAGGGCACTCTTTTATTTCCTAATACCTGATACTTGCTTACCAAAACCTTCATTAACTTGCACTGTTTGTAAATTATGACTATTTGATTTGGCTGATTTCTTGATTGATGCGTTCCTTAAACAAAAACACCAATACGAAAATGAAAATTGGATTATAGTGTGAAATGACGTGAGGGAAGCCTTACTTTGAACATTTTCCTTGAACGTTAAAATTCAAAGCTTACAGGCATTTATCCACTAGAACAAAGTGGGCATACGTTTTTGGATATCTGCCGAGTGCACAGCTGTGCTATTTGTTTATATTAAACGGAAAATCAAATTTTAAAAAAATTGGCAAATCGTTCTTTATTCTTTGTCCGATCACAGTAGTAGATATTAGTGAAAGTTTTTTCTTAAGAAAACCAACAAAAAACCTAAAATCTAACAGAATAATATCATTTAAATTGCGGTAATTTGATGATTCAGTATACAATTAAAAAAGGATAATTGCAAAGTCGTTAAAAATTATAATATATGTACAAAGTGTAAAAAAAGTTTACAATTTAATTTTTTTGCGTAGAGTGTGTAGTGTTTCTATCTTTTCAAAATGGAATGCTGTTTATCTGAAGAAGCTAAAGAGCAAAAACGTATCAATATGGAAATAGAGAAACAACTAAAAAAGGATAAAAAGGATGCCCGAAGAGAACTCAAACTGTTGCTGCTTGGTAAGAGGTGTATGAATTTAGTAGTAAAAAATGTTACATTAAATCTACTTTTTAAAAAAAAACATCTATGATATAAATAAATTTTTCGTTTATTTCAAAGAACATAATATGCAAATTAGTATGGATATTTAAGGCACAATAATTGTGTTATCTGGAATATAGAGCCCCATATAAAAGTGATGTTTTGAGTCCATGTTACCCAAATAACTTAATAGGATTAAGTTATTTTATGTAATTTGATGTAACTATAAAAAAATCTATCGTTTTTCATATGCAATACATATAATGTTCATTCAAAATGAGAAGAAGAAAATTGTGTTTATATGGACAAATGTTGGCCATTTACGGTTTTTAAGAAACTTTGTCAGTTTAATTTCATAGCTCGATAATGGAATGGTAGTCCTTAATTTACAGTAAAACCACGCCACGTTTTTCCTTTCTTTTTCCTTTGCTTCGGTCAATTTCAGTTCTTTCGAACACTATACACATGATTTCTTACGCATATAGATATTTTTTTAAAATTTAACTGAAATGTTTTTTTAATCTATTAGCCCAAAATTTGTGATCAAACTTTTATTTTAATTTCCAACAAATGATTATGTTCATAAGACAAAGGAACTGATACAAGGCTTCAATTGCAGTATTTACAGTTGAAGTTAATTGGATTAGTTATTTTACACCTAACACGATATATATAAAAATACCGACATAGTCGTAACTTCTTTTAAGGAAATACACGCAATTGATATCACAACAAACAGAAGTACATAATGTAACGGATCTATTGAACTTGATAATGTTCTGTCTGTCATTGTCAAAGCAGTTTCTATTTTCTACCTTATTTCTATCAACATATCCTCATTGCAATAAAATTAACGTACCTGTTCTTTGTAGTATAAGTTTAAATACCAGAAATATTTTTGTACTTCGTGGTTGGCCTTCAATGAAATAGTTTTAAATTCATGATAGTTTATCTTTTCTTATTCAAAATAAACATAGAAGGGAACTGAAAATGAAAATCGGATTATGAAAATCACGTGGTAAGGAAGCCATACTTATCTTTTGCTTATCGCGAGTAAAAAGTAAGAAATTAGAAGCACAAAAGCGTCTGGAAATTTTTTATTTATAAAACTTTTTAGTAACAAAGCGATGTTGAAGCTCGATTTTTTTTTACCTCAGAGTATTTTTTTTAATATGTACTTAATTAATATGTACTTAAATAGACTTGCCTATATAATTCAATCTAATTTTACTAAATCTGAAAGATTTTACTAAATCTTAAATCTAATTTTACTAAATCGGAAAAAGGAATTTTTCCAATCATTTTTTTACGTACTTACACAATTTTCTCTCATTTCTAAAAAGTAAACGGCTTGAATTTATACTGTATTTCCTGTACATTGTCCAGTATTTGCTGAAAATCGGAAAAAATAGAAAATTTCCACTTCCTTCTTTTATTATTGGATTACTTACAACTAATTCCATATTGATTGTGGCATGCTTTCATTTCTACGGCCAAAAGAATCAATTTGCTGTCACGTTTTTTAGTATCAAGGGCATTAACAAGGGGAATTTGAATTTCACTTCTCGTTTGAAAGTTTTTTTCTTACAAATCACAATAGAGCAAATTGTGTACACCCGAATTGTTTTGAGCACGTTTTGAAAATCAATCTCATTTAACGGTTACGAAAATATGTCTGATTAAGAAGCGAAAAAAAATTGGCCTTGATTTTGAAACTATCTCAGAAAGTGGTACGCCTAAAATTTTATTTAAAAGCGTTGGAAAATTATTTAGCGTTAAAACTAGGTAACAAAAAATTTCAACTATATTCTAGGTGCTGGTGAATCAGGAAAATCAACCTTCATCAAACAGATGCGTATTATTCACGGTGCCGGTTATTCAGACGATGACAAAAGAGGTTACATTAAACTAATCTACCAAAATATGTTTATGGCCATGCAATCTATGATTAGAGCAATGACACAATTGGATATTGCTTATGGTGACGCAAGTATGGAAGTAAGTAAAAAAGGCATTTTTTTAAATTTCAAATTTTAGGTATACAAAATTAAATACTAGTTTGGTGTTAAACAAAAAATTTACCCAGAGCAAAATTTCGCATTTCGCCAATTTTTACGACTTTTGGAAAAGTGACAAAAGGATAATTTGTAGCACATGAAATACTATAAAAAAATAACGTCTATTTCATAAGCAGCTTGTTATGTTTTAAATGAGATTTTCCTTTTAAAAATTTAGGCTCGTAAGAGCTATATTGAAAATAGCTGTAAAATCAAATTATTCTATGTATGAAATAGTGATGTAAAATACATCACAGTAATTTGACCCCTCCCTCATACCTTCTCCTCCGCCTTCCCTAAAAGTCTGACGTATTTTATGAGCACTCTTATGTGTAAGTTTTTCAATTTTCTGAAAAATATTCTAAATACAGTAGAATTTTCTAATCCCATATTTTGAATTTTCCAACACTATAAATTATTTTCTTTTTTACAGGAAGGTGCAAACTTAATTATGGACCAGGATTTTGAAACTGTATCTGAATTGGTTGATCCACAACTAGCTGCAATGAAGGGTCTGTGGGCGGATAGCGGGATCCAAAACTGTTATGATAGACGAAGAGAATACCAATTAACAGATTCAGCCAAATAGTAAGTTTTTTAGGCCCCCCCCGTTTACACCTGAGATTTTTTCTTGAATTTATCCAAGAATTTTATTCAAAACTTATTCAGCGAATTTTATAAATTTACTTAGCAAAAGTTATCGAATTTGAATATATTCCGGCAGTTTTGTATGCAAAATTCGAGCAGTATAAACGGTTGCACAACATCAATTTAGTGTCGAAGAATAAAATTCGGGGGATAATTGTCAGATGTAAACGGCGCCTTATCGTAGTTATTTTCGGTAAAGTTTCTAAAAAGTGCGACTGTTCATTTAAATATGTTTAAATGAACAGTGATTTTAAATTTGTGTAACTTCTAAATAACTTTTTAACCATTTAATTCAACAGTATTTAGTAAGAATTATTTTAATCAATGAAAATAGCAGTTATTTTAAGCATATCTAAATTCTAGAACATAATAACATTAAAATCTTATTGTTTTCAATATTTTCAAGTTATTTAAGTGATTTACCTCGTATCGAACAAGCTGATTATTTACCAACAGAACAAGATATTCTTCGTGCTCGAGTACCGACCACTGGTAATTAAAATATTAAAATTGATACTTAGAAAGTTACAAAAAAAATCATTTTTTAACAGGAATTTTAGAATATCCATTCGATTTAGATGGGATTATATTCAGGTATTATAAACTTTTTGTTATTAACTTTGGCACATATTCACAGTAATTTTAAACATAGGTTTTGTTAAATATGAGTTCAAACTGACAGTTTGCTATGATTTTTTGTCAGTTTAAACTCATTTTTAACAAATCCTGTGTTTAAAAAGGACTATGGATGCGCGCCTTTGTTTTTTTTTCTTTTTTGTTTGAAACTTTTAATGCAATTTCCATGTTCTTTTTTTCAAACCAGAATGGTAGACGTAGGTGGTCAGAGATCTGAGAGAAGAAAATGGATTCACTGTTTCGAAAATGTCACTTCAATTATTTTCTTAGTGGCTCTTTCTGAATACGATCAACACTTGATGGAATCGAATGAAGTAAAATAAAGTTTAATTTGTCAAGTTTTATTTCAGACGTACAACATTTTCTTTACAGAACCGTATGGAAGAATCGAAAGCTCTATTTTCCACGATTATTACATATCCCTGGTTCAACAATTCATCAATTATTCTTTTCTTAAATAAGAAAGATTTACTCGAAGAAAAAATTCAAACATCACATATTATCGATTACTTTCCAGATTTTGATGGTAAATTGACTGTTTTTGAGAATACGAGTATGTTAATGTTCATAAAATTTTTTTCTTAAAAAGGACCTAAGCAAGATCACATAAAAGCCCGAGAATATATTTTAAAAATGTATTTGGCGTGTAATCCAGATCCAGAACGTCAGTGTTACTCCCATTTCACCGTTGCTACTGGTAACTGAAATATTAAATTAATAAAGTCTTTTGAAGTTGTATTTAAAAATAATAATGTTTTTAAGATACCGAAAACATAAAACTTGTATTCTGCGCCGTGAAAGATACAATCATGCAGTCAGCATTGAAAGAATTCAACTTGGCTTAAAAAAGGCCACAAACAAGCAAAAATCTTTTAAATAAATACAATAAATATAAAAAATGATAATTGTATTTGTGAAATTCGTTAGAGTTCTTGTTTTGAAATAATTGGTCCGATATTTGAATTCAAGAAGAAAGCGGCTATTGCACCAAAAAAAACGTATGCTCAGTTTTAAAAGTTTATTTTTGTCCCTCGAATTTCAATTAGTATGAAATTATATTATTAAACGGCCAATTTGTTTCATGATATTGAATTTTTATTGTATGTTTAAATAATAAAATAAAAAAAAGAATGATTTTTACACCATTATATCGTTGGCGACATTAATAAATATAATTTATAAAATATTGTCTTTTTTTTTAATTTCTTGTAGGTGTTTAATAGTTTTTTTTTCTAAGATTAATCATATTATTGAAATAAAAGGTTTTTGTACTGCGGTATTCTCAAAAACTGAATCTTTGCCGTTAACTTTACAATATAACATAAGGACTGAGCTGTTCTATTATTTTACCCTCTCCTCTCACGATTTTATTCAAACCGTTTACCGTTGCACAAAAATAAATCCCAAACTTAGGATAACGATTTATAATCTGATTAACTATTTATAAATATTTCTTTATAAATATTTCTGATGATTAAAAAAAAAATCAATTATGTTTAAATCCAATTCAATAATAAGTTCAATTTGAAGTAGAAAAAATCTGTATAAAAACGTTTTTATTTTTCTTGAGAATATTAAATGTTATGTACACTTTTTTTTCTTTCACTGTAACACGAATGTAAGTTTGGTCAAAATTTGAATTTATTCTAGTAATTTTAAATGCAAAAATTCAAATGGCACATGCACAAAGTTTACGAGATTTAAAAGAAATGATATTTCAGAAAAAAGTTTGAAGAATAAAGTATCAGATGTAAATGGCACCTAACATCGCTGAAGTTGGCTAGAATTTCGCTTTCGGCTTTTGTGTTTCACTCACAGATTATTTTCGCTTTTATTTGGTTTTTATTGAAATCTCTGAAGCGAAATGTCAAAATTTTATTCCGCGCTTCAATTTTGTTTTGCTATTTCAAGTTTTTAGTTTTTTACGAAAAATCCTTATAATATGTCGTCTCAAATAATGAAGTTTCCAATTCAGGAATTGTTCAGAATACCAGAGTGTCAATTACAGAAATTATCACTGAATAAAACACTTCAAACTTGCACAATATCCTTTTTAGAAAATACCAAAACGAATTTATATTTTATTTGTACTAGAAATAAATTTTACCTTAACAGAATTTTCACGAAGCTTTAGGTAATAAAAATATAGATCCCGATAAAGTATTAGCAGTAGGAATTAAAGGAATCAAATTGAAAATATCAGAATTGACAGACTTTGAATTGGAAGCAATGGAAGAATTTTTATCACATTTAATTAAATTTTTATCGCGGGTTTGAAGAATTTGGATAACAATTTTTATATTCTCTCATTAAAAGCTACATTTTAGGAATTATCTCAACAGCTAGAATATTGTCTTCCAGAAGGAATAAGTAATTTAATAAAAGAATACCAAGAAATTTTATCGTGTACAAAAGATGAGTTCAAGAATTTGCATTTTGATGTGAGCTGCGTATTGACTTATTACGGAATAATGATCCTAGAAGAATGCTTGAGATTCTGTGACAAATGGTAAAATGCAACAAGTGGTTGAACAAACTCTTAACCACTTATTTATTTCAGCACCAAAAAAGTACAACCAAATAATGGTAAACCTGTTCTAACAGAATTACGGCCAATTCAAAGGACTATTATTTCAATATTAACAGAAGATACCAACAGATTTTCATGCGAGACAACAAGCGAAATTAATTCCCTTATAAGAGGTGTAAAAAATAAAAATTTCGATAACTGTACATGATTTAGATTCGATAATATTTAATTTCAGTGATTGCGTGTATGACTTCGATCGGAGAATTCGTTTCAATTTTGGATATTCCAACGACTGCTGAAATTTGGAAATGTTTGATAAAGTTATGTGTAGATAATTGCCAAATTATCAAAGAAAATAATCAAGCAAATAATGAGTATTTATCATGGCTCCAAAAACCAGTTAAATTTCTTTGTCGGGAGATTATTAAAAGTGTTACAATCATTTACGAAGGGGTAAATGAAACATCTTTTTTTTTTGTTGAAGTTATTAAAGTTATTATTTTATTTGTAGGGGAATAAACAACCAAGTAATATAGCTAAACGCAGTTTGAAAATAAACGGTTTTTACATGAAACTTTTGATTAAATTCGCATCTAGCTATGAGCATGAGTACTTTCGGGGTAGCGACGATATTTTAGAAATGGGAATTATTTTACTCAGGTGATAAAATTGGGGTTTTTTAAAATGACATTAAATTGATAGTAATTTTTTGCAGTCCTCCATTGAATTTCAACAATAAACCTATTTTAGACTTGATAAATCAATATTTGACCGTTGGATTTATGAGTTTATTGCAGTTGATTTATAAACATAGAGAATTTGTTGAGGTGATTTGCTCTTAAAATGATAAAATTTATATTTTGTAGAAATTTAATTATTACAACGTCCGGCGCTTTACTTTTGTACAACCAAAGGTATTTTTTTTATAACTCGAATTTTATTTTACTTTTTAGAGCATTGTAAATTTCCAAATGAATTCTCCGATGCGAACAGAAGCTTTTCAAAAAATCAGCTTGGAAGTTTTAAAGGAAATTACCACGGAAAATGAAAACCCAACTACAGCACTGTACATTAATTCGAGTTTTAATATTGTGCAAAAGATTTTGACCAACGTACCAGAATGTAAGTGAAACGATTTATCGGGAAATAATATTAATTTAAGGGCTGTTCATAAAATTCATCACGCATTTTTGTGGTCCACGTTAGTCAAAGGCGATCAATACACACTCCTAAAATTCGCAAAAAAAACATGAGAAAGGTGGGAAGGTAGTGCAAAATCAGCCAGAATGACAAAATCTAGAATAGATTACTTTAAGGACAGCGTTTTTTGCTGAGGTTTTATTTTTTAACTAAATTTTAATTTTCAGGTCACGGAGTTTTTTCAAGCCCTGAAATGTATGAAAACGCAATTAAATTCATTTCTACATTCATTCTAAGTTGGGAAGGTAATTTTGACGAAAATTCAGTTCTTCAACTGCTCGTAGATGGTGTTTTACAAAATGATTTACTACTGGCACAGATAAGCATCGATATTTGGTGTATTTTAGCAAGGTGGGTTTTTCTTTTTTTTTTTTACGTCCTAAAAAAAATTCCGTTGGCGAAGGTTTTCTCTAAATCGAAGGGGAGGGTAACTCAATTTGTATACAAAATGTCAACTATTTTTTCCTTCTAGATTTATGAACGCCGAATCAAGATTTTCGATATTTAAGTTTTGGCTGGACGTGACTGACCGACTTCCACAAATTTCATCTCAACCAAGAGAAACCTTTGCAAAATCTTTAACGCGACAACTTTATAATTTCCTAACGCCTCCATATAAGCTAAAAATATGGGAGAATCCGAATAACTTAAAAACTGATTCAAAAATTATTTTGACGCTGGGCGTTGATTCGATTCCAGATCAAAAACTGCAAAACCAGATTCGCATCAACATTCAGCGGGATTGGTCGTTAGAATTGCAAACATTCCTCGCCACACCAACGAAGCAGACTTACTACAAAATTGTGAGATTTTTCAAATATTTTTTTCTAACTAAAAATTTACAAAAATCTATTTCAGGTAAATTACTTACAACTGAGTTACGTAACCAACACCGATAATTCTTACGATGTACTAGTAGATCTCTTAGACAGACTCGAATCCGACACTTCGAACATTCAAAAATTTCATTTATTAATCTCCGCCATTTTAAAATTCATCAATAGAAACGCGACTGCATTTTCATCAGACGAAACTTCAACACTTTTTGAAAAAATTCTAAAATTACTGCTTGAGTTCCCTGCAGAAAAACTCCATTTCGATTTAGTTATTCCAATTTCAAAATTTTATACCGAAAATACAAACATGTTATCACGATATTCGCAGGGCGTAACCAATCTTCAGGAGAAAGCGTCTTCGACGTTGAAAGGCTATTTGAAGCATGAAAAATTACTCGTGGTTCAAAAGTATCAATTCCAAATTGGAAAACTCCGAGACTCCGTCGAACCGAATGCGATTAAAGTTTATGTAAGCCATAATGGAACAAAGAAATTCAATCATATTTGTAATAATTCTGGCAATTATCAAAACTACGACATCGCAATAGATCAATTCGACGACGACATGATTGATGCGAGTCCTGAAAAACCAGAAAATCAACGACTTTCTGATATTTTAAAAGATTTAGAATTAATACACAGTCAATATTTTGAAAATGTGCCACCGAATCCGCCGGAATTGCAGCAAATCAATAAAATTATTGATGTTTTGAATAAAATAAAAGGGCATAGATAACAAAAGTCTAGAAAGACTTTTCTTTTATTTGCAACTTGTAATAAAAAAAAACTTTTGTAAAAAAATTAAATTGTTTATTAATATGGTTTCTTTAAATGTTTCTTTTCACTCAATTTGGACTTTGCCTTTAGGGTTCCAGTTGGAAGGGTTTTTTCTGATGAACCGCCGAGTGACCACAGGGAAACGATTCCACTTTCGCCAACTGTAATGATGCCACTTTTCTACAAAAAGAAAAAAATTACTCGCACACGACTCGCAAAGTTGTAGCGGCGATAGTTTTCTTTCGAGAGCGACTCGCCTTAAAATATGTGCTTAACATTAAATTTTTACCTCTCTGTTATACACACTGTCTCGAATTATCTGCTTGTTGCCCTCAAAATTCATAAAAGGCCCCAGGATTTTATCTCGCAACCTGACGCTCCTCAGAACTTCTCTAAAATACGGAAATCTCTTAAAATATTTGCACTTCAGGCTTTTTTTTTGTATTACCCTTTGTTATGATTCGATCCAGATAATAAAAATAAAGAATCATCAACATAATTGTGGCAGTTAACTAAGTAACATTCACTCGACGCTTTCCGTTTAATTGCTTTTGTGACTGATTCTCTTTCGAATTCGACCAATAAATCACCTTCGGCTGCCTCATAAAGTTTAAGGTCGTTTGTATGCGTAATGCACGACACGAAATTCTTTCCAAATTCATTTTTGTGCCTGTAAAAATGTTACAGAATTCTTAAGACTTGACAACAAACAAGCAAACCTACCAATTCAACTTCTGAACACTGCTTTCTGTATTAACTACGGCCATGATGGCATCGTCTTCTGATGTCTTAGAAATGTCATAAATATTGACCAGACCATCTGTTGCTCCCGAACATATTAAGTCAGAGTTCTCAGGATGAAATCTAAGGTCAGTAATATCGTCCTGATGACTTTCCCAGTATCCTCCCATCAGTGACTTTTGCCGCATATCGAAAAACAAAAGGAAAACATCGTGGATTATTTGCTCAGTGCCAACACAAAGAACACGACCATTGGAATTGGAATCGAAGCAGCTGAATAGCTTCTTCTCTTCATCTGAAAAGTGGTCGCAAACGGTGACTTCCGGTTAATTTGAAAAATAAACGATTTACCTTCAAAGACGTGTTCGTTTTTACCCGTTCTAAGGTCATGCAAGTGAATCCGTCCATCAGTACAACCTATCAATAAGGAATTTATATCGGAATCTAAATATTTAACACCGCAAATCGTCGCCGAATTAGAGCCAAGTAAATTATTTATTTCTGTGCTTTTTGTAAGACCCGAGTTCGAAATATCAAATGTTGAAACCGTCCCATTTGATAAACCTACAGCGCATTTTTCAAAATCACTAAAATAATTTGATAAGTTAATGCATTTAGTTGTATTTTGAATGGCAAACGGAAAAAATTACCTCGTAGCATCGACGGAAAGACCGTAAATCTTCTTCAGAGAAATTGCTTTTTCGTCAACCACGTTGCCCTTTATTAAAAACTCTTTGTTTAGTGTGTTTAAATCACACGCGTCCTCATCCACTATGGAAGTGTCTTCTTCTGACTCGCTATCGTCTATAAGAAAATTCGGGATGAAAAATAACTTAATTTCGCAGAAAATTTGTTTTAAAAAAATAACCACTTCTTGGTTCCATGTTGACAGATGGTTGACAGTTCTAATGCGGGTGAAAAAAACTTTGTCGTTGCGGGATTCTTTAGTACCTATTTGTACTAAAAATTCATTTTTCAACTAATTTAACAAATTTTTACTATTTTTTGTGATATAGAGTGGTGTATTAACACCTTTGAAAATGTTAATAATAGTTAGAAATCATTATGCGGAATTTCATTGAAATCGGACTAGAAACCATTTCAAGAGTTTTTAGTACCAATTATAGATTCTAACCTCAAATTCAGCTGTCAATCAAAGTTTTGTGTTTGATTGTTGATGGCCGCATATTCTTGTTTTTCCGAATAAGTTTTGCACTTAAAAATGGCAAATAGAACAGTGAAAGAAGCAAGAAACATTCACGGAACAAATCCACAATACCTCATAGAGAAAATCATACGATCGCGAATCTACGACTCGAAATACTGGAAGGAACAATGTTTTGCCTTAACTGCCGAACTTCTTGTCGATAAAGCGATGGAACTGCGATTTGTTGGAGGCGTCTATGGAGGAAACATCAAGCCAACGCAGTTTCTATGCCTGACTCTGAAGATGCTGCAGATCCAGCCAGAAAAGGACATCGTAGTGGAATTTATCAAAAACGAAGAGTTCAAGTATGTGAGGGCTTTGGGCGCCTTCTATTTGCGTCTCACCGGGTCTTCCTTGGACTGCTACAAGTATTTGGAGCCACTCTATAACGACAACCGAAAGCTACGTCGCCAGAATCGTTTGGGACACTTCGAAATTGTCTACATGGACGAATTCATAGATGAATTACTACGAAGTGATCGAGTTTCTGACATAATTTTGCCAAGAGTACAGAAGCGATCAGTTCTAGAGGAGAATAATGAGTTGGAACCACGAGTTTCCGCACTGGATGAAGACCTTGACGAAGAAGTACCAAGTGAAGACGATGCCGGAGATAAAGCGGAGGATGATCTCTTCAAAAAGCCAGCAAAAGCCAAAAAGTCCACTCGTGACCGATCAAAGTCGAAGGAACGGGAGAAATATCCCGATAAAAAGCGTTCTGAAAGGGAGTACGAGAAAGAGCGCGATAAGGAACGGGAATATGAACGAGAATTGGATCGTGAACGTGATCGGCATCGTCGGGAAAGGGACCGGGAACGAGAAAGAGGGCGCGAGGTGCGAGAGCGTGAACGTTACGATCGGTACAATGATCGGGATAAGGACAGGCGGCGGGATAAAGAACGGGACAGAGATCGAAGGCGGCATTAAAATTAAGCACATTTTTATTATACTAAAGTCAATAAATAAAACAATTTCACAAAAAAATTACTAATTTTTCTATACATTCGTAGTTCAATTTAAACGTTCTATGTCTCCAGATCGTTCCAGAGCAAAAACAATTCTGAAAGTATATATTTTTATTAATTGGATTCGAAAATGTTGGTTTTTGCAGCAACTTACGCGACTAGAAGATAGCCTAAAAAGTACATTCCCACGCTTATTACATTGAATGCACCTGGATAAACGCTTATCGTAGATCGATAGACACTTGCGTAGATTGGCGCTGAAGCCACGTTAGAAATCGACTCCAAGGATGTCGCTAGAGAGAATATTTTACCTGTGGAAAGAAAGTTTAGACATTTTTTGTGAATTTTAAGTATTCAAACGAACTTACCGACTTCTCCCGGTGGTATAACACTTGATAATATCGTGTGACACATTGGAACTTTAACCGATTCTAGAGTAGCAAATCCAACGGCCAAGTACAAGTGCCACGGATGTTTCGCTGCTGATTTGATTACACAGTCCATCACAGAACTGCCGAATCCTATTAGCGCAATTGTTGTTACTGAGATTCCTAATAACTGAAAAGAGAAAGATATTTTTTTATTTTCCTGACTAGCTTTTATGCCGAATCTTTGAATTCAGTTTTTTTTAAAAGACCAAGTTTATTTTTACGTTACGCCGTATTTTCAAATACTATGGCATTTTTAAATAATTATCAGAAATTTGGTGATAAAATGCATCATTATCGAACATAAAGAACCGGGTTTGAGCAGAGAGACGCCCATTATTCTTTTGTTTATATGAAAAATCAACACAAGTCGTGGTTAATCTCTACAATTAATGATTTTTTTTACCTTTTTGAAAACATACATTCCGGCTAAATTTCCAAAAACTTGAAGCAACATTTCGCCTGAATCGTAAACCGTAAAGTGTTCTATTGTCCAGCCGAATTTTTCACGAACAAACAAATAGAAAACGCTATCTGATCCTTGATATGCAAACACTTCAAACATTATTGCCATCACAATCAACCAAATGACCATTCGATTGAATTTTGGACGTTCTTTGACACAAGTCTTGAAAGTATCCAAGATAAATTTACAGCTAAACACTTCACGAACCGCCAACTGAAATGGGAGTCGGATTAGTTTCGTTATCAGAAAAAAATCAAAGCTTAGCTATTCAATTGCGCAAATTTGGTTTGAAATTCAACTGAAAATGTCAAAAATGAACACAATTTCTTACAAGTGAAACCACAATTGAATAACTAACCAAAAACAATTACATTAGACTCAAGTTGATCACGGTTTAAACTCTCCTTAATAAAAAATATGGTATAAATTATAGCTATGCCCAAAGCAAGCGATGATATTGTAAACACGTAAGTAGCATCAGTGGCTTTTAAAACGAAGCTGCTGGCTAGTGTTCCTCCAACATATCCTAGGAAAATTGTAGCCTCAAGGAGTGCCATTCTGGAAAGAACTTTGATTTAATAAAATTCGTTTTTAGAGCAATTCAAATATCTTTTTTACCTTATAGGTCTATCAGTATTTTTAGTAATATCTGCAACGTAAGAAAAAATTCCTGTATTCAGTGAAGTTTCCCCTCCCGAAATAGAAATCGGTATCCACGGGATAACTAGAAGCCATGGATTTATGGCAATCGTGGAGGATATAAATGTTATTACAGATAAAATTATATGAACCAAACAATAACCTGTAATTTTTTTAAATTCTTTTAGTTTTAGGGATGAATTTCTCTAAGGTTGTTTCATTTTACCGGCTAGGGCAATTAATATCACAGGTTTTCGACCAAATTTATCAGAGCACGGTCCAATTATAATTCCAGATATTGCCGGAAGAAAGCCACCGACCACTGCTTTCGTCATTAGAATTTTAGTTGCATATTCTTGAACTTGAGCTTCGATTTTCTGTAAAAAAATGTTTTATTCAATTTAATCTATACATTATAGTAAGAGCAATTTATAAATTGATAGTAAAAGTCTATGCTACATGAGGGATGACGACCAAACTACTATTTAGTGCCGCAAAGTCGATAAAAGTGGTTGAAAATGACCGCTGATGCCGATTTAATCATAAATGTTCAGTTTGAGATTTCCAAAAACTGGACTTTCGCCGGGAATTAGAGGTTTTGAATACTTTACTGACTTTTTAACTGAAATCTTCTCAAAAAATGAAGATGACAAAAATTTTGAAGATTTTTCAGAGGGCGAAACAGGACTGGCAAGCATTTGAATTTTTAAAAAAACCAACTTAATAGTTTCGTCGTTTTACCTTTGATTTGTGAGTAGAATCTCCAGTTCCGAGTGCCTTACAATCAGTCACATTATATCCGAAAATGTTTGTGCATGTCTGATAGATCACTTCATTCTCATATATCGTTGCTAAAAACAAAAAATCGTAAAAAAATGATTAAAATTCAAGTTCAAAAGATGAAAACAAAAAATTACTACCAGATAAACTCGTTGCAAAATACACCAAAAGAACAACAGGTTCTAAGATAACTTTATATTTTGCTGGCTGTTTTGACTGTGAACTCAATTCAATTGTTGACTCAGCAGTTTCTTCATTAACTAAGAGCTCATCTTCACTTGATTCCATCTTTTATTAAATCAAACTAATCTTTTTGTCGTAAAATTCATCAAAAATACTTAGAAATCTCTCGTAGGGTCAAATCGGTCACTATAATGCTACATTTACACGAATGACAAATTTGTCATTTTTTTCTTGTCATTATGTTAATTCCCGTGTAAATGGCATAATTTTTGTAATTTTTTCTGTCAGAAAATGTCAATCTCTCATAAAAGAATGAACTTGTCCATTCTTTTATGCCAGATTGTCATTCGTACAAAAGCAATATTAGTTATGACAAAAGTTGAATACTAAAGTTGTCATAACTAATATTGCGTTTATACGAATGACAATCTGGCATAAAAGAATGGACAAGTTCATTCTTTTATGAGAGATTGACATTTTCTGACAGAAAAAATTTCAAAAATTATGCCATTTACACGGGAATTAACATAATGACAAGAAAAAAATGACAAATTTGTCATTCGTGTAAATGTAGCATAAGAATGGGCACAACTATTAAAACAATGAGATTAATATTGATGCGCATAATTTAACACGCCGTAAAATATAAAACAATTTTTACTTGTGTTTTTTCATATTGGTCGTGATAATGGATTTGTTTTGTCCACGTAAAAATTACTTTTTATCATCGATTCAATTTTGGCTGGTCATTCCGGCTGCAATATTTCACGATTTTTTAAGTGTTTTTTAAAAGCAATGATTAGATTTTTTTAAATATCACACACTTTGGTTATTATAGATTCTAATTACGGTGGGTTTTTGCTTTTACGTGTTGTATTTGATCTACTTTTCGCTACTGAACGTCAATTGTCTGTGCTTATTCTGTGATGACAATTGTAGGGTAATGCGACATAATTGCGACTTTTGGGTACAATTTTTTGTGGACTCGTATCGTTTGGAATTCTCAGTAATTTTTGAGAATTACCGTGTAACGTTTTGCTACACTTGAAATAAACAGGGAAAACATTTATAAAACACCACGGCGCATTTTCATAGTCGTTTCTAAACACAGGTTTTGTTAAACATGAATCTAAACCGACAAAAAAAAAACATAGCAAACTCATGTTTAACTAAATCTGTATTTAAAAATGACTATGAAAAATTCATAAACTATGTTTTTCAGCACTTCGACTTTTAATATATGTCAAAATTACTATAATTCGCAAAAAAAAATCGGAAATCGTTAATTTTAAATATGCTTTATAAAAAAATCACCACTTTATTCAATCAACCTATTTTGAATACTCCATATTAGAATATATTTTCAAGCAATCGTTAAGTAATTTCTAACAAACAAAAAAATCTAACTTTGCAACAATTTTATGAAATTTTAAATATTTAAACAATTTTATTGAAATATGATTATAATGAGGTTTATTGCCGTCAGTTTACGCTATTATCATCTGTCGCAATATAATTTCTGTTTTTTTTTCGTCTGCGATAACACGTGCTTTGTGAAATTGTATTTTATTTATAATCTATACACGTTATAATTCTATCTTTTACAATGTATTTGTAAAGTCACGATAAAATTCGCAGCAATTGTAAAATTTGACTTTAAACACAGAATTATTTAAATTTGCATTCCTAATGTATGTAATTTGCTGTAAAAACGAGTGGGGAAATAAAAAAATCGATAATTTTACGTTGCTTTGATGTTACGTAACAACAAGAAAAAGATAGAATTACAGAATGAAAAGAAACAAATAATATGAAGGAATTTTTACAAAGAAACTGCCACCAAGTAAATAGATATGAGTAATCACAACTAAGAAATGCAATTTTTTATTTATATTTACAAAGCAAAGGTCATCGACTTGCTTAATTAAATTAGTGATAAGATTTTAATTTCTTTTTCAGGGGTTTCTAAATCTTTTCTAGGGTTTTGTGTGTAAAATAAATAAAAAGTCCTTTATTGGGATTAATTTTTAGTTTCAAATTCCAAATAAATTACTTTATAATAAATCGCAAATCACGTATGCATTGAAATCTCCATATCCCTCCATAGTGTATATCTCACATTTTGTATAACGTCACAATCGCAAGAAAACATACATAAGTGTCACTCTCCGATTTTAATGAAATTTTCCACATTTGTTAAACTTTGAAAAAACATTCGACACGTATTTTTTTATTTTGGCAGTCATTCGGTTATAAGGGTTTAAGGAATTTCCTTCTTACACGCAAAAAAGCGTTTTTCGGCAATTACTCGAAAACTAACGGTCCGTTTTGGATGAAACATAAATGTATAAATTAATCAAAGATTTAAAAAGTCTATTCTACGTTATTTATAGTTGAAGCAATAGTAATATTTTCTTCCCTCAGTGGCGCATACCCCTCGATACTATCTATATATCGCCCTGGTTTGATATCTGTATCTAGTATCGCAGTTTCCATGCATATCTGTTGTTTATTGATCAAAAATAATAATATTTTTAAAAACGTCTAAAGAATTACGTATCGCTTGTAAAAGTGTATCGCTTATCCTTCAAGGTCGTGTTGTAAAATGCAATTGAATGTAATAGAATTGCTTTTGCCTTTATAACACCTTTGTAACACAAAATGTTGCCTTTGCAACACAAAATGTTTTTGTTTAAATTGAGTAAAAACATTAATTTCTTTTTAATGTAAAAGGGTTGTGTAAAAAAATCAAAACAAAATTATTCGAAAAAGTTGTGACGTTTTTATTTTACTTATTTTTTTAATAAAACATACAAAAAAAAAATAAAAATAAATACTTTATGATATTTATCTGGCATAAAAAACAATTTTAAGTTGTGATTTAAAAAGAAAGGTGTTTAAGAAGTTCATCATGAACCAATAGGTCCATATGTCGTCCTCGGATACCGAAGTTCAATGCCAAAAACAATCCTAGCAAAATATAAATCAATAAAAACTTGGCAGATTAGTCAAATGCTGTAAAAATACTTACGACAAGAAAACAAAACACATGAAAAAGAATCCAGTATTTAAGAAATTAAACGATCCTGGGTACACACTCAAAGTTTTACTGTAAAAAAATGTGTATAGAGGTGAAGCACCTAAAGGGGTGATTGATTCCAGGGATGTTGTCAATGAAAAAACTTTTCCTAGAAAGAAAAAAAAATATATACACATTCAAGATGGAATCAGCACTTATTGTAAAATACCAAAAATATCGACATTACTCTTGGAATTTAATCAGAAATGCGATTATTTATTTTATTAGATCTATTTATCTTAGATAGATAAATCTATCGGGGATTTTTATTTAAGAAATCACCTTTTTTTCGGGCAATTACCTTGAGATAAGTATTTAATGAATGGTGTTTACCGATGGGAATTCACCGCAATATTCAGAAGTAAAACAATGTTTCATTCATTGTCAAAAAAACATAATATAAGCTAGAATTACATTCGTCTAATACTATATTGGAGGACGGACCGAATTTTGATACCCATTTTTCAATAGTATCGGAGAGAGCGATAAGGAATGGTTCGATTGGATTTTGATGTATGGAAGAGTTATATAAAAACATATTCTAAACACATTTTGCTTTTATAAGACAAACCGTTTTCGAGAAATTCGGGGAAGGGGAGAAAGAATGGTCCGATTTTGACCGTTCAAAATCTACAACGATTTGTGAAAAATTTCAAGTCTTTAGCTCAATCCTTTCGAAAGTTATGGTATTCACGGAATAGGCGGAAATCAAAATGTTTTGCCATCCCAAACACCCTGGTGTAGTTCATTTTTGTGTCCGACGATTAATTCAGTGGGTTACAAACGGTATACTAAATCTAATATATTACTGTATAATTCTTATATATAGAGTATAAAAATGTAAAGGTTACATTTACCTAGCAAAGTGGTTTTTTTTCAATATGAGGTTTAGTTTTTACAAACAAATTTCTTATTTCGGACCACTAGGGTCTAAATTCTTCTAAACGTTTATAAAAAGAATTCAATACTTTGTGGTAGACCTTAAAACTAATCAAACACGGAGTTTTTAAACAGAAAATTAAAGAAAACATCGGGTAAAAAATCTTACCTATATCAGTTTTAGGTACAACGGTTGCTAACATTGATCGACATAACGGTGAACCGATGCCTTTAAGAATACTGGTGCCAACCGCTAAGTACAGATGCCATGGATAAACGGCTGTCGCCTTAATAACCGATTCAATAACACAACTGGCATACGATATTAAAACCAACGAAATTATTGAAAATCCTAAGATCTGCAATTAAGAATGTTTGTTATTTAAAAAAAAGCTGGCTGCAACAATTTTAAAAATACCTTTCGTAAAATCAGCATTCCAAGTACATTTCCAAGAACTTGTATTAAAATTGCAGTAGCTGAATATGTTGTATAGTCTTTAATTGTCCATTCGAATTTCTCACGTACGAACAGGAAATATACATTTGATGAACCGCCTGTGAGAAATTATAGAAATAAATAACTATATTAATAAACGTATTAAGATTTAAAATAATTACTCCAAACGAAAACCGTTATGGTGAGCGTTGAGATTAGCAGCCAAATAATCGTTCGATCGTAATGTGAACGTCTTTCGAAGCACACTCTGAACATGTCCTTTACCAATTCAAATTTGAACAGTCCTCGTATTTTTGACTGAAAATGAAAGCAGTATTTTTCATAATTTATGTTAAAAAGACTTTGAAAAAAGCTGGTGATCATTTTTACTACTTATTTTTATGGAAAATTTTATTTTTAATTGTTAAGCTGCTTACCGTTTTGTTTTCTTCATCAATCTTGACACTTTCTTTGAGAACAAAAAATATATACACGACTGAGCTAATGACTAATGCGGCAGATATAAAAAACACAATCGTTGAACTCGTTGCCTTCAAAAGGTAGCTAGACGATACGTCGCCAACCATTAAACCAATATAAATAGAGGCTTCCAGCAGTGCCATTCTAGAAAACGAAATAAATGCTTACAATTTTATCAGAAATCTCACGACCTTAATCAATATTTACGCAACAGCTCTTTCTTTAACTGTCGTCATATCGGCTACATAGCAGAAAATTCCCGTTGTTAAGGCACAACCCCCTCCACAAAGTGATATTGGGATTACGGGAAGAATATAAAACCAGGGATTCACCATTTGTTTTGTTGATATGAATGATACTAAAGCTGATAAACCATAAACAAGACAATATCCTGAAATGTTCAAAATTACCGATTATTTCCGTTAAATGTTTGTTCAAAATTTTCTTCTTTTTTTACCAGTAAATACTGTTAATATCACAGGTTTTCGGCCAAACTTATCGGACCTAAACAATTTGTTTGTTTAGTAGATAATAAACTAAGTATAAACTAACAAACCAAGGTCCAATGAACAAGCTGACGAAGGCCGGTAGGATGCTCTCCATCAAGGAGCGTGCCATAAAGATTTCCGCGGCAAATGGTTGCACTTCCGTCTCAATGTCCTGGAAGAAAAATTCGAAAGACGATTTAAGAAAATCATAATAATGGCGTCAGTTATTCTTGTACCAAAAATCCAAAACATCTTAAGCCGGTTTTTGGACTTTAAATTTGATACAGGATAACGATTTGCATTTAATACAGGATAAAGATTTGTATTTTCAGACAGATCACTTTGGCTTCGCCGGAAAATTGACTTAAGATATTTTGATTTATTGCCATAGATTTATTTTCTTTATCCTGTTTCGAATTTAAAGACTAGGTTGTTTAATCCGTTCGAAATGTTTGCTATTAGAAAGAAAATCCCACAAACATTAACGTTTTGCATTGTTTTTAAATACATTCATGGGAATTTCGGCTTTAGTGTCTCCACAAAGAGTTTCTTCTCGTTCAATAATAAAAAATGAACATTTTGTGATAAAAAAAATAACTTCTTTAACAGCATTTAAAAACTACAATATGAGCTGCACTACAGGATTGTCATGGTTCAAATCTGGCCAAAAAAAATCGTCTGTCACATTTATTTTCATATTTTTTTATAATCTTCTTATTCCATAACATCTAAATGACAAATTCTAAGTGACTATAATATTTTAAATCATCATGCGGATGAGTAATAATCTTAGGGAATTTTTCTACAGAAATAAGTAGTTTATGATGCTACGCGTTGAGTTGAGTCAACGAGAATATTTTTTTCCGATTAATCAAACTTAATAAAAACCCAAACCGTGCAATCAAGGCTTCCATGAAGTTTTGGCAAAAAGATAAATTATATATAACCATAAATTGGGGGGTATTTAATAAAAGAGAAAATGATAAACAAACCCTAATTTTGTATCAATTCAGATAAAATGCAAAATCCTAAGTGTAAAAAAAACCTTTCTAGTTAAAAATATAATTTTTATTACAATACAATAAACACCCTTTGTGAGGCCAGTAAAGTTAAATTTCCGTGTAAAATACCTGCATAAAAATTAAACAATGCGTCAATTGAAGTCCAAAAAAAATTCCCATTTTGTTATCTAACCGTAATATGAATAAAAAGTGTCCTATTATTATCAAATTAAATGTAGCGGACAAAATTTGTTGATTTCGTTATTCTACGTATGTTAAGTTTAAGGTAATTTTTATTTAATCGTGGCTATTATTCAAAATTGTCCCAATAAAAACAATCAAATTATAACTGAAGTTTCTTTCAACACTATTCAAATCACTAATGTTAGCATCAGCTATAAACAAATTAGTCAAATGACCGTAAATTCAACAAAACACAATTTTTTTTTATTGTCATAACAGAAAACATTTAGTGTACCTAATTAAGATTGTGTACCTTATGAATTTCAAAATGCATCGACTAGTAATAATTTTATTATTTGCAGCCTCTACTAAAATTTTATAACTGCTTAAGTACAACTCTTTGTTATATTTGCATAAATTCGGTCTTATCATTGAAACCATTAAAATCGTATTTTTTGGTCGCGTCTTTCTTAAAATCTGTACTGGAATTGCAATAAGAATATGAAAACAAAAAAATAGATAGATAATGTAATAAATTTTAAAGCGATTATGAAATATTTCGAGGCCTTGAAATCTGTTTGGACTTTTTTTTTATTTCTATATCAAAAAACTTTTGACCAAACATACAAGTTTTTTTTTTATATAGCGTTAAAGCAGATTTTTGATAAGGTACTCACATCTTTTTAGAACATTAAATTAATATATTTTGCATTCTAGTTTGGGAAATTTAAAATAAAGTGTTTCAAAATGGGCATTTTTTAAACATCTTCCTTCATTGTAAGACGATTGACATTGAAAGCCATATTCTGGTTTCTTATCGCCCTAAATTTTAAAAAAAGATAATTCAATTTTATGAGACGTAAGAGTAACGGGAATTCGAATATAGATTCAAGAGTTGATGCTACTTTTAATAAAATATTTTTAAGCTAAATTAACACCATCGCGGTTTTCTCATCTCGCTTTCTTGTTCCATTGCGATCTAGCTTTTCTCGAAAAAAACATGTGCTAGTAACTCTTAAAGTCAATCCGATTGAAGTATTATGTATGGAAGGGTTATGTAAAATAGTGTCCTTATTCTTTTAGTTTTTACATTTTTTTACATACCACCAATGTACCACTGGTTCGTGAATAACCGTTGCTTAAGTATTTGGCTCTTGGAAATATTAAAAACATAAAGAAATATATGGCTTTTACTTAAGTTTCACTTTCAATTTAATTTAATATATTTAATTGCCTCTCACCTGAGTGTGTTTACTAGCATTTGATGTTCCCAGTAATGAACAATCGGACTCATTGTACCCCAGAATAACAGTACACGTCTGATATAGAATTTGATTTTGTAATACAGTCCCTTTAAATTAACAAATAAAATTACACAAACGAACTTATATAGAAACTTTTCAAAATTTATCAAAATACCCGTCAAATCTGATGCAATAAACAGAAGACATATCGGTGGCAATAAGACATATTTCCGTGTAAACTGACTTTGAATTTCTGACCTCGATTCGTCTTCAGTCGAAGTTAATACAACATTATCATCTGAATCCATGTTTGATTATAACTTTGGAGTGCTTAACTAAACACTCATCAAATAATACTTAAAATTACGCTCCAGTAGATAATTATATATAAAATAAATTCTTAACAATTAGATCACAATTTTATAAACATACAATATAAGGCAAACTGGCGGAAATATCACATTTAATTTAAATTGAATTCATGATATTTGCGGTTACAGAGTCAATAACACTATGAAAGATTATTCTAAGCAAACATTAGATAAATCTCTTCACTTTTTATTAAATACAGCAGCTAATTGTAACTAAAGTCTCAACATAATCACAAAGAAACCCGTTTCGTTACAATGAAATCATCGCAATCATGCCTCAAGCCATTTTTACGCGAGAACACAAAACAAAAGCGCCCAATTCGAACGAGGCGCAATTCGGAAATGTTTTCCGTTCAATAGAATTTCTAGAGTAACTTCTTTGCCTTGTCATTTTCACTACGCGCTTATTACTTTTTTATGAATCAAAAGCCTCGTTTTCTACTTTTTTTACTCCATATCAGCTGATAATTTGACATTTTGCTTTAGAGCATTTTTGCCAGCCGAAATATAAAGTTTGTTGAAAAATCACACGAGCGAAAGAAAGATAAGAATTAATCACAAAAATGTTATCTATCCCTGTTTCACCAATTGTAAATACGCAATGGTATTTCGATTCATTTGCCAAAGTGCATGATATGAGTCGGAATAGGTTTACAATTTCTCGTGTAGTAAACATTCAAATACCAAAGCAACGCTTTTGTAATTTATGTAAAGAAAAAAGTTAGTCAGACATTTGTAACCTACATTTTTCTTGATTTTAAAACATTTTAATTATTTTATCCTTACAGAATGCAATCAAAAACCTTACAACACACACTTTACTAGACATTTTCTGCTAAAAAAAAAGGATAAGTGTTATGACAAAGAAATAAATTTTGTGCCGCAGGCGAAATTTTCTTAAATCTTCATTTGAAACCAAAAGGATTATTTTAAAAATCTAATAAATCAATTAACTTCATTAAAAACTATTTTATTTTATTTTTTAGAATCAATGTTAGTTTCTTAACAAAGTTGCTAAAGCTAGCAAAACTTTTTTGAACACAATAAAAAAAACTGTAATTAGTACCAAGGCTTAAAAAGCAAGGAGTGAAAAAAGAAGTAAAAGAATTCAGCAACTAAAAAATAATACAATTCTTCGAAAAGGAATCCGATTGCTCATATGAGTCAAATGAAACTTGAAATATGCGTAATTCCTGAGTAAATCATAAAAAATAAACTTCGTGTTTGTGAAACGTCGCCATTTAGTCATTTATAGTTAACGGAATTTTAGCAAAAATTAATAAATCGAGAAATAAATAATATTAAGAAGGAAATTATAAACAGACTTATTTGTAAAAACCCATATTTTATAGTATATAAAAGCATTTTATTTAATTTTGTTATTTAATTTAACACATTTTTAAACACTTTTTTTAAATTTTGGATTTATCATAGGCTATAGATTCTGTTTTTATATGTTTTCAAGTAAGTATAAATCCAAATCTCTTTTAACATGGTCAGTTTTTCACAATTTGTCGAATTAAATATTGTTCATTATTTCATTTTAAATGGTTTTTGGATAATATAGCAAGTCTTTTTACTAGAACTAACTTTTTTTTACACCATAATAGTTTCCTTGGAAATCGTGAAAAACAGTCCGTATAAAGCAGAGTTGGGTATATTCCAATATTTTTGCGGATGTCGAATGTCTCTAGGGTCTAGGGTACAAATCTCCGGTCTCCGAAGTGTATACACAGGTCTCTTTGTATCCAGAGGCGAAATTTTTGGTCTCAGAGACCAAAGTCTCTCGTCGTGTATCCTTACCCTTAGAATTTAAAAAAAAATATTTTCATAGGTTTATTAAATTAGTTTTAAAGAAAAATTAAGTGTTTTATCTGTTAAGATAGAATTTAGTCCGCTTTTCACACTTTAAACGAAAATAATTGTGCGAATTCAGGCATTTTGGTAATCGCATGAAAAAACTCCAACTGATTCATACCACCACAATGACTTAAGTCCATTTCCTTTAAAATCTGTAAACAAACGAAAACAGAAACCGTTAAAATAAACAAAATATCAATAAAAGTTTTAGATACAAATAGTTTTCTAGCGATATACTCACGACATCAGCAATGTGATCTTTTTCGTCGACCATTAAAAGTTGCGGCTTTGTTAGTTTATCAATTATATGAAAAATATCTTCCTTGGATATTTGTTTATCTTCATTAAAATCAAATATTTTGAATGCCCAGTTGGCTTTCACATTCAACGGGCAATTTTCAGACATTGCACTGCATAAATCGAGAACATCTTCAAAGGATAAATTTCCATCCTTCATCGAAGAAAATACGTGGAAAATTCTTTCACAGAATGGATTGTACTGCAATTAAATTTTTATTTGAAAAGTAAAAAAAAATTAAATAATTAACCTTTATTTGCGGGAAAATCTCCATTATGTATGCAACTGGAATTCGATAAGATAGATTCGCTTTAATTGCTTCAGGTGCGATTTTTGACAATTCTTTTAAAATTCTACCGACGAAGAAATCGAGTTTAAGAAAATATTGAAAAAAAATCTTAAATACTCACCCTTTAATTTCGGATTTTGTTAAATATGTTAATTGCACATATTCATCTATTTGTTCTGCAGTTAAAATATGCTTCGAAGATTTCATTACGAAATATTTTATTTGCACAACGAAAGACAATTCAACTGATACTGCACGATTTCTGTTAACAAAGTAATAATTAAAAGCCCTTATCGATTTAAAATTGTCTTATCAATCGCGCTTGTAAATGATAAATTCTTTAATAGCGAATCAGAATAGATAAAACAAAAAACGGTTTCTGATTTTTTTACGCGGGATTTTTTCTGTGAACCTTTGAGGAGTGTTTTAAAACGTTTTCCATACAAATCGGTCCTGCCCCTTTAGCCCCTCTCACTTCCCCCTTCCGAGCTATTTTGTAGGCCGCTAAAAGGGATTTTTATTAGGTATTTACCATTGGTTTTCTGACCACCTCCCCCAGCCTCTGCCTAAACATATGAAAATTCGCTTGCAAAATCCTTTTATTTCGAAATTTTTAAAACATAAAAAATATTTATTTAAAACTTTTATTAAGCAAAATAATTTTTCCGTAGAAAATTTCATCAATAGTGGAAAACAAACTACAATAAGTTATATGATTTAACTCTAGTTACTTGAATGGAATTACAAGATTAAGTCAATAAGCAAGACATTGCTTTTTTTACTATAATTACACAACCTAAATCATTTAAAATCTACAAGTCTTTAAGCGATACTCAACAAATCCCAACGATCGCATCAGTTATCGAATGAAATTTGCCGTTTAGCTTTCATTGTCGTCGAGTCAAAAATCATACTGGGGTGTTTTTTAATTAGAGACCAATTTTTATCGCTGTATGGACTGACATTTTTCTGATCCCTGCCAGTGAAATTCTTTTGTGACGATTTCTTGCTCTGCTCACAGTCGAAATTCTCTCGAAGCGCTAAACCGCATAAGTTATTCTTAGACGAACTATTCTGCAGCGCTTTGTTCGGTTGAATTGGTTGTTTAACAGCACTTCCCCCAGAACTGTCGCATGTTTGCTGTTGGTTTTCAGTCATCATTTGATTTAGGAAATCAGTACTTTGCGAAAATTGATCACATTGAGCAAAGTTTATCGAATCAATAGAATTGTCCGAGAAGAATCCAGAGCTGACCTTCTTCAACAAATTCTTACGATTCTCATATTCTTCTGGTGCTATATATCCAGTCAATTTGCCAATAGTTTGCTTTTCGCTCTCCGATCTGACTTTTTCCTGAACATAAATTTCATCAGCGGTTTTCCCCTGAGTTACCCAGAATACGTATTTTTTAGCCAGTCTATAAAGTTTCGAAAATATTAATGCATTTGAATTTCAATTAAATAATATTTAAATCCACCTTAGCAATCTATCACTTGTGCTGCCAGTTTTTCCATCCGATTCTAGAAACAAACGTTTCACAACCCTAGCCAAAACGGAGGCGTACTGCTTGAAGCTAGGATGCTTCACGCCAATCTGTTTTGTCTGCAAAGCCTGTGAAACCGCCCACAAGAGTTTCTGAAACAAAAAACAATCGATTAAAAATCTTATCACAAATTCAACTTTAACTCTCGTTTCTACCTTTTTATGGCTTTCTGATAATTGACTAGTAGAAAAGGTGGTATCAGAACTGGCCCGGAAGAACGATTTCCCGCTAACATCCATGGAGCCTGGTGTGGATGAAGCCGCCCCAATGCAGAAACTCTGACTTTTAAATTTTAGCGATCTTGGCGTCAGTTTATTTGTATTATTTAATGAGTTCCCTTCGAGACGAGATACTTTTGCAGTGTTTCCAGCAAAGTCGGCTTCACATCGTTTCCGCTTTAGCGTTTGATCCGGTTGGAAATAGTTTATGTTCTCATTTCCCTCCGTTGATTGCTGGCTGTCGTACTGGTCTGAATTAATTGAGCTCTGACTCTTAAATGGCGAGAAGAGAGCGCGTTTGGACTTATCCACGCGATTGGCGACTTCTGGCTTAATGAGGACTTTTGGTATGGGTTTTTGTTGCGGTGGGCTTTGAAAGAGCGCTCGTTTGGATGTTTCACGTGATGGACCCGGCTTTGCGTCCTGCATTTGGAAAAACAACTTACGCTTTGATGATGTTGGAGTTTTGCGGGCTGTAAGTGAAGGGAAAACAAATTAATATTCTGGGAAATTTCACTCAGTTGAAAGTTTTAGATCCACTGACAAAAGTTAAATAACAGCTTTTTAAAATGATCTGACAGAGACCTTCTTGACAAACAGTTATTAATTACTCACCTAAGGTCTTTTTGCTGTTTGGCGTATGCCGTTTCGGTGTCAACATTTTAGCCTTTCTACGATTCGTGGATTTTCTACAAACAAAATATTTTTTTTAAATTATTTATTCGAAAACATATTTTTTTGCATATTGCTGTAAATTTAAGAGGCTGACAGATGAACTTCGGCTTGTATTTTATGCTAGCTCAACACTCTCTTCGGATGTAAGCGAAAAAATCTGGGCTGCGCGCGTTTTTCAAAACTCAATCCAAATATCCGTCTTAAAATATCGGTTCCAATGAAAATTATTCAAAATTTAAGATACTGCGAACCGAAATTGTAAGACGGACAGTTAAAAAAACGCTATTCAATTAACAAAAAAGAGCTCAAGCGGACACCCAATACTGTGATTTGCTTACATTCGGGCATAGAGTAAAGCTAGCATATTAAAACAAATAAAATGGTTATTTTATGAACTCACTTTGTATCCAACAGTATTTGCCTACTAGACGAAGCATTGGCAGCATTTCCCGGTACCTTTTGCATGTTTGACTGCAAGTTCGCTGACGAAAAAACCGCTCTACGCTTAGCTAAGTGGCTCAGTCGATTTCCAGGCGATTTACAAACCATTCTGCAACAAAATGCATTGAAAATCGAATTTTAATTGAATTACAAAATATCCTTACTTTGAGCGTAAACTTCGTTTCTTTGCACTGGAGGGTAATAAACTACTGTTGAATGTAGAACTTGTTTCAGCACCGATATAACGATCTACAATTGATAAGCTTAACAATTCAATTTTCTCTGTCGTTTTCGATGTATTGTAACTGAAAAATTAATAATAAGTTATTAGTACGATCATAAAAAGGGATGTGAATCATTTAGAGTTAATTACCAAACTGCATGATGACTAACACGAAGGCTATCAGGCCAATTCAGACTCCTAGCTTCATTATCCGAGTGGGATGGAATAAATAGGCACTCCGGTTTCTTCGTCTCCTCTTTATCTTGATTGGCATCTAAATTATCTGTCTGGCAGTGATTCATGGTGATATTTTGGAAGAAATCAAAAATTTTCTGTTTACGACGGGCTATCGTTTGAAACATGTCGATCTGCGGGATAGTGACGGACGGTGGAGGAGGTATGCCAGCCAAGGATTCTTGGATACGGCGAAGAATTTCCTTTTCCTTCTTCATCACTGGATTTTCTACCCCATTGTCTTGCACGTACGACTCTTCCAATAGGATTGAAGAAAATTCGCTTTTATGTTTCTTCTCATCCTCGAAATCGTCCTCTTCGTCCTCGAATAGATCTGGTGACCTTTCATTGACGTAGGCAAATAAGTTTTCTTCATTTTTGTTGGTTTCCGGATTCGCTTCTGCTGGCTGGTCACTCGCTAGTTGTTCGATCTTCCCATTAAATGACAGCTCCCCGACACTTTGCTTTGGGCTTTCATTTGATAACTTCATATCAACAGCATTGCAACTATTTTCGGCAGTTGATAACTCCACGTAAATTGATTCTCTCACGTTTTCTGCGCACTTTGAAGGCCCAGGTTTTGGCTCTTCAAGTATTTTATTGCATTGTAAGCAATTCTTGGTGCCATCAACTTTTAATAAGCAAAGATCAGCGTGAGAAAATCCCCTAAACTTGGCTGCTGGAGTGGAGTTTGATTCCTTTGCGCAATGTTGGGGAAATATTTTGTACCCACTTGGGGCGGTGTCCTGGACTTTGTCATTTTCCCTAGGAAAGCGTGGTTTAAATGCTTCAGCTAAATTTTCAATGTTCTCATCGAAACTCTGATTCTCAATGGTCACTTCCTCTCCACCCGACGACTGTAATTCGATATATTGGGGTCAACGTAAGTCACTTCAATTAAAAAAAAACGTTTTTTTTTACTTACTGCACTTCCATACGACGGCTCCGACTCGTAGCTGTTATTGATTTTGGATATTTTCAACTTCATTCTGAGTTCGGAACACCCACTTTGTATTCTGCAAGTAAATTCCTGTTAGTGTACGAACTTTAATTGCTAAAAATACGATTTTCCATGGCAGAGCGAAAAAAAAGAAAAAAAAATGCAAGCGAATCGAATGCAGAACCGCCAAATTCTTTGTAAAAAAATTTTGACCTGCCCTCAGGCCATTGAAATACTTGTGAAGAAAACTAGTTATCCCCTTAATAACTTATTTATCACTTAATCAAGATACTTACCAATTAGGGTTTTTCGTAGTCCAGTTTGATGGAAATTTCAAAAACAAAATTTTTGAAATGGCTCGGCAGGCACGAGAAAGAAGCGACCAACAGCTGTTTTATTTATTGGAAATTCTCACGTTAAAATGTCTTTTTCGTGTGAATCGAAACGAAAGAAAAGTAGATCAACATTCCCTAATCACACTTTTTCATTGAATTGTTTTAAAAACTGCTTATTTTGCACTAAAAATGAAATTAAAATTGAGCACTTGCAATACGACAAAACGAAACTTGCGTTGGAATGCGTCGTTACTTTTGCGGTGACGTTTTCATACCTTCAGTGGGTTACATGGCAATTTTTGTCACCGAAAATTAATCGGTATGGCAATGCCTTCTGATTCTAAAATCGTGGATTTTAACATATTTCAAGCAAGATTTTCTTTCTTTATAGATAAAAAACTCACTTCAGTATTAATGAAACCAGGTTTTTTTTTTAAAAAGTAGAAAAAATTACTAATTTTTTGTTCGAAACAAAAAAAAATATCTAAAATCTTGAAATTTGTAGAACACTTGCTTTTGTACTCGAGGTGCGGCAATGATGGAATCGAAATTGCTTGAAAACAAAGATTTCATCCGAACATCGAATTCATAAGGACTATTTTCCTGGAAAGTCTGTCTCAGTCCTGAACGAATTTGACAGATCTGTAATTTTGTGATTTTATTTGACTCAGATTTTCTTTAAAAATACTGGAAAAATGCCTTTAACAGCCGAATCAGCCGCTCAACAAGTGCAGGTAAGTAAAATAGACATTTATAAGTAAATTTTGCTAAAGAAAGCTTGAATAATTGGTAGTTATTGCGAATTTCCCAACGTTAAATGTTTTGTTGTTTGTAATCCGATATTTGAAAGACATTTATTGATTTTAACGCCACAAATTTGATTTCCCAGGAAAAACTCAAAAGCCTCCAATCACTGATTCACGATATCGACAATGAACGCAGGAAAAACGAGCAAACTGTGAACAATATAATTCGGGCTCAAGAGAAGTTCAGCTACGAGGAGCGCTCAAATATTCCACAGCATAAAATGAAGAGCCTATACAAAGTCGGCTTGCAAGAGGCAGCAGAGGAAGACGCGATAATCCGTCAGGCTCTTGCCAAAATTCAGGAAATCCGAAATATCAGGAATGAACGAAGAATCCAGGCAAGAAACGCTGGCAACAAGGAGACCATTCGTCGTGGTGCTCTGATGAAAATGCTTCAGATTTCTGCTCAAACGTTGCCGCTTTTTGTTAGTAAACCAGGAGAAAAAGTGCCACCACTCTGCGGAGCCGTCCCTGCCGAATCAAACTACATTGCCAAGCCAGGCGATATGGTGGCTGCTTTGGTTATCGGATTGGAGGAAGAGGAGAACTGGATTCTAGCCGAAGTCGTGCATTTTCTATCCGGGCAAAATAAATACGAAGTCGATGATATTGATGAAGAACAAAAAGATAGACACATTCTTAACAAAAGGAAAATAATTCCTTTACCACTAATGAGAGCCAACCCGGAAACGGATGGTCATGCACTCTTTCCAAAGGGAACTATGGGTAAGTTCTTCTTAAATATTTATTGCAAAAGTACTACTGCAAAAATAATACATTTTATGAAACGATTTTTTAGCAGAAAATGGCCAATAAAAGTAATTTCTTTGCAGTTATGGCGATCTATCCGCAAACGACATGTTTTTATAAAGCAATTATTAATCAACTGCCGCAAACGGCTACCGAGGAGTACGAAGTGCTGTTTGAAGACGCGTCCTACACCGATGGCTATTCTCCGCCGCTGTCTGTTGCTCAGAGATACGTAATTACCTACAAACAGACGAAGAAATGCGGCGGACTATCTTCTACTTGACAACAGTATTGCTCGGACAATTCAGTTGATGATCTCACTTTGTAAAATGCCGTTTACCCAATAATATTAAAAGATGTTTGTAAATTTTAAGTCTGATGATATAAAATTCGATGTGGTTTAAGAAAAACTCCTTGGTGTTTTATTATTCTTATTTTCTTGATGCGGAATACTTTTGAAAATTAATAAGAACAGAAAGTATTTGGAAAGGCAATGGGGTGAGTTTATCTTACATCTATTCCTGAAGTATTTTTTTTTAGAAATACTGTAGGAGCCTAACCCGGCCCTTACACGCGACTGTAAAGTCTGTCAGTAGCACAGACTCCAAATGTCAAATTACTGACAAGCTATGGAGACACAATAAATATGAAAAATCATGACTAAAAATGCCCACGCGCTGATTTCACTATTCACCAAAATATGGAGTGGGGCAAAATATCATGATTCTAAAGTCTAATGGGGTCGTGGGGTTAGCGAACTGGCAGTCAGTTCATTTACACGAGACTGTATGCTTTCTTCGAATCTTTATGGGTAAAAATTGTAAGTTGTCCCAAAGTTTTGTATTTCGCAGATTCCTTAATACTATTGTATTTACATCCATAATGGAACTTTAAATTGAAGCCGAAGGGAGCTTATTTTTCAGGAAGAATTCAAGGTCACAGTAATACCAGTGTAAAGTTTTAAAAATTGTGAAATTTCCACACTACCGAGTTCCAAAAAATTGAGGGGTGACAGTCACTATCACTGTACGCGATTACATCACTGGGTCTACAAATTTGTCTTATAAAACAAGAACTTTTTGGTCTCGGCGGCAGAAACTTTCGTTTCATAAATGCTAAGAGAAATTTCGGAAGTTTTCGTTTTCAGTCTCATCCTGGAAAATCGTGAAAGCGTAATCAATTCATTGTATTTAAGCAAGTACCAGGAAGACCGAGCCATGCTCAGCGATCTTAAAATTCTATTTTTGCTGATTTTTGGGGCAAAACTAAGTTCACATTACCTTTACAGAGCTTTTCCAGAGTTTTTAAATTCCCGACTAAGAAAGCTAGAACTAAAACTAACGCGCGATAACAAAATTTCATATAAATCTGCTGAGTGGTTATTGAGTAATCGCTGTCACCGATTTTTGAAACGTTGTTTTGAGACACCAGGTGAGGGTTATCGAGGGAAGGGAAATGTCAGGTTTGTAGTGGGAAAATCGAAAGCCCTTAGCCCCCTTAGTAATACTGTAAAGTTTCATTAAGATCGGATCACTCAATTCGAAGATACCAGGCGAGGGTATTTTCGAAGGGGAATTTTCTCAGAGGTGAGACCTATCTAGATCGGTTTTTTGTCCCCGAAAATCCCTAGCCCCCAAGTTTCATGAAAATCGTTGGGCGGGTTTTCGAGATCGTTTGTGCAGACAGACAGACAAACAGGCAGACATTCCTCGTATTATATTATAGGATTTCTTCCCAGCACTATGAAAGACAAATAAAACTCACGATCGCCTGCATCCAATCCAAGCTTCTCAGTTGACCCAACGTTTTCTTCAAACATTGATCAAAACTTTCCTTTCTAAACTGTAAATATTTCTATAATCACTACAAAAATCTAAGCAAATAAAATAAAATTTCACAAAATTTAGAAATAAAAGAGATACAATTATTTTGAATTAAAAAAATCTTTAAGTAATATTTATTTCATATATTAATTCAAGTTTATAATAATTTCGATAGTTATAAGTATAACCGACAAAAATCAAAAAAATATTCGATTTCCCATCATTCTTATTATTTTTTTTTAATAAATTTTTCCCTGAAATTTTCAAAACATTGCATTTTTAACTAATCTCAATGAAAACAAGTTTTTTTTTCTTCAAATTGCTTAAAATCTAAGCACGTAAAATATAAAAATAACATAACTGTGATGATATCAAGAAAAAAATATAAAATAAAATGCAATAATTCAAGAAATGACGACAAACTAAAAATAAAAATTAAGTTGAATAAAAGACAACATTGTTTGATTGTAGTTCTTTTTATTATTCAAAATTTTCTCCATGTGTTTTTAGCTGTTTTTTAGAAAAAATTTTCTTTTTCAATCTTGATTTTTTTTCTTTTATATACTTTTTATATGTATATATTTATATTTTTTAAGTATATTGATTAGAAGCGTTTTTTTAAATATTCTTTTGATTAAATTTTTTTTGAATATATACTTTTTCTCTTCATATTTTTAAAAATCTTTTTCTTCTTTTTTTATTTTTGATGTTCAAAAAACCTTTGTCTTCTTTTTTTAAGATATTTTTTCCATTCTTTTTTTCTATTCTTCTGTATCCATTTTTTAAATTTTTTTTATTGGTTATTCTTTTCCATTTTCTTTTTTTGATGATTTTTTTTTTGAAATATAGGTTAAATTTTTTTACTACACGTGTGACGTTCAAAAAACATTATTTCCATATATATATATTTCTCCTTTCTCTTTTTTTTTTAATTAGACTCTTTTTTTATAGATTTTTTTCAATAATCTTTTGTGGCGTTTTTTTTGTTGATGTTTTTTTTTCATTCTTTTTTGTTGCTCTTTTATGATTTTTTATAGATAATTTTTTTCTTTGAAGACAAATAATGTTTTTTGAATATTTATAAAACATTTAAAATCTGAAACAATAATAATTAATTAAAATATTTCATTTTGTACAAAAGTGCATGCAAAAAATCATGGAATTGATAGTATTTGAAATTAAAAAAAAGGTATTAAGCAATAGTGATGATAAGATATTTTAAAGTAATGAAAAAAAATGGAGAAATAATCTAAGAAATTCGTACATGTTTTTAATCTACATATGAAATAGTTGACCAGAAAAATTCATTTCCGGGAGAATGAATCAAATGGCCTTATTTTCAACAAATTTTTGGAAGTCCGAACTTGATTCAAATGTAAAATTTTGTGGACAAAATTAAAATGCCAAAATTTACATTAAAGATAGGTTGCATTTTGTGAACAGGGCCAACAGTCTTATGCCCGTTTCACACTAAGTCCGGTATTACACTTGGCTTTTTTAAGCCGGCAACTTTTGGGCTTAATAAGCCAATGTGCTTACATTTGTGGCTTAAATAAGCCAATCCTGTTTGCATATGCTACACAAGTTTACATGTGTGTGTGTGGACTCAAACCATTGAAATTGCTGCTGCTCATATACTTCCCAAGATCTTTACCTGCTGACGGTCCAAACGAAAATCATTTCTGCCTACTACTTTTCCCAAACCGGTTCACACGCTGTGCATGTATGCAGATTGTCGATAAGCCATGATTTCGAGTGGCAACTTTTCCCTCCTCAGTCGTTTCTCCCAAAAATCGGCTTAAGTAAGCCCGAAAATTGCCGTGTGTAATACCGCGCTAACGATTGCGATTACAATTGAGCTTCCTCGACCAATGAGATCAAAGCATTTATGACCCTATCGTTGAAAGCTTTAATTTAATGGGTCGAGAAGCTTCAATCGTTATCGCAATACTTAGTCTGAATTGGGCTTTAGACCTTTGGTATACCAAGCGCGTTGCTTTGCCGCATTGTGCGATTTTTAAAGACAGCCAAAAAAAAATTAGAAGTTTTTCCTTCTTAAAACGTTTTTATTTGCATAATCCATTTTTGTATGGTTATGCAAATAAAAACCTTTTGTAGAAGGAAAATTTGTATGGTTATGCAAATAAAAACCTTTTGTAGAAGGAAAATCGTCTAATTTTTGTTCTTATGATGGCAACAAACCATTTTCCACATCCTTCTATCATAAAAATACCCAAATCCCTGTGAATTAAAATGCCTAGCTATCCTTGTGAATTAAAAAAGCCTCAGTTTGACTTTTAGGGTCCCCGATGGCAAAAAAGTTAGTGGATAATTCGACTTACTGCATGTTCGAATCCTTTATAAGAAGCGTAAGGCGGAAACAGAAAAATAGAGGGGTTTCCAGCTTATACAGGGTCTGATTTAAACCGGTTTGACTGTATCTAACTCAGATCAATTTGACCGAAAATTTAGGTTTTCGAAATATTAATTGAGGCGTTAAAAGCTAGAGTGGACCAACCCACATGTCGAAATCGTGATTTTTTTTGTGTTTGAATCACTATTGCGAGTGAGTTTTTAGATAAAAATGCACAAAAGAACATTTCAACATTGAGTAATAAAGACCACAGAAATTTTTTTTTCCAAAAATTTACAGTCAATAATAGTACAAAAGTGGAAAAGCTTCAAAAACTCGATTATGTAGGTTGGTCCACTCTAGCTTTTAACGTCTCAATTCTGTGTTTGAAATGTTTCGAAATGAGACCATTTTTAGTCCAAAAAATTGTCCTGCTAAACCACTTATCGGTATTTGATGGGTATATCCGGCTAACCGATAAAAAATACCTTACTAGACGGAGACTTAAAAAAGTTGTCGTTTTAGACGGTATTTTTTTACGTGTAATCTGGACAAGAAGTTATTTAGCAATTCGGGTTAATTTTTTGACTCCTGTGTAGCCCTTCAATCTACTAATAGGCATGAATGACTCTTTGCTGCGCTTCTTGTTTTTTAAACTTTGCTTCTAGCCTGTAATATAAACGATACCATCGGCTGGCTTATAGAGCTCCAGTATAGATTTTATTGTACAATTTAAATTTTTTCTTCAGCGTTGTAAATCTATTTGGTCAATACTAACAATTTTTAGGGAGTTGTAAAGTCAGTTATTTTCACTGAACCTTGAATAAAATATAAACTAATACTGAACGAATCATTTCTCTCTTAAGGTGCCGCTCCACATGAGAGTAAATACGCGAGTAACTCTCAAAAACTCTCGAGAGTTACTCGCAGGAGGTTGTCCATTTGAGAGGTAATTTCGGCGATTTTTCTCTTTTCAAAACCAATATTTAGTTTTTTTACATCTTGCTTTGGCGAGTTCTCGAGAGCTAATAGCGAAATTCAAACGCTGTTCGTATCTGGCGAGCAACTCCCCGAGAGTTCAATGGGTGCGTGTCGACTAGAGAGTAGAATCACTTTTGACAGCTCGCAGAAACTAGCTCGCGAGTTTTTGCGAGTTTCTGCGAGCGACTCTCAGAGACGTGTCCATTTGCGATTAGCTGCTATCGAAAGGTTCTCGCCGGCATTTACTCTCATGTGGAGCGGCACCTTTATATAAAAACTTCGCATATTCCCATGTGCTGCCAAAAAAAAAACATGTCCCCGTGAAGACAGCAATTTTTTGGACATTTCTGTAATCTTGAACACAAATGTTTGGAAAAAATCTGTCTGCAAGTGACATTTTAATGTTAGAATATGAAAATATGCGAAATTTATGTCTAATTGAGACCTAAAATTCAATCTGTGGTAAAAAGCCAAAACATCTCGTCGATTTTTACGCGAAGCCGAAGTGATCTACTTTTGTATTGTATTTCCAGACAGATCATTTTCGCTTCGCCGGAAAATCGACAACACATTCGATGCCGATGATTTCCGTATAAAAAAAATGCCACCGGCAAGCAAACGTCTTGAGATATTCTGGGGTTTTGCCACAGAAATATTGTAAGTTAATTAAAGTTGCGTTAAAATTGCTTCACTGCACAGAAAATCGGATTTTAAATTCCCAGGCATAAAAACCAATTTTCCGTGCAAATTTATTAGTGTTTAAACTTAGCTCAAATTCATAAACTTACCTTATCTTGAGAACTAAACAGCAACGAGATACACTTGAATTCGAACCACTAAAATCGTTTGCAAAGAAAATTGATTTTTATAAACCAGCCGAATTCAAAAACCAACCGGACTTAAATCGTGCTTACCATTTTCTTTTTTCTTTCTTTGAAAAATTTAAGACATTCAAAACATTATGAGGCGGGGTCCAATTCGGAATTTTGTCAGGTTACTTTTCCAGTAATTTTAAGGACTTCTTTTAAATGAATTAGTTAGGAGTACGCAATATACTCAAAATAATTTGATTCTATAGTTTTAAAATCGATCTCCATTGCAAATTCTCTTTTCCAGAAATGGTTTTGTAAAAAAAAATACAATCTGTTGACTGATAGAAGTCTTGAAGGGATCTTTAAAACGTAAAAAGGCTTGGCATGATGAAGAATGGTGACGAAATTACTACAATTTCCAAATAATTGGAATTTCTATTGTATTGGAAATTCTACTGATAAGTTGAGCGTTTTAAAAAAAAAAAAAAAAATTTTGTGAGAGTTTCAATCAACTTTCACGTTGCCATCGTTTGGCATTTTAAGTACGGAGATAACTTCATTCATCAACTAACAAATATCAAAGTTTGAAGTGATTACGAGCAAACAAAAACTACAAACCAGGCTTTAAAAGGTACAAAAATCTATTCACACATCAAAAAAATGATGTAAATATGGTGCTATCCTAAATACTAAAAAGAAAACGGTGTCAAATTTTCCTCTAACAATCAACAGGCAGGCACAAGGCATGAACCCAAAGAAAAAAAATTACGTAAATAAAAACCAAGTTTTCTTTTCCTTGGAAAAACTAATAATCACTTCTGAGACAACAGTTATAATATATAGAAAAATACTAACAAAAACGAAATGATCAAATGCAATTAATGAAAAAATTATCTCCATTATTTGATAGAAATATTTCTGTGGCAAGACTGTGACTACTATTTTTTTTTTTTTTTGACATTGTGTGTGATCAAATGCATTACAACTAAATGCTGAACAAAGAAGGAATAACTGTTTATTGATGACTTACCTTAAAATTTACGAGTGAATACTAAAAAAAATCTTAGTAAGGAGTATAGTAATTAGCGCGTCCACGATAACCTCGTCTGTAAACAAAAGAAAGAGAAAACGAAAATAAAAGCAATTGAAATGACCAGATTGAAATTTTTCATGTTTAGAGATAACCCTAAGTTTAATCGTAACGGTTTTTTCATGTCAGATTTCTTTTTTTATTCAGCTACATTTCAATAATGTAAATATTGTAAATTTTTTTAAGTTGATTTTTGCCTACGGGTCTATTTCATTGCGGACTTACATTGGCCTTCTTGTTCCTCTATATGTCGTATGGCAGCAAGATCTCGATATTCTTGCTGTCCTTCCGCGGAATCCGCGTGGGAATCGGTTTGTCGTCGATATTCCTGGACGATTGGTTCGTTTGGCCATCACCTGAAACGGATTTCCTTTGAGTTATGGAACAATTCGCTATATTTTGTGATTGGCATGCAGCTACACAGGACTACACACACACACACACATACAGTTTTCATAACGTTTAGCATGCCAAATCGCTAAAAAAAAAGTCTTTCGTGTTGTACTCGTAATTACCTTAATTTGCCGGCCCCTGAACAGAGTCTCGTTCATTGCTAGTGCAGTCTCGACGAACTCCTTCGACCCGAACTCAATGTAAGCGAATCCCTTTGGATGCCCATCAGCTTTATTACACAGAATCGTGACTCTATTGATCGTTCCACAGCCATGGAAGTGAGCCTCCAGCTCCTCGGCCGAGGCCCCATAGTCAACGTTGCCGACGTAGACGGATCGATTATCAATTTCCTGTTTCTCCTCCAGTGATAGTGGAATTGGGGCTATTCCTGCCGCCGTCCCCAGGGTCATCTGTTTGTCTACTTCGGACTGCATTTGCTTAATTTTCTCAGCCTCCTCCTCCATTTCTTTGACACGAGCTTTAATTGCCTCCAGCTCGGGGTCAATCTGCATATTTTCCTGGAAAAAGCAATATTCACACGAAACGATATGCGATTAGTATTTTCTCGTTGCAACTTCACGCACTCAATGGAAATTTTGTATTTTATTGAAAGTAGGTGAATTTTGATGGATAATTACTTCGTTTAAAAGTTCCGATTCGCCATTAGCGTCGTCCAAGTTGTCCAAAAGCTGGTCTTCGTTCAGTGCTAAATCTTCGTCTGCCATGGTTTTTATCGTTTTTTCTTCTGCGACGATGCTCTAATATTAATGAAAACGTGCGAAAAAAGAATAGGCGCAGAACCACGAAAATTCGGAAACAAAATGGACGCCAGAAATCCCGGGAGAAACGTAGCACGAAAATTACTTTTAAGTAAAACTAATTTGTGGACAGATTGTAGCACAATAGCATTGTATATTTATCGAACGATATCCCAATTTTATAATTCCACTCCAAAGCCCAAAACTAATCTCCGACGTTCTCTAATTTCGCCAACCAACTCACACAAAAATAAAATGCCCGGCAAATCCAATTAAAATGGCGAGACTGGACGAAAGAACTTCGTGTAGTCTAGTAGATTCAGTAGAGATCTTCTATACTAGGGAGCTTGAAACTGGGATATTCGACTCAAAATTGCTCGATGGAATTTTTATTTTACGTAAAATTCGTTTCTCAGCATAAAAGCCGGTCTTAAATAAAATAAATTGGCATTATTTGTGTAATTCATTGGAGAGAATAAATAAAATTTAGCAAACGCTTTTACTACATAGAAATTTAGCACATTTCAGTACGAAATTTCAAATAGGCAATACTATAAATATTTGGCGTAGGACGTGGCGCCGCGGCTAAAAAGCGAACTTTTCGCCTAAAATAGCCTAGAAATTTTAAGCAAAAATTTCGGAGTGATTTTTTTTTGCGGAAAAGGGACTTGAAAGGAAAATATTAAGGAATAATTGGTTCTAAATTATGTCAGTTCGCAATTTAATTCTCTTGGGACAGTGCGTTCCTTGCATTAAACAAAATGCATCGAAAATCCGAGTACGAAGAATGAAATTGGACACAAACATAAACATGGTAAGAAATTATTGTTCCTAAAAAAAGTTAATTTATTCATCTGCCGTTTAAGTATTTCAAAGAAGACGAGTTCTACTACGCTCACGACCCAGAGCAGAAGTGCAAAACCGGTGACGTTGTCCTAATAAAGGAATTGCCGGACAAACTATCCCGCTTGATAACTCATTCAGTTGAGGAAATCGTTTACCCGCTTGGAGACATCACTTGCCCCATTACCGGTAAAAAAGTCGTTGCCGGAAAATACAGAGATGAGATCGAAGAAGCGAACAAAATGTTTGGCAAGTCAAAGAAAGCTTTCGATTACGAGAAAGCGCCACCGAGAGGACGGCTGGAAGGAAGCAAGGATTTCACGCATAGAGAGACTTACATCAAATACCACGAAGATGGCAAAGATCAACCATTCGCCGTGTAGTTATAATAAATCAATTCTTGTTACAAACTTAGCAGCACTAGGCGAACATTAAATGGCGTTTTTAAAAAGGAATTATTTCTATTTGTTAAAGTAATTAACAGTAAAATTTACAACGAAGGTATTTCACTTATTTACAAATCTGACAATCATTCACTTAAAATCTAAGAAGCGAATCAAAACATTCATTCAAGACCTAAGAACTCTCGTTCTAGCGCAGCACCCATCATATTCCAATCGCCGTCGTCCTCTTCGTCAATTGGGTCATCGCTGCCGCCACTATTTGATCCCAAATCCAAATCCGATGGTAGATCTTCCCCTGAAAACGTGAATAAATGAAATCAATTTAAAATTGAAACGTGAGGCCGTACCTCGCCTAAATTTTGTACTTGGTGACTCGTCTTCGTCGTCCTCCGCTGAACTGATTGTTTCTTTTTCTGCATTTTCATTTGTGACAACTATTTGCGGACCATCTGTTCGATTGAAGAATTGCCGTTGCCTTTCTTCTTTTTCCTCTTCGCGTTTTCGTTTTCTCAGCTTTTTGTCCAGAGGGGGGTTTTCTGTAATAAAAATTGTTGTCGTTAGGGTTTATGAATAAAGGCCGCCCAAAAAAGCGTCGCACATTTAAGGGGAGATTTGCGATAATTACATCCGATACACAAAGGAAAAATCGAAAAAGTGCGACCTAAACGTACTTTATGGACAGTCCATAAGTTTTATTCATATTAAAAGGCGACCTAATCTATCGTATTGGGAATAAATATCTACTTTCAAACAGTACAGCAATTTTCTTTTTTAAAACGCCTAAAAGTAGGCAAAAGCAGACTAGAATAACAAGAGGTTCAATAAAGATTGACCCGTAACTCACCGATATTCACGGGCTCATCATCACTAGACGAGTCGGACTCAAAAAACTGATCGAATTCCTGATTCATCTCCGCCAAATCAGCATTCGAAAAACTCAACAACGGATTTATTGTGTCTATAAACTTAGGTTCGGGCTGCTCAGATGAGATCTCCGTCTTCTCATTGTAGTTAACGACATGCTCGGGGCTGTGACAGTGCGGTGGCGGTTGCCTCATTTTGCTCGGTTTGTGGGGGTCTAAGGGGTACAACTTTTCGTCGACATGCTCCCACCGTTCGGCACATCCCCACAACCAATCGGGCGTGACGATGTTAATTCCGGTCCGCTTTCGTGCCGCATTCACTTTAAGCGTCCCTGCCGTAACCGCCACTAAATGCGTCGTCTGATCGGTCAAATGCTGACTGACGCTGGCGCCCAAACTTCTCGCTATCATGTATGCCCGACTTTGTTCCAGCCTCATGTGGTTCGGTATCAGACCGGAGAAGACTAAATGCTTGTCGAGCAGCACTTCCGAGCGGAATTTCGGGATGAGGACCTTCAAATCGGGAATCTCTTTTGTCCGGTCGTAGATGTCGTAAAAGCGTGCGTGAATATTTTTCAAGATTTCTTCCAAGTGCAGGAGATAGTCGTCTGGATCTTCAATATCGATCATGTTGTCCGGTTTTGGTTTCTTTGCAGTTTCAATTTCATCCTTGGATTTCTCTATTCGACTATCTTTCGGCTCCTCAGGAGAAGGGGCTTTTTCCGATGGCATTTCTTCATCTTCTTCATCCGTGTTGACTACCTCGATTATTCTGTCGGTGTCTTCTGTTTTGCTAATCGAGTCTTGTGTTTCTTTAGCTGCTTCTGAGTTATTTTTGTCATTAACTTCTGCTTCCTTTTCGATTTCATTTGTAGAATCGTCCGTTTTTATATCTTTTTCTTCTGTTGGTACGTGCTTTTGATTTTCTGTGTTGTTTTCCTGTTCTATGGGAACTTCTTCATTTTGATTTTCTGTTTTACTTTCCGATTCTTTAACAATTTTTTCCTCGTCCGGTTTTTCCAAATCTGAAGACTTTTCCGTTGACTTTTCTGAGGGTTCTTCCGACTTTTTTGTTGTTACTGCTTTTTTCTCTTCGGATTTACCATCTGTCTCCTTATTTCCTTTCGATTGTGGTGCTTTCTCTGCCTTCTTTGAATCTTTCATGTCAGAAGTTTGTCCTTTTTTCAAAGCTGCCATGGCTAAAAAGGAATTCGATTATTAAAACCGTTATATTTCAGCAAAACTTGTAACTTGTTGATCATCCAAAAAGACTCAAAATTACCTTTAAAATCGATTCCCTTGCCATCCAACTCATGTTTGGATAGTCCAGGCGGGGCATTTATATCGCCAGTAGTTTGGAAAAAATGATACGGTTTCACTTGGATCAGATTAGATGCCATATTCCACACATCTTCCCTGTCATCTATAATACAAACCATTGAGTCGCCACACGGAAATAGGGCTCTTCAAGGGCGAATTACTTTTTTTTTGTACAACATTTCCAATTATTCATACTTACTTGAGGTTGTCTGTTTTGCTGGTCACGTTGAAGCACTCGTCCCTAGACAAAATCCTGTGGGAGAAGAATTTACCATCAGGATCAAGGAATTGGGCAATCGTATGCGCATAGTTCCTCGCTCCGAAAGTGCAAATATGCAGCTCAAAATACGGTGCGATCTTGTTGAGAAAATCTAGCGTGCAGGGCCGGAGTCGAGTGTGATACCAAGGCGAATTCGGCCCGTACAGCTGGAAATGATAGATTCCTCTTATGTTGTTCGGGACATTATCATTTGTTGTGTGAATAATTGTTTGATCTAAATCTACAAGCAACACAAGTTTCCGGTCCTCTAGCAATCTCAAAGTGTCGCCCTGGCCGAGCTTCTGTGCCAATTTCTGGGTAACTTTTAGCTCTGGCACTGAGTGGACCATCGGTACAGAGGCTTCGTGCGATGTATTACCCTGAAATGTCCAATTTTCCACCATTAAAACGCATTTTGAAGACAGAATAACAAAACTATCCTTACATTCTCGTTTTGCCTCAAATCCGCTCCACAATCGGCACACATGTCCTTTATCACAGTTGTGTGGATGCATTCCGACAGCTCTAGAATCGGCTCCCTTAAAATAGTTGGAGAAAAGCGATATTTTTAGTTTTTGGCGCAAAACATGTTGTGATTGATTGTAAACAAACCCCTTATTGACTATTTTTCCCTCCTGGAAAAGTCGATTTTTCACCACACCACTTTTACAGGATTTCAGCCGTTTCACCTCCTTATCATCTGAGTCCGGTATCTCGTACAGAAGTATAACTTGTGAATTTGTCACTGGGAAACCTTCCCGGACCCTCCATTTCTTAATTTTTATCGAATTTTCTGATGGGGCGCACACAACAATCATCCGGTCAGCCATCTTGCAAACGGAACTTGCTATAATATCAGTGCCAACTTATCGCGTTTTAAATGTCACTAATTAATGTTTTGAACGTAATTTTCCCTTTTTTGCATAAGAATATTCTTAAATATAATGACGAAGAAAATATTTCCTTGTTTTGCGTAAAAATTTCTGAATTGTGCAATAAGTTTTGACTTTAGATTAGCGCTTAAAACTACTAAAATACACCATATGGCAATCACACACGAAATAAATTTCTAGCACTTACAATTTTCTATAATAATTATATACAATAATTTCCCTTTTCGTTTGGGAAATTTTGAGTGCGTATTTCAAATTTCAAAATAAGTGAAAAAAGCTTATACAAAATTTAAATCGTTCTTCGATTAATAAAAATACTTTTGGAATGCTGGTATACGATCGTAACATTAACGACAATCGTATTCCATAATAGACCCCAAATTTTCGCATTTAAAAGATTACCACTTGCTCTGTAATATTTCCTAACATTCAACTTCAGTAAAACTCGACAAAAAATAAAAGAAAACATTCGTATTTAGTCAAACTTTATTGTGTATAAAATTTATAGCTTAATTGGAGGTTTGGTATGGGACCTTTTCTCCATTTTCGCCTGATGTCTCTTGGCTGCTTCTGCGGCGGAAACATTGCCCTTTCGACAGAATCGCTGATTCGTCACAAATTTACCATCCATCTAAAAAATAAAACACAAATTTAGACTTTTTACTTCAATCTGATATGGAGTTTTTCAAGTTCAAATATTGTAACAGCATAAATATTGTCAATAGAGGAAGGCTTACAAGAATTGTTGGAATCTAACACAGAAAACAAATGATACAGGGAATCCTCGAAAATGAGCGACTCCCTAAAAAAAACAACCCGACAAGGTGGCAAATGTTTTGGTCATTTAACCTAACTTTTTGTTCACAAATAGTTTTCCAAATGCACTTAAACTCCTCTTAATTTTAGAAATACTTACGCCCAAAGTGGATTCATGACGGTTTCGTTTCGGTTTCTTGATCCCATTTCGATGGGCTTTGCGGTTTTGATTGTGATTTGTATGATTCTTTGACTTGGCCATTTTCTTGATTTACCTACAAAAACACATGAAATTATTGCTTTTAATGAAAGTTTACACAATAAATCAAACGTTATTATCGTTTAAACGTTTAGTAGAGTAATTTTACGTACCGATGGAAGCGGATATTCCCTTCAAAAAGAAATTTCTAACTTCCCTAATAAAAGAATTTGACAGAAAGACTTTTCTGCGTTGCCAGCTTCACGAAATTGGAAATAATGCGAACTAGAGAGCTGGAGATTTCACTGGTAAAGACCCTGTAATTCGTACTCGCCGTAAAAATATCCGAATAAATTTAATGTGGAAATTTTAAATTTATTCGGGTATTTTTACGGCGTTTGCGAAATATTAGATAATTTCGCTAATTCTAGTACGTTATCATTGAGCAAATTTTCGAGGTTGCTAATTCGACAACTTGCTGGATGTTTAAATTAAAAAATAATATAAATATCAATGAAATAAAATCTAAAATTCTTCTACTCGACGACAAAATACTTTTAGCTTTTATTTTATAGAAATCGGAGAACTTTTTCCATTAAAAATCCAAATAAACGAAAATTTGCATAGTTTTAGGGAGACCAAAAGGACCTTAAACATAGAGGGTTGCTGATAAAAAATACGTCTCTAATTTTGTAATATTTTTCACACATGTAAGCTTCATCAAAATCTGAGATTTACACCTCGCGAGGTTTACTTATTAGTGAGGTTTTATTTCATATGATTTGAAAATGCGTTTAATTCATTTCTAATCGAAAATATCTCCGGAATGAATGAAATACACTTATTTTACTATTCATTTTTACAGTCGTTAACAATTCAGAAACAAATTTCATAAGATTTTCATTTTTTGATAATAGTGAATACGCCTATAGGTTTTCACTTCACTTCCTTTGCCTTTAGCTCGTTTTTAGGTTAACAACTTCCAAAAACATCTAGTGAAAAACTCCCTAATAAAAAAACACTTTGAAAAATAAACTTTATTAAAACACAATCTAAAACTGCCAATTAGTTTTATATATTTACATAATTTTCAAAATGACTTAATGTTTTTTTGTGTTTTTTTTTTTCATAATATTATTATTATTATAACATTGAAATTGTAGTAGCGTAGTTATTAATAATATCTCCAAATTAATTATTTTAGACTTAGAAGTTAACTGCATTCTGCTGTTATTTATGCAAAAAACCATTTAAATTGAGAAAATATAAATTCATATAAAACAAATTGTTGATCGTATGTATATAATTGCAACAAGATCGAAGAGAAAAAATATAAGAATTATTTTGTTCCATTAAACATCTAAACATCTAATCGTTTAATGTTACATGAAATCATCGTAATCGTAGTCACCATATTCATAGTCGCCAATGTTATTTGACTGAAAGTAGAAAAATAGATTGTTATTTTTTTAGTAAAGGAATAAATAGACACCAACTAACTTCTGCTAAAAGAATGTCTTACGTATCTTAAATGACTCGAGAACGCATTGAGCTAGGACTTGAAATTTTTTGTAAACGAAACGCGATTTTCTGTCAACTTTTGAAAAAGTAACGTTAGCTATAACGGGTACCCCCATACAATTTTTTTTTTGAAAAAACAGGGGTCCATTATGGAATACGATCGTAATCGTAACGATCAGAAATTGTGTGTTGTTGTTAGTGTTTTATACCAACAACAACAGGTGAATCTCGATCGTTGCGATTACGATCGTATTCCATAATGGACCCCACAGTTTTCTGAAAATCTCTCGAAAACTATGCGCCTTTGAGAAAAAAACGCATATAAGTAAATTCAAAGAAAATAGAATTTCCTGCATTTTTCTCTTAATGGGTTTTGCGTACCTTTAACGGTTCTCGTGATATTTGAAAATAAAAAATATTATTTTTCATATATTTTTTCCGAAACTAAATATTGCAGAGGAAAGTTTTTTGTTGATCACAACTGATATTTTTTTACATAAAAATTCTTATCAACTGATTAAGCTTTTCATAAAATTTCTTTATATAAAACATCATTGAAAGTTTTTATCTTATCTCCATTAAAAAGTATCACTTTATGTCGATTATTTTGCAGTGGATTCGTTTATCAATTTGTGTTTTAAGTGACTTGTAGTTTTTTATATCATTGAAGAAGAAAAAAATCTGATTGCATTATCTTTTCCGCCAATAAAAGGTATTTAATAGTGATATAAGGTGCAGACTCTGATTAGTATTGCAATTCACAAGATCTTGGAAACTGACAGTAGTTTTTCATAAAAACTCTTTTGAATTTAAACTGTTTTTCATATTTGAGAATACAAAACATCTGTGACAGGTAACTAAATGAAATTCAACTTATATTTTAACAAATAAATAAAACCAATCATTAATAGAAACATGGACTTTTCTGGCAAAGTAGTAATCATAACGGGAGCCAGTTCTGGAATTGGAGCAGGAACTGCAGAATATTTTGCAAAATTAAATGCAAATCTTTCTCTAGTCGGTAGAAATCAAGAGAATCTTACAAAAACCAAGAACGCCTGCTTGAAAATAAACTCAGCAGCTAAAATTTTATTGATTCAAGCGGATGTGACGAAAGACGCTGAGAAAATCGTCAACGAAACGGTCACTAAATTTGGTCGCATTGACATTTTAGTGAATAACGCTGGCATCGCGGCACTAGGAACAGTTATTACCACCGATCTCCAGCAATTGGATAACATTTTGGATACAAATTTACGATCGATTTTTCAACTGACAAAATTATCCGTACCTCATTTAGAGAAGACGAAGGGCAATATTGTAAACGTTTCAAGTGTGGCGGGATTAAGGGCGTTTCCCGGTGCTTTAAATTATTGTATTTCAAAAGCAGCTCTTGATCAATTCACGAAATGCACGGCATTGGATTTGGCTGGAAAGAATATTCGCGTAAATGCCGTTAATCCGGGTTTAATTATCACTGATATTCATCGACGTGGCTTGGGAATGGATGAGGATTCATATCAGAAATATTTGGAGCACTCAAAGACTACGCACGCTTTGGGACGAGTCGGAGTACCGCACGATGTGGCAGCTGCGATTGGATTTTTGGCGAGTGACGGGGCCAGCTTTATTACGGGAACTTGTGTTTCAACTGATGGCGGAAAACATGTTATGTGCCCGCGATAAAATACATTTTTGTGGTTATTTTATCATTTGTAAATGATATTTCAATAAATTTGAATGCTTTTTGAATGAAATTTGAGTTCTTGATATTATAGTGGTTCACTCCATTTTTTCTTTTGAAAATCTCTTGAAAACTATGCGCTTTTGTGAGAAAATGAGTAAAAAATGAGTATAAAATTCTCCACATTTTTTGCTTTAACGGTTTTTACGTATCTCTAACAACTCCCAAAATATTTGAAAAAAAAATCAAGTTTTTTTGAAAATTTCTCGAAAACTATGCGCTTTTGAGAAAAAATGCATATAAGTAAATTCAAAGAAAATAGAATTTCCTGCATTTTTTCCCTTAATGGGTTTTGCGTATCTTTAACGGTTCTCGAAATAATTTTAAAAAATCACATTTTTTACATATTTTTTCCAAAACTAAATATTGCGGAGGAAAGTTTTGCGTTGATAACGATATTTTTTACGAAATCACTTTCACCAAACATTATTAGCCTAAATTGGACGCGTCAAATATTTGGCACTTCGTTAAAATCTAATCCTACCTTAAAAAGTTTTAAAATCTACTTGGCTTGTCTTTATTTTTCTGGTGGCCTGGAATGTAAACTGCGTAAATGTGGAGCTTAGGTATAAGAAAGTAATGTGCTGTTCACATCACGATTTTTAAAAAAAAATGTTCTTTGTGTTTCAAGATACATATTTAAATTTTTTAAGCTGTGGTTTTAACAATGTAACGTATTGAAAATACGGCACTTTGAAAATAGGCTTGTGTGTGACAGCCCAGCATATAATTGGGGGAATCCCGTTGTTCCCTACAGCTTGAAAGCTTTAATATCATTTTTGCGAGATATTTTTCAGACTTTGCTATTACCTTTTTTACACGTACGTACCGAGTAAGAAGTCGATTAAAAAAATATTTTTATAAGTTAAGGAATAATTCATATAAATTCCCCTCTAATACTTACTTTAACACTATCTTCCTCGACACGCAATTTAATTTTTGTCTTGCCCTTTCCAGCGGGCTTTTTGATTTTCTCCTTTTCCAATCTTTGCTTTTCTATGTGTAAATTCTCAACAGTTACCTTAATTTTCTTTAAATCGGCTGAACTTACTACAAAGAAAAAAATAACGATTTAAAACAATCACATTTTAGAGATAATAAATTCACTCACAATTAGCACAGACATTCCTTATCAATTCTTCGATAAAACCTGGAAACTCTTCGGAAGCTTTATACAGGGAAACTTTTTTACTAATCGCCTCAGCGAAATCGGTGAAATCTGTTTTGTTTGTTGGGTTCATAGAATCGATACTTTGTGTTTCTGTCAGCCCCAAAGTGTCCATGGCAGTCTTCAGGTCCTCCTCTTCCTGTAATTTCTGTAATCTAAGTTTTTCGGCTGCTTTTTCTTCTGGTGTCATGCTGTCTAATCGTTCCGCCTCCAGTCGTTCCTCGTCTTCCAGCTGTTTGCGCTAAAAATACAATTTGAAATCATTGACATTCTGCGAACCACTTGACTCACAGGAATTGTGTGGCAATATTTACCTCTTTTTCACTGATTTTCTCCTGTAAACTTTTTTTCGGTTTCACTTTCGCTGGCTTCACAACCTCCACTTTCTCCTCGTCCTTCTTCTCCTCTTCGTCTTCCCAGTTATCCTGTGGCCACAGAAATAGAAAACCCAATTATTTAATTGCTGCATTACTCAGCCAAGTGAATGTGTCTCATGAATTTTACATAAGAACGTGCTATCCTTGAGATTTAGCTGGGATTTAGGGGGGAATAAGTGGAAAGCTGCGAATTTGCATCGCATCGGGATAGAAATTTTATTTCGGGATATTTTCTTCATTTACCTTGATGTCCTCCTCCTCATCCTCGCCTTCCCATTTATTTAGGTTCGGCACTTTGGGGACCACGTTTTCTTTTTCAGCCAGTTGCTCTACGGAAAATTTTGTTGTGAAAAAATGTTTCGAAACCATCGCTAAACAATGAGATCATCTCGCTCCCGACTTACCCCAGTCGTCGTCCATTATTTTAACACAACTATTTTACACTGAACACAATTTATTACAAGTTTTCCACCGAAACCCCGTTTTCCTACTCGAACAATCGAAATTGCTGCTGGATGGACAAAATCACTTTCTCGATGTGTGGCAAATTCGTGTGTCAGACTGACGAATTTTCATGAGGCTTTAATGTGGGGGATGGGAGTTCAGGTTTTGTATGGTTTTCGTACGACACAAATTGGAAAATCGCCGGAAAACCTTACGAGGAAACGATTTTTACATTTTTTGCCTATTTTCTTAGTAACGAAATAGAATTTATATTTTTTTTAAAGTGCTTTTTAAATTCTACACCATCAAATCCAATTTAATAATATATTAATTTGAAATTTCAGGTAAAAACTCTCGCTGTGTGAAACTGCAAAAATCAACAGTCAAATCAAACCAAATCAAAACACATCAAATACGTTCGAAAATTTTGACAAACAAAAACAGGAAAAATTTGTAATTTTTAAAAGTCTGTGAAAAAATCACAAATCATTCATTTTCAGTCATTTTAATTCAACTAGGACTAGTGCAGATTTTCAAGAGTTGAAAAAATATAAATATCGAACAAAATCATTGAATCACGGAACAAATTTACAACACAAAACGCCAGACAGAATCAGGAAAAAAAAAACGAATTCGCAATTTTGTACAAAAAGTTATTCCAGAACGATTACAGAAAAGTCCAAGGAGAAGAACACGACTTCGAAGTATACAAAAACAACAGAAACAACGAAACTCAATGCAAGTTGCCATATAAGAACATTAACAAGTTTCATAAACACCCACGGAGAAAGTTTTTTTTTCTCGTTTCATTGTTGCACTTGGTTGCTGTTTCAGACGAAACATTGGTGGGGCTCCGCGTTTATTTAATCTTACTGTAACGAATTTTCCAATTGATATTTGAAATTGCTTCGCAACAATTAGAATGGCCAAAGTGATTAGCCAAGAAACTTTCGACGATGTTGTGAAGGAGAATATTGTGGAGTTTTCCATGACTCCAGCGGAAGCCAAGGAGGAAACTATCAAGCAATTTGAAGCCCAGGTAAGTGGTGTCGACTGGTCTTTTGTTGCTTAGTCGGATGGTGAGTCATATTTAATTTTTTTTAGGGTATAAACTTGGCTAACATAATCAAAGATTTATCGATAAATGAAGAAACTGGAGTGCCCATAATCAATGAAGCGATTGAGTCGCTCAAGAATCACGTCTCGTCTGGCCAAATGCTGGAGGAAAAGCGTCTGCTGGAAGTTTTGGACACGCTGACGTCAGAATGTGAAGAGGTTTGTTGGTTTCTTAATAAAAATATCCCCAATTACAATAAAAAATTATTTTCCTCCTTCCATCAACAAAAATTATTCACGATCCAAAATTTCCAGTCCGTGCCTCATCGCGTGCTTGCATCGAAATCCGGTGCTATGGGATCGCTTATCCACATCCTTAAAACAGAACTAAATCAAGTAAATCCCAACCAGAAACTTCTGTTAAAAGCAGTGGCAGCTGCTGGTTCCCTTACCAACAAACAGCCAGACATATTCGACGATGAAACCCTCGATATAATCCGTCAAATATTGACCAATTACCAAAATAACGAAGAACTGGTCGCCGAATCGCTTCAATGGCTCGCAAAAGCGTGTGTTATGCATGAAATCAATCGACAGAATATCATAAATGCGGATATTATCAATCATTTGAAACCAATTGTCGCAAGTACAAGTCAAAGGGTAAGATTTTTCCAATTTTCGGATGAAATTATTTTGATTACAACAAATTTCTATTCTCAGATAATTAAAGAAATGTGCGTAGTTTTTCGGTATTTAATATTGGACGACGATATTCGAGTGGAATTCGGAAAGGCGCACGAACACGCAAGGATTATCGCCAGTGAGGTCCTAACCGATCTTACAAAATTGCTGGCAGGTAGAAATTCTTGCAATTCTATTCGTTTTTTCGGATTTATTTGACGAATTATTTCAGAATTCACCGATGTCCATGTTTTATCTGAATTGTTACTAACGATTGCCTCGCTAACGGTACGCCATGAATTTTGTCTCGCCGTGGAGGAGGCTGGCGGACTAAAACTAGTCTTTGAATTATTGGTATTTATCAGAGTTTCTTAAGGGTTGTCCATAAAATATGTGATGCCAGTTTTTGCCTTTTCAACCCCCCTCTTACAACTTTCTTGCGATTTTTTCGTGTACCGATATTACAAGTTTCCCTCCGTAATGCGTGACGTATTTTATGGACATTCCTTAACCGATTAGATTGAGTTTCTTACAAAAAAAATGATTTTCCTCACAGAACAAGTATCCGGAATCGGTGAAAATATCCCGAGAAGCGTTGAAACTACTCCGCGCTTTGGCGGGCCATGACACCGTGAAAGCTCATATTGTCCAACAGGGTGCAGCTCCAATTATACAAAATATCCTTAGTACACATAAGGTGAGGAAATTTGAAAAAAAGTCTGCTTCAATATTTAAAAACAACAAAATCTTCGTTTGTATTTTTTGAGAAAAAATTTACATCTAATTTCAATTCACTTTCAGTCCAACGAAACCCTAGCCAAAGTGGGCTTAGTTTGCATCTCAACACTAACTCTGCGAGTTAAAGACAACAGCGCGGCATTTTTTGAAGCTGGGATTCCCGAAACGATTGTCGCCACAATGCAATTACATCCGCAAAGTAAACCAGTTCAAGTATATTCGAAATTTCCAAATATTTTTACGTAGAATTCGTTCACATTTCGATGGTATTTCAGAGAAACGGTGCTTGGGCCATCCGAAATATGGTCTCCAGATCGAGAGACCAGTGTGAGTCATTCCTATCGCATGGCGCTGAAGATGTACTGAATTTAGCTATGAGGGAGCATACTTCCATAAACCAGGATATTAAGGCAGCTCTAAGAGATTTAGGATGTAAAGTTGAACTGAAAGAGGAATGGACTGGAAAATCGGAAATCAAAATCACTAACTGAAATGATGAAAAATACTCTTTAAATTACTAAATCTGAGATAAACGAAGAAGTTTCTTTTCTTTTTTAAATTGCACACTTATTATTTATGTTTTGTTTTGTTTTTTTTTCCTAATATTTAACTAGGCGTACGCTAAATTTTGTACCAATTTTGCTAAGCATTTTTGAAAATATAATCGAAATTATTAACGAATATGTGGATTCAATTGTAATTGCCCTCCCCCCCCCCCCCCGCCCCCCTCTCCCGTCACCTCTCGTTTGGAACCACTGGCCTGTTAACTTTCGAATCGTTCCACCGATTGAGATGCGGTTATCTTTGCCAGATAAAAAATTTCTCAGAAAAGGCGTTGCAATTGAAAACTTACCCCATTATCCACCTTTAACCTCTTCCACTGCTGTTTCCTGATTCGCTGCAGAGATAAGTAATGTTTTCCTGTAAATTGCAGATCAAATAAGACACGAGATTGACAGCCACCTAAAAACGCGACGATCGTAGGTTGATTTATAGGGAGAAATCGAACTGCAAAATTGTCAGGGGCACTATCTCTCATTTTATTTTAAAATAAAATATCTGATCACTTTCTTAGCACATCACTTTCTTAGAATAGCACATCACTTTCTTGATAGGATCGTCCCATAAAATCCCTGTAAAATTTCATGGCTCTAGCTCTTAGTTTTTGAGAAATTTTGTACACAGACTGACAGACATTTTTGTAAAAAAAGGCTCCAACAGACCCGGGCGTGCTCGGGAAATGTAGTTTTAAACAAAAAAAAAAAAAGATTGTCCGGGTCCAGGTCCGGCTTATGCAAGTTTCAGTGAATTTCATATAAGAAAGTAAGAACAAACGATTTCATAGTAATACAAACAAAATTTTATTTCATTTCATCATTCAATAAAGAAAGTTTTTCTTTCTAATCAATAGTTACAGAAGAGGTGGATGGCATTTTCTTAAGTTTGCCACTTTTCAGTCTTGAACTGATTGTTGATTTCTTCTTAAATTCAATCAGCGGATTTGGCTTTGGAAAGTCTGGGAAGGCCTCCTTCTTTTGCGATCCCCCCAATCCGTTAAACACAAGATTTGAACTCTGCGCTGTGGTGGTTTTAGTTGTTAGGCGGGGATTTTTGAAAATGGTGTACTAAAAAGAACCCAGCGAATTTTAATTTTACTCGAATTGGGAGATAAAAAAAATATATAATTCCTCACCTTATTGCCTAAATCACTAGCGGCCCGTTTTAACGGGAACTTTGCTCCCAAATCGTCGTTTTCATCGAGAAGTTCGCGGGATTTTTTTTTCAACAGTGGTGTTAAACCGATACTGCTTGATTTGATATGGAGGTAGGGTGAATTGGTATCAATCGGGCTATAATTCAACGTATTACACTAAAATGAATAAAAAGAATTATGGTATTTTATATGCAAATGAAAATATATTATTCAGTTTTAAGCATAGCCAAATTAATAGCAAAACACAATAGAAATGCGAATTCAAAGCGATTTGTTAACAAAAAACTATATCGAAAAATAGTGAAAAAATAGCAGTTTTAATGAAAATTGCGATCAATGGAAAAATAAATTAGTAAAAATAGAATTACAGATGAGAAAACAATGCTAACTGATGAACTTAAACATATGAGAATGGCAATTGAAAGAAATAGCAAGCAATTAAAAATATTCATCGGTGAACCTACAGAACTGGCTGGCGATTGTGATAAAAGCGTGATGCAGGATTCCGTACTATTCGAAGAAATAATTTCAATATCTGAATTGCTTGTGGTGGCTTTAGGTTCCTTATTTTCATGAGATTTAATCTGGAAATATTTAATATTATGAAATTTTGTAAGCAATTTAAATTGGTCTGTTTTACAATTTCCGTCATTCTATAGTTTTCACTTTCCAGAAATGAAATTCTGTCCCTAAGCGATCTAAAGTGAAACGTTTTAATAAATTTTAACATCATTGAGTAGAATAAATAGTTTTAAATACTTATTCACTTTATGTTCAGCCCGAACTTCATGTTGAGCTGCTTTGAGCGTTCCTCGAATTTCCTTTTTTGTCGTTTCACAAATGCGGAGCTCCCTATATCAAGTTTTTAGTAAAAATGAAACCATAAGATATAAAATAATGCGATTTTTAAGCAAAAAACCAGTGGAAATGGCGTGGCAATTAGAAGTTAAACTCACCGTTTCAAAGCAGCAACCCAAGCGCTAAGCGTTTTCGGATTATTCTCCTCTTTTAGCATGTTATCAACATCAGACCTTGTCGCAGCTATTACCGCGCCAACAGTGGACATAAGCGCTAGTTGTTCTCGGAGCTCAGAGATTTCCTTTTTTTGATCCTCGACTACTTTTGCGTCCTTTTTGAGAATATGCATCTGCAAGATTTTCAGTTTAGGATTGAAATGTTACATTTAAAAACATTTACCTGTTCCGTAATCGATGAAACAAGAAAAACATTATCTGCTAATCTTTTTTCAAGGGCCATTATCGTCTTTCTGAAATGAACATATGTTAAGGATTCCGATTGAATTTAAAAACCGCTTTGAATCCTTAAATCAGAAGATTTACCAATATTTAATCCTTAGCGATTGCCAAAATTCAATCATTTATTGTTTTTTTTCTCTAAAAATTCATGCTACATTTTTGATACTCACGCAGCAGTCTTCTGTGTGGACTTAAGACGAGTGATTTCATTGTCCCGAATACTAATGGACTTCTCTAACTCTTTGATCCTCGTGTTCGCATTGTCCAAATCCAGTTGAAGGCTCCCGACATCAATGTTGCTCGTATCTAAATTCGCAAGGTTGAAGTATATTCTGTGTATGTTCCTGTCAGGACATTTATTTCTGCATTGCGGGCAAGTCTTGGACCTATAAAATAATGATTCGTTTTGAAAAGTTAACAATAATTTGAACAATTGAAAACAATTGAGGGCGAATTGTTTTACCGTTCCAGCCACTTCTTTAGGCAATCACAATGAAAAATGTGACCACATGGAGTGGTATACACGTCGTTTGATGGATTTAGTAGATCTGAACATATCACACAGCTTAACAGCATATTATTATTGAGGTATGCGCCTATTTAACTGCTTAAAACACTAACTTTTTACAAAGCCGAAACTAATGCCGGCAAAATTTCAAATGTCAAAACCTCACTTCCACCAGATAGCTGAGTTTGAATTCAACTCGAGATTCACTCCAAAAATGTTTAAAATCCCAAATTGCCAACTTAACATTTTCTCAAAATTAATAGAGATTTTTTTAAAATGGAAATTCGTTTTTATTATTATGGTTTATGGTAATTTTCAAGCACTGATTTGTGAATTTTCAGGAACGTTCAAGTTTGGTGTTGTGTTTAAATGCAGCACTTTCTTCCTTTTTCAAAAATCCTCTACGATTTTGAATTTGCCCCTATTAGAATTTTTTTTGGGGATATTCAGCACTTGCGAAATGAGTTGAAAATCCTCAAATAATTTTAAATTATTTTTAAAAAAATAAATACCTTTTTTGCTGTTAAATAATAATCAAAATCAAATTAATGAGAATTACCGTATCACCATAAACAAATTATATAAAGACTGTTTTTCTCTAACAACTCAGCTTTGAAAAATAATACCCCAAAGCAGCAGATATGCATGCGGTTGGCAGCGCACACGAGCAGCGGAGCATGTCGCTTGGCCGAAGAAAAACATTGAAATCGTCTTCAAATGAAGTTTTACCGAAATCGTAGTTTTCTACAACTTTTGGGAAAGTATCGCTAGCTTGTTTATGAGAATAACGTCCGGGAGGTGGATGGAAGGGGGTCGAAGTCGGCGAAAACTCGAAATCGCAAAAACTTTAAAAATTTGTAACATCTGAACGGCTTCCCCGATTGAGATGATATTGAACATTTTGGAAAGATACAAAAACAAATATTTTTTGACACCTTTCCCCTCACTGTCAGATTGTAAAATTCAATTTAGTGACAAAATTTAAAATATCTCAAAAAGACATTTTTATTGATTTTTTCTGTAAATACCTACCATTATATCATACAAATTCGCCAAATAAAATTTGGGAGTTGTTGATTTTTAAAAAAATTTCAAAAAAAATCAAATACAAATTTTTTTTATATATTTTACTGATTTTCGATTGGTTTTTATATTTTATGTACATAATATTATTGCAAAAGTTTTAGGAGATTAAAATTAATTAGAAATTCATTTAAAAGAAAATGTTTTAAATGTATCACCATTAGAAACATTTTTTACTTCGAGAAAATTTCCGTCTCGAATAAATCTGTGAAAATTTTGAGTTCCTGGAAGTGTTTTGACACTTTGAAACCTTTGAAGTTGTTGCTGTTTTTCTCGAAATATTTTAAATTTTGTCACTAAATTGAATTTTACAAATGACGGTGAGGGGAAAGGTGTCAAAAAAAATTTTTTTGTGACGGTGAAATTTAATTATTTTTCCAAAACGTTCAATATCATCTCAATCTGTAAACCAGTTCAGAAGTTACAAATTTTTAAAAATTTTATGATTTCCAGTTTTCGCCGACTTTGACCCCCTCCCCTCCGCCTACCGGACGTTTTTCCACCAAACAAAAAAATACGGGTAACTTTTTTTAGGTCCCTTACTACATCCAAATGAAAAAAGTTAAAAAAAACAGAGGTGACTTCCAAGCTCCATACAAGTCGAGTATGAGTTGGTGTGGAATTAACCTTTAACGGTTCTTACATATCTCTAACGGTTCATGAGAAAATTTGAAAAACATAATTTTTCACATAATTTTTCTCTTTTGAAACTTTAAATATTGCAGAGGAGTCATGTGATGCTCATATCTGTTTTTTTTCAATTATTTAAATTATGCTTTAAATTGTTTAACGAACATAAATTTACTTGCTTTATTAAACTACAATTCTGTGGAAATTTGCTAAAACTTGATATTTACATTCTTAAAATTTTTAACAAAGCAATGTAAAAATATGAACAAAATATAACAAGATAAAATTTTTAGTTTGCTGATTATTTTAACGTTTAAAATTCAAAATAAATTTTTAATTATCGAACAAACTAAAAATTTTGTCATGTCACATAATTATTGTAAGCAGTCAAAATATTCAAATCGAAAACCTATGAGGAAGGAAAAAATACCCCAAACCCAAACACACTTGCCCCCGCTTCGTGTCGCTTCCATAAGACTTCAACGAGAATAAAACTAGGAAAGAAAACCGGTTTTAACAAAGGGCGAACTGAAGCAGCAACATGTATAGGCGATCACCACGGCTGCTCGTGGCTTCTCGTGGGCGCTGCCAACTAGTCGGCAGCTGATGGGGTATTATTTTGAATTTCGGTTTTGCACTAAGTTGAGTTGTTAGAAAAAAACAGTCTTTATATAATTTGTCTATGGTATCACTGATGGTTTAGGCGGTGCAGAGGGAGGAGGTGTCTGACGAAAAATGGAATTTTTACCAAATTAGGCTCCCCTATTTCATTTTAAATGGAATTCCTAGAGGATTAAGCAAGACATTAGCAGAAGGGGCAGGTAATAAACAATTTGGTGGCTAAAAACAATTTTTTCAATACAAGCGGAGCAGGGAAGAAATAAGGCAAACATTTTGGGGGTACTTACTCCACTTGTAAATATTCTAGAATTAAACTTGTACGTTAAATTTCAAAACTCTTGATGAATATATCCATAAATTAGGGCCGTATTAGTAGGCAAGTAACTCAAAATCGAAATAGGGCGTTTTACCCTAATAAACGATTTTCCCTGTAAAAACAGGTGAACTTCTATTTTGAATTGATATTTTGTACTCAACGAAAGACGAATTTTCAATTTGGTTTCATTGAAATCGGACGAGTCCTGGCCAAAAATAGAAAAATTGCAGACTTTTCGGGAGATCAGAAAGGACCCTTGGATGGTTGCCGATAAAAAATACTTGTTCCTTATTTTTTGACCTTCTTTCTCATATGTAAATTTCTTCAAACTCCGAGGAGGCCACTTCGCGAATGTTTCCTGTAAGCAGTGGCTAGTGAATTTCACATTGTGGCGCCATAATTATTTTTCGAAGGAATCCTTTTTCAATTTCATTCAAACGTTCTGTTATATTTATTTTTATCTGAAACTCTCCTTACGGAAAGTGGTTCGATCTTATCTTAGGGGACCATTGGATTGGTCGGTGCTTTTTTCTCAATGCGATGCTCGTAATCCTTTATGTTTGTCCTTCTTTAAATGACCAAATATTTGTGTTAAGTGAAAGATAAGCTTGAATGAAAACCAGCTATCAATGTAGAAATTATCGGTAAAATATAGGGATGTAGTTTTAGTAAAAAATTGGGATAAATTACATTTGAGTAAAAAAAAACTGGTCGGAAGCGAAAAGAATTTTTTTTTCTAAAATTATTGTGAAAGAATTGTGTCGTGTTCTTTTTTTTTAAAAAAAACATTATTTTAAAAAACTTTCTTTTAAAAAACATTGTCCGTCTTTAAAAAAAACATTTAAAAATCTTTTAAATGTTTTTCTAGACAACAATTTCTGATATGAACGAACGTTTTTTTTTAAAGTACAGGCAGACTATAAATTTTAAGGATTTAGGCATTTTTCTCAAGGAAACCCAAAAAAACACAAGTAATTCAGATAAACTTCAATGAAAAATCATATTTTACAGTTCAAACATTTAATGATGGAGGTTTTCGTTTTTTTTGATTGAAAAAATTCGAAAAAATCAAACTATCTATTCCGTAACATTTCTATTTAAAAAAAAACAATAAAAAAAATATTAGAATAATTTTCGGATTTCTGAACTTGAGGCAACATTTCCATGATTTGCGTTCATAACTGACCAGTTTAATGAAATCGAATTGCCAGCAATATATTGAGACCGACTTGGTTGGCGATTATTGAACTAAAAAAACAAGAAATTTTGTTCTTACCTAGCAACTTTTCATGATCGCTCGCACCACCACCACGTTTGAACACTCGAAAGAGGTGTGCATTCACTTGTGTACCGGTATGTATAGAATAAAAGAAGTATCTTTTGAAATATGCCTCTGCATAAATGAAGTTTCTTCAGTATATTTTTCTTAGACTCTTTATACAGGCAAAGGTGAAGACAAAATTCAAATTTTACCTGTACGGCAACGAGTGTTTCACGGTAGGTGTACAATTCAGGTGTGTATCGTAGGGAATCTGTGTAAGATACATTCGATTTGGTCGTACTACCTTGTGTTTGTAGGTAAATAACTGCAGCTACATATATGGCGGGTATTTGAATTTTCTGCTTAGACTTACCTGGGAGAATGTCCAAGTGCCGGGGAATAGAGTGGTTTTCTGAAAATCTATCTCCAAGATGTGCATAGGTGAGCTCTGGTATAGGTGGACTGGCTTAGTAGAAACTTGCGTATGGTAATTCGTGTAGGGGCAGCTAAGAAGTTTCAATCCAGCTACTTTGCAACTTGGACACTCGACTTGTGGAAATACAGAGAAACACACGCTAGTATTTTCATCAACACAATTCGATAGCATGTAGTGGTGCTCCCTAGCGTTTTCAATATGTGTAATATCTCGTTTTGCGGAATTCAACAGTTGTTGAACGCGAACCAAGAAATAACAACGTCTCTGAACCACCGCTAGGTCGCCGCTGTGAACAAGGCTTAGGATTTTTTTTTTCAAATTTTACTTGGATTTTATTTGAGAAACAATTTTGCAAAGAATTCTTTTTGTCGCAAAGAAAATTCAACAAAATTGATATGGATATGGAATGTAACTAGTTTTGTACGTTTTTTTCTCGCAATTGTGCACAATTCGAGTGTGTTTTATACATTTTGTGATTTGTATTTGATTTCGAATTTAGCCAATAAAATTCAATAAATCGATCAGATTACGAATTAATCGCATTAAAAGTTTCAATCAACATTTTTTTTATTTCGAAAAATAGTTAAGAAGTATAGCAATTTCTCGAGACGCGATATGATATTGTGTGAATAATTTTCCGTTTTTCAATGCTTTTCTAATGCATTCATGTGCAGATTCTTGTCCGTTTTCTTAAGTAACGTTGTGTGTCGCAGATTGTTGGTCATTTCCGTGTTCTCATATTGAAGAGGGCAGCTCTTCATCTAAATCTTTGTGTTTTTTTTTGCATAAATTATGCTTAAAATGCAGTACGGTGCAGTTAAGTTTATTGAATAATCGTATTTGTGAGTAAATAGTGTCATTTATGCTGTAAAAAATATCACCTGTTAATAAGTGCATAAATATTTTCGATAATTTTCGTATTATTTTTAAAGCTTGTTAAATTTTTATCGTTTTTTTTTGGTGAAAGATGAATGAATTTAGTGTGATTTAATGCAAATTTGGGATTTTGGATTAAGAAAATCTTTGATTGCTGGAAACACTAGTAAAAATAAAGGTAAGTTCTACAATTAAATTTTTAGTAGAGGTTTTAAAAAATACCCTCGGTCTGTGGAAAATTAAATTTACGGCCTGTTTTTACGGAACCCCTATTTTGTACTAGAAACTTTTGTTAGACAAAATGAAACTATTTTTTGAAAAGTTTTCCAAAATTTTAAAATATTTTGTCAAATTTCGTTGAAAAAAACCAAAAACAAAAACTGTATTGACCAAAAAAAAAGTCAATACAACCGAAGGTATTTTAGGTTTGTTTTGCCCATCAAGTTCTAGCAAAAAAAAATAACTTAAAAAAAATTCTTTTAAATAACATAAAAAAAGTCTAAGAATTCAAAGCAAACTTCAAAAATTCAAAGTTTTGTGACGTATTTTATGAATATTTTATGAAAAACTTCTAATTTCTAAAAAAAATCGAGGTTATAAAAAATTGGGTTTGTTGTACAAATATTTTATCTAAAATTTAAGATCAATCGAGACCGTTTTAACAATAAAATAATTTTTATAGTTTTTAGTCGAAAAATTGACTATTTATTTTTAATATTTTTTAGTTGAAATTACCAATTTTAACTGTATTCCCGATTTCCGGCACTAAATAATCAAATTGACAATTTTTTCATTGAGTTTTTGTTAAATTTGTTTAGAGACCGTAAGTTTTGAAGACCATTTTTTAGGAGGCCGAAATACCTCTGTTCCTTTCTCTATCCCCAACTTCAATAGCAGTTCTCGATTTTTAATACGATTTACTAGTTTTTGGACCATTAACTCACTCTCTTTGCTTCACACAAATGAATTTTTTTCAAGATTTTCTCGAAAACGGTTCTGGGAAAATCTTCATATTTTTTTTATACTTAAATTCCCGAAAAAGCAAATTCCAATTGAAGGAACGATTAGAAAATCCAACTGGGTTAGTTGAAAAACTATATTTTTTTTAAGTTTTTTCTACTGCTGTAACCAATTTCTTGAGAAATTTTGACACCTTGTGTGCTATATTTACCTCGAAAAGGGTTAAGTAGGAAAATTTTACAGTTTACAACGTCGTCGTTGCTCAAATTATTGTGTGGTTATGCACATAATTTTCTTTTGTACAGTTCGTTAGATTCATATGGTTAGTAAAAAAAAACCCCTCGTCAGTAGACAGATAAACAGACAAACAGACAGGCAAACGTATGTACCAGTGAATGTGGCCATCGTTGAAATATATATGATGACGAGTGCTTATACTCTTCGCTTATTTGATCATGATCACCACCATTGAATGGTCGCTGACTGTGTAAATTCAAGTTCTTAACCAGTCGCGATCTCTGGCTTTTTAACGTTTCTCGAATCAGTCTTTCCAATCGAAAGGTTCTTACCTACAATAAAAACGCCATCTATTTATACCCCGACCACTAGACCTAGACCCACTATATCGTATCTTGTGGTGGCTCTCGATCGGCTCTAGCACAGTTCAGTTTATCCAGCGAACTTGCCAACCTTTAGCGGTCTTACCTGTAGATCTACGGGGAAAACTCGATAGATGAAGTGTGCGCTGTGGCAGAAAGCAGCCAACTTCTTCAACTTCTTCCACTACCTCGAATATGACTTGGATTCTTCTTTGCAATATTTTAGGTTTTTCGTTCCTTTTGACCACCAGCGCAATTGCAAGTACGAGTCTAGTGGGTAATTTCGAGATTTGTCTCTGCTGCAGAGATCTTTTTGCCACAAAAAGTACACCTCGCCAGTCTGAAAAGTTCTGGGCACAAAACACACATCGTTATAATATATTCATTTCGTATAGGTAGAGGTATCGCCTGGTGCACAGGTAGATGCAAAAGATCGCTTTCGTTGAGTGCAACTCTTCAAATAAAATTCAGTCCAGTTCGTTTCCCTTCGGCTTGGATGGGCATCGAATGACTTCCTTGGAACTGATGGCGATGGCCGTTTTTTTCGAAATAAAGTTCACTCGTGCTTTACACAGACTGAAAAACGAGTGTAAAATAAATATTTTGTGTACACAAAACCAGAATCAAAGGTAATGGAAATTGGAGGTAATCATCAGAAGATTTTCTTATGGTGGAAGAATTTTGAATTTTCGAAGCAGAGGATTAGAGGACATATTTCGGAACGGTTTTGGTAATTTTTATTAAAACTAAACATGCCTTTATCCAGCTAATGGTGAGAGGATACCTTTCTTACATAATTAAACTTTATATGATGAAAAACTGGGTATTAGATATTGTGTTGAGATTTTTTGTACACAAAAATTTGAAAACTCGGCAACTAATTGAGGTAGAAAGTTGAAATTTGGCACAGAATATGCTTTCACAAAAAGTTAAACCCCATCCGAGAATGGAAAACATAAACCAATTCACTCCTCCCCCATGAAAATGGGAAAAATTTCTGTAATTTTGTCGAAAACGGTTAATTTTAAAAAAATGTTTGCACAAAAAGTGTTTAGAATAGGATTTTACATAACTTCCTACACACAGCCATTTTTGTAGGCGGTAAGGAAGCAATTTCTTTAAAATAAAGTAATTCAAGTTTCTTGAAAACTACTCAAATTTTTTTTTTGAAACTAGTTAGAGATTTCCCTTAAAATCCCAGGTACCTACAAATTTTGTTCTCAATACGATTCTGGAGTAAACATCGTATAAGAAAATAAAACTTCTGATATGTAAATAAAAGAGGGCTGGATACTTGCCTACCTACCTACACTCATTGCGTATCAATCCAGCATCCACAACCTTGTCTTACCTTGCCATAAAGCCTTAAAAAAATGAAACACGAGAATCTAACCTGAACTGGACGAACGGTTCCGCAAGGAATAACCAACGAACGATAACAAAAATGTCCAATGGTCTTTTTTCTGGGGATAATTTTGTTTTCTTCAATACCAAAGATCACTTCTAGAGAAAACCATGAATACCCTCCTGACTCCTCGCCGAACCATCCGAAGAAATACGAAGGAATATACGATTTGAAGAATATTTTCTTGGTTAAAACGAAATTTCTGTTTTGCAGACCATTTCGTTTTGATCGGTTTAGTTGTGTTATTTTTCTCGACTGTTTTTTTCAGAAACTGCAAAAGAGCGCAAGGTCAAAGCGGCTGAACGCGCCAGTGTGGAAAATCAACCGCGCCATCTCGAAACCAAACCGGAGAGCAAAACCAGACCTTAAAACCAAGACTAAATATTCGTTTTTTTTTCTTTTACTTTTTCTTGACTTGAACTTAAAGTGCGCGTTGCACAGAATTAAGTACCACTGCATTTTGGTTGGGTTTTTAGTTTCGTTCTCGGACGAATGTTTGCGCATTTACGCAAAAATAATTGAAAGACTTTCCTTGTAGGCGCGAACGACTTTTGACGCAACTGACTTCGATTATTATTTATGTTTTTTTTTTTTCAATTTTAATCTTCTTACTGGATTTAATTTCGCTTAATTGAATTCCTTTGCTATGTTTTGCGAGTTGATAAGACCAACGTTTGAATCACTTACGATTTGTGTTGTTATCGTAATGAATTTCTTGATATTTTTTGCTTATTTTGTGGAATTGGATTTCTTTGATGATAGGGGGATAGCATTTGTCACACTCTATTAATAATCGATTATTCTCGCATAATTTTATAGTAAAAATCTTGTGATTAATTTTTCTATTGCCACATGCCTAAAAAACGTCACACCGGGGTAATCTAAAACGATACATACCAAACATCGGAAAAAACGTGACGAAATGGGGTGGGGGAGGGAGAGGTTTTAAATGCCGAAGAGTAGCGTGACGTATTTTATGGACAGTCCCTAAAACGTTAAAGATTTTCGTCTGCGGCACATTTTTCTTTAAGTAATTTACTGTACCTTTGGCGAATTTTTCTTACGAAGTTCTATAACAACCTCATAATTTGTCAGCTATAGTGGCAGGAGGGGATCGCAAATCCTTTTATAATTCCATATTTCGAAAACTGGCGTTAAGAGAAAAACGGTTGGGAAGCACTGCTTTAACGTACTTAGAGTCCGAACTTTTCTAATAATATCTAAGACTTTTATTAAATATTCTAAGAAAAACATAACAAAAGCTATAATTGCCAATCTTGCAATTATTGAAAACCCGTATGGTGATTTAATTGAACGGCGTATCAAAATTTCATTTGAATTCAAATTTTCCAATTAGATTTTTTTAAAACTTGTTCTAATCGGATTTTGATGTATGGGAGTTTTATGTAGAATCATATTCTAAATAACTTTTGTTCTTGCACTTTTTTGATAAGATGTGCACCCCGTAATGGTCCATTTTTGCCCATTAACGAACTTAGCCTCGCATTTTAGGAAAAACGGATCTGCGCAAAATTTCAAGTCTCTAGCTCAATCCGTGCGTCCGCAATCCGCGCCACAGACAGACAGACAGACGGACATGCGAAAATTAATTATTTTTATCATTCTAAACACACTGGTGTAATTCATTTTTGTGTGTGATGACGGGATCTTGGCGTTACAAACGGTAAGGCAAAGTTAATATACCCTTTGGTTTCACCATACGGGTATAAAAACCAAAATACTTGATTTTGATACGTACTTTTATTATACATTTTTAAACATTTAAACCCAGAATTTTCTATCAATTTTATGAAAAGCTAAATATTTTTGCAGTTCCGTCATGTAAAATATGTGGTTATATGATCCCAAAAAAAAAACTAAAATCAACATTAATAAAAGTTGGCAAACGTAAAACCAAAGGATTATTATTATTCCAAGGAGAGTTTGCGGTTTTAAAACCGTTTTTATTTTATTCTTTTTAGCATTGAATAACATCATAACTTTGTCTGTTATCTTTAAAGATTTTTTTGACTTTTTCAAAAGAATTTCTTGTGTTGTGATTCCATGAATTCTGCAGATCTTGTTCAGAGATTGATAATTTTTTTCAACTTACATTTCAGTGGAAATTCGGTAAATTTATGTCGCCAGATTTAGATTTTAATGTTAGTCATTTAAAAAAAAATGAGGAATTTTAAGCTGGATGCACATTAGATCAATTATGTTAACGATAGTCATTATAAGTTGTTCAATTCTTGACTCTTACTGGTTTTAAAGTAAAGATAGTTAAAAGTATTTAAATAAAAACATCCCATCACGTGATATCTTTTTCTATAAAAAAAATTCTCTCCCCTTCCCCCTTGGGAAAATATCCAGTGGGCACCCAGGCCAATGGTAGCTGTTAACGCAGTATACATAGTTCTGGCTGTAAATCCGACTTAAATCTGACACTTTATTAATCGTTTTTTAAACGTTTTATTTAAATTGCCAGTGTTGTTGTTTACAAAAAAATATTCCTTTTCGGGTAAAATGCACTTAATTCGAGGCGTGAACCGATTAATGAAAATTAAACTCAATTAAAACGCATGGACGTCACACTTTAACACCGATTAAGTAAATCTTATCCACCGAAACTTGAAACATCTGTTGCTGATGATCAAACCCGATTTGGATCTGGTTTTATAATGTTAACCGCGATGAGTCGTCGTTCGCGTCTTAACATTGCTAACAATGCATTTTGTACTTAATTTCCGGATCGTTATGTTTATTTTTGAATTCAGAAAAAATTTATGTACTCAAATATGACTCATTAGCATCTCTCTGTTTGTCTATTTGGCTTGATTCATAAATACTCCAGAATTAGATTCATTTAATTTGTATTTTAAGAGATTACGCTGTACATGGGAAAGCATAAATTTTAAAATAACACTTAGATATGCCCTTCTTATTCTCTGCTGCAAAATCGAGGGTTGTCGGACGAAGATGCTAAAAATGTTACATGTTGGTCTGTATTTTTGGCTTTTGCGATTGGGCCAAAGAAAACAGATGTCAAATTAGAATCTTAAATTGGCGAAAAATCTAGAGTGGTTTTTTATCGAAATTGGAAGATTTATAAATTTTGGGTAAATTGTTTGTGATTTTAAAGAAATTATGGTGATTGTTTTTTTTTTTAAATTCATAATTCATAAGCGCTTATTAAACTGAAAATTGGAGTCATTTTTGGGCAATTATGATTTAGAAACTTTGCAGTATAGTTCTGCTACGTACTCCTTCCGAGTTTTTCCAAGATTAATAAAAAATCAAGCATAATGAAAATGTCCGTGTACAATTTTCTTTCATTCTCAAGATTTCAGGAGCTGCCGAAAATCTGTTCCCTAAGAAAACGTCTTCAAATTTTCGGTGACCTGAAAAAGGGTTCATAATTTTTGGGTGTCAGAAAAAGGTTTAAGCAGAGTTTTAATTTGTGATACCCACAAAAAACTGACAAACAAAATTGGCCCAGTACACATTCAGATAAAAAAATTTTTTAGCTCGAAAATCCTCGGAGAAAAGATTTATTTCTAATTGAGACGAGCTCTAAAAACGAATTGCGTCCCCCCAAAAATGTTCAATCCGCCTCTAATTTAAACGTGATTTAAGAGGAAAAATTATGGGAATAATTTTCTGAAAAAATTACATTCGGTTGTGTTAGAGAATTGTTATGTGAATTGTTATCAGTTGGCAACTCTGTATGCTGGCTGTTTTTCGGTGTGTTTTTTCTTCTCGGTTGACGATCGACACCAAGTACATGTACTTCAGCTGGTTCCCTGGAAACTAATCATAAAGGTACAACTAAATAAATAATTATAATAAGCAGAAGCGGGTTTTCTCATCTACAACAGGTTGTCAAAGTATTTTCTAGATGCAAAATTCTAAAACCTTAGTCCGTTAATATAAGATTGGTGATTTCAATTTAAAAACCTTGCTTTTATTCAAATGTTAAAAAAGATATTTTCCCAAAATCTGTTCCCGTAACGCTTTGATTTTTTCTGATGTAATGTTTTTCTCAAATATGTATTAATTAAGATTATCTAATTTCTGCACAAAAATCACAAATTCAATAAACACCAATAAAAAAACCAATCTAGTCTTTCCCTTTTTTCTGATGTCGCTTTCATCGTTTAAAGATTACATCAATATTATCATAATTTAGTGAAAGAAAAATGTTTTTTGTGTAGTTTTTTGATTAGTAAAACTGTGGGCGAACTACATGCATTTCATTACAACATAATCTGGTTATCCCATATTAAATTTGTTTTTACAAAAATGTATATTTTTAATAGTGTTTGACGTTTGTTTGATGAAAATTTGATGTAAGTCCCAAGACTTGATGTCAAATAACTTTGATCGTCTTTGACGAAATCAAAATGGATTTGAGTTTCTTCTAAAATTTTCGGATTTACCAACAAAAATTAGATTTTTTTTCGATGTTTAATTTTTTTTAGAAATGATAGTATTAGAAATGATCGTATATCACAGTACCCATATTTGACTTTTTCTTTTTCACAAAGAAAATTTTTTTTTCGTATCATTTAAACGAAATTTGTTGCCCATTTGGCACCGCAGTTTTCTATTAAACCCAAAAAGAATAACAGTTCAAATTGTTAACTATGGGAAACGCAAAACTTTTTGTAGATATCGAGCATTTTTTTAAAATAATTTTTTTTTTCAAAAAAATTTCGAGCCCAATCAGTATAGTTAATAAAAATTGTTAACATTTCGTGATGTAAACCAATATTTAAAAAAAAAAACTTCGACTGAATGAAATTACCCAACATATTACCCTCCCATTAACCACAATTTAAAGCAACAAAAAAATATCTCAATGGCGTCTCTCGTTTTTTCAATCAAAATAAAATAGAAATCATAAATTATCCACCAGAAAGCATGTGCAGTTTTTTGAACTTTAACGATATGAAAAAAACTGAATGGACATTATTATCATCATATAATATTTGTTAATAAAATGAATATAGATTGGTTACGGCAAAGATGAGACAACCTAAAATCACGGTGCTGTTCTCCAATGGCTGCAGAAACGGGTATTTTCGGTCAGAAAATTATCTTCTTTGTTGGTATATACATTTTGTTCAGCATTTTATTTTCTACGTTTACTAAAATCGTCAAAGGAAGAAAGAATACCAGAAAAAGTCGCCGAAATAACCAGATCGCTTAAAAAAACTTAGCGAAAAGGAATAATTATTCTTATTTTTGAGTAAAAACGTATTTTATGGCTGTCCAAAAAATACGTCACGGTAATTTTCGGCATTTTGGCCCCCGTCCCTCTTTCCCCACCTTCGTCACGTTTTCCGCGTTTTTTGTATGCAGTTTGGTACCAATGTAAACCTATTTACGGGGGGAGAGGGACTAAAAGTGTGACGTATTTTATTGAAGTTGTAGAATATTCGTTTTACCGCCACAAACAGTCCCATTATTTAGTAGATATTTTTGATACGTATTTCGACTCCTTTCCTACCTCTATTAATTTTGGAAATCACACCCACTATTGTTTAATCCATTAACGGCCGCTGGTGGATTTTTCGACCAGAACTTTGACTCCTATGTGGTAACATAAGGCTTAGAGTTACTCAAAGTTACTGGTCGAAACAATCGACCAGCGGCCGCCAATGCGTTAAGAATTACCCTATATGTTCTTTAAAATTACCCAGCAAATTATCCTTGATGCAGCACAGATATTTTGAACCCTATGTTGAAATTGGTTGAAATCAGTCAGAATTAGTATATATAATTCATTGCCTCTATTACGACTTAACTGGTTATAACTCGGTTATCATATTTCTAAGCTAGCGGCTAGTTGTGCTAACTTTAGATCAATCCGTTGATCGGTTAAAGTGTGCTCAGCTATGAAACGTGGTTTTTATTTAATTTCTTTTTCTCCGATTCCGATGATGTGTAGCTGGATTTCTTAACGTTGCGTTGTGCGGAGTCAAGTAAAGCCGGTCCGGGTATTTTTTTTTGCACGATATACGCAAAATATATCTATCTGATCAGTCCGGCACACACATATAAACATACATCCGTATATAATTGAGTCGCCGGTTCATTTTTGCATTTCTTATTTATTTTATTCTTTTATTATTATTATTCGGCATATGTTTCTTTTTTTTTTGGTTTATTTGTTGATAGCTTGTTTCACCGTGAACATGATTTTTAAAAAAAGGTGAATGTCCCTTGGCGGGAGGATTTCATTCGTTGAGAGAGTATTTCGTTACTGTGTTTTCATAAATTTTTTTCCATTTGATTGTTTTGTTTTATATTCCTCAATGCCTCGCTTCCTTGGCTAAATGATGGTAATGTAACATATCTATGTGGGTATTTCTGTGTGCAGCGACCATTAACTACTTTGACGTCTTGGAGTTTGAACTTAAATCTTTTGGTTGCTTCGGATGATGATGATGATGATGATGAGATGGATGCTGAATGCAGATAAGATCTTTAAATTTGAACCCATTGAGAATGAGACAGAAGTAGGGAAATATCTTGTTATTTTTGTAGATACCTTCATACTGCGGACGATTAAAATTATATGTTGATGTTTTGTCGTTGATGATGATTCCTGTAGGCTCTCCCGGATCAAGTCGATTCTGTATAATGATAAAAGTACATTGTAATGCCATTTGAAAGCAAAAGTGATGGTCATAGTCTTTGGGCATATATAATGTTGGATGAATTTATGAAGAAGTGCTAACTGTCTATTTATGAGTATAAGAAAAAAAACACATGATAAATTGTATAAAACGCTATGGGTGAGATTCCCTATAACCGTTTTTCATGTTCACATTTGTTTTTCTGTATATATGAAAATGCGCTGCGTTACGTGGGCCGAGTCTTAAGCCCAGTTTGTTTTCAAGTCACAAAAGATAAACATGAAAAATATTTATGACAACCAAAATTTGTTATGTTTTCGTTCGTTTCATTCATTGAATGAAGTTCTTTTTTTCCACGAGTTAAACGAGAAAGAAATGTGTTACGTGGACAAATAATTGGGACCCTTATTGTCTGCTTTGAATGAAAAAACTTTTTTTTTACTACATTTTTTTTGGATCATTTGGTACAGATTTGAGTGTGACAGTTTTTAATGGCCAGAACTCGTGTAATGAAGCTATTAGGTGTGAGCTTTAAATATTCTTAATTCATTCTGTCACTACAAATGGTGTAATTTTGGTTATCTTCATTTTGACAATAAATTTAAAGAGTTTCACACATATGGTGTTAGAAAATTTAAATTCGGATGACTTCTGATTAGAAATATGTATACAGCAGTCCAAAATATAGAAAATCAATAAAAAAATGATTCGGCGATGACTTTTCAGCGAATTGTTTTAAAATATTCAAAATAAAAACCGTTAAGAACTTTTTGTTCATTTCACTTGCCCTAAATTTTACTGATACCACGTACACAACATTGATCTTTTGTTTAACTGATTTACACAATTTGGGTATCATTTCCATGTCCATTGAATTTTGAAAGGTGTGCAAAATTTCTCCTAAACTAACAATTTACTGCAAATTATTTAAAAAGAATGTTCAATTTTAACTAACCGGTAAATTGCTAAAAGCCTTACAACTCTGATACATTTCAATGTACCGAAAGAAGAAAGAAAAAAACAATTTCTCCCGAAAGTGCATTTTCACGTTTCGCATTTATTGAATTGAGGCTCATATGTAAGACAAACGTGTCACGCACAGGTGATTTTCAACTCATTTATTCCTTCATATGGTTAGAAAATGAGTGAAAAACACACTTTTGGAATGAAAGCAAACAAACCTTTGACCCGAAAAGCTCAACAAAAGTCAAAAAATTTAATAATAATAAGAAGAAACCTCAGAAAGGCCATGATGTTTTTTTTTTGTAAAATACTTTTTCCTTTTACTAAAATACCACGCGAACTAATTGATTTTTTCTTTTCTCTTAAACAGATTTTCGCAGTTTTTTATGCTGCCGGCACTTGAGAGATTTGGCAAGGTATGCAAACATATAATGTGCTTAAAAGGTGACAATATTGCAATGTCGTAACAATAACATGAATATGTATTATCGAGGAAATTTTTTTATTCGCTGTTGAATAATAAAATAAAACGGCAATAAGCGCAACAGAAGGAGGGAGGTGTATCGAATGCATGGATTATTTCTCTAGTGTGATATAAAAATAAAATGTCCGCATCTTCGGCAACGCAAAAGGATTATCACCCTTTAAATAACCATCATGCGCATTTAAATCATTTAAAAAATAATATCAATAGCAACTCGAATAACGGTAGTAGTGCTAGCGGTGGTAATTCGTTAGGTTCGAAAGTGATTACGGCAGCGACAACTAATGGCAATGTCCTAAAACAACGACCGCCATCGACAAATTTGATTGTTGATAGTGTAAAATTACAGCAACAGTCGATAGAAGCAACAACAACAACAACAGCAACAACAACAACAAATGCAGTATCATCAATGACAACGAACATAGCGATGTTTGTCAATAATAATCACTATCACCATCATCATCACCAGCACCATAATCACCATCAACACACTGGCAACACCAATAATAATAATAATACTAACGGCAATAATTGTAATAATAATAATAATAATAATAGCAATTTAAATAGTGGTAATTGTAACGGCAACAATAGTGGTAATTTAAATGTCAATAATATTAATAATAGTTGTAATATAAATTCAACAACAACAACAACAACAACATCAACAAATAACGGTAACAGTTTAACAAATATGCGAAAATCATATTCAGGAAGTGACCCCAGTAATGTCAGCTTTAGTTCAGCATCAGTAGCTGGATCAATTCAGGTGAGTTTGAAAAAAAAACCCTCAAAGTACGCCACATACACAAACAATTCAAGGGTACACGATCCAGAATTTCCGCCCGCCTGTGGTGCCATATGGTTTCAATGCTATTCAAATAAACATGAATGTTTGTCAATTGTCGTAATCGGAGTCGTAATAATTCGAGAAATATTTGAAATTCCATTCGATCTGAAATTAATTTTCAATGAAATTAAGTAAATGTCGTTTACTGGCTAACATATTCCCGTCCATTCGCCATTGATGTAGCGAAAAAAAAAATAAACAAAGTGAAATCAATGGTATGAAAACTGTCATCGTATGGCGGCAATGGCGATATCTCTCGATTTAACATTATATCCCGAATGAATATGGAGTGCAATCTCGTATGCATTTTTCGATGCAATCAACTTAAATAAAATGTGAAGCAAAAAAAAAACCCCTCATGAATATATCGAAAAATGTAAAGTTGACACATCCAAATTGCTTGTAAAATTTTATTGGGTAACTTGGAATATTTTTGTCTCGTCGTTTGTTCGTTTGTCGTTTGCTTTTTTCGAAATATTATCCCACATAAAATCATTTAAGCATTTATTGCAGGAAATATGCATTCAATGAAGTTGGTGTATGGGATTTAACATGAATTTCAAAGTGGAATAAAATCCAACAACATTGTCGCGAAACAAGTTTCGTAAATGATTTCTTATCAATGTCATTTTTATAGAATTTATGGGGTCAGCGATTTTATTGCACATTTTTCCCAATGGAAATTTAAATACCATCCGATCATTGATCTTGTGAGGATTTCAAACTGATAATTTTTATAAATATTTGCAGTGGCATTCAAAATTGCCGATTTAAGATATATTGAAAACATGATGGAATTTCTGTTTATCCTACAGTTTACATGTAACGAGAGTTTTTTCAATGTTGATAGTATGTGACCCATTTTTGTGTGAGAATATCTTTTTAGTGTTAATTAGTGTTGAAATCAAGATTTATTGCTTTTATATTACAATAAAAAACCCTATAGGGTATCATAGCCCATTTTTGCCCGTCAATAAACACACCACACACACACAAACTGAGAGAAAAATCGCATTTTTAAAATAAATTGACGTCAGTTTTGAGCATCTAAGTTCTAGACGAGTGTTTCTTAACGTTGGGTGTATGCCCCACTGGGGGCCATTTTTTTTGCAAAGTAACGGTTCTTTCATAGTGGTTTTCTTGGCTACCGAAAGCACTAGAACTCTGGGACCTGACGGGTTGGAAAAGGTTCAGCCAAAACCCTATTCCCAATCATTAGTTGAAAAATTCAAAAATGGCGTTTGGTTAAAGATAAGATTCAAGAGACAATATGTCCACCGCCAACATCACGATTGACATAAATAAGGTTTGGACTAGTTTACGACTCTTAGGGGATATAATTGAAAATTTTAGTTGTAACGAAAATATTTTCACGAGGTCTTCGAACCGAACCCAAACTCAGAGTTCTTATGCTGCGGTTACACGAATGACAAATTTGTCATTTTTTTGGTCATAAATTGCCATTATCGTGTAAATAGTATCATTTTTGTCATTATTTCCGTCAGAAAAATGACAATCTTTCATAAAAGAGTGAACTTGTCCATTCTTTTATGACAGATTGTCATTATCTGTCATTCGTGTAAACCCAGCATAAGGCTTCGAAGCAGTGATTTTCAACAATTTTGTATACGTTTATAAAAATAAAGGCGTTTTTAAGTTTTGCCCTCTTTACAACTTCAAAAATGAACATTTCAAGTGCATTAGTATTTTTTTTAGTACAACGAGATTTTATATAATTTATCTAATAGTAATTTAAGAGTTTTTCAACAGGGTTTTCATGTAATTTGCAATTCAATCAGGTTTCAACTGACATATAAATGGATTAAGAATTAAAATTGAAACTAGTATTAAATTTCCTAAAATGGTTATCGTGTCTCAAATTTTAAATTCACAAAAAACTCTCATGGTAAAGTTTGATATAATCATAAACGCGTAGACTTAAAAATGGTTGAAAAAAAAACGACCGAGAAACACCTAAAAATAAGGCAAAATGTCTGTCAAATAAATATTTAGCCCGCATAGAGAATATTTATGTTAAACTCGTCTTTGTCGAACTAAAATAAACGACTAGATAAACAATTTAAATTTGTTCAGGTGATATCAAATATCACATGATTTCTAGGCGTGTGACCAAGACTTTATTTCCTCGCATTAACATTTATTTGGCGAGTTTCTAAAATATCGACAGTTAAAAATTATGACATTTTATACTTATTGGTTTTAATAAATTGATAAATTTAATACAGTAAAACCTCTATAAGGCGGACTCGCACGGAACCAGGAAATTTATCTGGCTTAGACAGGTTTCCGGCTTGCACTATGAAAAACATAATCTTGGAACAGTATGCACCTTAGACAAGTTTCGGTTAAGAAAGCCGCGTTTTCTGACAAAATTTGTCCAAATGACTATACCGACTATTATGAAATTCTACTGTTTGGTTCAGGGTATCGTGGAGAAGTTTTCTTTCAGTCTTAATGCTCTGTCCGGATAACTTTTTAATCGCTCAGAGGATTAAGATCCGATCTTCACTATTGGTAAGGTAACTTCTCAAAAGAATTTTTTCGTCCACTAAAATTGACCCTCACCCTTTCTTACAAACCCCGCTCCTGCTATCTCTTGCAATCCTGAAAGGATTTGGATCCGGTTTTCACAATTTGAGATGTTATTCCTCAAGAAAAATTTTTGCGTACTAATATTTCTGAGGAGTTCGATGGCGAACCTCTCGTGGTGGATGTTGAAATTTGCAGAAAGGTAAATGCAACTCATATTTAAAAGCCCTTTAAAATTTTGTAGTTATGATTTATGTTACGGTTTATAAAACTTTTTTGATTTTATGGATCCCCATGGAATAACGAAATCCAAGAATATTATGTGGGAGTATACGTACAACTCTTTATGATGTCGCTTTTATAACTGCATCACATGCGAGTAGAAAAGATGTTTTCAATAGAATTTTACATCTTTTTAATGTACACATCATTAGATTGTTAAATGTAGCTAAAGGTACAAAATTGGATACCCATCGTGATTGATGAGGTTAGAACCGATTTGCCTATTGAATGGGTGATTTGAGGAGGTGTCACGGATGTTAAGAGGACAACAATATGGTCTCTGATTAGAGAGAAGATGAATCAAATGAACGATGCGACCCAAAAACGGTAATAAAAAATGAGACCTTCGGATTTTGGGGATTATCCACTTGTGCCATGATAGCATTTATCTCAATTGGACAGCAGGTTTTCGTTTTAAGCTCTACACAAATAGACACGATCGGTCCACCAGGTGAGAGATGTAAGATGGTCAATCAACTTTTCCAAAATTACCTAAGCCCTCCCGCCGACCGCTAGCTACACCATTACCACCATCTAGGCAATCTCCGTTCGTTATTCCGCACGATCTGCGACAACGATATTTAAAAAAAAAAAAATCGATCGAGACCTTTTTTTGTTTCGTTGGATGGTGATCGAAAATGTTTTATACCTCCTCCTGTTTTTGACGGACTAATCTTAAATCCTAGTCACAAGACAAGTAGATCGGTGATCTTGAGGAATGCCCAGAGAAGACAGTTTACCGATCATTTAGAAGATCATTAGATATAACTCAGTGCGGGAGCAATGAATGTTTTTTTTTCGTCTACTTGGTGGATTTTTTCTTTCGCCAATCTTTGCGATCCGCTAATTTATGGCTCTATTTCAATATGAGCGAAATTTGGTTTGTAGAACGGATTTGAAGAAAAAAAAAACGATTAAATTATATGTAAAAACCGAAATAAATCAACTTGGATGGAGGTTATAGAGTTTTTCGGTTATTGATTCATCTATACGGATAGTAGGAGAGATACAGGTGCAAAAAATCTCCTGTTTTTTTTATACCTTGGGGCAGTTATTTGATTTTTGGCGCATGTTCAATTCAAAGTTTTTCGGTTGCGTTTTTTTTTAAATTCATGCACTGTAATTAGTTATGGCAGATTTGTCATATCGTTAATAACAAGTGTTTTTTCTTCGAACAGTGTTGCATGAGTTACGTGTCATGAACTTGTTTAAATATGCCTAAAAATTTATTTACATAAATAATTTGGAGACTATTTGAAATTTTAACAAAATACCTTGTAATACATTGGAGACATGAGTATCCACCTTGAATTAATATTTCTATTATTATTTAGTAGTTTGGAACATTTTTTATCTCGACTTTTCCACATAAAGTTGAAGCGTGTAAATTGAACTTAGGTGCATATTTGATTGCAATTTTCAGTTTTTTGCTTTGGGGGTTAAGTTCTCAGTAATTTGCTGTGGAAATTAGTTTTTATCTAATTTTAAATCCAATTTTAGGTTTTTTTTTTCGATTGCTCGAGAGTTGATTTTGTCCTTGTTGTTTTTATGAACTTGAAATAATTAAAGCAATAACATTTTGATTACTTTGGGCTTCAATTTTAAAAGATTTTTCTTAATTTCATAAGATATTGAGTTGTACAACTAAGGGCAAAATGAATTATAGATGAAAATCTAAATTAATTAGAAAAATGGAGTGAAAAATTGTTATATGTACTGATCTATTCCCATTAAGGAAATATTCAACAGAATTTCCAGGTAGTGTTGGTTGTTATCGCTACCTAAGATCTGTCCGTGTCCCTAACCTGACTAGGCACTAACTTTCTTGCCGGCTCCGCTCGTCGGATCGGGGGGGATCTTGTCAGGGGAACACAGATGATAACATAAAAAAAAACTTGTGCCTATTCTCTACCTCGCGATGAAACATATGTTTAAAGGAAAATTAAGAAAGATTTTACAAATCGGAGAAATAATGAAAAGTACGCCAGAAACATTTTATAAAACTATATGGTTATTTCCTTCTTCTAAACTATGGGGAAACAAAGTCCAACTGCCCTGTCAGTCTCGCGTTCACCACGAACATTTTTCTCGCGAATCACATCCCCTCCCTAAATAAAAACTTTAATCAAACATACTACAGAATTCGATCCTGATAAAAACTAAATTTAACGAACATGTGGTTGCGCTCAGCGACATCTAACGCCAACCAAAAACCCCGCTGATTAATCTTCGCTTTAAACCTCGGTTCTCGCACCAGCGATTCGATAATTATAACACTTCCTCTAAATCTCAAAATGTACAGTGCGTATCAAAATATTTCACTTAAATTTGGGAGTTTAATTTTATTTTTGTACATTTAAAAAAAATGAACTATAAAATGAATTTACAAACATTCTCTTTCATTTAAATTAAGAATTAATGGACACTATCTTTAAAACAATTCAAATCTCTCTAAATTAACCTGGTTATACATTTTCCACAAAATAATGAACAATCGTAAAATAACGATATTATAGTACTCACTTAGTTTGCTCGCCACATACAATCAGTATCTCCGGAGGTGTTGTGCGCACAATACTCTGCCTTTCTTTGATCATATGTCGACTCTGGATATATTTTTTTTTTTTGCTAAAACAAATCTTAATCGTATGGAAATTAAAATGTATAACCCTCACAACTAAACGTAAAATTAATTAAACTTCCCTTTCTTATTTCGAAATGGTATTATAAATTCGTCTGGTGATTCCAATGCAATAAAACTCGAAGACAATTGTGCCTCGTTCTCTACCATGCAATGGAGTCTTTTGTTCCTTTCTTCCCCTTCTGGCGTCTCTAACCGGTGGCTGGTAGAAATCTTGCACCCGAAATATTTAAAATGGCTCGCTCTGATTAACGCTCCCCCTTTTCCTCCTGCCTGTTTTCTGGAGTCGTCGTCGGCGGTTTAAATTTTCGCCTTAATACGTCCTCTGATATTTCCTTGCCTCTTTAACCCCTTTGTTCGTCACAGTAGTGACTTCGATACGTAGATTCGAACGTGGTAGAAACCGAAGATCGCCGAACTTTGATCCCTTGAAACGTGGTTCCTCGAACTTGTTCTTTTGAACAAAAAGTTGTTCTTAACCTTTCTGGCAATCTCCCGTTGCATAAACCGTTAAATAGCGATTTTGACGCACCTGCTCGCTGCGGAAAACGTGAAATGGCACGAACTTTGTGAACGCAGTCGTTGCGGAAAACGTAGTTTTAAAAGAAAAACCCATAAAAATATGCGCGGTATTCGGGCGCGTGGAATAAAATCTGGCCCACTTTATCTTTTTCTTTTTCTGGGGGAAAGTCTCAGGACTTTTCCCCCCGAATACCGCACTTCCGGGTTCCTTTGTTTTTACTCCTTTGTTTTAACTCCCGACTCCTTTTTCTTTCTCTATCCGTTTTAATTTCAGCTTCCAGCCACTTTTTCTTTATTACCACGCTTATTTAAACTTCTTTCTAGAGATCACTTTCATTTATTTTGTGAATTCCTCGTGGCACTCTGCCAGCTATCGTGGACCAGATTGAGGAACGAAGAACGAGCCATTTCTTTTTTTCCAGCCACAGTTCCACGTCGCCAAATTCAGATTTCACACAACCCCGAGTTTCAATTAATTTATTAATGCCTTTTAGGTCATATTTATTTCTCTTTCCTATCCGCTTAACTTTAACTATCTTTATTTGTGATCACAACTTCCCTAACTTTCTACAATATCACCTTTATTTGTTTAAAATTGCATGATTTTATTTAGCTTGAACCATCAGCAAATCTGGGTTTCACTGTGATCTTCCTTACCTCGTACAAACTCTGCTATATCCTCGACCCAAACCGTTTGTTACCATCTCCCAACCTAATAAATTAACCTCCTTTCGTACAGTTTATAATTTAACTCGTATACGTCTTGTTAGCTTATTCAGGATTCACATCCATAAAATATCGCAGAATTACACAGTCTAGGTCCTCTAAAAATCCCTTATTCCTTATTTTTAATGGCTATACCTAAAAGTTATTTTTCTCTTTCAATAACCGAAATTACTTCTTCTACCCCATACAACAGGGCAAAAAAATTCGTTGCTTTTGGGTCATCGAATATTTTTGAGAAAATGGGTACCTTGTTAAGAAAGATATAAAAAAAATAAAAAGCGATAACATCAAAAACAACGTGGGGCTGTCCCACCCTGAGATAAGTCTCATGATTGCACTAGCCGGGCATGTATACTGATTTCTCATAATAACCATGATTGACTTGCTTGACCAGATCATTTTTTTGACCTTTATTAAAAATTTACCAAAAAAAAACGTATCTATACTTAATCTAAACTCCAAATTCTTTAAGAACCCACAAGATAGGAATCTAATTATCTAAACAAATCTCTGGATATATAGTTTTCCTACAAGCTAACGCCAATAATTATAATGTCCTTAAAACAACCACCACAATTATATTTTATAAATAATAAATAACTAAATGACCAAACCACAAAAAAAAACGTGTAAGACTCAACACGTATCTTAAATACGATAAAAAAAAATATTATTTTAACCTGAATATTTTCTAACTATGTTAAAGAAGGTGTGAACAACTTGTACTTTATATCACTATACATATTTTTCTTTTATATCTCTATCATAAAACGGGGAGGTAATGCGATCCACAAAAAAAACCCTCTTGACGCACGAGACTGACTTTTTCTTTTTACTTGTGAATAAAAAAATATCAAAAATACTGAAATAAACTGAACAGAAACTATTATTTACTTTACTTGCAAATTCGAAACTTTATTCTAACGACAACATCCGTTTTCGTTCCTGCTCCTTCCGAAACAAAAACGAGTGCTACCGATGAAAACTGAAAATTCTTTCTTAAATCATAAACAACTAAAAAAAAAACAAAATAATGCGCAATTTTGAATTGTTTCCCCTAATTTCCTATGAGGTGTCCCAGCTTTGAGCCAGAAAACCTTCAAAAAAAATAACCATTAGTTTTCTTGTTTGCCGACGAAAAAAAAAATATATAGGAAAGAAACATTTTTGCAACTGAACTTTACTAATATTAGATAGTACCGTCTTCGATAAAACATCTAACTCGAATACCCTCAAGTGTAGGCTTTTACAGATTTCAGCATTATCTTTATAGTAGCAGTATTTTGTTTAGATACGACTGCTTATCGCGGCCGGCCGCTCACAGGATATCGAAACTCAACTACGACTTATATTTTTTAAATGATTATGGAATACGTCTAAAAAATGCCACTTTGCAGTAGTACGACAACTTTGTATCGGCCCCGCCAACCAAAGGCTCGCTGCTACCAAAGTGCAACATTGGGATTTACAAAAATAAACAGCCTTAACGTTCTCTTAAACTACAACCTAAGGTCGACGTCTCAACCAATTAGGGCTAGATAAGAAAAAATTAGACTATGGGTGTCAAAACAGAAGAAAAAAAAATCATCGGAAAAGTTAAAATTAGGATACAAAATTTCAGAGAAGCCGAAATTGTATGTAAGGATATTTTTAAACTTTAGAAGAAATGAAAAAAAAAAGGAACTTAACGCTTTGCCTATCATTGGGCGCCATCTGTTATATTGGTGCCCCATCTAAACTTCCTCTCTCTACTCCAAGAGTGGGCGCCATCTGTTATATGCGAGATCTGGGGTCCTATAGGAACTCCCAACAGAAACAAATTCAGGCAGCGTTCGTTGACCTCGCCACCTGCGATCCCTCCGTTTCCCCTGACCGACTAGGCACTCGAACTTTTGCCGGCTCCGCTCGTCGGATTGGGGGGGATTCTTGTCGCGGGAAAACGGATCATAACATCAAAATTTGTGCCTACTACCTACTTTCATCACGGGCCGGGTCATATACGGGAAACAAAATATAGAAAAGATAAAATGTGGTAAACCGGACAATGAATAAATAAATAAATAAATGAATAAATAAATAAATAACTACGGAAGAAGCAAAAATATGTCCTTATATGACCCGAACGTTTAAATTTAATTGCAGGAAACAGCGACCTACGCCCCTCATTCGGCTCGTCCAACCCCTTCGAACCTCCTCACGATCACATCACCCCCTTATACGGAACTTACACTAACATAATGTATCAGTCATCACGGCAATTAAAACCAACCGTCAGAGATACTAGCGACATCTATGCTTCGAACTTCCAATCGCTAGCATACACTCGACCGCTGTCCCAAACTCCCTGCTTGCAAACCCGAGCGAAATAAAACTACTAAATACCAAATTCACGTTCTCTAATTTCATGACCTCTTTTGGGTCTAATCGAATATACATATTATGAATACACTTAAAGCTCGAATCAAGGTCTCTAATGATCGAATTTAGCATCATAAATAAATAAATCTACTACAATATTTGATTTAAAAAAAAATTAAACGATCGGGAAGTTAATCTTACGTTAAAGGTTACACTTTTTAATATAAAATATTATTGAAATAAAGCAATAAAATACTCACTGTGAACATACAAATAAAATACTCAATTTTCTTCTTTGCTGAGGAGGCGTTGTGCATGCATAACTCCTTTCGACAAATTCATCTGTTGGATCCTAAAAACTTTATACCAAAATGTATAACCGTACATTAAATTAGTAAATTGCAACTTGACTTCCCTCTCTTAATAAAAATTCTATAATAATTTCAGTTGATGATCCTTTCGCATGATTTCTGGACTCGAATATTTAATGTTGTTTCTGTTGGCTCTCCGATGAACTTTCGCTGGATCAGCTCGGCTCGTCACTTTTCCACGCCTCCGATTCCCCTCTTTAACTCGTGATACGGTTGCCGATCGACGCAACAAGAAAACCAAAACGATGATCGCTTTCAGCAACGTCGATAATAATTAACGACAAAATCTGCTCAATTCCGAGTGAAAATCTCAGACTTTTCTTTTAAATCAAAAGCAGTTAGATTTTTAAGGCTGTTCCCTTTTTAAAATTAAAGTGAAACGTGGTCGGCCTCTTTTGAAAAGCTAATTTAGGACGGACCGTTTGACCTTGAGTCCTCCTTTTTCAAACACCGGTTCTCCTTGACTGTGTTGAACCGAACAATTGGGGCATGTACCGTTAGGACTCCGCGCCAGGAAATTGCCAAAAAGGGAATCCGCGGTATTCGGGCCGCGCGTCAAGAATTTTTGGCTGAAATTGTTGAATTCGCGTTTTGATGCCACTTCTTTCTCAGCACGTCTCTAGCTTTTCTTTCACCCGAATACCGCGCTAAGAAATACCCTTTTATCGAGCCAAATAATCTGCCGAAACACAAAACATGAAAACCGAACTCAATTAAATCGTTTTTCTATTCCGTTTACATACCTTTTTTCTTTATAAAATCTTTCTTAATTCGTTTCTTCCTTTTCCTGGTCAACTCGTTTTCTCTTTATAACTACCTTTTCACACGTTTCACTAACCTTATTTAATTTTCTAACCTCTTTTTTGAATTTTCTTTTTCTTTAAACGTGGCTCTCCCACGAGCCGACGGGAACGGTCTGAGCCATCCTTTCCACCGAGAATTCATCGAAGCGCCATGTTTCATTTTCCAGCTCAGCGAAATTCGAGCATTCCCTTTGCTACTGATACTCACGCTTCTTCCAGTATAGGACTATCGTTTTATTAACATTTTATTTTACTTTAATTTAGTTTTCCGCGCTCTACATTACAATATAGTACGTCTACATTGTCCCTAGAATAATTCCAGTTCACAATTCCTTTAGTTTTGTCACATGCGACACGAATAAAATGACTAGGACTCTAATCTGGGTTCTGGTGTTAATTCCAATATTTCAAACAACGCCCGCGACTCAAACCTTATTGATCTTCGAACAGTTTTATATGGTTCGGAACTTTGCTAACTTATCTCCAAGATTCTTACCATTTGATTACCGCAAAATATTTACACTATCGGTCAAAAATGAAGGACCCCCTGTTTCACACATATAACAAAATTAATACAAGTCACGGAAAATCGATTTGCCGGTTTTTGGCACAAACAGTTTGTCGATCTGTCGGCTTTTTTGTCAGAGTTTGTCAATTTTTTATAACTTACAGGCATCCCTTGTCTCAAGATGCTTCGATACACGACATTTCGGTATATGACGCAAAATCACGAAATTTTACTCGCAAGAAACGTCGTAAATCTTGGGATGCCGTTGTTTAAAATTTTCCCCAAGCACAACGACTAATTTAAATTGAAGCAACGTTGACAAGGAAAGGGGGTGGTATGTTTTTTTTGTATGGAGTATAGTATTGCCGTCAGATTACAGTAGAGCCCCTCTCCTTCCTCCCCTTTCACCCCTTCCTCCATTCCACCCCTTCCTACCCTTCCTCTCCCTTCCTCCCTTTCCCCTCACCTACTGTTAAACGTGTGACGTATTTTATGGATAACCCTTAATCGGAATGTCTCAACAATTTCCTTAAATTTGAACATTTGTCCATTCAGGGTGAATACCTTCTCAAAAAAAAAAACGTTATCATGAATTTAAACGATCTCTTCATCAGCTTTAAGTCATTTTAAAGAATAAGAATCCTTAACACGATTCTTAAGAAATTCCAAGACTAATTCTGGAAAATCATTCCTTCCAAAAAATCATTTATCAAAATTAAAAACGAAAACTGATCGTTACCTTCGAAAATTGTGATAACCTCTGCTTGTCTGTCATTAATAAAAATTCCTAGCATTTCATCCACATTTAGTTGATAATTTTTTTTCCAACAAAGTCCTAAATAAACATTCCCGGAAAACCCAAAAAAACGGATAGCGTTTACCTTGTGACCGATCCAATTTTAATTTAATCCGCAATATTTCCTAAATAAACATTTGACAGATCCGTTAACACGTTAAAAAGATGTTGACGCAATATCATAATATTTACAAAACCGCAAAAGGAAAATAAAAAAAAATTCTCTTTGAAAATTGTATACGCTGCGGTTAAATTTCGGGTAAAACCGTATACAAAATTATGAATCATGCGCATCGTACCGCATTTTTCGGCGAAATTTCACATAATTTGTAGCGAAAAAAATGCGTTCAGTGTCGTCCGATATTTCCTTTTTCCATTCACATTTACTACAATTTCAAAAACACTGCATATTTTGTGTTTTTTTTGTTCGTTTATATTTTTAAATATTTTCTCAGTGAAGTAAACACAACTTGCCTTTCGAGGCGACATATTTTGTACCCCATATTGACGGATGGTTTTTTTTGGGTAAATTACCCGCGTTATATTTGGCAAGTGCTAACTCACCTGGTAAATATTTGCACGAATTCGGAAAGGTGATAAACTAATCGCATTTTCAATGGTTGCGAGATTATTTGTAACATTTGCACATAATCTGGTGGGTTCGTATCAGGTGTTTGATCATCATTCGTGAATGTTTGCACTTTTTGGGGTAGGTTATTCGAGTTCAAATTCGGATTCAATAAAATTTTTGGCCGGCCTTTTGAAGTTTACCGATCGAATGACTATCTAAAAATGCTATAATATGGGTATACTATATGCCATGTATTTTTTTTTGTTCAGTTTTGGATTTTTATAAGAGAATATCATTAAGAGTGATGATAAGCAGTGCGTGGCGTGTGAAAGTTTCGTTTCAACTGCAGCGCATCTGTGTAGGTTGTGTGGATTGTGAACATCTTTTTGGTCAGTGCCGCTAAATCAGCGTTTGATTGGATTCTCTGATAAAAAAATTAAATGAAGAAAATTCCTGATATTTTTTTCGAATTACTATTTAGTGATACAGAAGTGACACTCGGAAAAGGTGATGAAATTATAAATTTATTTGTGAAAAAGTATCCATATTTGATTGGAAGGTTTATTACTGATTTGCTGAATTTAAACAAAAACGATATTATATGTTGTAAACAACGCTTCTGAGATGATTTTTTTTGGCTTCCGGCGTACTTAAAATGCGCTTTAATCCACCTTTACATTATTAAGGTTCACCCCTAATACCTCTCCCTTTCTCCGTCCTCGTACCATTCCCTTCTCCCGCTACCCGCTACCCGCTCCTCACAACACCAGTTATTTTCCCCCGGTCCAAATCCTCACATATTTCAACATAAAAAAGTGGTTCACACTATCGAGTATTTCAATCAAATTGAAAGTTCACACCACAGATCTTGTGATTCATTTCAGAAAATATAGTCTGTAAAAAGCGGAGTAGATCACGCACCGAAACGAAGTTTAACGAAGTCCAACCCTTTTCGGTGTTAACTTTAACTCTACCCTCTGTGTTCACAAAAGTGGGTGTTAATGTTTAACAAATTTTCGGTGTTAAACCAACTTAAAAAAAAACTTTTCTTGCATGTCTCTACCGAGACTCAAACCAGAGAACAAATAATCTAGAGAATAAACTCTTAGAACAAATTTTTAGAGAAAATTTTTCCACGGATCCGATGTAACACGGAAAAAATTATCCATTCGATTCCTCCATCTCATTGAATAGATACGACGAAAATGATTAGAAAATGTTCTCTCTGCTTCGTGCTCCCTAGTCTAAAAGTAATTAACTTTTAGGCCGTAGCTAGTGAATGATAGGGACATTTCCCCCCCCCCCCTTCGAAGGGGAAATTTGCCAAAAATTTGTTCGGCAGAGTTTTTTCTATATATTCCTTATTCTATGCTCAAACCTAAATAATCTCGATTTGTAATTCATTCGCCTTCCCAGTAGGCTATTGAAGCTGATTCGCAAGTTTCTGTTTAATTTACAATGGAAGCAATGTACTTCTTTCTTAGAAGCGTTCTTTACAACATCTTAAGTTGTTTTCTGAGAAATTTCAGCAAAACATCTTAATTTGTTATTAAAGGAGATTCAAATCTCTAGTCCTGTTTCTTTGTGCAACCATTTTTTTTACATTTTCATGGTCCAATACATTTTTTTAAAAGAAATCCTATATTATTCTAAATTATGTGACTTTGTTTTCAGAATTTAACAATGTGCGAACTAAATTATGGTTGGGCGAACAGAAAATAGTAATAAAAAATTCCAAAAAGGAAAAACTGTATTCATACCTTGTGGCTAATAATTCAATTAGGTTCGAATAAAATCCCGAGGATCAATGGCACTTTTTTGTTTCTTTCACTTTTTATCCGGAAACAATTGATTGAAAAGAGAAAACCTCTTATTACCATCGACCTTTTACATTGAATAACGGGAATTTCTTCCATTATATGTCAAGGATGCAGGTAAATCACTGCAAGGTTATGCGTTCCCTAAATGCACACAAACAAAGTCTACGTGAGGTGCCCAATGCCACAATCAATGATGGCATCCGTCAAAGAACTACAGCAACAACAAGAAAAAGAAAACATATTGTTCTATTGTCACTGATGTAATTGTCATGTCATACGGCCAGTATCGTATAGTTTGTAGGATGTGTTGCACTGATAGTAGCTGCTTGTTAGTTACTCATCCGTGTATCTATTGAATGTTTTTCATGTACAAATTGAAATTCACCTAAACCGCAACCAAAATGAAATTCTGTTTAACTGTTTGACAGGTAGTGTGGTTTTGTTATTCTAATCGGCATGCGTGCAGTACAACTTTGGGTACCTGTGATGTTTTAACCTTAACCAATATTACGATATTACACGCCTGATATGGCCAATAGATAAATAATTCGTGGCTAGGCATGTTGGTGAATTGGAATTAAGTAAACCTACACACCAAATCTAACCATAATCCAAGTTAGACGTTCTGTCAGAATTAGTGTGACTGACAGTGCTTGCCGTGCGATTGCGTGTTAATTTGATATTCTGTTGTGGTAATGGGAACGCGCCTTCAATATAGAACCACGCGGCTGTGCATGCTTGACGACTAACTATTGAGCAATTGTAATGAGCAAATTTTTATCTCATTTTAGTTCTCTTTTTCTACTATTTTTATCTTTATGTTTTTCTTACTACACGTAGATGGTAGGTAATAAATAAACATAAAGATATTCAATGACTAAGTACTCAAACTCGATTCTGAATATGATTATTGTGAAAGAATATTTACGCTCATTTCTTTTTCTTCTTCTTTTTTATACCACACAATTTTAAATTTCTATTGAGTATGTGAGTCACGTTGTTCTTGTGACCATACTTGATTAGTATGGGAATCATTTAAGATATTTCAAAATGCATTTTAATTGTAATTGGTCGCACCTGTTATACTACAAGTAGATGTCGAAAATGGTGATCGTAAATCGGCACCGTAATTAATTTTTAGTAATATCACAATTTTGGTAATGAACGATTTATTGTATTCGTTGGCTAATTTAAGGTTTCTTTATCACACATATAAGCAAAACAATTTCTTTAATGTTACCGTTGAAAGGTTTGTGGTTAACGGGTCATTGACAGTTTGAGTAGGCATTCCATGGTATCAGGTGTATTTAAACAGAATTTGATTGAAATATCGTTTTAAAGTTGGATCAATGATATTTAAATAAAGCACCTCTGATTGATTGTTCTATTGTTTACCAATAGTGTAGGTAATAAAATAAAAAGGCGTTTTTTTAGATACAACAAAGATAATAGTGAGAACGAATCTATCAAATCATTAGTATTTAAATCATGTCTAGTCAATCTTTGTGCTATTTGTTAAAAAGATGTGCTAATTAACACATGGATCAATAAGTCCCGAGACTAACAATGAAAACAACATTTTTTTTGCCAAATTTTTTTTTATTCATCAATATAATCACCTTTTTGGGTGATACAATCGTTCCAACGCTTTTCCAATTTTTCAATACCATGTTTATAAAAAAAATTATCTTTCGCTTCAAAATAAGCTTCAGTTTCAGCGATGACCTCCTCATTTGAGCCAAATCTTTTTCCCTGGAGCATTTTTTTAAGATCAGCAAAGAGCCAGTAGTCACTGGGGGCTAAATCTGGCGAGTATGGGGGGTGGGGAAGCAGATGAAAGCCCAATTCGTTCAATTTTGCCATTGTTTTCATCGACTTGTGGCAGGGTGCATTGTCTTGGTGAAAAAGGATTTTTTTTCTCTGCATGTGCGGTCGTTTTTTTGCGATTTCCTCCTTCAAACGCACCAGCAAGTCAATATAATAATCACTGTTGATCGATTTACCTTTTTCGAGGTAGTCAATGAAAATCACGCCATGCGTATCCCAAAAAACTGACGCCATGACTTTGCCAGCTGACTGCTGCGTTTTCGGACGCTTCGGACGGCTTTCGCCAGCTGTGCGCCACTCAGATGACTGCCGCTTCGACTCTGGAGTGTAGTGATGTATCCATGTTTCGTCCATGGACACGTAACGACGCAAGAAATCTTTTTTATTGCGAGTAAATAGCGATAAACAGCTTTCTGAATCATCGACTCGTTGCTGTTTTTGTTCCATCGAAAGCAATCGCGGCACCCACTTGGAAAAAACCTTTTTCATGCTCAATTTTTCATGAAGGATAGTAAATGCACTTCCATATGATATCTGTGTTATCTCAGCAATCTCACGGAGCTTCACTTTACGATCTTTCATTATAATTTTTGTCACTTCACTCACATTTTCCGGTGTAACGGCTTCCACAGGTCTACCCGAGCGTTCCGCGTCATTTGTGTCGGTACGACCACGTTTAAACTCGGCAAACCACCGACAAATCGTTGCTTTTGATGGACAAGAGTCCGGGTAACATTTTTCAATCCATTGTTTCGCTTGCACGGTGTTTTTACCCATTAAAAAACAATGTTTTATCAGAACACGAAACTCGGTTTTTTCCATTTTTTAAACAAACTACAAAACGACTTTACTCCAACCTCGATAACTCAGCTGTTTCTGGTCCGATCGACTTAAAATTTTGACACGTTTCAAGCAAAGGTTAGTACTCTAGAAAGACGTGGTTACTGGTTTACTACGAGCGTCATCTCTGGGTTAGTCTCGGGACTTATTGATCCATGTGTTAGTTCCCATCATATAAAAGCTATAAATAAATTAGTAGCTTTGTTCTAAAATTGTAACTTCTCGTTCTAGTTTGCAGCACGTTTAGTGGAGTTTGAGCAATACAAGTCATTTCAGTTCAATTTTTCGACATGAGTGTGAATAAGAAGCTATATTACCTACCTTTTACTCCTTGAGACATACTTGTTGTCCCTTCCTACTAAGCTAGTTGCTAGTTGACAGTAGCTAGCAACTAGAACACAAAAATACATATTAAACCATTTTCAGATTTTTATACCCATATGGTGAAACCAAAGGGTATATTAACTTTGCCTTACCGTTTGTAACGCCAAGATCCCGTCATCGCACAAAAAAATGAATTACACCAGTGTGTTTAGAATGATGAAAAAAGTTGAATTTAGCATGTCCGTCCGTCTGTCCGTCCGTCTGTCTGTCCGTCTGTCTGTGGCGCGGATTGCGGGCGCACGGATTGAGCTAGAGACTTGAAATTTTGCGTGGATCCGTTTTTCGTAAAATGCGAGGCTAAGTTCGTTAATGGGCAAAAATGGACCATTAGGAACGAAATCGTTTTTTGTGAATATCTCAAAAACGGTGCATCTTATCAAAAAAGTCCAAGAACAAAAGTTATTTAGAATATTATTCTACATAAAACTCCCATACATCAAAATCCGATTGGAATAAATTTAAAAAAATCTTATTGGAAAGTTTGACTTCAAAGTGGAATTTTGGTATAACTGTTCGAATTTTGATACGAATATCACCATACGGGTCTCCAATGATTGCCAGATTGACAATTATAGCTTTTGTTATGTTTACAACTACGAAAAAAAAAATTTTTTTTTGGATTTTATTTCTTGCAGTTCATTTCTTATACAGATTTTTTTATCGTTTCTTATACAGAGTTCTTATACAATTTCTTATACAGATTTTTTAAACAAAGATTTTTTAAACAAAGTAAAAAATGCAGATCTTATTTAGATTTTAAAATAAAATAGGATCACCTATACCCAAATCGAATCAAATTATAGGTTTTTGTATTATTTTGACTCATTCCAATCCTTCTTTCTTAGAATATCTTCAATAATTCCTTTGTCGTAAGCCAGGTGAATCATCGCCAAGAAAGAAGGTCAACCATATTAAATCGGACAAAAAAACATTTCAATAGAGTTTATTGGAAATTATCTCACTTTTTGATAGATGCGGTATTTAAAAATATTTTTTGTTCTTGAAGTTCATACCTTAAAAACGTGGAGATTGGTTTAAATATTGATTTTTTTTATCAACAGATTTAGAGTTTTAACCTTTGCTATTTTACAATACAGCAGTTGAATTTATTTAATTATATCAAATGACCCTTAAAAATTTTCATTACCAGCAAAAAATTACCCACGGACAGCTGAGTCTTAAGTTTCATAACTTAAAAAAAAAAAAAATTCAATTGAATTAACGGTATATCGGAATCACTGGATTTCTAAGCCCTCGAGATATTGATGGCAATCAAAAATATTAAATTTAATAATAGGAAAAATTAAAAATTCATGATTTATCGCCTGAGCATACAAAAACGTTTTCATTGGATTATGAAACCACAATTTGAAATACCAATCGTTAGAGACCATGTTGACGATCGCCACGCACCAAAATGACATAAGAGTATCAAACAATTGAAAAAAATCTATCAAACTCTCACCTCAAATGACATTCATTACTAGCTACCTGTAAAACATTCACGTATGTAAAATGCCGCATCCATAAAGATTTCCAATTTCGTCGAAAATTGAGGAAAAAATTTGAAAAAAATCTTCGTCCATCAATAAACAATTTTTTACAATCGTATGGACAACCGTTTGACAGCCGCCAATGCTGCCAACATGCTGTCGCTTGAGGAATATCAATCATAAAAATATGACTGAATCGATCGAGGAGGATCGGAAAGAATCACCACAAATTACTTTCTATTGCAGCGTACGATTTTGGTCATTTTTGATTTCATTAAAGAAGACGAAACAGTGTAAAAAAAAACGAAAATTAGCCACTGGAGGCCCATTACAAGTCAACACGACATGATGCGAAAGTCAAAACGTAAATATTTTCCCCGGTTTTCCATTCAGACATTTACTATTGCCACCTCCGGCTTCCTGTGCTACGTAAGTTTTAACCAACTAGACTTACACAATACGACCGCCACACATAATGAGCCAACTAAACATATTGCTGGTTTTATTATTATCTTGATATCGTAGTACTCATAGAAATCTATCTATTATTAATAAGTCTACAGCGTGCTTGTAAAGCAAATGATGATCTATGGTGGAAGAGTTGGTCGTTTTGGGGCCAATAAGCGATTTCAAATTGAAAATATAGCTTTATTGGTAACAATAAATTATAAACCTAACGGTAATAAATTCCATAGAAATCAGTCATTGAGTTTTTCACCATTTCCTTGCTATCCGGAAAAATCAAAGTCGATTTTCACTTATTTATTATGGTTATGGATTAAAATTGCAAATGTGATCAGTTTCATTGAAATAAATTATTATACATATTTGTTATAAGAACATATTTTCTCCCATGGGAAATATTCTAAAAAGAAATTCATAATGAACGTTTAGTCTATCTGACAGGTTTTTCTAACAATGCGCTATTGTCACAAATTACCCCACACTAATTTTAATGAAAAACACCCTAATTCATAACCATGAAATTAAATACTCTGCTCCATCAAAATAAAAACCGAAAACTGCTTAAATCAACTGCTTATTTAAAACTAGTAGTTTAACGATTAATATGTCAGCCCTTTTAATAGCCACCGTTGAAATTTATCCCTGAGTGGTAGGGTATTTTTTTCCAGGTTATGTGAACATTTCAACCTGATACGAGGCTAAGTACTGTTTACCTTTTGATAAGCCGATTGTAAGTCTTAAATAGACGTCGCTCATTTCCCTCAATGGAATGAGGTGGAATGCAGACTAACAGATAATGTTGCATTCTTTTTGTCCCAGAACGCTCGCACTAACAAAACTACTTCTAGGTCGAAAATTAGGCCCTATACAAACCCAAGTCGTATTCAATGTAGAATGGCATCAAACAATGTGTGTGGTCTTCGAGGGTGTTATTTTATTTTTACGGAAAATAAAGAATTTCATTCTTCGAGGAATTTTTGAGCCCCTCTTGTATTTACCCTGAATTTCTGTATCAATATTTCCCATAAATCGGCGTTTTCTTATTGACTTATAGTTTATGACTTTTAGTTGATTGTGTGGGTATTTTTTGACAGATGCGGGTATTTTTTTGAAACCCTCAAGGATCAATCGCCGGTGCTTTGAAATGAATATATTTGTGAGTTTATGGTAAATGTAGAGACTCGAAATATCATTTTGTGACTCAGTTTGACATGATTATTACATTCCAATGCGATTACCTTGTTGTTGTCACTTTCATCAAAATCGATTATACGGTCAGCCGGTATTTTGAACAATCAACTTTTCTTTCCTTATATGCTATAAATATGCTATACGAGAGGGAGAGAGAAATGAAGATCCGTTTAGGTGCTAATTGGAGCTGTCGTGGGCGAATTGGTTCCATAAAAATTCGGTTCATTCGAATTGTCTTTGAATATGACGTTTATTGGTGTCGGAAATTTTTTAATCAGCTATGAAGGTGAATTTTTGGAGAAAGGGAACAGATTTTATAGTGCTGTTAAATGGCTTAATTAATCGGTGACTGATAGACATAGCTTTTGATTGGACGATTTTTAATTACGAAATCGGACTAATAAATTTATGGGCAATAAAGTTGTCGAATCAATATGCATTTTGCAAAAAACAAGGCAGTAAAAACGATTCGATATCAATAAAAGCATTTTGAATGACATGTGCAACTGGCAGGTAGATAAAAAAATATTTGACTGTCAAGTCTGTCAGCCTGACACCTCTGTTCCCCAGGGCAGTGATGCTATATCGAGGGGAATTCCCCTTTTTGCGGGGAATTTGACCGTAAAAATTGTTAAAAGGGGAAAAGGGGAAAACGCTTCAAAACGAGGGGAAACGATTTACAACGAGGGGAAAATCTTCGCCTTTCAACTAAATCCGAAATACCTTTAAAAAATTACGGAAAAGTAAAAATACAAATAAATAAAAACAATTACAGTCCAATTCCTAGCTTAGGCAAAGGTAAAGAATGAAGGAAATGCCCTTATTTATGCATTTGCCACTTTATAATGATCTTATTGCAATTGTAAAGTACACCCCAATCTTTTAAACGAAAGCACTTTAAAATGGCTTTGGAATGTACGTTTAACCGATTTTTCAGTGTACTTTTTAACCGCTTTGAAGAAAGCACATTAAAAAGTACATTTTATCATCTTATTCAGAGTAATTACTTTAAAAGATTTTGATGGAAAGTAGTTTCCATGAAAGTTCATTGACACATATTTTTTGTTCGTTTTTCGGATTTTTAAAATATATTTTCAATAGAAATATTTTAAATTGCAAATCAGCAGAAGTGATTTGTTTAAATTATGTAAAAATCAATTAAATCAGTAATTTGTTAATCATCTTTAAAATTTGGCTTAATGTACTAATTTCGACCAATATTCACCAGAAGAAAAATCGAGTTCGCGACTTGATTTCGTTTTTTTTTCCATTTTTTGATATTTTTATGTTTTTTTAATTCAAAATATGGAAATAATTTTTACCGAATTTAAGGAGGACAGGATCATTTTAAGCTCAAAAGCAAAGAAACTACCTTAATTTATACATTTGTGACTTGCTTTGATTATTATCCAATTGTGAATCCCGGCTTCTTTTCATATCTTATTTGACGTTTGGTTGGAAACCCGTGACGTTGTTATCGGGAATACAATTACCGAGTATTTTGTTAAAGCTTTCCAAAATATAAAATTATTTCCTAATTTGTGCTTTTTTCTCTTAAAAGTCTTTAACATGAGTCCAGAGGACAATAATTTTTGGTTTCAATAAATGAATTCTTTATTTAAAATTCGTTGTTTTTATAGGGGAAAAACGAGGGGAATTTCGTCATTGAAAAAGGGGAAAAAGGGGGATTTCGTCATTTGGAAAGGGGAATTTCACTAAAGGTACATAGCATCACTGCCCCAGGGTCAGGAAAAAGAAGCCAATCGGGTAACCCGAGCGATGACAAAGAAGCGAGAGTCGTAACGTGAATCCGTACCGAGGCGCATGTAAAAGACAAACCGTGTACTGAAATCGAGAATTAAACCAGAATAATAAATTCAACTGCTTTCGTTTAATATAAACCCTCACCCAAACGTCCTGAACATCCTGTGACAAGTCTATCTGAGAATTTTTTAGACTTGTCAAAAAACACCCTATAAAATAAACCCCCAAGTCGAAATACGTTTTGTCTGGTTTGTACTGTCATTATCGGTTATTTTTTATGATAGTTTTTGGGAGTTTTTGGTCAAAAAAATTGATTTACTGAGTAATCATTGATGATCTTGGATTATTCTCGATTTTTATTTAAGATAATCATAGATTCATTGTTAGGATAATTGGGGTAATTTTAAGGGTATTTTTTTTACTTTTTTTTATTTAATATAAGATATTTTAGATCTTATCGACCTCTATAAAACTATTCCTCATAAAAATATGCGTGAAATTTTGAAATTTCAGATAAAAAATTCCTGTTAACTTAGAATTCTACTTTTACAAAAACATTTGATGCTAAGAAATATAAAAAAGGATTAATTTTCCACATATTTTTTACACTTTATTACAACAATTTAAGATTTTATTCACTGCGAGTATTAAATTTTCATCGCTTACATAAATTTAAAGAAATTTCAAAAATTCTTGATTGCTAAACCATCAAAGCATAGACACGTAATAAAATAACTTAAACCGGATAATAAATATTTTGCTAACGCCACACGATAAATAATAATATTTGATACTTTTATAAAAAAAAAATCTTGTCAATTGCTCGACACATCATCAAAAAATTTACGAAATATTTCCCGATCGTTTGATCTCAATCGTGTGGACGCAGTTCAAGTATCAGCTTACTGTCTTAACGTTTTTCTTTCAACTTTTTGAATTTTTTTTTCACATTTCCGAGGCGATCAGCTAAGTTCACTTCAGTCCATTTCGCTGGCTGAGTTCAAGTCATGGATGACAAACGTCTTTTAATTAAGCACTTTGCTTCTCATCTCATATGTCATAGGCGACATGTGACGATGCTAGAAAATACCTTTGGCCATTTATGGGCATGGACAGATAGATAGACCCCAATGGTGATAGAGAGATATCCCCCTTTATACAGATCAGTGATTTCTTACTATTTTATCGTTTTTCCTATTGATTTCTTCGCATCGATGACAACCAAATTGTCACATAAAACAAATTTACAAAGATCTTATACGACTTCGTCGATCACGTCCCTAATAGTCACCGGATAGCTGGACAGTGATGCGTTTTGACGCAATTTAAATGGGCACAGCGAAACCCGGAGAAAAGTAATCGTAACTGACAGGAGAGGTTTTGTGCTGTTAAGCGAGTTTTTGTGTATGAAGAGGTTAGGATGTGGTAGAAAGTTAGGAGTATTAGCGTAAATGTCTTCCCCCAAATATCGCAACTGGGAGAAAAGTTTGTTGGGCACTTAAATTACACTTTCAAAGAATTATAACACAATGAGATCACAGGTTCAAATTAAGGAAATTGGATGGCTTAGGGACATCGTTTGATCAGATTAGCACAAAAATAGTTGAATGGCTCAAGGAGCATCATTTATCCAGACTGGCAATTTTTTTTTCTTATTGTGTAGAGTCTAGTACTAATCCCGACTTAAGAAAAACAAATCTTCAATTTAAAAAATATAAGTTGGCTACTGGAGAGCAACTTAAGACAATTTAACATTTCTTTATTGAAAACTCTAGTCATTTGAAAATTGAAAAACGTTGAGATATTCGCTATCGGAGTCTGGATGGCTAAACGAACCTTACAATCTTTGATTTTGTAACGCAAATTAGCCCTGAGATATTGTAACGATTTAGAGTTAGAGTTTAGAGTCTAAGTACTATAGAAATGTATAGTAGAGACTCTAGTATAGATGTATACACTCTGAACCCCTAACTCTAATGTGTAATAGAATCTCAGGGCAGAGCTGTCACCCTTATGTGCCACTGGGCTACAAAATATAGCGTTGAGACACATAACTGCAACGCCTGATAGCAAACCTTTCAAGGCTGAAATTAGGGTGGATTGAAAGTTATGCTGGTTATACCACCTTTAGGTATTCTAGAGTCAGGAGATTGTATTATTTTAAGTGTTTCTTCTTCAATGGCATTGCCAAACCGGGCATTAGCCTCTAATTTTTGTTGACTTGGAAATTTTTTTATTTTTATTTGAAGGTGGTTTTTTGGATGTGATTTTCAAATTGGATTTATTTGAATTCAAATCAAATTCTTGTGTTGTCCAATAAAATTTGTTGAATTTAACAATAGCTAAATTTCATTGTAATTCTTAGCAAATCAAAGATGAATATTAGAATGAATTCCACTTGGGTTCAACTGTCATACGTCACTGTTAACGATGATTGAAACGAAGACGCTGTCTAACTGTTATGTAAAAATTGCTGTATACATCATTAGTGTCCGTTCAGGTGTTGTTTTTACCTTTTCTGTAACGTTGTCATTTTTATTATGCAACGGAAGTGGATATACCAGGCAAAAGGTATAAATGTATAAAACATTAAACTGGCTCCATCTACTTTAACGAGACAAGCAAGTCAAGTGAAGAGTAACAAACTTGACTCGTCTTCTTCGGTGTCACCGTTGTTGACGTTGTTGAAATGGTTAAAATAGCTACAAAGACGACAAAACTCAATTACGTGTTAAGAATCGATCAATCGATCGATCAATGGATCAGTGGTGTAAAAAGCAATTGACCAAGCGATACGAAAATTCGCCAGCAAAACTTCCAACCTAGCCCATCTTTTAATGAAACGGAAATCTTTAGCATAATAAAAAAAATTAGTTACAAAAAGAACTCGTTGTTGGTTATGTTGTTGTTTTTTTTTTGCTTGGGAGTTATTCTTCTTAAAAACGAAAACTTGTCCACTAAAAAGTTTTTGACTTCTTCTTGACAGGGTTTGGCAAATTTGTGTTTCCAAACGGATGGACGTTCGTGTGCAATATTTGCTCTTTTTCGGTCATCGTCACCGATCCAATCACAGTTTCCGTGGTTGGAATTCACAGAAAATTAAACAACAGAACAAGAGGCCATTTGCGCGCCAGAAAACGAAACAAATTCCAAAACGAGAATTTTATTTGTTTGTCGGAAGGGAGTTTTTTTTCGCCAAACGAAAATTGTATCACATTTGAGAACTTCAGTTAAGCTAACTTCTCGTCACAAGACCGGTTAAGGCGGTGGCGGCATGAAGGAATTGTTCAGGATAGAAGTTCCTTAAGTGCAAGTTTAAAGGTCGACCACATTATCGTGTGCATACGACTTTATGCTTAAATAGCTCCGTGCGTTTTAGGTGAATTCCTTTTGAAAACTCAGGGGGAAATTCTTCCAGACAATTTATGGCAAATGGCCAGATAAAACGCCAAAGGAGCATTAAAAGCGTAACTCCTTTTTCACTTCGGCCGTGTCTTTTAAATGTTGGTGGTGTGTTTTTTTTATCGTCGTCGGTCGGGTGGTTTTGTCTTTGGGTAACCATAACGTCATCGTCTGATAGCTGTGAACGTGACCAAAGAATAAGAATGGCAGATTAGAGGGTCTGTATGATAATGTGACCAGTCTACTGGATTGTTCTGTTACGGCCTTTGCCGGTTGAGTTTTTGCCTAATGGCCAGAGAGAATCAATTTCCAGGAACTTCTTTACGTACAGGGGAGGGTGGAAGTGAGGAGATTACAAACAAACAATTATCGTCTGGCCTCGGGATCAGCAGTTTTTTTGGGGATTAGGCTCTGGAGAGCGTGAATTGAGATAACTTGCTGGGAACTATACTTGCTTATAATAAAAATGAAAAAAAAAAACAAAATTAACGACCGAAGACTGGTTAAGGTAACGTAGAGAATGTAGAGCTTAAGGTATTTCCGAGGTCGTTCTGGAAAGTTGCATCTGCCGTCTGAAATCGAACTGGCTCGTCGTCAGTTTCGAATAGATGGAATTTCTTGCCGTTTTTCGGCAATGTCGTTGAACTATTTTTGCTGTAATTTAATTTAATTAAAAAAAAACCTTCAGAAAACCCTAAAGGTGAAAGGAATTTCGCACAGCGTTCTTAACTAATCAGGTTTGACGAGATTCAAATATTTTAACAACTTTTTTTGATGTTGTTTGGTATGAAAATCTTTCTAATGATTTTAGTTTTTTTTTTTGAAATTCAACTAAGTTTTGTATCCCACTGTTGGGGAGAAAAACAGAAGTGATGGTGGCTCTGACCACACTGAAAGTAAAAAGCTGTTAAAAATGATTGGATATTGTTCTGGATGAAGTTTACATACGAAACACTCTGCCATTAAAAAAACTACCTCTTCCTCTACCCGTCAACCTTCTTCCCTGCTCTCTTGTACATCCCTAAAGGGATTTTGATCGTGTTTTCACCATTGAATTGATCGTCCGATCCGCGGTCCAATCACGGCCTCGGTGTCTACTCGGGATGACCCTTCTAATGAAGAAGACCGCATCAACATGGATTCAGTAGTTTAGGAGATAGCAGGATAAGGGGTTTACAGTAAAGGGGTGGATTTGGATTTAGTTGGAAATTTTTTTTCCTAATGAACGACCTTCCCAATAGTGAAAACCGCATCAAAATTCATTCAGTAGTTTAGGAGATAGCAGGAGAGGGGTTTAGAGGGAAGAATAATATCTGAATGTTGCAAAGCTTATCAATAATTTCGGAGTACCCCTGTGTAAATTTTCAGCTAATTCGATCCAGTGGTTTATTCAGTTGAAGAACTTCAAAACCGGTGGGGATCTGACCAACCTGACCAGAGGTGCAAGTAACATGCAGGAAAAAATGCAACAAAATCGGTTCAGTGGTTTTCGAGTCAAGCCCGGACATACATACATACAGACAGACAGACAGAAAGACAGACGTTCCCTTTTATACATATAGAGATGTAGCTTGCGTACGGGCAAAAAAGAGATATATTTTATGTAGCTATGGCGTACGGACAAAAGAAAAAAAAAGATAATGAAAATATAAAAAGAAACAAAAACGGCTTGAACTAATTTAAAACTTATTGAGGTTTCTTTTGTAAACCTCCTTTAAAATGTGGTTTTCTTCTAAATATTTAGCACAATTTTTCTGAATTCCTCAACAATGTCATCCTTCAGAATTCATCAAATCACCATTTTGAACATTAAATGCATGTATACGGAGGAGAAAGAACAGTTCTTTGTGATGATTTTGGGGAAAATATTTTCTTGACATGATGAAATGCCAAAAGTTAAAAATGTACGAATATTTGACACATAAACTAATCTAACGGTACACAAAATTTCAAGATTCCCAGATAGGATAATCACGAATAGATTTGGATGGTTCCGTTGTACTGTCTCATCATATATAGCATCTTAACTAGCGATTTACCTAGCAATTTATCTGTCTGCTATCTGTATATCTATCACAATTTATCTACTTACCCATCAATGGACGTATTTTGAGGTTCGCGCATATGGAAAAATGACAATGGACAATTGACGAATCAATGGACCTGAAGACGAGTCAAAATATTGAATAACCCGAGGCCAGTTACATCCATTTGACATGTTATGTCAATCAGATAAGAAATATGGCCGCCCTTTTAAGCAGTTACCGATATTGATTGAGGCGGTGGCCATTTTTCCGCACAAAAAAAAATGAAAACATTTGTTCGTTGGACATCTTGGATTTAATGCGATACGTTTTTACGTTAAATACCGCATAGAATTCGCATTACCGAAAAAAAAAATGTTTTCAAACATTATACACATGTATGGATGTCTAAAATTCAAAGTCATGCCACGGTTTGGTTCGATATTTGAAAATGTATTCGGTCAATGATCCTTGACCGCAACAACCAGCCCAACACAAACAAAATCCATCCGCATCACCGGCATCATCCGCAAAGCATCCAATATTAGCAACTTCGGTATTAGAAAAAAAAAATGTAGAAAATCCAATGGTGAATATATTTTAGCGCATTGATTGTGTTTAAAACCGTCCAAAGTAAGGAAAAAAAATCACATTCAGCTCATTTGTCAAATGTCGAATTCAACTTGAAGGCTAAATCAGTTACGGGCTTAGTCGACATCAACACACAACAAAATACCCCTGCAAATGTGTTTAGTGTTTTTTTTTCTTCTCTCAAATTAACTTTTATGCTAAATCTAAATTGGTATCCGCATGGCCATAATCGTCATCATCAAAAATCAACATCAGATGGAGCCACCTCACAGATCAGTTTCATGGATCCTCCGCTCGTGTTGTTGTTGTTGTTGTTACCGCAACACTGGGGCTACTACACAAAAGCCATCAAGCCTCCTACAACAACGGCTTCTAATGGTTTACCAACAACTGTGTTTCGCTTTGTCCGAGAAATGCAGATGATCTTCTGATGAAGAAAGCCAACACTTGAGAAGAATCTTCGGAGTCTGGAGTTGGTGTTCTACCCTTGGCGTGGCAGCAACCGGCATAATCTTGGGCCACATTTCCATGAGAATAATTTCCTGGGCGCTCACAAAAAAATAACAGAAAACGTCAAATCGGAAAACATATACCCGTATTTAAAATTCAAGACTGGTATTCGCTGTTCGCGGATGAACAACAGGCGAGTTATAGTCGTTTGAAGGTGTTGGCGGGGAGCTGCGCTCGTTACGAGATGGCAGAGCTACTGTGCTACGCAAATCAAAGCACTCTCGATGGGAGAATTGAAAAAAAACAGACTTTGAAACATCTCGAGATGCTGAAGAGTTTAAAGTCTTAACGGCCAAAAAAGTACAATTGAAGATGTTGAATTCCAAGTACCGTTGACGGTAGCAGCGAAATAATTCCCCGGTTATTCTATCGTCTCTTCTTGTTGTTTATCCATTGTTGCTCGTCTAACCTGGGCATGGCTACATACAGCATTTTGATATTTTGCTCCGGTTTAGGGTCCTTACCTTTTTGCAACATAGTAAGCGGATGTCGGTAGATGATGCCGGCTTAGGAAGTGTGATTATTTAGTGGTTAGGGTGCATGCAGCAGTAATTGTTCACAAGTTGCCATAATTTTTTAGTACTCTTGCCAATTTTTTTATGTTATTGGAAAAAGAGAAAGAAAACTCTTTAATTTTCTGAGGAAAAACTTTTGGAGATACTTTTTGAATTGCAATAGGGGCTATTCAAAAAATACGTTACATGTTTAGGGCGTCTGAGGTAGTGGGTCGACGTTTTCTAACTTTATACAAAAAAACACGGAATAGTGGCACAAAATGGGGAAAAGAAAGGTTTAAAACTAGCTTGACATATCCGTGGTAACAAGTCATAAGGGCCTAAGTCTGTTTTTAGGCTAAGCCAAATTGCTCTGTCTATTAAAGTAAATACAGATCTTTTTATCTTGATCTGAAAATCGACTTATATGATGTTTTTTATTTTACACGGTTTTTGCCCAATCTTAAACAACAGTTTTCTGTTCAGTATTTTGTGACAGATAGCCCTAACAAATTATTCTAACTTCAGTGTCCCTCTAATCGCTAAAATTTCTAATTAAGTAACAATTTTCAATATCAAGTTCTCCTAACTGATGCCAGCTCCCTACCTTACAACCATTACACATTGTTTATTTAATGCTACTTTGTATGCTTCATCATCGCCATCATATCACATTAGGCAACTCCTCCACGTGAACGCCCCAACACGGCTACCAATTTATTGCGACCACGATCACCTTCCTTTCCTCGTTTCATTCCAGTTAAATTGCCTGAAAATACAAAAATGCAAATCGTGAAATGAGAAAAATTTCTTTTCATATACATATTTCGTTACTTACGAGTATTTCGATTTTCAGAGTTTTTTTCTGCCTCATATCGAACCAAATCATCAGCAGCATCACTTCAACCATAAACATAACATATGGAAATCAATAAAGGAGATGACTTAGCCGGACTGGAAGTTTACTTAAATCCATAAAGCGTGGCACGTCCGTTGATGGAACCTCCTAAGAAAACAGTACCGAAATTTTCTATAGAATGGATTAGAAAAAAAACAGCTACCTCATCTACTATACGGGATATATTTCAAAAATGGAAGATTTCGATTTTTCTCTTTTGGATAAATAAAATCGAAAATTTTTGTATTTTTAATTAACATTCCATCTGGGATGACTAACCTGGCTGCTTTGGCTTTTGTTGCTTCCAAAGCATTTCTGGTTGTATTTTTGTTGGAGGCATCTTCGTCGCAAGCCCCCAATTATACGATGGGGCACAATGCCAAGCGATGCCATACCAAATGGTTGTTGACTTCGATCGGTTGAGGCGATAATTAATTGCTTGCCATTCGTTTCGGAGACATTGTCTCCACTCACATCCCATCGAACATCTTTAATGCAGAAAACCTAGGCAAGTCCAAATGGCATCCACCTATTAGTTGGACCTTAACTCTTGTCCGAAAGAAGCGATAAAAACTTTGCGGTTATGCAGATTGGAAAATCGTCGTTTTGGGCAAATGGTCTTCAGATTCCAATCTAACCGATAAAAATCACATTTTTTTAATGTCGAATGTTGAATTTTTTTTCTAACCTATCATATGTATTTCTTTTTGTTTTTGTCGCATATTTTGATTTTATTTTCGTAGATATTTAGCTTGTGTGGAGCCCTTTTTTGGTCATGTGCGTGCATTTTTTTCTTGATAAGCCCATTATTTGAAGTTATTCGGAGGTGGAATGCAGCCGAAGTTGAGATTTGAAGTCCGGATAGCGCATGGCATGGAGAAAAATGAAATTTTTCAATCAGCTAAAAGTAAAAGTGATCTCATATATCTTCGATAAAGGTCCCAACAATTTACATGTTTTTGGAGAGATGCGTTTTGTGTTCCGGTTCGGTCTGGGCATGGGCTTGAAATTGGGATTGGGTTTGGACCAAAGGCTATCTTGGAAGGTATCTTCGAAGGTATCTATTAGGTTGTCTACGCGTACATTTTTCAGTGGTTTTTTTTCGGCTTCGCTGATGGCGAAGTGGTCAGGTTGGGAAATTTTAATGAATGTGCGACAAGTGGAAAGTTGGAGGAGAAAAATTACAATAGCGTTTGAGTTTTTTGTTTTTGGTTTCTTTTGGATCTTTTTTTTTTGTTTGGAAAATTTGTAAATAATTGTCTAAAAAAGCGTAATTAAGGCCAAAAATCGTTCATCGAGTGAGTATTTAAAAAAATCTCAATTGTTCCGTTGCACTCAGTGACGTAGTAAGGGTTAATGATGAAATTTTCCGTACCTAAAGTATTATTTTTTTTTGGAAAAACTAGACTTTCCATGATATTATGGCGTAATTTCACGTCACGGACCCAAACTTTCGTAGCTTCCATAAATTATGGGTGATTTTTGAGGGCCCAAAAAACGATTTGGTAAAAAACTTAAATTTATGGTCGTTTTTAATGGGTCGCAAACAATTTTCAGCTGGCGAGGAGGTAGTGCCCGAACGAAATTTCGGTTTCGGCCTGTTTCGGACAAAAAGTAGAGTTTCGAACTGTTTCGGCCAAAAATTAGAGTTCCGGTTGCGGTCTCAACACCTTTTTTGGTCAGGCAGTACTGGGAGGAGGAGAGGGGTTGAAAGAGGAAGGCAGAATTTTTAGTTACTCTACCAAGTTCGTTGCCGTGCCCTGGCAGTCAATGGGTTAAATTCAAATCGAAAATTTCCCTCGATCTCCCTTCCAAACCGAGTTTTCCCTTTTGCCCACATCAAAATAACCTTGAAAACTTCTACTTCTTTTACAAAATGTTCATAAAAATACCTTCCAATGAATGCCAATTAATCCGCGGCGCTTCTGATGTTTCTTGCAAAAAACTCAAAATACGACTAGATTTTGAAATCCCTTAGATATTGCAGTGAAACCTGTTCGCCTGCTGCACGTAAAATAATTACATCTTCAATTTCTTTAACATTTCCGTTTCCATCCATGGCGCACCTTCATTCGCTCTTCTAAGTACCTCTCGCTAAAATATTCTGCAGCGTTTTTTTATCCTAACCAATCCCTTCAATTACAAACAGATACGAAATATTTAAGAAATTAAATTCTTATAAGAAAAATTCCTTCCTTCGTAATGGCATCTAACTCGAAAGGGTAGGTAGCGATGGGCATTTGAATCAAGTTCCCTTTTCGTGAAATCGTTACATTCTTTTAAAGCTGACACAAGTTTCGATGTGAGCATAAAATGAAGATAAAATGCGTATTAATAAAAATTCCTTATGCGATGTGACTTAAAACCGGGTTTTTTTTTTTTACAAATTTGAAAGCAACCAACATAGTTGTTACATTTGAAATTTGATGTGTGGAACAATTGTGGAGGATTAGATTCAAAATTTGTTGATTAGAAATAACTTATTTTTTTGTTCATGCCCTTCCATTAAATCGGTCCAGTACAGATTTAACTAAAAACTATTTGGTGGCCACTATAATTTAATTCACTTACCGGACAGTAGCCAGTAGTGTGAATGTGACTTTAAACATGCAGTTGCAAGAATAAAGAATCAAGAATGTGCACCACTGAAATCCAAGTTGATGGAATTCTTTGGTTTTTTTTACTTTTTATTGTTCTTTGGAGCAGTTAAATAATTTTTATCATATTAGAATCAAGTTTCATCTCACGACTGGTAAAGAAAAAATCATAAGAAACTGTTCTTCAATACTGATCTCTCAGTTCAGTTAAATTCAACCCCATTTCTTACTCACTATTTGAGTATCACTTATTTATTAACGCAGATACACACAATAAAAATAGTTAGAAAACAGTTCCCTTGTGTTTTAAGACGGGAGTTTTGTTTTCTTATGAAACAAAAAAAAAACACAAAAGAAGTAAAGAATAAATTCCAGTAATTCCAATCCCGGTGCATGAACCAGGTGAGTCATAAACCTGAATCCGAAACAGAAACATAAAAACAACATGTTCGGACTTTTCTACCCCCTCAATCCCTGATAATTCAACCACATTCAGGTGTGTTAAATGACTACCTTTCAGTCGCTTAAATGATGTGATTGTAAATTATTTGGATACTTTTGCTTACCTACTGTGGAAGAACACAAAAATGGGCCCGAAGTGATTTAAAGAAGGGCAAAAAGGTAGACCACTTAGAACTTTAAATATGATCACACGATCACTGGTTTCGGGGAATATCTTGAAATTCACTTCAATTTGAGGTGTCGAAAACTTGATGATGACGACTGCAATGGAATATTTGTTGAATGTCAATGACTTTTCATATTAGATTGCACTTGAAATGTTTGTCTTTGGTGGGAAAATTTGATATAAAAGACGTTTTTTGTGTGTTTTTTTTGGATTCGGTTCGTTATATGGGGGTTTTTCAATAGGGTTTCATCGTCAAATCCCTCGTCGCTCTTTTAAAAATGTGACGTATTTTAGGAACAGGCCTTGAGGTTTTTCATGATGTGACGAAGCAGATTTTATCACTTAAAAAAAGGAAAAATCTGCCTTATTATTATTTAAAAAAATCATAAAAGAAGATTCAAATGATCGGTTCATTTCAATCAAGATTGTAGGGAATTTATGCCTTAGACAGAGCTCCTTGGGTGTAATTTCTGAAAAATTTTATAGGTTTCCGATTTTCTTAAACCTTTGTACCCCTCCTCTCCCTCCACACTTCTTGCGGCGTCGTGTACCTCCTAGTTGGTTAGGCTAAAACCCACAAAATATTCACAAATTAATCCCAAATTTGCCCAACATCGGATGATGTCTTGGACTTTTATGCTGCTTTTACAAGTTTTATTGATCGACATACACGTAGCATAGTTTTTGGATCTTGATTTACTAAAAATAGATCAAAGAATCGATCTTGTATAATAAGTGGACTCCATCGCATGCGCGATTGTAACTTATCTTAAGACGATCGGCCGATGGACTGGTCTGGATCAATTCAAGTTGAGATCACCTTCAGAAGAAAGTGATAATTTTACATGTTGTGCGCTGAGGATGATTTTCGTGTAAATCTACGAAGTGTGTTGTTGTTGTTCTTTCTTTGCGTACGTAATTATGTTGATATGAAAGCAACGAGACCTTGTAGCCTCATTTCGGGTGATTATTACATGAACCATGACCAATGAGTAGCAGTTTCCAAAACGTTTGACCAGTAGCTGCTGCTTGTACCCAAAATGAAGATCACTTCGTACAGAAGCGCGCACGCAGAAGAAGTGATCTACATAAAATGCTAAATGTCAGAAAGCGTGATTCGGTTTCGGTGGATTCCAGATCGAGTGTGATGCATAAATTTCTTTTATTTTGGCTAAAGGTATAATTACGGTAATATCAACTGACACATGAGCAAGATAATGACAAATAATGTAGCCGGCGCGAAGGTAGACGCAAGATTTATTGCCTCATAATTCTCTTGGCCAGTGACTTCGGGCTCCGACACTGTCACTGCTGTTTTGTGATTGTCACTTTTACTGTCACGGGTCGAATATGGCCGATCACATAAATGTTTCTCATATGAGTTATGATCGCTGATCGCTAAATCAGCCCAGAGTCAACCGAACTCATATGTAATTTTGTAATTTCGCGGCTAAGTGATCGTTGGCGATCATGGGAAACGCGAATATAAATTCCAAAGTGCTTTTCGCTTTTTCGCCTTGAGATCGTGATTGTCGTGGATCGTGTAGAGTCACCCATTTGAATATTTTTGGAGTGAAAATCTTAAGAAATTCCAACGAATCACTTTGAATCTGTATCAGAGGCATTGTTTGCCATAGTGAATTGACGACTAATGAAGTGCGTCAATGAAATTCTGCCCATATGCGATACTAGCGAATTATGTGAACGAACTGCGTCTGGTTTATTCGCTGAGGTCGCCATTCATCCATGGATGAAATCAAAAGTTTTCCAAAATAGATTAATATTGTTGGAGTGCGCATTTATGCTGGTAATTAGATTAGATTACAAACGTCCTTAAATACAACTCACATGATCATCAATCTTTTCGGGTAGTAAAAACTGTTTTTTGCGGACTTTCCAACTAAATTTTGAATGGGAAGTAATGCAAGGATAAAATTTATTGCTCGTTGATGGGAATATGATGCATTTGAATTATGCCTCCGGATGCTTAATGAGGCAAAGTCGTTGACTTGAAGTTTGTACCTTGAGTTGGTGAAGGTTTCTGTCACAATTTTTGTTAGAAAATGTCTAAAAAGTCGAAAAAGTGGTGATTAGAAGTGCTGCTACGAGGGGTTTAATTATATGGGTTGTTTTTTTTTGTAGAATTCGAGGATTTTATTATTCTTTGGGAATAAAAAAGTCGTGTCTTTAAAATTTCCGGGCAAATGTAGTCCTTGACCCCATTTTTGGCTTTAACCTCTTGAAAACAATTTGTTTTTTGAAAAATCGCCTAAATCAGACTAACGATTGCGGTTATGATTACGATTGAAGCCTTTCGACCAATAAGATTAAAGGTTTCAACGATAGGAAAATGAAAGCTTTGATCTCATTGGTCGATGAAGCTCAATCGTAATCGTAACCGCAATCGTAATTGCAATCGTTAGTCTGAATTGGGCTTAACATGGATTGGCAGACGACTCATTCTTGCGCCGCAGTCTTGTATTATCATAATAGCAACTTTGACTTCTACACGGTAACAGTAAGAGTTAAAGTTGCTCAAAGTAGTGGTCGGTAAACTTGAATTAAAATGGGTTAATCATTCTCCAGGTTTTTAGTCCGTGTGTTATTTCTATAGATTAAATCTTTTACATTTTACCATATGTGGATTTTTTTTTAAAAATATTTTCATGTCAAGGTAATTCTTCGGAACAATTTAATCGTAATAAATCAATTAAAAATAATCTCAGTTATCTGAGATTCAGAGTTAGAGAAAATTAACTTTTCACGTTTCGATGCCATATAAGATCTGTTATTAAGACGTTATTTCATTCAATTTTTGCAAGCCATAATTATTGCAAACCATAATTTATTATTAAAATTCAAATACGCTGATTTAAATCCAATTTAGTTAAATACTCATCAAATGGCAGCCAAAAGCGAATTTATAAATTTTGATATTTTAATTTGACAGACAATGAAATTGAAGCACATGTGAAAAATTTAAAATTACCAAATTTGGCTAAATTATAGTTTATGAGTGCTCTTAAAATATTTTTTTTTTCATCAATTTTGTTGAATTTTACGATTTGATTTAAAAATTAACCGATAAGTGGATCACGTGAAGGCGTTAAATGTCATTCAAATTCAACGTTAACCAAACAATTGACGTATTTGGGACAAAGCAATTTAAAATTCAAGATTCCCATTCGAAAAACCAGAAATGTAGGAAAAATTCTCATTTTCAACTAAAAAACGTTGCATGTTTTGAATGTAAGTCAATTTTAATCGAATTAAGTGTCCCTTATGGCGAAAATTGAATTTCATGGAGGGAAAAAAACGAATCAAATTCATTCAAAAAGACCAATTAGTCAGAGCCAAATCAATGGAGGTTTATTGGAAACGATTGAACTTTCCTTTTTACCATTAATCGATCAAATGTTGAAATTCTTTTCTTCTTTTAGAACCAACGATCATTGCACTAAACAATGAAAAGAAAAATCGCCCGGCCCTCCCTGGCTGTGCAAGAAGTGAGCCGTACGTCAAGAATTCGGGAACACAAAAAGTTATGTTTTCAACGAACTTTTAAGGTCACTGCGCGAAACACATAAATCCGCAATGTACAAGTAATTTTCCGTTTCGAGTGAATTGAGTATTTTTTTCTTCTTCATTTGTACTCGCAGAATTTTCTTGTGTTTATTCAGAAATAACTCAATTTTCGCCTCAAACAATTTAACTGTAAAACACCAACGGAGGTGCTCTAATCTTCGAAATGGTGAGGAGCAGTTGCAGAAAAAAAGAACATTCACATCTCCATCTTTCGAGGCAGTTGGCCTAAAGTCTAAGCGCGATATTACACACGGCAACTTTCGGGCTTACTAAAGCCGATTTTTGGGAGAAACGACTGAGGAGGCAAAAGTTGCCACTCGAAATCATGGCTTATCGACAATCTGCATACATGCAAAGCATGTGAACCGGTTTGGGAAAAGTAGTAGGCAGAAATCATTTTCGTTCTGACCGTCAGCAGGTAAAGATCTTGGGAAGTATATGAGCAGCAGCAATTTCCATGGTTTGAGTCCACACACACACATGTAAACTTGCGTAGCATATGCAAACAGGATTGGCTTATTTAAGCCAAAAATGTAAGCACATTGGCTTATTAAGCCCAAAAGTTGCCGGCTTAAATAAGCCAAGTGTAATACCGGACTAAGAGTTTTCTCGATGCTGGAGTAAGGAAGAGTGACGGGGGATCCTCAAAATTCGTAAACAGACTTACAACTTATCGATCCATCAATATATCATTACCAGAAACAGCAATAGAGGAATAACTCGCCAATGAGTCCATCAATCGTGTTGCACATAAAAAAACTAAAGAACCAAGAAAATTAAAGAAACAAAACATTGAAGAAAAGAATTGACGAAAAACAATAACAGAAACATCATCAGATCACTAGCAAATATGTTGCGAGAAGCATTTTTAAAAAAAAATTTTTTATTCGAAAAGGTGAATTTAATTCGATATGTCGACGCCGTCGTTGAGATTTCGCTGTGTTGGAATGAAATTCGGTTAAGTTCACTGTTCGAATGATCTTCATGGCGTTCCATTGGTGCAGGAGGATGATATGCGGAATTGTATGAAGTGAAATTAGCATAATTGTCTTCAAGATGCGCATCGCGAGAAAACCGTAATTTCTGAATGGCTGGCAACGATGGCAAGAGGAACTGCTGATATACGGAGGGAAATGCTGTTGGCGTTGTTATTTCTGAAACAAATGAATCGCATCACGACTGAAGTGGTTTCCACCGTCATCATCATCTGTCCGTATGGCACCAATCTAATGTAGTGTAATCGTAACACGATGCGAATTCCAGACCATCTTGTATTTGATATGTGGCAGAACCAGAGTTAGGTTAGGTTAATCGAAACAAAAACGAGTTCAAGAAAATCTTTCCACTTTCTCTTCGTGCGGCCAGTTTTTCGGTTACGAAGATATTAAAAATCATTTGCGGTGTGAGTACTCGTAAATTTAGATTCAGAATTTCAGCAGATGATGAGGATGACAAGCCAAATGGTGAGATGATAAAAGGTGTTGCTTTTTAAAATTTTTGGTTGTAAGAAAATTTACTCAATTTGTTAAGGACCAGGCTTGATTGAGGCTTCGAAAATCGGTATTCTAATCAAAAATCTGCAACTGTTCGGGATGTTGAAAATTTCTTGAAGGATTTTATGTCTTCCAATTCAGACTAACGATTGCGATTACGATTGCGATTACGATTGAGATTACGATTGCGATTACGATTGAGATTACGATTGAGCTTCATCGACCAATGAGATAAAAGTTTTCATGTCCCTATCGTTGAAAGCTCTGATGTCATTGATTGTGTTTACACCAGGATTCACTTTGAGGCGGCACGTCTTTCCTCATTTTGTTGCCGTGTGCACAGGGTTCGCCTTTTTCATTCGCTAAAATCTTTCGCCTTTTTGACGTTCAATACATTGGGATGAAAATAATCTCAAAATTTAACCGAGTTGTGAAATGATTGCAGTGAAATTTGTTAAATTTAATGAAAATATGGATCATATATGGATCATATAATAATTGCAGTAACAAGTTTATTATATGCTTAATCAGCAACGGCTCTATTTTTGTGCCAATCTGTAGAAGAAAACTCCGAATTTTCAGATGCGCACGACTCCACAGCAAACAACGAAATGACCAATAAAAGCAAAACGAGACACAAACCGGTTTGCGACCGATAATTTTAAGTGAATCTAAACTTCGTTCGCTCTTTTTGGTTTCCCTCCCCACTGCGTCCCTCACCCTCACGAATGACGTGCCGCCTCAAAGTGAATCCCAATGTAGACACAATCATTAGCTGAGAAGCTTCCATTGTAATCGTAATTGCAATCGTTAGTCTGATTTGAGTTTAATACAGATTAATCAGTAGAACTGAAGAACTCATTCTTGAGCAGATATCAGACCAAAGGTTTAAAGGTTAGATATTATGATAAGCACGTGAAGAACGGGACTAGACCACCAAAATTAAGAAATATTCACATCAGGATTTTTTGGCTGAAATTGTGATTCAATAATAGACAAGGTCGAGCCATTGAAAATAAGTAGCAAGCTGTCTAGTAAATACGTCACGCCAATTTTTATTATTTTGAATCCCCCTTGCTGTCTGATTTTTGTATGAGATTTAACATTACCGTGACACCACCCCAGAAACCCTTCCCCTCCTAAATGTGTGAGGTATTTGATAGTCTCTATGCTTTGTAATCCTACATAATTTTACGGCGTAGTGAAATCCAAAATACTTATGCGATACCCTGTGATTATTCCTCTATCCTAAAATGACGGACATCCGCAAAACTGGCAGTCCCGGAAGAACTAAATCTGTGAGACCATATAGTAAATTCTGAGGTTACTTGAAACGGGATCATTAGATAAAAGTAAATATATGTGCAACGCCTCTTCAAACTGGAAGTGGCCTGAAGACAGGCAGACAACAGAAGTGTTAATGCCGGTGAAGAAAAGACGGTATCAGTTCCTCACTTATCTGCCATGCGGCCACCAAACACTGAATAACGCCATATGTATGAACTTCTCGATGAAGAAGAAGGTGAAGCACGGTTCTTTTTTGCATCATCGGATCTTCGGAAGTTCGGAAAAGATGCTGGCAGAGCCCATCCGTTGTGAATGTTGGCGGAGAATTCACGAATCACAGAGCTGTTCGACTTATTTTCTATAGCAATTGCAATTGAATTTCGACTTAGATCAGCTTCGAGGCAGTTACTAGGTTACTCGGGGCCGATGGTGTCCCAATATACCGCTGAACAATAGCGTAAAGTAGAAAACCTGAGAATGTTGAGCGTGGAAAAATTACCACCGCTCAAAGCAAAGGTATTGTACCGAACAGATGATGGAAAAATTGCCTGTTGCCGGGGCATTTGCAAATTTTCAATTTACAGTCATTATCAATGGATAAAGTGTTGCATTTCGAAGCGGAAAAGGAAAATGGGAAAAATCGCAAGCTTATATACCGACTGGATGAAATGAAGGAAATCAAACTGAGACACGATTCTGGAAATGTCTTTTCAGCGGCTAGCACGATCCAGGCTAAGATCTATTTTTAAGAGGCCAATCACTGTCAATCCCAAGTTGTCTGTCGTGTGCACCACTGGGTCAATTCGCTTCATAGCCATATGGCTTCAACACCGCTCCATAGCACTTGAATACATACTTTTGAGCGATTTTTATGTTGGCTTAGATTTGTATATTGGAATAGTGTGTCTCCTGCTTATTCAAATTGCACGATCGAATTGGAATTTATTGTAAAATTCAGTTAAATTCAGTAACTGGTATTGCACGAAGAACAAAGTTCACTCACTAACCGCATTTTATCAAATGGAAAAACTAAAGTTGAAGATATTTTTGTTATTCTTCTGCATTGTCGTTTGCGGCAAAAATTTTCTATTTCTCTCAATAGCCGTTGAGTTTTATTGATTGAGAAAGAAAAGTTTTTCGGGTTCGGAATTGTGATTGTGACTTTTCTTGATTGGACGAGTTCAATTTTTCGGTATCTGTCAGCGATTTTTCGCTTTTAAATAGTGGAAAATGTGCAGTTCACCGGAAAATGTCGTGACTCGTAATTTGTTTGGTGGTGAAACCCTAAAGACCTTTTGTTTAAATTTATTTTGATAGCTATGCGAAAAATCTCAAAATCACATTTTTTTTGTTTCTTTTTAATCAAATTTACTTGAATAGATTTTAATTTTTTTTTGTTTTGTTTCAGGTATGGTTTGCTAGTTTCGTTTCACGAGTACATGGCAAGTACTACTATATTTAAGCAACAGTTTTATTATAAATTAATTTTATTTTTCTTTATCAATATTTAGGTTTCTTTTATAATTTTGAAATATTTTTTTTAATTTGTGGTTATTTTCAACCTCGAAATATTTCTCTAAATGTCGTAGATTGATTTGTCATGGTTTAATCTTCTAGATCCCTGAGGTCTTATTCGGATTTAGCTTAGTGTGCTCTTCTTGGGAATTTATTCATTCCAAAAGGTGATGAAGCCGAAAAACTATATTTCCTATTAAAAATAAATATGTTTTTTATCGCTAAAAGAGGGTGGTTTTCCTGGTGAAAATTCGAACACTCTTTTATGAGTTCCTCACAGGTTCATTTTCTGACATAAAACAAATTCTACGGTTTTCCCAAACGTTCCGCATCGCCTTGCTACACTACTGAATATTTTCTGAAATTCTGTACAATCGCGGTATATTTTTGCGCGTAATGGATCTTCGAAACTCCCTGATGAAGAGATGACCCACATTTACTACTGTTGTATGAAAGTAAAAAATATTGTATAATCTTCAAATGTTAATTTTTTAAAATTCAACAATCAACAAAAATCAAAAATGAACTCCCCCTGAGAGTGGAAATACCCTGTTTTATTTCTTAGTTATTATACAGTTCTAACAAAACAAAATAATTAATAATTCAATGAATATGTAACGAAAGCTTGCATAATGAGCGCTGATTTTAAATCTTAAACTTTCACTAATAACGCGCGGCGGCGGCCTTTTTCAGTCACTTCTTTTCTTTTATCCGTGTGCCGACTTGATCGGGATTAATTGTTGCCTTAATTTTTTCAAATTGTCCGTGCATAAGCAAATTTTCATCTCCAATAATTGGTTTTTTCCAGTAAAATATCCAAGCAGCTGGTAGTTGTTTTTGTGTAGCATCTAGTATGATGTATCTATCTATCACCTAATTAAGATCGTAACACATTTTCTATGCGATTTGATAATTTTCGATTTTTTCCATTATTTATGTACATTTTTTTTGAGTTTTAAATCTGTGGAATTGGGTTTTTGTTTTGTTTTGGGAGGTTTTTTTTTGGTAAAAGTCACCCACAAAAATCTAACATAGTGACTTAATGTGAAGTACTTGAACAAAAGATACTTTTGCGAAATAACAATAACAAGATATTATATAACAGCGAATTTACACCGAATAAATGAAGTAATTTCGTTCGACACTGGGGTTAAAAAAACACGAAAAACATGAACGCGAACCATTTACGATATGAGAACACAATGGGAAATTGATTAATGGTTAATTTCTAATTGAAAATATTTCGAAGATACCAATTTTGGCCGATTTTGAGGTTATAATCGTTTCGGTCATCATTTTTTTTATCTCTCCTTCCTTGGTTTATTTTGAATCTACTTAGTTTGTATCTTAAATGTTTTTGTTGTTTCTGTGGCTGCATGATAGGTGGTGGTTATACCTTCTTAATCCGACTGGAACTTTCACCTAATCTCGATAATTACGTGGAGGTCGACGAAGGTCTTTTATTTAACACCTCAGTCGGCCACATTGAAGATATGCGTTCACATACGCCAGCTAGTAACTCACAACTGTACTGTGCGGTCATAATAAAGAGGAAAAGTCCGAAATTTTTGACGGACTAACCTAAATAGAAAGACTTCCTTAATTACTTTTTATTTATAATACAAGAAATACATGAAATGAGGTACTTTTTATTGTTTACTGATTGCATGATGTACTCCGAACACATTTTACCATGAAATCGATCGTAAATTCAGTTAACTGAATTTCAGTTAAAGTATCCAAATAAAATTCGAAATTGCCCAATGGTGTCAGACGAATGCCTTTCCAACCTCTTCAAAGTCAAGAGAAATGTGCTACCTTCGAATGCGATACGATGCCACACGCGGTCGTAATTTGTAAACATTTAAAAATTGCAAAAGGAAGTTATTTTTTTATGATTTGTGTCTCCTGTTTCTCCCAACGCCACGCCGCCATTGAGATTCGTGCAAAAAAACGCATTTAAACGCTAAAGTCACTCACAGTCGCCGAAAACGACACCAACGTAAACGTCAGCTGTCATTGGGTATTTATGGATTCGATGGCCAACATTTTATGATCATGGCGAATTGAATTTTTCTTTTATTAATTTTTGCCTCCTTCTTATTCGACCGGAAGGAATCAAAGACATCTTCTTCTTGTCAATAATCAAAATTATTGGCAGACATTTATTTCTCGATTTTTTGATAGGTTTTGGTATCAATTCGGCGCCATTTGCATGTAAAACGTAAACTTTTGACCCAGTTTTCGAAACTCGTGCCGTCTTTTATTCGAAAATCTCTTGTGATTATTCGATCTGTGTACATGCACTAAAATTAAAGTTAAATTTATTCAGTTACACGATCTCTAATTGGAGTTTCTTGTTTAACATAAACTCTAAAATTTTCGAGCAAGTAAAGTGGTTCACTGTAAGAAATTTAACATTTAAATTGTTCATAAATTTTGAAAAATGTGAGTTTCAAATTAGGCGAACGGAATGTAAGTTAATAAAAGAATGTAATTAAATGCTTACAAGGTCATGAGCATTTCAATGGATTGTGTTAATTCTATTAATTCTTGAAAACATTTCTCACATTAAATGTGCTAATGGAATTTTTCGAGTGCATCATGGTGGCAAATGGTTGTTATTTTTGGGTGGCAGATGGATATTATTTGTACCTGTTGAAATGGTAGTTGAAGTAAAAAATCAGAGAAATGTGAATCTGTTAAATGTTTGTTAATTTATTCCAATTTTAACTAAAAGCTCGGGGAAAGTCTTCAACCTAAAGGCCAATGACAGAAATTTGATCACTTCAAAATAAAAATTTGGTACCGTTTCTCGAAGTGCGTCGGTTTTTTCCATTGTGAATTTCTGAAAATCGTAGCTTTACTGAAATTTGGAGCTTTTCTGAAAATCGGAGCCAAAGGATTACCAGAAAATTTTAACGACAATTTCCCGAAGTTCGATTTAAAAATTTAAAAAAAGTTCAAATTACATAATCAATATAGCCAAGGTCAAATATTTAATCGTAATTATCGGATTATCTAACATCAATTTCTTAAGTCTAAATGCGTGAAAACTTTCTTTTTTTTTAATTTCCAAAGGTTCAAATGTTCCTTTCTTGTGTAATTAATTATTCTTCAAACCACTAAAAACCTCTCATGCAACCTCTAGAAATATTCTTGCATTCCACTAGCAGAAAAAAATGTCGAAATTGAGGTGCATTTTTCATTAATCAAAGAAATTGATTACATTTACGTAAGATGATGTTTTCTAAAATGCAATCATATCATTTACAAATTCCAATTATCCCACAACAGATTACGCCATAATCGCCACATCTTGACACTTTAATTCTTGAACCTAATCCGTCAAACTGCCATCGAAAATAAATCTCAATTGAAGATCTTAATAGCATCGTTGGGGCAGAACAATGTGTAAACACAAGAAATCACTTAATCATAAATTTTGTGAGGAAAAAAAAAATTGTTCCATTGCAAAGGGAATGTGCATTGAAAATGGGAGAAATTTCTTACGCATTGAAAAATGGGAAAATTTAATTTCCACCATGTTTACAAGTCAACAAAAATGAGAATTATTGCCGATTGACATCACATTAACCCGGCCCGTCATAATTTAATCGGCATTAAAATTTTCTCTTACTGTCGAATCAAATGAAATCAAAATTGAAAATTATTACAAATGTCTGTTGCTGTGTGGGTAAAAATGGCGACTATAACCGTTACTGTGTGGATATCCTAAACTAAATGCGCCATTAGACAACAAAATTAACCAGGAACTCTATAAATGTTATCAATTTGAAAATTTAACTCGGAATTAGTTAGAAATATAAACTCTTTACCTACGACAGACGATGCTGGCTGGCGCTTGAATTACGCGGACGCGTCCATAAATTCTGGGTTCCGTCCATTTTGAAAAATTACCCAATAAACAATAACAACTGAAAATAAGATAAATAGACGTTGGTTGGATGTCAGAGATAAAGCTCCGTGGAATTTTGTTCAAGATATTCACGTTGGATTTGGACTTTCCCTCTGCTTTCCGCCACCGCAATGATGCTTTTTAACGAAAATTAAGAAAAAAAAAATTAACCATCTGGATTAAATTTTCAACGTTCTGCTATTTGTGATGCATTTAAACTTTCTTTTTCTTATTTTTGCCTAACAAATGAACTTCGACTATCTCTCTCTGCATCCTCGTGCATTTCATTCCGGGAAGCCTGAAACCGTCATCTTCATTTACGATCATCTTGAAGACGGAACTTTTGAAAAATGTTAATCACTGAAGATTTATCATTAAACCAGCTGTTGCTCTGGCCACTTTTAAAATCTGTAGGTCCAGTTTCCGGGTAAACGAGCCCAATTCCGACCCTTTCACGGTGTGTTAGGTGGCGTGGTGATGGGCAAAGCGAAGAACAGCCAACAATGGCGATCTGAAAGTAAAAATTACAAAGCGAATCATTGTCAATTACATAATTATGAGAATGGATCACAACAATCGAGCAAAACGATTGCGGACAGCAAAACAAAAACACAGAAAACATAAAGAGTCGCGCAGAAATCCTCTTATCCACCGGCTGTGTTAAACAATTAGGAACGCGAGGGGTTTTTTTTGGTGCATTTTGGTCGAAATACCCATGTCACGGTACAGAAATGGTAGGCGCAAATGAACTTTAATTTTGGGCTAGAGCTGAGAGATTTCGCGATGGGATGATCCCGACATTCAGCCCGAGATCTATACGAGAATTTGGGAATGTCGAAATGACGAAATTGGTGGAAAATTGAGAGATTTCTATAAAGTGCGGGCGAATGGAAAGAAATCTAGCAATTTCTTTTTTTTTCGTCTGTCTAAATAAGTACATCTTCTTAGGTCCAAAATTTTTTCTCTCATTCTTTTGGTGATTATTTCGTCAAATTCGTGAGTTCAACATCTGCTAAATCGTGTTTATAGCTGTACAAATGACTCAGGTAACTATACGGAATTAGTAACGAAAAAAATTACCCATCGACTGTGTTTTTTGTTCTCTCGCTCATCTCTCACTCCTGTCTGCCTGTCTGTTTTTCGTTTATGAAAAATATTCGGTTACTTTTAGCGGTATTGTGATGTACGTTTATCTTCATTTACCTTCAGAGGTCAAATACGAGGCGTCATATTACGAGAGCCTCCTACATGATTAATAGAGGTGTTCACATCACACCTGAACTGAACGTAATCCAAATGGATGGATGGTATTGACTTCGTCATCATAATTTTTGTAATTCCAACTAATGAACAGCGAAAGTTTTTCCACAATGCACACATTACATTATAACGTAAGTATGAGCATAATAGATATTAGGGGCTAGTCTCTGACGAGGGTAATTTTATACCCCATATACGAGTTAATTTCGCTCCCTTTAATTATAATTTGGGTATTTAATTGGTCGACCGTGACATCAAGATTCTCAATTGCTATGTGATCGATTGTGTGGGTCCGAATGTTGCTGCAAGTGGGAGGAGTGCAAGAGAAGTGACGAGAATTCGAGTGGAAAGGATTTTAATTGGTCTCGAGAACCTTGAAAAATCGCTAAAGTAACGGATATATTTTATTGGGGAATTTCGAGATTTTTTTTTTTGGCAAAGGTAAGGTGAAATTAATGAATTTTTGTGACCTGTTGATCTTTTGGATCAGAAGCGATATAACGGATTCGGCGGAATTCGTGATAGCCATGAATCATCGGATTTTCGATTTGCGAATTTGAGAAGTCTGGATGCGAAAATTACTATCGGATGCAAGATAATCTGGTGTGGGAACTTGCAGTTAATTAATAAAAGGTGGTGGAAATTTTATTTGTTAGATTTTATCTTTTATTTTAATTTATTGAGAAAGAAATTGGATAAGAGAGTGCCAAAATCTCTGATGCTTCCTTTTGCAGAATAATTAAGTACAGTTTTCATATATCAAGGGCTTAAATAAGTTCAAATAGATTTTTTTAAAAAAACTGAAAACAAAGTTGACTTTTTTAACGCAATTTTTGAAATGCGAAACTTTTTCAAACAGTCAACGGTTTTACAATTTGATATAGTCATTTTAGTCCCAATTAAACATAAATATACCCTATTTTCATGTCCTGTAAAAAAATGTTCCATGGAGACTGCATTTTTCAGGACACTTTTGATGTCTTGGGCGAAAATGGTCGAAAAAATTAAAAATTTTCAAGATTATCTCCAAAAACATATATGTGGCAATAGCCAAACTCAAGTTTAAACAATTGATTAAATTAATCGATTTATTGGAAAAATTAAGTAAATATAAAAACAAATAGTTTGAATGAAAAGCAAAAGACGCTGAAATCAAGAAATAAAAATTACACCTCATAAATTCAAAATACTTTGTTATAAAAATGAAAAAGGAATATCGAAAATGTTACAATGATTAATATGCTGTTTATTTATTCTAAAAGAATAATTTCTATACCCGGATTACAAGTCATCTCCACCCACGCCAATAAAACAAAACACATTCAAATATTAGAAACAGATGTAAGCAAACATTTATGTGCCACTAAATTTTTTGTTTGTCGCTGTTTATTAATTTCTTCTAGTTTGTATAACAGTTATATTCATGCGCATACACAATTAGCAACTGTTAGATAATTTAAAATCGTTAGAAAAATTTTCCGGCCATGAATCTTCTCTTTGTCACCGCTAATTAAAATAAAATAAATGTTATTCCATCGCGAAGGAAATCCATAAAATCCATCTATATGATGATCACATTTAAAACTCATCGAATAATGGGAAGAAAAATTTGCATACGAAAAAAACCCTACGCGCGATTATTTGAATTTTTATCCCAGAACACCTTACCTCCCAAAGCTATTGCCACTGCCATTTTGAAAATGATTTCGAATCGTATAGCAAAGAAAAAAATCGCGTGGGATCATCCACAATTTTTCATCGTCAGTTTGATCTTGTGGCAGTTAAATCCACCATCGCGATCGGTCGCCATCATCCAGCAGCAGCGCCATGTGATTATCAACATGGCGGGCAGTAGAAGTTAACGTGAAATTGAAGGGCACAAGTCGATGTCATTAGAGGTAACGAAACCGTAAATTAGGTAGAAATGTCTTCGATCTCACAATCATCATTCTCAGGTGGATCTGACTGTTTTCTGAAAATAACTCTTCAGAGCTGCATGAACTATAATAAGTTATCTTATGGCAGCCATTGAAGATGAAGCAAGAAAAAAAAGCTGTAAATGACCCAGGAAAATGCCAGTTTCGTTTTCGACTTATTTGGGAACATCATTTATGAAACGATGAGAAAAACTCACAGACAAGCTAAACTGAAACCAGCCAGCTACTGAACTATAATAAAAACGCACTGTGCCGTGTGCCACTTCTATTTTTTTTTTATACGATTTCGAAAACGAGAATTACCCGCGGATCAACAAACATCATCTCAAAGCTTTGTAAAACCAGAGAGAAAATTGTTTAAATTGGCAAATAGAAATGAAGTAATTACCACCTGGAGGAGGTCATCGCTATAATATTTTTTTCCCAAAAAAAAAAAAAAAAAAATAGAAACCATAACGACACAAAAATCAAGAAAACTGAAACATTGTCTCCCGCGCTTTTACCACTTTCTTCTGACACCACTGCCATTCATTGTCAATGTCGATGAGGGTAATAATGATGGTATTTTTGATAGAATTACCAAAAAATTGAATAAAAATCCCAGATGATGGTTCGAAAAGTCACTTTTAATGAGCACTTAAGGAATTTCTTTTCATTTTCCAGCAAAGAGACCAACATCGATGGTCCATTCGCTATTGTGATACGAAAGAAAACCGAAAAGATGGCAATTAACTTTATGAATGGATTGTCATGGACGAGTTTCAGTTGATGAGTTTCCTTTAATTCTGAATGGAATCCACTTACTGTCAAACCGAATGACATTTTCAAACACAACTCATTGGAAATTTGCGATTCATGGATTGTCGTTTAGCACATTACCGTCGAGAAATGTCAACAATCTCTTAACCTGTTTTTTTATTCATTAATTCATTCTTTTATTTTTCGGGAGGGCAATAATTTTAAGTTCTACGGCTGCCTGTTGTCAAAATGTTTAAGAATGCCACTTAAAGTCATAATTTTGCATAGGGAAAATACGTCGTACAGGGAAAATGTTGTAAAAGACAAATTTATAGCGATTTCCAAAAACTAACGGTTCAAATCGTATTCAAATATTATTCAGTTTCGATGTTTTCATTCTAAATGGCCAATAAATTTATAGTGGGTGTCAAACATAACGTGCGCCAACAGTGATACATGAGTTAATTTGAATTTTTTGCCAATTCGGAGAATTTTAGATGGTTTTTTTTTTTGCAAAAAGAATAAATTTGAGGTTATGTTTGATGTTACTTGTCAATTCTTGGCCATTATTTTTTATGCTACTAATAAAATTTCATTCGCTCTCTAATCTTTTGAGTGAATTTTATTGCGTCTTTTTCTCGAACTCGCACAATATGTGGAATAATTTTGTTTTAAAGATCTCGGAATAGTTTTTTTTCTGAACATTTCTCTAGTAAAGATCTAACAATAAATTCTTAAGTGACACCCAAAACATGATTGCAGTTTTGTTCGATGAAAAGGACATAAATTTTGAAGCTTTCGAAAAAGCGGTGAAAATGATTTACATGGACAGCAGCTAAATGTCGATTTTTGGTGATACATTTAAGAGTTTATAACCCCACTAATTAGAAAAAGATATCGATAAAATTTAAATTATATTTATTCTATTTGCTAAAAATTTCGAATACACCTCTGACAACATTTGACCTACTTTCCTTCGGAATTTGCGGATTATCCAAGTTGTTTGCCTTTTTGGTAAATTTCTTAAAATTAAATTAAAGATTACAGTGCGGAGATATTAGAAATAAAATTAGATTTTACACAGATTCGGAAAGAGAACGATTATATGATTGGCAAACCAATTATGGTATGCGATCATGTCTGGTTCACACACAATTATGTGACATTTATAGAGTTTTATTATTTTTTCGTTACTGCAATGGTGACTTTTATTTTGGTATGTATGCATATGTGATGTTTTTTCTTCGATATTTTGATTTGTTTAATTGAATTTTATGTAGATTTTCAGTTACGTCACATAGTTGTGAAAGAATATTACCTTCGGTATGTCAAAAAAAAAATACCCACGATTATCAGCCATATATGGACGCCATTTTAATTCATCTCGATTTAAATAATCTTACCGGTGTATTGAGTTCAAATTCCTCTTTTGTAGAAATATCACGACATGAGGTAGAATATTTTTCTTAGAAAAATTAGGTCAGATTTTAAAGAACTGTTTAATGTTTAATGGCTGTCCATTAAAATATGTTACATATTTAGGATAGAAGGGGTCAGGGGGCGGGGGTCTGCGCTTATTTAATGGTGGTATCAAAACCCATTAAAAAATTCACGAAGAGCGCGACGAGGAGGAAGGGCAGGGAATCGGTGGAAACCACGAAAATTAGCGTGACATATTTTCTGGACTGCTCTTAACACGTTCGCTGGCGGTCCCATTTTTTTGACGGAAATGGACGAGAATTTTTGTCATCGGCATCGAACGTGTGAAGTTAATCTTACTTTAAACACGGTTTTCAAAAATTGGAAGGGTTTTTAATTATTAAAAAACAGATTTAAATTGTGTAAAACCATAGGAAATTTCATTGGAAAAAAGGCCTTAAATTTTCTTCAGCGAAACCTTTACCGGCGGCAAATTTTTATATATACCCCCCATGTGCAACCAACAAGCTTTCTACAGAACTACGAAATAAAAAATATTGTCTATAGCCTAGAAATTATAGAATAGTTGAATTTTTCCTTACCTGCAAAATTTTGACAAAAAAAAGGTTTTTTTTTCGCGTGCAGTTGATAACTTTTTACACATGTCGCAAATCTGAGTTTCTTACTATTACATCAATTACGTATACATAACCTATAAATTATAGACAATGCTAGTCAGATGATTGACTTGAAATGAGAGGAGCTATTATATCACGAAATATCTACAATTTCTTCATAAAACTCCACCTACGACAAACCCGTGAGCGACAATTACGCAATAGAGTTGCCTGGAGGATTGTTGTCGACGTAAAATGGAGAATGTTCTCCAATTTCCTGTAAAGTAATATTCATTAAAAAAATACGAATACAATTTCCTAGTTGTATAATCCTTTCAAACTTCCTTTTGTTAGAAAATCCCGTTAAATATTCACCTAGTTGTTAATTGACCCATGATCCCATCGCGTTAAACTATCAAAAAAAAAAACGATTTCCTTTTGAATAATTTCGAACAAAAGTCTCATCACTATTCAACACCTTTCGATTATTTTTTTTGCGAAATGATTAAAAGTGTGTACGGCCAAACGCCCGACGTGCGCGAAACAACAATATAGCTCAAATTTTCTTATTTTCCAAACAATCACCTGACAAGATTCGTCTCCGTTGCAGATTACAGAAGAATTAATAAACAACTTGGGATGATCAAACAGGTATGAAACATCACGTTGGATTGGAAAACATTTGACCAAAGCGTCAATGTATGATTTAATTTGAAAATCTTGTATACGATAGCGAAAATGTTGAAATCAATTTTCCTTTCATCGAACCTGGACTTCATTACAAGATTCGATCCATTACGAGGTGCAAAACTAGATACATGGACTTGAGATTCAAATTGATGGTAACCGATCGATAGGTGATCTCATCAGTAGGAAAGTTACGCAGCCAGATTGCGACGATCGGTGTTATAATTTTATACAGTTGGAGAAGTGCCGGGCAGGAGGACGTTGGTCTTCAACACCTTAACAAGATGATTGCTCGTTATTTGCATTAAGTGAAAAGATCAATTCACCAAAGCCAATTATTTGACGCATTAAACCGCAAACGGGGCGATCAACATGTGATCAGTTTGCAAAATTATTTTTCGTTACACCTCAAAACGACCTTTACCCCCTTTTTTTTGCCATTATTTAGGGTATGCTCGAAGTGTATTTGGATTTGTTGTTGGGGAATTGTGAAAAAATACTCATAATAACAGATGCAGTCGATTTTCGATAACTTAAACACTAATAACTCGGATTACTCAATAAATGGAACAGATTTTTGGGTCATGATGTGTTTGCATAAGGCCTTGTCCATAAAATACGTCACACTTTTAGCCCGGAAAGGTCTGCGGTAGTGCCGGCAGTATACAAAAAATCGGGAAAAAGTTTAGTTTGGGGGGTGGGAAGGTGGAATATGGAAGAGGTGGTCCGAAAATCCCAAAATTATCCACTGTTCACACTCATGTTAGGGTGCGACTGTTGCGCTAGTAAAAAAATTAAATCAATTGGGTAATTTTTCCAAAATCACTCCACAGTCATAAGTGCGATTTTCATGCAACAAGTTGGTAAATACATAAACACTCATAAGAAAAACTCTCAAATAGAGAACGAGATCAGATCGCAACTGATTAGCCGCACGTTACGTCGTATGCGAACCTACTAAACCGAAGGAACCCAAATCTAACCTGCCTACTTTAAAATCAAATCTCGGCAATTCTTGTTCAGCATTCGATCGACCGCCTTTTTATTGTCTCCACATTTACCTGCAGGTAAATTAAAATCTACCGAAGCAGTGCAAATATGAATTGCATAGAGACCGAGCAAATAGCGAACAGCAGCTGGACACACATAGCATAATTGCATGATTTATGTGTAACATACACCATAGAAAGCATAATTATGCAATGCCCCAGCTACGAGATATGCGAACAGCTTCGGCGGAATCATAGATTTTAGTTACTGGTTTACGTAAATAACATTACGGCGATCTAGCGCACTACCGGAGTTGAATTATTGCAGCGTTTGCTTATAATGTCGCGCTAGTCGCGTGTATTGCATGCAATTTTCGACGTGCGCAATGATGCGAGTAGGCGAGACGTCATCATCATTATCTATTTACAGATGGCCGAATTCACGCCACTGAATTATCATTATTTTCAAGATGATCGAACTCGTAATGTGGAACTCATGTGGTTTCATTATCGATCGCAATATCACCTCCATATCACCAAGTAGAGTACCTGGCCTCGGGCGGAGTTGGTCTCTTCTTCTCTTGAAAACAAAAATCGCCCAAAGTGCGAAATAAAGAAATAAAACATAATTTTATCGATTTTCGGAGTGAATTTTAAATTCGAAAGAAATTCTTTTTTGCACTTTTTAAATCGAATGAGTCAAACTTTTAACCGCTGAGCCAATATGGAGGCCAAAAATCCAAAGAAAAAAAATTTCTCAGATTTGTTTTATTTCTTTTGCAAAGATTACTCATGCCCGTACATATGTCGATGTATGGAATTTTGAAACATTTTTTTCGCTTCCTTGTCATTTCTTGCGGCTTTTGTTCAAAAAAAAATTGCACGAATTGAGTCTTATTTGATATTCAGAAGACGCAACAATGTGCCAAGTGGTATTTTTTTATGTTTTTATTTTAGCTTCAAGATGGTGTGTCGTCTATACGATTCGAAACAACCAGAAATTAAAGATTCCTGTCGAAAACGAACAAAATAATAGCAATAATGATGACTGACGATGTTTAGAAAGGGAACTTATCGAAATGAAAGACGATTTAAGTTTTATTATTTTGTAATCGAAAAGATTTTATTCCAATGTTAACGGAGATACACAATTGGCCTTTTGTGATTTACCATTTTTTTTTCTTGATTTGCAAGTAAAAAAAATATGAAAGTTATCTAATCTGAGTTGCTAATGGTAAGTGTTCAGTTTTGTAATCACGATTTAAAAACAAATTACAGTACAAATTTTTAACCATAAATTAATCACTGTAATAAATATTAGTAAAAGTGGAGTATTTTTCGTTATTAATTGTTTGCAATTACAGTACCTAAAAATTTAAAAACACTTAACCTAAAAATTGTAATATTTCAAATTTTGAATGTCAGTGTGGGTAAAAAAATTACCTAAATTACTCAGTTACGCACAGTTTGGTACTTAAGTTGCGGTAATGTTTTTTACAACTAATTTTTTAATAAACGTAACCTCCAAATTTGTAATTTTAATATTACGAAATTAAAACTAAAAATACAAAACAAATCCTTTATTTTTATTTTTGGATACATTAGTTTTGATCGGGTGAAGATTTTGTTGGAAAAAGCCTTGTGTTGGATAAAACCAGAGCGGGCGTGAAGACAGCACTAAGTTGCAGCACTAAGTTGCAGCATTAAATTGTTGAGACACATGTTTAGCAACACAACAATGTTGATCAACCAGACAACAGACACTAGCAAAAATCACACTATTATTATGTATCTGTTTGTTGCTAGAGCATATAACATGGCCTCACTAACAATTATCACCGCGAATAAAGCGGAATATATGTTGCAGGGTCATTTCCCACCCCCTCGTAGACGTTTAAGGATAGTAAAAGTAAGGTGGAGTTGGGAGTGGGGACCGAGCAGAAGGCACCCGGACCAACCAATGGCCACTTATAAATCGTAAAAAAAAATTTTTTAAATGATAAAAATACACTTTTAACAAAAAATTTCCATGTTAATAAATTCATCTTGTTAATAACCTAAATATTTTCACGGCCAAAACAACTTGTAAATCGTAGGTTTATTTAAAACCTTGACAAAGTTCAAGATTCTTGCTTTGATTGCACCGCAGGTGCATGTATATTCTCCAGTTTAACATGCAAATTTTTGTTTCTAAAGAATGTTTAACATAAAATAAACAGCATTTTTGACCTATGAACTCAACCTTGCATCAAAATCCAATCATTTTATAACCTCATTTTTTAAACGTTAAATTTCACTCAAAATTGTAACACAAGCGCCACCATCGATCAAAGCAAAACAATTGAATGTCGTGAGTATGCAGAGTACCTACATAGAATAGAGGTCAAGGTGAACATTCCACATGGCGTCTAACGCTATCCGACAATTTCAGTTGAGGTGAATTGCCTAATTACACATTAGAAATGACACAAACAAGCATCTAACGGACAATATTTTTTTTAAACCGATTATCACCCACAGAAAGCAATTTTCTCGATATATTTTTATTGTATTGCGAGTTATTATTGAAAAAAAAGATTAAACAATGGTCCCGTAATACCTTTCCAGTAATTGCATTAAAATTTGTTCGAATAATACACAAAATCGATTTTGTAAAAAAAATATTTTCGCTTTTGAATAACTTGAAGACGAAAAGATGACGTCAATCGAGAATGGCATTTCCTTTGACCACTGGGACCTTCTTCAAACGCACTCGGCCATCAAAATTTGTCCAATTGGTCCCAATTTGAAACTGAGAAGTTTTCATCTAACTAACATTTTCGGTAGGATGATCCAAAACAAATCGAGGATGACATTTAAAGATTTACAGCACGTCCAGAAGAAATTTATCCCGAGATCTCTGTTAAAATTTAAGATCCCGATGTTCTGAGAAGGAAGAGTCGTCGTTCGTAGTTGGGATGCGATATTCCCAGAAGGCCGAATCTTTAAACATATACAAAAAAATATTTATTTTCAGATGACCGACCTTAACATCGAATCTGTGCAGTAGTTTTTTTCGAATTCTTTATCGAAATTCTGCAAAAGACGACCACGACCAGTAGCTGCCTGTCTTTCAATTTGGTGGAGAAACAACACTCGATTTGAAGTGCACAATTCTTTTGTTTTTGTGGCCGACTTTCCGAAGTGTGTTGGCTCCAGTAAAATAGGGCGGCTGGTGTCTTTTTGTGTGAAATGTGTAGGGCTTCGTCTCGAATCTTTTTTCTGCATACATTCTTCGACCTACCTTTGGCTTTGCCACATGTGCTTGGTTGCGGTCATTTTTCGCCATTATATCGCAATTATGTTGAATTTTCCTACATATTTTATTCAATTGGGTTGTAACAGAGTCTGACGGAATATAAAGAAAAATTTTCGAGTTGAATAAAATTCTTTTTGGGGCACGCAATTATTTGATATACTGGCTTCCATAACCGTCGTTGCCGAAATAAAGTTTTTGGCACCAAAAAAATCTTGAAAACTTAAAAAAAAAATGGTTATGCCTTCAAGCCCCCGCTTTCGAATTTTGAAATTCTAACACCAGATTCGTGATCAGCGGTATTGAAAACCCCCAAAGTCCTATTTTTCGAAGGAAAAATTGCAAAAAGGATATTTAACTTATCCTTACAGGACCTTTCGTCTTGCATTTTGAAGTTCTAACACCAAATTCGTGATCAGCGACCCCAAAAAACCCCCAACTGCCAGTTTCTTCGAGGAAAAATATTTGCTTATCCTTACAGGACCTTCGAATTTGAAGGTCCTAAAAACTTCTAAAATTAGCCGACCTAGAAACGGAATTTCAAGTTTTTGGCGACAAAATGAGAAACAAAAACGTTTAATCTGACGTCTACCGTTCCCAGTTTTCGATTTTTGTCTTCCCAGATGAAATTCTCAGCTCAATGCTGTCAGAAGGATTTTTGTCGTAGGACACACCGAAAAAACGGCAACATTTGGTATTTTCAAATATATTAAAAAATTCTCTAAGAAAAAAATTGGCCCAACGATCGCGTGACAAGTGTGAAAAATGTGATTTGTTTTCTCAAATGCCAATTTCCCTTAGGAGTTTGCCGTAATTTCATGGTAGCTTGCAATTGATCCCAAGCAACAGGAGTCGTACAGAGTGCCTACCTCCAAATGTCAGTCAGTCGTAACTTCTGCGTGGAAAGGTAGAAACCAATTTTTCAAAATTTTTGTGGGGGCACCTAAACAAAACCTCATCAGGCCGATGGACATTATAGAAAACATGAAAACATGTTCGTCGTTTCGTTAAGACGATTGGGTAAACATTTTTGAAAATTGAAATTTATGAGATGACGACGCCGATGTTTCTTTATCTGGTGTCACACGCGCTACCAATCTGTGGTTCAGCCAACGTTATCTGTCGTACGCGATCGTCAGTTAAATAAATGTGCATCGAAATATGCAGTGTGGGTTGGCGGTGCGCCGATTTTTCAAAATTTTAATTTTTGGAGTCTTTGGAGGCGCTCAAAGTCCCAACCTTAGGGGATTTTCGGAACTTATTCATGGTTTTTCGTATAGATTCAGAGGAAACTAATAGGATTTGGTTGATCTCCATGGCATAGGCAAAATTTGTACGTTTCCATCGGTTGACAGAAAACATCAAAAGACTATCAAGTCATTTATTGCTTGAATAGCGAAACACCGAAGATTAATGGCGACTTCCATATTCGTCAGGTCAAAACGTATAGACGCTTAAATGAAGCTAAAATTGACTTTGGTAATAATCCGCGTCTGTTGGCTGTGGCTGTCATCTTGTTTAATGGCTCTCTGGTAATATTATGCAAGAAAGTCATACATACTGAGTACACATTGTATGACCTTGCGAATGGATGGAGTGTTCAATAATGTTAGACAGCACATATCTATGTAGTTGGAGTGAAATTCACCCATGATGATATTCAGTTCAATTTCAGACCAGCATTTAATGTTTTCAAAATTGAAAGACATAAAATTCGTTATAGTCGGGAATAGAGCTGTAAAATGTGACACGACGAGTAAATGAATTATGTGGCAATATCTGGCAACTACCCGATTACCAATTATTACCACTGTCTGACAACTCTGCCAGGTTTGGCGACTATAGCGCTGCGATTTCGATTTGTAACTGACCGTTTTGCTTTAATGGCGGTCTTTTGTTCAATTGAATTTTGTAGATGGTTTCGTCGTCTTTTGGATATTAAAATTTTGTCGGATTTGTATAAATCAAAATGTTTATTAGATTTTAAAAAAATTTTCATGTCGCTTCACAGTTTTTAATGGTTTGTCTTTTACAAGTCGTTCAACTAACGCAATTTAATTTAAATATGTCGTCTGAATAACACATTTGACCATTTTTGGTCGATTTCAACTTGTGTAATTTAAATTTGACGTTTAATTTTATTGTGACGAGATTATCTTCATGAATGACCAAATCAGATCTTGATCTCCAGTTATTTTAGTTAAAAACCACGTCTTCTAGGTGGAAAATTTTAGAATGGTTCTGATGTATACACCAATTGTAGGAAAAACAAAAAAGTCTCAAAAAATTTATAGGATAATTGTTTAGGGACAGAAATATTACGTAGATTTCAAATATATGTATAACAAAAGTTCAAAACAAAAACTGATGATTTTAATGAAAAAATGCCGGTAGTCTAAGGGTTAATAGCGAAATCTTTCCATTAGCAGTTCATTTTAATTTCACTAATTTATCTTAAATTTTCAATTTCTTTAATCCTACTTGAGTTTTAATTCAAGTAATGGAAGATTTTTCTTTGCATAACTGTCCAATTATTTTTAAATCTCTACTGATAGTTTCTTCGAATGCGATTTGTAGCCTGAAACGAACTTTCTACACCTTTATTTTGTTTGTTTTTTTTTGTTTTTCTTGTTGCCAAAAATCGCATTATGTCTCCATTATTTGTCATCTATGAAAACAAAAATGAATTACCTTCAAAATGATTTTAATCCGTTCCGCCCCATGACCTGGAAATAATTTTGCACTTAATATTAACCGAAGTTAAACAGTTAAAAGATATCAACTTCTTAAGATGACATACGCGTGACAATGGAAGAAAAAAATGCCAATGAAAAAAAACATCAATAAATAGAAGAGAAATGATTCATTCGTGCGGCTCCACCTAACTCATTATTTTTCACCTACTCAACTATTGATCTTTATTTAATTCAAAAATCCAATGGCATTTTTTTAGATTTTGATATTTCCTTTATAAGTGTGAACTATTAAAAAAATTGTCATTATGCGATAAAAGACGATGGCGCATTCATAATTTTCTCATTTATAACGATCAAAAAAAGATTTTGCGATTATTATCGATCAGGCTTAGGCTGAGAGCTCACATAACAGTTTTGAAAAATGCTAGAAAATTTTCGAGGAAAATTTAGAAGATTGGATTTTATTTTGAATCCCTAATAGTATTTTTGGTTAGGTTTTAAGAGTTCACTTACCTTTTTGCTGAAATTCAAAAGCATGTTAAATATTTGTTTTGTTTTTAGCTTTGCCTTTATCAGTCGTGAAAGTTTTTTCTGTTAAACCTGAATTAGGTCCAGTGCAACTGTGGCACTGTGTTATCACCGTGAAGGTTCATGTTTGTTTCGGGCTCAGGGGAGTGACGAAGCCCTCGTCAGACAGAGTAGTGTCAACTCCTCCTGCTCTCTATACAGGAGAGCAGGAGGAGTTGACACTACTCTGTCTGACGAGGGCTTCGTCACTCCCCTGAGCCCGAAACAAACATGAACCTTCACGGTGATAACACAGTGCCACAGTTGCACTGGACCTAATTCAGGTTTAACAGAAAAAACTTTCACGACTGATAAAGGCAAAGCTAAAAACAAAACAAATGTTCATTTCATTTGAATCACAGTCGAAAACCATTCGCATTTGCAATAGTAAATGCACAAACAATAATCATGTTAAATATCGCTGACATTTTATAAGCGTTTGTCATAATTTAGAGTGACATCGCGGCACGTGGGTGGGTCGTTGTTTGTTTTATCAAGTCGTGTGTTTTTTATTGCAAAAACCCAACCAAATTTTCTAGGAACTTTCCATAAGAAACGACCAGTATTTAGGATCTACAATACTGTCCAATTACCACCAAATATCTGTTTAAAAAAATGGGAAAAGCGTGATAAGAAGAGCCGTGTCGGCAGCGAAGAAGTCACAAGACGTCATTAAGGCTATAATTGCTGTTCAAAATAAGCCAAATTATTCCTTATTGAGGCGTCGATCAAATTGATTTTCGCTTGATTTAAATAGCGATTTAGATCTTTATGCCTTATGAAAGCAGATTTCAGCAAATTGCCACTCATAATAAAATTATTCATTGCTTCCATTTTTTTTTACATTAAATGCTTTATAATTTGACTAATTAAACAATGTTTAAAACATTTTTCTATACAAAAAAAAAACAATATTCCAAAACAATAAAATTTCGAATTTGCAATCACGACTCTTAAAAAGTTCTCCTCATTCGGGTTCAGTAAAAATTTTCCTTCTCCATCTCATTCGGTATGCCGGCGTACATATTATTGCGAAAAAATTTTCACTTTGAAGTAATAAACACCAAGCATTTGAAGCTCGCAGGGATGATGTCATTTGGTCGAGATCGAATCTTCTCAGGCCGGGATTACGCCTTTCCAGATCCCGTCCAACTCGTTATACTTGGATGGTTTTGCTTTGTTTTTACGGAATTCGTAGCGATATTCGCAACGTTTTGTGCAAAACTAATCTGAGAAGATGGTTCGAAGCGGTTGCAGTCGCTCTTTGTTTTATTTGTTTGTATGTGGTTGTAATGTGGATCCATTTCCGATCACCGATCGACACTTTTCGATGGAGATGACGATCAGTCGAAGAGCTAAAGAATTTCTCGATTTATGGACAGAGGATCGACTTCGTGCTGCGACTAATATCATAGTTTAGAGATATATAGTTAGGAAACGCGAGAGAAATTTTTTCTTGAAGAAGAGTACGTTGCCGTCTGTTTCATTTGCTTTGTAAAGACACTAATTGCTTTTGTGTGAGAAATGCAAAACTCTCGGGATATTTCGTATTGTCGGCAGAACATTCCGTAAAATGTTCCTTGCCAGGCATTTTTTCTGTTTAAGCAACGTAACAAGTGAAATAAAAGTGTTTTTTTTTGCTAAAAAATCCTATCGCCATTGCCAGTTGAAGAAATTGTGAAAGGCCGCTGTCGGCCCTTGTGTATGTGTTGGTCCAATATTTTGGTTTGTTCTGTGCGAGAATTACAAAATGATTTTTTTCAACAAGTCTATTTGAGCTAAATGATAAAAAGAGAGAAATGATGCTGTCGACTACGGAATGATGCTGTCGACTACTTCTTTCTACAGGCGGCAAACGGAAAACCACGTTTGTGTCTTATCTTTAGTAAGTCTCTAATCTTTGCTAATATCAAACTTTGGATTTATGTAATCTCTCTCCAGTCATCATCATTATCATCGTCGATCAGTGATCATCGCCATCATTCTGCTTAAGTTCGCTATTTGTCCGTTACCTGGCGTTTTTACCGCAGTTTTTTTCTTTAAATTTCTTACCTGCCTGTTGCGGCTGCTTAAACAAATCAACCAAATGAGTATCTGGCATTTGAAATGATCGAATTTATTGGGCATCGGAGATTTTCATGAGTTTCTTGCAGAATCTGGGATTATCGATCGCAGTATTACTCACTCATGCCAAAAATGGGGGAGCTTGACCTGAATTTCAAATTCAAATTTTTGTTTACCTTTTTATCCGTCATTCATCCATTCATCCAGCGGGATTATCTTTGAGCAGTTGAGTGTGTATGACTTGAAGGTTTCGCGAAGACAAATTCGGACCGCTTAACTTTACTTTTTCCACTTTGACCGTTTGATATTGACCACAGCGGCTCCGACGATTGGATGGAAATTCGAATAGGGTACAATTTGAGGGTTTTTTTTTTATTTCACGGTTGACCGAATCGAGAAGTAAGTCAGATAATTATGGTAAGTCGAGTTCAAATGGTGAAACTTTTGTAAAATTCCTAACCTTTAGCTATTTTAGATTACAAAATTTTGTGAATGTTTTTAAAGTCCTGGCGCCAAACTTTTTTCAATAACTTCAAATTACCTCGAATACATTTGTTCTCCAATCACCTGAAAAAAAGCGGCAATTAACTTTAGTAACTGTAAATTGTTGCCCCATACATCGATAATCAAGGATTTCCGGCTAATTATCAACTTAAGAACCGTTCAATTTAAATGCAAATCGTGATAGTAACATTAGCGAATTATGAGTGAGAAGCCATTTAGAAATCCTTAAAATATAACTTTTAATTCATTTCAGGGAAACATTCTAAAAACTATTAGCATTTTTTTATGGTTAACCGATCAAAATGATTGTTTAGCAATAAAATTAAAAGCGATTTATTAAAGTAGTTAGATTGGAACTAAAAGCCATTGGAAAGTGGAGTGTAGGTTCCAAATTGGCGGCTTTGAGTGGCGAACCATAGGTTTTATAGTTTTATGATTCCAGTTTAGTTTTAGCATGCAATATTCTATTGATATATCAGTAGGTACATATCTGTATTGATTAATGTTTCACAGAATGTGTATTTTAATATGATTTGTCAATAAAATGCAAATGGGCTGTAAAAGTGCTACTACTAATGTTTTTAAATTATCTGCAGTTGTAAAATTTGTGAAATTTTTTGCTCTTTTAGAAAACCGTGAAAGACAACCATAGAGAATTTGTTGAGATTAAATTAATTAGCGTTTTTAGATATGTTCAAAAAAACTTTCTCGCGTTTATTTTTTTTGGTGATTTTATATCAGGTTTCATATATTTTTTTTTTTACCAAATTTAAGAAATAATGAAAATACGATTGATATTTGTATTTTGTTTTTACTGAAATAGGTTTAGATTCCGAAGTGTTCAGAGAGGTGGGGGGATACTTTATTTAGTAATTGCAGAAATGGACTTCTTAAAAAAAAACTGTGAATGTAAAATTCTACCGCAAACAAACTTGTGTTCCATGGTTTTGACGTCAGTCAAAAATCGTAGGAAAGCCGGTTCAAGGAATGGTGGGAGGGGAGAGGGGTAGGGAAAGCTCCGAAAAATCTAAAATTAGCATGACATATTTTATATACAGCCCCTTAGAGAAACTATCAAAACTAAAAATAAAAGTATTTCCACGTGCCTACAAACAATTCGCTAAAACGTAGTAATAAAAACCTCAAAACCCGTAAATATTTAGCTTTACACTAACCGATCCGAAAATTAATTCCATCAATCGCAAATGCAAATAACATTAGAAAAAAAAACCATCAAGTTAACCGTTTACCTTAAAATATCGTGTGGCTTTAAGCCCTTAAAGATTTTTAAGAAATTTATTTTCCATCTTCGATTTATGCCAATTGATTAATGAACCCTGACTAGTCTAAAGCCCATGAAGCTGTATGTGTTTGTGCAGCAAAGTGTTAATCTCTTTTTAGCCAAAAACGTGCTAGAGATACTGAACCATTCGACGTCGATGACCTTTAAGCGTTGATCGTTAAATTGATGAGTTGTTTGCACATAAAATCCTAACTTGGATATCACATTTTATTGAATAACAACAACAACACCACCAAAGCAACAATCAAAGTTGTGAAAAAAAAAATTGAAAAAAATATTCAGAATCTCTAAATCTTAAATAGCTACCGTGGACGGGAATCAGATTTCATCGTAGCAAATCGTTAATAATAGATTAGACCCATCACTTGAGAATTTTCCATTGGATGCGATTGCAAAAGAGAAAAAAATCATACCAGGTAAATTCAGGTAAATTTTTTGAAGGTTAGAATAAATTGAGAACAAAAAAAAACCACCATTGAGTAAAAATATTAATTTTCACAGGAAAAGAGCGAAGGAGACCAAAATCTAGTCACATGTGGCACACTAAAAATAGTTGGTAATTGTCCTGAGAAGGCAAGGCTAATTTCAAGAATCAAACATTAAGAGTGTGACTCACAAAAATTTTATAGCATGAAATTCCTGAGCACCTTCACCTATTTTCGTAAAACACCTTGCTCTATTATTGATGAAATTATTTATGATCATAATTCGGGTTCAGGTGTAAAATTCCATTATATTATGTGGTTTTCATATAAAGCTATATTGTGGATTTAAAACATTTAAAATACAATCGAGATTCATGTGTGATCAATCCATTAACATCCTATAATAAAAGAAAACCCATTGAGCCCATCATCAAAATTTTCGGGGGTTCAATTTGACTGGATTAGAAAAAAAAGTCTTTTCTCAATTTTTTCTTGAATGAGTGAAACCTACAATTATATCGGGCACTAAAACTTAGAAACTTGTCTCAAATAACCATTCTGAATATGATCGTGGCTTATGATGATAATTATGGCTGATCATGTAGCGGTATGGCTCACTGACCTATAAATTTGGGCAAACAAGCTATGGTTAAATATCAATTGGTCGTATTTATAATAGAAATACTGTTAGAATACAATGGTCAATATGGAGCATTATATAAACTGATAAAAAACACTCAACAATAACAATACAAGTGGATAATCGAAAAGAATAGAAATGAAATCATTAATGTTATTAATAATGAAAATTAGAATGGAAATATTATCAGTGTTAAGTGTTTGAAATTAGTTTTTTTTCCGTTCCAGATCAAATTTAATTAGATTCGAGTTTCATAGAGTAATTTATTGGATTGAAGTCAGTTTATTTCGATTAGAAACAATTTAGAAAGTAAAAATCGTATTACTGACATGATAATCGAGTGAATTGAGTAAATATCATGTCAAATTCTAACAGGTGAGAACGATAACAATGTTGAAATCCATTGACACAGATTTTTATTAAAAAAATAAATAAGTACCAAACCCTTGGCCCTTGTCCTGCTCCTTCTGCTGATGTCCTGCGTAATCCTTTAGCATTTCGATTTAATAGGGAGAGGAGGTGTCTCACGAGAAATGGAATTTTCACAAAAAGGATACCGAATTAAGCACCACGCTTAATTCGGTATCCTTTTTGTGAAAATTCCATTTCTCGTGAGACACCTCCTCTCCCTTGCAGAGGCTAAACTTCTAGTGATATCGGGAAACGGACAACGGATTCTTAAATCCAAGGCCCGAAAACCCCCTCTACGCCAAATTTCAGCGAAATCGGAGACGTGTCACAAAATTGCAAAAATCGCAAAGAGACCCCAGGGCACCAATCATGTATTCCGACGCGTCTCTGTCTTTCGACTTCGACGCAGCTTTTAACTCTTGACTTTGCCATATCAGCAGCTTCAAATTTCCTGGATTGACAGTCAGAATCACGTTTCGATTCATAGTGACGATTCCGCGAAATTTCAAGCTGCAGATATGGCGAAGTCAAGAGTTAAAAGCTGCGTCGAAGTCGAAAGACAGAGACGCGTCGGAATACATGATTGGTACCCTGGTTTTTTTTCAGGACGAAAAATTCAAGTCCTCCTATCGGACTGAAATTGAAGATGCAGAGTTTCTCGGGGACGGAGAAGCGATATCTGGCATCCTTTTTGAGGCGTTTTCAATAGTTTGGGCGAAACCCTTGAAAAATCGACTTGTCTCCAAAAAAGACAGTGAATATCGATTCCTTGTCCTCGAAAACTATGAGATTCCGAATTTCATGAAAATCCTTTGAGCCGTTTTTGAGATAAAAGGATACCAATTTTAAGGATATAACATAAACCTTTCGTTTCGATCGTAGTTTTTGACCTATCGACTCACAGAAAACGGTTTTTGATAAATTAAAGGATTCTACAGGATGTAAGTTTTTTGTTTTTCCTGAAACTGTAGATCTTTTATTTAAGAAAAACTTTTTCTTTAGACTTCAAATTTTTTGACTTTTTTTTAAAATTTCATTTTGTAAAATTTTCTAATAGGCTCATACCTATTCACAAAAAGTAAGTTTGGTATCACTCAAATAAAAGTCTGTAATGTGCGGTGCCTCTAAAAATTCTTTTAAACTGATTTTCATCAAATTTGGAGGCTCTTCGTCTTCAGCGCTAGAACCGGTTTTCGATAATATGTTAGGATGACAAAAACTAGGCGTGATGAATAAAACATAACAATACTAGATCACACTCAGAAAAATGTCCAGGTCAACTTTTTGTCAGGTTAACTCTGACCTTACAGAGGTGTCTGTAAGCCAGCTAGCGGTCAGAGTTAACCTATCTAAGGTCAACTCGTGTAGCTCCCAATGCCCTACTTCACCTGCTGGTGGCTTAATTTCAGAATTTCTCCGACCACAGGTCAACTCAGTTTTACTTGCCCACATGCAGGCGTACGCGCGCCTGCCCGAGGCCAATTACGCCGTATGTAGGTCGTCGAGTTAGCCTCCATTTTTCTGAGTGCGTATAGAAATCGGTTTATTTGTTATATTACATTACAGGGTATAGATGTAGTTTCCAATGTCGTGCGCCGGTCCAGTTCACTCCTGTAAATAAACAAAAAATAACATGTAAGTCTAAAAGACTTAGTGAGGGCTTACAGTTATCCTCCCTTTACCTCGGACAGACCAAGAGTTACACGATGAACGTGACTTTACCTTTCGGACGCCAGATGACAGGGTAGTCAGCGACACACGCCGACAAGCAGGGTAGTCAGCGACACATGCCGACATACAGGGTAGTCAGCGACACATGCCGACAAGCAGGGTAGTCAGCGACACACGCCGACAAGCAGGGTAGTCAGCGACACACGCAGACAAGCAGGTTAGTCAGTGACACACGCCGAGTAATGTAATGTCTCTCGCCGGAGGTCTCAGTGCATCCCGATGTTCTTCAGTATTGCACCCCAATTTGTTGCATCCTGCGTTAAGCCATAAAGATCTTCATAGATTTTCTAGACCGAGATTTCAAGACGAATCTTCTCAAAACGATGATTTTTTTTGGAAGAAAAACCATTTTTTGTAACACAAATTGTTTCTGGCGACAACAATTAAATCAATAGCCTCTCAACCTCATGTGTTAACTTCTCCTAAGTACTTCCAAGTAATTTTGTTGTTACTCATGAGTACTGGTGAGTACTTATAAGTAGCTAATGTTCACAAAACAACTCTGTTTTAATTGATCCTAACTCAATTCAATATATTTTTAACTTGAAAGTCTGCATAACAAATAATAATCTTTAATATCGTTTGATAAATGTCTGACGGAATTAATTAAAAGTTTCGTGTCGCTAATCAACGATGGAATTAAATTAAATTGGCCGCATGCTGACTGCGTTTGAATTTAATACGTCAAGTTCGATTAACTTAAAAATACGCTCTTCAAATTGTGTATTTCGATTCGATATAAGTAAAAAGCATTTAAAAATTCGGGGAAAATTTTTATTTAGTGTGAGAGGAGCATCAAAAATAACTTTGATCTGATCTTTAATTAGTCAAATTAAAAACTTTAATATTCGTTGGTTCATTCATTATGATTGTAAATAAAAGCAAAAACAAAAACCGCCCAGTGTCAAATTTAAATGGCTACCGTGCCATAGCCGCGTCAGGGCGAGACATCGAATACAAAACATTTGAAACCGAAATGAGGAACAATTTTATGTTGGAATAAAGTTGTTTTATTTGTATGTTTTTACTCATTTTGGAGGACGTGGTATTTGCAGTTTGTATATGAGCTAACATTAAATGCCAAAAATAAAAGCAGATTTTTATGAAAGATTTTTTTTTGCTTTTGGGAATTTTGGGTGTATAGATCGGACCAATGATGAACTTAATTAGTTTTATGGTTATGTTTTCTCTTTGTATGAAGCATTTTCAATCGCAGTTTTTTTAGTTATTGCTTTACAGTAGCGATAAAATATTAAATTTCCTTTGAAAATGGATTAATGCCCATTGAAACATTACCTAAATGTTCAAGTTTAATTAAAGGAAATCATGTTTCATTTACATTTGATACGTTTGGGTTTATTGTAGCCTAACTTGAATTCGGATTTTGATTTGATTGGAATTAGGGTAAAAAGAAAGGCGTGGGAAATGGAAATAAGGTTTATAATCACATCAATTTATAACTAGATGAAAGCCATTGTTTGTCAGTTTTTCAGTCAAAAACACATGAACCGATTTTCCTGAAATTTGATATAGATGTTTGTTAGAGATCCAATCTTTATTCAGGGTTGTTAGAAAAGTGCGACAACTGTGGGAAAAGGAGAGCAGAAGCTTTAGAAAATCTATATAAAAGAGCACATGAGCCAAAACGCATGGACCGATTAGCATGACATTTGAAACGTTTGATTGTTAAAATTTTAATTAAAAAATTTCTGCATTAAAATGCGCCAATTGGAAAAGAAAATGCATTAAAGGGGCTTTGGCCAAACCAGAAGGCATAACAAAATTAGATTTTTAACACATTCGTGACCACAGATATCCTACTACTAGATCAAGCCATTTGCTATCTCAAATGGGCCACTGAAACGTCAAAAAGCTATGACGAAAAAAAGGGACAAAGCTAGTAATTCTGGGAAATTAAAATTCTGGAAAAAAATGCTTATGCAGGTCCCCGACGGAATATTATTCAATCCCTATACCGATTATTCATGTTAATATTCAGAGCTGCCACATACATTAATATGCAATTCCCTAAACATATAATTCAAGTGTTATTGAGTTTGTTGATTCGAACGTCTGACATCACTAAAATTCGAAGACAAAATGAGACAACCATAGTCACGCTGTCCCATATTTTTGCTATGGAATTGTTCGAGTGCCGCGATCTAGTAGTACGATATCTGTGTTCGTGACATAGTGTACCACTGGTGGTACATGTACAGTTTTTTTTAAAACCGCGCGAGTAAATAGTGCGGTAGTTTTTTTTGTGGAAGTAATATAAAAACACGCATCGTGTACCACCGATGGTGCACAACAGCCAGAAAACAAATCGCTAGTGTACTACCCGTGGTAGACGATGTCCAAATGTGAAAAAAGTTGAAAAATCAAATGTCACGAACGTGTTAAACTGTTAGAAAATTCAAAAAAAAAAAATTGAATCATACCAGGGTGTTTGGGATAGCAAAAGACTTTGATTTCCGCCTTTCCGTCCATCTGTCTATCCATGATCATGAAAATTCTCAAACAAATTAAGCTAAAGACGTGAAATTTTGCATATGAAGGTTTCTCGTAAAAGGCAATGGAAAAATCGGATTATTCCTTTCCCTCCCAAATGAAAAATTTCAATACAAATGAAAAAATTTCTATAAAAATTCGGTCTGTTCGTATATAGAGTATTTCATGATAGTCGGTTTTTTAAATATTATTTAAAACTTATTTTTAATTAAAAATTCCTAAAATGTTAATCTTTTAGCTTAAATGTTAGTTGCGAAATGAAATCTCAACTGCAAATCTTATCACAAATGAATCAACTGAGAATTTTAATGAATGTCTTTTCGATAGTGATATTAAAAAAAAAACGCCTACACATTGCAAAGACACTTTTTTTTTGTGAAAATTGCCCACGTCTTTTTGAAAAAGGGCTATCAACTCACCAACAAAATATCAGTTTCACACTCCAGAAGGGATATTTCTCAGGCACTGAAAATTTCACGTTGACAGTCCTTGTGTAATATTTCGATTTCTGCTTTACAGTCTATTCATTTACGAAATCTTATCTGTTTATGATGTTGTTCAGTCAAATATTTACCTGCGTACATGGATTACATGACCAAAGTTTCGCCAATTAATTAACCCCACGGATATGTTGCCAGTTGTCTTATCTTCTTGTTGATTTTTTACCTGTCTATTCGTGTACGTTTCTCATCGGGAATGGCGTCGAATAGCATTTTAATAACAGGAAAAACAGCGGTTTACATTTGATTATTGGAATATGTACGTGTATAGATCTAGATGTGAAGAATTACGTGGTCACACGTTCATTTTCACCTCGATTTGATCGGTAATGCACATAATTTCGTATCTCACATAACCTCACTTTTGATCACACCTCTCGATTCAATTGCAATCATAACTTATGATGTGCAAAATATCGCACCGAAGTAAAATTCATCATTTTAATCGTAAAAAAATGCACGTGTCCCGTCATTGGTTGCAGGGAGTTCGCATAAAGACGAAAAGATAACTAGGAAAATGCATTTCAGGTTCATGGGTAATAAATTTTACGACATTTTAAGATCCTCGAGGTGAAGGTTTTTTTTAAAACAGGGTAATTTTTTATGTGTTTCGGGCTATTGAACAACTTTTGTAAGAACTTCAAGGAATTTTTAGGATGACGGTCGGTCATTTCGTTGTTTATAAATAATTCAGTTATGTAATAAACGTCATATGGAAAATTAATAACTGACGCTTCTGAATTACAATAATTTACCTGGCATCGAAAGGGTTAAGGCAAGTACGGTGAAGGTTTTGTCGGGTGCATTTTTGTATCCTGTTTTTTTTACCTAGTTTTGTAATATAAAAAAAACATTATAAAAACATACAATGAGCAATTTTAAACAATGTTTTGAAGGAATTATTGTAAAGATATTGTTTTCTGTGGTTAAGGTCAGACGTGAGATATTCCGGGAAAAAAAATTTGTAATTTGTTGCAAAATCGAGAAAAAATTTTTTTATCGAGGAAAAATTATTTATGAAATATTTGTTTTCCCAAAATTGTTATATGAAGAAATCGTTATAAAGTTTACCTATTTAACCCCACATTCAAAATTTCATACGCCAAATTCTCGTGTTTTCTACATATATAAGGAAAACACCAATGTTAAGGGTTAAGGTGGCCGTTATTTGCTATAATTAATATCTAGAAAGAATTGAAACAAAAGAACGATAATCATCTCCCACAAAAACCGGTAAAAATTTCATATACCATTGACCTGCACGATTGGCGATCACCTCCACATTCTAAAGGCAATTTTTTAAAATCTGATTACAACGCAGTAACGGTACGTTTGATATCGTGAAAAAATATTTCGGAAGTTCTGAAATTCCTCAAGTATCAAATTTAATCCACACTCACGCGGAATGGTGAAAAAAATCCGTCTAACTTATTGATAAATTTCACCTTGAAAGCTGTCATATTTTAATAAGTTTTTTTTTCTTCTTATTATTTTTTTGCTTGTAGTAAATTAATAATTACTTATCTTCATTTCGATCTCCACAATTTTAACGCCCGACATTTGACCCTCTTGCCTATTGTTTCCTGGTTCACTAATTTTGTAATTTATTTTTGTGTGATTTTGTGGTTTGAAAAGAAATAAAATTCAATTTTGCTTTGTAGGTTATTTAATGGCCACTTAAAAATGATAACACATAACAAATAAAAGGAAACATAAATTCGCTATATCCGATTTCGATTTTGGACCACTTAGAATTTTTATGCTAATGTTCCGATCGAACGATAGTCAATTTAAAAATATGAAAATGACGAATCGAGTACCTACTATTTATGGTGGCGGCATAGAAACATACGGAAATTTCCCAATTCCAGTCATTGAAAAGTTTTGTTGAGAAAACATTTGGAATAATAATTTTTCAGGGATGTTCTAAGATTTTTTTGAGCAGTGTTGCCAATGTGTATCAAAAACACAGATAAATAGCGTGGTATTACACACGGCAACTTTCGGGCTTACTTAAGCCGCTTTTTGGGAGAAACGACTGAGGAGGGAAAAGTTGCCACTCGAAATCATGGCTTATCGGCAGTCTGCATACATGCAAACCGTGTAAACCGGTTTGGGGAAAGTAGTAGCAAGAAATCATTTTCGTTCTGACCGTCAGTATATGAGCAGCAGCAATTTCAATGGTTTGAGTTCACACACACCCATGTAAACTTGTGTAGCATATGCAAACAGGATTGGCTTATTTAAGCCACAAGTGTAAGCACATTGGCTTATTAAGCCCAAAAGTTGCCGGCTTAAATAAGCCCGAAAGTTGCCGTGTGTAATACCACGCATACGGTCTCTGCTAGAGCCTGCATTCTAGAGTGCCGAATCGGTAAGATTCTGGAACACTGAGTGAGTAGGACAGTCTACTAACCACGATTATTATAGGCTATCTAGTTTTTACGGGACATTTTAATTGTAGAACACGGACATGAACATAATTTATGTCTAATCGAGATGACGGCTTTGTATCTCTGCTATTTTAATGTACAGGACCTACTCCACTTACGCCACCATCAAAATTGTAAAATTCAAAAGCAAAATTTCTTTCTTCAGGGTAAAATGAAGTTTTATACCCTTCGTTTTAGGGTATTTTTGATTTTAATGACCGCGAACTCAAATGTTGCATGAAACCGCAAACTCATCCGTAGCAATATTGATCCTCCTTTCAAATTAAGATTTCGGATTCAAAAACTGTTGTATACCAAGAAAGCTCCGACATCTTACCTCCACTTCCTCTGCCTTTTGGTACCCCTTTTCAAGGCTTCGTGTTATTTCTTCCAAGTAAATCATTTGTTCCTTAATCGGTTTCGAGGGTAATCGAATACTTCGAATCCAGAACAAGAGGCTGTTGTTGATGGAAACTTCATGTGACTCTCACGTACAAGTGTTTTGTAGAAAAAAGAGAGTTAATTTTTTCAAGCCTTTTATATTGTGTTGTAAAAATTGCTATGCGGACATAAAAATATGAATATTGAGTTTAATGTACGGCAATAAACAAGGTTATATATGGGGTGTAAAATTTCATTGTTGTTGCCATACCCCAAAAGCATTGCTATTCATATTGATTGGTTATGATATGCGAATTATTAACAAATGACCTCCATCCATTGATTTGCGGTCGATTACTTGACTTTGCACGTATATATCGATAGAATACCTGAATAAAAACATAAACTACATATCCATGTGTAGATCCATCAATGGTTGCTGTTTTTTTTCACAGTGGCAAATAAGCACAGGTAACGAACGCAAACGCATGAGTTGAGATTATTTTTCGCACAAGGTGCCAACTTATGCGGTCTATCTTCAGGTCGTAATTTGAGAATGTAAAACGTTTTTTGGAACCTCAATTCAGAGTTTAAAGAAAAATAATACGAAACTCGGAATTCTTGCTGAACGTTTAAAAAAACCTTAGGCTTTAGAATTTGCCTACCGATCTGGATTGGTGAGATCAGTAGATTGAATATCAGTTAATTAGAAAAGCGATCATACCTAAATTTTGGGTGGTTGTGTGTCCATGGTGTGTGACATCTTTGGTTTATCTTACCGTCTGTTCATAAGTTCTGTACAGTTTTAGTGTTTTCAAGCCGATCTTCAAGATTTTTCGTAATTTCTGAATGAATTGCTTCTGGTTTTTTTATTTTTTAATCATCTTTTAAAATATTTCTAACAGGGCGGCCGATTTTTTTAAATTTCTTTCGTGATGTTATCGAGACGAGATTGATACATCTGCGAAGGGTAATTTTTCAAAATGACCCCACTTGGAGTAAAAATCTTGAAATTTGAGGAGGATTTTACCGCTTATGTTTAGGGTATTTAATTTTTTAAGTCCTTTTTTAAACAAGACATAGTAATGGCGTTTGACTTAAGATTCAGGCAAGGTGGTCCATGCTTGGAATTTGTATGACAAAAAACCCTAAGTGCAGATTAGATCTGAAGGTAAAAAACCTCAGAATTTGTTATTTGATCTTCGCTAACAATTTTCGTTTCTTTTGTGTGGTATGTGAAAAATGTTAACAATTTTTTGAAAGTGAAGGATGCGTTTCGGATGGTGTTATTGATCTTCAAAAATTATACTAAAAGTAATTAATTGGTATAATCAAACCTTAGTTGATTTTTCGTCAATTTCGTTAGTGTTTCAATCAAGGACATATTGACGTTTATCGAAACAATACAATTTTCATTGTTTAATTCAATTACTTTGCGTGATTAAATTATCACGTTTATTGTCAATTAGCGATTATGTTCTTTATCAACTTCTTAAACAACTATCACGTTCACTGTTAACTTCCATAATTATCTGTGTTAGAATTTGGAAATTCTGACAGGCCATAAAAACATTTTTATGACTTCTATTTAACACGGAAGAATTATGAAAATATTTCTAAAAATCAGTAATAATTAGTAATAATTCAAGAAAATGTGCTAAAACTGATTACTTTTAAACCAGATTTACAAACGGTCTTTTCATTTGATTTTAATCTCTAATCTTATCTCATTATAACTTTACCGAAAAAATTATTTTAGCCCACCTTGACTTTGGTTGAAAAGTTAAACAAATTGACAGAATAAAGCGAAATGCCTAACTTTAACGTTGTTTCACACAGCCTCAATTGAGTTCATCACTCAAAATGGACTGAAAAAAACTGGATCTCTATCAAAATGACCATCATAAATTCGTCGTGTAGTCACCTTCCTAGAACTAAAGCAATTTTCTAAAGTAAATCTAGTAGCAGGTAATTTTTATGACCGATTTCAGGTATCTAAGCTTATAATAATTGCCCACTTGGCCACAGATAATGAAAAGTTTTAGAGGAAAATTTGCGTAATATTCACATATCATAGATTTGATGGCGCTTCCATTAGAAATTCTAATGTCTGTGAAACATTCCGGCATATAACCTTTTGTTTCGCAGGTTCTGACGAGGTTCGTTGAAACGTGGGTAATTTTGACGGGTATTTGTGGTAAAATTAACTACCGGTTGGTAGCGCTAATTAATTAGTAACGTTGACCATTTGAAGTGAAAGTTTTTCCAGGGAAGACAAGCTATAATTGTTTTTATTTTGACTTTTTCGTTCCAGAAATTGACCTTTTGAGATGAAATTTTATGTAAATCTATGTGACGTCACTTGAGAGTGACAGTTGGTGACATTTGATATTTCAAAAAAATCTTTATGAACCTTTAGTACCAAAATTTAAATTTGGACAAAAAAAAACTTTAAATTTCATAAATTGAATTGAATTTTTTGAGGTTATGTATGTTCCTTTTTTTACGAAACGGTTAAAACTTCATATTTTACTCAAAATATTTTAAAAAAATGACAGCGTCATCTAAATCAGTTCAACGACAGCCGACTAATCCACGATTTTTTTTCAAGCGGCCGTTTTCAATTTTTGATTTTCGATGTTCGGCTTGTCAATCCGATCTTGCAAGATGGTAGACTCACAGCGATTTCCGATCACTGTTGAGGTTATGTTAATAATTTACGATGCGTCGTTAATCATGTCTTGTATCGCTACGCCGTATTTGCTGCAATCGCGACTGGAATCTCTATGGCGGAATCTTACAAACTCACATTAATCGTTGAAGAACCTCAAGAAATTGTGCAATCTTCATTATTGCACAATTTCTTGAGGTTCTTCAACGATTAATGTGAGTTTGTAAGTATGTAGCCTTGCCGCCTCTCCGTCGCGTTGCTTCGCGCTGTGCCACAAAATGTTCGCATGCAATCTTCGGCTCCGGGCGAAGTTTGGCGGCCTTTGCGGGCACAGAACGCAAGTCAGCAAACAAGTAGAAAATAGTCGGGAGTTGTGGTGATTGGATTTGAAATTAGGTTACTATACTCTCCGACTCGATCCATCTATCTGTGTCTGCTGTCCAACCATCATCTGTCCATCTATCCATCCATCCAGTTACTGATTGGATCGCGTCTTCGTATATTTTATTTTGAGGTTAGAATTTATTTCGATTAAGGTCGTTAGGAAAAATTGGCGAGAATACGTTCAATGGCAGTAGGTTCTAAGGCCCTGAGGGGCCAAAAATGTTAGGGTAACCAAAGACGTGATATGCGTTTGTTTGAAACATTTTTACTAAAATGTTTGGGGTAATTATTAAGGTAATTTGTCGTATTTTACTGGATTTTGAGGTACATTTTGTAACACGCCCTCACTTTTTAGTCAACGTTTTCAAAATTTTCAGCGTTTTTAAAATATGACTTAGTGTGCACTAATTTTTCACTAATTTCGCTCATCGTTTCACAAATTTCCCTCATATTTTCACCTATTTTGTTTCGCAAACCGCAGTAAATACCACCGGTTACGCTACAGTCTATCTTAAAAAGCACTCAAAATTGAGTGATAGTCTTCCACTCTTTAATTTTATTGCGTTCTAGCATAGGTACTACAAGTATAACAAATTTCTCATTAAAATTCAAACCACCGAAACCAGCTACCGTCTAATGTTGCTTTTAATCTGATCCATTATTATTCTGGATATTCATGCTAAAAGTTCATTCGTTAAGCGGGTTTGCCTGGCCCGTAGTTGCGGGCGAAGGTTTTATTTTATTTATTTTTTTCATCTCTGATGTATTAGAGTCCGATTTATGTTTGATGCTGATGATGGTGGAACATGTTCTCTGATTTTTAGCCCATTAAGTACGTGATGGTGCTACTGTTATTTCGTCCGTCTAGATTAAGATGATGCCAAGTTCGGGGAGTTTCTACTGTGCTTAAGTTCAGGTTATACAATAAGAATAACTTCATGAAAAAGCATCATCTCCTGGGAGTGGAAATCCATTTCCACATTGAAGACCAGAACCCATCAGTGTTGTTTTGTTCCGACTTGAAAATATTATGCTGCAAATTCGTGCATCGTAGATATAACATAAAAACAATCGTAAATCGTAAATACGCGAAATGGATTATGCGGGATCCGTGCTATATATTTTATTTCTTATTTATCATTTGCTGGTTGCACGTCTTTAAGTCAACCACTCTTTCAAGATTTATGGTTTCTTACTGTACAATGTTGCTGACCTCTTTGGAATTGCGTTTTTTGGTGCTTTACTTTTATTGGGTTGGGAATTTATTTGGTGTAGTACAGTTTTCAGTTGTTGCAGTAGCACTGATTGCAGTCTAAATCAAAATACGAGTAGGAAAAAATCGTCCATTTTTATATTTTGAATTTTAACGGCATGGTTTTGAATATCCTTGATGTAGAGTAGAGTTATAAATAATTGCCAAAATAACTGAAGTTGGTTAATATATGTAAAAATAGCATGTTTGAGGTATCAAAAAAATTTGGAAACTCATAGTTGTTTTGATAAATTGAAAAATTGTTTACAGACTGTTGGATAAAAAGCTGTTCTAACTGACCTAATAGACTGTTCTAATTGGAGTTAATAGACTGTCCTACTCAGTAGCACAGTCTATTAAGGTAGCATGGCCACTCTCTATGTTAAAGGCTCTCTAATGTAGAGCAGAGATGCAAACCGGTTTTTTGAACTGATCCAAAAAATTTTGAACCATTTTGAGCAAAAACCAAACCATAAACCGAACCATAAACCGAACCACTCTAAAAAGGATGTCTTAACCAAACCAAACCATTTTTAAAAAAGATGATCGAACCAAAATCAAATCAGTTTTGGAAAAATCTCGGCGAACCGAACCAAAAACTGAACCAGTTTTTAAAATAAATACTTTTAACAACCCTTTTTAAGTGTTAATCAATATTGCTATCAAAACCTCCTAAATTTGAGGTGTAATTTGGCGGTTAAGATTTTTGATATTTTGAAAACGTTTCTCGATTTCGAAAACCAAATTGCACATTTTTTTGCTAGTCTAAACTTTTTGTTATCAATAATAGCTACGTCAAAGTTGCCACCAGACATACGAGTCTTTTTTTTGTACAAAATGACTCCAATTTGCACTACGTTGCAGTGTTAAATATTTAGAGAAAAAAAACGTTTAGCAAGAATTTTTGCAGGAGCGAACTAAGTGGGAAAACACTTTGAGTGAAATTGTATTTTGAGTCAAAACGGATTGACCTTTGGAGCGATATTTCTAGTGGAATTATGAACGAAATTCGCTTCAAATAATCAAATTTCAATTCCATACATTGAAAAATATTTTTATTTCCGTATTTTTTCATTATTTTTTTTTAAATTATTGTCAAATATTATTTTTTTCAGTATTTATAAAATGTTTTTTTTTTACATTTTCTTACTTTTTCCTTACTTATTTGATTTTTTTTCGATCTTTCCAGGACGACATGAGTGATCAATGCGGTCTAACGCAAGCCGGTCTCGAGGAATACAACAGTCGTTCATATTACGATCAGGCGGTGTTTCATCACCAGAAGCAATCATCGTATGCGCAATCTGAAGGCTATCACAGCTATGTGTCGAGTTCGGATTCAAGTTCGGCGACGCCATTTCTTGACAGGTAAGTCAACACACTTCATTCCATTGAGGTCTATGGCTCTGCTTTAACCACTTAAAAACTCGCTAATTCTGTACTGATTATGAGATATTCAAGACAATTTTTTTTATGTTTTGTTTTAACGATTGGCGGATCGTTGTTAGATGAATGTGGTAATTGATGAGGGATGGATTGTTGCTTAGGTGTGGGGTGGTGTGTTGCAATGCAACCCAACCAACCGTAGGAATCTTCCTTGTGCCCATTGAAGAGGTGTCTCTTGTGTCACATTTTTTCCCATGGAAAACATGAGATTGAGGTCTATTTGTGCAGCGATTTTCTATACTCACGCACTTCTATAATAGCTGATGTTTCATTTCTATGGGATTTCAACGATTTTCTGCCCATTCGATGGAACTTGTATTTTTCCGCTGTGGATTTTTGTCATCTCTTCATAGTCGTCAATGTGTTCCGTGTGTGTCATTGTGCGTTTGCGAGTTAAACAATTAATATCGAATTACATGGCAATTTATCACAACATCCAAGAGCAAGCATTGTCGGGTCCAATGGAAACGGAATTTAATTTAAATTTTAGTCCGATTGAGTCGGGTTTTAAGTTGCCTCCGAAGCCAAGATCGCTGAACTTTGAATAACTTTTAAAAATATTGTCAGAGATTTTACTTTCGTTGAGGAATTGGTGTTAAATACACTCTTCTTGTAGAAGTTCTAAAGATTTGAGGATTTTGAGGTTAAATTGAGGTTATGGTATATATTGCGTATTAGTTCTAATACTTTTGTCACCCGAAATATGTGCGGCTCCATTAAATTTCCAACGCTTCCTATGTTTTTTTCTTCTTTATTAGAATTTTATTTCCGTTGATTTTAAATACTTTTTCTAAACACTAAAACTCCTTTCTGTCAATAACATAGTATATAGGCACTTTAACCACTACTAGATTGATTGGAAAAAGTTCAATTGATCGAGTTTTCAACTTCCAGCTATCCGATTTTTTCCTATAATAAAAAAAATACTTTGCTTCTATCAATAAACTCACCATTGGTCGCTATAAATAGAGTACTTTTTCGAGTTAATACTTTTGCCTACGCTTTTCCATGTAACGATGCTGGATAAGTACTTGCCGGTTGGAATGTCGTTCTGAGTAGGAAAACTTGTTAATTTTTTTCAATTAATTGGCATATTGAGCAAATGATTCGGTCGCTTTTGTGTCCATTGTAAGTGAATTTGCTACGGCTATTTATGATCAATTTGTGGCCAATTTGAGATTTTGCACTCCACTGTTAGAATTTTATGGTTATTTTGAATCTTTCCTGATCTTAACTTGGAGTTTTAGAATTCTGATGCGTAGAAAAAGTCATTTTTCTCACCATTATATTCGTTAATAATTTTTATTGAGCACAAATTAGAATTATTCGTTACAGTGGCGAAATAAAGTGGAATAGTAGAACATTTCGAGGTCAGGGAAATAAATTTGGGAAAATGTTTTTTGAGGTCTTTTTGTGACTTTAGATAGAAGCGCATAGAATATAAATGAGAAAGTATTTCAAATTGATTTTAGAAGTTAAAAAGGGGATATAAAACTTCTACAAGTAACTTTTAATCATCTGCCATACCGTCTTTACTATCATAGTTAGAATTTTTTGAGATTCTGATAGGTTTTTTACGACATTGAACTCAAAATGGCAGTTATTACAATATGTAGTATTATCTATTGTAATAATACTAGGGTGAACACACGTCCCGGATTTAGGCATGTTGTCCTGGCGTCTCAGAAAATAAACTTTTTTCTCGAATTTTTCAATTTAGTACTATAATGGATCAAACTCTAGAAAAAACGACCACTAAAGAGGCAAAAAATACTATAATTCCTCAAGTAACCAAAAATGGTCACATGCCGGTTACAAACCTGGATTGCAAAATATATGGCGTCAGAAGCTGGTTGCCGCAACATCACGGCAACGTTGCTGTGGCGGTTAAGCAGCCGTTTTTGTCTAGGTTTTTTGTGACTATGGCTTAACCGTTTCCGCGAAACTCTTTTGTGACGAAATGTAACGAGAGAGAAGGGGTAGGCAGAGTTTGTGTGATTTCAATATAAACTTGTACTCCAAGTATATTAGAAAATGCTGTTTTGATCCAAAGTTGACTATTTTTACTTCGATCGCACTTTGAATTATAAAAACAACAACTTTCTGACTTGTCATATAGTAACCGATTTGCAACGGTTAATTTGTAACCGGTCACAATGTAACTAATTTGCAACATGTTTTTTTTTGCGATCGGTCAAAGTGAACGATGCGCAACGATTATTTTCTGACTGGTCATAATGTAACCAATTTGCAAGCGATTGTCTGTAACTGGTCACAAAGCAATCGTCGCATAAACGGATTTGACACCGGTATTTTGCGACCAGGGTCACGTTGTAACCTGAGTTGCAAGTGGTTGCTTGGGTCGGGTAGGAAATGCTGTAAATTACATTTTTTCGCCGTCGAGTGCGCATCCATAGGTTGAGTAAAGCAGAACGACTCGGTTCCTAGTTCTAGGTTGCGATTCAGTTGTCCGCAGGCCGCTTCGGGATAGTTTGTGAAGAATCGGGATAGTTTGCGAAGACTACTCTGGGGGATTTTCTAGTAGAACTCATAATTTCTTATATAGCAAAGCTCTCCAAATTTGTCCAAATCGATATTTCAAAGCACTGGTGTTTTTTTTAATGTGTCTTTTCGAAATACATAGTCTTTGCCTTGGTAATTGATGATCTAACATTTGTACATAATTCACTTTTAATAGCTTCACTTGAAAAATGTCTACTTTGCTCCACTACTCCATTGATCTAAATTTATTTCTTAATAAAGTTATTATCTTAGTCATTACTAAAAGCGAATCATGTATTGGCTTTAATAATCTTAATTTTTTCTTACGTTATAGACTTCGTCAGGAAAGTGAACTTCTGTCTCGCCAATCGCATCATTGGTCACAGAATGACCTCTCGCCATCTGCCAACAGTAACTCAAATGGTTCCAGTAACATGATGTCGGACAATAACAGCTCCGAGAGCACATCTTCAACTGAAACACTTAAATGGCTTGGCTCTATGAGTGACGTTTCAGTAGCAAGTCACGCAACTAATTCATCAGCCATCTCTGGATCAGGTAAGATATTCAATTTAGATCACTTATATATCATAAGAGCACTTTAATGTTCTTCACCCCCCGGCAGAGGGGTTTTTGAAATCAAAGCAAACTCACTTTAGCCATCATCAATGATAAAACTACGTGGTTATTTCTACTATTTGCGATTTAACCCAGTTAACCCAAATAAAAGTGAATCAGAGTTCACGCTGCTAACCAATGGCCAATTGTTTCGAAATTGTGTATGGTTCAAAAAAGTTTTTTTTCTTAAATATTCGTGCTTTATGTAAAAAGATCGAATATTTTTTTGCTAAATGTGTCACGATTCTTTCTTAATTTTTGTTGCAAAAAATTCTCATAAGTATGGCTGAAGATGACGCTTGAATTTCAAATACCGGAAAATATCAAGTTTTTGTAGTACTACATAAAATGTTTTTTACATTCAGTTTTATAAATAAGCATTAAGTATAATTTAACACATTATTTACAAGAGTGATGATAAAAAACGGACTCGATGGATTATTTAGAAAGAGATTTCATGAAAAATAGATTATTTTATCATGAAATCTTCTTTTGGTGGTTTACGTACTGTTTCTTATTCCATAATGCGATTTTATGTGCAGAAAACTGGTAAAAATATCATACTCGGTGGAAAATGCAGTAAAATCTAAGCATTTTCCTGATTTTTGCCAAGATTTTTTTTTGCAAAGACTTAAGGGCTGTTCATAAAAAATACTATTTTGGACCCCCCTTTCCCCTTAACTTCATAACAATTTTTTGTGATTTTTTTGTATGGAATTTAGTACTACCATTCTTATTTCCCCTCCTAAAAGTGTGACGCATTTTATCGACTTTCGAAAAAAAACGGAGACGGTTGTTTCGAGATACTTGCCTGTCGGTATGTTCGTTTTGCGTATCTCAAAATTCAAGAACGCGTTGAGCTAGCGACATGAAATTTTTTGAAAATGAGTTTTACGAAAATTGCAGTTTTCTATCAACTTTCGAAAAAGTGACGTTAGTTATCACGGGTACCTTCCATACAATTTTTTTTGAAAAAATACAGTCAGGGTATTCACAGTCCTCTTTTAAATTGCGAGTAATTTTACCGCTCGGTAATTCAGTCAAATTTAACAGATTTTTACCGAGACGGTAACTTGGTTCATGTAAAAATGAATTACCGGATTCGGTAATTGTAGACATGCCTTGAGTCGTGCTTTCCGGCCCGGTTATTCGGTATCAAGAATCAATCGCGAGTGGCGCTAGTAATGTTTTTAGTTGTCAAATTTTCTCGCTGGTTATCTCATCGGACTGCAAATTTTTTCAATTTTGATAGCCGTTGCCACAATAGAAATTCAAAAGAATACATCAAACATGGATTTAAAGGTATGTGACATATTTTACAATCAAATTCGCAATTCATGATTTGGTCACGTATCCAATAAAACCGCTGTTCTCAAAACTGTGCTGTGGGATGTTCACAGCAGAATATTTTCAGTCTTTTAATATGACCGAAAACACCGAATACCGAAAATTAAAAGAGGACTGTGAATACCCTGATAATTTTGAAAATTTCTCGAAACTTATGCTTTTGGAAAAAATGAATTAAACAAAATTTATAGGAATTAAAAATTCCTGCATTTTTTCTTTAAACACTTTTTAGGTATATTTAACGGTTCTCGAGATATTTGAAAAAATATAATTATTCACATATTTTTTCCGAAACTAAATATTGCAGAGGAAAGTTTAGTGTAGATCACAACGGATTTTATAAAATTATCTTTGTATCTCAAATTGCAAACTCGTACTACCAAAAAGTTGTCACCAAAAATTGGTTCACATTCCTGAAATATTTTATTGCAATCAGTTGTGACAACTGGTTGCCAAAATTGAGACCTAATCAATTTTAAAAAGTCGGTAATCAATTAAAAAAAAATCCTAATGCATTTCTTCGATTCGGCTGAGACAGCCCCAAGTCAGTCCGTCACCTTGTCAGGTTGGCAAACAAAATTATGCCATTTATCTGCACATTGGCCCCAAATAATTTATGGTTCAATTGTTTTGAAATTGAAATTTATGTATTAATTGTGAACTCTGCCAATTCACCGATCGATTATTGCTGGTTGACTTGTACTCGCTTATTTCTACAGCCTGCCATAACAAAAATGAAAAAAAAACAAGAGAGAAAAATTCAAAAATCTAAAACATAAAGTGTGTTGTGTGGTCTGAATGTATGCAAAGTGAAGCATGTTGATAGATACTGATTTAGATACTTGTAAATTGCGCAACAAATTGTACTCATTGCTAAGATAGATAAGTAAAATAGCGAAATATTTGCTGAAAATCAATCTGTAAAACCGAAACGAGTTGAAAATGATTTCATTTTTTCTTGACTGCGAACGACTGAAATCGAAATCATGGCATCATGGTTACATGGCATCGCTTCAGCGGCGGCAACAACGCGATTGTCGATCGAGGAACAACATGAGAAGCATTAAACATTAAACATAAAACATTATGGTGAAGTAAAATATTCATTGGCGACATTTTGAGACTATTTGAATGGCTTTTTGATGGCAATTGTTGAAATTTCATTGTTAAAATCGTTATGGTTTTTATGGGAACACACTATTTGAAGATACTTGTGTACTCAGGTGTCGCTTTCTGATTTAAATGTTATAGAGGGTCGAAAAAATACACGTGTTTTTTTATAACGGCTAAATTCCATATTTAGGGGGTAATTTACACCGTAAATCACCCTATTTTTAGGAGGTAAATCACCCTATTTTTTCAATTTTTAGCAAAAAATCATAGACGAAGACAACATATCGATCTGAAATTTTATAGGGAGGTGTAAAAAAAAATTCTACCTCCACCAACATTTTTCATCCCGCCCCCAAGTCGAGTTTTTCATCCCGCAAATGCCGTGTCCGATTTTTTTTTAATCCTGACGTGGTTTCCAATTCCAAAATCGACCTTTTTTTTGGATTTTTCCATTGAATATGTTTTGAAGGCCGAAATCCTTCTTTTTATGCGGCAAGATTTTGAGTGGAGTAGACTTTATGGAAATTTCTAAATGGACCAAAATCTTGTCAAACTTCTCCAATTTTTGTCAAATATTGGTTTTTAAAAAAAAATATTAAAAAATTTTTAGTTATCGTGATCTTTGGTTCTTATTTTGTGGAAAAAGATCTTTCAAATTGACGTTTTCTTTACAGTAGCATGAAAAAAAAAATATTTCCGTAAAAAAAAAATTTAGCGCAAACTCTAAGAACAACTTCAAATACCAAAAAGACGAATAAGAAAAATATAAAAAGCAACTGCTCATAATTATGAAAATTCTTTCTTTCGTTTATTACTTTGTGCAAGAAAATAGCCGAGTCACGCACACAAACAACAACTGAACTCATTGAGGTAAAGATGTTAACGATCTTGCAGGTAAATTGGTTTCGTATCGTCCTTGAGATAATTTTCTACTCTTCTCAAGTAACAAAAAAAAAGAACCAACCAAGAAGAAGAAAAAAAAAACCCCGACAAGTGGAAGAACTCAAATTGAAGTTCGGTACCCACTCGGACAAGTTAAAAAACCTGTAGTTTTAGACTTCATTTGAACGGCCTCAGATCACCGTCACCGACACCGTAACATCGCCATCAGCAGCTTCAATTTCATTTGGGCAACCAAATAATAATAATAGGTGAAGTTACTTACGTTCACAGGTATATCGGAATAAGATCGGAATAATGGGGCTAGGCAAATCATTTTAATTTTAAAATTACACTGCGTCTACATCAGTCATCGCAGATTTGATTATTTTTTGATTAAAATTACTAATTTATGATTTTACGCAATTGCTGTTTTGGGTCACAGGGCAATTTAAAATTATTTAGTCGTTCTATTGGACACGTCACACTTCGGAAATTTTATATTATGATAGAAAAACTGAAATGGATCGATAAGTTTGACATACAGTAAAACTCAACAACAAATAAGAATGTAAATGGGAAGTCACAAAGAATTATAAACTATGAACAGAAAGATGTTTACTGAATTTTAGATCACTTGAAAACAGAATTAAAATTTACAGTGAAATGGAAGTTTTCTCATAGAGATTTTTCAGATAGAAAAATTTCTTTAATACATCAGAAAAAATCCAATTTACTCTACCGAAAACTGGCTGCTTGGTGCTAGTGACACTATCTGTCTAGATCAGGAATGCTCAACAGTGACGTCAACAAAAACACATCTTTTGAAAATTGAGAGCGCCGAAGTGTAAACAAGAGTCTATTGCATTTATTCCCTCTAAGTGCGAACGCACACGCTTCTTCTCGTCGCGGCAACTTTTACTCCTCAAAATGCCTTTCCGACGTACACGCTTCTTCACTTTTTAGTAGGAAAAACTTGTTTACAACAAGCGATCGCTCATGTGTGTGTGGTTCTCATATATATGTTGTATTTCCAGGTCATTCCTTTATTAGCTAGCACCGAGGCAACATCAATTGCCAAAATAGATACTGCCAATAGAAGAATAAGGACTGGTAATTTGTTATTTACCTACCTACCTGAAAAATAAAACTACATGCAATTGGTATTTCACTATTTGCATTCCAAATTTTTGTTTATTTGGGGTATGTTTACGAGTCGGTGGGTGGCTCAGCACCGATTGACTCAATGAAATTACGCACACATGCATGCTGACGTGCTACACGAGCGACTTCGTTTATGTGCGTAAAAGAAGATGTGAAGAACACTTTTCGAGTGGCGACTTTTCTCCTCTTGCCGCACTCGTTTCTTTCCTACAATTTGGTGAGGCTGAGGCATGCCCGAAAGTTGCTTCGTGTACGTCGTCAGTAAGAGTTTCGTTCCGATCTTTTCCCAGTCGATTACAAATTTAACCATTAGCCCCTAGACTGTTTCAGCATTGAAATTTTGATGAAGTAGTTTTAAACTTCTTAGGGACTAAAATATTAAAAAAAAAGTTCTGCTACGCGTTACCAAATGAACAAAAGAAACTTTTGAATATCTGAAGGCATGATGCTGAAAGCATGATAAATAAATGACAAACTCCCAAAAAAGACAGTTTTTGCGTTACAGTGGGGATTAATGGGTTAACATCAGAGCTATGTAAATCAAAGATTCGTTGTGTGTATTTTTTTCTGTGTGTGCGGACTTAGCAGTAATGTTGCGTTGTAAAACTCTTGTGTTCCATAACCACCTTGGTTTGTGATGGGCGGGAAAACCGGTCTATGAGTTGTCCGTCTTTGGTTTAAACTACTATCACGGATTCTGCTTTTTTGGTCTACAAACCTTACAAATGTGGTAAAATGTGTTGGGCTGCAAACCTTACAAATGTGGCATGCAAAACTATAGGTGCGGCCAGTGGCGTAGCAAGGTGGCATCCGAAGCGGGTAAGGAAATTTGAAAAATTTGAGTTTTTCGATAAAGACTTGAAGATCTGTGTTTATGTGTGAAGATCCAAATACTCCAGCAAAATTTTCTTTAAGATGAAAAAATGGCGGCTTTTTTTCAAAAATTTAAAATTTGAATTGATGGAAAATTCAAAAAAAAAAAAATAGTTAGGGGCTAAACTAACGTTAATTTCACGTTCTCCCTTACCCCTATTTCAGCGATTTTTGTATGTTGTTTAGACCTCCCTTTTTCCCAGTAAAAGTCGGGGAGTTTTTTTTACATGGTTTAAGCTAGGATAGTTTCACTGTTTATTTTGTGAAAAAACATTTCCACTTGTCAACTTGTTTGAAGGCGATTTCATAGCCTTAACTTGAATCTATCAAGTGGTGATCATAATTTCTTAATATTTAGTTACACACTCAGACCCTGCAGGCTAAACCAGTTTAGTGCAATCTTGAAAAAAAAAACGATTTGCATCAATCTCAATTTATGTCCATAGAGTCACCAAAGATTTAAGCACACCAGCGTGTAATTGTATTTGGCAATTTGATCCATATTACACTACACTTGATTAACTCAATGTAAACCAATTTAAAGTGTCGATCTTAAATCCGATCTTGACCGACCACTGAAAAGCACTTGAAAAATAGAGAAAAACTGACCACAATTACATATTGCTGTAATGAAAAACACCGCGTACTGAAAAAAAAAGTTAAAATAATAAACTAAGAAAAAATATTTTCTCAAACGACTTTAACCTTTAGATGTCAAAAATGTTTAAAATTCGACTTCTGTGTTGACTGAACTCCAATTAGTTCCACTTTGCATTGCAGATAATGTTTTGACGTGGCGGTAACCGAAGCTAAAAATCAAAATACACCAAAACGGTATAAAGGGGTTTTTTTTCGATTGTTTTTCAAACTCGCTAATCAATTGATGGTTGATTTTTTTTTCCAGATCTTGACCAAAATACGATTTTTTTTCTTAAAGGTGCTGCCGTGAAAGAAATTGAAACGGTGATTTTTTGCGATGCTGGTGCAGGTAGTCAAGTGTGATTCAAGTTACAAAACTTTGTTTGACGAAGATTTTTTTACGTCAAGTTTTTTTTGATCTTTTGATGGAAATTATAAATGACAGTTGCAAAATATCCCGTTTTGCTGCTACCTGAACGTGTATTTGATTAAATGCACAGCATTTTTCTAGTTAATTTCTTAATTAGTTGAAAATTTCAGGTGTCAAATTTAAATTTTTGATCAAACAAACATTAAAAAATCTTTTGAATAGAAATTCCATTGTGCCTCTAATTTGGAAGCGTGACTGAAGAGCTAATTTTAGCATTACATGCAACTTTTTAAAAAATGCTTTAATTGATGTTTTGAAGAGTTATGTGGAAAATTTGAAAGATTTGTTAAGAGGTTAAAATTCAAGTTTCCGTATTAGAAGAATATGTTTGCCGGCATGGAATTTTTTTCCATAAACATTTTGATATGTCGGGTGTTAGCGGTTGCAAAAGTGTTGGTTGGGTTCTTTAAAAACCCATCTAAAACATTGAGATTCTCTTTGAAAAACAAAAAAAAATGTCAAAAATTGCCATCGAACACTTCTTTAAAAACTAAGATAAAATCTGAACTGCAATATCAGGGCTGGAATCGCGTAAGGTGACAATCACTCAAATTGTCACCAGAAAGTGACAATTTGAGTGATTGTCACCTTACGCGATTCCAGAAAGTGACAATTTTCTGGAGAAACCTCTTTAGGTGTCAGTTTCAGTTAAATTTAGATTTAAAACACGCAAATTTTTTTCACTTTAATTGTTATCGTGTTTCAAACGCCATTTATGATTTTTTCAACTAATGAAGAGTGGAGGGGGAGGGGGAGGGGGAGGGGGAGCGGGGGTGGTTTGTTTGGGTAAACTTCCGAAGTTCTAGCTTCTTTTTTTAAATTTTCAAGTAGTTTTCAATTTGTGGAGCCAAATTTTACTGCGATTTAACGTAATATAGATTTTTTATGCAAATCTTTTGTGACACTAGAGTTTCAAAATCCCGCCACGAGAATAATCGATCAATGTTCGCACATTAATCTAAATTTTTATACCAATTTCCAAATACGACCACACAAAATTTTTAATTCAAATCAATTCAATTCTTGAATTAATTTCACATTTTTCTCAGCAAAACGAAAACCAATTTTGATCTCTTTATTGAAAAATCGACGTAGGCTGGTGGTCAAGATTTGTGTGTAAAAATATTTTGTAATTTGAATACCGTCGCGTGTAACCGAACAAAAACTGATCTGTAAGACTTCTCCGTCAATTGCCACTTAAATTTGTATCCAAACAGAATTTCCATAAAATGTTTTTCTTTTTTCTCCAGAAATTTAGATCGATCTCAGTTGGAGGTCGTCGCCGAGTATTTTTCACAATTCGCACAGCAGTGTAATTTTTTTTTTTTGAAAATGTTGCAAAAGTCCAACCAGACAATGTTTTGTGTTTAATACCACGGAATTCCTTCATATTGATGATTTATGATTTTGAATTTTAAGTGACAATTTGATAAATTCTTGCTGCAAAAAACCTTCTCACACTTGAATTAACGAAATTCAGAGCACGTTGAACCAAAAAGTCAAACATATACTGATTTGTCGTTTGTGTTTTGAGTTGGTGCCGGCATAAAAACATAAGAAGTTATTATTATAATTTTTTATGCCTTGTTGGTGTATATTGGGCTTAATGTAAGCCGTGGTTGGGCTACAAGTTTGGTACCTTTTAGCCTCAAACAATTCAGTGACCTCTTTATTCAAGGCTAAACGCAAAAATCTTTTATCTCCTCGAATGTTAGATTTTTGCATCGAAAATTTTCTCATACAGGCGAGTATGCCGGGTTGTAAAAAAAAATATTTATCCATAATAAATACATATATGAATTGTTATTCTATCCGCAATTGGAATAGATTTTAGTCATATACGAATGTTGTTGTGTTTTGTTTTAAAAAAATATACTTTTATAATGTGCTGCAGATACTTTTATTATTACCCACTTATCTTCTTTGCGGTTCAACGCATGACACCATATTCGTGGTGGAAAATTACCAACAATATCTCACTTTCATTACCATCTCGGCTGTCACATGGTCTACAAAAAAATTTATTAACTTCATAGAACAACAGAAATTTTCCCATCAACCACACATGATCGCAAAGCCGCCATGGGACATCATCACCATTGGCCGACCGTTGAGTGTAATGTAGTAACATATTATGATGCATTGTCAAATCATTAACCTGCCGGGTATTTTTTTTTGAATATTTTCGTTTTGGACTATCAAAGGTGAAACAATAAGACACACTCGACAGTCTAATGTCGGTTACGTCGTCATTAAATCACTTCTATAAATCACTTTGAAAGTCAAGGGTTGCATTCGAAACACAAACCCATACAAACCGGTGATGAGATATTTTAAATTACCCTCGAACACATTCGGTCATAATCTTCCCGTGTATTGGGAGCTTAAGATCAACATCTGATGGTCAACGTGGAAAAATAACGAAAAAAAAAATTATAATAAACAGACCTTGATACCACATGATCCAATTATAATCACTCCTTAGACAGTCCCGAATAAGTCGGTCAATTTTGGCATTTGTATCCATCTTTGGCTCAATTCCGAGTGACCCAGGCCGAATTATTAATGATCCTTGAAGAGTTTCGATCTTCTGTTTTAGGCCCACATAAATATAAGAAATCCCATTTGCGAGATGCGCCTATTTTAAATCTCATATAAGTCGCGATATGAAATATCGTCTATTGGCTCGGTGGATGCTTCAATGTCCAATCCATTTATGCTCCGGGAGGGCCATTAATCACAGAATCACCTGAGCGCTAAGGTAAAGTCGAACTGTAGAGTTTTGGGAAGTGGAACAGTGACGATTGATTCATGGGAAAATTTTTATTAAAAAAAATTAAATGTGTTAAGATTAAATTTGGTTTCGGTTCATGGTTTCGTATAGTACTTGAATTTTTAAGAATTTTTCGAGAATATTATTTTAAACCCGAATTTTTGATAGGGGGATTCATGAAGTCGCAGAAATGTCTCGTAAACCTCGTAAACTGCATAAGTTTACCACCTCGTAAACAATTTTGTTGTCTCAACAGCCTCGTGAAAAAACTCTTTCTTTCCTCGTTTTTTTTTCAAAAAAAAAAAAAAAAAAAAAAAAAAAAAAAAAAAAAAAAAAAATTAAAAAAAAATAAAAAAAAATGAAAATTTACTTTGGGGGCTGTTTATAAAATACGTCACGCTAATTTTCGGCTTTTCGGACACCCCCTCCACCCTTCGTCACGCTTTTTCGCGATTTTTTGGTATGGTTTTTTGCACCATTGCCACACGACGTTTTTTATTACTTTATGGTAATATTTCAATTTTTTTGGCAATTAATAATTTTAAAGAGCACCGATTTTTCTGGATTTTTTACATTTTGAACGATTAAATAAAATGCTTTCTCGCTGTGTGGTAAAAAGGAGCTCCCCTAGATTTTTTTTCACTAAATTTACTTTTCACATTGTCAACTCTTTAAGCACCTGAAAGCAGTAGTTTTTTTCCAGTAAGTTCGTAATTCCTGCGAGTCGTCGCCAATATGCCGTCTTGCTACGAGTCTTATGTCTTACCCACAAAATTGAAAATTGCTCCGCTCCCCTCGCGTTGTCTTCCATACAAATCACGTCTGTCACCTGTGATCAACTTGACAGGAGTTAAAATAGTGTGTGACATACCATACCTCACGAACGATTTCCTACATAGCAAACTTGTATCCGTAAATCGAGCGGTTTATTCGGTGTCTCCTTTCGCTGGCTTAGCCGATTATTCGCAAATCACTGAATTGGAATTGAATTGTTCCGTTTTGGCGTTCAATAAACGACCTTTTCACCTGGAATCGATACACAATGAGTGGTGATCACTTGCGTGGCATTAAATTGGAGGAAGTCAGTTCCACCTGGACATTTGTTGAGGTATGTTTTTGTTGCGAAATTCTGACGGAATGAATTAAGATGGAATCAATTGTGTTTGCAGTCTTTTTCGGGTATCTACTGCAACCTAAGGATAACTTCTGTTGTACCTACTGTCAGAAATATGATATCTTGAATATCTGGAAGTAACGATCAACAGCACGTGACAATTTTTCTTGATAACTGGAGAAATTTTTCTCATTTAGAATTAATTTCAATTGTAAATTGGAGCAGTAAAACTGTTGGATTAATTGAAAATGCAAAAACTTCCATTTTGTCGGCTGTCGCCTTTGCAGAGGGGGACAGAGTTTCCCGAGTCGGAAGACAAATCACCACCAGTTCATATAAGAACTGATCATATGAACTGATCACATGTGAAAGAAATTGTGGCGCCACATTGGATTAGTGACCGCGGCGCAATGCAGTGTGGAATTAATGCCACGACGACAAATGCTTTTAATGAGAAATTGCGCTATCAATTGTGATCTGGCATAGAAATAAATAATATAGCGATCTGGATATCGTATTATGACCGACAGTTCATGTGGCATCCAATCCTCCTTCAGATTGTGGTTGTTTATAGATCTGGGATTAAAAATGGAAAGTTCTGGGGAAAATTTTGAAAATTAAAATTGTTTTAATTTAAAAAAAAAAATGGTTCTTCTAATAATTTTTGCTATAATGTTTTTGCACTTTTATTGTCCAAAGCTTTTGCCGTTTTCGAGATATTTCATTGGAGCCCCTGTTTCATAAATCAATCGTCATATTTAGCAGCGTTCAATTACGTCGGCGAAATAATGGGCTGCCCACAAAATATGTCACGCTCATTTTAGGAATTTCAAAACCCCTCCTCTGACTTTTTGCGGTTTTTGGTATGGAATTTAGTATGACAGACCAACACATTGAATCTGTGGTCAAGACGGTGGAATCTATGGTCAAAACGATGGAATCTATGGTCAAAACGGTGGAATCTATGGTCAAAACGGTGGAATCTATGGTCAAAACGGTGGAATCTATGGTCAAAACGGTGGAATCTATGGTCAAAACGGTGGAATCTATGGTCAAAGAAAAATTTCCGTGCTTAAAAAAAATATTAATAGAAATTCAAGATATTTTTAGTGTTTACAATACGTCGCAACTTTTTTTTCTAAATTTGATTACCACCATTTTTAGATTTAGCGTACCCCCCTGGAACCAGTCGATGTACACCTAGCGGTGCATGTACCCCCGGTTGGGAAACACTGCACTAGGGTACAAAAAAATGGCTGCCAGAAATCATTGAATGGCCAACAAATTTTAATATCCGCATTTTATCCTTACTACGTCACTGGACCAATCTACACGTTTTTCCAAGCCTCAAAAATGTTTAATTTTTTTTAAATTCTAGCATAACTAGAAATTCTAGGAAGGGCCAGTGAATTTAAGCATTCAGGGGCCTAAGCGTTGCGTTTAGAGGTTATACAAACAATACGTTACGCTAATTTTCAACTTTTCGAACCCCCCTCCCCCTTGTCCAGGTTTTCCGCATTTTTTTTTGTATGGAGTTTAGTACCACCGTCACGCTACCTCTGAGCCCCTCCCCCTAAAAGTGTTACGTATTTTATGGATAGTCTTTTATCTGAGAAAAATTAAAAATTTTATTATTTTTCCCTGCGAGCAGTGCAGACAAAATTCGTACTTACTGTTAAATGACAAAATTAGATTTGTTTTTAATCTGTCTCACAGTATCTAGCATGAATTGCATTTGGACACGCAGAGAAAACACTGCGAAAAACAATAAAAAAATAAAAAAAGGAAATAAGGATTTTTTTAAATACGAAAGTAAAACACGTACGTATAATTTTCTAAAATGTACATAGCATACGTCCATTTATCAGAGACCACGCATAAGATTTTTGATGTCTGTCTGTACCCTCTTTAAAGTGTTCCTCAAATAGACAACTGAGGATAGTGTCAGATTAGCAAATGAATTAACTTTAATTTTCCACCCATTTCTGATTCAACAAACTCAATATTCACGCATAAAAAATCAAATCAAATAAAATGAATTCAAAATTATCTGCTTTTTATTTGAGATTTTAAGAAAAAAAAAAAACAAGTAAACGATTGAAAGGAAGTGTTCGCCCCGGTGTTAATTCGAAGACATTCCGCAAGTGTTGAGGCTGCTTCTACTGTTTGCTGCTGCTCCTCTTAAGAAAAACCATACATCGGTGGGCGTTCAGTAGTCGCTCGCCCAAACATTTCGTCGTGGCATGCAGCCATGCAGCAGACTTAAGAAGACCTTGAAAATGGTTGTCTTTTCATTTCATTCATTTTCTCATTTTATTTTCGCGTGCTTACTCTTAATGTGATTAAATTTATAATTTTTGCGCGTGGAAAACGCACTTGTGAATTGATTATTGCAATTTTTTTTTGTAACCATAGCATGAAATAAATTTCATTTAATATAATTTTTCGATTTTATTATATTTTCAGTGTCATCGTCTCAGTTGATCGTGCACAGTTCGCGGGTTCGAACACCGAAACGCCACAACAGCGAAAGTGTTCTGTATATGAACGATGACCAAATGAGCGTAACCAGCGAGACGTCCAACTTGAATGCCATGAACAGCAGCTGCAGTAGCAGCAGCAGCAGTAATAAAACGCTGCAACAGTATCACCATCAGCACCAGCATCCGCACTATCATCCCTCGCCTCTGCCGCCCCCGGCTCCTGCGGTCGTGAAAGGGATCGAACTACACCATCATCATCCGCAGCCACATTACCATCAGCCACCGCAATCGAATGCAGCGGGAAACATTGGAGGGGGCACGGGAGCCTCATCCGCGTCAGTTCCTTCGCAATCTCAGCCGGGCCAACAGCCTCAGACATCTCCGACGACGACCTCGACGGCGGGCTCGGTTGCTTCGACAGCGTCTTCGAACTCGTCTTATCGCAGCAATCATAGACTTTTTCCGGTTAGCACGTATTCCGCTGAACCGGTTAATGGCACCAGCGTCGATTATCAGCAGCCACATCAGTTCCAGCAGCAGCAGCAGGCGGTACCGCAGTCTCAACAGCCTCCCCACCACCATCACCAGTCGCAGCAGCAGCAGCAGCAGCACTCCCCGCAATCCCAGTCGCAGTCCCAGATCCAGATCCAGCAACAATCCTCACCGCAGCAGCAACAACTTATGCCTGGAATGAAGTAAGTGGAACCGAGAATTATTCAAAAATCCGGCATAAGACAAGAGGCGTCGTCGTTCGTTTCTAGTTTTTACCTTAATTAATTACCTTTAATTGATTTGTGGATTTTGCAGATTTTATGCTAATTGCTTCAACGATAATTAATTAATCGCAATCGTCAACGCCAAAGTATTGACCCGAGTCGATCGAAGCGGTTTCTGTTTGCAATTCTGTGTCAGCAATGCTCCTGCAATAACGAAGAGATTTAGTTTTCGAGTTCATGGTCTCCAAAAATCTCACAAATCCTTGTTTATTTTCTGATTTACTATCAAACAAACTCACAGATTTGTCTATTAGTGAAGTCAGGCACAAACTAGACTTTAGATAACAGCCTAGGCTTTCAAAATCGCAGTCTCTTCGATTGGCTAAAGTGGGATTTTTCGATAAGAATTCTTCGTTGAAGAAATTTCAATTTTGCGGTTATCAGAATTCAGCGGATTCACGAAGCGGATTCACTGGAAAATATTAAATAAATTTAGTTCGGCGTCTTTTAATCATAAATCAGCAGTAAAAAATTCTTAAGATAATCGGATCGAGGATTTAATTGAAGATCACGATAACAGCGGCAATCGTGGAATGAAGAAATAATGCGCTTCAACTGGACTTTAGATTGTAATTAAACGTTCAGCTTGATCTATTTTTAAGATCTTTCTTTATTTTTTTCGGATATTTTCTTTAATTCAAAATATTTGATTGGCATTTCGTATCAGATACGTGTTTGTTGAACGGTGAACAGATTCTTTAAGATTTGCAAATGTTGCTTCGATTGTAAATTTTTGTTTCGTGAGAGGATCCGGTAGGGAAAAGCAAGACAAATTTATTAGGCACTTCTTAATGGGACCAAATCTCACTAAGTTCGAAACGCAATAAGGAGCTGTTCATAAAATACGTCACACTTTTAGCGGCCATACAAAAAATTGCGAAAAATTAGGTCGATGGTTTGCAGGGAGCGAGGGGGTGAGGGGGCGAGGGGGTGAGGTGGTGAGGGGGCGAGGGGGTGAGGTGGTGAGGGGGCGAGGGAGGGAGGCAGGAGGTTTTCAAATACTGAAAATTAGCGTGACGTATTTTATGGCTAGCCCCGAACTTTGAAACCACTCGACCGATTAGGTTGAACTGTAGACCCATCTTTTCTAAAACAAGAAAATAAGGGCAAAATGAAAAAATTCTCACGAATTTTGTAATTTTTCTGATGAGATTTGCAGATTTCCACCCGATCTCAGCACATTTTTTACAAATCTCCTCTCTTCCTTTTTTAATTGCGTTCTCCGTATAACTTTTGCACCTCAACCCAACTATCACATTGTATGAGTTCCATCTTTAATGCTTTTTTATCTCGTGCGAAAAGTTAGATAAACTATATTATAAAAATTGCTGTTCTTGGAATTGTTACATAAATTGTTAATTTTTCGCGAAATTTCAAAGTTCAACAATCGCTGAAATCTGATATCTTTCCTGACCTTTCGACCGAAACTGTAGAAAAAATCATAAAAAACAATGACTATAAAAAAGAGTTCTCGCCCTGTGTACACTTCTTCAACTATCACCCATTTAATGACACATGCCTATAAAAAGTTACCTTTGCTATATGGCCACCATCAGTAAAGACCACCAAAGCAAGCCAGATATGTAATAACCTTAGCTGCCCACAAACTCTGTTGAAGATCTGGTAAAGCACGTCTTAATCGCACCAAAAAGAGTTAGCTATTAAAATTAGAAGTACCGCAATGCCTCGCTATTTAGCAAGAAAGCAAAATTCCACGCTTTAAATATTCGTAATTACTTTATAATCTTTCGCCCCAAAAACCGGAACGTACAACATTTTTAATATCTTTGGGTAAATTTTTATCTTTTGCAGATTCTCATCACCTCAATCCCACAATTGGCAATCCGTGGCCGATCGGATTAGTGACTTCGAGCGGCAACAGAAGCATCTGTCCGGCCATCATCATCACGTGATGCACCAGCAACAGCAGCAGCAACAACAACAACTGCAGTCGCATCCCAAATACACATACATCGATCCCAGTAAGACTCACCGTGTGCCAAATCCAACGTTAAAAGCCTTCCAGAAGAACGCAGTCCAGTCGTATTTCGAACGGCAGCAGCATAACGCCAAGGAGAATAGCAAGAACTACTCGACCGGTAGTTCGCCCAACATATCCAGTAGGCCGCAATCCCTACAGCTGATGGGTTCGCCGAAGGAAGTGCCAATACCGCAGATGAGAAGTTCGCTTCCGAACAACTACGGGAGCGGGCAGAATATTAGCTTTAAGAACGGGAATCCAAGTGCCCAGATAATACTCAACAATAGCTACATAATCCCACAAATTAGTGAATCGGACTGTGGAATACCACCCCCGCCGCCCCCTCGTTCTCGTTCCTTAATGCCAGTCCGGCGATCCTCATCTGCGTCGGAATATGCTGACTTTCGAGATCAGCTGATCCACAAGAAGGAGAATCAGAACATATCAATGGAGCAGCTGATCAACACAGTGTCAAGTCCGGAGAAGTCCTCCTTCAATGACTGTGGAATGCCGCCGCCGCCTCCTCCGCCCCGCGGAAAAAACTCAATGCCGGTTCGCAGAACGTCGTCTGCATCGGATTACGCGGGGTTTCGGGAGAAGAACATCAAAGCAAAGCAGAATCTCTCCAAGGATCTATTGGGGCCAATTATTATGGGTCCTATAATATCCGTTGATGACTGGGTTCCGGAACGGCCACCGAAGAATCCGCTTTTACGGATTCCAAGTCCTGATCTGCCACCGCCTCCGATGCAGGGAATCGACCCAGATGTCAATCTACTGAATCAGGACGAGCCACTTCCACCCCCGCCACCGGAGATCCTTACACACATCCGGCAGAATTCCGGAAGCGACGGAAAGCCCCCGTCTCCTAGTCGTCGTAATAGTTCCGCTGGGTCGCCGAGCCGAAAATCCTTGTATCGGGCGTCCACTTTCGAAAACCTCTCGCCACCGTCAGTGCCGAAAAAGCCATCCCCAATGGAACTGATGCAATCGCGGCCATCGTCCAGCCTCGCACAATCACACAAAGCCCACAAGGTGATACTGAACGGGAAGCTGGAGAGTCCGATTACGTCAGGCAATCATAATCACAACCACCATCACCATAGTCATATGAATGGAGGGGGTGGACACGCTGCAATCATCGGTCAAGCGCAACAATTGGCCCAGGAGCAGTCACCCAGAACCATGTCTTCCAACACCTCCACATCAGCAGCTTCGATCGCTGGTGATGCCCGGATTTCCGTTGCGCGAAAACGAGCCCATAATCCCCAGCCGCCCATTCAAATCGAAAACAAATTATCGCCCGGAAAGCTGACCGCGCTTATAAAGTCGCCGCCACCTCTGAAGCCGCGAATGCCGATCGCTGGACAGGAAATGAGGGCATCTTCAGTGGCCATCAGCAGCAAATTAAGGTAAGTCCTATTTATATAAGTCCGTTGCATACACAATCGGTTTGAAATATTCTGGACCTTTATGTGGTTTTAATGAGGCTCTTAAGTTTGACGTTGGAACGGTTGATTTTTTCTTAATCAGCTGGTAATGTTGTCGGCGATCACGATCTTCTTTGTACGTTTCCAAGAGAGAAAAACGAAAAACTCGGGGAATTTTCACGCCAATCAGTGTCGATTAACATAAACAAATGGCAAAAATGCTTCACACACCCAGCTGATGCCGAAATGTGTCCAGCTAGAGACCTCACAAATTGCAGGCTAGTTTTTGTTTTTATTTTCTTATAGGTGGTATAGATTGTATTGTGGCTAAGATAACGTTTTGAGCTGGAGATTTTGCCTAAAAATGCTTTTTCAAACACTCTTTCGTCAATCCGGCCAGTTTCACAAAAATATTCGTCTGGAATCTGACCAGTCTTACAAAAAGATTCGTCCAGAATCTTTTATGAGTATTTCGTGATCTCGTATTAATTTTTTCGTGGGTCTGTCGTGAGTTCGTTTCGGTATCAGGTTTTTCCTGAATTTCTCATCAGTCAGTCGTCAGTCAGTTAGTCGTCCTTCGACAGTTAGTCGTCCTTCGACTGTTAGTCGTCCTTCGACAGTTAGTCGTCCTGCGACAGTTAGTCGTCCTTCGACAGTTAGTCGTCAGTCAGTTAGTCGTCATTCGACAGTTAGTCGTCAGTCAGTTAGTCGTCCTTCGACAGTTAGTCTTCCTTCGACAGTTAGTCGTCAGTCAGTCAACAGTTAGTCGTCAGCCAGTCGTTAATCAGTCGTTAGTCATTCAGTCGCCAGTTCTTCGTATAAGAAACTCGCTTGCTGTTCACAACAGACATTTTTTGTAATCCCATCGCAATTGCAAATTGACAATTTTTCCCGCTGCGCTGACAAACTGCCCGAACTTGTCAATTTTTTTCTGTTCCGCTAGTCAATTCCAAATCGCGCCTAATTTATGTTGATTTTCCGAAAAACCCTAGAAAATTGCTCGTTTCCATGGTTCACGATTTATTGCACAATTCACCGCCACTCTACTCGCTGGAATATTGGAGTGGTGGCGGCTGCATTAGCGATCTAAGGTGATATTGTTATATCACCTGAGTTGATTTCTTGGCGGCGGCATGCGCTTGTTTTGCTCCATTTTGGGGGATTTTTGTTCAAATTCGCAAATAAATCAGCGTCAATTGCTCCACCCGATTTCTTTCTACTCGAATTTCGCGGTCTGTCGAATTAATTTTCCTTGTATACTAAATGGGGCTGCACCGCATGTTTTAAGAGCGGTTAATTTTTTCCGCGGCGGGAAAAGCTTGCAAGAAACCTCCGATAAACATGTGAATTAATTAGAAATTCTTCATTTCGCTGGAATATAGCGCGGTCTTATTTGGACCCAGCGACTGCCATTGCACGCCTAGCCTGCGAAACCTCTTTGCGAAAAGGTCAATCGAGCTACTTTTTCAATTAAAATTTTCCGTTTTCCTATTCAAGTGAGTATACCTGGAATCAGTGCAGCCGGGCGCGTGCTAAACTCAAGCGCTAAGCTAGGTTAGGTTACTAGGTCTGATGTATCTGCAGCCACCGGTCTGTCGTCTTTCTTTAATGCCAATGGAAATGTGAAAAAAATATTCTCGAAAATAAATTCGGTCGCTTATCGTCGTTAAAAAGAGAAGGGTCTCCATGTTTTTTTCTTCCTAGAAACCGTGATCTCGCTGAATGTTAGGAAAATATAAAAGGGCTTGGTTGGTTTGAAAATTACTAAAAATTGTTCCGTAAATTGAATTTTTTTTTATATTGTCGTCGTCTGAATTTATTCCTTGTTGACTTTCCGTGAACTTTGAAACCGCAACAAGATGGTAACCGAGTGTAGATCTTAAAAGTGATATTCCCCAACTTTAAATGCAGATTTTTCGATTTGAATAAAGATTTCGTAACACGTTCCGGCGTCGTCGTCATAATGCGACGCGCTTGGCGTTTTGCGAAATCAGAGCTGATCAGCAGATGATTATCTAAAGTAGTTTTACTATGATTTGCACCAATTTTTTTTTATAATGCTTTTACTTCATGGTCTTTGAAATATTTTTAACTTTTATCCTGGATCTCTGTTGGCTGTCCGCGGGTCTGTCGAAATACTAGCGCGGCGACCTAAGATAGACATCGTGAATAATTGAAGCTTGTTAAGTGCATATCGAGATGATGAAAAACGATTCGATTTCTGTTGGAAATTAGTTAAATTCGTTAACAAGTTCACTTGATTAGATATTGAGATCTGTTACTAGTGGGTTTTTAAAATTTTTGTTTTGCCATTTCGGGGATGGGAGTACAAGAAAACGTATTCTGATGTTGCGTGATTATTTAGCACGAATTTTGAAATGTTACATTTTTTGATACTCGTAGAAGATAATTATTTGAACAATTTTTTAAATCGTTTTTTCTCACATTTTTTTAATTTTTAGTCAGATACGTAAATTGTAGAAAATTTTATTTCCTATAATTTTAGTTACATGCGTTTTTTCATAAAATTGCATAGCTTTTGAGAGATTTTCAAAAAACAGAATTATTTTCAAATATCTTGAGACCCTTTAGAGATACAAAAAAACCGTTAAAGCAGAAACTGCAGAAAATTTCATTTCCTTTAAATTTGGTTATATTTATTTTTTCCCAAAAGCGCATAGATTTCGAAAATTTTTCAAAAAATAGTATTTTTTAAAAAAAACTTGTATGGGAGGTACCCGTTAGCTACCGTTACTTTTCCAAAAGTTAATAGAAAACTACGATTTTTGTAAAACTTATTTACAAAACATTTCAAGTTGCTAGATCAATGCGTTCTCGGGTTATTTAAGAAACGTACAACGGACAAACCGACAGACAGATGCACGGCCATCCCCATAATTTTGCCTGAAACGGATTTCGTATTGATCAGAAATTTTCTATCTGCCCCCATTCTCAAGTCGGTCTCCGTCATGAATTCAATACTTTCCTTCTATAGAAGAGGAAAGTAGAAATATTTTTTTCACTTTTCGCTAGATTTTGAGACATTTGGAAGTTCGGTGCGTCAAATTTGAACCTCACTAAAGAAAAGCTTAGAAATGTGCTTCTCTAACAACTGTTAGGTCAATTTAAGGTATGGTTGCCTTCCCGCCACCTTGCCCCATCCATTTTTCTCTATTTAAGGCTACCGGGGTATTTTTTAAAAGTGTTTGGGGCATTGTTTTTCGAGGGCTGTATTTGGGACGCAATACAAAAAGAACAAAAATAACCTCGAACGTCCTTAAATAGAGGACAGCATCCGGGGAGAGTATTTTTCCAACTCAAAGTAAGTGCAAAATATTTCTTTCTCCAACCAATTAGGTTAATAAAATTTTTAAGTTTTTTTTTGGGAAAACCTTACAAATGTTAAACTCGGTACCTAACGATTTACTGTGCCACCATTGGATCTAGTGTATCTTTAACAAAAAAAAACACACAAAAATCTCTGTAACTAATGGTGAGTTTAAACTTTCCCGTCGCAAAACAACTGCAAAATTGATTAATTCTGGTCATTTAAGATAAAATTTTCTCCGCGCATTTTGATCAAAATTTTTGCATATAAACGATTAACAAAGAGAGAGTAGCAAAAGGGCCTAAATCTATCACTTTATGCAAAAATATATCGATGCAAATAGAATCGGATAAAGCGGAAATGTCCATTAAAGCAAAGAAATTGTATTTAACAAAAAAAAAAACCACTGAAGAAATTGTACAAATGGCCTTCTTGTTAAAACAAACATTTAAAATATGTAGTTGTCTCCGAGATAGTCCTATGGTATAAAATATGTGTAAGTTACGGTAACTTTGCATATCGCAAATAGTTCAAAATCAAGGCCATCTAATGGCTATTTGTTTCGTTTACCGCATTCCGAGTTGATCTCTTATCGGATCACCAGCCGAAGACATATAAAAGTCAGAGTTCCCCAGCTTCAACTCGCCATACATTGATTTATGAGTTGTAAGTTTGATGTAATTAATTTCATGTGAGCGACTGACATTTACTTTATTTTATTTGATATAAGAGTACGAAAGATGTTTAGTCATCCGCGCAAACAAGATCAGCCACCCGTCGTCGACTATGGCCCAGCAGCGTGGACAGATTTAAATTGCCATCATGAGATTCACTACTGATTGATGGAATTGCAATGGATTTTGTTTGCAGTATGTGAAGTTCTTTTGGTCTATTTTTAAATCAGGAAAATGTAAAAAAATATTTCTTTAGAAAAATCCGCACAAAGATCTTTGAAACATAATTTTTTTTGTTGTTTTTGTTCGAATTTTTATCTTCCGCAAGGCTCGGAGCGTTTTGTCAAAAGTGCTTTTAAGACTGAAACATGAGTTGAAATATTTTCTATATGTTTCGATAACATTTTTCATATATGTTTCAACCACAATTCCAACAAACGCCAGTATATCACTGGTATTTTTTTGTTGTTAAATTTTCATCCGACATGAGAAGTAAATTTACGAAATTCGCGCTTTATGTCTTGATGGGGGTTTTTTTCCTGGCGATTGTTGGTGGCTACTGTTGTTACTGAATCTATTTATGCTGTATGTGGTGCTATTGTTATAAGCATTAATGTTGTGTGTCCTTGATGTAATTAAACGTGTCCAGTAGGAGGTCATTTTGAACGGGTGCCGCCGCGTCAAACGCCGTACAATTGCCGCATTTATGCCATGCTGAGATTTAGTGGCTACTGGATGCTTAGAGACATGATGCTGAAACAATTTGCTTAAAATGATTTCCGCCTTGAATGTCAGTTTTAATCAAATTGGACAAAAAGTTCTTTTATGTTCATTTAAAGTTGAACTGATTTAGCGATTAAATTACTTAGAATCGCACCATGGCTGGCGAGTGACTGATCGATTGCGTCAAAAAATTAACCACAAGACACGTTTTTTTTTAACAAAATTGATCGATTTTTATCAAGTCGCATGGATTTTGATTAGGTATCGGTTTAATAGGATAATATTTGATTGACACACGCCAGATTTTGTTGGGATATTTTTCTTGTAGGACTTGTTTGCGATGATCAAAACCTTTTGTGGTATTTTTGATGAGGGTGCGAAAATTCTTGATTAGAGCTGAAGCTTTTGAACAGTGGCCAGTGGCGTAACCATGTACAAGTCTGGAGCTCCTCGCAAAAAAAAAATTGTATGGACTCCCAAAAAGTTTCCATTTAGTGACCGAAATTTTAGATTTTCGAATCTTGGAAGATCGAGAATTTGTAGGGCAAAAATGCGAGGATTGAAAATTTGTAGATCAAAGATTTGCAGATCGAAAATTTGAAAATCGAAAATTTGAAGATCGTAGATTTAATTGAAAATTTTCATGGCCCCAAAGTTTTGACCAACCACCTCCCTGCCCTCCGCAATTGGTATGCGTGTTCCTGTTAGTCCCTTTGGACTTATTTTTGTATCCCGGAGTGGATTTTTCAATTTCCTACCCCCAAAAAAATTCCCCAGACTTCTTTTGTTTCAGTTGTGAAACTTATCGCCTAATTCTCCTTAAAAAATCTTCTGCCCGGGGCGAATTACCCCTTACCCCGTCTTTACTGCGACACTGGACTAATTTTAGTAATGAAAAATTCAAAAAACACTAAAAAAGTTCAATTCTTTGACGTGCCAAAACAAATTGCCAAGATTGATTATAAATTAAATATGCATTTCAATTAATATTTTTAGTGTGAAAAAATAATTGGCACAATCGAAGCATCCAATTTAAACATTAACTTCGGTTGTCATATTCAAGGCCTCTACTGTCTTTGTTCTAAGTTGGATGGATTTTATGGTTCTTTTGATAGATTTCCCAACATAATTCGATTGCATAATTTTTGAATTTTATGTAAACTTATTTATGATCGTTCAATCGTAAATGATGTTTGTAGGTGCGCCACAGGAGGTTGTCTATCGAGGCGCCAATTGTTTTTTAATCGCTTCCAGGTTGTGCAATTAAGTTTTCACATCTTTTAAGATTTTATGAAGATAAAATGAACCAAATCTATAAAAAAAAATCTGCAAAATGTACCAAAAGATAGTAATTAACAATTTATAAACAATATTTAGAGATTTTTCTATAAATGTTATTAAAATAAATCGTGATTTTCTTTAAATAAAAGTCATTGCAAATTATTTTACTCAATTATTAAGCCAGGAAAATAAAAATTAGTTAAAACTAGTGTGTCCTGATAAGAATTTTTTCGCATTTTTTAATTTTTATTAGGGATTTTATTTTTAAAACATACTTCTGGCTTCAGGGAGGGCCGTAGCTGCCGAAACTAGGCCGTGTGCAACCGCATATGAGGCACATGACTAGTAACGTGCATGCTTGACTTAAAAATCTGGCTATCTGGCAATTAAAACATTTTTTTTTTAGAATTATATTATCTTTTGGTTTTTAAAATCTCTCGGACAGCATTAAAAGATCCGAGATGCACTGGGTTTTACTTGGAAAACAAACGAAAGATTTAAGCGAGAAACTTGATTTTTGCTCAAATTTTCAAATATAATATATTAAAAAAAATTGGTGGCTATATCCTGTGAAAATTTGTTTTAGATCAATCTGGGACAGGATGAGCGATGGGAAAGGAGGAGGGAGAGGGGGGGGGGTGGCTGGTTGCAACACCAACAAATTTTTTTATGGCAAATAAAATTGATTTGGACGAAATCCAAGGAAAAGCAATTAAGAAATGTACACTGCTTTCTGGATCGTCGGGGTGACATGCCTAAGGGCGGGAGTTTTTCAGTCATTCCGAGACGTATGGCCAAACTATGAATGCATTGCGATTTTGATTATTTTTAAAAGCTTTTATTTAGCTTGCCTTCGTATCTATCTACCTGTCTGTTGGGGTAAAATCTTGCAATCGAATTTTGATCTACTTCCACTCATCCGATTGACTTGAAATTTTGCACACATATGAAGGTCTGATGACAATACAATATTTCGTCCTTGTAAGGACAAGGGGTGGTCCGGTAAGGATAACGTGATTATCCTTTTCCTCAAATTTTCCGGAAGATATCTCATCTGGCGGTTTTTGGGATCACTGAATCCGATTCTGACATTGAGAAGTCTGTAAGGATAACGGAAGGTCCTTTAATGATACCGTCATTATTCTTTTCCTCAAATTTTCCGGAAAAAATGTCAACTGTGGGTTTTTGGGATCACTGAACCCGATTCTGGAGTTAAAAAGTCCGTAAAAATATCTATAAAATTATGTTTTCCTTTATAGTGCATTTTTTTAAAATATAATCTTTTTTTTTAAAAAAACTGAATTTTTTAACAAATAATATTACAAAAAATAAAAATTTGCGTTTTTAAACGCCCCAAAGTATGCAAACTAGAAATACTGTACGATGACTGATCAATCGATTTACAATACGCCAGAAAGTCGGTCGCATCGTTTTATTTCACTGCTAGCCACCGTATTTTATTTAAACTTTTTATTGGTTATTCATATTACATGATGGCTTGTTATTCATTTCTTTTGGTACCTAAATCTACTGTTTAATTTTAACATAATAACGTTAACAATGGCGATGTAACGAGCGAACAACAAAGTGGCGAGTGGCTCCAACAATGCGCAAATAAACAATCACGAGGTAAATGCGCGCGCCTTCAAATAATGTTTGGAAAAAAAAATTATCCTTCAGGTGATTTTACCGTTCGCGTCTCACCTCTTGATTATTGGTTGGATCACAACAATAGAAGTTAATCTTTTCGCTATGGGAGATCCCAATTTCGGATTGATCTTTTTAAGGGCAATGCGGGGTGGGTGTTTGGTAAGCATTCTCTCGCCCTGCAGTAAGTGATCAGTTGGCAAATGGCAGTTAATTTCATCGTCGGACGGGACAATGCACCATACGAAATGATTTAAGCGAAATAATATTCGACGGTGACGTGTGTGACATATAATGGCTAACAAGGAAAGTCCACCAAGACGTGAAACCGATCGCGCATCCAAATTCAAATTTGATTCCAACAAATCCAAGTCAAATTAAATCCAGCAACAACGAATGGCAAGAGTCCACTTAAACTGATTGAATTTACGTTTGAATGGTTTTAGAGGTGATCTTACCTGTATGGATGGGCATTAGAATCTGTCGTTACAGGTATTTAACTACACCTTATGTTTAGACATGGCGGTTTTGGTTACGGCTTTGGGGCACCTTAAGGTATAGTCTGTAAGGTGGATAAATGCGATGTTTACCATACATATGAGGGGGAGGATTAACGATCGTGACAAAATGAAAGTAAATATATTTACATACTCAAATGATCCGGAGAGACCCAGAATATCTCTTGTGTTGTTGCGACGGTGGCGATCGGGCATAGCTCGAGTTGAGTTTAATTTAAAACTTTGGGTAGATAATTTGCAAATAATAATTACACATGTGGAAGTTGGCCACCATATACGGAAGCCTCGTAAAGTTTTTTTTTTTGGTCTTCAAATAACATTTATTGTTATTTTGTATTATCTTTGCAAGTGTGGCTAAGCGCTGCGGGGGTGAAGCGATGACGTTTTATGGGTGGAAAATAGCGAAAATTTCTCCTTTATGCTGATTTGTGTTAATTGCGTAGATGGCCTAATGGATTTCAGTTTTAAAATATGGCCCAATCCGTTAAACTGTGAAAATTTCAATTTCTTTTATATTCGATTACGGTCAATTGTTTCAAACAAGTTCAATTGACGGTTTGTTTCGGTTCAATTTCTATAGGATGCCAATGTTTAATTCATGATGGTTTGATGGAAAATTATGGGTGTTAAAATTTTAGGGGCATAGTTGGATGTTAGTAAATTGGTGAAATTAGAAGATATAAAGCCGTTTGTATCTACCAACGAAACTTTGCAACTTATGCCCAACTTACATTATTTAGGTCCCTAGGGTGGAATTGCGTGAGGTGACAATTGGTGGTGACTGTCACTCTTCAATTTTTTGGACTTCAATAAGATTGCAACTATCAACATTTTGCCCAAAATTGCATAATAAAATGTGATAACTGTACGAATATCACCTCATTGTGATTCTATTTTGATTAAAATTTGTAAATCGAGCCCCAAAAAATTCACCATATCACTTGTCACCGAACGCGATTCCAGCCCAGAATTTCTACGTCGGCTAACCTCAATTATTTTTTAAGAATAGTACGTTACTGCAACAGACACTTTAAGGACTTTTTTTGAAGACTAAAAATTTGAAGATCCTTTTTCAGGAAATTGATCTTGTTTTTGTGCTCACCTGCCTAAAGGCGTTTACTCCGCCCATAAGCGTCCTCCCTTTTGACGTTTTTCGCGATTTTTTCATGTCACCGTTGCACTTCCCCCCCCCCCCCCCCCACACCCTTCTTTTTGAAAGTGTGACGTATTTTTCAATCACCCCCTTACTATGAGTTGAAAATCGTTATAGGCAAAAAAGTTTTCTGATTCTTCTTCACTGAAAAAAGCGAAAAAATGTCACTCCTGTTTTCATAAAAATTTATTGCCCCAGAAATTTTAGAAAACTACTCATGAAATGTTGCTATTAGTAATGCGCTGCCATTCTGGCATCGCGATAAATTCAAAAATTTTATTTTTGGTTCTCATTTTCCCGGAATTTAGAAAAAAAGAAGCATGAAATTTTCACTGCAAAGCGGTGTACATTCTCGAGTAAATGCGCGAATTTTATTCATTCCCTTGAAGACTTCTCAGTTTGCATCATCATTCCATCAAATCACACCTTCGTGCAAATTGCATAATCGTGACTTTAAGAAATCGTCAGCCTGGATCTATTTTATTTCCATGGTTCACTACTTGCGTTTTAGCCCTTTCCCCCCACCCACAAATGGAAGTTATGGTGACCGCGAGAAAAAAGGGCCAACCGAAGAAATGAATTTGCAGCCAAGTTGAGGAAATAAAGAAATTTATTTTGACAAAGAAATTCAACTCTATGGTAGATGGTGTGATGATCCTGAGACACTTTTGAAATGACTTCTTCACGGTTTTCCCGCTTTCAGGTCGATGGGGGGAAATTTATTCATTCCAGTTAAGTATAATTAAATTTTATTTATTAAACAAAGACGTTCATATCAAGATCGCGTTTTTCTATACGATTTTTCCGAATATTTTTTTAAAGATTCGACTTTTGAAATGAAGTGATGCAAAAATCTTCTAAATTTTAACAGCTCGTTTGTTGAAAAACAAAAAAAACGAATTAAACTTGAGAAGCGTGACAACGTGCGAGTAATTTAGTAATTTACCAATCCGAGTAAATTATCTTGCTGTGCTTTATTACCGAGCATACTTTATGATCTTAAATATCATTGCACATAAATGCATGTACCGAACTTATGGCTGTTATTTCGCGCTCAAAATTCAAAAAAAAGAGGAAAAACTCAAATTTAAATTGCAGTTGTCTAGGCTAAAATTCTTAAACCTTTATTGCTCCTCAAATGGTGGTGGCTGTGTATGTTTGTTTTTGCACTTTTTCAATGTTAGTTTTTGTTAGGTTTTTTTTCCCAATTTGATTTCTTGACTTTACTTAAAAACCTTTAAGCTCGTGCTCACGAACAAGTATTTTTCATAGATCGTCAGCAATTAATCTTTCGACAGAGTCTAACGATAATAAATTTCAGATTAAAATGGTTTTAATGAAGGCCAATGGATTATGGCTGCTTGTTTAGTCGTTAAGGATTATTTTTTTGCGTTTATTTTTCCTCCTCAAACTCAATGTTACTCCATTTTCATGCAGATAAGAACTTAGAAATCTTAACCTGCAGAGAATTTAATCAAAAGTGAAGAGGAGGGCTGGTGGAGTTTGCGGGTGGGGAAAAATAAACATAACGACATTTACATGCAGAAATTTTCCATACCGCATGCCGATCTGTAAATGCGTTTTGTTTTCGTTGGGGAGTTTGTTGACGAAATTGGGGCCAATGGCTGGAGTAGATTTTTGCATGACTTTTAGTTATGTGCCACGAGCTGTCCAAATGATGTTTTTATGGTTTTTGTCATTACAAATTAATTGGATTAATTTATATCAATTTAGACAAACATCTGGCAGCTTAACATGATCATAATTTCGGTTTTGGAATCGTGTAAAATGCGTAATTAGACGACAGATATCTAACTCCAATTTGTTTTCATATTAATTTCATGGCGATCGAAAATCCATGTTTTGATTTCAAAAACTTCGATCAGATAAATGCAATGATCAAATTGTATTTAATCAAAAGTCCTGGATTCAGGATTTTTCCTGGCTTCCCGAAAACTAAAATTTTGTCCCAAATTATTCAATTTGATTTTATAATTTACTAGAGAGTGCGCCATTGACTTCTTCATGGTGCCCATCTTCCTCGGTCTTCGGCCTGGGGTCTCACTTTTAAAGCTACAGAGAAAGAGGTGGGGTAGATTTTATTGGACGAAAATTTTCCTTTAGATATTATCTCTGTCATTTGAAAAATTGGATCAAAATCCACTTGGAATTGCAGGAGATGGCAGGAGAGGGGTTTACTGAGAGAGGAGGCAGTAGAGTTTAACAGATGAGAAGTTTCTTACAAGCTGACCTTTCAAATTCCTTCGGATTCGTAAGAGTTATTAGGCGAGGGCTTAAGAAGAAAGGGGAAATTTGAAAAACAACAGAGATACAAGTCTCGACGATACTCTGATGTTGAACGGGGTAAAGTAACGGTAAATTTTCATTAAAATGAGCAGAAATTTTGCCTCAAATAAAACTGACTTTCCGTTATAATATTTACCGTTAATTTTCTTAGTGTAAATTTACCAAATCATAGAAAATTTCTTGTACCAGTTTAAATTTTTTGTACTCATCTAAAATTTACATCCGGCTAGTGGCGATTTTGGCGTCTCCGTATAGTGGTGACCACTTCTTCGGCACAGCGCTGTCCCTATCGAAGATGCATTTGTTATTAAACATGAAAAAGCAAGAAAAATGTGTGTACTTTTCGTTTGGGAAGTTTAGCTCTTCATTGAAAGCAATTCGGCGCATTTTGTTAAAAAAACTTGTCCTGCGGCGCATATTTATTAATTCTTTTTGCCAGGTTTTTTGTCTAAATCATGTTTTATTTTGTAGAAAAATACGAAATTTGGCGCAATATCTCCAAGTTATTTTCGACGCTTTCTTTCGGCCATCACCCCTTCCTTTATCACACCCTCCTTTACTACCCCCCTCCTTAAGTTCATCTTCTCCCGTCATGACACAAAATAAACGTGGCTACCCTACTTAACCTACCTAAATAAATGCTAGCATCCATTCTTTAAAAGCTTCGAAAAGTTTCCTAGAAATCGGTCGTTAAATTTCCAGGTTTTACTCGCCGTTATTGTTTGTACGACAATTTTTTTCGAATTTCAAGTGAATTTTTCCTCACGAAACTAGTTTTCCATTTGTTGCTGCAGCAGTTAAAAGCGAATTGAATTAGAAATTTGCGTATTCTCGTTTAATATAATTTCAATTGACATTTTATTGACTCCGATCAGTGATGTCTAGTTACGAATGTGCGAATAGACACACTTTATCTATTGTTCATTGTGCATTGAATGGGGCTCTTTCTTGTTGCAATCAACAACTTAATAAACTTGCAACAAAATCTAGGCCTCAACTTTTTAGCGAATTCCGCCTCATTCCGGCACAGTTCAAGATGCCTTTTAATGATTGCGGCGACAACAAGGACTGCGGGATGCTGTGTATTCAGTTAGAAATGAAGTGAATGTCACTTTTGATCTTAATTTACTCACGCATTCGTGGACTACGCGCCTTCCGATGGCTTCGACTTTGTCTTTGACAACTTTTTGACCGGATTGAGTTTGAAACAAACCATCGTTTTGGCGTATGTGTAGCGAAATCGGTTCGACTTCATCTCAAAAGTGAATTTCATTTTCGAAGACAGTCAAAGTCAAGTCAAACAACAATTTATGAGAATAATATCGATTGCAACTTTTGATATCAATTTAATTGAAACTGAAATAGATTTATCGACATGCCACACATGCGTGCGTGATGTTTACTGAATATCTCTGGACAACAATTTAAGATTTTAAATGATCAATGGGTGATTTTTTTTATTATTTTAGAAGAAATATACGCAAACTGGAGGCGATTATTTAAATTTCGAATGCATAAAAACAAGAGTGAAAATAGATTTCTTTCAATTGAGTTGATAAAACATTTTTATTTGATTTTATTATGGATATAAAGTTTCTTTTTTTATTCATATTTCTGTGCAATTTGAAAAGTCGAAGTTCAAGTTTGTTTCAAAGTGTTAAAAATGATGTTCTCTCAAGTGCTATTAAATTTCAATATTGATATGGGATTTTGATCAACACGCACTTGAAAATGAACTTCTAGTGCAAGAAATTAATTATTTTGGTCTTGGCTCTTTTTCTTGCAGAATCAGAAGTATTTTACTTTTTTGCATCGGCAAGATATTTTTAGAATCATGCAGATATTTAATGGTGAAAACCGTACTGAAATTCCGTCAAAATTGTAGGAGATAGCAGGAAAGGGGTTTACAAGTTTGCAGAGAAAAGAGGGGGTAGATTTTAATAGGTGAAAAGTCGCTTTGAGAGATGATCTATCTAATAGTAAAAATCAGATCAAAAATCCTTGAGCGGTTCACGAGATATCTGAAGAGGGGTACGAGGTAAGGGAAATGGTTTCCAATATAGTCGTGACATAATAAAAGTCTAACAATATTGTACGTTTTTACCCGCAAATTTAAAAAAAATACCAAAAAAAAAAGCTCACAAGTGGAAAAATGCGCCGCAGGTGAAATTTCTTAAAAAACTGGGGTTGGTTTACTATTCTTTGGTCGTATTTTTGCTAAGGAGCCAAATCAATTAAAAATTCACGTTAATTTTGATATATATTTTGAAAGGAAACTTTTCTAAAGGAAAATATAACTTTTTCGATTAACTCTAGATCGGCTGACTGCTAATAATTAAGTTTATTTTTCATCACGTCATGGGCCGGATTGGAAAGCCTTGCGGCCCATCATTTGGACAAATTCTACGCTTTAATTTTCAAACTTTCAGATTAAGTAACGCTTTCTGCGATGGGTTGCTACAAAACCCCGCAAATCTAAAAATTTGTTCCTTTTTGAACAAATAAATGAGGCTCGCTGTAATTTTACTATCATTTAAAAACTATAAATTATAGAAACAGCAGAGCAACGGGTTTCTTATTTTTGCATCAAAACCTTTTGTTTTCGATTGACCTGCAAGCAGCACATCAAAACTTGCCCTGGGTATGAAATAGACGCTACAAAAAGATGGATTGGAGCAGAAATTTTGTTTAACTTTCAAAACTATTGACTGGAACTGTACGCTAAAGTAATGAAAAGATTAAAAATAGTACTTTTTGTTTCGTTAAAAAAGCTTTTCTCACAAAAAGCCCAAAGTCCGGAGCCAAAAACTTAATTTATCGCAAGAAACATGAACAAATTCAAAGAAAAAACGTCAAACTTTTTCGTCGAGTTTTCTCTTTTTTAGCAAATCCTCAAACCTCTTTTAAACTTAACCTGCAATCATCAAAACTTCGTCAAGTTTTATCAAATTTCACATCCACCTTCGCTTTCAAAGAGATTCTACAGGTTCAACGTTCTCTCTCAAATGCACTATTCTGCATCTTATCCAATTGCTTTGTCGTATATCCACTATATCCACTTGCACGTGTATTGGTTTCTCATTTTTGGTCCAACGTTCGTTGAGTCTTCGTCAAATTTGGACGGTTATTGTCGGTTACGAAGGTATCTGCTGGAAAACGATTGATCAAAATAGCGGCAGCCGTGCTCGCGTGAAAACAGATGTCGGCATCGACTGCGCAAAGTTTATCATTTCCTTTCGAGTTGTTTTGAGTAATTTTTATCAATCGCCATTCGTACGTTTGCTCGTCGATTTCGTTTATGACTTTGAAAACTGGTTGATTTAGCAGTTAACCGAATTTTTGGTAAATTCGTTAGGAAGCAACCGGCACGCGTAGACCGTTTTTTTTGAGTCTGTTATATCGGCAGTTGAAAAGTTTTTGGTGCCCTTGTCTTCGATTCGGATGGTTCGATCCTACAGAAGAAGTGCCTAGAGAAGATCACTTTTATTTGAGTGTGTTAAGGGTTTCTGTTTTTTTTATTGGGATTTTAAATTGGGTCCGTTTTTTTGAGTACCGACCGTTTCTGTTTTAATTTGAACAGCTGGAAATCGAATGTTGTTTTTGTTAAACGTTAGACTCAATCAGCTGCAGTGTAAGAAAAAAGTTTATATCTTAATAGTGAGGAAATTAAAGTCGATCAAGATCGGTGCCGATGACATCAGTTCCGAGAAAGTGATCGCAAAGTTAATTAAAGTTGGGTAATAACACTCGAAAAATATCCACAAACTGTGTCAATTGCACTCAAATGCAATCGGTTGATGCGTCTTGAGGTTGTCACCGGTAAATCACCGTAATTAACCAAATAAAAGTGATATTGAAATATTAAACGGATTTTTAATTCAAATAAAACATTATTTCCGGTAAATGAAATGAATCTTTCGGTCGATTTAAGTGAAAATCTAATAACATTTCACACCATTGAGTGGTTTTTATTGTCCATTCATGAATCGTTGTTCATTTTTCGGCGAGTGATTTTTTAATTTGTTTTCAAATTAGACTCTGTACGAGTGAACTCGAACAATACTCGTACGAAACATAAAAAAGTAGTGAATCCATTTTAATAATAAATCTTTACCAAATTGAGGTCAGAAGATGCGTTAAAACGGCGAAATTTGTTCCATCGACTACTTCGACACTTGTTCCTTTTATTATTGTTTAAAAAAACTCAATCGCATAACCCCAAAATTTACTGGAAAAATAGAAAAACGTTTCATTTTTGTGGCTAAGAGTTTTTTTTTCTTGCTAAATTTTTTGTACATTTTATGTTTGTGTCTTGTCGAAAAAAGAAAATTCTTTATTCGTTGATTGTTTGTTTCATACATTTTTGTCCGTCCATTCATTTTTATTCACCTGTGAAAAAGTGCTGTTCTCTTGTCGTTACATTCAAGTTCAAATTGTTTGGCAGCTGCCGCTTCTTAACCTGAACTTCTTCCAAATGTCTTCAGGTTGATCTTCATTTATGCCTCAAAAGTTGGATTCAATTGAATATTTTTGTTAAGAGGCTGTAATTCAATTTGCCAGCAGCGTGTATTGCTTGCCCGCATTTATTTGAAAGTGATAGTTGATCTACAAAAAAAAAAATAAGTTCGTTTTATGTGTGTTTAACAGAAGATCAAGAAAAGTTGAAAAATATAATAAAAATTATTTTACGATGGTTTCATTAATGTGGCAAGAAAACACTTTTGCTTATTACTGGCATTAATTGTTTTTGTTGGGGTATAATTTTTGGATTAGCAGCTGCTTTTTTGTTAAAAAAAATCATTCATCGCTAGCAAAGGAAAATGGTTTTCGGAGGAAGATTTCGTATTAGAAGGTAGTTTTAATATTTATGTAATCTTTTTTTAAATTTCTTATCCAGAAAACCTTAGACGAAAATCGGAGCATAAGAGATTTTTGTTTAAAGATTTTGCAAAACACTGTGAAATCGAGTTGTTTTCTTTATCCAAAATTTATTTAATCAAAATGTGTAATATCTGAAAATTTTACGCCAATATATACTAAGCTTTGCTTTGTTTTTGTAAAGGTAAATATTTGTTGCTTTGCTTTAACTCAAGTCTAGATCAGGGATGCTTGAAAGTGGCGTCATCAAAATCACAAGTTGCGAAAGGTGCAAAAACCGAAAGGCGATCACTTACATATTTTAGTGTTGTAGCAAGGTTGGTGACAGGACAAGATGCTTTGAGCGATTAGTTTTTTGGAGTAGTAAATTACAGTCCATAATAGACAAGTACACAAAATTATTCCGAGAAATCACAAAAAAGTCGCCAAATTTTTGGAATTTCAGATAAAACTCCAAATTTTTTAGAGGTCAAAAATCACAAAAAAGTCACCAAATTTTTGGAATTTCAGATAAAACTCCACATTTTTTAGAGGTCAAGTACAGTTTGTGTTTTATTGAGAGAAAAAATGGTTAAAATCCTTTGAAAGGGAAGGGTAGGTAATTTTCATACCCGCGCGAGTGTCATTAAACCTTGCTACGCCAGTGAGCTTGTTGGATATGCGCTTCCCTCTGGTCATTTAACAGTCGACTACAAAATCAACATCAGGCTTTTTTGATTGTGTTTTGTCTGTTTGCGTGCTTCGGAATCATGAAGTAATTTTAAGGCTTGAAACAAGAAATGTAAGCGTGGAGTGGTTGCCTGAAGGCGGATTTACGTCTGGTTGACATTAGGCTAGTTGCTAGTTGATAGCAGCTAGCAACTAGCACAAAAGTTGAAAATTTGTTACTGGTTTGATGTTTGTTCAACAAGCAGCTGTCAGTATACTAGTTGCGTCTTAGTTGCCAGTTACTGTCAACTAGCAACTAATCTAATGTCAACTGGGCAGTGTATCAAAATTAGATATTTAGTCCTTCGTCCTAAAAAACAAAAACATGTTTTTAAAACAACATTTGATCAAAATTTTTGTAATTTTTCGTAAAAATCAATCAATAATTTTTGATTATACTATAATATAAAAAATCAAAATCGTTTTTAATCCGCCAATATTTGTTTATCGTTTCACAATCTATTGCGACTAATATTTTTTAGAACATTGTGTTGTGTTTTCAGTGAAAAACAAACGTTGCGTCGATAACTGGTTCCTGGAATTTTTTTTCAATTTTTGATAAAATGCATTTTCAATGGCAAACTGTATGTCAAGTAAATTATAAAAACGTACGAAATCGAAGGTGTAAATATTGCCAATTGCAATTACTAATTTAGCAGAATGGAGCACTTTATATCGCTATTTGAAGAAATTCAACTGAGATTAAGGTAAATCACATATGATCAGATAATTCACATTATTTGATAACAAATAGTGTCTTTGTTTTGTTTTTTATACTATAATTCTTGGATTTGGGTGAAATTTCAAGGGTTCCAGTGATATTTCAAGGTTTAGACTTCAGTTTAAAGAAGTAAAATTTCAAGATTTTGAGTGAAATTTCAAGATTTTGAGTGAAATCTCAATTTTTTTTAGTGGTATTTTAAGACAAATTCAAGGTTTTAGTAAAATTTCTGGATTTTGAGAAAAAATTTCATGATTTTCATTGAAATGTCAAGACTTACAGCCGTATTCTGGCGTTGTGATACTTAAGTCACAAGTCACAAGTCCATAGAATTTGAGGCTCTTGTGACCGAGTTGTGACTAGTGACCGTAGCTAGAATAAGGCTGTTAGAGTGAAAATTCAAGGTTTCGAGAATAATTTCAAAATTTTGAGTGAAATTTCAAGATTTTGAATAAAATCTCAATATTCTGAGTGGTATTTCAAGACAATTTTGAGGGAAATTTCATGATTTTCATTGAAATGTCAAGACTTAGAGGGAAAATTCAAGATTTCGTGTAAAATTTCAGGATTTTATGTGAAATTTCAAGGTTTTGAGTGAGAATTTAAAATTTTGAGAGGACTTTTTGTCACACTTTAGAATTTTTGAAATTCTTTGCTAATTGATGTTCAAAGAAAACATTAATAAGCTTGTAGAACTAAAAAAAAACACATGAGGCCTTTTTTCATTAAAAATGCATTTTTTTACAACTTAAGTTTTTATCTCGAATCTGGAATTGCTTTAAAAAATTTATCATTAAAATGATTATTGTTTTCAAAAATAACATTGGTGACATCAATTTTTTCATATTTCTCGCGATCGCAATTTATGTCACAATCGAAAATTAAAAATCATTTGAAACAATAAAAGATTTGAATTAATTTTTATTGCTAATCGTAACAAGGCTTACACGGCTATAAAAAATTGTGACTGGTGCATAGTCGATTTGAATTTTACGACAATTCGATATCAATCCGCGGAACTTTAACCTCTTATCGGTGGTTGGGTTTTGATTAAAAAAAATCTACTTACATGCTAAAAATTGAATTCAAATTTAAAAAAAAAATACCTTATCTGCGAAATTCACGATAAAGTTCCATTCTCTGGACATTTTTGCACGTATGCCATTTACATGTTTTGTGATAAAAAAAATAAACTTTTTTGAAGGAATTTTTCTATGTGGAATCCGAATTTTTCACATAAAATATGAAATTGTCTTCAGATAGCAGCATAAATCATAATCAGGTTGGTTACGGCTCAACATAACTAGCAATTTTCATTTTTTTTATCACAGACAAAATCGTAATGAATCACTTGATAAGAGTTGAGTGACTGACTGACACATTATAGGTGTGTCAACAGCAATAATTGTATTTTTTTTTGTCATTTCTTCCGACTGATAAGGAATTTTAGCAAATTTGTCCGGCTTTCAACAGATAAATATCGGCCCAAAATCTGTTTATGTACTCAACTACGAGTCAATTTCGATGTGTAATCAAATTGATAAATAAATGTCGGGTTAATGGAGGGATTTCTTAGCTATTAGCCACTAATCTGGTAATTTGTCAACTGGAAATGAAAACAAATTTACGATTTACAATGACGAATTTAGCACCCTAAACTATGGGACGGTTTTGAAGGAACAAAAAATTGTTATTGCATGTGGGAAATCTAAAAATAGATGGAAATATATGACGACATAGCCTTGAAATTTATTCCAGAGAAAAGAAGGGCACAACCCCAATAAAACTCCTCCCGAGGCTAGGCCTTAAAAAAAACAACGAAAAAATAAAACTCTCCCAACCCGATGATGAATAAAAGTTCTGTTTTTTTCGTGTATTTATTTTTCCCCGTAATTTATTTTCATTTTCCTGACTGATTTATGCTCGTCGGGGTATTAGGCCAAACAAAGGTTTAAATCTATTCTAGCACGCAAATATCGCACGGAGTTTGTTTGTGTGTATGCGATATGGAAATCCATTATTATATTTTCTCCAAACGACTGTGATATATCGTCAGAATAGTGGAAATTCTACTTTTTCGTATTTCTGGGACGGGCTTAGGTTCGGATTTACTGCCATAAACCTTTTTGAAAGTGAAAAAAACAAAAGTTGTGGGACACGCAAAATTGTTGGGTGATTTTTATTATTACGGTGATAAAACGCTTGGAAAATGGACAATTTTCTAATTTACGATTATCGCTGGTTGATGGAAATTTCGCATCACGGCGAAAATCGAAACAAAATCCGAAAACCCCAGTGAATATAGACAGAAACCGCGGTGGAAGTGAAAAATGATTAAGAAATGCAAATTTTCTTTTTTGACATAAACGGTTATCGTCGTGTGTTTCACGTCTTTAGTTTTGTTGTCATCAGGTAATAGCAATAAATTTGCATCATCGGAAATTAACGTTTAGCCGTTATCGCTTGGTGGCTGATATTCATAAAAAAGGTGTGTCAAACAGTCAATAGTATTTCAATGACCGAGAAATTAGAACTTGTATGTTGCACGTTTATTAATTTTCACAAATTTTTAATCGATTTTTTGCGCTAATATGCTTGAAAATTTTACCGATTTTTCATATTTTATAATTAATTGATTTGTTACGGAGGCAAACATTTAGATTACGTTAGGGTCAAGTTTATACAACCTTTTGAAACCACCAAATTTATTAAAATCCACCGTAAAATGCAGCGCCATTTGATTCTTCCAATTTGTATTCATTCAAACGTTTTTTGTTAATTGAAAAATTTAAAATTAGGATTTGTCCATAAAGTACGTCACATTTTTAGGAGGAAAGGGTCTCCAAATCAAAAAAAACTCCATACAAAAATCTCGAAAAAATAAATAATAAAAAAACGATTTCAAAAACGCTCAAAAGTTTTTAAAAAAATTCAAAAAGTATAAAATTACTTGTTTTTCATACTCCATCCGTTCAGGTCGTACTGTTTTTGTGATATCAAACTCCCCAATTTGATTTTGAAATGGCAGAGGTGAGGGGGCGACAGTTATCTGATAATTTTGAAGCAAATCAATCCGCTAGTTTTTATTTTATAGCTATTTTTCAACTTTTTGACAAGTCAACTCTGGCCTGTAACAGGCAGACGGAGTTATCCATTACATGACACTACATCTTCGAAATACCAATCTCAGGTCAACACCTAGGCGTAAAGTAGGGCGTAAGGAGTGTGCAGCTCCTTACGCCCTACTTTACTTGCTGTAGGCATAATATTCAAATTTGTCTCACCACAGGTTGACACATTTTTGCTTTTCTTATGTAGGTGTACGTGCGCCTAGGATAGGCTAAATTTTCCTACAGGAAGCCGTACTCAACTTGCCGATTTTTACTCAATTTTTCTGAAACGGTTCTAATAGTTTGGAACCATTTTTTCAATTTATTAACACGTTGACTGCCAGATCAATTTTGCAAAAATGTAATGGAGATGACAAAACATGTAGACGTATGTAGAATGTACGTATGTATGGAGCTATGTATGTATGCATGTAGATTGTAGACCCAGCTATCGAAAATGATAGCCTTGGCCGCTCATGAATCATAGTGCCAATTTTCACTGACTATCAAAAATGATAGCCATGGCAGTCAATGTGTTAAAACAACTACGAAAATTTTTTTTTTCAATTTATTAAAACAACTACAACAGTCATGAATTTTGTGCCTATATTGACCGGTTTCAGTTATTTTAGCAATTATTTGTAACAATCGATGAAATTTTCAAAGTTTTTCGCGTTCGTTTTTCAGCTTGGCGGCCATTTTGGCAGGTCCGATTGGCCACTGTTAAGATTCCAGGCTAACTCGAATTGGGCGGATAAATACACCATAAACGTAAAACAAAAAATTACCCTTTGACTCATGCGCCTCTTGTGTCGTGTAATTAAAACAGAAAACCAATTGACTTTTGGGTTTTGCCGCACTGGATAATGTGTGAAAAGTCAGGGGTCAAGAACACAAATAAATAATAAGCCTTTATTATAAAGAACAATTTTTTTTTCATAAATTTCAATTTCTAGCTTACTCGAACCTCGATAATTTGAACTTGAAAGGTGTGGAAAAATAAGTCGAGTTATCAAGAACTTCGAGAATATCGAAGTCCGACTCATCGAGGTGCTACTGTAATCAAAATATCTCAAAAATTATGAATTCAAAAATTTCATTTTTATAGCTTGTGCTCTGTTGAAACTCGCCTTTAAAACAAAATCTTGACCTCGAAGGGTTTAATCAAACAATCGTTTATTTCTACTATTATATCTACCCTTTAATGTAAACCGTTAAAATGTGTGAAAATCTTTTATTATTAATATTAAATACTATTTTTAGATGATCGTTTTTGACATACTTTTACCAATTTTGAAATTTGCAAAAATTTATTTCAAAGCATAAATTTACCATTAATTAAATATTAATATGCAAAACAAAATAATTTTCCTCATAAACTAAATTCGATAAAATAAAATAAAAACCCTTCTCTCATTTCAATAATAAAAAAATTCACGAGACAACAAAAATATTCATCTGTTAAAATCTAATTTCTCCACATCAAAAAATGTTTGATATTCATATTTAATAGTAGATACAAATCATTAGTAATTTACGATCCAAGACTAATGACAATAATTACAGTATCTGATGATGGAATTTTTTAATTAATATTTTTTACGGTGTCGCCGGCATTTATCTCGGAAAGGGAAACATACTCGTATACTGATGACACTTATTTCAACTGTAAGATTAAAAAATAAATAGTAATTCTTATTGCAGAACAAAGATGAAATCGCAATTATTAAAAAAAAATATGACAAGAGAAGAACATCTTATTATAATTTCATGTTCATGTCGACCGACGATAGACAACTTCATTTCGAACTTCAACTTCATCTCGACAAGGAAAAGCATTAGATTAGAACATAATTTTTGTTTTGTGACTTCATCTGTTACTCGATAGAACATCTTAATTAAGATTTCACAATTACCCCAATGCTGATGTCGTTAGTTGCCATTCAAAGGCCCCACTTCTCGTCCCGTTTTCTGCTACTGGTTTTGTCCTACCGTCCGCTCGTCATTTGAACAAAGGTTCTGTCATACTCGTATGTTCAATTAACTGAGGGAGTCACGAGTCATGACCGCTCGAATCGCGATTGTTGTTGTTGTCCGCCGTCGCATTTCCACGGTGGGCACGTTTTCCAGTGACAAACGCCGAGACTGTCACCAGCGATTTTGATGACAATCAGCAGAGCTACTGGTAAAATGACAACGACTAACTCGTAATATACCTCGTGCCCTTTTTATTTAAATAATTGTACAATTTTTATTTTTCTTTTCATCATTTTTTAACTCACTTAATTTAGTAAAAAAAGCATGCATTGACGAACATGTAGTCGCATGTCATTTAAACTAATATTACCCTAAGGCCCATCGGTACTGTGGCTCACTTAATTAACTGATGGGTCATTTTAGCGGTGCATTTGAATGTTTTGACCCTTCTGAACTGAAAATAATAAAAATAAGCATACAAAGAAAAACCTAGCGGGAAAATGCAATTGTTTTTTTTGTTAATTCGAAAAATAAAACCCCCAATTGAACCCAGCCCAATCCCACAACGCATAAAAGACCCGTGACCCGAAACCGCTAGACACTGAAAAGTGCGGTCATGCAAACACGATAGACGTTCGTTTTTTTTTCTGATATGATTGACATGAGAAATTAATTACACGATTAAATGAGTCGTGAAATGACGTCAGTTGAAAGAAAATCGTATTGTGCTAAAGTGTGGAAAAATCAATGGAAAATACATTTGGTATTTTATAAATGATGCAATTGAATTGTTCTGAGCGAAGTTTAAAAAGCGTTTTAAATAATATGGCGACCCGTTATTGGGAAATGTGGTTGTCACGGTTTCAGGGAATGTTAGAAATTGAGGCAATGGAAAAGTAGTTTCTTTAAAAAAAATCGTGAAAAGTATACTACTTTAGGTGAAAAGAAGTTGTATTTTTCATTATTAGCTGTATTTTCGCCCGCGACTTCTTCATTCATCATTCAGTGCAGCGAAACTTAGCAGTTATCTAGTGTATGCTGCTCAGAATTCGGATGCTCGACACTAGAGGCGCATGGACGAGAGGGGAAATTGTTGGTAATACTGGAATGTTATCTACGATACTATTTCAGTGTAGATACTAGAAAAATTATGTATTCTAAGCACAAAAAAATTTTTTTTCGTCTTTTATTCTCGAATTTTAAAATGCAAGTGTCGCCAGATTAATGTAAACAAACTCTTAATGCATGGTTCTTTATCGAGAGCAAGAAAACCTGGATAAGTGGAAAATACAGTTGTTGTATTGCTCTGCGGCCCAGAAGTTTTTTGCATGAAATTTAGTACCACTGTTACACCTCCACACTAATTTTACAAAACAGGTCAAAATTCCTTCAGTAGTTAAGTAGATAATAGCGGGGGATCGCAGCGGGGGGGATCGCAGCGGGGGGGGGGGGGGGGTGATATGATTTTCGTGGAAAATTATCTCTGGTGGTCAACCTGCCCAACAGTGAAAACCGTATCAAAATCCTTTCGTGGCTTCAAAAGATAACTGGTGGGAGGGTGAGAGGAGAGTAGATTTTCTGGGATCCAAATCGGTTGGGTGGTTGTTGAGCCAAATTCGGACCTAAAGACATTAAATTTTATACACCAGATTTAATTATTCTCGCTGCTCGAGTTTATTCGATCATGTATCCATTATGGTAATACCAATTGCGATGTTGCTCGAGTCAACTCAAGAAATGTGAAACAGTGCATATTTTCAGGATTTTTGATAAAAATCTCTTTTAAAAAAATACCTTTTTTTAAACTTCAGAATCAGGAAGTCGTAGGACGCATTCCGCAATTGTGAAGTGAAAAAGAAAAACAAAAAGAAGTTTCCTTTATTCAAATATCACTCAACAAAATCCGGATACGTTCATGAAAAAGTGTGTCGAATTTCCCACATTATTAATATTGAAAGACCCCATTTTAAACTGCTTCCATTAATTTTATATAATTTTTATTATTTCCACTGACTACACTATCACTTCATTTCAGTAGTCGTTTGGTCTATCGCATTTTGAGCTAATTTACCTGCAATTCATTTTTCATTAGCTTCTTTCGCTCCACTTGAAAGACAAATGAGGGAACTTTAATGGCGTTCTAAAGTGGGTTATTTACATATCTTGCGATTACAGAACACTGGGGGGTTTTTTTCATTTATAGATAAGACCAACAAAAATTAACAACAAACGATGAACAAATTCATAGCCTTTTCGAACGTGTTTTACTACAGAGGAAGTCATCGAGAGATACACCTGTGTCAGTCAGGTGGGTTTTCTGTTATCTGGTCAGGCTACCGACACAACGTCTACGTGGACATAAAACCGTCGTTACAATCAGGCAGCGTTACGGTCGGTTAATTCTCACTATTAAAGATGGACGAATAATGGAAAATGAAAAATAAAACTAAACTAAAGAAACCAGAAGTGTATAAAATAAAGTGAGGGTGCCCTTGTTTCTAGAGTCCATGCTGTTCTAAAATAAATGCCTGCCCTTGATTCCAATTGAAATCGCCGCCCGGACAGACAACCGCGATTCCGATTGTTGGAAATATTTTTGTAACAAATGTTACGCCCAGCCTGGGAAAGTCCAGGAAAATTCTACTGAATCGTGCAATTTAATGGATGGAATTTATTTTAATAGCAATGCTAAGTGAGAGAGAGTGTGGATAATTAATAGATATTCATTAATTTTTCCTCTTTAGGGGCATTTGTTTGAAATGGAAAAAATTTCGAATGTAAGTTTCGAGGAATTGGCAAAGCGAAATTTTCCTTGGCGATTATTATAATTTTGGTAAATTTCTAAAATTGTTTCTATGCAAATTTTTTGATGTTCTATTTTGGGTGAGAATTTTTCGGTTTCATTTGAATTTGTTTTTCTTAAAGAAAATGAAAATCCCTTTCTTTTCAGTTAAGTAAAAATTTCACTGACCTGAACTATTTTTTTTTTCTAAATCAAATTAGTAAAAAATGAATTTGTCTTATATCTAAAATGCTAAAGTGATTCTCCTCATCTGTGTCACTTTTTTAACCCTCTCAATGGCTGGGCGAATGCAGAAACCGGGATCGCCCTTCACAAAATCTAAAGTTTCACTGACTCAGACTTCAAAAGACAAAGGCATAGTGGGTCAGTGTTTAGAAAAGTGTCCATTCAATGATGAAAATTAAACAAAGCGTTTAAAAAACCGTTACAGAAGCCGCTAAATGAATTTAAAGGTCTGTCCCATATATAGGACAAATCCATTGAGAGGGTTAAAATAGAAAATAACATTAGAGGCAAACTCTGAGTCGTAGGGGCAAGTGGTTTTCGAATATATATTCTTTAGTGTTCTAGGCTGTCCGTCAAACCAGTGTTCTCCATATTTCTCACGCCCTCCCCTGCTATTTTCTGAAACGTTATAGTAATTTTGATGACATTTTCTCCACTGAATAGATCGTCCCCCAAGAAAAGTTTTCGCCCACTAATATCGACCCCCTTCTTGATTGTAAACCCCTCTTCTGCTATCTCCTCAACCGTGGGTGCAGTTTTGATGCGGTTTACACTGTTGGGCAGGTAATTTTCCAAGGAAAGCTTTTGGTAAGGATTCATACCTGTAAACTCCCCTCCCGATATCTCCTCAACCGTTGGAGCAATTTTGGTACTGTTTTCGACATTAACTTGTATCATAGTGTTGATCGAATTAAGACCAGGAGGGAGTGGAGGGTTTCGAAAACGCGAAAATAAGCGTTATTATATACAAAGTTTTTAAAGATTTCCAATAATAAGTTGCTTTTTTTAGCCTAGAGTACAAAAACGCCTAGTCTGACAGTTTCCAAATGCTATCACAAAACTGGATTTGTAAACGTTTAGTTTTTTGACACAGTGCAACCTTGATATCTCGACGTCCTCGATAACTCGAAGTTTTTTCAATCCACTTGACTGTATTTCTATACAAAATGAACCTCGATATCTCGAAATTCTCCATAATTCGAAGTTTTTTTCTGACTCCGTAAGCTTCGACTTACCGAGGTTGCACTGTATCTAAAATTTTCATCTACATATTCAGGGCTACAACCGGTTTTCGGTCTTGGTCGCGTGGCGATATCCTTCAACTTTGTGTCCTCTCTTTGCACATTGTGTCCGCGTACCCAAACTTTGATATTTGTAATTTTCAGTAGGGTTTCAGTTTTAGCTTGAGGTACATTTTTTATTTTTTTTTCCAATTCATTAAAAAATTTTTGTTTGAAATGGTAAAAAATCGTTTCTCAAATAAGATTTCGTTGAGTAAATATTTTAAAGTGCTTTTAAATTGAAATCCTTGGATAATTTGTAAACAAATAAAAATATCTATCTGCAATAAACATTTTTATTCAATTTAATTAGAGCTCCGAAATTTTGTTTTTTTTAAGAAAAAGATTTTCGATATCTTAATCACTTATCATCTGTGAAAAATTCAGTATATATTTCGACTTTGATCTAGGCTAATTAAATTTCTCTTCACCTATCTTAGATGTGTTTAAGAAAACCGAAAAAAATGTGGTAAAATAAGAATATTGGAAAAAACACACACCAAACATTATTGGATTTCCAAAATTAGTCTTCTTGTCTGAGTCACACGAACGCAACTGGCGTTCTTATAAAATTTCCTTCACAACTTCTTATGGTTTTCTTATTTTCACATTCAATTTAGAAAATTCAATAAATTTCGAATTACGCATCTAAAAATATTTTCAGATATTTTTGGATAGACTTTGACTATCGATAAAGATATTTGAACCGGAAACTCTCATCTGACAGTAGGTTTGACATTTCTAATAACACGATCTTAACAGGGCAGGGATTATAATAAATTTTGGGAACCAATTTTTAAAATCAAAATGTAGAAATGTGAAAATTTCAAGCATCAACAGAGATGAGTTTTTGTTTAAAATTTATTGAAAACATTTGCGAAGAATTTTTTTATAATGTGAGGAATTAATTTTCTCTCACATTTCAAACAGCAGTCGTTAAAATATTTCAACCGGAAAATTAACAGAAAATTCCAAAGTGTTTGAAAAACATTCAGAAAAGCGTGCGGTGCTGCATTTCGTTGTTTTATAAAAACAAACCGAAAATATTTGGTAATTCTCGTCAGAAATGTCAAAAAGAAATAAAGCGATGTCAGTCAAAAATGAAATGCAACGAATTGGTCCATTTTTAACACGAATAGGTTTTGTTAGTGATTTTTTTTTTCAGAGTAAAAATTAAGAAATTTTTGAAATTGATACGACTAACTGTTTGCGCATGAGACACATATGTCTATCGTCTTGTATTCAATTTTCGAGCAAATCTGCCAATCTATTTCAAATATATTTCAAATGTGTAACCTGTCACATTGACATAATGACATAAACGCATAGTTTTCAACAGTGTTGCGGTTAAAATCGAATGCCTGCACTTTTGCCGGTCACAATTTTTGAATGTTGGCCGTTTGTTATTTGTTTGGTCTGCAGACGAAGGTATTTGAATGAATCCCCGGTGCATTTCGATCATAATCCGAAAATAGTTTCCTAACCGAAAGACAAATCACTTTGAAATTCCATTTGTGTGTTTCCCAGATGCCACCATTCGAACGATAAGAAAACGCAGCGGGATATTTGAAAATTGCATTTGTGACGGTTAAGATGCGTTGCCGAAACTAGAAATTGATGACCGAGTCAGTTTTTATATAGGAAAATACCTGAAATTTCTACAGAATTCTGGAAATATAATATTATTAAATAACATTATTATATCAAAGGTTTGATGCTTTTCCATTACTTTTTAACGTAAAAACGGATGAACCGATTGTTTTTAAACTGCCTGCGAATATAAGTTTAAAATTCAGGTTCAGCATTAGGTAAATCAAAACTTTTTAGAGAATTTTTTGTGTCTATCAAATCGCGTCTATCAAATCGCGTCTATCAAATCGCGTCTATTTACAAAACATCAGAAGTGGGATCTATTTCTAACACTTGAGCGCTCAAGGGCTCGAACCCCCTCTTTCCCCTCTCCCTTTCTGCCTTGTTCCACATAATGTCGTTGTTGTATTCTCCTATTCAGTTTAAATCGGACAAATCAGAAGTGGGATCTAAATTTGAGGCATTCGTCCTTCTGAAATCTTTATTGTTATAAATTTCAATTGATCAGAAGGTTTGCAAATTCTGTGTATACTTTTTCAATTAAAATAAGTTGATATCCCACTGCTGAATTTTTGTTTTTTTTATTTCAACGTCTTTGACACAGTTTTTAGCAAAAAAAAAATCCCTGAATTTCTAAAGAGAAAAACGATAGTAAATTCAACAGAACGAAAGTCTTTGAATATCTGTGGCTATCTTGATTCTTTTTCTACACGAATTTTCAACTACTTTTAATTTTCTTGCCGATTTTCATCCCAAATCCTTCTCTTTGGCCACCATTATATGAATCTGGCTTGAAAAGTACAAATTGGCGGCTATTTCACCTCAAAACTCATCTCTCAGTAATTAGAAATATTTATAGATGTCAGTGAGAATGAACTGATAGATTCTTTAGGGACTTTTGGCGCCGTCGCCCGGTCGTCGTGTCCATGGCAGCACGCTTGGTCACTCTCCATACGCCGCGCCAGCTCCAACCCATTTGAAAATCTAAAAATTTCTGCTCCCAATACTAAAAATATATAGTATTTCAAGTGTGGCTGACAATTGACGGCAGACGGGCGGCATCTTTGCTACATCGACTATTCGAATATGTTCCATATTTCGAGCGGATTGGATTTTATTAAACTTTCAGGAATCTTACAGATTGCACGCTGTCTGATAATATGCAGAAGCATTAAAGATTCCATGGTATAAAATTCTTACTCGGTACATTATTATGTTTCTCGTTTTGGATTTCTTGAAGATGCCACTCTATGCCGGACCAAAAATGGTGCACATAGCAAATCCCTCTATTGGGGCCGTCTTTGATTAAATTGCTTTTCTTAGTGCTAAGACAATCTGCACTTGGGATTTAAAATGCATGCCGCGTTCAATGTTTGATGTTTTATGGAGTTTTTTTTATAAATTTTAAATAAATCGATCAGAAAATAGAATTCAATTGAAAATTTATTTATGCTCGTTGCCTTTCGCAGTGGCAATGATCAATCCTCCGTCTGTCCGTCCGTCCGTCTGCGGGAATTGTTTTTTAATGTTTGAACGCATTGCGAATGGATTTCTATATTTGGTGCATTTATTGGAGCGCCATAATGATTAAAAATCAATCATCGTCGTGTCTGGTGTTGGAGCAACATTTTTAGGCCTATGGTTGGTCATTTTTACACCCGTTCTAGTCTTATAAATTATGTTAATAAGCGATTTATAACTGTAGGAATATTCATCAGCTTGTCATTATATGTTTTTTAGATTCTAAGCTCAGTTATGACAATGATCCCACTTCTGACTTGATTTTAACATACTCTTGTGATATTCTTAAATTATTTTTTTCGTTTGCGCAAGAATTTTTGTTGTCTGATAAGTAAAACTTTAGATATTGAGAAAAATCCCACTTCTGAAATGGGATTAATGAGTGCACGTAAAATTTCAACTTTATATCGTTAATGTTTCGAAAATTACTTGAGAAAAAGAGGTACTGCTTGGTATTAACGACACCATCAGTCCACCCTACTACTACGAACTGTGCCGTTGATGGGTTGCCACGCAACCCTACAAATGTTGCAAATCATCTATGGTTGGAAATCCCTGTAAATCTATAGATGGCAACAGGGGCGAAAAATTGTTACGAAACCCCAATTGAGAAGGCGTAGTTCCACATTTGGCATATATAGCTAAGGGTCGTTAAATATAACAAATGTGTGATAAAACAGAGGTTGGTCTGGTGACAACTAGTTTAATATTCGGCATTTTTTTCTCAATTCGTTGAGTAGTTTCATTACAAAATTTGCACAACACATGCGATTTAAATTCTGAAAGATTTTTTGCGGTGCCACATAAAGCCTTTGTGAATTCTCCTTTGGTCGACGAAAATTTCAAAGACATTTTTTTTTGTTGAACCGATCTTCAAAAGCCTCAACACTTTTTGAAAGTTTTTTGAATCACTTTTAACACTTGTTGCTAAAATTAGCGTAATATATTTTATGGATGGCCTTTAACTTCAAATATGCGAGACACGAAACTTTCGTGTTGATCCCACTTCTGAGTTAGGCAATTTACAACTTTTTTGGTATTTTTCCAACTTTTAAAAACGAATTTTCAGCAACATTTTTCACAAGTCGTATTCAATCTTTATTTGCCACCTTTCTTGAGCACAAACTTCAAATTATCTCACTTCTGAATTAAAAAATCCTAAAAATCAATGATTTTTTACAGGAAAATTGAACTTTTTCAAACAAATCTCACCAGGATTGTTACTAATCGCTGATCGAAACCCCTTTTTAAACCCAATTAAGGCACTCATAAAAGAATAGCAGCCATAAAAGAATTTAGTTCCACGCGATCATCACCAAATGATCGATCAATTTGCATTAAAGACAAGTAATTCCAGTTAAAATTTATACAAACTTCCTTTCAATCTCATGGGATGTGGCCGAGTCCATAGAAGCTTATTCTAAAAAGATTTACGATCAGTCGTAAGAATCTCCATGATCCTTACTTGTTCACTGCACACAATTATTATGTGAACAAAACGCTGTAAGATTATTGTCTTACAGTTTTTGTTTCCATTCCGTTTTGGTAAATTGTGTGATAGCGAGTAATTGTTTCGCCTTTTTATTGTGCAGTTTTATTATTTTCTAGTTCTGTACTTTGATATATTTTTTTCTATCTTCAACATTTATTTCTGATTTTCCCATGAACTGACGACAATTGCCAATGGCAGCGAATTTTCTGCCGTATACAGAAGTTGGTGATCACCCGAAGTGATCTTCATCTGCGATCACTAGACTATGAAGACTGACTGGATCTTGGCATTTGCGGAGGTTATCCGGGTAATAAGTTTACAGTTGAGGTCAGAAATTATGGGTTCTGTTACATACAATCGTGGCCAACTGAGTTCACTGCGTTTTGCCAGTTACTTAACAGGGAATTATATTGAAGAATTGTTTGGTAGCCGATCGCGTAAAGAACCAACCTTGTCTTGGGGCTTAAGATTAGGTGTCCAGAGTATCTCATAATTTGATAGATACCAAGAATAAATTACTTGCACGCATTTGCCACTAGTTTAATTCATTTTTTTACTGAGCGATTTTTTTTTTCTTGTTTTTCGTTTCAGGTAAGCAATTTGGTTTGTCGTAAGTTTGATGGATGATTAAAAGGATTACGTCTAAGGTCAGTTCTTGTATTGTTTTAAATTGTTTCGATTTGTTTTCGGTTTTGTTTCTACGTTTTTTTTTCGCTGTCGCTGATGTGAGACAATTTCCGGGTGTGATGCTTTTAATTGGGAAAGGAAGCAATTTGTGGCTTTATTTCAATCGTCGAATGGTTTTCGTCAGTTTTATCTCATTTTGTTCACAAAATGAGTTAAATTGGGTAATTTTGTGAGATTTTTCGTTGTTGTTTTTTCGCAAATTAAGACTTTGTTCGCAAATTTAATCATTACTGAAATGATCTGTTGGTTTATTGGAGTTTTGGAGGCCAATTCCGGTCAATTCAAAAGATAACATGAAGGATTTTTAGATGTAAACAAAACAGATTCACACTGAGCTTGGGGTTTAATTTCAAATAAAAGAAAAACACCAGAATTTCTTATGGAAATTCCTTGAAAATCTTCTTTCCAATAAAAAAGATTCCTTGAAAAAAAAATTGCAAAATTGATTTAAAATTCAGTAACTACAAATTGGATGGCGTACCTACCAATTTGGTGGCCTAACTATAGATTTCGACACCCCTCCCCCACCCACCTTTGCAGGCCCGCTTAAAAATGAAATCTCTGTAAAATCTTTTTCAGGCCATTGCAATTTTGAAGGCCTTTTTTTGGAAAATTGGTCCTCAAAAAACCCCCAATACCCTGAGCCCCGACAAAAAAATCTTTTCTTTTGTGAATTTAAAAAAAAATCCGCATATACCAAATTTTACACCGCGTTATGTGAATTTTGCCACAATTTACACTCCGCGTTGGAGGGAAACTGCATTGGGGGCAAGCTGTGTTGGAGCGAAATCGCGTTGGAGGGAACGCCAATATTCCTTTTTATTCCTCGAATAAGTGGTTTTCACATAACGTGGCTTCAGTTTACGTCAGTTTGAAGATCCAATTTATTACTCAAAACATTGGTTTTGAAAAAAAATTAGCATTTTTTCGAATTTTCAAGCATTTTTTTTGGTAAATAGTTTTGAGCTCTCACTTACATTGCTTCCATTTACGCTGTAGCAATTTTACACAATCACGCACGTACTGCACGCATCTTCCAAAAATACTTGAAAACCTCTAGAATACCACTTGAAAACCATTATAAAGAGTAAACCCGGAAATACTTGATCACTTAATGATTTCAAACCATATTTAGTTGAATCCGAAAATAGCATCTCTAGTCAAGTAGATATTATTCATGCGTTGGAAAACCTTTCAAATCCCACAGAATGAATATAATAAGAACATTGTTCACCATCATCCGGACCAGACCACACCATAACAAGTATAATATGTGCATTACTTTCGTTCGTTCACCGTGCGTTTTCTGTAAACATAAATTCAAGATGTTTGATTTTATTGTTTTTTTTTTTCAAGAAAAGATGGCAAGTTTCTACGTTTACGGCTACTGATCGTCGTCGTCTTTAGGTCTTCTTAAGATTCGTGTGGCAGATCAGGTTGTTTTACAAACTCCCACTGCAGACGCCCATCCAGTTAAATTCTTAAGTGGAATTCACCATAAAGTCATTATGAAAAATGCAGGTTTTTTTTCGTAACAAACAAAAAGAATCAACTGACGATCGTTTGTTTTGTCGAAATTAAATATCAAATGGCATTCTTTGAGAGGTTGTAAATGTTTACTCATCTACGAAATCGATTGGTTTTTTTGAAAGAACTGCTTCTCCAGACAAAAACAGTTGGCATATGCTCGAAAAAAAAAGAGATCAAACGGAATTTCATAAAACGATCGCGGCGGTTGTATTCCGTACGTAATTGGATCATATCAAGGTCGCTATGATCATTACTGAATCTTGGCACATTAAAAAAAATTGGCAAAAACACAATCCGCGATGGAAAAAATGGAGATCTGGATTGATCGACAGTGATTGGTGTTTTTTGTACTCGAATTTTGTGTTTTACTGAATTCCTGCTGATTTTACGGGTTCTTTGCGAGAAACTTTTCCAAGTGATCTTAGCTAGCGATCGTGGTGTGGCCGTCGAGCGATCGAAGAAGTTTGAAATGTTTGAAGGGAGCTTTACAGCTTTTCGGTTAAATGGGAGAATTCAGTCGAAAATAGATCTCGATCTTCAGAATAATCGAGAAAAGCCAATTGAGAGAATATTTTTTGTACTCCCCCACTCTTTTTTCTACGCTACTGCAAAAAACTTAAAAAAGTTTGCCATTTCGTCGAGTTTTATGCAGTGACGTAGAATTTTGTACAAACAATTTTCTCTCAATCGACTTTTCTCACTTCCTCCTTTTCTACGCTACTGCATAAAACTGAAGAAAGTTTCAAATTTCTTATAGAGGAAATACCACGTTGGGCCCATGACGTCACTGACCACCAGTCTAATTTCCCCGCGTTTCCACTGCGTTTCCACTGATTTTGCGCCAAAACTGGCATAAAACCCCTTAAGAGGTGATTCGGAAAGGTTGGATTGATTTTAGTGGGAGAAATTTTTGGTCGGGGGCCACTTGTCTTATAGTGAAAACCAGATCGAAATTACTTTAACGAATCAGGAGATAGCGGGAAAGGGGATGTGAAGTAAGGGTATTTTTGTGTAAGGGGATAAGAAGGAAAGATGATTTTGAATAAGCGAATAACTCAAAATTTTACCTTTGGTATTGAGCAGTTCAGCCTAAAATTTCGCCTAAATCATAACGCTTCTATTATAGTCCCACTTGTTTGCCCCTTAACACTGCAGAGGCGGACAGCTACCAACATTACTTTAGCAAAATTCATTTAAACACCACCAATCAAGCGATAGTTCTAACAAAAAACAATCGCTACTGTGAAGATCGCCTTACTCACATCTCATTTAATATTGTTGATCTTTTACCGATCTTGCTGATCTTAACTGAAACCGTAGAATCGATTTTGCTCTGTGATTTTCGATTTAATCTTTACTTCATCGAATTCGATTGCTATTGTTGTTGTTGCTTCCAATTCCACGATCGACGATCACTTCACACAAACACACACACTCATGATTGACAAGATCGCCAATTGGCAGTGAAAAGTGGACGCGCTATTGTCGACATTGACCAAAACAACATCATTGCAAAAACTCTGATTGACTGCACTTTGCTGTTCTTGAAAAATTCTTATGATCGATTAAAGTTTGTTCGAGTCGAGTTTTTTTTTCAGATTTATTGTTTATTCGCAATCAGATTCGCAAGCAACAATACCACCTCGTCAGATCGTGTTAAGTGCTTGGTGGATGCCTCAAAGGGGTTAATTTATGCTTCGCCGACAAATCGACATTGCGAGAAGTTATGCATCGCGGTTGAGTAATTGAAAATTGAAATGTTTTCCAAGGATTACGAAGGAGTTTCATGCCTTTTTAGGATTTTGCAGTCGATGCGGCCATGTCTGTCTCAAGAGGTTTTCGGGGCATTCGAGTGGATTTACTGACATGAATTTCCATTGGTTGTGATGATCACCGCATAATAATTTGAATTGCAATTTGCCACTGAGCTGAAAATCCGATGAAGAGTCGTTCGATTGGCTTCTTGAGTACTACTTGGAGTTCTTTGGGAATTAATTCATCGCATAATGCAGCAAGTTCCAATATGGTGCTGAACGTGAACACAATAGAATCGAAATGACATGGAAAATCAATTTTTCCAACAGCATCAGACGGATTCGGTCGAAGGTGATGTGTTTCAGGTGCAAACTCATTCGTTTGTCTCCCACAATTGTTGTGATCACGTCACATGGTGGTAGTCTGTAGTAATTGTATTGGATGCTACTCTGGCTTTGTTTCTGTAGTCCTTGACTTGTAATTCAGGGATGCGCAGTTGCTACTGTGCAGTAGGTCTGATTGCTTAAAGTTAACGCAGAAACTTCATTTGTCTTAAATCTTGGCAGAGTTCCGTGTTATGGTGACTTATCTGATATAGTGCTTTATCTGTAGACTTCTACCTGGCATTTTGGGTATTTTCGGGTACTTCCCTCCAAAATTTTAACTTGAATGGACTTTCCATCGATAAGGATTCACTGAACTTCAATAAAAGTTAAGGATTCACAGATAAGGATTCACTGAACTTCAATAACAGTTGAAAATACCAATAGTTGAAAATTGAAAGAACTTAATTTTGGTTCAATGAAAAAACTTGGACTCAATAACAAAGACGCACACCGGTTTAGTATTTATTTAAAAAAAAACGCCTGCGGAGCATTTGATTACGAGGTGTTTCTCGCTAAAGATTTTGTCTGCGGCGCTACTTCGAAAGATATCACAAAAAGTGAAAAAAATATTCACTTTTTTTATTTTAGAAAAATTTTGTTTTAGAAAAAATGGTGGGGGGGGGGTCATGGCTTTGAATTATTTTGTACTTTTCGACTACTTTTGAGTTACTAAATATTCCCCTCCCCCCGAACCGATTGCCTGTCCCTGATTCGCACAAAAAATATATGATTACCCTACGTTTGTCTGTTAATCCTTTAATTTTTCCGTTTTTCCATAAAGTTATGAGTTTCTAAGGTTTTGCGATGTGTCAAAAGTTCCTTTCCCCTTTAACCCCCTTCTCTGCTATCTCGTAGATTAATAGAGAATTTTTGAGTCAGTTTTCGGTATAAGACAAGCCGCACCTGAAGGAAGTATTACGCCTTGTAAGAATAAAAAGTGATAAGTTCTAAAGTTATTTTCATGCCTAAAAAACCAGAAAAAGAAATTCCTTCTTACTTTTCTACAATTTATTTTATTTGTTGCAAAAAAAAACGCCAAGGTCACTTTAAAAACTTGCTTAAGAAAATCATCTATTAACTTGTATCGAAGTACAATAACGAAGCAATTACCCAACATAATTAACCCAAATATTCACAAAAAACAGCTACGATATACCATTAAAATGCCGTAATCGCTTCTAAAACATATTTTCTAGTGTTTATCATCGTTTTAACCTTTCAAGTGCTAAATTAGTTTTGAAAAAAAAAGATCTTTAACAAAACTTGGTGATTTTAATGGCCACAGCAGAAGCATCTCATCTGATTTCTGTTAATTTCTGCAACTAATTAATTAGCCAGTCGATTAAAATCTTGTGTACACATCACCGGAATAAAACCCCTTAATTAAATTAGCTGACTTGACAGGTTAATATGGCTAAATTTTCAACATTCGCAAAGTGATTTTACTCGACGAATGCGAGTATTACCGAAAGCTATAACGAGATTTCTTAAGAAAAAATTGTTTTAAAAATAATTCCGTATCAGTTACAGTGAGCTGTTTTCAATCTATTCATAGTAACCCATCATTACGGGTCCAATTTACTAACCGGGTTTGACTAACCAACCTGATTTTTAGATTAGACAAAAAAAAATCTTCAACCATAAGACAAATGAAAGACCACAAAAAAAAACACACACGTCGAAAATGAGAGAAAAAAAAATTTAGCAAAATATTATATATAATTTGAAATTAGAAATAATCCTACCCACGGTTGCCGAGTAAATTATATTTTTGGAAATTTATGTAATAGCATGGCATATTTCAGCATAGCCATAGCATGGCGAGCATATTTTCGGTTGGATTTCGGCCAATTATTATTTGTTTACTTGATAGCCCAATGCCGTATCGTGGATTCTTTGGGACCGTTAAGCACCTCATTAGTTCTAAATAAGATACTTTTTTTTTCATCAGACATTCTTCTTCAATCGTCTAACATTAATATCGCTATTATGCTATTATTCTCATTGTGACTGCCACTTCGTATTCCATAGAGAAAAATTTGAATTTCAATCTATTTAAATATTTGGAAAAAACCCCATCATCAAATCCTAATTTGATTGAATGGCCTCTAAAATATTGTCACCAGATGAAAGCATAGTTTTTTTTTACACTTCCTTTTTTTTGCATTTCGTGAGATGTTTCTGATTATCTTAAAAATGTGTCATCTCGATAATTTTTACCAAATCGAAAAACATGGAAAAAAATGAATAATGCTCGTCACTTAAATATTACTTCATATTGAAATTTTCAAAGCGTAAGACCTTGAGGGGCACTAATTTTGGATGGTTGTCCTCCTTCTTATTATTATTCTCGTCTTTTAAACTGAATTTCCCAAAATAAAAAAAAAAAAAATGTCCGCAAAGTCTAAATGAAGATTTAAACTTGTTTTCGGTGCAAAATTAACTAAAATGCATGCTTCAGTGGATTGTTTAATAATTCGTTATTGTATTTTAATCATATCCGACCGCATGTATACAAAATTTATTCTTCACAAATGCTTGTTAAATATGCAAGTAGCAGCATAAATTGTATTGATGGGAAGAAATCACTCAGGTATGACCAGAAGCTGCAATCATTTTTTCGAGTTACTTGTCGTGTTATTAAATATTTACCACCATTAGAGTCGTCAACGAATTGGTGATTATTCTATTTATTGTTGTTATTGTAAATATTGTGGAGAAAATGCAGGAACTTCATACGCCTTTAATGAGTTGGAGTGATAAAAAATTGTTTCATAAGAGTTAATAAAATTTGAGGCTATCGAAGTACATTTTGTATTGAAATAGAGTTCAAGAAGATTGAGAAAAGTTTGAGTTATCAAGGAACTTGGGGATATCGTGGTTTGGTTTATAATATTTACCCCTCTCTTTTCTGTAAGCCCCTTTCCTTCTATCTTCTGATATTCTGAAGGGATTTAGATCCAGTTTTTACAATTGGAAAGATCATCCTTCAAGAAAAGTTTTCGCCCACTAATATCTACCCTGTTTCTCTCTGTGAGCCTCTCTCTATACACTCAGAAAAATGTCCAGGTCAACTTTTTGTCAGGTGAACTCTGACCTTACAGAGGTGTCTGTAAGCCAGCTAACGGTCAGAGTTAACCTATCTAAGGTCAACTCGTGCAGCTCCCAATGCCCTACTTCACCTGCTGGTGGCTTAATTTCAGAATTTCTCCGACCACAGGTCAACTCAGTTTTACTTGCCCACATACAGGCGAATGCGCGCCTGCCCGAGGTCAATTACGCCGTATGTAGGTCGTCGAGTTAGCCTCCATTTTTTTGAGTATAAGCAAGCAAAAACTTGCAATCGTAGTCTCACATGCTGCGCAACTTTGTTGCTTCGCAGCAAAGATTCGCAACTTTGTTGCTTCGCAGCAAAGATTGTTTTAGATAAATTGTGTTTTAGAAAAAATGGGAGGGGGGGGGGGGGTAGTCATGGCTTTGATTTATTTTGTGCTTTTCGACTACTTTTGAGTTACTAAATATTCCCCTGCCCGAATATATGATTACCCTACGTTTGTCTGTTAATCCCTTAATTTTTCCGCTTTTCCATAAAGTTATGAGTTTCTAAGGTTATGCGATGTGTCAAAAGTTCCTTTCCCCTTTAACCCCCTTCTCTGCTATCTCGTAGATTAATAGAGAATGCTTCGCAGCAAAGATTCGCAGTTTTGTTCAATAATTCGATGTGGGTTCGCTCCACCTGGAAAATATTTTTTTAAAAGAAGCAAAGTTTTTCACGTTATAAAATATTTAAAAATAGTGATGAGGTGATAGCAGCAGGATGTTTGTCCCTCACATCGTTGCTGAGGAGAGAACGCCGCGCAGTAGTGGAGATAAATTCTTCTGTGCAAAAATATTTTTATTTTTGTAGTCTTGTTCGAGTAACTATTTCGATTTTTTTTAAATAAATATAATACTTATACCTAAATTACCCAGAGAAGGTTCCTAATTGATTTTCACACCCACTAAGCAAGCAATCCATATAATATGCTTTTCGGAATGTCCCACTTTAAGGCTTTTATCATTGCAATAAAATCCAATAAATGCTTCAATTTTCCCCATATTATAAAACAATTTGTCTTCACCTCCATATGATTTTAAATATAAACTCTTTACGAAATAAATCACAGTCCCTTACAGTTTCTCCTTGTTGTTAAACTCCAAACTAACAATTAGCTGTTGAAAAATTTATCGACCACTCCTACACGCGCCACTTTATGGAAACATTTACGCGAATTCAGCATCAACTTTCATATCCTTCAATCAAAAATCGGCCTTAAGATTAATGTTTTTGCACTGGAAATCACCTCTTGAACTGAAACCATAACCGAAAGATAAAAATTCTTACTTAGCAAATGGCAAAACATTTGCTCAAGTGTTATTAATAGTGCATTAAATGAATTGTACATCCGTTCAATAATAAATAAATCATAAAATCGTAAAACATCGTGATCACACTTGGTGTAGGTACGAAAATGTCTTTTCACAGCCACATTATATGTGGTTTCCTTTAAGAAAAACTCTCAAGTCAAGTTGAGTGAAGAAAATCAACAATTTCCATACATCCGACGGTTAGTCGCAATCTTTGGAAAATCTGCTGCACACGCGTCCGTCGCGTCTTGTATGTTTGTAGTTTGGAAATACTTCAAGTCGATGGCCACAATCCGTTAACTTCCGGAAAAGCTAGTGAAACCCACACGCGGTACTTTTTCAATTCTGCAAAAGATTTTTTGTTTTATTTCTTCAGATCTTCAAATGACCATCAGCAGCATCTGGGATTCCTCTAGTTGCAATCTGGAAGTCGATTTTCTACTCTTTTTTTTCGGTTTGCAGAAGTTGTAGATGAGAAATTTCCATCATACATCACGAGGTGGGTCGCCGTGCCGTGGTGGTGGCAAGGTCATCCCAATTGACCGACCATAATATTATGTTGCACATTTACTAGTCTTAAAATTAATTGTTCATAGACAATCAACGTAATTCATCACACTGTAATTTAGAAAAATTAATTTCGGAAGGCTGCGCTGGAGTCAAGTCGAAGTTTTCAAGTTTTCAAGTTGTCGGCGGAGATTTAAGAAAGGTGAGACCTTTGGTTTAATTGGTCACCCCTCCGTGATGACTTGAAAAAAAAAATAACTAAGAAAAACATTTCAGCGTAATTCGTCAAATTCTTGGCTCAATTAGTAACGTCGGGAGACGGTTATAAATCTGGAAAGATGAGGAAAAGCATATATAAAATCGCTTTTTAAAGGTCGAGATCAAGGCGTCAAGGTCTTCTGCGAAACCAGAAGAAGAAAAATCTTAAGAACTGTTTGGAATTTAAATTACATGCAAAAAATTGTCGTTAATTTCGGGAAATGTAAAAAACAAAATGGATTCTAAGATATTAACGAAGCAGATTAATTCCAGAAAACACTGAACTTTGTGTGTAATTTTATTCCATTTGTTTGTTATTACAGTTGAACCTTGATAGGATGTCAATATTTTACTTTTAAAAGTAGGTTTCGCTAAAATTTCTGCGGTTGCAAAAACATCATAGAAAAAATCGCCGAGAATTTGAGAAAGATGGGTCGAAGGAAGGAGCGGGGGGGGGGGGGATTTCCTTAGAAGAAAATCTACCCAATGATGAAAACTGCGTCAAAATTGCTCAAAACGTTAAGAAGATAGCTGGCGAAAGGCAAGAAGTAGGGGGAACATTGAGTTGACGTTACCGCCTAAAACATGCCCTTCATTATGAAGAACATATATTCGAAAACCGCTTGTCGCTGCCAATCACAGTTTGTCTTCAATTTAAAAAAATTGACAACCGGATGAGGAGCGCTTCAGGGTTTCACATACAAGAAGTTTAGCTATAAGGAACAAACAGTTTGGTTTAGGTGGACAAATAGTTTGCTTGTCAGAAAAATTGCCTTCATTCAAGTAATTTTGTTTCTCATTGCTTCAACTCAAGTCTAGCCATATTCGGAATAGTTGAAAAATAGTCCAATCTTGAATCAGAATTATTGTAGCAACTTTTTAGAAGTTAAAAATTTTGCAATTGATTTTTATCTGATATAAATGTGGGTTTCTCTGTTGTTGGCCAGCCATAAAAATTCGTTAATGTTCTTAAAAGCCATTTAGAACATGATTTTGATGTGTCGGAATGATGATGACTAAAAACGATAGAAAAAAATAGATTTTCCCATGGACTAGTAATCCATCATTGCGCAAATCTTTTAGCCCAAAGTCCAGTTATTATGTCGTCTATTACAAAATGATGATGGTTAGAAATGCGTCGTCTTAAGATGTTCAACATCCAAATAGCAAGCAATCAAAAAAAAAACATTTCTGCCCATCAAAATGATTCTTCGACCTGTTTTTGCCTTTAAGGCCTAAAAAAATCTTATGTTGTTGAATTATGTTTTTTTTTCAATATCTACGATATTTGAACAAACTAACAGCAAACTGCCTCATAAATAATTCATTTTTTTTTAACAAATAAACCATCGTGGGCCATTTGTTATGTTGGCTCGTTGTCGATCTCTCATCACATTCGCAAGTTTTCTGCCCGATGGATTCTGCAGCAGAAGATCAGTCCATGAAGATCCGAAGAACACGTTTGTAAACAATGGTAATCCCTGGAGATCTCTAGAGATCCGTAAAGATCCAAAATCCAAGATATCCCAAAGATAGATTACGGAATGAAGCCAAACCGGCCCCAAAACTATGACCATTGCGGATTGGCGTGGCGGTCAAAAAATTAAAGAAAACTTTTCAAAATTAATTTAGTTTTTTTTTGTTTGTTTGCCTGCGTTCAATGTTTATGTTTATGTCTCCATTGGCCAATTTTTGAACTCTCTGATACCAAAAATAAACGAATGGATGCGGTTATAAGAATCGGGTAATTTGAATTCTAGACGAAAATGAGGAAGTGAAATTTTTAGCAATACTTATTTTTGTTATTGTTTTTTTATCCACATTTTGTAAATAATGGAGTATAAATCACTACATTTCAAACAATTTTAATCCGAACATAAAAATTGCTAGCGTGAATCATTCGTACGTATGAGAAATGAAAGAAATGTGAATTTCAGAAACTTTTTTAGGAAAATAAAATTTAATCTGGTTTTATTGAAACCAAAAAAAAAAGAAAGACAGACGCTTTTATGCTTTAGAAAAGAATTGGGAGGATTAAAAATAAAGTAGCAAAATATAAATAATGGAATTTTGACACGTGATAAAGAAATTTACGTAAATATTTCAAAAAAGAACCGCAGAGTTCTTATTTTACGTAAGTTTTGAATATTTTAGAGCCATTCATATATGAAAAATCTTCATGATTAAAAGCTTCTAATTTTATTTTGGTTTCAAGGATATTTTTATTGTTATTTTAGAGAATGAAGTAATTTTCTTTTGAAAAATAGTAGAAACTGATCTTTTGCCAGCATATTTTCCTGTAAATATTTAAAAAAAACAAACAAGTAGGTACTAAAGTTCAGATTTTAAATTGCGTCAACATTTAAATCGAAGTTTTGATGCATTATGAGATAAACATAATGAAGGCGTCAACGGTGCGTCGGCGTCAGCTTTTTTTAAAGCCAGATGGAGCGCAATTGAAGCTAACAGAATGACGGCGGCAATGGCGCCGTTGTGATTTTTCACAAACAGAAATAATCATTAATATTTTTAATATTGCCGGTTTCTTCCATCAAAAAATTACAAAAAATTCCAAACCAAAAAAATCTCAAAAGAAAATCTCTGTCTTCAAGAAAGGTGCCCGATTTTTCCAATTTTCTTCAGTTTCTATGCGAAAAACTGTTCAGATTTTCATAAAATTTTTTTGATTTCAATTTTCAATGCAAAAACTCATTCCGATTTTCCCGAAATTTTTACGGTTTCAATACAAAAATCCGTTTCCTGCTCCACACGTCTCCCCACGTCCACACGTTCAATGTTACTTGACAAATATTATTAATGAAAATTTCCGTCAAGTAACATCAATGGAAATTGCCTGCAAACGTAACATTGAAGAGCATCCAAACGATCAATGTTACTTGAAACATGAGTCATTCAAGTAAAATTGTCAAGTAACATTGAACGTGTGGGGGCGCCTTATGGGATATATCTTGCATACCAGTCGTTGCCGGATTAAAGTTTTTTGCATAAGTTTTTTTTGCACCAAAAAAAAAACAGACAAACAACTTAAAAACTTTTGAAAAAAATCGTTATGCCTTCAAGACCTCCCATTCCGAATTTTAAAATCCTTACACCAGATTCCTTATCAGCGGCCAAAAAACCCCCTATTGCCAGTTTTTTCGAGGAGAAAGGAGCAGAGGATATTTAAGTTATCCTTACAGGACCTTTCGCTACGAATTTTAAAATTCCAAGACCAGATTTGTGATCAGAGACTCCGAAAACCTCCTAAACCCAGTTTTTCCGAAAAAAAAATCGAGAAAGTACATTTGTTTTATCCTTACAGGACCTTCCGTTGCGAATTTTGAAATTCTACCAACATATTCTTGTTCAGCGCCCCAAACACCCCCGAGTAATATTTCTCAGCCTCCTAATAGGCCTGCCTTGATCGCAAAAATCAATGTTCTATAACACCAACCCCCCGTTTACGCCTTTAGTGGTGTGAATTTCGAAAAATCGTTTCTTAGCGAACGTCTATGAGGTAAGACGAATCTGTATGCAAAGTTTCATGGCAATCGGTTGGGTGATTCGCGGAATGATTCAGTAAGTGGTATTTGGCTTTTATATATTTATATATAGACAAAAAATTCGGGCTTCCCTCTGCCCCTATTGCTACACCCCCCCACCCTTACCATCCTTGATCAGCCTATGCTAACTCTGAACCGAATTACCTGAAATTTGATTTGGATATCCGCTCAACCACCTCAACTTCTCAACTACCTCCACCTCCTTTAGCAAGGTTATTCGAAGTTTTTTATCTGGAGTTTGGTACCGTCAGCCCCATGTCCCCTAACGCAATGACGTTTTTATGGACATCTCTCTATACATTACCGATACATTACCAACTACACTACTTATACAGAATATCGTAAAAAACTAGCTTAGAAGCAAAAATGTCTGTACAAAAAAAACCTATTTTTTTCAAAAATTCTACATTTCCCGTCTAGAATATTTTTAAGTACATTCAGTACGGTGAATTTATTTATTCAATCGACAAATCATATTTGACTGTCGTCTGTCTGCAAAATCACTACATACGATTTGCTGTCATTTCCAAGAATTTAAGCCGTGAAAGATTTTTTCAACACGGCCTCATCGACGCGGCGGACAAAAGCGATCCAAAATAAAAGACATCTGTTTCTCCTTAGAATATTCTGAAATTCTTAAATTAGAATTCACGACGCGCTCACCCAGCAAAAAAAAAAAACGAAACCCGCATTATTAAAAATTCCCATAGATTCCAAGCAGAAATTCATCCGCCCTGCCCAAAAAAAAAAAAACTGTATGAGGGGTGAGTCTCAACAACCCACCCTCTGTTTTTCTCCTCGCTTTTCGTCTTCAATTTTACAGTTAGAATTGGGGGAAAGGCCCCAAGGCTAAATTGGCTAAGACTTCCATTCTTTCTCAGATTATAAATGCAAGAAAATAATATTTTTTTGTTATTTTTGCGTGAACCACCCAGAAAAAAAAACGTTCAGCTTCTGAACCACACATGGAAGAACAAGAAATGCCTCTGTCAAAATAAATCACAAGTTCGCCATTTGAATACTGAAACATATCGATCGGTATGAGATTCTATGGTGAAATTCGACTGCAATCGATCATTTAGTGCCGATCGCTATCGTAGTTTCGATCGTTTGACGTTTTGTTTGATCGAAAGTCAATGAACGACCGATGAGAAGGCCACCAGCATAAGACATCGTCGTTGTCACAGTGGCGATTTTGACAAATTGAAATTCCCTTAATGTGCTTCGGAATGATTCATTTGTGAATTTAGACGGGCAATTCCCCATCGCCTTCCCCTTGCCCGCAATTTCACGGTAATGTGCAAAGTTCCAAGAATTTCATAACAACCGACATAAAATGACACATACGATCAAGAAGCTCTGCCGAAGAGTGGTTTTTTGTATACAAACAGACCAAATTTCGAGGTTAAAATTTCTTTTGGCAACGCGATAATTTTCGAATTTTGCGCTTGCCCTCCATATTTTTATGTGCGTAACGCTTTTCGCTGCCGCATGATTCTTGGCGATCTAATAAAGAGCAATCATATAGAATTATGTTTTTAGAAGACTTCCGTTATTTGAAGTCAACGAATCTCGAAAGTGTGAATTCGACGATCGCTAGTGATTTGTCCTCCCCATACCTGCCGACGCCCCGCGACAAAATCGGTTGACACCTTTGGCAAAGTTGCGTTCCGTTGTTAATTCACGATCGCGTAAGAATTTTTTTTTATTAAATAAAAACGCGGTGGTGATTTGTTTTTCTATTTTCGCGAGCGAATTGTTTTTTTTTTGGCATATGTGTCCCACTATTACCGATGAAGTGAGCCAGAGGATGTGAAAATGGTGTCACGAAATTGTTGCCTATGCTGGTGCTGGAGCTCCAAATTAAGGTACCATACATAAATATTTTTATTATTCATAAATACAGCATAAATCCAACAATAATCGCTTAAATTACAACAAATTGGCGGTTAATGGACGTCTTCTACGATTTTGCGTAATCACAGAATCGATCACCTTGACATTTTTCCATACTCAGGGAACAATACAAATGCGAAAATTGGTTTGCTTGTAACAAAAGATCGGTAACAATAAACTAAACGTATATGGAATTAAAATTATTTTTATTCGAAATTGCTAAGAAAATTGATTGCGTTTCTTATTGTTTGTTTGACTAAAATTTATGTTGATCGTCGTCACTTTGTCTACGATTAAATGATCATTTTTGATTGCAGTTGTTTTTCTAAAACGAGTCATTTATCTAATTTTTTTTTGTTCAACTATTTGAATTTTGTTGGGGTTTTAAGTGGATTTTCTGTACAGTAGATCGGGGATAAAGAAAAACACCCACCTATTTCAGGTAGTATTTGATTTAAAACGTAAAAATAAAATTTGAATACTATTTTTAGTCAGAGGATGCCAATGAAATACGTTTCAGGGTTATTAGACCCCCTCTACCCTTCGTCACTTTTTTTTGCGAGATTTTGTGTGGATTTTAGGATGGAGTCCCTCAGATTCTCGCAAAAATAGTTCGTATAATTTACTGGAACACCTGAGCTTTTTATCGTCCTTTTCGAGTACTAGATTTAATAAAAACTGGAAGTGTTGTTTTTAAAAGACTGACATCTGGCGGGTTTCACGAAACTTTTAGCGGCCATTCTATCCCGTCAGCAGACTTTTTTTGCTTGAAATTCGCCCTCTAACTTAATTTACCATGCGCTAAAAATTTCGTGAAATCTTTCAGGGGTCTTTTAGCCAAAAAAAACTTTGTTAAATTTTTTTTCTTGTGAAGGAAATAACAGGGAAAGAAGGTTAAAGGGTAGATTTCGGTGGGAAAGAAATATCCTTGGGTAGGACCAACCAAAAACTCAAAACCAAATCGAAATTTCTTTAAGGATACAAGAAATAGAAGGTGAGCGTGAGGGGGGGGGGGGGGGGGTATTTCGGTAGGACCTCCCAAACAGTAAAAACCGAATCGAAATTTCTTTAAGGATACCAGAAATAGCAGATGAGCGGAGGGGGGGGGGGGGCATTTCGGTAAGACCTCCGAAATAGTATAAATCGAATCGAAATTTCTTTAAATTCCAACAAATTGCAGATGAGGGGTGGGAGGAAGGCGATACAGTAGAATATGATAAAATATATTTTTGTAGGGAAGAAAGATCCCTTAGTAAAGCCTATAGTACACGGCATGTAAAAAGCACATATAAATGTGGCTCTGACGTCATTTTGACGTCACCATGTTGTCCCAATGGCCACATGCCGTGTACTAGCTCTCTTTGTGACACACACATATGGTACACATACGAATGTGTACTATATGTGGCACTCGTGACACATAAGGATATGTGGCTTTTTCGAATGTCGTGTACTACCTTAGCACATGCAGTTTGTGACTATATGTGACATATTGTCCAGTGGTTACATATAAATGTGGCAGTCACAATATATGTGTCTGCACGAAAACTTGACACAGCATATGGATCGCATGTAGCCCTTATATGTAACTTTTGAATGACATTTCAGGCTGACATATTTAGTGGTTTTAACTAATTTTTTTAATAAATAGTATTTTAGGGGTTTGTTCATCCTGCTTTTAGAAGGAAATTTTTTCTATGGTTGGCAACCCTGATTTCAGCATTCAGTTTTTGTGTTTTGTTGTTTTAGCAGCACGTTGTTTTGGTATTATTTTTGGTTTTTTTTATTTTAATTTTCAATTTTAATTGATTTCGGCTATTTTCGTTCGTTTTTCTTTAATTTTATTTTCTTTTTTACTTTCTTCTATGGAGTATAATAAAGTATTGTATTCATGAAAAATTTCGACCTCTTAATTTTGACTAAAAAACATTTCCCGATAACTCCTGAGTCGATTGGAGTCATATTAAAAAAATGTCTTTCTGTCTGTCAGTCTGTCTGTCAGTCTGTCAGTCTGTCAGTCTGTCAGTCTGTCAGTCGGTCAGTCTGTCAGTCTGTCAGTCTGTCAGTCTGTCAGTCTGTCAGTCTGTCAGTCTGTCAGTCTGTCAGTCTGTCAGTCTGTCAGTCTGTCAGTCTGTCAGTCTGTCAGTCTGTCAGTCTGTCAGTCTGTCAGTCTGTCAGTCTGTCAGTCTGTCAGTCTGTCAGTCTGTCAGTCTGTCAGTCTGTCAGTCTGTCAGTCTGTCAGTCTGTCAGTCTGTCAGTCTGTCAGTCTGTCAGTCTGTCAGTCTGTCAGTCTGTCAGTCTGTCAGTCTGTCAGTCTGTCAGTCTGTCAGTCTGTCAGTCTGTCAGTCTGTCAGTCTGTCAGTCTGTCAGTCTGTCAGTCTGTCAGTCTGTCAGTCTGTCAGTCTGTCAGTCTGTCAGTCTGTCAGTCTGTCAGTCTGTCAGTCTGTCAGTCTGTCAGTCTGTCAGTCTGTCAGTCTGTCAGTCTGTCAGTCTGTCAGTCTGTCAGTCTGTCAGTCTGTCAGTCTGTCAGTCTGTCAGTCTGTCAGTCTGTCAGTCTGTCAGTCTGTCAGTCTGTCAGTCTGTCAGTCTGTCAGTCTGTCAGTCTGTCAGTCTGTCAGTCTGTCAGTCTGTCAGTCTGTCAGTCTGTCAGTCTGTCAGTCTGTCAGTCTGTCAGTCTGTCAGTCTGTCAGTCTGTCAGTCTGTCAGTCTGTCAGTCTGTCAGTCTGTCAGTCTGTCAGTCTGTCAGTCTGTCAGTCTGTCAGTCTGTCAGTCTGTCAGTCTGTCAGTCTGTCAGTCTGTCAGTCTGTCAGTCTGTCAGTCTGTCAGTCTGTCAGTCTGTCAGTCTGTCAGTCTGTCAGTCTGTCAGTCTGTCAGTCTGTCAGTCTGTCAGTCTGTCAGTCTGTCAGTCTGTCAGTCTGTCAGTCTGTCAGTCTGTCAGTCTGTCAGTCTGTCAGTCTGTCAGTCTGTCAGTCTGTCAGTCTGTCAGTCTGTCAGTCTGTCAGTCTGTCAGTCTGTCAGTCTGTCAGTCTGTCAGTCTGTCAGTCTGTCAGTCTGTCAGTCTGTCAGTCTGTCAGTCTGTCAGTCTGTCAGTCTGTCAGTCTGTCAGTCTGTCAGTCTGTCAGTCTGTCAGTCTGTCAGTCTGTCAGTCTGTCAGTCTGTCAGTCTGTCAGTCTGTCAGTCTGTCAGTCTGTCAGTCTGTCAGTCTGTCAGTCTGTCAGTCTGTCAGTCTGTCAGTCTGTCAGTCTGTCTGTCAGTCTGTGTACAAGATTTCTCAAAAACTAATAGAGCTAGCGCCATGAAATTTTATAGGCACGTTGGGTCCTGAAATGGGACGATCCTATCAACTTTTGGGGGAAATCCGTTAACCGGAAGTATCCAAAATGGCGGTTTTTCAAAAATCGCAATTTCGTTTTTCTCGATTTACTCCCAAACTACGCGTTTTTTAGTGGCCTTAAGTATGACAAAACTTGGAGAAAATAAAATTTCCCACACTTTTGTCTTAAGCTATAACTCGATATCTCCACCTGTTCTCGAGATAAACCGTTATTTCCAAAAAAAACAGTTTTTTGCGATTATCTCGAAAATTAACGGGTTTTTGCTGACTGAATGTATGAAGTGAATTAATGAGAATGGCATTCTGCACAATTTTGTTTCTTACCGTTATCCGTTATCTTTTACCGTTATTGAGATATTTTCATTAATATGTAAAAAATCATATGTTTGCGAATAATTTGCAAACTAACGGTTTTACGACAAATCAGTTCAAAGAATAATTAAAGATGTTAACATTTTCTACATTTTTGCCATTTACCGTAAATTGATGTCTTTTACCGTTCTCAAGTTATCTCAAATTTTGTACGTTTTTGATATTTTTGAATAAACCAAGAATTTATTGGGAGGTCGTCTTAGGTTGACAACGCGAAATTGCTCTAGCGTAAATTGCGCAGGGTCGTAGATTTTGTAGAAGAAAGTTTTGTGTTGACCACAACTGATATTTTCCCTTTGTTTTGCTGTGTGTGTTTTTCAGAATAAAGAAATATGAATGCAAATTTGGATTTCGAGGCGCTCGAACAATCAGTTCACGATGACGGTGATGGTTCCACTGACACTGAATTTGTTGTTCCCTCGCAAGTAGGGATGCAACATCGTTCATACAACATCGATATATCGAAAATCGATGTTTTTTTTAAGGCGACATCGATGTCAGAAAACATCGTCCTGAAAACATCGATACCTCGATGTTTTTCCGATGTTTTGTAAAAGTTACATTTAATAAATAGTTTAGCCACCTGGTGGATGCTCTACTGTGGGTGGAGTGCACCCAGGTAGAATTAACACGGTTTTAATTCTTCTTATACGTTGAACCACCAAAAACCCGTTAGTTTTCGAGATATTCGCAAAAAACTATTTTTTTTGAAATACCGGCATATCTTCATAACGGAGTTCTAGTAAAAGACACAAATGTAGCAAATTTTATTGTCTCCAAGTTTTGTAATACATAAGACTACTGGAAAATGGTTAGTTTCGGAATAAATCGTAAAAAACCGCATAGTTTTTAAAAAGCCGCCGTTTTAGTTACTTCCGGTTAACGGATTTCCACATCAGGACCAAACTTCTCTGTAAAATTTCATGGCTAGCTCTGGTATTTTTTGCGAAATCTTGTAGAAAGATGAAACCGAAAATTGATAGCAAAGAAAATTTGAAACAAATCTTTAAGTAGAGTGGCTATATTAAATCAGCTAAAATTAGTTTCTCTACTAATTTTATGAAGAGTAATGTTCTAACATCGCGGACAACATCGATACTTCGATATATCGGCTTTTTCAACATCGTGGATAACAACATCGATACCTCGAAATATCGACCTGTTCAACATCGAGGTTAAAACTCGATATTTTTTAACGAAACCTCGATGTTTCGCAAACATCGATATATCGTTGGCATCCCTACTCGCAAGCGACATGAATCGTCTACATACGAATGGTTGCATGTCGCACATCGTGTACTAGAAAACCACATATATATGTGAAATTGTGATGCGCACATGCGATATGCGCATGCTGCGTTGGATACCGTGTACTAGCGATATATATGCAACCATTCATATGTGCACTCAAATGTAACCACAGCATATGCGACCACATTGGTTACATATGGACATATGGATTTTGGGACAAAAGACACATGCCGTGTACTAGCACATTTTTCCCGTATGCAACCACTGTGTCACATACGAAATGTGTACCCAATATGCGACACCTTCTAGTGACGTCAGAGCCACATTTATATGTGGCTTTTTACATGCCGTGTACTATAGGCTTAAAGATCTATGAAATCGTAAAAAGCCAATAAAAATACCTCCATTGGTCTATACAATAAGCATTTAAGCGGGTTCCTCCTTTACAAGTTGCTTTTAAGCGGGTTCTTCCATTCCAAAAATTTCATTTCCATCTGGTGATCACCCCCAAATAAAGTGAATTCCATTTCGATCACCGATCGCTCGCATAACCTTAATTTATTCCATCCAAATTAAGACATTTTGACTTTGAACTTTTTGACGATCATTCCTAAGCGATCCGATTATCCGATCAATTGTTAAAAATTCTAAAAATCGATTTGTTCGCTTTTGTTGGAATTTATTGGCTTTTGTTGAGAGTTTGTCGATCAACACCGATCTTTTCGATGTACGTGTAAATATGATTTTTAACACCTGTCCAACAACGGATCTAATGATCTTCGGGCAAGGTGAGGCGGCAGTCGTTTTCGATAGTTTACCTGTCTTTTGTCTTTGATTGCCCAGAGCCAAAGTCAATTGCCGAATTGTTGAGCCGGTGCGGCGCGGCGTTTTTGGCATTGAGACGCTCGATAGTCCAAACACTTTTCACAATTGATCTTTTATGCAAAATCATTAATTCCTTTAAGAAAACTCGATTGTGGATTGTTTTTTTTTTGACTCGATCGAATTGAAATCCCCATCAATCGTTGGCGGCAAGTGTTTTCGGTATTTAGTTTGGGTGATTCGATGTAATTTGATTGTTAGTTTTGCTAATTTCGCGTTTAATCGCGATTAAGGTAAAAGCGAAACGAGAAACTTCTCCGAAAAGAAATAGAAATGATCAACTGAAATAAGATACGAGTAAAAATATGGTCAAGGTCGAAATTGTGGTGCATATTAGTTTTAGATCTAAAGCTATGTTGACCTTATTTCACGTGTTATGCAATGCATCGAGTGTTTTCTATCAATATTTTTATTATTACCGATGATAATAATTTTTGTTAGGCCCACATATATGGCATGGCGTTGATCCAGTTTCGGGTCGTATTTGGGGCGGTGTTTATCCTTATAAAGTCTTTTAGGTTGGGCAATTTTATTGTTTTGCTGTGCGGCGGAGTTTCCAAGCCGGCATTTTTTACGGTTTGATCGTCTTATGAGCTTCTTGGCATAAATCTTTGAATTTCGAGGAAATTCAATTCTTGTTGTCACTTGAAAGCTGTTAGGTGGTGAACCTTGTGATCATTTTTACCTTAAAATATTTTCGATTTCGGTTAGTTCTCGTGGTGTTCCAATTTTAATCAAGGTTGTCGTATTTTTTTTTTATTAAGTGGTTATGGTTTTATTGCCATTCTAAACTTAATGGTCACAATTCAATATTTTATTGTTCATAAATGCCATAATTTTTCTCATTAATTTTGCGAAAAATATTTTTCTTTTGGTAATTTTTATGATTTATAATGCGTTTTGTTGAAAATAATTTGATTTATTTTTTTGCTTTCATTTTTGGAAATATGAAAAAGGTTTTAGGCTTCAAAAGAATCATTCAATAAAAATAGATTAACATTGCTTTTGTACATAGTTTTAACTTTTGAACTAGCAAAATTGATTGTAACCTATAAGTACTAATTAAGGAAGAAGTGGGTACCTGTAAGACCTAGCCTCGCTGGGCGACCTCAAAAACCACTTTTATGCTGATTTTTGGCGGGAAAAAGTATATTCACGTTATCTTTAGAGGACCTTGGGGCATAGATAAGTGTGACGGTGGGGTGGGGGAGGGGGAGGGGGGGTTTATTTGAACTACGCCCCTGACAGGATCTATCCTGAGGTTCGAAATCCCCGATCCATAAAACAGGGATTTAGACCGAAATGATATTCGCGCTATCCTTACAGGGTCATGAGGAGCTATCCATAAAATACGTCACATTTTTAAGGGCTGGGGTCTGCGGTCTTGTGACCGGACGGTATTAAATGCCATACAAAAGATCGCGAAAATGCTTGACGATAGCGAGGGGTGTGGAATCCAAATGCCGAAAATTTGCGTGACGTATTTTATGGACAGCTCCTTTTCACTAAAACATACCCTTCCACAGGCAAGTGGAAGGGTATGTTTTAATAGAGGGATACTTTCCTTAGCGAACGATCTATCTAATGACGAAAACGGCGCCAAAATTGCTTTAACGGTTCAAAAGATAGCAGGGGAGGGGTAAAAAGTAAGAGGAATACTGGTTTGAAGCTGCTCATTATTAAGAACGATAGTTTGCCTGCATTGTTATTGTCAATTTGAAGAAAATGTCACGAGGAGGAGCGCTAAAGCATTTCATATATAAAATTTTTTGACTTCAGCTCAACATAATTTCAGCATTAAAAACATCTTTTCTTTAAGTAATTCTACACTCAGAAAAATGGAGGCTAACTCGACGACCTACATACGGCGTAATTGGCCTCGGGCAGGCGCGCGTTCGCCTGCATGTGGGCAAGTAAAACTGAGTTGACCTGTGGTCGGAGAAATTCTGAAATTAAGCCACCAGCAGGTGAAGTAGGGCATTGGGAGCTGCACGAGTTGACCTTAGATAGGTTAACTCTGACCGCTAGCTGGCTTACAGACACCTCTGTAAGGTCAGAGTTAACCTGACAAAAAGTTGACCTGGACATTTTTCTGAGTGTACTTGTTTTGAATTTTTGTCTAGAACCTGCTCTCTGCTGAATAATTTTTTATTGCGCAAGAAAAAAACTGAACATACCATAAAATCTACAAGTACCCACTTTCAATATCCATAATTGAGCCGAAATAAAAATCAATTTCAGCAATTTTTATACAGTTTTTCACTGCATTTTATTTATTTACAATCTCGAAAAATCCATAATTTTTATCTTTGTTGAAAAAATATTGCGAAATGCATAACTTCCCCATCGAGTTTTTTTTTATATAAGTTCTGCCCACATGTGACAGTCGAATCATATCAGCTATGAGGTCGTTTGACCAATTTTAACGACCCACCTACGATTAAAAACATTCCTTTTGCAGTTTTTTTTCATATTTTATTCATTCATAATAATTTATTACACTTCGAATCAAACCAGAACGATCAACACCTTTTGACATTCAAGAGTTCACTTTAATACAGGAACAAAAGTATCAAATTTCCGTTTCGATTTAATCAAAAACGTCTTTTGATTTGACATAAAAAAAATTGCGAATTAACGAGATCAATTTTTCTGACACTATCAGCGGTCTTAAGATGGAAGGGAAGATTTATAGCTTTATTTTCTTCATTTTTTTAGTGGTGAATTGTGATGCATTTCTGCTTTGAGTTTTTTTTAAATATTTAGGCAAAAATTTTGCCTTGGCATTTTATATGGCATGTGGTAAAATTAACACAGAAAAGTAAATTTTGTATATTTGTTTGGGTCACTCCTCCCATTTAAAGGACGGGTCGTAAATCTTGTAAACTTTGTAAACTTTTTTGTTAAAATAATAGTAAAAAGTTTTGTAAAAAAATTAGAATCAGGTGATATTTTTTTTAGCAGTTTTTAGTTAAGTTCTGTTTTAAATATGTTTGAAAAAAGGCAGTAGAAATTCGTCTTACATTCAATTATTCTTCATTGTCCAAAAATATTTGCTTCAGATTTTTGTAAACAGATTTGTTTTAAAAAAAAATCACAGAGGAGGAAGAGAGGAAGGAGGAAGGGAGGAAGGGAGGAAGGGAGGAAGGGAGGAAGGGAGGAAGGGAGGAAGGGAGGAAGGGAGGAAGGGAGGAAGGGAGGAAGGGAGGAAGGGAGGAAGGGAGGAAGTGGGGACAGTAGCGAACACCATACAAGAAACTTCGAGGGGGTTCGAAAAACCTAAAATCAGCGTAAGGTATTTTAAATACTATCCGTTACGCATATTAAAATGACGGGGATTCAGTATGTTCAAAAACAGTCGCTTACAAAATTAGTCCCCAATTCGTATGCCACACAGAAAAATAATAGCATATGAAAGCGTGCCTGGCATAGGCTAAATTTTCTTGCAGGAAGCCAATTACGCAGTACGCAAGTCGGTGATTTTTACTCCATTTTTCTGGGTGCGTTCTAGCGCAGTCATTTCCCTTGACCTTAGCTTGAACTGTTCTATGAGGCTTGGAATAGGATATCTAAGCAGAAGTGCAAAAGGGTTTTTAATTTTAGTGAATTTTAGACCCCAGAACCAAATTTTTAAATTATCAAATTTTTGGGAAACAAAACCGGGTTTAAAATTTCGAAATTTTTGGAATTTTTGAAACCAAAACCACAACCAAATTTTCAAATTTTGGAAACCAACATCAAAAACCAGAAATCCACTTCACACTTGAATCAAAAACTCCGAAAACTTTTCTTTTGCATCTCTGGATTTGATTTTTAGATCTTCCGTTCAGAAAATCGGGGGGTTCCGAAGTCGTACTCAACATTATAACTATCTTTAAAAAAATTCTATTTACGTAATATCTTATAATTAATATCGATAATATTAAAAATTATTGCACAATTAAAAGAACGCAGTTGAACTTGACACAAAATTACATCTAATTGTGATTCATCTATCCATCATTTCTTAACTACTTTAAGACTTTTTAGAAATGTTCAGGAGAATTTCCGATCTAAACGCAGATTCTTATCGAAAAAAATTATATTCAATGCCAAAGATAAGAATTTAAAAGAGTTCTTTACAATTTTTATAATAATTCGACATACTTTTACCGCTTGAAATTAGTTATGCTGGTTAAATCGACGCCAGTGTGGGACGAAACCAACTTCACTTACCTCTAAAATTAGTCACGATCAGTTTTTGAAAGCAAAAGTGATCTACGATCGATAAAATTTCGCACGCTTCGTTTTATTTAAGAAAAAAAAAAACGTTTGCAATGATCAGCGATGCAAATTGGAAACATAAAATTTATTATCATTCGAATGTGAAACAACACTTTGCGATCATTGATTCAATTCAATTGAAAGATCAGTAATTCTTATAGTGATCTATGGTTTATGCAAATTGAACAATGAAACGATAGCATTGAGACCACCATAAAATCCCATAGCCTTGTTTCCCCAACAAATTATATATTTTTTTTATGTTCAACATTTTCATTTAAATGAAACGTCACACCTTTAGAACAATTTATTGTTTGGTAAACAGATTTTTAATTGATTTTTCAATATTCAAAAATTCCCGTGTTCGTCAATGAACTTCAGGACCGTAACCTAAGAAACTACGTGTAACTTCAAAACACTTATTGATGTCAAAGTCAATCAGAAAATCATCCAGTTATTCCAATGTGAGCATATTTTACGTGAAATTACCTTCGGCAATTACCATATAACCATAAACATTCAATCAATAAAATCGATAAATTGAAATAAATTTGCTGTTGAAAATTTAATGCACACTATGGAAACTATCATAACTTGGTGTGCAAAAAGCACTTTTTTTTCATCGTTCGTCCAAGCGCATGTTGTCTCCCTTGACCTTAGCTTGAACTGTACTTTTTGTTTGCACATTAAATACCTGGCAATTAGATCACCGAAAACCTGTCCAACCATTTGCAATTAAAAGTTCTGCATTTACTCATGCAATTCACCCGAAAACCCACCACTTTATTATTCACTCTCGACAGAATCACGACATTTTGCTGCAATCAAACCTAACCTGTCCGCAGGTATTGATCGTCAGGTGAATTTGCATATTACACACCTGTGGGCTGGCTCGCCGCATAGCCGGAGGCATAACTTACATACATGGCGATGAAATGTTCTATCAAAACATAAATAAATTTTATGCTGCTTTGCGTGCATTGCATATTTTTGAGAAAGTAAAATGGCATAAAATTTGTTCAAACAGCCGAGTGCGATGTCAGTCAGTCAATTTGGCGAACATGTCATAATTTTATGCAAAAACCGGTGATTGCTGCTGCTGCTGGAAATGCTGGTCGTCGCGACGGGACATTCGTAAGTGACAATTAACGGATGCATCTTCAGGTGGTAATGCAGAATTCTTGCCAGCATGATGTGGTGCAGGTCTGTGAAAGGCGAAAGTGTTGTGGAAAAATGAATTCTTGGCTGGTTTTTCACGGAAATGTCATGTTTTAGATGTCTTTCGCACGGCACTAGATGTTTGTGCTGAAAACATGGGAAATTCGTAAAAGAAATTTGTAGGAAACACGAGTTTTGATGGTGATTTCAAGATTTGATTCATTTTTTGAACGAAAATTCAGGACAGCAAAGCTAAGTTTGTATTTTGAACAAACAAAAAAGAAACACTTTGTCTAAATTGTTTTCTGAACATAAAAAAAACCTTGGGCCAAGTTTGTGAAAATCTAGCAAATGCTTTTACTAGGAATTGGCGAGTTTTAACACAAAATTGATACGGAATTTTGTACTGAAATGTTAGTAAAAGCTTTTGCTACATTTTACTGACTTTGTCCCAATTGATTTTTGGCTGACAGCCACAACTTTTTCAACGGATCTTGTCCGCAGATTTGAAAAGGCGGAAAAGGTCCATATTTTGTTAGAATTTTCGTTTTCAAATTTGGACCAGTGTTTCAAAGTGGTATTCTCAGGAAAAATATTTTAGAACATTATTTCAAAGTTCTTTCTCTAAAGAAGAATTTTTTGGCACAAAAGGATCTCCGCAGAGAATTTATTTTGGGACAAAATTAAACATTTTTCCGTGAATTTGGAACAGTTTTTCAAAATGATTTTTCTAGGGAATTTTGGCAACAAATCTTTAAAATAAAGTTACAAGTGCATGGTGCTAACGAGAGCATCGTCTTAAGATCTCTGGTTGCTCATGACTAGCAAAACCTTACAAATGTTGTTAACCTATCCATAATTCTCAATCCACACTCAGCGAGAAAAAAAGATAGTTGATTTATTTAGTAGCGGAAATCGAGAATACAATTAAAATGGTTCATTTCTAAAGGGTCTTTCAGTAAGGACATAACAATTTTGTATTTTAATAAAAATGCACCCTAAATCTTTTTTTATGATCTGGCAATGCTAAAACGTCAGTCAAGGTTTACATCTTTATCATGGTGAAGTTCACGAACGAGCAACGTTTGGAAATTATTGAAACTTACTACCGAAATTCTGAGTTGGTGGTCGCAATCGTGTAATCTTGAGAAATGGTCCGGTCGAATGGCCACCTCGCTCATGCGATTTAACGCCATTGGATTTCTTTTTATGGGGTTATGTTAAGTCGTTGGTTTATGCCAACAAGCCAACAACGTTAGAGGAGCTCAGGAACAATATCGAACGCGAAATTGCCAACGTTCCGGCCGATATGTGTGGAAGAGTGGTGGAAAATTGGCTCCAAAGAATCAATCTGCAAACGTGCTCGCGGTGGCCATATGAACGACATCGAATTTCATACTTAAATGTAACATGTCCACTACACCTGGAATGAAATTCAGCCCGATATCTCAATTATTCTGTGTTTTTTTTTAAATACAAATTTGTTATGTCCTTATTGAAAGACCCGATACTATAGAAAAGTAAAAAAAATAGTCAATTTCACAACAAAACAGTTGAAATTAACTATTTTTATATTCGTTAGTAGTAAAATTGCCTAATATTTATATTATTTTGTAGTTGAAATTAATTATTTTGATTGTGTTCCCAGTTTTCGATACAAAACCATCAAATTGACTTTTTCTCCTTTGGTGCACGCAAAACATTGCGCCGTCATAGAAATTTTCAAATATTTTTTTTAATGATTTAACATAATCATAACCTAAGATGTATTTTTTTAGTCTAATAAACGCAAACTTCTGTCATAATTTTGTTTGAAGACATTTTTAAACGATTTAAAACTGCGACACAACTGACAAAAATGTCGTGTGACGAATCTTCAAATATTTTTGACAAACAAATACAAATATTTTTAAAATGTCTGCTTTGTGATTGCGCATTTTAAAGTGATTTTCAATTAGCAATAAGTTTTAATGTGTGACACATCCTAATTTTCCTAACGGGTTTTTCCATTATTGTAACAATTTTTCCACTCTTGTAAGAATTTTTCCATTCTCACAGATGTAAACATAAATCCGTATTGACATACACGAAGAAAATTTTCCAAATAAAACTTCGCATCTAAAAAAAAAATTGTTTGCTGTTACACATTCCAAACCGAGTGCAGATCACACGTTTATTTACTAAAATAACTTAACCACATGCTAGACGAGGGTCATTGTCATTGCCTGCACACAGCATGGATCATCAATAGATCGCCAGCATCTTGATGATATGCCACTGATGATGATGATGAACAGCGCATAAATCTCATAGAGATGTTTATAATTAAAATAATATTGGCATAGGCTATAGAAAACGGACGAGCCATAAAAAAGCAAATATAATGGGGTGTAATGACACTTTGCATAATTTATTATTGTCTAACTGGTAGCTACTTAGCGATCTATTCAATCGTGGTGGCGTACCCGAAGATCTTCAAAGGCGAAACAAATGGAAGTTCTAGAGATGAATCTTCAAAGAATCTACGAGACGTAGTAGTGATGATAATGAACCTCATCGATCTACCATCTTAGAATTGATAAATTATTTACCTTAGAAATTCTCATCAAAATTCCAGGCCGGTGCGAAGCGATCAAGCACCCTTCGATCACCTCGTTTTCCATAGCATATTTCGCACGATCACTAAAAGTTCTTTATCCCCGCCATTCTGTTTTGGAAGACGTAGAAAACTTTTTAAACTGCGCTCGGATGTGAAGTGCGAGACTTTTTGGCTATTGATTGTTTGTGAAATTCGAAAGATTAGAACGAAGAAACGTTATGTTCTTTGTTTGAATTTCAACGGAATTTTCTATTTGATCCAAAATAAGATCGCGATCGCATTTCGCAATATCCGATCGGATCGTACAAGTTTATAATGATGTCATTCATAGTATTTGGAATATGGATATCTGATTACGTGTTGTTGGACGTGTGAGAAAAAGCCTTTTGTTGTGCACGTTTCTACGGTGATCTTAATATCTCTGGCTTTAATTGAGTTCTTTGTAAACGTGTGACTCTTTCGTAGTTAGTATACAGCGCGCCGTGCGGCCACGATCGACACAATAAGATGATTAGAGTTGCCTTTCAGATTCTAGCTTAGTTTAGATCGTGTGCGCCAACAGACAAAAGATTTCAAATTTGAATGGCGACCTTAGAAGTTCATCGAATGACCTTAACCAGGAATCATCATCTTTTCACCGTGGAGAGAGATTTTTTTGTATTCTTCCCTATATTTAAAAGTATTTTATCAAAATGGAACAAAAAGTCATCACCAGTCAGAACGATTTTCGTATGTGGCACGTCCCACGAAAAAAACCTGCATTTCTTGATCCACTAAGCGTGAAAAATGTCTTCTTCCTCCTTGAATCGTCGTCGTGGTCGTCGTCACTTTATTGAAATTTTCTTTTATGGAAGACAATTTAGTGTACTTGCATATAATTTTATTGCGCGTGTTCACAACAGCGAAACCAAAAAAATAAAAAAAAGTGTATCACCATCAGAGCATAACAACATTCGGCAGATGCATATTAATTGTTTATTGTTCGAAAAAATAAAATAAAAATACCAAAACGTATCAAAATTAATGATAATAAAAAATACTGTAAGGAACCGCAATATTGCCTAGGAAATTGTCTTTTTTTCTGGTTTTTCTTCGGATTTGACAAGAAGACGAAAAAGTTACAAAAGCTGCTGATGAAGACGTTCTCACAATGCCCCATTTCTTGAAGCATGTAGCCGTCGCCGCCGTTACTTTTACTTTGCTTCTTATTATTGTTATTAAACGATGATGCCGGAACAAAGAGTGTTACCTTGCTTTGTATTTAATCAAGTGGTATCAATCCTTTTACTTCAGCCAGGTCAGATGCATTGTTTGTAGCGTCTTCTGGTAATTTCGCAAATTTTCATATTACTCTGTTTGTAAATTGAATGGCGTATAATTGGGGGGTTCGAAAGTCGGTTTTATTAATACAAAAGTTGAAAAGTTGTGTGAAAAACTCAAATTTTGAAATAAATCCATCAAAAACGATTTAAGAAGTTTTAAAATATAAATATCTGGGGACAAAATAGTCGCGTAAACTCACGAGGGCAAAATTTGGGGACAAAATAGTCGCCTAAAACGAGGTTTCGGGCCCAAAAAATTAGAAAAAATTTAAAAATCTTAGAGGTTGAGAAATTCGAAAAACCTACGAGGATCGTGTAAAAGATTTTCCATAAAAATGCTGACAGTTCATCTACGAGGTGGTAAACTTACGCAGTTTACGACTAGACATATCCGAGATTTCATGAATCCCCCTAGTAATAAAGATTTCTATTGGTTTTCGTATAAAAATTACTCCAATTTTTTACCAGAAATTTCGGCTCTAATAAAAAACAATGGCAACCGAAAATTATAAAAGGCACACGACTAATCTAGGAAGTAAATTAGTTTGACAAATCTATCTCGCCTACATTATTTCATTGTCATGTAATCGAATTACTGTCACCACCGCAAAGCAAAAAAAAAAAAGAAACGCCACGTTATGATCAAGGATGCAAGATAAATAAAACGGATATCGAAAAATAAGAAATTTTAATTATTTCAACATTCCATTAATGGTAATTCGTACAACAGTAGACAATCTCACATGAAATTCAGTTCGATTTCAGCCCAATCCACTTTTCTATCAACTCGAAATCACGGATTGACAATTTGCAAATCACCGCCAAGTCAAAACAAAACGAAACAAAACTTGACTATAATGAAATGAAATCAAATAATAATTGAGTATCTGAGCTACAGGTAAGTGACTTAACTTCACCTTTTCAGGTTGTTTCTTATGCCATTCTTAGTAAAACTTCTGTCAGTTAAGATAAATATTCAAAAATTGATCGCCGTTCAGTTCGAAATTCCCGCCACCGTCACTTCCACCCACCACATAATCCACCATCGCGCAATTGTCGTTGGAATAGTTGAAATTCAGCCCCATGACATTTTATCGGTAAATCTGAGAGGCGTGGATACAATTTAACCCGTTAAATGCCGCGAAACACTATTTTAATAGCTATAGCAGAAAGTCATGGGTGAATTTCTTAAACACTTACGCGAATTATGGAAAAAAAACACCATTTAGAAAAATTTCCAGCGATTCGATGCAATTTTGTGCTCGTAGGTATTTAATTCCGCAAATCAATTACAAAATACTTGAACCCGGCGACCGAACTGAAAAAAAACGCGCTAAGAAGGCAAAGCGTTTTGTTAATTCGGTTTATTAATTTTTTTAAATTTTGGGGACACTGGAAAACATTCACTCGGATCTTGCGGCTATAATTTTTTGAATCGAGACCACGAAAATTTTTAATTGCCCTGTAATTGAGATAATTTGCGAATAATTTTATGATCGGTTAGTTTCGTATCAAGAACGGTACGTTTGTAGGGTAAATGTCTATAAATTGGAATTATTTGGATTATTGATGCAAGAAGAATTAAGCGAGAAAAATCTTTTTTGCACTGCAGAGGGTAAATGATACCAACACATTTTTTGACATCACTGTAAATCATGGAAATTTGAGGTATTTTGATCAATTTTTGCCTTTTTGGGATTAAAATCTGAAACCGAGAACATAAAAATACAGGTTGAAATTTAAACCGATTTGTGGTTGAGGGAAATCCCGTAGTTTTGTCAGTTTACAAATATGGGGATGAGAGTCACGGGTCGGTGATAGTCGGGGGGTAAGGGGGGAGGGTGTAGGTGATAAAAGAGAACAATTAACGGAAATAAACTCGACAAGACCCGAATCGAAAACGTGAATTGAACTAATCATAATGAAAATTGTCATGTTTTCGGTAAGGCGCCTTAATCAAAATCTTCTACGTCCCTCCGATTCTCTTACCCCTCCTCTGCTATCTTCTAAAACGCTCACAGAATTTTGATTAGTTTTTCACTAATTGGTAGCTCAGCCGTCAAGGAAGCCCCATTCTAATCAAAATCGCAGTTTAATTTCACCCTGCTCTGCTATCCTCTCTATACTTCTGAAGGGATTTTGACCCGCACTTTACTCTAATAGAGGACATACTCTAAGAACAATTTTTGACAACTGAAATCTATTCCAGCTCCTCCAAGAAACTTTAAATCGATTTGTTTCGAAATTACAACAATTCGTGTTAGAAAACTCCACCCTACTTCAAGCTACATCAAACATGCATTTAAATTAATTCAATCCTTTTTCTTTTCTTTAAAAAAAAAAACTTCCTACCATATATGAATTTAGTTCTACAGCCACATATGATAGGTAGGCCCCAAAGGTATTTCAATTGTATGCTAAACAGTCGTGAACACCTTCGATCTACAGTCTATGATGGAAGGTTTTCTTCATGCTAGATTGGCACTTGGATCTTAAAGAATGTTTAATAGTTCGATGTTGTTTTTCTCTGTTAAGCTGAGATTTTTCGCATATGCACTGAACTCACTAATTCGCTCACCTGAGTCGAGGTCAAATGAAAATTAAATACATTTAGCATTATGAACATTTAGTACGTATTACTGGTAGTCTAGGCAGAGGGGACCCCCCTCCATTTACTGATAATTTTCATGGACTCCATTTACAGATAATTTTCTAGCAATTATTAAGAATGTGAAAGTAGGCGAATGCAAAGTTGTGCTATAGATTGTCTAAAATGCTGTTTAGCACTAAAAATGTTTGAAACTCAATGCGGCGCCACACCAGAAACTTGATTAGCGATCAGAAAATAGAAAATTAGTACCTATTGTAAAAGAAGAAGAAGAAGTAGAGGAAAAAACGTTGATATTGAGGCATTATGAAGAAATGTTGAACCATTTGTGTTGAATGTAAATCAACGATCGCATGGGGGCCAGGCCGCCCCAAGATGCAGCTCGCAATGGATTTTCTTCTCTTATCGACGTGACTTCCGGAAAATTTTCGCAGCACAAAATGTGCATTTGATTAAATTGTTGCATGCATGCTGGGCACGATCGACACCGCGCGTAATCAGTCTTCATCATCCACAATGCATAGAAGTGTACAAAAAAAAAGAAAATTCGACGCGAAAAAAGGTTCTATTTGGAAAATGCGAATTTTAAAAGCGAAGTGGATTTAATTTTCGCTTTTTATCGGCTCATAGCAAAGTGCAATGGAATTATTATTATCGATGGCAATGAGTAATAAATTAAGATTCGCCCGATGTCGGCGTTTGGCGCAAAAGTTAAAATCCTAAGGAATGCCAGTAGCTAAGTAAGCATTCAACTCCACCAGATGACGATTTCCGTGGTTATTGTTGTGCAGAGAAATCGCACCTTAAAGTGGAATTCTTTGTTATTGAATAAAATATTATCTTAAGATGGTAAATATTTGAGAAACTAAATCTTTTGTTGGTGTTTTTTGCGATCTGAAATGCATTGGGAATGTGGAGCAAAAACCAAATCATATTATAAAACTTAAAAGGCTGTCTATAAAATTCATCACGCCATTTTTAGGCCTTTCAGCCCCCTTCCCCCTCCCATCGTAGTGCTTTTTCTTAATTTCTTGTTTGGATTTTAGTACACACAAGGAAATTCATTGGTAAAATCAACAATAAACCATAGTTGATTTTTATTATAAAGTAAAGAATCTCCCAAAATGACAATCTTAACAACATATTGATTGATTTTTTAAAATTTTTTTTTCCTCGATTATACAACAAACTCTGCACGTTATTTTTTAATTAAAAAATTTCGTTAGTTGAGAACGGTGCGTAATGAATATTTCGAAATATCTTCTTGTATAAAAATTTGTTACGCATTTTAATTGAAAAGATAAACATGTAATAAAAATTCCATCGCCATAAAGTGAGAAAATTGTGGATAATATCGAAGGGAAAGTGGTCTGTTTGTCACGTTTTAAAGGGATCAATTATTGATAAAGTGTCGAAACATGGACCATTGCTGCTAGTAGTTACCCATCGATAATAAGAAACCATCGAAGGTAGCCAAAGAAACTGTAAGAATTTAGTCCTATACCACATCACATTGTAACTAATATAAATTAGTTACGCCCTATGGCATCAATTTTATGCAGTTACCGGGTCCAATCATCAATCATTTTACTCTGTGTCCAACATGGCTCATAATTTTATGTTTTATGCACTTCCACTTGGAAGTACAAGAACCAAACTTGAAGAAAAGATACACAAAAAACCACGACGACTAACTATCCAAGAGTTTGACAGAGAAATTTAGTTGTCACTTCATCAATTTCACTTAATTTCCTCTTGCGTACGTCAAGAAATCTTCTTAAGACGAGTGGTTTTTCGGAAAAGGCCTTCGACAAGGCCGTGTACGCAACGGCCAGCAAACTGAAAGGCAATAAACTTGTCATAATATTAAGTTACCACAAAAATAACAACAATAAAGATATGTTTTGGAAAAAAATGTTCAGGTTATGAAAAATACCTCAGAATTTTCAACATTCAGTCTCAGTTTTATGTTTGCGGTTTACACGATCAAATCTCACCGTCATTTATTTCCTCGTTAAATCACCAATAATGATTTGATCCGAAAGTAAAACGGCGCCTGTCAACCGATCAATTTAATTGCATTTTTCCGTGGATTTTGGACCACGTCCAGAAAAAAAGGTAGCGACGATCGTTAAATCGAGGATCGTCCCCATGCAGTCCAAAAGCCCATCGATCGATTTTGAGTTGAATTAAATCAGCTTTTTCGTAATAATTGCCATGCATCTTATTGTGACTTCTAAAGAAGTTCAGTTACAGTTGTTTTTTTTTTGATCGTGGGTTCAAATCCTGGTCGATCGCAGCAGTAAAACAGCATGCGATCGATTGGGATCTTCGTTCAGGTGAATTGCGCCCTAAGGGCTGTATTAATGATCGCTTTGACTGCAGCAGATTTCTGAAAATGCATTTCTTTGGGCTGATTTTAGGTGATCGTGAGGCCTTTTACGCGTGCGGCTTCCTGCTGAAGCAGCATGATCGGAAGAAGTTGAGGATCAGTTTGAAAAATATCTTGAAGATCGCAAGAAACTGAAGATCAGTTACGGCTGACGATCAATTTTTCCCCAATCTTCCGAGTGATCGCTTTATTGAAATTCCTTAATGATCGGATATTAATTTTGTTCAGTGCTGGATCGCATTTGATCAGTTTGATTGATCAGTTACTTAAATATTAACCTGTATTTATTTACAAACAAATTTCTTGCAACTCGGACGAATATTTGTCGGAATTTCTTTCAATTTAATTTTAATGGATGCAATCAAATAAAACAAATTTTTTCATTGCTTCTCGTTGCTCGTTTTTTTTTTGTTTTTGATGAATTATGATGAGATTTTTGGTATTCATTGTGGAACATAAATTTCGTAATTTTCTTTAACTTCTTGTTAATTTTCCCGAACTGAAAGTGATAGTTTCGAGACAGAAATGTATCTTTTTAGGCAAAAGTATACCAATTTACGATGTTTTATTGAAATGGCCATAAGTTCATGTCAGAGAGAAGGCGGCTTCGGAAATTTTTCTGAATCTTTTTTTTTTCATCTTTTAAATTTTATTTATTTCTTTACCAGTTCAGTTCAGTTCAGTGCCGTAGTTGCATAATTTATGGTTCGTGTTTAATTATTCCAGGTCACAATATAAATTGATTGCATTTTTCCGTCGACGTAATTTCGAAACGAAAGGACATAATGTTGTTATGAAGTTGCATATCCAAATATTTGTTAAAATTTCCAGAAATAAATTTCAGATAACAATGTCTTGGGACTGTTTCAAGTGGTCTTAATTTCGTGGAATTTAAAAAATAAATAAATATTTTTACGTAATAAATTCAAGTTTAAGACTACAATTTTTATCTTTCAAAAATATTATACCAGTTGATAGATGATTCCTTTGTAAAATATAAGATAATAGATACTTGGGTAAGATAAGGCGTTTTGTCACTAATCACTTGTTTTTGCAACACAAATCACTAATTAATGAGGTGACCATATTTTTTTTGCCAATCCAGGACAAGATGAGTGGATGAGGGGCGGGGGGGGGGCGATTGTTGAAATGGAACTCCAACGAAACACCGAATTTTATAAAGAAATTAAAACTTGATTTGGAAATTAACCAAGGAAAAACATAAGAAAAGCTACAATTGCCAATCGTCAAATACTCGACGTAAGGACAGACAAATTTTTTTATTTAAAAAAATCCATTTGTGTGGGAGAGAGTTAAGGAATGGTTCGTTTTGATTTTGATGTGTGGAATGGTTATGTAAAATCATATTCTAAGCACAATTTATCAACATAAAGAACCATGCAATCAATAGTGTTTTTCGTGCCCCTGGGTTAACTTTTGAACCCGCGTAGTGTTCACTTTGGTTGAGTACTTTTTGGAAAGGGCACAGTCTCTAGTTTCATCCATATATGGCTTCAAGAGCCACCGAATTGCAGGGGGATGGTGAGAGGTTAATGAACATTCTTGTGATTTTTCACAGAAATCACTGCAGAAATGGAAGTAGCTCTTGAAGCCATATATGGATGAAACTAGAGACTGTGCCCTTTCCAAAAAGTACTCAACCAAAGTGAACACTACGCGGGTTCAAAAGTTAGTTTAGGGGGGGCAAAATCGTGCATCGTTGTTTTTCAATACGGTGAAGACCGCAAATTTACTGATTTTCACTTTTCTGAAAATCAGATTCACTTGCGATTATGATTTTGCTGAAAAAAATGGGGTTTTCACACCATTCTCACTCGGTTTTCACACAGTTCTCACTTGGTTTTCACTTCCGCTCCTAGTTCGATTCGAAGCTCTGGTCGCGACACAGCGGAAACTAACGCAACTGCATCAAAAAGGCATTTCATGGATTCGTGTTTTCATGCAAAAAAAGATCACTCAAACTCACACTCAAAAAATCACTCAATAAGTAAATGTAAGGAAAAACTGCACTCTCGGGTAGGTGATTTTTATATTATATTTATTTTTGAGTGATTCATTTCCGTGACGAGGATTTTCTGACTCTCTGATTATATTTGCAGCCGATTTGATGGGAAAAATCTATGGAAGTTTCCGTTTTTGAGAAAAGTTCTGAGACAAATGAAAATTTCTTGAATTTCTTTTATATCCACTCCAGTAAAAATTTACTTTCATTGCTTTCTTTTCCTACAAGTATTATGGACAGCACCTTACTTAGCATACTCTTTTTTGTTCCTTAAGAAAATATTAACATGAAATAATTAATTTTCAAGCAAAACAAACATTTTTGAATACTACACGACTTGTCAATTAATCGCACGAATAAAGTGCGTGAAAAATTACCGATTGATTTTTTTTTTAAATGTGATAAAATTAATGAGCCATGTATCCGGAAATCGATAAGAAAATCGAACTTGCTGTCATTTCGATCTCGTTTCACTGCACGATTGGTTTTTTTTGTTGTTGTTGCACTGCGTTGTTCCCATGAGATTTGCCACGGAGGATTAGATTAATCAACAGGATAAAATGATTAAATAATCTTCCCATAATCAAATTACCCGCGGTATCAAATCCGTAATGGAGAGTGCTATGAGTTCAATTGGGGATTTAAAAAAAAACATTCTTTAATTTTTAGTTCGCGTCGATTAAAATTCGCTCGAGTGATCGCGTAAAATGCGACACGATCAACCCAAACTGACGGTAGAACGACATCACGAACGCATTTCAAAATTCACTTTCCGTCAGGCGGCGAAAATCGAGTGGTGTTACAAAATAACCAGCAGAACATCATGATCGTTTGCCGAGGATAGTCGTAATATTTGGTGGGGGGATGAAGGGGGGTTGCTTGTTGCATCGATCACCATCACGCAATGCATTTTTCCATTTCTGGTGACCAGATTTGCTTTTTTAGGTTGCATAGCTGCGATCTACCTACTAGTCTAGTTGAATTGATTTCCGACATAATTGTTCCGGACGTGGACACATGACAAGATCTCAGAAAATCACTCATCTGGACCAGAATTTCCGTCCACTACGACCAACTCGCCACCCTTCAACCCGTTTTACATCCGATTTACATCCGCAATATGGCAAGATCACCTAAACTCAGATCGATGATCTTCTGACAACGATTGCTAAACCTTTGCTCGATTGGCAAATTCATCGATTAGATTTGCAGATCGCAAAGATCGCCACGATCACTACGGCGGCGCGGCCGTGAAGAGCAAAAGTATGGAAAAACTGAAAATCTCTTAAAGGAAAAACCTCTTACTTCCTTCTGTTTGGCGAAAATTCGATCCGCTTCATGGTTTTTATCGGTTTTATCGAATTCAACTAGATCTTGACTTTAGTTCGCTTACCGAACGCAGGAAAAATGCGTTCCAAAAAGTCTCGTATCTATAAATCTATCTATCTATCGGCCTAAAACTATCGTTATCGATTTCTTTTTCAGTGATCGTGGGCTCTGACTCGTCACCAATTACCGGAATAATACTTTCCAGCCCATCTCCTCGTATTCGTAGTTCACCTACTAGAAGAAACCTTTCTTGGCATTTCAAACTTCTTCAAAATTGATTAAACCATGTCCGCTTCAGGGCCGATCGACAAACTTTGTGTGTTTTTACAACAAGGCTTTTGTCGGCTTTGCTAATTGATTTTCCGGAATTTATTGTTTATTGACTCGTAATTTCTGTTGTTCGCGTTTTTTTTTTTGTGCAAAATTTCAGCTTTTCGACACTGAAAGTCGATCATTTTGCGAAAATAGTTTAAGTGATGATCGCTGATAGATTCTATTGGTCGATCGATAGACGAAAGTACTTTTTATCCACATTTTCAGTCTTGTAGGTCACTGGTCTAATTGATCTGACTTTGTTTGGCCCATTTTGGTTAACATTTTTATTGCGTTTTTGCTTTAAATTTTGATTGATCAAGAATGCGAAATAGGCCTTAATTATTGCAGAAAAGATAAAATCGATAATAGCTTTGTTGATAATAAGGTTTTTGACTGATTTATCGGTTTTGTTTCGATTTTTTTCTGATGAGGGAGGTTTTACAGCACCTTGAGTTGAGTTTTGTTATAGAAACCTTAATATTTTCCTAGTTTTTTGTATTATGATTAAATAGGAACGGTTTTTCCACATTTGCAATGTTATTATTATATTTTGGGTATTATTAGTCCGGTATTACACACGGCAATTTTCGGGCTTACTTAAGCCGATTTTTGGGAGAAACGACTGAGGAGGGAAAAGTTGCCACTCGAAATCATGGCTTATCGACAATCTGCATACATGCAAAGCGTGTGAACCGGTTTGGGAAAAGTAGTAGGCAGAAATCATTTTCGTTCTGACCGTCATCCAAAGATCTTGGGAAGTATATGAGCACACACACATGTAAACTTGTGTAGCATATGCAAACAAGATTGGCTTATTTAAGCCACAAATGTAAGCACATTGGCTTATTAAGCCCAAAAGTTGCCGGCTTAAATAAGCCAAGTGTAATATCGGACTTACAGTAAGAACAACCATCACTGAATATACAGAACATCTCTACTTTGGCTGGCGGTTGCTGTCAATTATCTTTTTTTCACCGCTGCGCATTAATTTCCACCTAGAGTGCATGTTAGTCCAAAGTTTTCGTCTGTGGCGCATTTCTCTTTACAATTGCAGTTCCATTAGTTTGTGAAACATGAAGAATACGAAAAATCGAGGTTATTTTCGTTGGGGATTGTTGGGGACTGTGTGCGGTACTTGATTTAAAAAATTTCGCCACATTCTGTTTAAATGATTGCCTGCGGCGCATATTTTTTACTTGTTTTACTCCGAATTTGGTTTCTTAGCCTTCATCGAAAACGTTTTTCTTTCAAATTTTTTTTTTCATAAAATTTGTGGGTTCTTTATTGGTTTGTTTCAGCCTTCTTTCCTGACCCCCTACCCCTATCACTCACCTTATCGCAGATTGATCCAAAATAAATATGGTCACCCTAACCTTAAAGTCAATTGAATAACAAGAAAACAAGTATCAAGAAATTATAAACAATAAATTAATAAAATGAATATCTTTTTCTAATTGTGATCGCAATAAAGTCATCAAAAATAATGAAAGTAGTAAAAAAAAATGTGAAACCAAGAAAAAAAACCATAGCAGCATAAAATAACAGACAGATCCAACTGAATATCTATCTATGCTCCGCAATATGTTTTATCTGATGGATCTTCTTTTCTTTTCTTCTCAAATGAACATCAGGAAGTGATTGATCATCGCAACTTTTAGCTCATGATCGTTTTGTTTATTTTTGCGGTGATTTGACGTCTCGATGGCACTGCCGGCATATTTCGACCACATTTCCGATCAATTTTGTAATCGGTAAGATTTTATTTATATACAAAACATACACAAAAAAAAATTTGTGAAAAAAAGTGTTTTTAGCGATCTTGTCGATCAAACGGAACTATCAAGAAATTGATTAATCGATCAAAATTTTTTTGAAATATAGAGATCTAGGCCAAATATTAAAGATTTTGATGGAATCCATCCTCCATCCAGGAAGGCGAAACAATCGACATCGTTTTTTTTGCGAATCTTTCAACTTTTACTGATTGTTAATCGATTTGTGGTATTAGAAAATCTGATGAATTTGTATCGAAATTTGAAATTTGTTGTCAGTTTTTCGTTGTCAGGCACAGAATTTTAAAAAATGGTGGCAAAAGCTTTGTGTCTTTATTTTTAAGATTCTTAACTAATTTGAACATTTCCTATAATCCACTGCCTGCCTGCTTTTTGAGCACCATATAAAAGTTCCTTTAGAGATTCAAATTAAAAACCTTAAGTTCTTTCACTAAAGAAATCATAACTTTTTACGACAGAATTAATTTTTTTTTATAAAAATGCGGCTAAATAACTGCCTCTATTACTTTGACCATCTATGCCTGACAATAACAGAAATTAGACATTTTTCAAAATGTCTCAAAAAGGAGGGCAACTTCTCAAACATTAGCTCAATGAGTGTTTTTTTGAGTGTTAATTTTGAGTGATCTTTCGAGGCTGAAAATTAAAAACTACTGGGCCACAGGCAAATTTTTCGGGGGGTGTGGAGGTGGGTGTGGAGGTGGGTGTTGAGGTGGGTGTTAAGGTGGGTGGGGAGGTGGGTGGGTAGTTTGTGGTGATGACGGCAATACTAAACTCTTCGCGAAAAAGCGTGACGAAATACCAAAATCGCTTTGTATTTTAAACATTTTAAAGTATGTAAAATATTAATAACAAAAATCAATTAGCTGGCACCAAGACTATTAAAATGGTTTAAAATTTCAAAAAGGATTTGAAAGGTTCTTAAGATTTTACTGTAATCCCAGTAGATTTTACTTGGATTCATAGTAAAAATTACTGTTATTCCAGTTTGTTTCCGTTTTCCGGTATGAGAATTTTACTGATATTGCATGTCAATGTTTACCGAGAGAGAACAGTAAAATTTTCCATGATGGGTGCGATTTTCCTGGACTCTCAGTAAAATCTGGTTTAGAGTGTAAATTTGAGACATACAGTCACTCTATTTATATAAGATTGCTTTACGTCTTCTTCTAAACGTTTTTGTATTTTTTTTTTGCGTACGGTGACAAGTAATAGTGACTTTCACCCGCAAATTTGTAGGAACACAGTAGGGTGAGGACAAAACATTTTGATTTCCACACGACCGTCCGTCTGTCTGTCTGTCCATCTGTTTTTCAGTCAGACAGTTCGTGAACACCATAAAGGTGCCGCTCCACATGAGAGTAAATACGCGAGTAACTCTCAAAAACTCTCGAGAGTTACTCGCAGTAGGTTGTCCATTTGAGAGTTAATTTCGGCGATTTTTCTCTTTTCAAGACCAATATCTTGATTTTTTTGACATCTTGCTTTGGCGAGTTCTCTCGAGAGCTACTAGCGAAATTCAAACGCCGTTCGTATCTGGCGAGCAACTCCCCGAGAGTTCAGTGGGTGCGTGTTGACTAGAGAGTAGAATCACTTTTGACAGCTCGCAGAAACTAGCTCGCGAGTTTTTGCGAGTTTCTGCGAGCGACTCTCAGAGACATGTCCATTTGCGAGTAGCTGCTATCGAGAGGTTTTCGCCGGCATTTACTCTCATATGGAGCGGCACCTTATCTTTTGAAGGAATTGGCCTAGAGACTTGAAATTTTGTACATATGCGTTTTCCATAAAAAGCCAGAGTAAAGTCTTAACAGGCAAAATCCCAATATCCCTTCTCCCCTCCCCCTCAAATGGAACAGTTTTTTGCAATTTTCTCGAAAATGGTGAGTCATACTGAAAAATTTGTAAAGGTAAAATATGTTTATAATAGGATTTTACATAACTTATCCATATATCAAAATCCAATCGGACCACTGCTTCTTCCCTCCCTCATACAAATTAAATGTTTTTTGCGATTTTCTCGTAAACAGTGCATCATATCGAAAAATTTATGCAGACATAATGTGTTTAGAATATGATTTTATATCAAAATCCAAACGGGCCACTCCTTCCCCCCTCTCCCAAACAAATGGACATTTTGTGTGTCCGCATATAGAATATTTGAAGATTGACACTTGGTAATTGTAGTTTCTCTTATGTTTATTTAAAAAAAAATTGACCAAACTTTGGATAGTTGTTATTTATAACTTCTCACTTTACTTGAGTTTTAAAAACGCTATACGTTTTAGAGAAATTTCCAACGTTTTTAATTGGCAGAAGAGAATTTCTATTATTATTTGTTACTTACCGGCAAACTACTCAATTTTATTTCATCTAAAAAAAAACGAAAATAAAATTCCTTTCCCACATCTCGTTCCAGTATCGTAGTTCCATTAATTTTTCAAAAAAATAAATCATCATCGCGGTTACATCGGGTTGAAAACCAATTTTGTATAATGTAAATGAAGTGGTTTTATATAATAATTGTAAATTGTAAAATTATCCATGACTATTAGGAAACAGATGTTGTGCTAATGAATATCGCAGATGTAACAAAATCTTAATTCGTAATTTGATTATTATTAATAAAATTTATGCCCGCCCTGGCGAAATTCATTTAGTAATTAAATTATATTCATTAAGTTAATGATCTCATAAAAATTAAGTTATTTAAGTTCCTTATTCGCTCAGGGATATTCATTTTAATTACATTTTATTCGAAAAGTACAACAAAAATTGAAAGAAAAATACCCGAGGACGTTGAGTATAAATTAATGGAATTGAATACTGGAAAAGTGAAAATATTTCTTTTTTACTTAAATAAATTTTATTTGTGGTTTTCTCGTATTTTACAAAAGATTTTCAATACAGCCGGTGTGTAATGAAATAAAACACGTCATATTGTCATGTAAAATACGATCGGGCGTTTCTAGTAAGCGTCAAGGTCGATTAATAAACTGCTGAACTTTATGATCAATTTCAAGTGGAAAAAACTACTTACTATACTTGAAGGCGTCATCGAAGTGGTGTCTCTTTCCACACACACTCTTTTTTCCTTGATCGTACATATCGATCTTAACATATGGTTTAAATCATGTTAAAATATTGATCTGTCCAATTGACGTATTTTTATTTGAAATATTCTCGTAATTGAAATACATACTCACAACTAACTTCAGTTCCAATAAAGTTCTTTGTACGATCGAATTTATGATTATCTCCGATCGTTGTCAATGTCAAATTGAGTAGGAACCGAAGATCACTTATGTTGATTTGTTTATTTAATTTTTTTTTCTCTCTACTGTAGCCACAGAAGCTTAAGTTCTTAGAACGATCTTAGAAATGATCTTAAGACAATTTTTGTGAGGTCCCCCGGGCGAGGCCTACAATTCCACTTTTTGACGCCATGTTAAGCTGATCATGAATATTATTACGAGGATCAGTCGCGATCGTTGATCGACAAGTCATATTTATTCAGTTGTTTCGGCGGAAATGTTTCGAAAGTTTTACTATTGTCGCAATTATTATTTTTATTGCCTTCTCGGCATTTTTGTGTAAAAAAAAAATTCAATAACATTTTTTTAAATAAAATAATCTTTTAAGGCAGTACATTCTCAAATTTTATTTTATTTTTCTTTTCATTTCAGGTGAGTGATCTTTACATGTGCTATTCTGTAGATGTGTGTCGATTATGTGGATTCAGGTGCGAAGTATAAGCAAAAATTTCCAGTCGGTTAGTAACATACGATATAATGGTAAGGTCGTAAAAGGTTTTTTTTTTCACTATTGTTGTGTCGTCGGTAATTTTTTTTTCCTTCCTTTGGGTGAAAAATATTGTTTTGGTTGGAGTCTCAAAGAGTCTATTGAATCGTAATAAATGGGTTTGCAACGTGCTTTACAGTTTAATCAGGTGCAAATGCCGTTTCCGATCGTATTTTTTCCACACTCATGTGGATGTCTGCCTTGGAAATGAGGTGCTAAGAATTGTTATGGCAGTAGAAATTAATATTTTTGGTGGCTTTTATTGTTGTTAAAAGTGCTGACGGCCTTGGGTTATTGAAAAGGATAATTTGGGTTCCATACATGAAAAATCACTTAGATTTCCGGTTCAAATTATTTCAAAAACGAGTCACAATTTTGCCATGGTTTCAAAGTAAATTGAATGTTTGTGGAATTTGCTTTCGTTTTGTACGCTTTGGTAATTATGTAATATGGATTTTCAATTTTGTATTGAAAAAATGCAGTTTTTTGTGAAACGCAGACATTTTCTATAATGGAAATTTGTTAAAAATATTTCTATCAAAACTTATTTGGTTTTTACAAGGGGTGTGGTATGGAGTCGTTTTAAAAAGCCCCAAACTTCGACACCGATTCCGATTTTGACACTACACAATCTTAAAAACCAACGCCAACTACAGAGGAAGCAGAGGAAAGTAAAAAACTGTAAAATAAATGATTTTTCTGATTTTGGTACTAACAGGCGATTTAAATTTGTGATTTTTGCCGGAATTTCTTTTCGGGACACTGAAAATACATCACATTTTTTTGGTTTTTCAAACCGCCCCTTCCCCCTATCCCCCTCCCCTCCTCCCCTCCCCTCCTCCCCTCCCCTCCTCCCCCTCCCCCTCCCTACTTTCGACATTTTTTCAATTGAGTTAAGTGAACGCAGAGAAAAAAATAGTAAAATAAACTACTTTTTAACACGTTGGCTGCACATTTTCGTGCGACGTGGCCCCACAGGATGTTTTATGTTCTCCCAGGCCATGTGACACAAAAAAACCGTTATACCTGCAAAATTAGGACCAATAATAAAGTCGCGAGTAGTCAAAAATGATTTTTAGGCACAAAGAAACAAAAAATAACAAAAAAAAGTTGGCCTCAGGTGACCAAAATCGTGAAAAGACGTTGGCACTGCACGATCAAAATCCTGAAAAGGCTTTGGCAGCCAACGTGTTAATGGAGAATCGAGACTATCATGGAAATAGTTAATTTCAATTACAAAAATAGTCAATTTAACCACAAAACAGTGAAATTTACTACCAAGCAGATAAATTTATTATAAAATATTTATTTAAATTCAGGCGCGCACTATGATGGTAAGCATATGTGATTTAAAAATTGAAATTTCCACTTCAGCAAAATTCAACATATTTGATTCAAGTCTTTCGACACAATAAAACATTTTTAAGTTATAATTCAATTCTTTGTAAGAAATTTCTCATAAAAACCAACTGTAAATTTAATTTACGAGCATGTGCGCCCAATTTTATCTGAAAAATTCCACCTCTTCCGGAAGAAAGAACTCAAGAATTTCAATCTGTCGTGATGTTAAATTCAAATTAAACCAAACTTTAAAGAGACAAATCCAAAAAAAAAAAATGTTCAACTAATTACACACCGATTGCATAAACTCTGTTATTATTCTACGAAATTTCTTTATGAATTTCCCGCATTAAAAGCGAACCTACGTGATTTTAGAATTAGGCCAAGAATTTATGTAATTGCCTGGGAGAACCCGCACGGCCATAATCAAAACACCAATTTGTAAAGTGTCCAAGACGGTTGTTTTTCTTCTTCTTGTTCTTATAAATTTTACAAAAATAGCGTGATCAACAGGCGTTCGCAATGCACCAAATTACGATATTCCGGGGGGAATAGAAAATCTTTTTGTATGTTTTTTTTTTATTGTGTTGGCGAAAAGCCTAGAATTACAGTTTTCGTTACACAATTCACCCGAAAAATCATAAAAAGCATGAAAAACATTAAAAACCGAAGGAAACTTAAGTGTATGATCATTGCATGCGGTCGTATAGCGACTTGAAATTATCGAAGAACCGTTAAAATTTCACATGTTAGCAAGGCAACAACGCCATATATAATATTCTTCTTAAGACGCCTCCTTAGCCAATTTATGTATGAAAACCCATAATCACCTGGAATGTATGTAAAACGAAAACTAAAGCCAAACAAGAATCCAGACACAATACGCGACGCCCATTTAGGTATCCCAATAGACCCGTAATTATCAAATGCCTACGAAATATTCGCAAAATCTTAAGTCAAATATGTTGTCTTCCTGTTGTTTAGACGTGGAAATCGTTGGTTCCTCCGCATTCTGAGCTTGTTTGTTTCTGTCGGCCAGAAAAGCGTCATGCAGAATTAAACAAATTCACCTGCTTAGAATTCCCTCGAAAAATTAATTCTCGAGACCACAAAACCACCAGAATTTCGTAAATCTTACGATTCAAATATGGTCGATCGGTGACGGACGACAAGACGATCATCATCCAACGGGATTGAGGTCAGCGTGTTTGGTCTGTAATTCTTATAAAGTTTTTTGGGGTTTTTCGCCCTGAAAACGGGCATAGCCCACAACAAACGGTTTGTTTTTGTTCAATTCGACTGTTGATGCTGATCGTGAGGATGTTTAAGATGATGATCATTCATTATCATCGATCGTTTCATACGAGCAGCAGCACACCTGAAGTGGGGAAAAAAACAACACATATTCGACCTCGTGAAGCCTTCAGAATTGCTTAAATTGGCTTGGAGTAAATGACTTAATCGTCTCACACAAGTTTCGTGTGTAAGATTGTTATTTTTCTTTAACATTTCTTTTGTTGGTTCGTGTTATGTGTTGGCGAAAATTGTCGTACAGAAATTCAGCTTTCATGTTTTTATTATAGGTTTTTGGAGATTGTGAACAATAGGCTTATTAGAAAACAACTTCATTAGGAATTATGTGAAAATATTTAATATTTTTTAACTTTAATTTATTTTACAATAGCAAAGAGTTTTTAATCTTGTTAAAAAAAATTTTATTAAAAAAAGGGGTTTAAATTTTCGATTTTCTAAACATGGCTCGAAAACTAAGGGAATTTCTTTGGGATGAAATGCTGGAAAATTAGCTGCAGCTTGGTGTTAACGACATCATTGGTCTAGATTGCTGTCACGGCCTCTGCTGTTGATGGGTTGCAACGTAAAAACCTTACAAATGTTGTAATTTATACATGGTTCGCAATCCATGTAAAAGATGTAGGTGCGAAATTGTTATGACACCTCAATTGAGGAGGCCCAGGCTCTTCGAGAGCTGTAGCGCCGACGAGGATGAAATGCTGAGGATTATGAGGGCTTAAATTTTAATATTATTTGTTTCACTATTTTTCCGACAATGCTATCAACGCCACTGCCAAAAATCCAGCTTAAAAAGTGTGGGTTTTCAAAATGTATCGGCTTGTTTTAAATGTATTGGTTTCAGGAAAATTTCTGGCGAAGGGATGACAATCTGAACAATGTTTTTTGAGGGATAATTTCATAGTAGGTGTCCTTATTTCAGAGAACTTTCATATAACGCGGTTTCACTCAACAGTGGTTAATAAATCGTGCCAATATTCACTTAGCGCGGTTGGCATTCGTAATTTTAAACACAAAGTTTTTATAATCACACAAATGTTACGTTTATTTTTCATATTTAAATAACTCAGTTTCGCATAACGGGATTTTTATAACGCGAAACTTTACTAGCGCGTTATAGAAGTGTACTCTGTATTTAAAACTTAAACACCCTCAAATGTGACTCCAAAAAGCGACCCTCTTTTCATATAAAAATAGTTTAAAAATCTATGAATGATTTTACTTTTACAACCCGATTTTTTTCGCCGTTTTTGCAAAAAAAAAAGAACTACAATTAATGTAGTAGCAGGTTTAACTCGTTTACCCCCAGATAAATATTGTTTTTTTCATGCTGACGATGACTCAGGTGAGTCAGTGCCTTGGCAAAGGTCAGAAACTGTGCTAAATGAGTCAACCGCACGAAAACACAAGAAGCCATCATTCCTCTGTGCTCCTCACCTGGTTGGCATAGGTGAAATTGACACAAGTTTCATAATGTTGAAAAGTTCTTTGACATTTCGACTTGGTAGCGTCATGCTTGCTAACTAAATTGACGTTTCTCGCGAATGACTATCCATTCAACCACCTATCATAACGATGGTAATTAATTCCAAACAAATCCGTTATAATGTAGATCTCTATATAAAGATCACCTTGTTAAGATCAGAATTGTTTATAAGACGAATAGAAAGAATGAACGAAAAAATACTTCAAAGTTAGACAAGATTTTATTAACAAAAAAAAGCGGTTTTTTGCCTTAAATTCTATTGAGTTTTTTTTTCTGTCACCGCTGGTTACCTTGAGAGGTTCTTTAGTTCCGCAGTGGCACATATAAGGTGAACTTTTTACACCTGAAACGAATCTGCATTTATGTGTATGAATGTGACAATGATCTCACCTGAATGTGTGTGCCCAGAGGGTCTCATATAAGCCAATTAAATGCATATCGCACTCGGCGGTGACAATCAAGGCGCACACGATCACTGATCAATTTTGCTAAATGGTCCGGGATTGGGCATGGCGTCATTTTCTACGTTCTACGTACTACCACTTCGTCGCAATAGGATATCAATTTTAACCCTCAAGCGTATTGTACCACGGTTGGACCTCCGGTCTCCGTGCATTTTGCAATTCTGCACATTTTAACAAAGTGCTAAAATACGCATAATTAAATTATCGTTTGGTTGCATGCCCTTGGGCGGCCTGTGTGACTCGCTTCAAGTTCAAAATGTGAATTATTTATGAATTTTAAAATTGAAAAACATGAATTTGATTTAACCGATGCTGATAAATTCCCCCATCCTAAGGTCACATTCTCAGCATCGTTCGGATCGAATAAATTATATATGCATGCGGAGATCAAATAGTTGGCCTGGCATTGGACCAATCCACCTCCTGTGGCAATCATACCTGGGTGTTTTTTTTTTAAATTTATTTTTTTGTATTTTACCTTAAATGAAACTCATAATGCACTCACCAGTCAGCGCTTTGGTGACAATCATAACTCGTTTGACTGCATATTTTCGCCGATTTGGAGACACCACAAACACCGCATATGGAAAGCATAGACATATGGGCCCTAGTATGGCCAGTTAGTGCATAGCGCATTCGTTGCATGAAAGTTTATGATCTGAAAAGAAATCGATCTTGAAACGATCTCGGATATTATATTAACATCGATCGTCCCATTATGGTTGTAGGAAAATATCAAAAAAACCACTTCAAAGCACCTCAATTTCAGATTGAAACAAAACCAAAAGGTATATAACTATGAATTGAAATAAAGGTGGCTCCAGAGTATGTGGGAGGTGAATAGTGACTGCCTTAAGGTCGGTCAAATTGTGGAATGTGTCAACTTTTTAATCTCTCTGCCTTATGAATTGAGAAAATCTTAAATAAATGACGATCCATCCCATTCCATTATCCCTCGTCTATTATTCCAATGCGGGTTCAATGTGGATCTCACCTCATATGCATAGAAATTGCCAAACAACAGACACAGTGAATTATAAGAAAAACTCCTCCAGATTTCGAAAAAAAAATGACACGATCACGATCGACGACGATCTTCATTGTATCTTTTGTCTGTCAGCGGTTAGATATCTTGGGCAAAAGTACGTTAATATCTGCTATACTGGAAAATACTAACTCTAGATTATGCAAAATACCGTTTTATGCCGTATGTACATAAGATACAAAATGAAATTTCGCTTCAAATGATGTTACGATAGATCTCAAATATCTATTTCAAACATGCTTAGTTTTTAACTTCTGTCATAGTCGAATATATCGTGCACTTTTACTTTTCTCGACATTTTGACGAGTATCTTTCTGTATATCCCTCTATCTGTACGCGACATGTTGATATTTTGCAAGTTTTTCTACTTAAAGGCATTTTTTCTTCTTCTTTAATTTAATTAGAGGAAAATTTGCATATCAAATAGTAGTGAGCGCCAGTGAAATGTGTCTGCATACAAGACATAAATGTCTTTTTCTTAGGCTTAACTTCGAAACGATTTGTTATGCGATCATGTAGGATGTTTAAATTTTTGCTAAACGTCGACATTGGGTCGACGAGGGGGGGTTTCTATAATGAATTGTACCTTTTTCCGGTGAGTTTGTCAGTAATTTCGCTATGAAAATGCGATCTCTGGCATTTATTTACCTGTCAACTCTATTTAGATCAATTAAGTCAACTCCTTTCGAGTGAAGAATTCATTTGTGAAATTGATATTTGCTGAGATAATTGAGCAACGGGGGAATGGCTTCTGGTGGTATTTTTTTTTCTTGCCTCATATTTTGCAGATTTTTTTTCGTGTTTTCGCCACATAAAAGTGAACGTTTAACAAATCTGCGACTAAAAGGATTGATTGACGCTTTCCGCTTTTTCAATTGGCGTCGAAATATGTGTATTTAATTTTATTATAGTTGGTTTTTTGTTGTTGTTTTTCGATTTGAATTTTGCTCTATTTTCTCAGTCAGTCGATAAATTCCGAATTTCCGGGAAATTCTTGTGGAAATCGGTCAATCGAACAATTTGTCTTAATTGGAAGTGGGACATGTTTGTTGATTTAAATTTTAGCGTTTCGTTTAGTTGGTCATTTCAATTTTTTTATGATTTTTCGCATATGTGCTTTGCAATTAAATTGGCCGCAAAACAGATCAATCATAGAAAATATTGTAACATTTTGTTTTTGACAAAAACAAATTGATTTACTATGGATTTTTTTGAGGTATGCTGATTTTACATTGAAATACCATCTGTTTCAAGGAAAAAAAAGCTTTTAACTCTTAATGTTTAAAAAATTGGATAAATTATGATTCTGTGGCTTCAAAAGCTAAGAAAAAGAGGAAAATTGAGAAAACTTCTCTCACGATTGGACAAAACCACACTTTTTTTGTCTGGGTTTTAAAGATAACCACAAAATCTTAAAGGTTATAAGTTTTCAACGTGGATTTTTTAAATTTAAATAATAAAATTAATAAAAAAAAACCCGATAAAAAGTGACAATTTTTTATACGCGAAAATTTTCATAGAAAATCTTTCTTTAAAATTTTAGAGCAGTGTTGCCAGACTGTTAGATACAAAAATCCCACGATCAGACAAAAAAAAAACTCTTTTTTCCACAAAATTCATAAATTCGTAGAAATACCTCGTAAACTGCGTAAGTTTACCACTGAACTGTTAAATGAACTGTCAAAATTTGTATGGAAAATCTTTTTCGCGAGCCGCGAAGATTTTGGTATGCCAACAGCCTCGTAAAATTGCGCAAACGTCAAATTTGGAGACTTCCAGAAATTGTGAAATTTAACTGAAATAATCAGAATAAATTTTGTGCTATTTGTTTTCATTTTTTATTTCACTGATTTTCGGAATTTTCGACTTCTAATTTTGTGGCTGCTGAAAGAAGACTGCCGAAAAGTTGACCCCTCACCTCTCTTAAATATTAAAAATTGAAGAAAACATAAACCAAGCAGAATTTTTGTCAACAGTGACATTTGTAGCTGTCTACATATCCGTTGACGTAACAGTTGACATAAATTCTGCTTGGTTAGAAGTTTGTTTTGGCAGAAAATTTCTTTTTCAATATTTTTAAGGCTTTTTTATCTTATCTTTTTTAATATTTGGTGAAAGGAAACAACAAATGAATAAGACTACCCCCCCTAAGACAATAGAATTTCGAAAAAGCCATCATTTTTTTTTTAAATTCTGACATTTTGTCTTAAAAATGCGGAAATGGTATGAAGTTACATAATTTCGTACAGATCAATTAATTATGAATTATACTAAAAACCATTCAGATCATTGGTGTTATTAAATTAAGAAAAAAAACTTTACTTATTTCGAACATTTTTTCTAATTGAAAAGAATTTCCTAATTTGAGAAACAAATTAAAATTGTGCCGAAAAATTTGAAAAAATCGTGATTAATTCAGGCGATCCAACATGTAATTATTGCACCTTACAAAAACTTAATATTTATGCCTTAATCACCTTTCCCCCCCCCCCCCCCCCCCCCCCCCCCCCCCCCCCATCTCACTTTTTCACGATATGGAGTTTATTATAACCGTCCCAATTGAATTGTGCCAAAATTGCAAAATAATAAAATATAAATATCACCTACGGATTTCAAAACATTCGACAACTGTAATTATTGCAACCTTCAGTTAATCAACATCCCAGCTAAACTATTTAATTATTATTTCTAACCTATAAAAAAATCTGTAAATTTCCTAATTTTAGTTTACAAGTAAAATCCGTAAAAAATTGCGAAATAATTTCTTGACACTCCTTAAAAGTGTTTTCTGCAAATGAAAAACCACGACTTCCATGGCGTTCCCAATGTTCTCTCACACACGGCGGCAATCGATTTATTCCCATTAAATAAACACAATTCGTCATTCCGTTCTTTAGCAATAATTGTGCAAAATATGAAAAATCATATTTTTAACACCCGTCGAATTTATGCTGCATATATGCATTAATAAAAATCGAAGCGCCACGAAATGATTTAAGCTGCCTGCACACACCTTCAATCGATCACAGTTTTCGCTGTGCATTAAAACTTGCAAAATACGCCTGCAAAATGAAATTAAAAGCAGAAACTGCAGGTGAAATAAAATCGTTTGAGGGGTTTTTTTTGGATGCTGTGACTCGGCACAGGTGAATTTTCCACATTGGATTGGCGTGAAATGCAGAAAAGTCGAATTGCCCCAAGGCCACGGGAGATTATTTGCAGAAGGCGAGATTTATGCAAGTATCACAGGTTTGTCGTTGATTAAGTTGGAACACCAAATTTGGAGCAATCGTAATGAACAGATTTTCGACTAATTTCTGGCGACTGAGACTCCGGCAGAGATCAAGGCGTGGTTGAGGTTTGCTGGTTGGTCACAATTTTTTGGAACTTGTTTTTGCGGATTTGTGGAATCGCATCCAAAAAGTTACACTGAGAGAACTTATGGTGGTTTAAGAAGTATTTTGTCCCTTAGATATAAGTTTTATGTACCAGGTGGGACAAAATCCTTCTCAAAATGTCAATATATTTGGAAATCGCATAGTTTTTATGCGCCCATAACTATAAATATAGGTAGGCTGACTATATTTTTTAGGTTAGAATCCGGGACAGGTTGGGGGTGGTAGCAAAACATTTTAATGCTTTGAAATTAATTGAAAAATGTTCAATAATTTGAGGCTGATACGACATGCCTAAAATCGTGACTGCCCCAAAAATTCCGGGCCGAATTGTCAGCCTAATTATAGGCAATATAGCTGATTTTTGACAGTATGAATTTATTGGGATAAGGGCTATATTTTATAGGAAATTATTATGTGGAGAACGCCATAAATATAGATTTTTAAGAAAATTAACCGATCCTACAAGGTCCCCAAATACTCGTGAACATCGGACTCTAGTTTAAAAATTATAATATGTGGTCCTGGGGACAATAAGTTCTACCACCGAACAGTCGCGTCTTTCCAGACGTCTAATTTTGACTGATGTCAGAAAATCAGGCAGAAAATTTCAGGTAAATCGTAAAAAATGCCGATAAAATGTTTAGGGATGGCAGCAACGCTTAGTATGTCACTAAGATCGACCCATATAACAAAGAATATGAATTGCATCTTTGTTTACGCCACAATTTTCAAATCCATACACTCAGAAAAAATAATAAAGCTCATCCAAGTTAAGTTTCTGATAAGTGAACTTTGGCCTGTAGCAAGCAAACGAAGTTATCCACTACATGACATTACATCCTCGATTTATCTATCTCAGGTCAACCCGTGTAGCTTCTTACGACCTGCTTTTCTTGCTGCAGGTTTAATTTATGAATTTCTCCCACCACAGGTTGACACATTTTTAGTTTTCTTAACGCAGGTGCACGCGCGCCTACCATTAGCTAAATTTTCGTGCAGGAAACCAATTACACCGTATGCAAGTCGACAACTTTTACTCCATTTTTCTGATTGTAGTTATATGGAAGTGTGGACAATACACATTGTGTGAATGCTTATAAATTATTGGAGTATCAACCATATTTATATTGCTATGCGGGTTTATCTCAGTGTACTCTCCAAACATTTTTAATTTATATGTAAATCTACCCCATTGGATCCATGGAGTACCATTGGAGCTCTTCGGTTGCACCGAGCTGGGTCCCCCCTTTTTTTTAGCCAGGATGCGAATTACCTACTTGTGCCATTATTTACCTGGCTATACCGCCAAGTCCAAACAGAATCATATGGAAAGATACTTTTACGCGATTTCCATTTCGATTCGCTTCAACTAAAATTTGTGTGTGCCGATGAATGCCTATTTTCGATTAATTCAATTTATTATTCGTTTCATGAATATTTATTTCAGTCGATAAATTCACGTTTTGTCTGTCCAAAACGGTTCATTAGATCGCGGCCCAAACGCCAATGGAATATCTTTCAAGTTTATTTCTTGATGCAATCGAATGAATCTCTGGGGGTTTAAATTTCTGGTAACAATTGATGCCAATGGCCAAAAACTTCATCTCCATCTATGGCATGGCATGATGATAGTTGGAATGAATAGTTCGAGTCTTGAACATCTTCTTGGAAGATTTTACTTTCATTGGAGGCCATCCGATGCTTCAACGCGATCGCGATCGCCAACATCAACCACACGAGATGATCTCCGTGAAGATCATCTTCATCTTAGAGATTCCTCTGAAGATACTACGGACTGGTTATGCTGCGTCTATCCGACTGGCGGTGGTTGTTGTCTTTTTCGCCGGGGGGACCGCATCAAATCGTGATCTTCGGATATGTTGGCGGCGGCGATGATCTTTCTTTCGTTATTATGTTGTGGTCGACTACTGTACTGTGAATCTTTCCCATTTCCTTTTCCTCGGATGCAATTTGTTTTTATGAATCCGCTGAATCTTGAGGCTTTCGCAGTGGCTCCAAATATGGATGGACCCAACAACCGATCATTCGCCAGTAATGAAATTTTCGCGATTTTCTGCGCGAAAGATACGGAAAAAAAAATCGCAACTTACTTGAATATGAAGCCAATGGCACTAGTCGCTAGGTCGGTAATGTTCCGTCGAATTGCAGATGGTTTTCTGTTTTGAAATTCACTTTCAGGTGAGATAAGGTGAGGTGGAGTACACGGCAATTTTCATCGAAAGTGTTTTTAGCTACTTTGATACGCTTTTTAGAAAATCTCTTCACCTTTTTTGCCAGTAATGTCTTTGGCCTTGCCTGTGGGGAAAATTCTGGTTTTTCTCGTGAATGTCTACACCTATTCAGGTGATAGTTTTTTCTGATGCTTCATAGAGTTTTGAGAGGGGTGGCGAAGTTGTATGTTTTTTTTTTTTTTAGAATGCACTCTTGGGTCGTATTTGGGTTCAACTTTCGTGCATTGTTTCGATATGAAAAGGTTGCCAATTCTGCCAGATATGGTCTAACAATAGTAGTATCTAATAGATACTTTTCCTATGGTTTTTCCAGCATCCACTGGACTCGCGATCATAATAATAATTCCATCGATGCTGATGATGAAAATCAATTTTTTCATTTTAATTATGTGTTGATTAACTTTCAATTTGTCAATATTCGATGATGATTTATGATTTCATGCGATCAAAATGTCGTGCTGAGTTTTTTTTGCGATTTTGCGCATTGCAATTGAGATTTCTCGGGTGTTTAGATACAATTTTATTTCGAGAATTTTGCCAGGAGGGAGGCAACCCGAATGGCGGTTAACAAAGTACGTGCCTCGATTTTTATTTGTAATTTGGTATTTCGAAAATTTGGGAAGGGTTCGTTTCGTATCTATTGAAAGAATTTTCGGCAGTGGCGGTTTCGGTCGCGTTCCATAAGATTTCAGCAAATTGTTTGAGATATTTCGAAGGTTTTTTGGTGAAATAATTTTGATTTTGATAAATGATTTGATGTCAGGAAGACGATTGTGCAAAACAAATCTCACAAATCATGACTGGAACAAGTATGTCAACATTTTTATTGAAATTTGATTTATTGGTAGGTGCCTTCCAAATTGTGATTTTTGATTTTATTTTTAAACTAATGTTGGAATTACGAGAAGCCAACTTCTAGGCAGCAAATGCTATAAATTAGATACAATTTGAGTAAAATAACAATTCAAAACATGGCACAAACTTTTTTTTAAATGGGTGACATTTTAAAGTCAATTATGCTTTTTCCTAAGTTTTAATTTAAATTTTTATGTAAACAAAAATTTGAAAAAAGTGAGGAAAAACTTTAGGGGCTGTCCATAAAATACGTCGCGCTATTTTTTGGCCTTTCAATACCTCTCTTCCCCCTCCTTAGAATATTTCGAACTACGATTTTTAAGAAAAAACCCCAAAAGATATTTCAAGGAAGACAGAAAAAAAATTGGCGAATTTATGGGTTTATTTTTTTAAAGAGATAATCTTTTCCAAATTCGCCATCGATATTTCACGTGATTTACGATTTTATGAATGAAGACCAGTAACCTTAAGACCAATTACAATCGAAATGGGATTTTTTTTGTTTAATTTATGATAGCTGAAACATATTATTGTGTGTATGAGGAAAATTTATGAAATCTGATCCTAAATCCGAGAGTGCGCAATCATCTCGATGGCACGATCTTAACTTATGATCTTCGTAACCATCGTTATTCATCCCGGAACATAAATTTAGTCCGTCAGCCGATAACTGCAGCAAGCAGTAAATAAGTGTAGCAGCATCCAATCAGGTCGAGTGAAAAACTCCCGATATTTTTCTTTTTCGTCTTCACTAAATCATATCACATAAAAGTAATAATAATTGTGTGACGAACGAGGAGGAAAATCAAAAGGAAAACGTTCAACATTTATTTATAAAATAATAACAACAAACCCCGTTGGCAATTGGCCGACTTTAAAAACGCTTTATTCTGGTTTCGTTACGTTTTGGCACACAGTCTATGTTAACAAACTTCTCACCTGGGCATCGATTACTACCTTTACTACTCCTTAACCACCGCAGATGATAAATCTTAGATCGCCGACAGTTTTTTTTTCTGTTGCCACAGAAATCGAACTGAAAGAAAAGTTAACAGAGTTTGCTGTTACACAAAGACCTTAAAAAAAAAAAGAAAAGAAGTTTTGTTCGCGAATCAAGAAAACAAACCAAGGAGACACGACTCTACTCTGTTGAAACCACAAGAACTTGAACGTTATGTTTGTGGTTATGGCGAATAAGTTTTGAGCTGTCGATTGGTTTTGATCAGAAGCCAATCTATGCTGCTGCTAATGCTTCTTTATGCTGGCTGACTATGTTGGCACAATATGTGATCTTTGTGGGTTCCAGGTTAACCAAGATTCGATGTCAACAGGTAGAGTTGGATCTATACGCGAATCCAAGCCAGTACTTGGTTTCAAATGTGCGCATCTGGATGTCACAAAAAACGATTTTATTTGAAATCTTTTGCAGTTCAAAGACCTTGCGGTGCACTGAAATTTTTAAAGTTAGTTTGGCTACACGGAAAAAATTCAAATATTTAACGTTTCTGGTATAAATTTTGATTGAGATAAATAGAAAAACGTCATTTCAAAAGAAATTAAAATAAATTTTAAAAGAATTGGGAAAATAATTTGGATTAGACGCTTTTTGTCTGCTTTACACTATGCCTGGATGTGGAGCGGGAAGGGGGTTTGTTGTGAAATGCGGAAATTAGCATAAAAAATTCCTCTACGAAAAAGATATCACAAAAACATAATTTAAAAAAACGGGGGAACATCTTACAAGAAAATGTTTGCAGAAAAGCCTAAAGTCTTACAAAAAAATGTTTGCAAGAAAGCCCAAAGTCTTGAAAATTCTACGGAATTTTTAAAAATTTAGCTAAAAGGGGCGTATGTGAAAATTGTCCGCAAAAAATAGGAAAAAATCTCTTAAAACTCGACTTTGAGCAGAAAAAATATTAGAAAAAATGCCAGAAAATGTAAATTTAAAGGAAAAATTCTGGATCAGTTCTCGCAGGCCCCTTCCCCCCTTATAGTGTGACGTATTTTATGGACAGTCGCTAAATAAAATTAGAAACATAATTTTTACAAAAACTTCCGGAAAAATAGGAAAATACCTATGAAAAACTTGGAAATTAAATCCATTCGGACTTCTTTTAGGACGATCCCTTTTCCCTTCAAAAGTAGTTGCGACTTTAGAACGTTTTTTACAGCGTATACTCCTCCAACTCTCACAATTCCTTCAAGTTTTACCCGCAGCTTGGCTCCTCCACAAAATATGCTTTTCACGAAGAATTTCAAATGCAAAAGTTTTCAGCAGCCGAGGAAAAAGTCAAATTATGTAATTGAACCACCTCTGAGGTCTTAAATGGCAAATATAATAAAAAGAGCAGTCACCTCCGTGCCTTAGACTTTTAATACTCCATTGAAACTTGAGGACTAGATTTTTCCATTTCTTGAAAGAAGTGGCCCGATTTCGGTTCACCTGGGCATCACCAAATGCAGGCTTGGGCGGTTTTTCACAAAACCCCTTAAGATATAAATGCTGGAGCCCAAGAGAAGTGAAAAAAAAAAACAAAATCCACCATTATTGCCATATAATATGGGCGAGGTGTTGGTCTCATTGCTAAATCTTTGAAAACTTCTTCTAAGCGCCCATCGTGGTGTGTAGAAGAAAATGTCGTTTTTTTTTCTTTTACAGCTTTGGGCATTTTGTAGTTTGGAAGATTGTACGATTGTAGGCTTGAATAGCGAGTGAATGTTGGTAATATGGGCACGCGCGACCAAGAGTTCACCTGAAGTTGTTTTTCAAATAGTACGAAGGACTGAGATGACCTTTTCGATTGTTTTGCCAATGGTGAAGCCTTTTTGTTGTCATTCAATCTTATTTTTGGTATACCCGCACTCAAGAAATCGTGATATGCGTTAGGTCATTTGCAAAAAAGGGATCTCCGGCGTTGTCTTATTATGCAATCAACATAATAAGATCGCACCATAAGCTTTGGTCTACAAAATGATTCGATCTTAAATAGATCTCATTCGGATTTCATGAATTAAAGAAATTTTTTTAGCCCAGTTTCTTTTTTGTTGGCTGCTGCTGAGACATTGATTGTGGTCTAATTATGTGCTGTAAGCATCATCTCGTCACAAATGCTATGATCGTCATCAATTACGTTTAGCATTGACTTGTGGTAAAATTGCAATGTAATAAATCACAATGAGGACAAGACTGGTTGGTATTTATTTATAGCTCCATATTTATTTGATTTCTATACTACTTTTACTGTGCGTCTTTGCGTTCTGCGCCCACTCGTGATTGACACCTTTAATTATAACATCAATTGCACGCTCGACTATTTGCTGAAGTGCTAGACAAACAGCAAGAAAGTTAAACTTAAGCAGCATAAAAGTTCCATAAGATTTTCTTCTACACATTCTAACCTGTCTGTTTGGTATTATGTTTTTTTTTTACTTTATTTTAAAAATCGCCTTCTTCTCATTTCAATGTTGCACAAAGTATCATATATGCTCGTGTAAGTAACTTTAAACGGGAGCGACTTTCAGACTCCATACAATCCGGACTTTATGCCTGATTATAACAAGTCGAGTGGTAAATTAGCCACCGTCTTTGTTTGATCAGTTATCTACCTTGACTACTGGATTATTACCTCGGTCTGCTTGACCAAAGGGAAATGCTTTGACGTGAGTATGGCGAAAATGCTTAACTTAATAATAATAATGGGTCTTGAAGACTTCTGAAGGTGTGTCGTGAAAGACATTCAATCGCTTGCGCATTAAATAAAATTGTAGCAACACTATTATTATCTTAAAACGAAAAAAAAACTTAACCTAAAATTAGTTCTTTTTGTGGAATCTAATGAGCTTGAAATTATAAGTGCGTTGTTTTGAAAATATACGAAGCAGTTGCGAAACTACAAATTTTGAGCCTCTTTTGAACATTAGAAAAAAGTGTTTGAGCCCCCCGCTAAAAATTAGGACACTCGTTAAATTGTTTTTCAGGGACCCAACAGGACTTTTTTTTTCATGGAATTAAAAAATTTGAAGACTAGCTTACAAAACTAATTTTGCAATTTCCGGAAAACTTGGAAGCGCCCCCCCCCCCCCCCCCCCTCCTACCTCTTCCACCGTATTTTTTTGAGACCCAATCTGAAGTTCCAAACCTAGGAAGTAAAGTAAATTCTTCAAATATCTCTGAACCGTTAGAAATACGTAAAAACCATTAAAAAAAAATGTGGAAAATTTCATTTCCTTTAAAATTAGTTATATGCATTTTTTCCCAGAAGCGGCAATTTTCGAGAAATTTAACAAAAACTGTATTTAAAAAAATGTATGGAAGATACCCCTTGACGTTACTTTTCAAAAAAATGATAGAAAACTACGATTTCGGTAAAACATATCGAGAAAAAATTTGATATCGTTAGCTCAACGCGTTCTCAAGTTTTTTTAAGATTCGTACATCGGACAGACACACAGACGGACAGATAAACCGGCAAGCAGACCGACAGACAGACTAACAGGCCGACAGACAAACCAACAGACAAAAAGACAAACAGACAGACAAACAGACATACATACAGACAGACAGATGGACAGACAGACAGACAGACAGACAGACAGACAGACCAACAGACCGATAGACAGACAAATAGACAAACAGACAAAACAAACAGACAGATCCCAAGCAACCAGATAAGGCATAATGCCTTAGATTAGGGCGTGGTGTCTTAAAAAACGACCAATTTTAAGACACCACGCCCTAATCTAAGGCATTATGCCTTATCTGGTTGCTTGGGATTGACAGACAGACAAACAAGCAGAAAGACAGACTGACAGAGAGACATACAGACCGACGGACCGACAAACCAACAGACCGACAGACAGACAGACCGACGGACGGATAGACCGACTGACCGACAGACAGATCTACGGACATCTTTATAATTTTTCCAGAAACGAATTTCGCATTGATCAGAGTGTTTCTCTCTGTCCCCATTCTCGAGTCCGGTCACCTTCATAAACACAATACTATACTTCTATAGCTCTGCAGAGGAAAGTAAAAATATGACACTATTCTTAACGTTTTCTTGAAAAATTCGCATGACTTAAATTTCTTTAATATTGTTATTTCTCTTATTTTTGGTGCAGTCTTTAGATTGGATTTTCTGTATTAAATTCAGAATCTTGTTACCAATTTTGATGGAGCATTTGCAGCTAAATCGAGCTCAAGCGTGACATGATTTTTCCACTCCTAAAGTTTCGCTTAGCACCACAAAAATGTGAAAACTCCAGTATTACGGATTTTCTTCATTTACAGTACCTACGCACACTTTCCGACCTTCATCGCTGCCTTTAATTCAATTAGGTATCGTGATATGATTTTCTTACATGCTCTCCAATGATAACGACTACTGTCACTCGGCTGGAATCATGGTAAACCTGCCCAGCATCAACCATAATGCGTGAAAAAGTATGTCTCCCGCATGACATGGTCACAGTCACTGTCATAGCAATATCAGCCGTGAGTAGTAACACTTGTAATTCGATACACCAATTGAAAATTTTCACACATTTCACATTACCTACAATGTTGCCTCAAACAAATGATGAAAAGAAAAAAAAATGTATTTAGTTCGCACCTGGTCGGAACTGAATACCTTTACGTACTTTTGTAGCGACTTTTATGGAAACTGTTTGAATTTCTTATGACATTGCAAATTTGTCTTATGAGTGAACAGTTTTTACAAGGGAAACTAATTAACTGGACATCAACGGAAATGTTTGAAATAGTCATAGAAAATATTAGATTTTTTTAAATAAAACTTAAATTCTTTTAATTCTTTCAATAAAAAAAAGGACACCAGAGCCCAGAATTTAAAGGAAAGACTGAAACCACACAAGGATTCAAACCGAACCGTGCCTAAACTAAAATAACTTTGTTTTATTTTCATTCCTGGCAATAAAAATCGCATGGCTCTAATACCCATATTTATGGCGTTTCCAACTAAAATTACTCACCATAAAAATTAACTTATGGACAGTGAAATCTGTATGAGTCGATATCGTAAAGGACCATAAAATTTGACCGGCTTGCGCCCAGAGAAAAAATTACTAAATTCAACACTGTTACCTTAAGTAGTTTTGTTTTCGCAAAACCGTTAAGGTGCCGGTCCACATGAGAGTAAATACGCGAGTAACTCTCAAAAACTCTCGAGAGTTACTCGCAGGAGGTTGTCCATTTGAGAGTTAATTTCGGCGATTTTTCTATCGCTACTAGCGAAATCAAGCTTCTAGCTTCTAGCGTTCTCGAGAGCTACTAGCGAAATTCAAACCGTGTTCGTATCTGGCGAGCTACTTTCCGAAAGTTCAGTGGAGGCCTGTCGACTAGAGAGTAGAATCACGTTTGACAGCTCGCAGAAACTAGCTCGCGAGTTTTTGCGAGCGACTCTCAGAGACGTGTCTATTTGCGAGTAGCTGCTATCGAGAGGTTCTCGCCGGCGTTTACTCTCATGTGGACCGGCACCTTAATAGCCACGAATTTCTCGATAACTCAAAGTTTTTTTTCCCCTTCAGGTTTGAGTTATTGAGGTTTCACTATATTTTCCTTTATAAGGAAAAATATCAGGATTTAAAAAAAAGTAACATTAAAACCTTTTAATGAAAAAAGAAAACACTTACGGCAGCAACCGTAAGAAAAAGGTGGATTTTACGAGTTTTTTTTCAACAAATTTGACCCTCAGTACAGAAAGCGGAACTGGTCCAATTGAGTTTTGATGTATGAAAGAGTTATGTAAAATCGTATTCTAAAGTAGTATTTTTTCAAAATCTATCCTAATAATTACTTGATTTTAGAAACGATGGACCGCTAAGCCCGCCAAACTAATAGAAACGAATTTCGAAACATTTTTTTTTAAATTTATAATAAAAAGTTATCCATAAAATACGTTATAACCTTAGGACTAGAAGGGGTGTGGGGTAGTGAGACTAAACTTGACACAAAAAATCGCGAATTGGTGGGGGACGGGGGGTCGAAATGTCGACAATTAGCATGACGTATGTTATGGACAGTCTCTAATGGAAAAAAATTGACAATAAATACAACTATTCATCTTTCCGTAACAATAAACTTAATTCTTAAACTATAAGTAAAAAAAACCTAAAATGTCTGATAATCAAATAAAAATTATATTTCAAATTCATTCTAAACCCATCAGTAAATAAAGCGGACCTAAAATACATAGTTTAAAAAGGCCACTAATGGCTGTTGGTTTATTTGTTTACCTGTGCATCTAATTAAATGTTAGGTTCTTTAAATGTAAGCTCTACTAACGTTTCTTTACTTGTTCATAGCGTTTTTCATTTGAAAAAAAAACTTACCTTAGGTATAACTAGCGTCATTGTATTATCGTTAGAAAATTTCTTCTTCGTTCGGTTTCTATTCCAATTTGAAAGAAAAAAAATTAACATGACGTCGTGACTTTCTACCATCACGATCAACAATTCTGCGTGCGAACATGAAAGAATCTTATATTTTCATGACTTTGTTTAATTTAATACGAACACACCGCATCAATGGCATCTACTTTAGTGTCGTTATATTATTTCATCATCATAAAATTATTTTAAATTGGTCTAACAATACGACAAAAAAATATACTAAAAATGAACAGCACATGACTTTCTTATACAAAATCTACGTTCCTGCGTAGTTTACACTATGAGCCGACCAATAAAATAGTAGTTCACATTAAAAAATTAGTTTTTTTTGCGAAATCTGAAATATCTCGATAACGGTAGAAGGCATCGATTTACGGTAAAGGGTTAAAATGTAGAGAATTTTAATATATTTAATTCTTTCTTTCACCGTTTTGACTGTTTCACCGAAAAACCGTTAATTTGAAAGCAGTTCCTTTTACCTTTTTCAAGAAATTATCTCAATAACGGTTAAAGATAGCGGATAACAGGAAAGACCAAATTGTGGAGAATGCCATTCTCATTAATTCATATCTGAAAAGTGTTATTTTATAGAGAATCGCAAAAAACTGATTGTTTTGCAATAACGGTATATCTCGATACCAGTTTAAGATATTGACTTCTAGTAAAAGATAAAATTGTAGGGAATTTTACTGTCTTCAAGTTTCGTCACACATAAGACTACTGAAAAATGCGTGGTTTCGGAGTAAATAGGAAAAAACGAAATTATAATTTATATAGGGTTGCCAGAATCTCTATTCTCTACGTTGAAAAAAGAGAACCTCTTCAAGAAACTTACTTCTATTGGCATAATCTGTATGGTTTTTTACGTATAGTATGAAACAACCCTTTTCAGAAACAAGAGTACAAAAAAGAACAAGCACGGAGAAAGAAAGAAAAAAAAGATTGGGGCTAAAAAAGAGATAAGGTTCTGTTTAAAATAGATGCTCTGGCAACCCTGGATTTTTAAAAATATTTCCATCAAAAGTTGGTTGGATCGCCCACTTCTGAGCCAAACATCCCTGTAAACTTTCATGGCTCTAGCTCTGATAATGTTTCAGAATTCTTCTGCTGACAGACTGGCCAACTAACAGATTTACAGGCTAACAGACTAACAGACCAAAAAACAAACAGACTAACAGACCAAAAGACTAACAGACTAATAGACCAAAAGTCTAACAGACAAACAGGCAAACAGATAAACAGACAAACAGATAAACAGACAAACAGACTAACAGACCAAAAGACTAACAGATCAAAAGACTAACAGACCAAAAGTCTAACAGACTAACAGACAAACAGACCAAAAGTCTAACAGACTAACAGACCAAAAGACTAACAGACTAATAGACTAATAGACCAAAAGTCTAACATACAAACAGGCAAACAGACAAACAGACAAACAGGCTAACAGACTAACAGACTAACAGACTAACAGACTAACAGACTAACAGACCAAAAGACTAGCAGACTAATAGACCAAAAGTCTAACAGACAAACAGGCAAACAGATAAACAGACAAACAGACTAACACACCAAAAGTCTAACAGACCGTCGAGACTGACAGATCGACAGACTAACAGATCAACAGGCTAACAGACAAACAGACAAACAGACTACCAGACAGAAAGACATTTTTGTAATAATGCTCGAACCGACTCAGGAATGCTCGAGAAATGTTCTTTAGACTAAATTAAGAGGTCGAAATTTTTATTGAATACAATACTTTATTCTACTTCGTATAAGATAGTAAAAATACTAGAAAAAACGATCCTACGATAGCCAATAGTTGAATTGCATTCAGACAAATGACTAGCTGGGAGGTGATGGGTTAATAATACGGCCATCTAAATCTATGAAATGCGTGCGTAACACAGCCATGTCCATTGTTGCTGCAGATAAGTTATGCTTTTCCCTATATTTCTTCCCAAGTTCAAGAAGTCTGTACGACGACGCCTCGGCGAGGCCACCGTTTTGATGTTTTGTCCAATTTGTATTCGAGGTGATCACACAAATTGACGTGAACGGACGAACGTCGCCGGAGCTTCTTATTACCCATATGGACATCTGAATGGATTCTGTTCATCTATCCTCGTATCTATTAAACTATATTTATCGATTTATTTGTCTGTAGAAATTCATTTTTTCCTCGTTAGTACCAACTTCTAGCCAAGTATTGACCTTTTTGGTAATTTTTCATATTTCCATGAGAGTAATTTTTGGGCGGACAGCATCAAAAGGTTGAATATGCCTCACCTGAAAGACTACAGAAAAAAAAACACTACCGGCCAGTCCACAATATGACTATCTATCCGTCTCGTATGAAGATTTGAATTCATGCGTGTGCTTGCTATTAGTTCTAATGTTGGACGGCATGGCATGCATTTGATGAAAGATTGATTATGATTTATTAATCTTAGCCAATAAGGAAGAGGAAATTGGATACATGCTGATCATATGTACACAACATAAACACTTAATGTGGCCAAGGCATGCGCTCCGATATGCGGTGTGGTGTGGCTTAGGTTTAATTTTTCTTATTATTAGTTCTGGAAATTTGAATCTTGTTGAGTGTGAAATAAAATGCGATCACTTTGGTAGGTTCTTTTTTTTTTGCCGGTAAGATTTTGTTCGAGGTCTCCGGCCACTTACCTTAATTGAACAGTTAATTGGTCAAAAGAGATATTAACCATACACTAATGCCACTTGTTCGCTGTTCACTATTCAGTGTTCACTTGGCAATTATTATTTTTTTCTTCACTCTTCTATTTAATAATTTTTCTGTTCAATATTTATGCTATTTTCTGCATCTTAAATAATTCTTCTGCCCCTCCCCCCGATCCATACTGTAATTACACACATTTGCATTGCAGGTAATTTCGTTTGAAGGCTTCAGTTTTTTTCATGTTTTTCAAGTTTTTTACATCATCATCGGTAAACAGATATTAAAATCGATTTCTAAACGAAAATATCATTCGCTTCCCGATGTTATGTGATGTGATTAATGAATAATGATCTTGTCAGTGAGATCAATACATCCAATAATTCAAATTCTTAATTTTAGAGAACAAAACTTAAAGATTTTTCAATGTTTAAATCGTTTTCGTGAATGAATTATTACTTGCAATATTTTTAACATAAATATGTTTTTGTTTCGATTGACGGGTTATTTATGGAAATTATTGGTGTGAAAAAATGTAATTTTGTTAAATTTTTATTGGAATATTATTAATTTTTCCGGATTTTTCTAAGAACATTTGCAAAAATAAAAGGTTTTTTGTGTTGAAAAATATTTTATTGTACAAAAATGGATTTTAATTTTTTCACGATTTAAAATACTACTAGAATGTGACCCCGTCCTTGCAGGGATCAAACTTTTGTATATGTTTTAGAAAAACGAAAAAAAGATAAAAAAAAAACAATTAAAGGAAGAATTAAACATATTAAAACTCTCTACACTTTTGCCTTTTATCGTAAATCGATGAATTTTACCGTTATCGAGATATTTCAGATTTCGAAAATTAAAATTAATTCATCATCATCCTCGGCGCTATAGGTCTCGAAGAGCCTCGGCCTCCTCAATTGAAGTTTCATAACATTTTCTTCCCTGCTTCGCACCTACAGTTTTTACATGGAGTGCGAACCATGGATGATTTACAACATTTGTAAGGTTTATTTTACGTTGCAATCCATCAACAGCAGAGGCCGTGATAGCAATCTAGACCGATGGTGTCGTTAACACCAAGCGGCAAGTAAAAATTAACCCTCTAGCCGGAATGGGAATTCGCTTGTTTATAACGGGTAACAATTTTAATCGCCGGAAATCGCCGGAACGTGTTACACTGACTTTTGTAAGTTATATAGCTTTACATGCTTACAAATTTAGCCCTGTACGTTGTCTTGGTTACGGTCTGGCGCAAGTTGAAAGTCATATTTTGATGAATTTTTTTCGGAAATATTCCGGTTAGAGGGTTAAAAATTAGTTCCTAAAAATTTTCGTCGAGTATAAAGGTGCCGCTCCACATGAGAGTAAATACGCGAGTAACTCTCAAAAACTCTCGAGAGTTACTCGCAGGAGGTTGTCCATTTGAGAGTTATATTCGTCGATTTTTCTCTTTTCAAGACCAATATCTTGATTTTTTTGACATCTTGCTTTGGCGAGTTCTCGAGAGCTACTAGCGAAATTCAAACGCCCGTTTGTACCTGGCGAGCAACTCCCCGAGAGTTCAGTGGGTGCGTGTCGACTAGAGAGTAGAATCACTTTTGACAGCTCGCAGAAACTTAATCGCGAGTTTTTGCGAGTTTCTGCGAGCGACTCTCAGAGACGTATCCATTTGCGAGTAGCTGCTATCGAGAGGTTATCGCCGGCATTTACTCTCATGGGGAGCGGCACCTTAAGAAAGACATGTGCTGTTCATGTTAGATATATTTGTTCACACTACCGAGAAAGCATTATGTGTGGAAGGAGTATCGAAAAATAGCTTAGATATCAAGTAAATTTCCCACCTGTTGAAAAATAAAACCTCGTCAACAAGGATCTGAAAATTGATTTACAAATCCTATAATATAATACGAGGAATGTCTGTCTGTCTGTCTGTCTGCACAAACGATCTCGAAAACCCGCCTAACGATTTTCACGAAACTTGGTGGTTAGGGATTTTCGGGGACAAAAAACCGATCTAGATAGGTTTCACCTCTGAGAAAATTCCCCTTCGATACCCCTCGCCTGGTATCTTCGAATTGGGTGGTCCGATCTTAATGAAACTTTACAGTATTACTAAGGGGGGTAAGGGCTTTCGATTTTTCCACTACAAACCTAACTTTTCCCTCCCCTCGATAACCCTCACCTGGTGTCTTAAAACAACGTTTCAAAAATCGGTGACAGCGATTACTCAATAACCACTCAACCGATTTCTATGAAATTTTGTTATCGCGCGTTAGTTTTAGTTCTAGCTTTCTAGGTCGGGAATTTAAAAACTGGAAAAGCTCTGTAAAGATAATGTGAATTTAGTTTTTCCCTAAAAATCAGCAAAAGCAGGATTTTGAGCTCGCGGAGCATGGCTCGGTCTTCCTGGTACTGAAGCATAAAAAGTCGTGAAAATCGCAAATTAGTAAATAATATTTTACCAAGAGTGAAAACATCTCAATTTCTTTACACGTTTTGAAGAAAATTCCTAAATGTTTTCAATAAAACAGTTTGTTTATGCTGGAAGTTCTCAAAAATGTCACCATTTGAGTTGAATGACGTTTTGTATTTTTGTTTTGTGTAAGAAAATTTAATTTCCGGATGATCGTAATCCCCATTGAACATTTAATTTTCATCTCTTTTATCATCACCTCATAATCCAGCATAATCGCTATTCTTCGATTGTAATTATCAATAGCCAAAAACTGGTCATCATCACGCGTCGAATGAAAAGTCTATCATTATCACAGAAATGTGAAAAATATTAACGAAATTGTGTAACACAGCAGAGACTTTCCCTCTCGACAAGCCGAAAATGTTTTTCTTGCAATTTTTACAGTCGCTCGATCAAAGCCAGCAAACATCACAATCAATAATAATTTTCCTTACCTTCTAATTTCCTCGTTTATTCCCTCTGCATAACAATGGATTTTTACAATTTTTACGCAAAATCTCATTTCTACCCCAGCCATTTGCCATCGAATTTCTTCCTTTCATCTTTCATAGTTTTCAAATGATTTACAAGCAGCAAAAAAAAAAAAAAAACTCCAATAATTCAATTGAACAAAAGGGAGATTTACATATTTCCCCATCATTTCCTTAACACTACTTACCTTTGGACAATCAATTCGTCCGCGCCAAAGGTGTAGAAATTACTGAATTTTTTTTTTTGAGCGATCTCAAGTAATGGTAAATGAAAGCTTTTCACACAAAAATTGTTTGTCAACATCTTTAAGTGACTCAAAGTTGTCGCATCGATCAAGTTCAAGATCGTAAAGACAAGAAAATTAAAATAAAATCAGAGAAATGCAAACAAAACCGAATGAAAATGGAAAGAAGATTTTGAAGAGATTTCTCAAATGCGAAATCTTTATAATTTTTTAAAATAAAACTTGAATTTCTCACCGATCATTGAAGAAAAAAAAAACATAATTCAAATGATCGCTAGTAAAGATCTTTGAAGATCGCGGCGACGAATTTTCTGGGGAAGATAAACTTCACTACTGGTCTAGACAGACATACCAACCGATGACGATATCGATGTCTCCCGCGCACAATTAAAATTTCACCAGGTATATTTGAATACAAATGATAAGCGATAAACATTAGATATCACCGTGAGATTTTGGAGATCTTCAATATCTTTGCGATCGTTTCAACCAGATCTTCGTTTCGATCATGCAAAACATAGATTTAAATTTTGTCGTCACACTACCAGATTTTCGTGCCGTCTTTAATATCCAGCCACTAATTCTATTGTTTAACTTACATAAGAAAGTCTCATAGCTGGTAATCATCCACCACTCTAGCTTTTTGGTACAGACAACTGCAGATTTGAATTTGGAAGTCTTCGTATATGGCATCAAAAAGAAGTTTCACTTTCTTAGCATGTCGATGGCATTTATGGACCAGTTTCTTCGCTAATTCACCATAAATATAGGTGGGATATTAATTTTTACATTTTTTCGGGATTATTCGGGATTATGGTTCAATGACGTTAGAAGTCTCAAGAGCTCCAGCATCCGCCAGCATCTAGCTTGGCATTTCCTGTAAAATGTCACTCAATTAGTAATTTCTCAGAGTCCTATTAACAATTCAATCAATTGATGGAGTCATGAAGCCCATTTACCTGTTCGAGTTAAGTGATTTTTGTGATTTTCATGTTTAAACATCCAAATGAGGGTCACCAACGATTTCTGTTTAAAATATGCGCAAAAAATGGTAATAATTTCACGCCACAGGAAAGAGAATTTGTCGAGCATAGGACGGTTAAAATGTTAAAACTTGATCACATACCTTAAGTATTGAAGCATTCGAAGTTACTTTAGTTTCTATGTTTTAGTGTGGGAGTACAATTGGCGCATATCAACGATCCGATTTAAGCCAGGTGTATTTAAGGTAAATGCACGTCTATGACGCTAAAGGAAACGGGGTAACGCCCAAGCTATTGTCTGTCTATTTTTATGTGATTTTTATTTAGTTTTTCTTTTTGTGAAGAGAACAGCGCGTGTACAAAGATTGACTCTATTGTTCATCAAAATTTAAGCAAAAAAGATTTATTTAGAGTTTAAAAAAATATTGAGACTCTATTCAAGCTTGGTAAATTTTATATTCAAAACAAAGAGCCTGTTTAGATTAGAGAGCCTTTAACCTAGAGAGTGGCCATGCTACCTTAATAGACTGTGCTACTGAGTAGGACAGTCTACTAACTCCAATTAGAACAGTCTATTAGGCCAGTTAGAAAAGCTTTTTCTCCAGATTAGAACAGTCTGCAAACAATTTTTCAATTTATCAAAACAACTATGAGTTTCCAATTTTTTTTTGATACCTCAAACATGCTGTTTTTATATACATATATTAACCACCTTCAGTTATTTTGGCAATTATTTATAACAATGAATCAAATTTTTAAAGTTTTTCGCGCTCGTTTTTCAGCTCGGCGGCCATTTTTACATGTCCCCATGGCCACTCTCTAGGTTATAGGCTCTCTAGTTTAGATTAGCCGATCCAGGCGCCAGGCCATGAACGAAACTGTCAAAATACAGGCAAGACGAGGAAGTGGGGGACACCACCTACTTTTTTAACTTTTTTAAAAATACTTTTTTCTGCCACCATTTTTCTCAGCTTTTCAAAAAACTCAATTTCTGAACATTTATAAGGTTTTTGCATAAGAAATGTCATGGCTAAAAAATACGGATTGATAGTTCAAAAAGTAATAAAAAAAACTTGTTCTTCGATGTTTTAAAGGTCTTTTCAAACCTCTTTTGGTGACAAAACTGAAGTGAGGGAGGAGGGGGAGGGAGGGAGGGTGGAACGATGGTGGGGGGAGGGGGGAACGATGGTGGGGGGAGGAGGGGGGGAGATGGAACGAAAGTTGCGGGAGGGAGGTGGGTTCGGAGGGCCGAAAATTAACGTGACGAAAGTGAGGGGGAATTAGAAAGACTGGAAATTAGTTTGATAATGTGGAAACGGAGTGGGACGACGATTCAGAAGGCCGAAAATTAGCGTGACGTATTTTTTGGAGAGCCCCTAAATTGTGGCCATTACCACCTAGAATTTTGTTCCAAATCTTAAAACAGAAATTTGGCAGTCAACGATCCGCAATGCTGAGAGAAGGGTGAGGTTTGAGATTTTTGGGATTCAAAGTTGGTCACCCAAAAAAGGTGTTCGTCATAAATTTTTTCGTGAACTTTTTTTCCCATAAAACGAAAAAAATTTACTGGCAATTGTGAAAAAATCTGATCATGCTGATTTTGAAGCAAATTGAATAAAGTTATGGGCGTATTTTATCCGATCGTCATAAAGACACTGTCAGATTGCCACGTAATAAAAAGGTTGAACTTTTCTAGGATCGTTCCTCTCCATCATTGATCGTTTTCGGTTTGATGAAGCCGCTAGTCTAATTGATATCTAATTTCGATACTCGGTAATAAAATGCAGATTATAACCAACCTTATTGACTCTCATTAATTTACATTTTCTTACCAGCGATTAAGACGATGCGATGTACGCCAAGTTTCGTAACATAAAATATTGATGGTTATTTGTGTATCTTTCAGATATGTTTAAATTCGAAAGAGTTTTTATTCGCATTGCAAATTCGCACGATCACAACTATTTTGTGGAATATTTTAAAAAGTTGAAATTGAAAATACACTCCGAACATATTTATTAAATCGTTGCTCTGCCATTGCGCATTTTAAAGTTTCGTAATCTCTTAGCGCGCCAAATGTGGTGTAGATCAATTGGACCTGAGCGGTTGAATCTTTGATTGAAACCTGATGGGTTTTAGTCGATGGGATCTTTGATCGTTAGTAGGTTAAAAGTGCGCCTACCGCCCAGTTAGTCAAGTTACACACCGATCGTATAACAGATGCTGTGCAATTAATAAAATTTGTATCTTGCGGGCTTTGCCCCGCGATCCAAGTAGCCAAAGTTTAATCGATCTGATCGGATCGGATCAACTGAACCGATCTGATAGGCTCGATCGAAGATCTTTCAATCTGATAGAATTGACAATTTTGTAGACGTTAATTAAAGATTTGATTTAGAGCTAGTCGTCGTTTCATTTTTTTTCGATTGTGTTAACAAGATCTGTTGCAATAAGAAATGCGTTATATTCGACTTTAGGGCATCTGATGTAAGAAGTCATGGGAATTTTCCTGTTATGGTTGTTATAACTGAGAAAAAAGTGGGCGGAAACATCTTTTGATTCAAATAAATTAAATTCTACATGACTTTTAATTCGGCAACCAACGCTAAGCGTGATATTTCGACATAGTTTTGAACAATAAATTGTGTTAATTAAAAGTCAAATGTACACTCAGAAAAATGGAGTAAAGGTCGTCGACTTGCATACGGCGTAATTGACTTCCTACATAAAAATTTAGCCCATACTAAGCGTGCGTTCACATATGTTAGGGAAAATAGAAATGTGTCAACTTGTGGCGGGAGAAATTCAAAAATTAAACCTGAAAAGCGTTTCAATGTACTCTGCATAAGGACATAAAATTTCGGGCCTGGTAAAGAAAACTCATCAAACTATTTTTTCCTTTTTCCTTTAGTCTCTTCAAAAGACATGAGTCGAAATTTCAGTTCCATCAGTCGAGCGGTTTTCGAGCTTTTTAAGATAAATTTTTGAGGCTTTAGGCCATGGTTTTAACTCCCAAGTATTTGGATATTTAATTTACGGACTTTCCATAAAATACGTCATGTTACGCTTATAGGGAGGCGAAAATATTGAATCTCAGTCAAAAAATCGTGAAAAAACACGGCGTAAGGGGCAGCAGGGTCCGAAAATACTTTATTTTTCATATTTCCTAAACTCCAATACAGGCACCCAATTTCCTCGTATACTAGAAAATGCTTGCAAAGAAAATTTTAAAATACAAATGTCAACCATAAATAGGGTTAGCCTAAAACAGTTCCAGATTTCACAATTTTCACTGGGGTTCGTCGTAAATCATATATTTTTTTTACCTGCGGCGCATATCTTCAACGAATTTCCACTTAAAGCGCATGTTTATTACAAGATTTCGCCTGAGGCTCATTTCTTTGTACACAAAGAGAAAAAAAATAGTAAATCTAACTATTTTATAATGGGGAATCGTGACTATTACTAAAATAGTTAATTTCAATCACAAAAGTAGTCAATTTAACCACAAAATAGTAAATTTTACTACCAAGTAGTTAAATTCATTATCAAAATATCCGAGTTTTACTATTTTTGTAATTGAAATTATCTATTTTAGTAATCGCCGCGATACACCGTTATAAAAGAGTTAGATTTACTATTTATTTTTCTATTCTATAGAGGGAAAGTATTGTATTCATGAAGGAAACCGACTCGAGAATGGGGGCAGATTATGAGGATGTCCGTGCATCTGTCTGTCTGTCTAACGGTCTGTTTATCGGTCTGTGCGTCGGTTTGTCTGTCGATCTGTCTGTCGGTCTGCCTGTCGGTTTGTCTGTTGGTTTGTCTGTCGGTCTGGTCTGTCTGTCTGTCAGTCTGTCTGTCGGTCTGTCTGTCGGTCCGTCTATCGGTCTATATGTCGGTCTGTCTGTCGATCTGTCTGTCGGTCTGTCTGTCGGTGTGTCTGTCGGTCTGCCTGTTGGTTTGTCTGTTGGTCTGTCTGTCGGTCTGTCTGTCGGTTTGTCAGTTTGTCTGCCGGTCTGTCGGTCAGTCGATCTGTCGGTTTGTCGCCGGTCGATTTGTCTATCGGTCTGTCTGTCTGTCAGTCTGTCTGTCGGTCTGTCTGTCGGTCTGTCTATCGGCCTGTATGTCGGTCTGTCTGTCGGTCTGTCTGTCGGTCTGTCAGTTTGTCTGTCGATCTGTCGGTTTGCCTGTCTATCTGTCGTTTTGTATGTTTGTGTGTCGGTTTGTCTATCGGTCTGTTTGTCGGTCTGTCAGTTTGTCTGTCGATCTGTCGGTTTGCCTGTCTATCTGTCGTTTTGTATGTTTGTGTGTCGGTTTGTCTATCGGTCTGTTTGTCGGTCTGTCTGTCGATCTGTCTGTCGGTCTGTCTGTCGGTGGGTCTATCGGTCGGCCTGTTTGTCTATCTGTCGGCCTATAAGTCTACCTGTCTGTCCGATGTACGTATCTTAAATAACTCGAGAACGGGTTGACAAAGCGTTTTGAAATTTTTTGTGAACGCGTTTTACGAAAATCGTAGTTTTCTGTGTACTTCTGGGAAAGTAACGGTAGCTATAACGGGTATCTCCAATACATTTTTTTTGAAAAAACACAGTTTTTTTGAAAATATCTCGAAATCTATGTGGTTTTGGGAAAAAATACCTTCATTTAAATCATTGTGCCACATTGTGTTAAAAATTTTCGCAGATTTATTAATTGTCCTTCGATTTTATTTCTCAACTCATGTTGTTTAATTAACATTTTTGCCCTTTATGTCCCGTATTGACACAAAATAAATATGGTCTTCTCAACCATAAATAACAAAAATTTACTTGAATTGTACAAATTTTCCCATTGCGAATAATAAATTATTTACATTTGATTTTAAATGGATCCAATTTAACCTGACAGCCTGATTAAAATGAAGTCTTTAATTTGAAGCACTTAAACTCTACCTTCTCAGCTTAATCACAGTTTACCCACAGCTAATGGTAATTTCCTCTTAAATTTAAACTTCAATCCAAAAAAAAAAATCTCTCAAGCTGTGATGAATTACAAAATCGGATAATAACAAGCAATTCATGTTGCTAATGATACGACAACGGGCGCCCATATTAAAATATTGTCGGTAAACGAAATTGCGAAAATGCTCTGCTATCGATTCGAACAACTGATCGTGACTTGATTGTTCGAAATCAAAATTTTTTTTTTCAGGCACAATCCGTTTCACGGAGTATTCTACTATGTCTAAAAAAAAACACTCACAGTAAAATCCTCCATGAAATCTTTTGAAAAATTCGAAAATTTGCAACTGATCGGTTGATCTTGCAACTGATCGCGACGGCGCATCTAAAAGATCCATTCATATTGCGATCTTGCGATTGATCCGATCCGCATTAGATCTGTTGTTGATTTTTGCAGCTTGAAAATGAAGCACTGACTGAATAAAGAAGAGGGAAAAATCGGATCCGATCTGCTGGAGATCTCACCTACTTGTAGATCATTATAACAAAGTCTACCTGGTGGAGGTGCTTCTTGTACACCTCTGGTACACCACCAAAGAAGCAACACAATTTTAAAAATGAACATTTAATTTGAGCGATTAATACTCTTGTCATGCATCTCTTCAGTCGGCGTTAAATTACAAGGAATTAAGAAATTTTTATGGAAATAAGACTGTTCTACAAAATTGATCCAAAAAAAAGAAAAAAATGTGACGAAATTCGTGCGCCGCCGCTGTTATTTTAGACACGGATTCGATATGAATTTACACTGGATTGCTTTATGATTTTCCAAAGTCCAACTGATCGTGTAAGAAACCTCTCACTTATTGCAATTGATTTTTTTTTTCTGAAAATCGAAGAAACTCCGCATATGAAAATTGCTTAAGAACACAAAATTCGGTATTGTGGAACAAAAAAAAAATAGTGGGTCCTCTACACATTCGCAATTACCTGGCCTACCTTGCACCTGAAGACATTTATTGGTTTTTGAAGTACTATACACACGGCGCGACGGCAGCGAATGCAACCTGCGTTTCATTTATGCTCGCTCGCATATGTTTTATGATATCACATGGAGACCCTCGACCACGCAATCGGATTTGCCTCGCTCGAGCATCATGTGGTCTGGCTGGGTGACCCAATTCCGTTTTATGCGCCTTTTATTTACTTAACGTACATAAAGTGAAGAAGAAGAAAAAAAAATTATGACTAGGGCCACCTTGAGATCATTCTCGGTTCTGTCTTATTACGAGCACTTATTACCACCTTTCATACACCTTGTTGTTGTTCGCCATATGAAGCAGCTCTTAAAAAAAATGGTAAACTCAAGTTTTATTATTGAAATACGCTTTAGATTTTTGGGTGATTTTAAATGCAGTGAGTTCACATGAATTACACGAAAAAATTACATTTTTAGTAAATCTCATCGTTGTTTGATGATGATTTTGATATGACGTTCAGCCCACGATCGTGTGGAGGACATGGGATCCATGATGATCCAATCACCCAGCAGGTATCGTAATTTCACAAATATTTATTAACTGGAATTAATTTTTAAATATTTGTTTTAAAATGAAAACTGCACTTGGGCAGTTTTACAGAAAATGCGTGGGAAAATGATTTTTAGTTTTTATAACAGAATTATATTTTTGATCTTTTGTTTGGAATTGTGAAATTTTGATCTGATCTTAAGAAATTTGCAATTTTCAAGAGGAAATCGGTATTTCTTATCTATAAAGCAGTCTTAGATATTCTGATAGCACTAAAAATTGCATCATTCCCGTTAGAATTGAATAATGCGATGCCCTCCTCTTTCCCACATATTAAAACCCCCTCGCCTGCTATTTTCTAAACCATGAAATTGATTTTGGTGCGGCGCTCGGCATTTAGTAAAGTAATCATTTGTAAACTTCAAGCGCATCAACCCCCAAATTCTGACATCCCCTCCCACCCCGTTTCACCCTCTTTATTGTGCAGATTTAATGTGGCTGCCTTAAAAATTTTAAAAATTCAAGATTTGTGAGAGGAGTGGGGGGGGGGAGAGGGGGGAGTGAATCCTGTAGTGTGACACAAACTACATACAAAAATGACGAAAAAGTTTCACTAGGAGAAGAGGGGGCTCAAAATTAGCGTTACGTGTTTTACGGACACCCACTTATAACGAATTGATTAAAATCGCTCAAGTATAATAAATTTCTGACTCGCAATTGTAGTAATTTTTGCTTTAAAACAATTTTAAAGAAATTCTAAAAATAAAACGCATTAATTTTGATTCCCTTGAACGTGTTTTGCCAAAAATTGCGCAATTTCTCAGAAAATACTTTGATTAACTTTCTGAACAATTGACGCGTTCTTTTTATAATTCCAAAGAACATTAAAAATCACACTTTTCAAGAAAATCTAATCACTTTCATTTATCTTAGACGTAAAAAATTCCCGATTACCAAACGCGTAAAATCACTACAAGAAATGTTTTTTTGTGCAAATGCAGCATTCATTTGGCTGAACTAATGCTTCTTGCTGCTATTTTTAGAAAGCAAGGAACGATAAAGTTTATTTTTCAACATCCTTATCAAAAGAATAACGATTAGCAAGAAACAACACAATATTTTTTTTTTATTTGGATAAACATTTTCGTGTTTTTCAATTGACTTAAGCAATCTCGGTTTGTTTGTTGAGTCTTGAACTTTAAACAAAATGAGGAAACGAAAATAAACGCGTGTTAATTAGTTTAAATTGTTAACAGAATTGTTTTAAGTGCTTGTGAAATGATTCTTAAATAATTAAAAGAAATTCTACTTGTTCTGGTTATATTATGTGAATTCTTAATGTAAATCAAGAAATTTTTTCGTTAGTTTTGTGGAAAAATGATGAAAAACGTTTCAATTATTATGTCAATTGCTTAAGTAGTTTAAAAATTTAGTTTTCGAGGGGGCAATTATTGTAAATTGAGGAAAATAATAAATATTAAAAGTTTTTAAGTGCAAGATGGCTTAACGGAATTTGATAAAAATTCATCAAAAAGGTGAAAATTCATCAAAATTCAACAAAAAAGCCAGAATATATTGATACGAAGTGTAACTGACTTTTGTGCTACTCCGTGCATACTACCTGTCACATCCCCCTTCCTCTTTGTCCCACTCGTCTGCTGTCTCCTGCAATTCTGAAGGGATTTTCATCCGGTTTTTGCTATTAGACCGATCATTCTTCGAGAAAATTCTTTAAAAAGTTTGCATTCGAAGCGGTCAGAGTTCTACACGCGGTTTTTGGATAATTGTAAAATCAACACAAACTGTTTTATTACCAATAGTCACAAATTTTTGTAGAAAAATCTGGCGTTTTTTAACCTGTAAACTACCGGCAATTTTTTCATCAAAATCCTAGGTTTTTTGTATCATACTATCATACTAATATATAAAAATGAGTTGGTGTCTGTCTGTCTGTCTGTCTGTCTGTTCCTCTTTCACGCAAAAACGGCTGAACCGATTGACTTGAAATTTGGCATGAGTGTCTGTGGTAGTTCTGGTTCCAACATAGGTATCCGGAAAAGTAGCGCGAGGGGTGGGGGAAGTAAGGGGAGGGGGTAAAGTGATCTCGAAACTTAGCTCTTCCTCTATGTTACCCTTTCGTGGGGAAACTACCGAGCCGATTGGCCTGAAGTTTAGCTCCAACATTGACCATCAAAACGGGTATGCAAGCTAGTTTGTTATGTATTTGGAATCTATATATTGCGTTAAGTTGCCCAAAATTGCGTTCGTGGCCACCCCGGCAGTCTAAAGTTAATGGTTGGCATCAAGAAAAATTAATGGGGTTTTATGAATTTTATGAAGATAATCTTGAGTAAATATTTTACTGGAAACCTTGTTCGAATGGACGAAGAAAAGCCAGTTCTTGGAATTCCAGTCCTCTGTTTTCACTTTTAAACAGAGGCGTGACCACGGAATATTTTGGGAGACCCTCTGAAGAAAAAGCCAGTTCTACAAATTCTAGTCCTCTGTTTTCATTTTTAAATAGAGTGGCCAGGGAATGTTTAGGGAGACCCTCTGAAGACCAGTTGCTTAAAAAATAGACTTAAAATTTTTCTTCAAGAAGGACGGAATGGTTCGCAACACGAATTAACAACGAGATTAGTTTTGAGATGACCTACAACCATTTTTTGAGAGGACGAAGGGAAAAGGGAGGGATAACTAGCAATATTTTCCCAAAAAACTAATTTTTGTAGGTTTTATTTAGTTTTAAGGAGCCTCCACACGTTCAATGTTACTTGACAAGTATTATTGATGAAAAAATTTTCGTCAAGTAACATTGAATGTGTGGAGGCACGCATTTGTGAAAAATTCAGATTTAAAGACCGAAAAAACCAGCAAAAAACCACTGGTGGGTTTAGGAATCATACGAAAACCACAATATTTTCCGAGCACTCCGGAGTCAATCTTTCTATCAGTCTGTTAGTCAGTTACGGAATTATTCCCTCCCCTTTCCCTTCGTCATCTCAACTCGACCGTTTTCGAGATATTTTAGAATTTTTAATATTTTTATAAAATCCATTATTTTGTTCGTCGGGTTATAGTGTAAATTGTGAAAAAAACGTGCATTTTGTGTAAGAAAATCATGCGCTGTTCACCTCAGATATTTTATTATACTTTTCAACAAATTTCGTGCCAAATTCTTTCTAAGAACGCGGCTGGATATTGCATTTTACATCAATTCCACTCGTGTTTACTTAAATTGAAAACAATAAAAGCAATTCCAATATTTCCCAAGTAAATAAATAAAATTTTCGTTCACCAAAAATACTATTTCTATTTTTACCCCTTTTGCATTTTTATTGATCAAACACCATTAAAAACAATCCATTTGACACGAAGACCATTTTCGCTATTCCAATTGAGTGTTTTTTTTAATATTCCCCCATTCTGGAATCTCATTTAATGCTTTTTGACTTTCTTCATAAAATTCTCCAACAGCCAAATAGTAATTTACAAAAACTTGAACGTAGAAAACTCAAATCGCATTGAGAATAAAAACTCATAAATTATTCTTGATGCCTTCAATTAAAACACCAGATGGATTCGGAGGATATTTTAGTATTCGCTGCATGAATTCTAATGGAAATGAATCAAATTATTTACAAAATAACTGAAATAACTATCATAGGACGAAAATTTGAAATTAAGTCGTCGTATTTTCTAAGCGCAAAGCAATAAATCGAGACCCATTTCGATTTAGATATTTTACAAAGATTCGTTTTGAATCGTACTAGAAGGCAACAAACTATCTTCGAAATAAAAATCCTTTAAGATAAATCGTCTCGAGGTCCACAATTTGCGTCAGTGGAAATAAATTTTCGCGAAATTGCCAAAAAAGACAAGAAAATCAAATCGACGTCCGAATGAAATGAAAGTGCGATGCGTGATTTCATGCCATTTCGGGCCGGTGAAGCGCCACACGACCCATGAAACTGATTTTCCACCATTAAAGCCTCCTTCCAGATGCTGCTGAAAATCGTAATCTTTTGCTACCAGAGAAATAGAAGAAGCTGTACGCCAGCATCTTGCAACCAAATGAATCACTTTGTTTATGCTGCTGCGTAAATATCGACACATAATTGATGTTTTTATGGTTGAAATCATGTTTTATGTAATTACATTTATGATTTATGACTTTAAATATAGTTGTGGGCTAAATTTGTACGATTTTAAATGTGAATTTTTTTGTTTGTTTCTTGCAGATGCAACTCGAAGGCGTCTTATCTGCCACGGCAGTCACGTGACAAATTAAACGCAACCGATCCGGATCATGGAAGCTACAAACTGACGCTGACTTCCAATGAAGATAGCATCAATCACAATACAACGACAACCACCCCGACTGGATACCACCATGACGAGATCCTTACGACGAAATGCAATAATCTTCCCGATGTCCTTCCGGTTGGTGTCAAAATGCAGCCATCCTCACCATCTTCATCGGGATCGTCGCCCCGGTACGGATCCAATAACAACATCAACAGTATCACACCCCCGCACACTGCGCCCGCCATGATGCCGACCGGCTACCCGATGAAGTCAATGTTCCACTTTCAGCCGCCAAACCTTAACGGCCAAACGCGTCACAATATCTCCCCGACATCCGCCTACCCGCCGTCATATCCACTGTGTGGACTCAGCCGGAGCCCAATGTCACCCCTAAACAGCTCCAATGACTCCATCAGTCCGAAATACATGTCACAATCGACCATTGATCTGAAGAAGACGCATGTCCTGGAGACAAGCGACTCTTCAAATAGCAGCAAAATCCTGTCGCCCGCCCAGTCCGAGAGCAATCTGAACAGCTGCAAGGACGGTAAGCCGCAACTGTCGCCATTTTCGGCACGTCGCGAATTCCAGAAGATCGAGGTGGTCAGGAAGCTGAGTCTGGAAGAACGCGATCCCGCCGAAGGACGAATTGTCCGAGCGGAGCTGGTCAACACCACATTTTCCACATCGCCAAACAAATCAGATGAGAAAATGGTCATCCGAAAGGATAGTCTGCGAGAGAACATCGAGAAGATCACGCAATTGCAATCGAAGCTTATGTCGGCTCACTTCTCTGAAAACGGCGGAGAGCGGAAACTTTTGGGATACTCCGCGAAAACAGTCGAGATTAAGGCAAAATCGTTAGAAATGGAATCTCCAAAATTGGACCGCAGACCGCCGCCTGTGCCCACATCAGCGCCACCTCCCATGACACCTACACCCATAGCTATTGTGAGTCCTTCGAAACAGGCGACTCCCGCCCAGTCACCCACAGAAACGGACCGTCTCTCCCAAATGGACATCGAAACCGATGGCCTGAAATTGATGCAGCGGACCGAGATTGTCCTGCGGCTGAACGCGCCCACCACCGAAGTCGCCTCGCAAACGGACGAAAGTCTCGAGGACGAATTGAGGAACAACAAGTTGAACGAAAGCAAGGACGAAATCAGCCGAACGGAGAAGAGGCCACCGGCAACACTGACCAAAACGGTGTTGCATCCGCGTAAGAAACTCCCCGAGGAGATCGATTGTGATAATCTGTCAGTGGATTTGGTTAGTCATTTGCCACCCACCGATAAACTGCACAGCATCCTTGCTCCGAAGGTGTACAAATGCAGCTCGGACTACGTTAGCGGCCTCTACAATCCGAATGTGGCGCATCGACCTGCGAAACGGGACATTGGAACCTCAACGCCATGTGACAAAGCCGTTGGCTGTGAAATTATTAAGGCTGCGAGCGTTGAAGTTGTGAATTCCGAGTCAGAGACACCATCGGTTGTAACGGAATCTACTAACGGGAAACTGGCAACAAAGTATTGTCGGGATGTGATCATCGTTAACGGTGATGCTTGTGATTTAACGAAGAAGAAGGTGAGGTTTTCAAATTTCATTTAATTTTTTTAAGGACGGTTGAAAAATTCGGGTTTCACTGTTTGGATTTTTTTTTTAATCCTTGCGATTCGAATTAAATGTCGATAATTTTATAGGAAAAGAAAAGTTATTTAAAAATGTTAAGCTCAATTTATGGCTAAACAAACTATTGGTTTCGAAGTTCATCCTCAAAATTTCATGACAATCGGCACTAAGAGCCAATTTTTTATAATGTATGACTTTTTGAATTTCCAGGAGGAATTAGTTGAACGACTCAGCAAGAAAATCGTGGTGCTTGGCAATGAACAGACAACAATTGCTGAGGAAAGTTCGACAAATGAAACCCTCGGCAGTGATTTAACGGCGAAGATCGCCCAAAAAGTTCGACCCATTGATGCTACAAAGTTCCGAGCCTACATTGATGATGTTGGCCATATTACGATGCTATTACTGTCACTATCCGGGCGATTAGCTAGAGTTGAGAATAGTTTACATCAGGTCGGTGAGAATCACGATGATAAGGTAAGGATTTTTTCAAATGAACTTTTAAAAGTTTTAAGAAATCTTTAATAAATATGAAACGCCCCAAAGTAGGCAATGGAAAAACTCCTACGCTTCTAAAGGCTCCTAAAATTAGCCAAACAAAACTATTATCAATAAAAACTTAAAAAACCCGGTCAAATCGACAAAAAGAGAGTGTCATAGGCACTGATTCTAATAGACGAGATTTTTACGTCTATCTGTCCGTACGTCCGCCTATCTGTCTGTCTGCTTTTATTTCAAAATCTGGTTCTGGTTTTGAGTTCGCTTTCTAAATTTTCAAAATCTGGTTCTAGTTTTGGGTTTGGTTTCTATAATTTGAAAAATTTGGTTCTGGTTTTGGTTTTTAAAATCCCAAAAGTTTAGTTTTGGTTCAGGTTTTGGTTTACTGAATTTTTAATGGTTTAGTGATTTTGGTTCTTACGTAGGGTGGTGGAGGGAGTGTTTTTTGGTACTAGATTGACATAAAAAAAGTGCTGGATTCTAAATCTGGTCTAAATTAGAAAATAATAAGAGATTTTTCGATCCTAAAAATTCACATTTGAGCCGAACGGAACCATTAAAAGATTTCTGGGTTTACCAGAACCAGGCCAGAAACAGGCTCTTGATGGGTTTTCAGGGCAGACATGTCCGACCTGTTGGGGGGAAATATGGATGTGAAAACATCCGCAAAAATAATATAATTTTGTTGTTTTTGCAGACCTTATAAGCCGAGAAATTCCAATAGGATTTCTGGGTTTGGTTATAGCATTTGTTTTAAAAACTGGAGTGGTATTCCGTAACTTGTTTCAAGCGATTGTTTCGAGTTAGAAGAAAAAGTAGTATTCGCGATCTCTGTTTCGGCCTGTCATTTATCTAGATCGGAACAAAGATAGCGAATATTACTTTTTCTTCTAACTCGAAACAAACGCTTGAAACAAGTTACGGAATACCACTCCTGGTTTGGTATTCGTTCGGCTCGACCATTCTTTTTCAAAACTGGTTTGGTTTTGATTCGATTGAGTGTGTGTTTACATTGGGATTCATTTTGAGGCTGCACGTCTTTCGTCATTTTTCTGCCGTGTGCACACGGTTCGCTTCATCTGGATTCACTAGACCGGTTTCATCAACAAAACTAAAGACACAGGTTTCAACAACCAGACTCAAACCGGTTTGCGACTGAAAATTTTAAGTGAATCTAAACTTCGTTCGCTCTTTTTGGTTTCCCTCCCCAATGCGTCCCTCACCCTCACTTGGCTGGAGCGAATGACGTGCCGCCTCAAAGTGAATCCCAATGTAGACACACTCATTCAGACATCTTTTTACAGGGTGGTTCGGTGTATGGTTTGGTTTTGGTTCGCTCAAATTTCAATGGTTTTTGGTTCGGTTCAAAAACCCGGTTCACATCTCTCCTTAAAGTCAATCCTCTTTTTCTAAAAACTCTTATATATAGTACTAATCTTTTTATTGTATTTTCCAGAAAATTCTCGAAGTCAAACGCACTCGCCTTCTGGAACAACTGGATGAAGCGAAACGCTTAAAGGAGGACATCGACCGGCGTGGCCAAAACGTCGGTAAAGTCCTTGAGAAGAATTTAACGATTGACGAATACGCCGATTATGATTATTTTGTTAATATGAAAGCTAAACTAATCGTAGATTCAAGAGAAATAGCTGATAAGATAAAATTAGGCGAAGAACAATTAAATGCTCTTAGAGATACACTCGTCCAAAGTGAATGTTAAATAAAAGCAAAATAAAAAAAAAAAATACTAATAAAAAGGAGAAAAAAAAATGTTTAAATACATAAATATAACACATATATTGCAACTATTATTATGATTATTTTAAATTTTAATTAATTAATATTATTATTATTATTATTTGTATTTTACGATAATGTTTATTCTTATTACTGCGATGCGATTTACTATTATTATTTTCTATTTTAATTTCTTATGACAATTTTCGTTTTAAAGTCTAATGTTTTTAACAACGAATATTATTTCTAAGTGTCGTATTTTCCTTTCAGCTTAAAACGAAATTTTTCTTTTAGTTTAAGATGCGCTTTAATCAAATTTGCAAAAAAGAAAAACGAAACAAAAAACTTTGCGAAAGAATTGGATTTTAGTAGAACTTTTCGTGCATTTTATTTTATGTACGAAAATCTAAAAGGGTTGGAAAAATTCGACTTAAAAAAAATATCGATTGGAAGTAAGAGAGATTATTGTGTAAAACATTTTCGTTGCCATTAAATATAAATCTCGTTTTTTTTTATTTTTTTTTATTTTAAAATATCAAGTTATTAAACTAGCAGCAGATTTTAAGTATTTTTTAAGATTTAGCAGTAATTAAATTCCATTTGTTTGCATTTAATTTGAAGTATTTACACGGAAAAAGTCAAAGCAATTCTGAATACCGAATTTTCTCATCTTACTTCAATCAAAAATTTGTCGGATCGAATTCGAAATTTCTGAATTTTGATTCATGTTTGATTTTTATTAAACTTTAGTCGAAATTTAGAGATTTGAAGCAGAGATGATCAAACAAAATGGCGTCGCAATTCTAATTGTTGGCTAAATTGTGATTGAAAAAGCTACGTTCCAACTTTTTGTGCAAAGTACTTACTTATAAATACTCGAAAATACTCCGAAGTATACTTTTTGTTACTTAACCCTCTCAATGGATTTGTCCTATATATGGGACAGACCTTTAAATTCATTTAGCGGCTTCTGTAACGGTTTTTTAAACGCTTTGTTTAATTTTCATCATTGAATGGACACTTTTCTAAACACTGACCCACTATGCCTTTGTCTTTTGAAGTCTGAGTCAGTGAAACTTTAGATTTTGTGAAGGGCGATCCCGGTTGCTGCATTCGCCCAGCCATTGAGATGGTTAAGGTGCCTGTCCACATGAGAGTAAATACGCGAGTAACTCTCAAAAACTCTCGAGAGTTACTCGCAGGAGGTTGTCCATTTGAGAGTTAATTTCGGCAATTTTTACATCGATACTAGCGAAATCGAGCTTCTGGCTTCTAGCGCTCTCGAGAGCTACTAGCGCAATTCAAACGCTGTTCGTATCTGACGAGCTACAGTGGAGGCCTGTCGACTAGAGAGTAGAATCGCTTTTGACAGCTCGCAGAAACTTGCTCGCGAGTTTTTGCGAGTTTTTGCGAGCGACTCTCACACTGCGTCTTGACTTGGGATTTTTCATCGCAGAGATTTTATGATTGACCAATCAGAGCTCGAGTTGATGACGATATCGCCGTCCACTCGAGCTCCGATTGGTCAATTATAAAATCTCTGTGATGAAAAATCCCAAGTCAAGACACGGTGTCAGAGACGTGTCCATTTGCGAGTAGCTGCTATCGAGAGGTTCTCGCCGGCATTTACTCTCATGTGGAGCGGCACATTAAGAAGGACGCGAGAGTACAGAAAAGTAATTTCCACATGAGGTTAGAATACAGATCACCTCTGATTCGATCTTCAAATACCCTTTTCTACTGAAATTCTCTTCCAATTAAAAACTAACTGAAATTTGTATTATTTTATTAATTTAAAAACGACAAACAAAGCAAAAAATTGTAATTTTCTGTTTATGAATTTCCACCTGTATTTAAAAACATTTTGTATAATATTTTTCTCTCATGATTTCTAGATTGTAATTGAAATATTTTTCATGTTTAAAGATGCGAATTGATTTTCTTCTATTTCTCTTTTGTATTTAATTAAATTCGCTCTTTATTGTTGTTGTTTTTTTTTCATATATATTTTGGCCTGGAGTTCAAAATGATTTCAAGGAAAATTTAATAAAATTTGTTTAAAAGTGTGAAGAAAATTTGTTGATTATATTTTGTATAAATTATTTAGGAAATTTTTATTTTTGTTTAAAAAAAATTTTGCTTTGATTTTTTGAAAAATTAGTTTTTATCAGGAAGGGAGTGAAAAAAAAATTACAGAAAACTTTGGAGTTTTATTGCTTACTTGACAATAGAAGCAGAATTTCCTTGAATCGATTGATTGTGATTAAGAAAATTAAATATTTATTTGAAAAATCATTAAAAAATGTTGAGATTTAACCCTTTGATGCATGACTTTTAGAGTTTTCGGCCAAAAATAACAAAATAAGTCCTAGAAGCCAGATTAGATAATGACTTTTAAGTCTTGTTTTTTTTTTAAATTGTGTTAAAGCCATAATTCTTTATAAAAAAACTAATCAAATTACAAAATATTTCAGTTTTTTTGTTAAAAACTTATCACAATCTCGAGACAAGTTAAAATTCGCTGGAAAAAAATTATATTTGATTGTATTTTGTCTTCATTATTAACCTTAAAATTTCAAATAAATTCGGAACTAACAATTTTTAATGGTGTTTCCTGTTTTTCAATACTTGGTTGAAGAACTTCGTGAGACAGCATTTAAAAAATCAAAAAACGGAACAAGAAAAAAAAAATTGATACTCAAAAAAAAAAAAAAAATCACACAAGAATATTTCGGAATTTTACTCTTGCACTTTTAAAAACTAAAAGCAATCAGTAAAGAAAATCAAAGCTTGCAATAATAAAGAAAAATTTATTCATATAGCAAAACTAAATTGTTTTAAATGAAAACTTTAACAAGAAACGTGTAGAAATTTTAAAACTCTTCGACTCTTCTTTATATCCACTCAATGCAAACAAAAATTGTGGGAAAACATTCAAATTTCCAACAAACAAAACTTTTTTTTAAACAACATTCACATATAGTCAGTGTAAAATTTTCAAATTTGTCATCCATTTTAATAAAACCTCTTATGAATCTAAGAATTGAAAAATGATGAAAAAAAAATCATTTTGATCATTTGTCAGTTGGTGCTTTTATCTCTGAAATGCCTGCCTTATGAAGTGGAACCATTTTCAAACAACAAATTTAACAAAACAGATTTAACCGACAGCATATTAACAAAAATTGAAATAAAATAGATATTAAAATCTCAGATAAAGCAATTTTCAATGTATCTACTTTAATGACTATAATACAGATTTTAAAAATGATCAGTAAAAAGAAATGAAAAAATAATGAAACTATTTTTAAATTAAATGAGAAAAAATGCAAAAAAATTATTGAAACTTTTGCCTTAGTAGTTATATAATGAAATAAATATGATTGTATTTTGTGATTTTACATTAAATATTATTGAAAATGACATGAATAAAAATTTAAAAAATTAGTGGAGAGATTTTCTTTATTTTATTGAGTTTTTCAGGTATGCAAATAGTGGCAAATAAGCATGCAGGATTCGACGTTTTTTATGCTTTCGGGCTAAATTTTGAACCAGCTGGTATTTCACATTCGTTGTACTTGCGTTGGAAAGGTAATTTGCTCTAGTTTCCTGGACGCGAGGTCTTTTTTGGCGGGGAACTGCAGGGGCTGGTCAGCTACCATTTTAGATCCAAAGGAAAGATCATTTTTTTTTTGTTTCAAGAGCTTAGGAGAAGATCCTTTAATCGCGTCTAAGGTTGCAGCTGACCAAGGTTGCAGCTTACCAGCAATTTCTGGCGTTTTTTCCAAAAAAAATTTTCTCTCTGATCGGGCTGAAACTTGGAATGTAGGGGTTTTGGGGAACAAGAAATCGAAATCCGTTGTCCATTTAGAACTAGTACAATTTTTTCGAGGCGACCCTAGGCACCCTGGCCAAACCGTGAGAGCTATCGAAAAACGGACAACGGATTTCGATTTCTCGTCCCCCAAAACCCCTATATGGCAAGTTTCAGCGCGATCAGACAAAAAATCAGAAAAAAACATTTTTTGCCATCAAAAAATCATGGACTAACCACTGCAATTTTTTGCGATTTTTTTCAAAAACAAAAATTCGCTGAAACTTGGTGTAAAGGGTAATGGGGGGCCGCTGAGCACGAATCCGTTGTCCGTTTTTCGATATCACTTACGGTTTGGCCAGGGCGCCCAGGTTCGAATACTGCATGGATCTTTTTGCAATTGCATTCGAAAACATTAAGGCTAAACCCCAATTACGCGTTCGTGTGAGCGGCACCCACGCGGTGAAGGTAAAAACTACGCATTTATATGAGTAAATGTATAATTGCGCGTTGCTCAGACGCGTTGCCGCGTCCGTGCCGCGTAGAGTAGGCTCAGTTTCTACTTTTAGACGCGGTGACAACTACTAGATGCCAGAACTAAATTATGCCGCACGCACGAACGCATAATTGGGGTTTAGGCTTTACTCGTGCTGTCTGTCCGATTAAACACTTCAACTGTATTTAATTTTGATGCTTGTTTCGACCACCTATTGAGCCCATCGGCAATTAGAAAGCCGTGCTATCGATTGGGAAAGGACAAAAAGACACAAACCTTTATTACTTAAAAAAGTTGATAAAAAAAACACAATTAAAAAAACACCTAATGATTACCATTACAATAATTTCAGAAATTTTATTTCCATTGCCATAAATATAGTAACAGCGAAATGTATACATATTTAACAATTTAAAATATTATTTTTTCTATAAAAATTTGATAAAGCCATGAAAAAATATTGGTTTTTCTGTGAGCACATTTAAAAGCTCATTTACGTAGTATTGGCTTCAAGCATTTTTGAATAAAATATTCTTAAATAAAATCAACAAAAGAACAAAAAAAAAAAGAATAAAAGAATCATCTCAATTGACCTCAGGTTTAAGGAGGGATTAGCGAATACATAGAAAAAAACTTCATTAATTCTTAATTGATCACATAATTAGACTTAAAACTATCGTCAAGCTTTTGTGGATTTGTGATTGGCAGCTGACACGCCTTATTATGACAAATATAAACCGTTGGCTTATCGTTGATCATTTTGAATTTTTCATGAGTTTTCCTCTTGACCATGTCCGGTTTGTCGGTACTGAAGTGAACGATCACCATTCCAGGAATGAAATACTTCCTTCCAATATCGATAAATGCTTGCGTTTCTGGACATTCTGGGCCGACAACTGCCATCATTTCTAGTCCGCGATCGATTAGCAGTAGGGCGGACATCATTTCCGGTAGGACGTAGCCAAATGGCGAGGTGGTCGCAAAGAATTCCAGAAGTTTTTGTGCGCGGCTTTTGTAGTCGTGATCTTCAAAGTAGACAGAAAGGAGAAGAAGATTTCTAGCTGCGACACTGTTGCCACAGGGTTCGGCTCCATCGTGATCTGAAAAATTAAAATTTCGAAGGAAATTTAAAAAAACGCGTTTCTAAAAAAGGCGCTTCAAATGAAGGCAACCGACCTTCCTTCAATCGAACGACGACATTCGGTGAGTTCGCCATAGAATAGTAGTATCCGCCATGTTTTGCATCCCAGAAAAGTTTGTCCTGTGTCTCCTGCAATTCTTTAGCCCACATCAAGATTTCTGTGTCCAGCGTTGCCTTATAGAAATCTAGCAGTCCTTTAATTAGGAAAGCGTAATCGTCTAAAAATCCAGCAACTGGTTCGGATCTAAAAGAAATTCGGTTAAACAAGTTGCGATTGAGATAAATCTTGGCAGGGCAATCTTCGAGGAAACCATGAAAATTAAAAAACAAAAAATAGAGGAAGGGAATTTTGTTTAAAAACGAATTTTCTCCCCCAAAAAAAACTTCCAAGAATAAAATTCCTTACAAAACTTCAGCGACACTACTGCCAGTTCCTTGCCCATAGCATGACCTCAAAAGTGTCTTCTTTTCTGCATCAAACGAAAACTTCTTGATGAATTCGATCAGGTCCCTAGCAGCCTTGCAGTATTCCTCGCTCTTCTCGCTATTCGAATTGACGAGTTTCGCTAATCCAGACAGGATCAGGCCATTCCAGGCGGTCAGAATTTTCGTATCCAGATGCGGTCGTGGCCGCTTATCGCGAATCTCATGCAAAATTCCATTCGCAGTGGCCAAAAGTGTCTGAAGTTGCTCTCGATCGATGTTGAACTTCTCGCAAGTTGCATCTTCGGACGTCCGAACAATGAGAATGTTTTTCTGCTTCAAATGTCCATGCGGATCACTGGACCGCTCTACGTTTCCATTCTCCCGGACGTCATAGTGAAAGCAATAAATGTCAAAAGTCCTGTCCGCATCGAACTCGAACTTGTCTTCGTTGGCGTATATTTCGTCTCGTATTTCATCGTGTGTCCATGCATAGAATGCTCCCTCAATTTTAGCCGTCTCTTCGGCAGTTGGCAAGGAGTCAGCATCCTCCCCGGAATAGAATCCGCCCAACGGGTGCCGTAGATCCTTCATAATGTACCGAAATATTCCGTCAGCCACCTTCAAGTAGAATTTATCGCCGGTCGTCTTGTAGGCATTCGCGTAGGCCGACATCAACTGTCCTTGATCGTAGAGCATCTTCTCAAAGTGCGGTACATGCCATTTCCGGTCAACAGAGTACCTTGCAAAACCCCCGAAAATATGATCGTGAATGCCACCATGGGCGATTTTCTGTAACGTCCTTAGGGAAATGTCCAACACGTCCAGATCCTTCTTAACCACATAAGCGTGGAAGAGAAAATTCAATTTGGACACTTCCGGGAATTTCGGAGCAGAGCCGAAACCGCCGTATTCCTGATCGAAGTTCCTCTTGAATATTTTGATGCATTCGTTTAACTTCCCCTCCACACTGTCTGGATTGGTGTTCTTGGACTTTTGGCTGACAGACTCCCGAATTGCCTGAATGATCCTCACGCCAGTAGCCGACAATTCTGCCTGCTTTTCGCTCCATTGTCTGGCGATCTTCAAAAGAACGGTTCGGAAACCGGGCATTCCCCATCTATCAGTCGGTGGGAAATACGTTCCAGCGGTAATTGGGGCCAATTCCGGAGTCAACCACACCGACATTGGCCACCCCCCACTTCCGTTTATCATCAAAACGAAATTCATGTAGATCCGGTCGATGTCCGGCCGCTCCTCTCTGTCCACTTTGATGTTGATGAAGTTTTCGTTCATCACTTTAGCAATTTCCTCGTTCTCAAAAGATTCATGCTCCTGTAGGAATTGTATATTTGTTATTAGTTACTTTTAGATAATTTTCAAAACCATTCAGTTTATTAAATAATGTTCTAAAGTAAATAATATTTATTTTCGTAAAAGCAATACTACAAACCATCACATGACACCAGTGGCACGTCGAATAGCCGACCGATAGGAAAATCAATTTGTTTTCGTCCCTGGCCTTTTGGATAGCCTCCTCGCCCCATGGATACCAATCGACCGGATTGTGGGCGTGCTGCAGTAAATACGGCGACTTTTCCTGGGCCAAACGATTCGTGAACTTTGGCTGGTTCTCTCCGCTAGCCCCTGCCATTTTGCTGGCTGTTGTCTGGAAGGTGCGGGGGTAGGTAACGTTGAGGTTGCGACTGGAATCGACAAATATTATAATTAGATAAATTTCGACGCAGTTCAGGTGGGGCGCTCCGACGATATTTACTCACCTTGGCTCGGTTATTTGCAAACTATTGCGATCTGCGCTTCGTCCTAAGAATCGGGAATTTCTGCTGAAGACTAACCCAGTTGCACGTGTGAATATTTTAAACATAGCAATTTGATAAATTCGATGTCCTTTGATGGCCAAACACCATCACAGAGTGCAATTTCCTAGGCTCCTTACGGTGAAAGTAATTCAATAAAGAATTCTGTTATTTTTCAATAACAAACTGTACAAACTGAATAATTCACATACACATTGACGTTGTTCAGCTGTCAACGAAATGTGCAAAATTGTGAAAAAATTGACGTAATTTTGTACAATTTTAAGATATACTTATTTGGATCTTGTGCGCTATGCATAAAGGCTATTTTCGTGACGAGGAAATTTTTACAATTTGTGACCAGCAAACAAAATTACGAGGTCAAAGTTTTTCCACAAGAAAAAGTTTGAATAAAATGAGTATTCACAAAAAAAAGACAAAATGTCCTGAACAAAGGTTTACTAAAATAACGTGCCGGAAGTGAAGATTGGTCGTAAAAGGTGTTAAAATTACTTTTATTATGTAATTTTGAAAGATCAATCAGATTTCTTTGGAAATTGTCCATTAGAATTCAGAAATACAATTGATTTCATTTGGAATTGGGTACGATCAGAGCCGTATTAACAAGTTTGAACGCCCTGGGCTAAATAAAATTTTGCACCCTTACATAGTTTTATTGTAAAAATTCAATTTTATTTTTTAAAATATTCTTTAATTCAAAACACAGTACTAACTTAAATTACAGATACGCTAAATATAAAGAAAATTAAAAAAAAGCATTCAAAATTTCATCGCCTCGGATCGATGGCGCCCCTGGGCTGTAGCCCAATTAGGCATGGTTAATTGGGCCTTGGGTACGATGAATGGAAAAATATGCAAATTTGTGGCATAAAAGGAAAAGTATGCAAAATCGTGGTATAAACTTTCGAGGGGTATTCACTTCATCACGCAAAACCGTTAAGCATGCTACAGACAGAGCTACATGTCCGTAGACATGTCCGTGAAAACTGAATTTTAAGCGTCTGTAGGCTGGTAGACAGACGGTTGAGCTACATGTCGACAAAATCAAAATATTTTGAATTTCTGGGGGTGTGGCTTCAAGTTTAGCTACATGTCTTAACGTCTGTACGTCGGTATGCTAACTTGATTGCTAACATCATTGTGAAAACGGAGCCGCAGTGTTCACATCTAAATAAATTGAGAGTCGTTGAAGGAAAACAATTGTTTTATGATGGCTTCTATAGCGAATAATGAATTTTGGCGAGATTTTTTCGAACTCTATCGAAGTCTACCGGTGTTGTGGCAAATAAAATCTGAAAATTTTAAAAACAAAAGTTTAAAAAATAAGGCTTGGGATGATTTATTAACGATTCGCGGACAATTTATCGTGAACAATTTATCGTAAAACAATTTATCGTGAACAATTTATCGTAAAACAATTTATCGTAAGAACAATTTATCGTAAGAACAATTTATCGTAAGAACAATTTATCGTAAGACAATTTATCGTAAGAACAATTTATCGTAAGACAATTTATCGTAAGAACAATTTATCGTAAGACAATTTATCGTAAGGAATATTATTTTTACAAATTCGGGCGCCCGGGCGCCCGAATTTGTAAAAATAATATTCCTTACGATAAATTGTTCTTACATATATATATATTATATATATATATTATATAATTGTTCTTACATATATATATATATAATATATATATATATATGTGTGTGTGTGTGTGTGTGTGTATGTGTGTGTGTGTGTATGTGTGTGTGTGTGTGAGACGAAACATCATTAATTTATCCCCCCTCCCCCCTACCCTCCCCAACTCCCCCTTCCCCCTCCCCTCCACAACTCCCCCCCCCCCTTCCCCCCTTCCCCTTCCCCCCCCCCCATTCCCTTCCCCTCCCCCTCCCCTTCCCCCTCCCCATCACCCCTCCCCCCCTTCCCCCTTGCCCCTTGCCCCTTGCCCCTTCCCCCTTCCCCCTCCCCCTTCCGCCCCCCCCCCCCCTTCCACCCCTTCCCCCACCCCTTACCCCTTCCCCCACCCCTTACCCCTTCCCCCACCCCTTACCCCTTCCCCCGCCCCTCCCAACCCATCACCCACCCAACCCATCATCCACCCGACCCATCTCCCCAACACTTCCCACAATAATCTTGTTCTTACGATAAATTGTCTTACGATAAATTGTTCTTACGATAAATTGTCTTACGATAAATTGTTCTTACGATAAATTGTCTTACGATAAATTGTTCTTACGATAAATTGTTCTTACGATAAATTGTTCTTACGATAAATTGTTTTACGATAAATTGTTCACGATAAATTGTCTCACGATAAATTGTTTACGATGAATTGACCGGCACCCTTTATTAACAAAGTTTAAGCAAGTGGAACCCAATTGCAGCATAGAAACACATCAACAGAGTTACAAAGTCCTCTGTTGTTCATCAACAGAGGACTTTGTCGTACTGGTGATTTTTCTAAAATGATGTCCATACTACATGTCTTTCGACATGTAGACAGTCTGTTGGTTTTAGCTTTAAGACATGTCGATAGACATGTATCCAGTCTGTAGGGGCTTTTACAACCTGAATTTTTGGCCCAGTTTGTGACCTTTGCGAGGTGAAGTGGGGTATTCACTTCGAATTGATCGCCATCGAATATTTAACGCTTTTCTACCAACAAAAACACGTAAAATGACTTGTCGAAAATGACGCGAACATCAGAATCGAGGTGTAAACAAATTCCAGGATTGAAAACTGCCAAATTAGTTCCAATTTCTCTTTAACTTGACTATAGTTGATCAATTTTTCCAACATCTAAATAAAGAATTACCAAAAATGGCTGTAAATGTAAAAATAAAACCATCTCTCTTGATTATAATTTTCGTTTACCAACGAATTCTTATATTTAGATCTTAAAAATGTTAAGCCATGACAAAAAAAAAATTAATATTCCATTAAAGTGTAAATTGTAGTTGATAAAACATATTTAATGATAGATCGAAGAAAGCTTGAGTGATTAAAACAAAACGAAATGAGTGTGAATAGTTGATTGGTATAAATATTAGTATTTTAATTTTCACGCTGCATTAATATTCAACCGTTTTTCCGTTTAGTGCTGTCTATCACCCGATGAGCGGACATCGTCGATTTTCAGGATCATCTTGACGAGTTGTGTGGCAAGAATGATTTGCTGTTTCTTGGAATGCAGCGATTCGATTACGTGATGCTGTTTCATATCTGAATTTCCAGTTAGCATGCAATCAACGCCCAATGCTGGATTATTTTCAGCGGTTTGGCGAGCCTTCAATTCGGAGAGTTTCTCAATCGGTGCCAGCCCACTGTTCTCGGCCAATGCCAGGGGAATACTTTCCAATGCAACGCTGAACGCACGGAACGCGTACTGTTCGAGGGTGGAGAGAAGATCGGCTTCTTTGGCAACAGCCAAAGAGCAGCTAATTTCCGCTGCTCCGCCACCAAAAACGATTCGGGAGTCCTAAAAAGAGGGTTTCACTGTGAAAAATTGTTTTATATTAAATTGCTGTAATTTACCTTGATTAAAGACCGAACGACGCAAAGGGCATCATGAATTGATCGTCTCGACTCAGCGATGATCATTTCATTGCCACCTCGGAGGAGAATTGTGACAGCCTTTGAGTTTTTGCACTCTTCAATCACCAGCATTTTTTCCTTTGATGTTCCGAAAGCTAAAAACAAGAAATTATACTAAGAAAATTGATTCCAAACAAAAAAAAAGAACCTACACAACTCCCTAACAAGTCCAGCTGATCCCAACTTATCCGCTGAAAGCTCCTCGAAACGGGGCACAATTCGACCTCCTGTTGCGATGGCGATCAATTCGATTTCGGGTCCACCAACCCAACGAACAGCGGGCAATTCGTGCTGCAACAGCAAATGATTCGCCTCGTCATCGAAGCCCCACTGGCAAATCGCCAAAGTAGTTCCGGCGTTCTTCACTTGCGAGACCATTTGTACGAATTTCTCCTGCTCGTACACTCGCAGCGCCTTGTAGTCTTCGGCTGAGGTGACGTTCAACTTGTGCTTGGTCTTTGGTTTTGGTGGTTCGAAGGGACAGGTGAGGATCGCCAACTTAACATCGCGAAGGACTTTCGGCATTTGGGCGTGGCTCATCGATTTGTCGATGACGACTCCCTTGACCAACATCGAGTCTTCCATTCTACCGCCAACTTTACCAACGATTTTGATCAATTCGAAGTTCACGTCCTTGGTTTCGAGATCCGCGACCTGCAGGACCGCATCAACAGCGAATTCTGCCATCTGTCTGTGACATTTGTTGACGATTTTGCTGCCAAGGGTGGTCATAGCGACTTGAATCAGGGGTTCTTTGTTCTCCGCTTTGATGGGGAACGCCTCGGCAATTGTGTCCAAGTGTTTGGCGGCACATTGAGCTGCTAGTTCGAAGCCATCTGCAATGCGGATCGGGTGAATGCCACGGTCCAGAAGGGATTCTGCTTGTTCCAGGAGCGCCCCAGCCAAAACAACCACTCCAGTTGTTCCGTCTCCAATTTCGTCGTCCTGTGACTGACTCAATTGGACCATCAGTTTTCCAATTTCGTGGTCAACCTCCATCAGTTTCATGATTGTTGCACCATCGTTAGTGACCGTGACTTCGCCGTCCGCACTTACCATCATTTTGTCGAGCCCTTTTGGCCCCAACGAGGTTTTCAGAGTAGAGGCGATCTGACGAGCCGCTAGAATGTGACTCTGAAAGGAGGAAGAGATAGTTTTGTATAAGATTTGGGTGTTTTTTTTATTTTCAAGAGAATTTCTTCAGCATGTGTTAATATAAACATAACCTCAAAAACTGTTTTTTTGCTATTTCTACGATTTTAAGCATTCTAAGGTCTCCTAATGTTTAACCTAAGTAAATTTAATAATCCAAAAGTGCCTCCTATTAGGAATTTCATTATTTGCACATCATTTACGATTGTTAATTGGAAGTTCTGGAACCATCTGCAGTGATTAGTCATTGTTCTCAACGCATAGTTTTTCATTCGGCAAATTGCTAATTTTTACGATAAATCCTTGCTACTTGACTTTAAAATTTCCGTTTTTAACCATTCTTAACGAGTAATTATTAAAAATAACGGCATTTTGCATAAATTTTCCCAATTTTCTTACTTTTATGGCTTCAGCGCCTGTGAGTCGTTTCTGGCCCTCCTGATCTCGCAAAATGATGAACGGGCGACCATATTCGTCGAAAGCAAACGTTCCTGGCATTGAAACCATTTTTCACAAATTAAATCACGGATTTTTACAGGAAAACGAAAAAATTTCTCAAAGCGGCTTCCTTCACGTGCGAAACAAGACCACACTACCTCTGGTGGTGGGAACTGTAAAATGGTTTTTAGAACTGGAAATCACAAAACGTCGAGTTGACATTCGAAAGGTATCCCAACAAACAACATTTTTCAAAGAATTTTGCGTAATTTTGGGTAATTTAACAAAATTACCGTTATTTTCGAAGGGAAGAAAGTTTTCAAATACATTTTAGAGTTGTTTGAAGTTCCTAAAATATTTAAATTGCACAATTTTCCGAATATCTTGATCCATTTCGGAAAGTAATTCTTAAAATTTGCGCAAACCATAAGAAAAGTTCTAAATACTGAACATGTGTCCAGCATTTTTGACGTTGTAATTGCTGGGTTAGTTTGCCTCAGTTAAATTAGAAACAAATGTGTAAAAAAATGTACCAAGTAATGATATGGCAATGAATTAATTTTAAAATCTTAAATCTTTCTAATACCTACTTGAGGTGAACTTTTACTTTACTTAAAAATTTGCCTTACACGATCAATGTTTGCTTCAATATTTTTATATTGATCGTGTAAGGGTTATATTGAAGCAAATCATACTATTTTGAAGCATTTTCAATAGATTAAAGCGAAAATATTGATCGTGTAAGGCAGCTTTAGTACACTTTGAACACATCTAGGTCCAATCAAAAAACTTCTTCACCTAGTAGACCTCGAACCAAGCTAGAACCTGCCTGAAGGTTGAACCTGAGATTACCGCAAGCAAGTGTTTTTATTTTCGCGTTTCGATTGCCTTTAATCGTGAATAAATTGAAGAAATGCGATATAATCGTATTAATTCACACAAAATAATCATATTGCAGTAATTTGAGGCCCGAAACGTTGGCAATTGCAGTGAAAATCACGTGATAAATGAAACTGTTATTGTGCTGAATTTTTTTCATACAATAATAAAGTTGATTTTTCGCTTATCGTGTCAATTAACTACGAAGAATAATTAACACACTATAATCAAATATGTTATCCAGTAGATTAAAATTGATATATTCTAGTTTTCAATGATTGAATGTGGCGAGGAGATGCGATTGCGATCATGTTTAAAAGTGAAATCTTGGTGCGATTTGTGATAAACTTTCATTGATTTTTTTCAATCGTTCGCACGGAAGAGGCAAAACCTTTCTCGACACGATTTCTATCAAAACGTGGATACCTTCAATATTTGGCAATCTTTGACGAGCCAGCGAAATCGACGAAAATTCAATTAATAATCCTTCAGGGGAAAAAATTCCATCTAATTTTACTTCTATTCAATAAACAGAAAAATGCATATCACGGGAAAACAACGTAATTTACAATTTTTTCTATTGTTGGCCACAACAGCGATCCTAGTAAGATGTACTATTGGTACGTAATTTTACTAATTTTAAAATCATTATAAAAATTAACCGGGATTTCTTTTCAGCATCTTCGATACGAACTCGGGAGGTCGGAGGGGATTCCAGTTTGGCCAAGGAAGCTAACAATCTGACCACCCATTCCGCTGCCAGTGATGAACTTCTGGAGAGAAATTCTGCTTCCTTGTCAGAGCCAGTTCAATCACTTCCTATGCTCGCAGTCGAAAAGAATGAAACCAGTAAGTCGCTGTAATTTAAGATTCAATTTATGTTAATTTACGGTTGATATAATTTTGTAGGATGATTTTTGTTGGAGGGGTTCCAATGTAATTCTTATAAGATTTTGTCCATTTTTACCAAGAAAGTCTCATTCTCTTGTGTCAAATTCGGAATTTTAGACTCTCGAGGGTTTTATTTGAATTTACTACACCTCAAAAAGTATAGTATCTCGAGGGTTTTATTTGAATTTACTACACCTCAAAAAGTATAGTAAATCTAGAATTCTCTTACATATCGCTTATAAAAAAGATTCTTAGCCCAAAACTTGTTTCACATAGTAATTAGATTCAGAAAAATGTCGTAAATGGCAAAAAATTCTATTTGACACTAGTTAACATTCGTATATTGTCCTCGAATGAAAGAAAAATATAGTAACCTCCCGATAAACTGAATTTAAAAAACAAAGGGTCGCCACTTTGTCGAATGTTCACTACATCTCGGGTGTTCAGTAAATCGCGAACGTATTGTAGATTAAATGTATGTTACTTCCATACTCTTATTTTTTTTTATTGTTTTAAAATTTTAATTTAATTATAAATACTTGAATCTTTGTCTTTGAACTTTCAGAATTATTAAAATGTCACTGCGACATCTGCAAGGATAACAATTTTATATGCGAAACGAACGGTTTATGCTTCACATCCGTCTCTTATGAAAAGGGTCAGACCATATACTCGTACAGGTATGTAAAAACGCAACAACCGATTCAGCTGTATTTAAAATATTTTAGTTTTTCAAAAAAACATTTACAAATTTCGAGTAAAATGATTTTTTTTGTTGAAATTTTCTTTTAAATCGAATTAATTTGATATTAAAGATCAGCTCTTTTATTGAGATTATTACGAATCAAATCTGAAAACGAAATGCAAATGAACGTTAGTGAAATCTTTATTCAATGCAAAAAATAACATAATTGTATAATAATAATATTTTTATATATTTATATATGAAAAAATGGATTCATAGTTGTTTAGATACATGGCATTTTTTTCCTCCTGGTCGATCGATATGGTGTAATAACGGTACAGGGCCAACAGCCCGGCCAGCGGCTAGAGTTGGCGGTCATTTATGCTGTAACAGTACTGACTTTTGTAATGAATATTTAAAGCCGAAACTTTTCGAATACACAAATTCACAATTAATGATTGAAGGTGGGCATCCTTATCTAACATGGAAAAAAAATACTGAAAAACAAAACAATAATTAACTAATGATAAATAAGCAAAGAAACATTAAAAGTTTTTATTTTATTTGTGGAATTATTCGTAACATGGGTGAAGTTTCGTAATAATCATATGTCGTGCGTGTGGTTTTTATGCAGTTTTTCAGTAAATGTTGAAGCAGACCTGAGATTAGGGGTGGATAAAAATATTTTTTTTTCTCTGAATTACGGAAACATTTTATGTTTTAGGAGATCCACCTCTTCCTTGGATACATTTTTTCTTAGCAATTAATCTGTTTTCTGTGTTGCTGCAAACAAACATTAAGACAATAGATTATAACCACGCCAGATAATTTTCCTTAAATTCATGCGGTTTTTAATCAGAGTTTTTTTTCGCAATCAGAGAGTTTTTAAAAAAATTAATTCAAAAGTGAATTTAAGGACTACAAACCGATTTTGTGACGTGTGAGATTTTTTTATACTCATGAAAACCAATTAAATAACATTAACTACTAACAAATTAAAAATATTTGCAAGTTTGTGTCCTTCATTTCGTTTTCAGACCTTTTTTTATCCCGCCAAGTGTTTGTTTTTATTTTTTTCTATAATTTTTAGTAACGTAATTTCTAATTTTTACTTTAGATCAAACGAAATAAATTATTTAAATACAAGAAAATACAGTGAAAACCGGCTAAGATCCGATTTCCACTGTATTTTGCATATTTTTTCTAGTTTTAATAAAAGGCATTATTTAATTAAAATATTTTTTATTAAAAAAAGTAATAAAATTCCAAGTTAACTAAAAAATGAACTAAATAGGAAATAATTTTAATAATTTACTCGCTTAATATGACATGAGAAAGTAAAGATGAAAAAATCAAAATAATTTTGGAAATTTGTTAAAGAGAATAACCGAAACCCATAAAACAAATTTAGGTGTCATGACAAGACATACGAACTAGAAAGAATGCCAATGGAGTGTTTAACAACTAAGGAGAAAAGAAAAGTCTTTACGATCGAATGTTGTGATATAGATTTCTGCAATAACAATAAATTATTGCAATTGGAAAATAAACGAGGTATTCACACAAAATTTCAAATACGCAAAAAAAAAAACCGATTTTGTTTCAAATTAATCATATTATAGTTTTTAAAAAAAAAAATTGTAATTACTGATTGGCTGTTGCTATTTTTTCCAAACCTACCTTTTTCCTGGCGTTTTTTTGGCATCACTTTTTTGTTGGATTTTGTTTAACTAGAATTGATAGTTTAGTGGTGGTTTTCGCAATATTGCAGGAGGAGGGGGGGGGGGGGGGGGGGAGATATTTAAAATTAGCATGTTTAGTCTTGATTGTTGGTTAACTACGACTTTAACTGCGCCTGTAATAACAATATGTAGTCCTCTTGCCATTTTGCGACAGACCCACCACCTCGCCCCGTGCCGGCTTGCCCCTGAAAGTTTGGCCCGATGATCAAACCATCTGTACTTGATCACTGATAGGTACTTGATCACTGATAGATGCTACTAGGGCGTTTCAGGCACCTGCGGCCACGATGGTGGGCCGTCCTCACCATGAAGCTGCATGGCTGGCCGATAGCGAGGACGTACACGGAGCAACTTTCGGTCATCAGCATGCCGCAACTTCACCAAATTGTAGGAAAGAAACGAATGCGGCAAGAGGGCAAAAGTCGCCACTCGAAAAGTGTTCTTCTCGTCTTCTTTTACGCACACAAACGAAGTCGCTCGTGTAGCACGTCAGCATGGATGTGTGTGTCATTTCATTGAGTCAGTCGGTGCTTAGCCACCGACTCGTAAACATACCCCAAATAAACAAAAATTGAATGGAAATAGTGAAATTCCAATTCCAGGTAGTTTTATTTTTCATGTAGGTAGGTAAATAACAAAATAACCAGTCCTTATTCTTCGATTGTTGGCAGTTTCTATTGTGGCAATTGATGTTGCCTCGGTGCTAGCTAGAAAGGGAATGAGCTGGAAATACAAAACATATATCAGAACCACACACACATAACCGATCGCTTGTTGTACACAAGTTTTTGCTACTAAAAAGTGAAGAAGCGTGTACGTCGGAAAGGCATTTTGAGGACTAAAAGTCGCCGCGACTAGAAGAAGCGTGTACGTTCGCACATACGCTTTGTTCTTGAGAGAAAGAGGGGATTTCCTTTCTCTTTATTTATTTTGACTCAACGACCGCTTACAAATAAAAGAAATATTCAATTTCATAACTACAACGCCGGAATTTTCACGTATGTGCCGCTGTCAAAGCTTTGTCGTAATTCTTCGAAACTCTTTAAAATAAAAATTTTATGTGGGCTGGGCTTTGTAAGCAATCAATGGCGTATTTTTCCGAAAGATTTTCGTCTACACATTCGTCTTTTGATAAAAGATTTTACCTGCGGCGCATTTTCTCTTAAGTTAGGAGCTTTGCCTTCGTTTTTACTTCTATGTACTTATCTTGAAAGCACTACTTGTTTATATTTATTTACATTCTCTTGTAATCTCTCTTACTTTCTCTTAATGTCCTAATAGCCAAAGCTATTGGTCCTTCTTGTCTGCGGCACAGTCCCTAATTGTTTGAGAGCAGTTCCTTGTATTAATAGTGGTTAGTACTAATACTACATTACGTATTTTTCAACAATAAGTTTTGCACTGCTTTAACACGTTGGCTACCAGCCAAAAAAACGCTTACTCCGCTAGTATACACTGGGGAAAAACGCAAAAATCATTTCTGTACTTTGTGAGGCACCAGTGAACACAAGATCAATACAGACGAAAATGAACGAATCGAATAAAATATAACGGACAAAAAAAACCCCTTTGTACCGCACGAGCGACTGCACTCAACCATGAAATTTGAGAAACTGACGGTAATGACAATAGTGTGTGTACACCGGTGACTCACATGGTAGCCAACGTTTAAACAGGCATTTCTTATGGCAAACAACCATGCAAGAAAAAGCATTTTTCGTGCCCCTGGGTTAACTTTTGAAACCGTGTAGTTTTCACTTTGGTTGAAGACTTTTTGGAAAGGGCACAGTCTCTAGTTTCATCCATATATGGCGTCAAGAGCCACCGGATTGCAGAGGGAGGGTTTTCACAGAAATCATGGAGAAAGTTCGTTAACCCCTCACCATCCCCCTGCAATTCGGTGGCTCTTGACGCCATATATGGATAAAACTAGAGATTGTGCACTTTCCAAAAAGTACTCAACCAAAGTGAAAACTACACTGATTCCAAAGTTAGTTTAGGGGGGCAAAATCGTACATCGTTCTTTGTGATATCACTATTTTGTTAAACGGACACCTCCCATTACTGGACAAACAACACCCACCGTGAATGTCTGCTTTTGAAAGCTATTTTGTATTACAAATTGATCCTAACCAATATTTTCTGTATTTAGGGAGGTAGAAAACAGTTCGATCTAATGTACGCCGCATTCGATAATTATGTCAATCGAGATAATTTTGGGACTCGTTCTGAGATAACTTTAAAACTTTTCAGTAAATTACGACGAATTGTTGCGTAAAACAAAGGGCAAACAAAATTCAACAAAATTTCTTAATTGAATCAAAATTTGTACGAAAATTAACTCTAGAAAGCTATCATTTTAAACAAATTGGGCATTTTGGAAATTCTGTAAAAGTAGATCTGTCTCACTTTATTCTCTTAATTTTCTCACTTATTTTTTTAGACACGCAAGAAAATCACAGAAAAAATCCCTTTTCCCAAAATTTAATTATGCAATTTTGTACTTATTCCTAATTTTTTTTAATAATATCTATTAAACATTATTATCTACATTTCAAAATTATTGTAATTATATTTCTTTTGCATTGCATCCTATTTGAAAACAAAGAATATTTTTTTGGGTGTCTCTACTGGCACTTACTGGTGTTTGGCACGTATCTGTCACTGAAAGTGTATCTGTTTTAGTGGCAAATACTTGCCATACACCAAAAAGCTATTAGGGATAACTTGTCAATTTTTTATAGGCAGATAGTGGCAGTTCTATATTGACTTTTTATGTACAACTATAAAATTTTAGAAAATTAGCAGTTAGCATTTAAATTGCTTTATAATTTTGCACACACGCATACATTTTCCAGAACAAAAGTTATCTATTTTACTAGAAAATACTTTTTTTTGTATTATATAAAATATTCACACAATATAGAAAAAAATATGTATTGCGTTATACAGCAAAGCATTAATTTTAAGTAAACAACAATAAAATTTCGTTACGGACTTTTTTATGTAGACGATGAAATTATTTTTAAGTCGAATTCTATTAAATCTTATACATGGAAACGTGAAGTAAGTATGAAAAGCTTTAGGATTTTGTTTTTAGAAATCTCTGTAAACAGCAAGTTAATTAAAGAATCACAGAAAAATTAAATTAAGGATTGAAAAAAATTGAAACGATTTTATTAATAAATGAAAACAAAACTTTTTTGGTTGCATTGTGATAGATGTATGCCACTTGATGGAAAATTTCCACCCGAAGATCCAATTTGGTGCAGGGAGAAAAGTGATGTACCTCCGATATATGCGACGAGCTGTTGTGCTAAAGACTTTTGTAATCATGGTACAAATCTGAAATTACCCTTTGAAGGTGAGAAACGACATGTTCTGCAAAATAATACATCATTTTACTATACGTATTTCTTAATCAAATTCAATATCGACATCGAAAACAATTTTCATATATGATTGATTCCTTTATGTACACAAAAATTATGCCAGTTCAAATTTATTTTTCAATTAAATTTTTTACAAAAACACTTAATCGTTTTTGTAGCTATTTAAAAATCAGACGGGATTAATAGTAATTAATTTTTAATTGATAATTGGAAAAAAATATGATTAATATAATTCAATTCAATGGCGCATTTTATTTATATCTCATTTGTGATTGTGTTGTTTCACCAACAATTATTAAAAACAAAGTTGTGTCAAAGAAATTCAAAAAAAAAAAAAACAAATAATTTATCGCTCATTATGTTTCACTTTGAATTTTAATTGTTATTATTTAAAAAAAATCGGTTTTTATCACTTGAGAAATTTTATTCGTTTTATGTGAAGCCATCTTTATTATCTGTGCTATTTGTTATTTACATTAATTTAATTTTTACAATATAAATAAATGTGACAGTGTAAGGGTAAGTTTCTAAACTATTCAGAAATAACAGTTATTAATAGCAGTTACTGTTAGATATTCCATTTCCTAATTGGTGTCAATAATTTTTCAAATGTATAAATTTTCGTGAATTTTTAATGCAGCAAAAATAATAGATGAATTTTTAATGCAGCAAAAATAATAAATAATAGAGACAGAAAAGCCTCGTTGGCATTCAGGTAGTAGCTGGAATGCTAGTAGCTGTATTTGAACCACCAGAGGAAAATGGCAAAACAAGAGACTGGCAGGAAATTTTAGTTAGATTTTGCCTCAGAATTTTCCCTCTTGTTTTTAGTGTTTTCTACTAACAACAACAGGCAAATTCCAATCGATACGATTACGATCGTATTCCATAATAGGTCTCCTGTTCTCAGCTATAAATTTTCGACTTTCCAAGAAAAATTTTGGAGATCGTCCCTAACAATTAAATGTTAATTTCCTCTGATATATAGGGAAAGTATTGTATTCGGGTTATTTTTTCGCTAAAATTTAATTCAAACAAAAATTGTGGGCGATTGAGATGAAGATTGGGATATTTTTTGGGTCAACGCTTTGTAAAATGCAAAACAAAACTGGGTTCTCATAATTTTATTGTGGCTAATAATTTTATTTCGGATGTTTGTTTACCACAATACAACCACAATACAACCGAAAACTCTTACACTGTCAAAAAAAAATCATCTAACTCTCTGGAAATATTATTTTTAAAGTGATTCTATATAACAATTTCTCTTTGTTTCATTAAGTTCTCGTGAAAACGTTACGTTATATATTTTTTGACAGCGACAAAGTTCACGTTAATGTTTATTCATAAGTCGATTCATCTAAATGTGTCAAAATACTCAACATTATTCATAAAATAATTTTAGATCGATGGTTATTATGCAACTATTATAGCAAACAATAAAAAAATGTACCGTACACGATGCGAGTATATTTGAATACAAATGTGATCTGTTGCTGTTTGTTTAGGATATTTATCACAAAGTTACAAATTATTATTGATAAGCAATAAATGCATCTACAATTGGATTTAAATTATTTAATTGAAATAAGGTAACGCATGCTAAAAATTTTAAAATCTAATAAATACACTTTTGTACTATTTAACTTTTTTAGAAAATTATAAAAAAAAAACAAATTGGGTGAAGTAGTGATATTTCAGTTGGTTGAACGAAAATATCAAACAAGTTTTATGATTAAAAAATGATTTCTTTTTCAAGGAAATACACCAAAATTTCTACACGTTTTTTTCAAACATTTTAGATTTCGATTAGACATGAATTTTACCTAATTTCATAGTCTGTCACTAAAATGGCACTTGCAGACAGATTTTTTCTGAACGTTTTGTGTCTCAGACATCAGAACTGTCCCGAGAAATGCCGTCTCCATTGTATATTTTTTTAACAGGATATGAAAATAGGCGAAAGAACCATGCAGGATTCGACGTTTTTTATGCCCCTGGGTTAACTTTTGAACCCGTGTAGTTTTCACTTTGGTTGAGTACTTTTTGGAAAGGGCACAGTCTCTAGTTTCATCCATATATGGCTCCAAGATCCACCGAATTGCAGGAGGATGGTGAGGAGTTAACGAACTTTCTTGTGATTTTTCACATGATTTCTGCCTTGATTTCTGTGAAAAATCACAAGAAAGTTCTTTAACCCCTCACCATCCCCCTGCAATTCGGTGAATCTTGAAGCCATATATGGATGAAACTAGAGACTGTACCCTTTCCAAAAAGTACTTAACCAAAGTGAAAACTACACTGATTTCAAAGTTAGTTTAGGGGCGCAAAATCGTGCATCGTTCTTTGTGTCTAATCGTGACAACGTCTTAAACCGGTTTTGAAACATAGTTTTTTTTCCCAAAAATTCCAGTTTTTTCTTCGTTAGCGCTAGAACGGGTCTCCGGTCTTGGTCTCCTGCGATAACTCTCGCTAGAGATCTTGGTCGCGTGCCGATGTCCCCCAATTGTGTATATTAATACTCTGTGCTTCATGACCTGGGTCTTCCCCTCGCCTTGTTGACAACCTACCGCAAGTTGTCACTTTCACTCATTCGAATTACATGACAATTTCAGTTTCTTACGCTCTTCTGGAAATTTAACTGTTCTTTGACAAATTGAAGAAAATTTTCGGAGCTCTGTCGGAGGAGTTTTTCTGAAAATTTTTTTTTTTTTTTTTTTTTTTTGACTGGCCGTGGGATGTTTTTAGAGAAATTCTGAGTTAATTTCGGAGTATGGTTTGTTAGAGTGAAATCAGTAAAAGAACACTACATATGCATTAAAAAATCAAAAAACTACCGTTATAATAAATATTTGAAATTTCAAAATCGTTATAAAATTTTTTTTACAATCTATAATCTGACTAAAAAAAAGTACAAAACAATTTATGGATTATTTTCATTAGTTTAGAAAACATTTTAGTAATAGTAGCACATAATAATAAAACACATAAAAAATCCACAAAAGACAAGGTTAAAAATAGAACTAAGCCTTGAAACGGCATCACGAAATTCCATAACAAAAAAAAAATTTAAAAATTTTGTCGTCTACATTTCAAAATTATTTTTCGATTTGTATTAAATATATCAAGATTTATTATTCTTAAGGAAATTCATTAAAAAATGTATTTTACCAGCACCTTGGTCAGGAGCTATTGCTTTTTGTCTCCTTGTTCATCCTTCTCCTATTTTTTTTAAACCAACTCACACTAACCTAAGCAAAATATTTTTTATTTTAATTATTTTGTGGCTTTTGCTTTTTGTATTCTAATCATATTTAATTTTTAATTCCTTACACCATTTGTGGGTTGTTGGCTTACCATTAAATTTTAATCGATTGTTTGCTAGTGGTGAATTTGGTAGATTATATAATTTTGAAAAATGGTTTTTAGTTTGCTTGGTGCATGCATAGTTTGATTGATTGAAACATTCATTGCGAGATATTTATGTAAAATGTTGTTTCATTTAAAAGCAGAATTCCTGGAGCAGCCATCCTTGAGTACATGGGAATTAGTATTCGTAATTTTCGGTGGTACATTGGCATTGTGTACTATTTTACTGTCATCTTATTGGTATATTCAAAGACATAAAAGGAATAATAGTGGGCGTCCGTTTACACAGGAAGATTCTGTGTGTGATCCGATTTTAAATGGAAACACAATCCAAGATATGATCGAAATGACGACATCTGGTTCAGGATCAGGTATGAAATTGTTATAAAAAACATTAACTATGGTAAATTTTGGCTTTTTTAGAAGGATTCTTTTAAAAAAACATTTTTAATAAGAAATTATTAATTCAAATGATATTTTTTTTATTGAAATTATAGCCGGATTACCATTATTGGTGCAACGATCTATTGCTAGACAAATACAGCTTTGCGGTGTGATTGGTAAAGGACGATTCGGAGAGGTTTGGAGAGGTCGATGGCGCGGTGAGAATGTTGCTGTGAAAATTTTTTCTAGTCGCGAAGAGTGTTCATGGTTTCGTGAAGCAGAAATTTATCAGACTGTTATGTTAAGACATGAAAATATTTTGGGCTTTATAGCTGCAGACAATAAAGGTAAATATCTATTACTAGCTTGTATACCCGTCATTGCCGGGTTAAGTTTTTTGTCTAAGTTTTAGAATACGAAGAAAACCGGAAAGAACTTAAAAACTTTTTAATGGGTCTATGTTGGGGCTGGACCCCCGACGAACATCTATGCCAAATTTCAGGCCAATCGATTCAGTAGTTTCCCCGCGAAAGAGTAACATAGCGCAAAAACAAAGTTTCGAAATCACTTTACCCCCTCCCCTTACTTCCCCCACCCCTTACTCCCCACACTCCTCGCGCTACTTTTCCGTATGCATATTTTGGAACCAGAATTACCCCAGACACTCATGCCAAATTTCAAGTCATCGGTTCAGCCGTTTTTGCGTGAAAGAGGAACAGACAGACAGACAGACAGACAGACACCAACTCATTTTTATATATTAGTATGATGATATAATATGGCTATTCGTTTGTCTGTCTGTTTGCTTACAACTGGAGAACTCCTGAACCGATTTAGATGAAATGTTCAGGGAAGCTTACTGACATAAAGGAGAGGATTTTAGATCATAGGTTAACCAAAGAATCCCATCCTTTCTTAACTGCTTTCCCTGATTTGCGACACGGCAAAATTCACGCGAGCCGACTCCGCCGCAATTATAGTACGGTGGTATGAATTTTCAGAAAAAAAATAGTGGATAGCATGAGAAAAACCTCTAATAAGACTAAAGTTTGCGAAATATTTATTGAAATCACAATTTTTTCCATAAATATCTTGTACTGGCTTTGTTTTATTAAAATAATTATATGATTTTTTATTTATTTAGACAATGGAACATGGACCCAATTGTGGCTAGTGACTGATTACCATGAGAATGGTTCACTATTCGATTATTTAACAACGCATACAGTCGATACGAAAATAATGCTCGTAATGGCATTATCGATAGCGACTGGTTTAGCGCATCTTCATATGGATATTGTTGGTACCAGAGGCAAACCGGCCATTGCTCATCGTGATCTGAAATCAAAGAATATTCTCGTCAAATCGAATTTAAGTTGTGCCATCGGAGATTTAGGTTTGGCTGTGCGTCATGTTGACAAAGACGATTCCGTTGATATCCCATCAACACACCGTGTCGGTACGAAACGATATATGGCACCAGAAGTACTAGACGAAAGTATCAATACACAGCATTTCGATTCATTTAAACGGGCCGATGTTTATGCATTCGGTTTAATATTGTGGGAGATTGCCAGACGATGTAATATCGGCATGATCTATGATGAATATCAACTGCCATATTATGATGTTGTACAGCCAGATCCAACAATTGAGGAAATGCGAAAGGCAAGCATAATTTTATATTTTGTTTTGTTGTATTTTTTTAAAAATTTCCTTCGATTTTCCATTACAGGTCGTTTGTACAGATAAACAACGACCGAATATACCAAATCGTTGGCATGCATCTGATGTGCTGCACAACATTTCCAAAGTGATGAAAGAGTGCTGGTATCAGAATCCAGCGGCCCGTTTGACTGCACTTCGAATTAAGAAGACTCTGGCTAATATAAGTGCAGAGGATAAAATTTAAAGTTAATGGTTAAATTAGTTTATCAAAATGAAAAAAATATATAGAGAGAAATACAATAAAAGTTAAGATGAAAAATAAAATACAAGAGAAAGAGATACAAAAATAATGAAGGAGAAAAATTACGATTATTAAGTAAAAAAAAAAGTACGAGAGAAATTTAAATAAATAGAAATCTAAAGTCTGTTATTGAATGATTAGAGGGAATGCGATTTGTATATTTCTTTTTTGTTTCGAGTTTAATTTTTGTAAAACTAATCATATTAAGTGGAAAAAAAATTAACTAAAGTTTGTGGAAAATATCCGCAACTTTAATATTTAGTAATTAATAATATTTTTGTATTAAAATATTTTTTAAAGATTGCATGATATGGATTTTAATTCTAAAGAATTAGTAAAAAAAATTGTCTATAAAATCCACAGAAAATTCATCCTTTTTTTTGTTTTACTGATTATTTAAAATGATTTTTGTCGTATTTCTAATTTCTATTAATTTTGTTTATGTTTGAAAATATCAAATCATAGTAGAAACTGTTGAACAATGAGATTACAAATTTTATATTATTTTCAAATTTATTTTAGATACGTACGTTTTTTTTAGCTATTGTTATTCGATCTCTTTTTGTTTAATTGTAACTTTTTAGGGAAAATATGAGATACATTTTGTGAATTTCAGTTTTAAATTACCACGAGGAAAATTTTTTTCACTTCAATTGCCATAATGTGAACGGAATTTAATGTTAAAAAGATAGTAATTTTAATTTTTGTGGGTATTTAGAATTAAAAATAATCATTTTGGCGTTCTGGTGGGAATTTTTTTTAAGATCTCGACTTAAAACTTCGGGGAGTGGATAGAGTAAAATTATGAATCTTTTCTTTGAATGAAGAGACAAAATTGTACCTCGTAATATTTTCGGGGCTTGTCTATAAAATGTATCACGATAGTTTTAGGCTTTTTGGACACCTCAACAGTTTCGCGATTTCTTGTTTGGAGTTTAATACCGTCCCGTTAACCTATCGCAGATCCTATCATACGTTTAAAACTGACGTATTTTATGGACAGCCCAAGTTTGCGGTCATTTGGTATGCCTTGTAAGGTGATTTCTTCCGATAAATTCCTTTGCTGATTAAAAATAGACATAGAAACTCGAATAATGAGGCTTATTTGTCTGATGTTTTATTATCAAGTTGAAAAGGGTTTTCAAAAAGCAAGTGTTGTCAAAAAAGCAATTAGTTTCAGGAGATGCAAATTGGCTCCCAAACAACAATTACAATGGAAAGTCGGTCGGTTTGTCAACAACCTTCAAAAGTGAATTAAGTTCACGAATTGAGGTTTCATCATACCAGGGCAGCAATCATGTATTCCGACGCGTCTCTGTCTTTCGATTTCGACGCAGCTTTTAACTCTTGACTTCGCCATATCAGCAGCTTCAAATTTCCTGGAGTGACAGTCAGAATCACGTTTCGATTCATAGTGACGATTCCGCGAAATTTCAAGCTGCAGATATGGCGAAGTCAAGAGTTAAAAGCTGCGTCGAAGTCGAAAGACAGAGACGCGTCGGAATACATGATTGGTGCCCAGGTTTTTTTGACGCGCGAAAAATTGATAACATACCGCCAAAACTCGCCTTTAAGAATTCCCAACCAATTTTTTTTATTCAAAATTTCGAGTTCTTTTTTAAATTTTCGTTTGCGATTTATACAATTATGAAAAGTGGTTTTGCCAAACGAGAATATACGGTAAAGTAAAGACTGATTTTCATGTCGCTCGTGAAAGCAATCAATAATTCTTTAAGTGTAATTTTCTAGCGTTCAATTTAACAATTTATTTTTTTTCTCGACAAACCATTACTAATTCATTGACTTTTAATGTGTTTTAAGGTTAATTAGTTTGCTTGTGTTCCTGTTAAAATATATTTATTTTAATAAAAATAATTTTTGCGTAAGAAATAGCTAAGATATTAACCAAGGGACTGTCCATAAAATGCATCACGCATGTAGAGCGAAAGAGTTTTCAGTAAAGTGGCAGCAATGGTATGAAATTACGTGACGAACAGCAATCGATGGCTTGTGTGGGGAGAGGGGGAAGGCAAATATTAGCGTCCCGTATTTTATGGACCCCTAATCGATGTCATAAATGAAATTTTTTTTGATAATTGTTTCTCTCAGGTAAATTTAAGTTTGAATAAGCAGATGAAACGCATCGAAACATGGGGAGATATATTTAGCAAATATGTAAATTTAAATAAAGCATGAAATTCACAAATTGTATCTAAAATTATCACAAAACTGCAATAGCATTTTTCTTTTAGAACTCTTCACATTTTACGTGACATTTTCTACCATTCCTTCTGTTTTGTAATGGACGTTACCACTTATTTTCAATTGGGCTTCACAAAATTTAACTTGCCAGGAAAAATTGTGGATGAAATTGTGTAAAAATTAATACAAGTAAGATTTACGGCGGGTTTCACAAAACATCAGGCGGCTAGTAAATCGAGCTAAGAGTGTTTTTGCTTTAAATTCGTCTGCAAAAAAAAAATCGTGAAATCCGCCATTAGACTGATTACGTATCATTTTAGTACGATCATTTTTTACTCTTTAACCCCCTAATAGAACTGATTGTGATTCCTCTCTCTGGTCCCTGCTCCTATAACTGCAACGTAATTTGTGAACAGTTCAAAGAAAAAACCTATCTTCAAATTTATCTTTTTTATAACGAAAAAATTCATCACTTACAAGAAATTTATCCAAAGAACATAATTATTTATTACACTTACAAATATTTTGCCATAATCGTGAAAAAAATGAAAGAGAAAGCTATAATATCACATATAAAAATATTTTTTTTATTTAAAAAAACAGTTAAATGACATTTCCATAAAAATCATAATAAATGCAATAGACAGGTGGGTAGCGAATTAGTTTCAGGGCAATGTTTTAAAATTGATTTGCATGTTTTAAGTAATTATTAAAACTTGCCGTTGGCTTCGCTAAACAATTAAAATTTTTCATTGTCCCAAAAAGTTAAAATTTTTTATGGGAAATCGTGTCTGTTTAAAATTTTTCGTACATAATTGTTAAAAATTTAATATCTAAAAAAATCGTGTTTTAAAAAGTTGTTCTGAAAGGAATTTCACTGCTCACACGAACGATTCCAAACAATTCCTGATGTATACGTAAAAATGTGGAGCATTAATTTTAATTATTTTAAATATTTTTAATTAGCCAAATATGTAAAATATTATCATATTTTGCTCATTAGTTTTGTTTATTTTTTTAAAGGTTTTATTTTTAAGTTTCATTTTACCATTAAGTCGTATAAATGAATGAAATCACTTCTATGTTTGTAGAAGTACCTACAGTTGTAAATATTTTATAATTATATTCTTTTGTTGAAATTATTGTTTCAATATAAATCTATACAGCTGATAGATGGTGTAGAAACAAAAAAAAAACCTGGTAAAGTAATTCTTTTTATTAGGGAAAAAGAAATAAATGAGTAAAAGTAATCAAAGTAAATATGCAAAAAGTTCACCTGACTATCAAGCGCAAAGTATTTAAGTAAAATGCAAATATTGGCATTGAGGAACATGAGAATATGGCGTGGATTTTATGTTTTATTTACTTTGAACTGACATTTGTGGAAATGTAAATATTCGCCCAAGTAATGAGTTGGATTGTGTATCCTAAGCTTTAATCTATTTAAGTTTAAGTTTATTTTAAGTGATTTATTTCTGTGAATTATAAAAAAAATTGTATGTTTATTATATTATTTTTAAATTTTACATTTTTTTCTTTTGCTTTTAGTTTCTTTTTCAAATATATACATAATCTAAAGAGTTGGGAATAAACCAAGCGTTTAATTTTAATTCCTTTTTAGCCTACATCCATTTTTGAATGCCATTGATAAAAAAGTTTAGTGGATGAGAATTTAAGACCATTTCATAGATATTTTTAAACCATTTTAAAAATTTTAAAAACTGTTGAACCAAGAAAAAAATTTTTCCCAAAAAAATATTCAAAAATTTAGCAATTCTTTTCTAAAATTTTGGTTGTGTGGTAATTTTTACAGTAGAGAAAAAAAGCTCGTAAAATGAGAAATTGTAACTCGAATTCTACTTAAATTTTATTAAAAATAATTCATTTCAATTATTTTATGCATCTAAAACTAAAGTTTAATTACTGTAAAAAAAAATTAAAAAAGCTCGAAAATTTTTAAAATAAATACCTGCAGTTTTTTAACAATAACAAAAACTGAAATTTTATCACCATAAAATATAATACAGAACGAGGTTTTTTTTATTCAGAATTCGACTGATTGCGATGATCCAATAATCCTTTCAGAACCAACCAGATTGAAAGAAATACATATTTTCAAAAGTTTTGAAGACAAGTCTTTGACAGATTTGTTACCGTCTCTCGAGCATGGTCGTTCTGTTGGGGTAATCAGCATATTCTATAGACTAGCTTGCATACCCGTCGTTGCCGGGCTAAAGTTTTTTTTTAAAAAGTTTTTTGCACAAAAAACCCAGAAATAGCTTAAAAACTATTGGAAAAAATCGTTTTACCTTCAGAACCTCCAGTTCCGAATTTTAAAATTCTAACACCAGATTCGTGATCAGCGACCTCGAAAACCCCCTAATGCCATTTTTTCCCGGAAAAAATGGAAAAAAGGATATTTGCGTTATCCTTACAGGACCTTCCGTTTTGAATTTTGAAAATCTAACATTGGATTCGTGATCAGCGACCTCGAAAACCCCCTAATGCCATTTTTTCCCGGAAAAAATGGAAAAAAGGATATTTGCGTTATCCTTACAGGACCTTCCGTTTTGAATTTTGAAAATCTAACATTGGATTCGTGATCAGCGACCCCGAAAACCCCCGAGTGAAACTTTTCAGCCTCCTATTGAGCAAGATTAATGGCGAAAATCACGGTTTAAAAACACCCGAACCCCCTTTACCCCCCGTTCACCACCTTAGGGGTAAAATTTCGGAAAACCCCGCCTTAGTGAGCGCCTACGCGATGGTCGGGACATACTGTGAAAGTTTCAAGTCTCTAGCTTCAGGGGTTTGGGCTGGGCGTTGATGAGTCAGTCAGTCACTCAGTCAGGTTAAACGATTTTATATATATAGATATTTCCATGGGAAATGTTCCACCGAAATTTCCCAACCTATTCTTCCACGGTAGATTTTCCCTATACCCTCTCGTGCAGCTGAACGTGCGCACGACTTCTTCCTTGAGCCTCCCCGTTTGCGTACAGTAAAGTTTAGGGGTTCCTTTATTCCGGGAACAACAAGACTTTGGAACGACTTACCATCCGATGTGTTCCCCCGAACTATAACTTGTAGAAGTTCAAGGAGAAGATAAACCGACATCTCCTTTTGTCCTTCCGGCCATCCTGAGCTGTGCGCAGCACATCAATATAACATAAAACTCTTTTTGTTGTTAATGTTAAATATTTGGTGTTCATAATAACTCGAGGAAGAATCGAATTGGAGAGTTGAAATTCGGTATGCCATTAATTAAAATTTGGTGTGAAAGGACGAATTCTGGATAAAAGTAGTTCTTCTGTGATTAGGGGTTGTCCACAACACGTGACACTTTTAGGGGAGGTGGTGACGGCGGGACTAAACTTCATACACAAAATGTCCAAAACGCGTGACTAGAAAAGGGGGCGGGGGTCCTTTTTATGATGACGGCCCTATTATTAAATGAATTTAAGTTTTAATAAAATGTCCGCACATTTACATCTTTTTGCAATAAAACCAAATAAATACCTTTAAAATGAGAAGATGAAAAAAAAACAGTTGCTATAGGAAACCTGAAAAATAATTTTAAATATTCAGCAAAAAGAGTCTATTCACGTTTATACTGATGGCCAAAGGCATGACATTGAAAGTTTAACGCTGATAATTTAAATTTCAGAAAGTTAATATCAAGAATTATTGTTATTAAAATGTTTGCACATAAATTGCCACTTTCAAGTAAAACATTTTTGTAAAATCCTTTATTCGAGGTGAAAGGTAAATAAATTTAATTATTTGAACAATAAATTAGAGAGCTCGAATTGAACTAATTGTTCAACAATAAAAATTTGATAAATTATAAAGTTTAAAAAAAAAACGATTAATAACGATGGACTGATTTTTTAGTGAAAAAAAAACTAAATTGAAACTTTATTTCGACAAATAGTAGACGATCTGTGTTACAATTTGCTTTCAAATCTTACTTTTCTGCGTAACCCCTCTATTCAAGTTTAGAGGTGCCAAAAGATCTCTAATGCAGAATAGATGGGTCAATTTTAGTTCTGTTCGCACCCATCTTTCAAATAAATGAATATATTAATATATTGTAATGAAAACATGATTTTTTTTATATTAAGAATATGCTTGTATCGATAAACATTTAAAAAGTTTTTAAAGTGATGAGAAAAAAACATATTTAGGATAGATATATGGAAAAAAAGTATCACATTGACCGTTTGTTAGTTGTATAAGATCTTCTCCCTGATGGTTAAAAGTTTTATTTATAGGTTTATTTTCTAAGAATTTATGTATGAATATATATTATTGAGAGAAATAAAAACTAAACGTATAAAATAAAACTCATTAAATGTGTGATTTTATTGTAATTTTATTGCCATGCGATCCTATTTTTTTGGTTCATTTGTTTCCAGGGTTAATTTGAGAGTCGTAAATTTTTTTTTTGTTTGTTTTGCGTATTTCCTTCATTAGAATTCTGTCCAAAACAATGTTATACGTTTAATTAAAGAATTTATTTCCTGTTTGATACAAGGGAATTCGATTTGTTATACAATCAGTATTTGATATCATCTCAGAGACAGTTTCTTTGCAGAATTAAGAATATGGCGTTTGATAACCTCCTCATCGCCCCTCATCGGCCAATTTCTGAATTGTTTTTGATGAAATTTTCAGAGATGGAGTAAGAATCTCCTAAACAATTAAAATATTGGTCTCATTCGAAGTTTCACTAATAGATAGGCTGTTCCCACTGGCAAAACTAGGAATCGGGCTGCCCTGCGAAAATTCTCATTGCAATTTAATGGTGATAAAGGTCATAGATGATACTAAGATGATACAATTTCATTTCTTTTGCCTATTGTGCATATTTCTTTAATAGAAAAGGTTGCCTGCCTGACGCGCATTTTATTTTTTAAAAAAATGCGCCGCAGGCAAACTTTTCTATTAAAGAAATATTTAGATAAAAATGCGCCGCAGGGAAACTTTTCTTTTAAAGAAATATGTACAGTCGGCAACAAAAAAAAACTGGACAGCAGGTGGAAATACACCAGTCTAGCCCCCTATACGAGGGCAGTCCGATAAGTACTTAGCCTTACCGCCCGATGGCGCCACTATCGCAGGAGAAATTTACTATCGTGTAGTACATTCTCATAGACGGCTACAGTCAAAATTTCAGCCGAATCGAACTCGTAGTTTTGTTTTGACCGCGTATGGAAGCGGGCGTGTCTGCGGATTTCAGAAAAATGGAAAAAGAGCAATATCGGTCGGTGATTCGATTCTTGTTTCTGGAAGGGAAATCGCGCAGCGACATCAAAGAGCGCTTGGATGCTGTGTACGGTGACTCTTCTCCTTCGATGGCGACCGTCAAAAATTGGTGTAACGAGTTTCAACGTGGTCGCACGTCGGTTTTTGATGAGCCACGCCCAGGTGCTACGAAAACGGCTACCACGGAGGATAACATAACAAAAATCCACGATCTCGTATTGGCAGACCGCCAATTGAAGGTGCGCGAGATAGCTGAGACAGTAGGCATCTCAAATGACCGCGTGGGTCATATCCTGCATGAAATTTTGGGCATGAGAAAGCTGTCGGCGCGATGGGTGCCGCGTTTGCTCACTCCGGACAACAAGCGCAACCGTGAAACCACTTCACAGCAGTGTTAGACGCTGTTTAAGCACAATCCGACGGAGTTTCTGCGTCGTTCGTGACCGTCGATGAAACGAGGATCCACTGGTACACACCAAAGACTAAGGAACAGTCGAAACAGTGGACTTTACCCGGCGAACGTGCTCCGAAGAAGGCGAAGACTGTTCTATCTGCCGGAAAGGTGATGGCCACCGTTTTCTGGGATTCACAAGGTGTGATCTACATCGACTACCTGGAGAAGGGCAAAACGATCACAGGGCTCTACTATACCGAATTATTGGGCCGATCCGAGGCCCAATTGTAGAAAAAACGGCCCCATTTGGCGAAGGAAAAAGTGCTCTTCCACCATGACAACGCACCGGCTCACACCTCCGCCGTCGCCACGGCCAAATTGGTCGAATTGGGCTACGAACTGCTGCCCCATCCACCGTATTCTCCAGATTTGGCGACTTATTTTTGTTTCCAAACTTGAAAAAGTCACTCGCCGGGCAGAAATTTGAGTCGAATGAGGAGGTCATCACCGCTACGGAGGCCTACTTTGCAGACCTCGAGACGGGTTAAAGAAGTTGGAGCATCGCTACGTCAAGTGTATCGAGCTAAAAGGAGACTATGTTGAGAAATAAATGGTCACTTTTCCAAAATTTTCGTTTTTTTTGTAGACTTATCGGACTGCCCTCGTACACTTGGGAAAAAACTTTTTCCAAAACTCCTCATGGGATCCTAGATTAAAAAATGAAACACCAAAAATTCTAGGTCTCACTGATATTTATTGATCAACATCAAGAAAGTATACATTTCCGTTATTTTAACCAAGTCTATTTATGAATAGCTATATTTTGATTTCCATTTGAAAATTTAACAAATATTAATTAGAAAAATATTGTTTTTGTATTTTGTTTATAAACTTTTTAGCATAATTCAACGTGGAAAATTAAATTTGAAAAAAAAGCTGAAAATTTCTGTTAAAAAAATAGAAAGAAAAATTTCCTTTAAAAAAATCGGTATAACTTTCTTCTTCTACCGTATTCACATTTTTAGTTAATATATTTTAATGTGTTTTTCAATCATTTTTCTTTTATTTATATATAATATTTGATATTTACTTTATTCGTATTTATCTGTTTATCAATAGTTTAGTTTAATATATCAATTGATATCTTTTCTTTTAAATTACTTTTATTTTCAAGCATACAAAAATAAATAAATATTTTACACGTATGTATGTATGTATTTGAAGTAAGTTATTGAGAATAAAATATTTCATCATATTTTCGTGCATGTTTTTTTTTTAATATCTGTAATCATTTAATGATTCGTGAGATACTTTTCTTTAATAATAATTTTGAATGGGTTTTATTAGTTTTTATTATTATTATTTTTACTTTGATAACAACATCAATAAATCAAATGAATAATTTTTATTACCTCAGCCAGTATATATATGTTTTTTTTATAATTTTTTCATCTTAGTTTGATTTAAATTATTTATCATTATCATAATATATATTTAAATCTATATAGTTAATGATATGTATTTTTTTTTGAGAGGACATTGAAAAGATTTTAAGAACTTGTATGCTTTTTATAATTTTCATTTTTTTAAAATAATCATTGTGATTATTAATGCTTAATTATCACTTAAAAAGTTTAATACTTATATTTAATATGCATATGTTGAGTAATTTCAATTTAGGAGCGCTGAGGAATTTGCGATTAAAAATTAATTTTTGGTGAAAGAAATGAAAAATCTTTTACAAAACAATCAAAACTTATCTCGTTTTTGATCAAAAAAATTAAGAACCTCTCAAAAATTTGATTTTGAATCGCTAAATTTGCCATCAAAAACATTTTTTGCACTTAAATTTTTATTTTGATTTTATTATATTTGGACTCAAGTTTTGCAATTTCCTTTTCTGGTTTCAATACTTAATTGCAAAATATTTTCTCATGTCTATATTTTCTTTAGCTCGTAAATTGAAATTAATTTCCATAAGTGCATATTTTTTTTTTGTTGATAAAATTCATTTCTAATAAACTATTATACAATAAGGACATTAAAATGATATGTTTCGGTTACTTTTATTTGTGTTTCATATTATCTTTTATTTTGTATAATATTTTTTTTTATGTTCATATTGGAAATTTTTAGTTAGGACATTATTTTTTTAATATTAGAGTTTTTATGTTTTTCAGGACTTACATATGTAAAAAAAAATCTACTTTCAGACAACTACACATAGTTTTTTTTTGCATTTATTTTGATATTGTTTTCTTTAAAAATTAGGTTCTTGTTTTATGTTTTAGCTTGTAGGTTTGTTTTATTTATTAACAATTGTTTATTTTGGTGGATATGTTTCATTATTGTTGGGCCGATTTTAATTTAGACCGTGCTTATATGCTGATGTGATACGCTTTTCCCCAGCTGTATGTTGAACTTCATGTTTGATCTGAAAATATTGTGAAAAGAAAGAGAAAATGAAATTGTTTTAGAATTTGTGGATTAAAAAATTAATATGGATTTGTTGAAATTGTGTTAAGAATTAGCCTAAGCAGCACAAGATGTCGTTGACGCTGCTTAGGCGACTTTACGTGGTGTAATCAGAGGGCGAGAAGGGGGAGGGGTTCAACAATAACATACTACTTTAGTAATAGACAACTTAGACGCTCCTGGACCGGCCCCCTTCCTCCAGGGTACGCCACTGGTCTTGGTCTATTCGAGACGGGTTCATAACTAAAATCCAAAATCAATTCATAACATAACAAAAGCTATAATTGCCTATCTGGCAATCATTTAAGACCCGTATGGTGTTATTCGTATCAAAATTGGAACAGTTGTACGAAAATTCCACTTTGAAGTCAAACTTTCCAATAAGATTTTTTAAAATTTATTCCAATTGGATTTTGATGTATGGAAGTTTTATGTAGAATTATATCCTAAATAACTTTTGTTCTTGCATTTTTTTGATAAGATGCACCGTTTTTGAGGTATTCGCAAAAAACGATTTCGTTCGTATGGGGGGTACCCCCCCTAATGGTCCATTTTTGCCCATTAACGAGCTTAGCTCTGCATTTTATGAAAAACGGATCTGCGCAAAATTTCAAGTCTCTAGCTCAATCCGTGCGCCCGCAATCCGCGCCACAGACGGATAGACGGACGGACGGACAGACAGACAGACGGACAGACAGACGGACAGACGGACGGACAGACGGACGGACAGACGGACAGACGGACAGACGGACAGACGGACAGACAGACGGACGGACATGCAAAATTCATTTTTTTTATCATTCTAAACACACTGGTGTAATTCATTTTTGTGTGTGATGATGGGATCTTGGCGTTACAAACGGTAAGGCAAAGTTAGTATACCCTTTGGTTTCACCATACGGGTATAAAAATTAATTAAAATGTTAACTTACTTGGTCAACAGCAACTGTACCGATGCAAATGAGTGGATCCTTAAAGTATGAGCATACTTTTCTCGATGCTTGCCGATGACGACGTTGCAATTGACAGCATAAGCCCCTGTAAACATAAAAGTAATTAAAAGATTAATTATTTTTCGTTAAGATTAAGTAACACTTTTTTTCGAAAGTATTTGTAATAAAGATTTGCAATTAAATTTGTAATAATGAAGTACAATTCTCCTTCCTCACCTTGAAATATCACATTCACTTGAGGTATTGCAATCTTCAGCATATTGCTTAGCAATTGCCATCGGTGCTCTACAAACCATTCCACCATTGGATCCTACACTGTCGCAAACAAGGCCAGCTTCGCAATCGGAATCCCGTCGACATAATTCCCCAAGCTTCCGGCCATAGACAAATAAGCAATTTCCGACAACTGCAATGGAAAATGTTGAGTTAAAAAAATGATTGAGTAGGAGTTTTGTAAAAGTTCTGAAAGTTAAAAAGTTCAGAGGTGGTTGAGAATTTTCAAACAAGGACTCTTTCAAACAATTTTGCTAGAACGTCAATGATGGGTTTACAAGAACGTCAAGGATGGGAATAAAAAGAAGTTGATTTGTACACCTGCAGAAAAATTGGAAATATTGTGGTCGCACTATTTAAAGAAAAAATGATATTTACGAGAGAATCGTAAAAATCGAGTTCGCCTGTAAGGGTAAGGGGGCCGGGGAAGAGAACTATGATTCGGTTGTGTCCATTCAAAAACTTGGCTTTAGGTTAGGTTAGGCTAAGAAGACCACGCGCGTCCAGGCGTGAGCACAGCGCTACACTCGGAGGCCTACAGGCCCATTGTGATGTATTCAGTACTCATAAGACCTTTCATCAAACTACACTCAGAAAAATGGAGGCTAACTCGACGACCTACATACGGCGTAATTGGCCTCGGGCAGGCGCGCGTTCGCCTGCATGTGGGCAAGTAAAACTGAGTTGACCTGTGGTCGGAGAAATTCTGAAATTAAGCCACCAGCAGGTGAAGTAGGGCATTGGGAGCTGCACGAGTTGACCTTAGATAGGTTAACTCTGACCGCTAGCTGGCTTACAGACACCTCTGTAAGGTCAGAGTTAACCTGACAAAAAGTTGACCTGGACATTTTTCTGAGTGTAGCTGATCCTATTTGAACCAGCCCGACTTGTAGACGAAGCTCAGCATATCCTCGAGTGGGTGGTTGCCAAGCTCCGTCAGGCTACTATAAAATCTACTATAAAAACTTAGCTTTACTTTCTACGAAAAACGTAAAATTTCAAATCTTTAGCTCAATTTCTTTGGAAGAAATTTTGTTTACGGGCGGACGGACGGATGGATGGATGAATGGGTGGACGGACGGCAGATCAGGTGTTTGTGAGCTGGATTTTTTTTTCAAATATGAACACGTTCCCCCAATTTTCAAATACCAATTTTTTTCTGTTTTTTCATATTTTTTTTTCTATTGTAATTGCTTAAAGAATTTTTTTTATCGAATATTATACCCTTCGAAAGACGTTTAGAAAATCTTCTGTTATTGCCGTGGAAACTGTTTTTAATAGGCAATAAAATATAAACCTTTAATAAGAATTTAAAGTGAATTTTTAATGCTAATTGCATCATTAAATAATTGACATTTGATTGAGAATCATGTTTTTCATATTGCTTTCTATTGAAAATTGACTGAAATCTTTTCAAATGCACATATCCTTGGAAACGTGAGCGTAAAAGCATAATTGAATGTATTGAATGAAAATTTCATGTGTGTAAATATTAGTGAAGTCATCTTACATGGTAATCAAAAGATTAATCGACATTTAAAGGGATTCATTGAATTGAAACTAATGAAATTGTTTCGTTCAACGAGTCTTACTCGTTGAAGTTGATATATAAGATCTCGTTATCATGTCAATCATATTAAAGTATTATAGAAGAATTCATGGAATTCCATATGAGTGTGTTTGAAATGAGTTCATTATAGTAAAAGGTCAACATACAGAATCGCCGGGGTAGTTCGGAATTTGGTCCTGTTGTTTAATTTAGTGTTGTAAGTCATTAAACGATTAAAAAATATACAAATTATCAATAACTTTGGCTAGGGTTTGCTGTTTTTTTAATTTATTTTTACGTCTGCGGCGCATTTTTCAACGATTTTTCAATGATTTTTCAACGATTTTTCACCTAAAATACTGATACACAAATTGGAGACCACCAATAAATATTACCGATTTGCTTTGACTTTTTGAATTCTTTTTTTGTTGAAGTTGTGTTAAAAAACCGTTGGTACTCTGTAGCTCTTCTTCTGTTTGGGAAATTTTGTCTGCGGAGACAATTTGTTAATTGATTTTCCTTGGTTTTGATTTCTTGGTTTTTGTCCAAGTCATGTTTTGTCGCATTTCTGTATAGTAATTTTTTTTTATAGTTCCAGCCAGAGCTAAGGGGAAGACCCTTTAATGCCGAAGCACAGCTCAGGATGGTCGGAAGGACAAAAGGAGATGCCGGTTTATGTTCTCCTTGAACTTCTGTGGGTTATAGTCCGGGGGAAACACATACAGAAATGCGCTCCTTTTCAGCTATTCTTTCATCATCTTGTCCATTGTTGACCCAAAATAAATATGGTTACCCTAGTCATTTATAAAACGCAAACAATGATTTTTCGTATCTTGATTTTGAGTTCACATTTGGCTAAATTATGAAAGAATTTTAATAGTCGAATAATTCTATCTAAACATCATCATTAGGCAACCAATATGGACCCACTTCGCCTTAATTGGGCGAGTTAAAATTTACGTCTCAAACAGAGCTGTTTTGACATTTGTACAAAAACTCTTACCACAATATATTTGAAAATTTATTCACTTCTATAGTCCCGGGTGTTGTCCTTTTTTTTGCGTACATATTTCTGTAATGATTTTCATAAAACTCGATTCAGATTTATGTATATTTTCCGCATAGTACGTTCATAGAGATATTCTTTCAATATTTATTCAAGCGAGAATTCTCTTTGATGTAATTAAATGGAGTCTGATGGCACTTTATAATATAATTGAGTTTGGTTGTATTTAATTAAAACGATTCTTCATCGAAGGAATGATTTTTCGAAACGATTCTCGTATCCGAAGGACCAAGAGATGGAAAAATGGAGGTTTATTAACGTGAAAAGTTTTCTTCCGTATTGTTGCGCACAAATACATACTTTTCTATGTTAAAGTGGGGTTCCTTTAAATGAGAAATGACAAAATGGATAATAAGTTCACATTTTATACATCTAATGAATGTTAATGGGTGAAACGTTGGTGATAATGTTTCAAATATTTCAAATTATGACTTTGGTCTTTTGATCTTCGAAATGGTAAAACGAGAATAATAATTTCTAAATGGAATTTCTTCGAGACATTTGAAGGTAATTTAAAATTCTGGAGGGTCTTTTGATTTTTTAAGTTTTTGAATATTTTTAAATTTTTTTTTACATGTATCAAATGGAATGGAAAAGTTGGCTTTCTTTTGATATTCATCGAATAAGTTATGCAACTATTGTATTGAAGCTTTAATATTGTTAAGTATTGATAAATTTATACAAACACACTTCGAACTTGAAGGATACAAAAAATGTCAGGCTATAGAAGAATTAGAGACTATCATGATCGGACTGATAAATATATTTTTGTTTAGAAAATTTTATGTACAAACTCTAGTAAGAGAAGAGGGCGCTAAGTGAAAGTTTAAGGCGCTAAGTGAAAGTTTAAGGCGCTAAGTGAGAGTTCAAGGCGCTAAGTGATAGTTTAAGGCGCTAAGTGAAAGTTTAAGGCGCTAAGTGAGAGTTTAAGGCGCTAAGTGAGAGTTTAAGGCGCTACGCCAACTTACGACCTTGTGATATCTATTTTTTCTAGTACACTCAGAAAAATGGAGGCTAACTCGACGACCTACATACGGCGTAATTAGCCTCGGGCAGGCGCGCGTTCGCCTGCATGTGGGCAAGTAAAACTGAGTTGACCTGTGGTCGGAGAAATTCTGAAATTAAGCCACCAGCAGGTGAAGTAGGGCATTGGGAGCTGCACGAGTTGACCTTAGATAGGTTAACTCTGACCGCTAGCTGGCTTACAGAAACCTCTGTAAGGTCAGAGTTAACCTGACAAAAAGTTGACCTGGACATTTTTCTGAGTGTATTTAGTCGAATTCGATTATCAAATCGGGCTCGAGTAAATCGGGCTCGAGTAAATCGGGCTCGGAAAATTTGTGCTAAGCGGGATAGCCATATTTCATGTGATAAACAAACTTTTAAATAAACAAACATATTTTGAAGTAAAAAAAAAAACGTCGGTAAATAAACAAAATTTCTTCTGCATAAAGAAAACATAGCTTTATCCACCTAGCGGTGAGATGATATCTTTCCTACATAGTTGAGCACGCTCCTTAATTTTGTTGTACAAAAGCTCTACAGAATTCGCGAAAAATTTGGGACAGATCCGTCATTTAACCAAAGTTAAACGTTGTCCGAAAACTAATCTCGCATTTTCGCAATTTTTTGTATGGAATTTTATACTACCGTCACTATGGCAGACCTCCTTTTCTCCCTCCTAAATGTGTGACGTATTTTATGGACAGTCCATTTTTTAATTTTATTGTCTTGGTTGGATCAAATCTGGTGACCGATTTTTTTATTCAGTTCTACATATCCTAAATAACAAGTTTACAATATTTTTCAAAAAAAAAAATTCCTTCAACACGTGTGTAATGGGAACAGATTTATAAATTTTTAAAAAGGGAGGTAAGATCATCAAAATTTTGTTCAACAAACACAAAGTTGTATATCTTTTCAACATTTGGGTAGTTAAAAGAAATTTATGGTTTGCCTTTTCTTCGTATATTTGATTTTTTCTTCAATGGACACAAATAGAAAGGCAAACTTCCACTGGACGGACACCTTGAAATTTATATTTTTTCCAAGAAAATTGGTTTTCTTTTTCGATGAGTAAAGAATTTCAACGGATTTTTTCCTACTTAACACGTTGGCTACCATGTGAGTCACCGGTGTACACACACTATTGTCATTACCGTCAGTTTCTCAAGTTCCATGGTTGAGTGCAGTCGCTCGTGCGGTACAAAGGGGTTTTTTTTTGTGGAGCATGGAGTTCGTTTTTGTCTGTATCAGTTCACTGGTGACTCACAAGGTACAGAAATGATTTTTGCGTTTTTTCCCAGTGTATACTAGCGGAGTAAGCGTTTTTTTGGCTGGTAGCCAACGTGTTAAATAAGTTGTGGGAGTTCACGTGGAAAAGTTAAAATATTCATGTGGAAAATCCCAGTTTTCTTAAATTATTGTGTTCAATTTTTTTTTCAAAATATATAGTATATTAGGCGGATTACATTAAAATGTAATATAATTGATCGCAAATAAATAACGGCCTGTGGATAAAATACGTAATTGCTTATTTTTGCATTTTTTGGGTCCCCTCATTGTCATTACAGTTTTTTTCATACCCCTTATACTATTGATGTCCGCGAGGTCCTTTGAGATAAACAAATCAGATCAATGGACAAATTGGTGAAAATTAAAGAATAGAAATGGTTTCGATAGAAACAAAAATTTTCCAATATTTCATGACCTATAGCTTGAAAATTATCAAAATAATGTCAGAATAGACATAAACTGCTTACCATTTAAATGAAACTTGCAGACATATTTTTTTGCCCAAGATATCAAAAAAATTCTGACAAATGAAATGAAAAAAAAATCGCAACAGAGGTACTCCATTTTTTCGTAATTTAGTGAAAACCCGCCCTTAGACACACATATTTTGTGTGCCAAATTTTTTACACGGAAAAACCAAGGTCACCTAAATACGTCAGTTACATAATGAAAATGCGTTCAAACGCCTAAAAAAGAAGTTAATATAAATGGATTCTAAAAATAAATAGCCGAAAATATATCTACATAAAAAAAGGTGCAAAATTGTTAGAAAAACAAAAAAAAAATCAATTTTTGGGTAGGAAAATGTTTTATTCTTCAAAGCGAGATGGAATAAGTCAATCTGATGTAATATGAAAATCGTGTACATTGTAAATATTTCAGTAAAATAAGTGCTCATGAAAATTGCAATGCCATTAATAAAACGTGGGATTTGGGGACTTTACAAGTTTAGAATTATTTTCTGAACTACGAAAAATATTGGATTTAATTTTGAGTTTTATGTTTTGCTACTTATATGTAGGGTGACCTTGTTTTTTTTGTGTGAATTCGGGACAGATTACTGGTGGAGAGTGAGTGGAGAAGGGGGTGGGGGCGAAATGTGTGGAAATTTTTATTGCTTCGAAATTAATCGTGAGTAGTTTGAAAGCCCGATCAGAGAGAAGGTTTGTTTCTAGTTTGTGATTATATGATTAATATTATGGTTGTTTTATGTTTACAGGAAAAAAATTGCGCCGCAGGCAGAACTTTCGGAAACATGATTGTTTCTTATTATCGAAAATTATTCAACTAAACGCGCCGCAGGTGAATTTATTATGAAAAAATGTGCTAGATGTAGTAATTTCTGAGAAATCTTTGCCGCAGGGTTTTGAGGACAATTTTTGTTAGTGATATAGAAATCACAACACTAGATTGGTCAATTCCGGGATAAAAATTTAGTGTCCGAATCGTCGGGACAACGTGCTTAAATTCGGGACTGCTCCGTCGGGCATTCCGGGGACGTATGGTCACCCTACATATGTGGGAAATTCAGTACTATGACTGCAGGTGTAGAAAACAATCCCCAGAAAATCATGTATAATATTGATTTCTATAATACATATATGTAGGAAATGTGAAATACGGAAATTAATGCGAATGAATGCTGAGGGATTCTTGGAAACATTTTCCGGTTTATATGCAATTTTGCATAAATTTGATATCGTTGTTAGTAAAATTCATGTCATGAACATTATTTGATTCACATGCAATTTTCCGCATGCCTTAGACAACATCCTTTATCCAATGTTTGTGATTTGAATGCCTGAAAGCGATTTTACTCAATTTCGTTTATGTCATGAAGATATGCTACGTATACTACAAACTTCGCTATGCACATACGTGGCATCACATGTGATTGCATCCTTTCTATACTGTGCAGCAGAGCAATTTTATATGCGAATATTTTCCCTCGTTTAAGTAGCGAATTTATCTTACTTGATTCTTATTTTATGGAATAAAGAGCTGTAGCATAAGTTTAGTTTTATGGTTAAAACGGGAGTCGGGATTTTCCGGTACGAAAATTAACTATTAGATCGTGAACTATGCAGACCGTAATTTCTATATGTAAATGTGAACATCCCAACATCATGCATGTTCGTAAATTTATTCTTGGCTCGCAGATGTTTGCGGTTGAGTAATTGATTTTTCCCATTTTAAAATTCGTTGTTGTAAAGCACCCGTTATTTGAAAAGTTTTTTTTTTTTGAAACAAAACATAAAAATTTTTCTTAACGAGATACATCTAACGATATCCTTCCGGTTAAATATGAATCTATTATGAACGTTGGAAAAAAGTTCAAGCGTTCTTCTTGTATCATTGTTTGTAATACAAGGAAACATAAAAGTTTTAAGTTTCATGGAAAAGTTTTATAATACAAGTTTTACTTATTTTATACAAGTTTTACTAGTAGTTGAAAGTTGGTAAAACTTTTCAGTTTTCTTTATCTTTGAAAGTTCATAAAGTAATTTAAAGTGAAGTTTTTCCTCTTTAAACGCTGGCATACATTTTTTTTGGGTTTTATCGCCGAATGGTAAAAATGTGACTTAAAAGCAGTTCAGGAAAGGTTTATACTCTATATGATATATCATATAGGAGTATATTAGATTTACTATACCGTTTGTTACGCATCGAATTAATCGTCGGACACAAAAATGAACTAAACTAGGGTGTTTGGGATGACTAAAGATTTTGATTTCCGCATGTCTGTCCGTCTATCTGTTTGTCTGTCCGTCTATCTGTTTGTCTGTCCGTCTATCTGTTTGTCTGTCCGTCTATCTGTTTGTCTGTCCGTCTATCTGTTTGTCTGTCCGTCTATCTGTTTGTCTGTCCGTCTATCTGTTTGTCTGCTCGTCTGTCCATGAACACCATAATTTTCAAAGGGATTGAGCTAGAGACTTAAAATCTCGTACAGTGGCGTTTCTCGTAAATGGCAAATCTCGTATAGCTGCGTTTCTCGTAAATGACAAGGCTAAGTAGTTGAACAAGCAAAAATGAATGTGTATGTCCCAATGCATACAGGGATTAAAAATGATTAATAATAGCAGCTTTTTTTAGGGCTATTGTTCTTGAAAGACAATATTCACAATAACATAGAAATTACATCTTTTTGGATAAAGAAATTCTCTCCACAATATTATTAACATTAAATCATGGTTCTGCTGCATATTAATAATTTGTTCAACTCTTAGAAAAACAAGGGTTGTCTTATTCATGTAACATTTTGTTAAAAAAAATCCATAGGATAATATTTTTGTGGAGGATGATCCATAATTTTTGTCTTGAAATATTAAATTTTTAAGTAATATTTTTGTTATGATAAAAAAAGGGAAACGAATGAAAAGCCATTGCTCCTCCTATGCCTAACAGATGAAAATTCCGATTTCAGCATGCTAAGAAACGGATAGCAATAATCGTATTATGCTATAAATTTATGTACCTTTTTATATCGCTTGTACTAATATATTTACTCAAGAATGAGAAAAATATGAAAGAAATTGAGTCGGAGAAAGGAAATTGCCCAAAGCTTTGCTGCGATCTTAGATTAAAATTCGTATATGGGGCGTATCTTTAAATCAAAGAAAAAGGATTTAGAGAGAAAAAAAAAGATCTTTCCTTCCATAAATTTCAAAATATGTACGTTCGATAAAAACCACAACATAAACAAATAAATAAATTTGCTTAAAGAAGAATAGCTATTGGAAACGAATAAAGAAACCGCAGGCAATTTATTGGTATTCGACTTCTTATCCTTCGAAATGTTTTTCGGACTTGAAGTAAAGTTGAGATCCTTTTTTTTTTGCTTGAGCCGAAGTTTCGAATTTTAATTTTTTATTTGTGGGTTCGAATCACAGGGGAAATCGAAGTTTTAGGCTAAAGTTTCATTGTTTTGTTTCTGCTAAAGATTTAAATTTGCTTAAAAAAATTCTAAAGTTTGGTTAAAACTTACCTCCATCGACATCCACACAAACGCTTCCCGGACAGCAGTGTTCATTGGCTGTGCAACGTTTTCCATAGCAAGGTTCTTCTTCGGCGACTGGCTCATCCTCAACGTATCCTTCGTTCTGAAAAAGGAAATTCATGGAATATTAAATCAGGATTTTAAAATGGACAATTCGTTAATTGTGACGAAGGTATATAAAGGTTTTGTCTATACTTTAAACTCGGTTTTATTCAATTGTATTGGTTTTTGCTCTTTTAAACTATTTAAATTTGAGTGATTTTGACCATTTAAATGTCATTTAAAACTTCCAGAAAAAATGCTATTTTAAAAGCGTTTAAATCACAGAACTATGTTATATAACATAGAACAACTGTCACCATACAAAGCTCTGCTGAAAAATTGTCCCAAAAGTATTTCCCTCTTTATCGTACTTGAACGCATCCACTGAACTGTATAAGGTCGCGAAATTCAAATTTAGTTTGCCGCGAAATTCAAATTTCACAAATTTGAGATTAACTTTAGGCGCAAATAAATAACTTTAGGCGCCAACACCATTCCGAAAGTCTATTTTCCTTTGACAGCTCACGGTTTAACCGAGAGGACTATATTTATTTTCATACGGTTATCTTGCTCTTACTTGACTCGTTTTGATTCACTGAACTGTATTGAAATGGGATCATTTGAGACAGCAAATCGAGCGATCTAGTATATCTATGGTTTAAATGTTCTTAGAAGTTTGATAAAATACCAACTCTTTAAACTCCAATATTTTTCAATAAAATATTCACCGTCCGTTTCAATTATTTATCTTAAAATAATCAAAATGTTTCGATCATAGAAAACTTGAAAAGAAAAACCCCTAATTATCAAGAATTTCCAGTTTGTTTGGAATTCTAAAAAAAAACGAATTATTTAGAATATCTACCTTGTTTGGAGCAAAATGTCTTGTTTTTATTATTGAAAAGTTGATTAATTCCTTTTGAAAGTAAAAAGTTTTTCCACCACTGTCCTAATTTCTAGAAATTGTTCGCGCCCCAGAATAGACCCCCCTCTTTATTACTCGAATTCAAGTTAAAAAAAATGTCAGTACACAATAATAACTTTTCCCCAGGTTTTTCCGTTTTCTCTTTGTTAAAAAAGGAATGAATCTTTTACAACTTTACTTTCTTTTTCCAAAGCAGACAACTTTAAAAAGCAAGCGAAAAAGTTGATTTTGAAGAAAAAAAATTGAACATCAACCAATTAAGATACGTCGCTATATTACCTTTGAATTGTGAATTCATATTACAACTTCAAAAGATTTTTTTCCTCATTCTTTGTTTTTAAATTTTTTTTGGGGTTCTTTTTTCAATTTTCTTTCTTCAAAGTTCCATCGGACTTGAAATGCAAATGAACTTTTGATTGGTGTTTCTATTTTAAGATTTTGTGATGGTTACAATTTTTAGCAACAATCCAGAATAATGACCGAATATGTAATAAAACAATTTTTTGTTGTAGTAACGGGTTGTTCATAAAATACGTCAAACATTTAGGGGGGAAGTCTCCTGTAATGTGACATCAGTATTAAATTCCGTAAAAAAATATGAAAAGGCTTGACGAGGAGAGAAGGGGGGTTTAAACAGGCGGACACTCCCGTTTTCGAGAAAATAAAATCGAAAAACAAAAAGAAACTGCCTTTAGATGTGCAGTCAGTAGTAGGAGAACGAGTTTGTGGGGTAGACAAGGAGTGGAGGTAGATTTTTATGGAGCGACAATTTATTTCGGGGATAATATGTCTAATAGGGAAAAATCCAGTCGAAATCTGTCAAACGCTAGCGATATAGCAGATAAGGGGGTCAACAAAAGCGGGGTTATAGCGGAGGAAATGTGATGAAGTTTTGAGTGTGAAATTTATTCGAGAGGCTATTTAACCAAAAAAAAGATACGTAAGAAATAATATGCAAATAACTTTATTTGTCTACAAAATATCATTAAAATCGGGTGTGCTGTTTTTGGGAGTCAAGACAATCTTTCATTGTCTGTTATATGTAAAAAAAACCTTCAAAATTGCAAAATGATGACAATTTGGAATTATGTTGTATTTATAGATTGTACAATATTCTTTCATCGAGTTCATGCAGTTCAAATAAAGAAAAAGTACGAGAGTCTCAGAACAATATTACGGTTTTGAACAGATAAATCCCCATTTCCATAAAAAATGAATCTGTTTAAGAAGGTAAAAAGTTCGACACACGCAAGGCCGCATTGTGCGTGTATTAAAAACCATGTATTTTTCAACTGTGTGTTGATGTGGAAATTGAGAAATCTTTTTAACGATTGCCTCCCTAGCGTAAAGTCGGTAAAAGTTATTTCATTCTCGCAAATGGAATATTTACTGAACCGTTACACGAATATAGTCTGGGATTTGTACCTAAAATGCTTAGGGATTGAGATTTGGCGTGGAAATTTCCTGCGTTTCCTGCAACCGTAAACACGTTCAATTCTTTTTCCAGTATTTAAATAAAGAATCCTGAATTTCTGCCTTTAATGAATTTAAAAATTAAAGCCTATTATGGGGGATTCCAAAAATTTCTAATATCAGTTGTTTGTGGGAAAATAAGAAAGCTTTTAAGCTGAGTTGCTGCTGCAGGACATCTATTTTTTCTGGGAAGCAAATATGTTCGGTTCTTGTAAAATATGAGTTAAAAAAAGTGAGTATGGGAATTTTTCATGGCGAAAACGTGTACATTAGTATGTACATAAATCAATTCATTACTGCAGAAAAATTACATGTTTTTAGACCATGACCAATATTGGATTAATTTTCGAATGAATTTAAAAAGAATTTTTTTTACTATTTGACCAATTTTTTTACTATTTGACCATGAAATATCGAAGACGGTTTTCTTCAACTTTTTTGGCGCCGACTTTCTATGTTAATGTTTCTATTCGAAAAGACCAAAATTAACGTAGATTATTCTATGGTAAGCAACCATTTTTAGGAGAAGTTTCACATTTTTCGGAAATCATTGCAAAAAAACTCACTGCCTCAAATATTCCAATTTTAGTAGTCTTTATACTCTTAGATTTTAATTATCTTAGATTTTGAATTCTAAAAATGTCTAAAAAGTTACTTTTTTAGGATCATATATTCTGGATTATCCGAGAGTTGCCATGACAAATTTTAGAAAACTAGGACTCATACGCAAAAAACTCCGGACAAAGCGATCAAAATGCCCGCACACGCTTAAAATATTTAATCATACTAATATATAAAAAAGAGTTGGTGTCTGTCTGTCTGTCTGTTCCTCTTTCACGACAAAAAGGCTGAACCGATTGACTTGAAATTTGGCATGTGTGTCTGTGGTAGTTCTGGTTCCAACATAGGCATACGGAAAAGTAGCGCGAGGGGTGGGGGGAGTAAGGGGAGGGGGTAAAGTGATTTCGAAATTTAGTTTTGCGCTATGTTACTCTTTCGCGGGGAAGCTGCTGAACCGATTGGCCCGAAATTTCGCATTGATGTTCGTCGGGGGTCTAGCCCCAACATAGACCCATTAAAAAGTAGCCCGAGAGGTGGGAGTAAGGGGAGGGGGTAAAGTGATTTCGAAACTCAGCTCTTCCTCTATGTTACCCTTTCGCGGGGAAGCCACCGAGACGATTGGCCTGAAGTTTAGGTCCAACATAGACCATAAAAAAAGAATTTGAAAAAACTTAACCCGGCAACGACGAGTATGCAAGCTAGTTTATTATAATAAACGCAAACGAGACATCTGTAGCTATTCCGTATGTTGCATTGCACAATTCTGTTTTATAGATTTTTGAGTTGACTACGAAACAATTTTTTAAGGCAAACAGGTTTTACTAACAAAAATAAACAAAAAAAAATGAGCCGCAGGCGAATCGCGCGTAGTTGGAATTTCGCGAAGAAATGCGCCGCAGACGAAATTTTTTTCAGTTTTGAGACCTTGCGCAAAGAATGTTGGGTGGGTCACTAAAAATTAAAGACGCTATCCATAAAATATCGTACGGCAATTTCACACTTTTCGGACCCCTCCTTTTCCCTCTCGACAATCTTTTTCGCGATTTTTCGTGTGGTATCGTCAGTACCGTCGGCGTTGTCATACCTCGGCAGACCCCTTTCTCCCCAAAAATTGTGACCTATGTATGGAAAGCCCAAAAACATTTTGATCTGCGAGGGTTAAAAACAACGACGTTTGATTTATTTATTAAAAATTTTCAGCATTCATCAGTTATCTTGTTTTTAATTACTTTCAATGTTTTTTTTGGCGTAATTCAATTTCCTTTTTGTTTACTTGAAAATTCATCTTCCCACTTTTTAAATACGAAATGTTATTCTTTTATTTGCATATGACATTTTTGTTTACCTGGGCTTCTATAGATTCATTTGAAATTGTGTATCAAGCTATTCTTGAAGAGCAAACATCAAAATTAAAAAATTGCAAATGACTAAGGGAATAAAAAAAACCCTCAGACATTTTAATGTTTTTTGATTGTTTTAGGAGTGGTTTTTAAAACATTCAAACTTCATTAATAACAGAGGGGTTGTTTAGAAAACCCACATGTTTATCTTTTCTATTTTTGTTAAAAAAAAATATTTTCAAATTTTACCTGCAAAAATGAATGATATCCTCCGCCATGGTTACCGTAACCCATATTAGCAAGCATTTCAGGTGAGAAACGGTTGAAAAGGCCACCCCATGCGTCAGCCGTGCCACCAAACAGCAATATTGCGCCACCCAAAACCATCCACATTAAAGTTGATTTCATCCTTTTTGTCGTTGTGTGATAATTTTTAAATGTCTGAAAAAAAAAATTATGGAAAAGTGAATATATTAAAAATACATTGAAAGGTTACAAAAGGGAATCGTTTAAAATTTTAAAAATAAATGTCAACTGCGGTGGACTGTTGTAAATTTATTCGTTTTGGTAAAAAAGGGATCTCTACGTAAAATGTCCTTCGTGAACCATTCGCAAACCGGTCGGTGTTGATACTTTCAATGAAAATAAAAATGAGTAGCAAAAAACTTGCGAAATATTTTTGTGTATTTTTGGATAACACTAAAATAACATTTGATGATACTTAAAAAAATTACTGCTATTATACCTCTCTCCTGAATAAAAACAAAATATCCAAAAATACACACACGTACACTTATACAAAATAAATGTTTATCGTTCGGACGTTTTAATTAAAATTTAATTTTGATAGTAAAACATGACCAGGACATGTCCAGGATGCTGTTTCACCTCTCCTAGAACTTTGTATTTGTATAACAAATTTTGCCAAACGTTCCGAACACATAATGAAAGTCAAATTGAGGACGGCAGGTGAAATGTGGAAAATACAAGTGCCAGTCATGTTTATGTTTTGCCCAATGAAAGTATTTTTCAATTAACCTAAATATATATTAGTGTACGTACGTGTTATCTCTTAACTATAGTTCATGTCTCATTATAAAATTTCCCTGCCAAGTGAATATCAAGAGTAATTTAGGAAATGCTATTATTCTGGATGGAATTTTGAATCGTGAAATATTTCTAATTTCAAAGCATGTGGGAGTGTGTCAAAAATCCGAACATTTATTATCACAGGAGGGGAAAGCCAAAATCCAACCCCATTTATCATGGAAATTATGATGAGGTTTTCACCCTCTCGCACTGTATCGCTGTTTGCTAGATGGAACAATTCACAGGCCGAGTTTTGGTGCGCTTATGATGAAATTGTATATTTTATGAATATATCATTTCATGTAAATGAGGTTTCCCACTCATAAATGTGCGTATGAGACTGTTTTTTTTATCGATGTAACAGTTTTCGTATATACACTTGATATTTATGCACGGGCGTAGCCAGGATTTTCTTCAGGGGGAGGGTGTAAAAGTAAAAATGTGTGCACCTTCAACAAGGGTGCAGCGAAAATTTTCTCCAAGTGGATGGCTAGAGGGGGATGATTAAAAAATGTAGCAAGCTCCCGCTTCCCCCCCTTAACTACGCCCATGTATTTATTATTTTATACGGTTTATTGGATACAGATTTTTATTGTATATATTTAAGCAAATTTAAACTCAAGTCAGAAATTGGAACCCATAAAAAGCTATTTTCACATTTAAGTGATGGAATTTATTGAAATTTCAATGAAAATGCGTATATCCTTCAATCAATTTAGGGTGTAGCACGCGAAAAATAATCATGAGTAAACAATTTTTGTGAGTAAAAACGAAAATTTTATTTAAAATCCCTTTCCGTTCATAAGATCTCTGTGAAAAAATTCGGTCACTGGTGGATTGGGATAATTTGAAATGGATTCGTATAAGTTAATATATTTCATGCTTACTGAAAATCAAATTCTCATTGGAATTGAAATTGTGTTCTTTTCTAGAGAAAATGTTTTATTCCTTTTTGCATTAATGCGAGAGACATAAAATTTAATACATTTAATTTATGCATAATTAGACTGTATTAAGAGCTGATGATTACAAAATATATTAGATATCATTAAGCAATTTTATTATTTTCGATACATTTTGTATGAAATCTCTTTAAATAGACAGAAGGATTTATTTATGACTTAATTAACATAAATCTATTTTGAATACTCATTCCTAACAATGTCTATACTAAATATAAAAGCCCAAGGGTAGTAACGACCCTAAACCAATTTGTTTTGGTAATTTATTAGGCTTTCGGTTAATTATAGGGTTTAATGACATAAAAGGGTTATTCCATCTTTAGTAAATTTTGTTTTCTATGAGTTAATTTCAGCAATTATTGTGAGTTTCTAAGCAATTAATGGATATTTCTAGTTTTATAAAAGAATTATTTGTGAAAATAGATGAAAATCCGAATATAAATTTAGTTAAAAAAAGAACAAATTTGTGAGAGAGTATTTTTTTATGTGGTTTACTATTCATAAAATATCACAAAAGGTAAAACAAAAGTCTTTTGCCAGACAACTCTGTAAAATGAAAAGCTTCAAATTTCATATTCATATAATTGCGAGTATATATTTGCATGATATTTTTTGTTCTTATTACTTTCCTCTGCAATAAAAGGAAAGTAATATATTCATGACGGACTCGAGAACGGGGGCAGATAGAAACTTTCTGATCAGTACGAAATTCGTCTCAGGCAAACTTATCAGGAAGTCCGTGCATCTGTCGGTCGGTCTGTCTGTTTTACGTATGTTAAATAATTCGAGAACGCGTTGAGGTAGCGACTTGAAAATTTTTAGTAAATGAGTTTTACGAAAATCATACACTCAGAAAAATGTCCAGGTCAACTTTTTGTCAGGTTAACTCTGACCTTACAGAGATGTCTGTAAGCCAGCTAGCCGTCAGAGTTAACCTATCTAAGGTCAACTCGTGCAGCTCCCAATGCCCTACTTCACCTGCTGGTGGATTAATTTCAGAATTTCTCCGACCACAGGTCAACTCAGTTTTACTTGCCCACATGCAGGCGAACGCGCGCCTGCCCGAGGCCAATTACGCCGTCTGTAGGTTGTCGAGTTAGCCTCCATTTTTCTGAGTGTAGTTTCCTATGAACGTTAGCTATAATAGTTTTTTTTTTAAATCCAGTTTTTTTGAGAATTTCTCGGAAACTATGGGATATTATGAAAAAATGAATATAATCAAATTCAAAGGAAATAAAATTTCCTGTATTTTTTCCTTTATCAGGTTTTACGTGTCTTTAACGGTTCTTGAGATATTTGAAAAAATATTATTTTTTACAATACATATTTTTTCCGCAACCAAATAGTGCCCGGGAAAGTTTTGTGTTGATCACAACTGATATTTGCGAATATAAACTGCTTGTAGAAGGGAAAATGTCTAGATTTGTTTGGCTGTTTTTAAAAATCGCCCTAAGCGACAACGCACGTGGCACACGCAAAGAAAAAGTAGTATAATTTAAATATTTTACTAAAATAGTTAATTTCAATTACAAAAGTAGTTAAAAGCTGATATTTGTATAACAAATTTAACTACTTAGTAGTAAAATTTACTATTTTGTGGTTAAATTGACTATTATTTCAACTAAAATTAACTATTTTTTAGTAATAGTTGTTGCGGCCAGCTTTTTTTCCAAGAGAAAAAAAAAATCAAAAAAAAATTCCAATTGAACTTTCAGCGCAATCAATTTTATTTTCCTTTTCTCATTATACCCGAGTCTCACCTATAAAAAAAATTTGCATATTCCCTTCGCGTTTCCCCGATAGCTCATTCGCTAAGTTTGCTTTTGTTTCAATTTGACCAAATCCGAATTCAATCAAATAGAAAAATAGTCCCTTTGAAAATCTAACTGTTGGTTACTTTTGATACTTCGATCAATGCAAAGTGCTCAGAACCAATGAAACGCGCCTATTACGCTTTTGTTTCATCACTTTGTATGAGCCGCGTTGGCATCACTGTATTGTTCTTGGATTCAGACCGTTCTTAAAACCCGTTTTGAACAAAGCAAATTGACCATCGAACGATCGATTGCAAACAATAAATCTTCCTTTTTCGATTTGACCATCGGCTTAGAAGCAGCCAGTGAAAGTTTTAATTGCTGCCGTGAAAAAAAAAATATTTTTTTTTCTCCAAGTGGTTTTTTTTTGATTGGAAAGCCTCGACGATCTTTATCGTTTTCCACGATTTCTGTTTAATCGCCGGTGTGCGATCGTCGAATTTTCATTCGGAAAAAAAGGATACCCCGAAAAGGTAAAATTTTGTTGAATTTTGCACGTGTTTTCTGTGCTCCCGTTTTTTCACATCGCTAATTCCCTTTCTGTGCGGGATTTTAGGGGTTCCTGTAACACGTTAAAATCGATTCCTGTAACACGTAAAATCGATTCAAGTAAAACGTTTAAAATCGATTCCTGTAAAAACGTTTAAAATCGGTTCCAGTAAGAAGTTGAAAACAAATTTTGCTTTAAAACAACAATTGTGAATCCTGAATCATCGTAGAAGGGATAAAACCTCTAAACTTTATGCCCTTACATCCGGCTGAGTTTCTCCGGAAAAACGTGGTGGACTTCCTAGGCGGAAATGATCCAGAAAACCCACGCTACTTTTCAACTTGTCGTTCCTGTTTTTTTCTATGTATTGCTGACCGCATGTGCTCATCAAATCTCGTTCATCCGTTTTGCTGCTTAAATTCTATAAAAATAATCATCTTTAGTCATCTCAATAATCCTCTGTATAATGATCCAGAATCATCTTTATTTATGATCCCGCAACATCTTTATTTAAAATCATCCTAAAATAAGAAAACATAAAGTGTGAAAGAACGCATTAAAATTTTCATCTTAAGTTTTAAAGGAATTTCAGGAGAGTTGCTGCTGCGTCAGATCTGTCGTGGGAGACAACATGTATATCAGGTATTTTCTTAATGTATCAGTGATTTTAATGCGATCTTATTAATTTGAAAAACTAATTTAAAAAAGTAAATTTTTATATATATTTCTTTTTAAATGAATTGTTTCTACGCGTTGATTATTCAAGCGCTTTTTTTTATTAGATTCGTTTTTGAATTATTCAAAGATTTTTGTTCTACTTTAAAATTCAAAATTCTGGCAATTATTGCCACTTTAATTTTCCAACCAAATTTTATTTGCATTATATATGATCTTTCCTTGAAAATTTCGAATTATTTATTCAATTTCTGATGTATTTAGTTCTTAGAGTTTCGTTTTTGATTAAATTTGAAATAACTTGAAGATAATGTTTTGGTAATTTTCCTCTCCTAAGACCCCTCCGCCACACTAACATTATGGGAGCCCGAAAAAATTGTGATTTCGGTTTACAAGGGCTAAAGGAAGGGAAGGGCCGGCTCATTAAACACCATCGTAGTGAGTCAATCATTGTTCGTTAAATTTCGGTGTGATATCGCGTTCGTTTAGAGTGTATAAAAATAATTTTGAAATTAAATTCCGTGCACACAAACTTTTTGGAAGGACCGATATGGTGGCTGGCATCACAAGATCCCACCCCCCTGACTTGAGCTAGCGGACGAGACTAGTTGTGTGCCGTGTACCAGCTTCCATAACCCACGTGTATTAAAATTCTAACCCTCGTGTCCTAAGAAAAATGGCGCCCAACGTGGGGCCACATGCTAAAGGCAACCGCCCAAAGCACGTGTCCTAACTAAAATGGCGTCCAACGTGGGACCCAAGGCTCGTGTCCTAACATAGTCCCAATTTTCCATTATAAAGTAGTTGGATTTACTATTTTTTCTCTGCGTGTATGTCATAGCTCTTACTTGGGGTTAAAACCTGCCATAAAAATATGTTTTCGTTGTCAGTAAGCTTAGGAAAGCATTTTCGATATTTTCCAAAATGGTTGATTACATCGGATAGATTTTTTGCGTTATATTTTTGTGGAAATCCTGACACTAATTCAGGATTAGAAACCGTTGAGGTTATGGTGCGAATCCAGACTCTTCCGAAAGGATTAATTCAAACATACATATCTAAAAAGTTCACGCTTAAAGCTTTAATATCCATTAGAAAACATTTTTGTGATTTATCTTGTATTTTTTTTTTAAATTTCCTCTTCAATAAAAATCTTGAGTGTGTTTTCATTTGGATTTTCGTCATTTATCATTCGGTGATGTATTACGGGAATATTCTCTCATAATATGATGCTAGTATCACATCATAACCTCTAATCACTTGCAGATTATGGAATACTGAGTACTGGAAGCACATTTCAAACGACATTAAGAATCTAGCAATGATTTCGGGGTGAAAATTTTAATATTCTTAGACAAGTGCTCAGTTTTATGATATTGTTAAAATGAAGGGTTTTTCACACATAAATAGCATCAGGTGAGTAAAATATTTATGCCTCTTTTGAAAACATACGTAAATGTTGCACATAAGTAGGTGCTTGTAAGCTACAGCAAATTATCACACAAATGCTTTGTACTTTCATAATGAATCCTAGGAAATATTTTATGGGTCTTAACGAGTTGTTTCAAGCATATGAAAATAATTTCTGCAAAACGGTTAAAAGACTCAAAGAAAAAGGAAAAAACTCTTAAGTGCTGCGCTTCAAGAATTCAAGAAATAAGTATAGAGATTCTCTACCAGGATGGGAAAGTCTTGTTCCTGTCGACGCAACCAGAATCAACGTCAGAAATGTCCTTGTAATTTATGCTATGACTCTATCCTTGATGAGTTGCTTAAAATCCATGAATATTTAAAAAAAAGAGCGAAAATATAATGCTTAAAATACGTAAAGGAAAAAATTTCAAACCCAAAGACATCTTGAAATTCCCTTTTTTAAATTTTTATATACACAAATTTCACTATAAGCTCTAATGCAGATTTGTTAGGAAAATACATTTCAATTTGTATTCAAAGTAAGTTTTCTGAACAGACATTCATTTTTATTAAGCGCGATTAAATTTAACTCAAGAAATTATGCCACAACTAATAGCATCGAATGAAAGTTCAGAATCGACTGAAAACTTGAATTAATATGAGAACATACTGAAATTGGGGGGATTAAGCAGGGTAAGAGGCAATGATGATATTAAGTTTATGTCGAGAAGATACCATAAAGAGCTTTAAGGGAAAAGTAGATTTTATGGGTACAAGTTTGGCACTTAAAATGGAACAAAGTCCTATCATTTTCACATCAATGCTCATGGAAGGTTTATTTAGAAATATTACTATGGGGTTTTTTATGCAGGTTTAGTTTTCCAACAGAAATCTGTTACTATTTCGATAAACTTTCATTAATATCGCTTTTGCTAAGAGTCTGCGGTTAAGTAAGTTAGAATAGTTTCGCAACTAATTTTCACAATCAAAGAAAAAAGGTTAACTGGGAAACTTATAATTGGAATTGAAGTTGAATCGGATATTCCGAATCGGAAAATTTCAATCAATAGAAAGACATCAAATCAAGATATGCAAAATGAAACTTCCCAGGGAAAAACATAAAATCCTAAACTAAATTAAACTAAAGCTTTTTGCAATCAAATTGGCAAGAATTTCCGACAAGAATTGTGTGTAGGGAAAAGTTTTTTTTTCAATCATAAATTTTTCAAAAAAACTGCATTTCAGAAAAAAGATTTTGGAAAAGTTTTCACCTTTACCAAGACAAATTTAGCCTGCGGCGCATTTTATCAGAGATTTTTTGATTATGAGATATATTTCCTTAAAAATTTGAACTGCGGCGCCACTTTTGCTGTATTTTAAAGTCCGCAAAAATTGACAATAAATTATGTTCCTTTGGACAAAAGTGGAGGCAGAAGATAGTTTTTACGCTGGCACAGCTTTGCTATGAAAAGTATCCCTTTATCCTTTCCTGGGGATAAAAAATGGTCACTCTATATTTTCAAATATTTTGAACAAGATTTATTTTTCAAATTTAATGCAGTTTTAGTTTCAATCGTTAAGTTTTCAAAGCTTTTTTTCCGTCCTTTCACAATTTAAAAAAAAAACTGAAACGCAGAGTTTCCCTGTATTTACATTTTCAGGAAACGTTTCAGAGAAAAAGTTTCCCCCTCGCACCCCCTCAACACTAGGTTTCTTGTAATTTTTCATATTTTTTTCTAACTTTTGGTTCTTTCTTTTTTCACCCAATTTTAACACAAATTTTATGAACGTACTTCAGTTTTTTATCGAAGAGTATCCTTGAAAATCTCACAAAAAATGTCACGTTCTTCAGATTTCTAAATTTTTCGTGACATCATTATCTTATTATGATAATCTTAGATCCATGGAGCTCATTATAAAAATTATATTCGTATATTGATCGTACCACGCAAGAGTGTCACCGAAAACAAAATCTCACCTTTGACCTTTAAACATTCATTTACTCTAATTCATTTTTTATTAATGGCAGAATTTACTTAATCTCAAAACCATTAAATACATAAAAGCATAAATATTTTGTCTGTCATCGGGTGATATTTGAAGAGCAGGTGAACAAATAAATTATGGAATTCTTTATACTTGTTACAGGGTAATTTATGGAAACCAAAATAAATGGGAAACTCTCTAACCGCGACTATTTCAAATTCGTCGCTGGAGAAGAATAAAGAAATCCAACGTAGGTACACGACATTTATTAAATTTGATCGCATGTTACCCCATCTATCCTTGATGAATCTTCATTTGCCTGAAATATACTAAAAGGTTTTTTTCCTAAGCTATCATAAAACTTCATAAAATGCCACATCATCGCATTATTTTAAATGGCTCACTTCATGGCTGTTTTTTTTTGTGTGAGAATTTTTCCATATCATTTCCATCGAGGCATCTGAAAAGTGTATTAAATTCTCAGCAGAGACAGATAAAATGGCAGACGGGTAGATGGAAATTTTATGTAGTTTCCGATTCCCAAATTCCCAGTTTAATTAAATCTCTTCCGGTTTCTACACCGCAGAACACGTGAAAGAGTGCCACGCGTTTCTCATACTTCAAATTGCGAGTTTTCAGTCGTTTGGCCAATTTTCCGTTTTTCCGTTTTTCCGCAATTTTCCTACGCCACGAACGACGATCATAATTTGTATGTGGAAAGTAAGTTTCATTCAAGCGGATAAAAAGTGCTCCATTCCCTCCTTTATCTGATCCTCCAGACAGTGCTACAGTTTCTGCGTGGGCAGGTTGGTAATATTTTGAGTTCATCAGAAATATTCAACTGATGACTAGATGATACTTAGCATGGAAAATCCTTTCGGAAAAAGGGTCCAAAAGCACTCAGCAATAAATGTAAAGAGGTCCCCCGATGAAAAGTTGAGTCGTTTTGACAAATCGATTCAATTGTTTTCGCAGTTTCTCTGGATGTTGTTCAAAAAAAAAATTGAAATGAAATCCTGTGGGTTGTTGTAAAAAATTCATGACCAAGAGGTTTTGATCAATAGTTGCCCATTGTCCTTAAAAATTTGTATCCTTTTTTTGTTATACAATAGTAGCATCTAGACAAATTGTTATGGGGTTAGTTATGGTCGAGGGTTCAAACATCAATTTCCATTAACTTTTTTTTTATAAATTAAGAATATCTTTCCTGTCGTTGGGAAAATTTGAAATAATTGAGGGGCTTTGTTTACCAGTTAAGGCGATGCGGAAATTGCCTTGAGAGTGATGTCAAAATTTAAAAGGGTCGAAGTGATGTTTGACACCCGGTTGAAATTTTAAAATCGCTTTTACGAAAACGAAAAATAAAATAAACATAAAAATTCGTAATTTATAGGAGCGAGGGTAGAATGAAAAATGCTGAGGCTGGCAGGGATGACGCATCGTTTGAACAAAGTTTTCTTCTTCTTTTGTGTATGTTTTCCCTGCAAAAGTCATTGAGCAGAATTTAGGTCCAATCAGTAGAGTACTTTCCGAGGGAAAACTTTTGTAACCGAGTTACCCAAGTAACAATTTGAGGTTACATTCCGGTTAAGAAACGTATTTGAAACCATGGTAACAAAACTCAAAAGTTTCACATTTGGTTTCTGTAACCTTTCAGAAACGTTTCAGAAACCCTATTTAGAAGCTGGTTTCAAAATAACCGTTTTTGGCGGGTTTATTCGGAAACCATCTAAAATGTAACCAAAATGTAACCTAAATTGAAGGTTTTTTTGTAACCACGGTTACAAATTGTTTCTTGGGTAGGTAGTCTGTGCTGTTGGCGATTTTTCACATTATTTTTAAGAATTTTCGTCAAAACGGCTCGAGATATCAAAAACAGGTCAAGTTTAAAATGTGACAAATTCATTGGCTCATTTTCTACATCATCAGAGACTCCTAATCTTTTTATTCGCCACCCGAAATTTAGAGTTATAAATGGATTAGCGACCCCATTATACAACTTTAGTCGTACGATTTTATGGTAATTGTAAAACCTCTTACAGTGGCGCACCCAGAATTTAATTGGGAAGGAGGGGTTGGGAGGGGGGGTGGGGGGGAGGGGGGGAGGGGGGGAGGGTGATGTTTTACTGAGATATGTCAGTATACCCCAGAATGCAACTAAACTAAAATTATTAAAAGAAAATGCGTTACAGTAAAAATTTAAAAAAAAAATCGAAACAAATTTAAATTTGCTAAGGAAATGCGACGCACGGAAAAATGTTCAACGTTAAAAGTGAAATATAGCTTTAATTTTGGTAAAAAAAAATTGAGCTGAAGTTGTCTATTGTTTTTGGAAATGTTAAAAGAAAGAAAGACTGAATCAGAAGATGCCCTTAAGTCAATAAAAAGTTTCAAATTAGAGATGTTAACAGGAAAAATTCATTCACTACTAGAAAAAGGCAGATATTTCCTTTGATTTTAGTATGTTTTTCGCGTGGGTTATACCCATGTGTACTCCAAACACGTAAATGTTGAATTTATCAAATGGGAACATAAAATTTTTCAGATATTTCAGAATAGAGGCTGTTATCCAGCGCATACTTTTATAGAGAGGCAATTTATACCACGAGGTATGATCATATAAAGTACGTCTATTTGTGGGTATAATACACCGACACCGACTATAGCCATTCATATGTCGGAAGTTATTCTTTTTATTATCAAAAACAGCCTTTTCACAACATGAACAGTCGATGCGGCTTTTGTTCAACAACAATCCAAGAATAATACACAGCATAAAAATGTTAATATAAACCGTAAAGGAGACACAAAACATTAACCTCCCTCAGATTTATAAAAAAAGAAGAAGAAACTTTTGTTCTATCTTAAGGATTTATGTAGTTTGCCGTCTTAAAGGAAAAGAAAAATTTCCCTCATTCATCTTCAATGATAACTCATTCTTCCAGCCTTTTCATAGCGATATTAAATTTTCTGGATAGATGTCATAAAATTATTCTATGACGGCATTTTACATTCTTTTGTTTCATATTTTGTATAAAAGCCCTTAGATGTGGTTAGAAAGGTTTAAAATTCGGTTGTAAAAAGCTCCATGAAGATATGCTTCGTTTATGATTTTACTAGGATTTAAGAAAAGAATTACTGATAAGAATAGAGGAGGGGTAAAAATTTAAGTAAAATCATCAAATTGAATATATGCGGTCACACTTCCAATGATTTAAAAATGAAAAGTACTTTTAGGTAAACAAAAAGAGATCTTTTCTTTCTTAAAATATAGGGTTTTTGTAATATTTAGAAAATTGATAACAAAAACGAGAGAAATCTGATATTTTAAAGGTAAAAAGTATTATTTTCGCTCGCATACTTTTCTATGAAAGTCTAAGGTTATTTTTAACTTTCATAATAATTTGTTTAACTTTTCAATATTCTTCAAGTTTCTTTTTATACCCGTATGGTGAAACCAAAGGGTATATTAACTTTGCCTTACCGTTTGTAACGCCAAGATCCCGTCATCACACAAAAAAATGAATTACACCAGTGTGTTTAGAATGATAAAAATATTTAATTTCTGCATGTCCGTCCGTCTGTCCGTCTGTCCGTCCGTCCGTCCGTCCGTCTGTCTGTCTGTCTGTCTGTGGCGCGGATTGCGGGCGCACGGATTGAGCTAGAGACTTGAAAGTTTGCACAGATCCGTTTTTCATAAAATGCGAGGCTAAGTTCGTTAATGGGCAAAAATGGACCATTAGGGGGGGTACCCCCCATACGAACGAAATCGTTTTTTCTGAATATCTCAAAAACGGTGCATCTTATCAAAAAAGTCCAAGAACAAAAGTTATTTAGGATATGATTCTACATAAAACTCCCATACATCAAAATCCGATTGGAATAAATTTCAAAAAATCTTATTGGAAAGTTTGACTTCAAAGTGGAATTTTGGTATAACTGTTCGAATTTTGATACGAATATCACCATACGGGTCTCCAATGATTGCCAGATTGGCAATTATAGCTTTTGTTATGTTTGTTAAGTTTCAAAAGTATTTTTTGCAATATATTTTGAATTTTTTTAAATTGTTTTAGCATGATTTCTTTTTTTGTTTGGGAGTCCTTACAAAAAAATTTCACTGTCTCGTATTGTATATTCCTATTTTTTGTAGGAATCTGTCCAATTATTTCTCTCCTTGAAAAAGGTTCCTTAAATGTGGACATTTACTTTGAAAATTACGCAGAGCCTAATTTTAATTACGACGTAATAATAGTGTCCCTTCATAATTAGTAGAATTTTGAGTTAGGTCATTATTAAAATTACTGTTCAAAAGATAATCACTCTTCACTTGAGAGATCAAGAAACTGTAGTCTGTATGTAGAAACAAATAAAAAAATTTCTTGACTTAATGAATAATTATAAACTTGTCCTTGAACTCGAATAAATTACAAAACAAGGGCAACCATTTCAAGGATCTCGCAAGAGTTTTCAAAGTCATTTGCCTTGTGAAAATATTTACGTCGAAAAACATTACTTACACACTCTTCCGCTTTTGTTTAAAACCTGATACCAGGTGAAAATTTATCATTTATGGTTATTCATTTTATTTGCTAGTGCAAAGTACTTGGTAGCAATTTCCAGATTCTAAAAATACCCCATTCTGAGTTACTCTCTAATAAGTAAATGACGTGCGAGCGCACTTGTAAAATTAAATAGGGACATTTTACACCAGTTTTATCATCAATCACTGCCAACCATTGTGCCCTGTGTAAAGATTAACATTTCGCGGCACGTAAGCCACACTGAGGTGAATTTCGTTTAGGGTGATTATATTTCACGCCTCTGCCTTACGGGGTGGATTTCGGCATCGGCAAAAGCCTATTATTATCTGCATAATTTGACGCGTTGGAAATTCCGCGTAATTTTCCTCAACTTCAAATTATGCTAATAGTTTAGCATTAATTCTATAATTCCAGTTCGTTGAGTTATACGGAAATTCTTTGTTGGAGGTTTTCATTCATAACTTCATTCATGTTTTCAGTAGCCTACATTTGAAACAAATCGAAATGGGGATGGGTTTTTTCTGCATGTTTTCACAATTTCGAAATGATGACATTAAAATTCCACATCGGTTCTGTACGGAATTGATCTAAACTAATGACGTTTTCAATTGAATTCCTGCAAAGTTCATTTTAAATAAATTTCAATTCAATTTTAGGGTCCTTGGGGACAAGTATCCTGTGAAGTTTCCACACGTTTAACATTATACGACCAGTATTTCTATTTCATTTTATGGAAAATATTTTTATTCCAATTTCACCGCCGCGCCGTAGACAGCTGGAATGTGATCGCAGGACTACGATATGACGATTCGGTTGTTCAATTTTCTCGCTATTGTGGGTGGAAAGTGTGAGGATTATGGTGTTTTTTTTCATTTTCCAGTGCGTGTTAGTCGGAGATATCAATATGGAAATCGTCGATAGTCTTTATATAGCGAGTTCTTCGACATTATTCATTTGAAATGAATTTTACATACATCGGTTTTATGAACATGCGCCAGAATTTCATATTGAGTTCAATGATTCGCAATATACCATTCGATTTGATGGGAAATTGTTCTTTTTATAAATACGAAAATATCATTTTCAATAGTACTAGAAACATGATTGTTGTAATGCCATTTCAATAAAAGGATATTTTTTTTGCTCGCCTTGTGCATTGTTCTGTTGATATTGGATTGTTTGTGTTCAAAGTAAAATAGCAATATTTAAAATACAATTGCCGCCTGCAGAAATAAATATTTTTTTAAATGATTCAATAATGTGAACATGAGCTTTAGATTTGAAATGGAAAGTCTCTTTGTTGTTCGAATTCTTTTTCGAAATATTCAATTTACGATTTTCTTTTTCTTAGCGTTGTAAAAGATCACAGCAGTCTTCTGCTCCGCTGCCACATCTACAATTTTACATGAACTGGAAATCACAGATGGTGTTGCAACGTTGGAAAAGTGTAATAATCGAAACCACAATTGTTGTAATTGTATTTGTAACCAGCGGGGGGTAATTACAAAATTTGTGTGCCCATCGCGAAACCGTGGGCTACCTAAAAATTAAAATACTTAAATCTGATTTCCACGAGAAAAAAATTTAAGGGGATTGAAAGTTTGAAGAACTTTTTTTTAACGAACTGATCTAAAGAGGACTAAAATCTCGAGTATTCTTTCGTTAACACGTTCGTGACATCGTGTACCACTGGTGGTACATGTACAGTTTTTTTTAAAAACCGCGCGAGTAAATAGTGCGGTAGTTTTTTTGTGGAAGTAATATAAAAACACGCACCGTGTACCACCGATGGCGCACAACCGCCAGAAAACAAATCGCTAGTGTACCACCCGTGGTATACGATGTCTCAATGTAAAAAAAGTTGAAAAAGCAAATGTCACGAACGTGTAAATGGGCCCTAAAAATTCGAGCGTAAAACGTATTAAAATTCCATGCATTTTTCTACTGGATTTTGAGTCTGATAATAAATTTTATCATATAAAATACATTTTACAATTAAATTCTATTAGTGTCCTGTTGAAATTCATGTGCTAAAATTTTCGAGCTTTACAAAATCCTTTTCTGCAGGGTATTTGAAATTTTATACGACAAATTTTATTCAAAAGCTTTTAAAATCTACTTCTTTTTAGCTGAAATATGTCACACTCGATTTAAAATATTTAGAGAACTCTTTCAATTAGAAACCCTTTCGTTAAAAGTTTTAATTGCAAACACTTCATGCTCAACTTTTCTTGTTGAAAAGTATTTTTTTTCAATTTAGGATGCTGTAAGCTTAGAAAACTTGCGGTGGTGGTTTTTTAATTTCCATCAGAATTAATTTAACAAAAAAAAATAAAAACCAAAAAAAAAAAAACATGTTTTCTAATGTCACACCATTTTAAAATGCACAAAAAAGTACAAAACAAGTTTTCCCGCTAATGTTTTTGGGTTTCAAAAGAAATGTTCTTCAAAATTGAATTTTTTGATAAATATAGGCTTTTTGAACACAACACACATACTTTTTTAATTACAGTTCCACACTGTTTCGACACCACACATCATATTTTTATCAGAATATTCAGATTTTTTTCCAAGATATTCAAAGAACAATTCTCTTGAAAACATTAGTGGGAAAACTTGTTTTGTACTTTTTAGTACATTTTGAAAGTGTTATAACATTAAAAAACTTGTTTTTTAAATTGTTATTTTAATGTTATACAGTAGAATTCCGATAATTCGTATTTCAAGGGACCGACGTAAAAATACGAAGTATCGGGATATTCGAATTAGCGGGATTACGAATTATCGGAATTTTTTCAAGGGACCAGCAAATTCATACGAATTAGCGGGATATACGAATTATCGGGGTATGAATTATCGGGATTCTACTGTATATCCTTGCCTTTGAGATATCCTTACAGACTTCTGACCGTCAGAATCGGATTAAGCAACCGAAAAAACCCCCAGTTGAGACTTTTTACCGGAAAATTTGAGAAAAGTGATAATCACGGCATCCTTACAGGACATTTCAGTATCTTTGCAGAGTTCTTAATGTCAGAATCGGATTAAGCGACCATAAAGAAATTTTTTCCCGGAAAACTTGAGGAAAATGATAATGACGTTATCCTTACAGGACCTTCCGTTGGCCTTACAGACTTTTTAGCATCAGATGAAATTTTTTTTCTCGGAATGTTCCAAAAAAAGGGATTATCATGTTAACCTTACAGGACTTTCCGTTATCCTTACAAGAACGAAGTTGTGAAAATATTGTATTGCCACCGGAACTACGCAAGATGGCAAAAGTTAATCTTCCTGAGTTGCGTAGTTTCGGAAATACAAACTTCCAACGATTTGAAAATATAGGTAGCGAAAAAGTCAATTAATAGAAAGTGTATAAAAACAAATTTATAAATTTATAATCAATTTCTATACAATATTTATCGAATTAAAAATTTAAACCACCAACTGTGATTACTATTTATATTTAACTGATGCATTCTAAAATATCTAAAAAATTAATATAAAAGCTCATAACAATTCTCTAAAATTTCATTACAAATTCTGAATTACAGTGACAGCACAACATCCTTGAAAACTTTGTAGTGAATTTACTAAATTACATGAAATCTGTTCATTCACATCCACAACGAATAAATTTTTCCGCTTCTGATTTTAATCCTTTGAATAAATCATTAGCATATTTACATAATTAGCTTCACATGCTACGCAATTAAAGCTTAGTGTGTATATTTTGAAATTATTAAATTCTCCAATAGGCATACCGTATATTACGGATAAGGGAATCCCACCTAACGCTCAAACGACACGAAATTCCTTCTTCAATAGTTAATTACGACAAAGTTTCGCAATTTCAGAGTATTTTGTATGCGATTTACCTTGAATGCAAACATATTAAAAATTTTATGTCTATATACTTACATTTAATTTGGGTATATAGAGATGTGGGTGCGTTTGAATGTAAATCCCGGAAGCGAAATTCAATGTGGTGAAATGAGGGAAGAAGGGAACATCGACTAATGGTAAAATGTAATAAAATAATAATGGACCAGACACACCTTAAAGCACAGCAAAGTTTATGTGAAAGAAACCCATGTTCCGTATAATCAAATTTAATTTCAATTACAAATTCCATCCAAAAAGGAGAATTTCAGAAAGTTTCTATAGTAACATAGCGATTTTCACGTGAAATAGTCGGTTATGCTACCCACATTCTCTATACCTGATGCCTATATGTTGTCATTATCAAACGCCAGACTTCATCGAATTGAAGGTGAAACCTCCGCATTTCCCCCCGCCCGCTGATTTCCCCTCTGGATTAACATCCTTAGATTTTTGCTCCAACAGGTTCGCAGTAGATTCGTTAAATTGCTACATATACTAAAAAATCGACACACAAGATAGGTATGTGTAGAAATGAACATCTTCAGTCATTCAGGCACCTATCCTTGTGAACTTATTTGGGAGCCTCCTGTGTTATCCTTGTATGATTTGCGTGTAATTGACTTAATGATCCGAATGAAACACAATTAAGGGATTAAAGGCATTTGTAAACCTTTGAAAAGTTTGCTGTCTGTGGAGTTTTGCGGTATTAGTGAACGGGTTGGATTCACATGGAAACCATTTAGTTAGCACCTGTGTGTTACTCAATGGTTTTCAAAGCACTTTATAGTTCTGTTCACGTGAATGCCTAATAATAAATAAATGAGACTCACAAGGCTTTGGTAAATATATTCGAAAATATCAGTAGTGATCAACACAAAACTTTCCTCTGCATTGTAAAAATGTATTGTAATTTTTTCAAAATATCTAAATAACCGAGGGAAAACTGCAGGAAATTTTAGATCCTTTAAATTTTGTTATATTTTTTCATAACAGTGCATAGTTTTTGAGAAATTTTTAAAAAACTTAATTTTTTCAAATATCTTGAGAAACGTTAAATACACAAAAAAAAAAGAAAATTTTATACCCTTTTCTGAAATATTCAAAATATATGCGTTTTGATTTGAGTCACAACTTTCGAAGAAATAGAAAATCTTTTAAAAATGGGTTTCGGACAGGCACAAATTTCCTCTGAAATCATCAAAAATCAATTTTTCATTGCCAAACAAAATGGATTTTCATGACATCGTCTACGATTTACATACAAATCGTATTGTAATATAAAGATAACCTAAAATGTTACATATATGAATTAATAAAATTTCGTAATTGAGTCACGAAAGGATTATTGGCTCTTTTTTCTCCACATTTCCACCGATGCGACATGCCGAACGTCATTAAGACGTCAAACAGACGGACTAAAAGAAAATTTCTTGGAAGAAAATACTGTAACCTTTCGGTGCCTTGTACTGTCTTGGTTATCGCAATCGCGTCTGCCGTCGTGTAATTGAAGAAATGTTAATGACGACTCAAAATGATGAAAGGCACTTTCTAATATAATTATAACATTTTTAATATAGGTCAAGGGTTCACATAAATATTCTTGCAAATATGTTTGGAAATATTTTCTCAATGGTAATAGGATAGCCAAATATAATCATGTCTGCATGCTTTGTTTTGCGTATCTTCAGAATATCGTCCTTAGGTCTATGAATGGATAAAACGTAATCTCAGACATATATATATCAATTAGAGACTAAAGTGGTTTGGGGTAAAAAGTTTGTCACTGATGTTTACGGGAAAGGATATTTCTTCATTATCCCCAAGGAAAATCCGTAATTGCAAGCATGTGCGTTGGAAATCTTAATATCCTTCTGTCTGGGAAGAACTTAATTTACATAATGTTCGCCATTAGTTCGTATTTCAAAACTAATACAGTTTTCATAAAAATATACGCATCAAAAAATATTCCTTACTCTTGTATCAGTTTTCTTACAATAAAAATTTGGTTTATTTTAAAATTTTCAGTTAAAATAAAATATACGATAAAAATAATAATAAAAAACTTTAAAGTACTTGTAGATGATTAAGTTTATATTCTCTGTGCTTCATTTGCGACCGAATTTGTCCATTTCCAACCCCTATGAGCAAAAATGTGCTAGCATTCGCTCCCATTATTCAACTGTGTTGCTAAACGTTTCAAGAACTGAGAAAAACTTTTTTATAGTACTTGTTGCTCTTTGGAACAATTGAAACCGAGTTGTGTCGAGCATTTCAAGAACTACGTACGATTCAAGGCAGCTAAAGTGAAAAATTTAAAACGTATATTGCTAGGAGCTATGGATCAGGTAACAATCTCTTGGTTGTCCAAGAACATTGGCAGAGAACTCAAAGGATTTTAATGGTCTGCTGGTCGGGGTAAAAGAAAATTCTTATTTATTCTTCAACCCCCGTTGGTTTAAACATTCTATGAAGTCAGCTGGGATATCGATCTTATGTTGGTTGTGAATCCACTCAGAAACCCTCGGGGAATCATTAAACGATGTCTCGACTTTGTGAAATTTTGTAAAATAACAAGTTTGGTTTGTAACTTTATGATGTGACATGAAATAGCGTAAAAAGGTTCTACGAGTAAATAAAAATATCAGTTGTGATTACCACAAAACTTTCCTCTGCAATATTTAGTTTCGGGAAAAAATATGTAAAAAAAATGTTTTTTCAAATATTTTGAGATCCGTTAAAAATATGTAAAACCCGTTACAGGAAAAAATGGAGGAAATTTTATTTTCTTTGAGTTTGGTTATATGCCAAAGGGCAGTTTGCGAGAAATTTTTCAAGAACCTTTTTTTTGCAATATGTGGAGATCCGTTAAAAATACGTGAAAACCGTTAAAGCAAAAAATGAAGAAAATTTTATATCCTTTAAATTTTGTTATACTCATTTTTTCCACATCAAAACCACATAGAATTCGCGATATTTTCAAAAAAAAACTATTTAAAAAAAAATGTATTGGAGGTACCCGTTATAGCTACCGTTACTTTTCCAAAAGTGGACAGAAAACTACAATTTTCAAAAAAAAAATTTTACAAAAAATTTCAAATCGCTAGGTCAACGCGTTCTCGAGTTATTTAAGATATGTAAAACGGACAGACAGACCGACAGATGCACGGACATTCTCGTAATTTTGTCTGAAAGGGATTTCCTACTGATCAGAAATTTTCTATCTCCCCCGTTCGCGAGTCGATCTCCATCATGAATACAATGCTTTCCTTGCATAGAAGAGGAAACTAAATATTTCAATTTATTTTAATTTGAAGAGAAAATGCTTTTGTAGTTTACAGATTTTGACTTAAGGTACATTAAATTTGGAGTATAGTCCCACCTTGTGTTTCACGGTTTGTGAGCTTTTTGAGTCCGTAAAATCCGATAACGATATTTTATTCAAGAAAAACCGAAAAAGGGGATCTATGGCGTCACTTTGACGAAGATCCGACCACTTGGTTCAAATTTTATAACACATCAATATGCACTCAGAAAAATGCCAGATCAACTTTTTGTCAGGTTAACTCTGACCTCTAGCTGGCTTACAGAGGTTTCCATTACATGACATTACATCCTCGAAATGCAGCTCCTAATGCCCTACTTCACTTGCTCGTGGCTTAATTTCAGAATTTCTCCGGCCACAGGTCAACACAAGTTTTACTTTCCCTCATGCAGGCGAACGCGCACCTCGCATAGGCTAAATTTTCCTGCCCGAGGCCAATTACGCCGTATGTAGGTCGTCGAGTTAGCCTCCATTTTTCTGAGTGTGAATTCTGTGTTCTTACGTAGAAACTAGTGAACATTTTCACATTTTTTTGAATAACACTGGTACTTGAATTGACTCGTTTTTCGTCCTTAATTCAGGAAATTTTCGCCGTTGTATTTAAACGACCGATTAGTTCCTCTAGTGTACAGGCTCTTACTACTTATTGAGTACAGGTTCTCTAATCAACGATTCTTTCTGACCCCTTTTGAAGATTTGTCACAGAAACATTATTTTTATCCTTATTGATTAATAAATGTTTATTTGACTGAAGTGGTTAAACTTTCCCACATCGCTAATACCTTCGATTGAAAAAATAATTATTGAAATCGATTTGGCACAACTCCATAACTAAGCATGTATGAAAATCCTTATTTTTATATATATCGGGTCTTTCAACAAGGACATAACAATTTTGTATTTAAATAAAACACAGAACAATTGAGATATCGGGCTGAAATTTATTCCAGGTGTAGTGGACATGTGACATTTGAGTATGAAATTCGATGTCGTTCAATGGCCACCGCGAGCACGTTTGCAGATTGATTCTTTGGAGCCAATTTTCCACCACTCTTCCATACATATCGGCCGGAACGTTGGCAATTTCGCGTTCGATATTGTTCCTGAGCTCCTCTAACATTGTTGGCAGAAACCAACGACTTAACATAATCCCATAAAAAGAATTCCAACGGCGTTAAATCGCATGAGCGAGGTGGCCATTCGACCGGACCATTTCTCGAGGTTACACGATTACCGAACTTCTCCTTCAATAGATCAATTGTTTGACCAGCTGTGTGGCATGTAAACCTAAAAAAAAACCTTAAAAATAAAAAATGTAAACCTTGACTGACGTTTTAGCATTGCCAGATCATAAAAAAAGTTTTAGGGTGCGTTTTTATTAAAATACAAAATTGTTATGTCCTTTCTTCAATGTTCTTTCACCTTTACTTCAATGTTTTCCGTTTAAATGGTCTACAGCAAACATTCTGCAAACATTCTTCATAATTTTAGGTGAATAATGAAATACAAGAATTATATTAAAATTCATGAATCTGAAAATCCTTGAAACACATTGTCGTATATTCAGGGTATTCACAATCCTCTTTTAAATTGCGGGTAATTTTACCGCTCGGTAATGCAGTCAAATTTAACAGATTTTTACCGAGACGATAATTTGGTTCATGTAAAAATGAATTACCGGATTCGGTAATTGTAGACATGCCTTGAGTCGTGTTTTCCGGCCCGGTTATTCGGTATCAAGAATCAACCGCGAGTGGCGCTAGTAATGTTTTTAGTTGTCAAATTTTCTCGCTGGTTATCTCATCGGACTGCAATTTTTTTCAATTTTGATAGCCGTTGCCACAATAGAAATTCAAAAGAATACATCAAACATGGATTTAAAGGTATGTGACATATTTTACAACCAAATTCGCAGTTCATGATTTGGTCACGTATCCAATAAAAGCGCTGTTCTCAAATCTGTGCTGTGGGATGTTCACAGCAGAATATTTTCAGTCTTTTAATATTAGCGAAAACACCGAATACCGAGGACTGTGAATACCCTGATTGATTAAATTTAATTACAAAAAACTTTCACAAAAAGTTTTTTGATTTATTTCGATTACGAATGGAATTTTCCATTACCAATGAAATTTTATTCTTTACTCTGTTCAAATATAATAATCATCGTATTTGATTTTTCTCTCAATATTATTATTTTCATACGACAGACGTTGCTTTTCCTCCAGTTTATAATTAAATTTATCCTGTCATGAGTAACGTTTGAAATCAGAACCAACTGACGATTAAAATACTTTCATTTTGTATTCGTTTAACAGTCGGCTAACTCATTCCAAATCGCTGTTTTTTTATTAATAAAAATAAGAAAATATCTTAGGATTCATTTTTCAGTTCATTCAAACACGATTTTCTTTTTCAGGTTAAATTGAGTTAGTGACGCCTGAAGGACTCTTATGGAATTCTTCGACTAAATTCGCGAGAGTATCCTTGCCAAGTGCTTGTTAAGTTGGGAAAATGTTATTTTTCGTGTGAAATAAATGCGAGGAGTTGAAAATAAGAAATGAAAATTTTGCAAAAGGGTGAAGGAAAATGTAAAAAAATAAATAAACCAGTGTTACTTTTTGTTGATTTTTTTACATTTTGAAGGACATCTTTTTATTTACGTCAACAGGTCATTTAAGGGAAACAACATAATTTAATGCGTATATGTAATTCTTAACATTTTTTTCATGGTATTTAGCACGCAATCCGTGGTTGGCCAATGAATGACGTTAGCTCTTTTTTTAGACCAGTTTTTTTTTGTTATTTTGCCGATGTTGATGATGATCTTTTGATGGCTTTTTAACCGCAACCGAAACCAACCGATTTTTTTTACTGCCATTAACTTTCGTGAAGGGCATTTGACTAGTTGTGAATGTCCTTTCCAATTTAAGGGAATTAGTAATTCACGGAGTTGATGAAATAGCCTTTCCACATATGCTTATTAGAGCATAGTATCTATTCAAGCGTTTTTTCGAAACGAATGGGAGAAAAACAGGTGAGTTGAACCAGGTTAAAGAAACTTTACGTAGATATTTTAATGTTTAATTTGATTGTCTTTTAATTGAGGTGGCTTTAATAATTTAATAATGCCAAAAGTCAAGGGAAGTCATTGTAAACTTGTTGATTTCTTTATGACAAAATGAAAAGTTTTGAGAATTAGTTGAATTTTTTAAAAAGATGTGTCGCTGAAATTGGTTAAAACATATTTTTGATAAAATTATTTAAAAAAAATTTTCCAATCCTAAAAAAATGTTTTTTGTGGCGTTGTCTTGATTTTGGGATTTGTTTTTTATGAATTTTCACTTATTTTTTCGTGTTATTTGTTTCTTTCAGGGCATGCCGAGGAAAATTGTTCGGAGCTGAATGTAAAATACTTCACGGTTATTTGAGGCCCCCATGATATTTGAAGGCTCTAAGTAGTCCAACCTTCTTCAACTCATGTCACAACTCAAAAGTTTTGAAAATGTTTGAGGCTCCTATATAATTTAATTGTTAAATGAGATTTCAAACACAACAAAAGAAGAATGCGCCGCAGGTGAAATTTTTTTGGCCAATGACTTTAGTCATACACGAAAATGCTACAAGCGAAGAGTATTATATATTTATATATTTTCTTTGTTTAAAAGCGACCGTTTTAGATTTTTTAAATGATTCGCGTGAAAATCTGAGTTTCAGTTTATTTGTCCTCGTAAACCTTAAAAATGCGTGGATGGATTTTCAAAAACATTTGACCATAAGTTACTATTAATGGGGATTAAAACACAAAACACAGGAGCAAAGAGTTTCCTGTTTAATTCCTTGCGAAGAACGATAAGCACTTATAAATCAAAAATCTGTAAATATCAATTTGTTGGTATTCAAAATCTTTTCATTGGCCGCAAAACTGTTTTGAAGAAATTTTGTTACAAATTTATTTAAAAAAAAAACAGTAATGTGAAATTATAGTTAAAGTTGTATTTTTTAAAATTTATTGTAGTCAACAATTAAAAAATTTAAACAAAACGCTTTGAAATCGAACTATTTTAAATAATTTACGACTACCAATGGCGCTAAGATTGGTAAATAAATCAATTTGATTAATACTGGGTTAAAATTTATGTAATTGCCTTTGTTAGCCGTTAATTAATTATATTTAGCAATTATGAAAATGTTAAAGTGCAAGTTTTTGCATGGAAAAATGTGACTTTGGCACGAAAGTGCATCAAATGGGGTTGAACTCGACTTCGCCATGAAAAATTGACTAGTGATATTCTTTTTAGTTTCACAATAAATTCCTCGCATTTTAGTTTTAAATAAATATGTTCTTAGACCGCGCCAAAGCATTAATTACACGTAACAAAGTCCAGTGTTAAGTTTGAATTAGGTTTAATTAAAAAATAATCATGCAATTAAGTAAAATGCATTGAATTGGTGATATCCCTTTCAGAATATCCCTTTCTCCGTCAGGATGTCACACATTTTTGTTGTTTCATTGTTAATGGCTTTTATGGAAATTAGTCGTGGAGCATATTTCCCGGAAAAGGACGTTCTATGTTTAGCTGAAACCTCCCACAGTTCTATCTATATCAAAGGCTTAACATCTTTTATGCGAAACGACGGCAGCGGTACAATTTGAATTGTATTTGCACATTTCCAGCAGGTTACGCTAGGACCGAGAAATACGCGAAGCGCCGCTGTTTTCATTGAGGGAAAATCCGGGGAAACTTTATCACTCGCATTCACTGAAAAGTGAGCGAGGAAAATGGCAAAATGTTTTTTTTTCTTTCATGCCACCGAAAAGGCTTCAATGGGTCGTGTAAGAGCTTTTCTTTTGCCACCTTTTATATCATGAATTCTACAGTTTTCTCGACGATGTCGGAAAATCGATTTTCCGTACAGCAAGGAAATGGAAATGTAAACCGTCATTTTTGCCGACGGTCGATGGAGTTTCTTGTGTTTTGAATAAAAGTAATAAAAGTAAACTGCAATATCGAAATGATTTTAATTTACCTTTAGAAATTGTCTCCTTCTGCACGATTTTCTCACAAGTGTTTCTGAAAATATTTCTTTCGTCACTTTAGCACACTTCAAACTTCACCTTTGATTGAAATTTTTGAAGCAACGGACACTTAACACGTATTTTTTTCTGATATTTTAATTGCAAAAAAAACTTATTTTCCCGTTGGATTTTACACTTGAGCCACGTGAGCTTTTTTCTCCCTGTAGCACCTGTACTATTTGGCTTCGAACGGAAAACTGAATATTTTTGTTGGTGCAAATTATGAATTTTCACTCTCGATTATTGCCTGTCACTTGCTAGAGTGTCCTTTTATGAAAATGAACCGAACTCGACCAAGTACTTTAATATACTGTGCAAAGCTGGCAGAGGACAGGACTTAATGCTATGCAGGTAAAATGGGAAAAGCTTTTTATGCCTCTATCCCGCCACAGTGTGAGAGACGCAAGGATAGCATTTCCAGGATATTATGTGAACGCGTAAGATTTGTAACGCCTGCGTAGCACCCGTTGACCACCCACAACTCAGTTACAATTGGCCCAAGCAGAGGGAATGAGACTGATGCCAACTATCGAGTTGAGACTGCAAAGGACATTTCCAGATTGTTTGAGGGGAGTGAAGGGCAGCGTGCAAGGACCAAGTAGTTATTGGATTGCTTGGCAGGGTTATTAGGACTCTACAGTTTCACTTCCACACATGTTCACTTCGCCCTCACATCGTGGGAAGCTTTTTTGGTTCTAATGACGAAAAGGGACTCTGAGCAAAAGGAAAATTTCAGTGATTCTAAAACTTTGTTCAGGAAGTTGGAAAGATTTCAGCAAAGGAAATTCATTCGTTCCATTGAAATGCCTCATTGTGTATGATGTGTGTGTGTGAGTTGATAACAATAAAAATATTTAGACTGTGACGGCAATCGCAGGGGAAAAGCGAAGAAGGTTTTATTTGACGACGATATATCAAATTTATCAAAGTGTTACTATTTCTTCTTGTCGAATTGTTTGTTTGTTTGTTTGTTCAATGGTTTTGTTATACATTCTTAAACTTTTTGATGTATTTTCCATTTTCTTTGTGGCTAAAATTTTGTTTGTCCTTTACAGAAATTGTGCGGAGATTACTCTTACTTTTTAGAAAAAAAAGTACAAATGCATATTGAAAGGATGTAGGATGAAATCCAAGAGAAAAGAATTTGATTTTTTGAAAATTGATATTGGATCATTCAAGTTCAGAAAGGTAAAATGACTTTAGCAGGCAATATGTTTATGTCTGTAGGTGGTATTTTTACATGCTTTTAAATTTAACAATCATTTAATTTCATCATTTTTCAATTTTTACATGTATTTTGAAGTTCTAAAGCAAGCAGGCAAAATGATTCGTAAAAGTGTTAACTTAGAAAGATTTAACTAAAAATTTTTTTTGTCAAAAGTTTTAAAAAGCTATTATTTTTTTTTATAAAAATGCACAGAATTATTTCTGAAAACTCTTCGGTCTTTCAAATTTATATTTAGATTTAGTTGGGAATTAAATACTTAGAAAACAATCCAATTTCAACTTTACCAAAATCTTTTTTTTAATAAAAAAAGCATTTTTTGAAAAATGTTATAAAAAAATCTAGTCAGTGAGTATCGGAAATAGAAGCGAGATAAAAGCACGAAGAAAACAAAAAAAATCTCCAATATCTATATTTATGAATATTTTTTCAAGGCCTTTTTTTAAGACCAAACACGGTGGATATTTCGTTCGTATAATTTCATTTTGTTGTTTTCGAAATTCGAAACAGACGAACAGACAAACCGACAAACAGGCAACACAGACAACGATTTTCTAACAAGTGTTTCTGAAAATTTTTCTTGTTTGTCTATCTATCTCTGAAATAGATAGACAAACAAACACAGAAAAATCGAGGTTTCTAAACCGGCGTAAAAGAAAAAAATTAGCCAAAAATTCCAACTGCACAGGAAAAACGTGAATTTTTTATAGATTAAACCTTAGAAACAAACGCTGTAAAATTTCTTGGTAAGAAAAGCGATTTAAAAAACAACTTTAACCAAAAAATTTTAAAGAACAAAAAAAATGTCTGAAAATATCCTATAATATAATACGAGGAAAGTCTGTCTGTCTGTCTGTCTGTCTGCACAAACGATCTCGAAAACCCGCCTAACGGTTTTCACGAAACTTGGGGGTTAGGGATTTTCGGGGACAAGAAATCGATCTAGATAGGTCTCACCCCCGAGGAGATTCCCGTTCGATACCCCTCGCCTGTTATCTTCGAATTGGGTGATCCGATCTTAATGAAACTTAACAGTATTACTAAGGGGGCTAAGGGCTTTCGATTTTCCCACTACAAACCTGACTTTTCCACTACAAACCTGATGTTTTTATATAAAAAAATCAACATTATACCCAATTATATTCGTCATATGAAGTTTAATTATGTAAGAAAGGTGTCGTCTCACCGTTAGGTGGATTAGACTGTGTTTTTCTAATATATTGCGTGTTTTTTTCTAACAGAGGTGAGACCTATCGATCTAGATTTCAGCAAAAGGACGACCTTGAGGTGGCCGAGCATGGCTCGGTTTTCACTTAGAACAAAAAATTTGTGCCACGAAAATTGCCTTTATTATATATTTATTATATTTAATAAAGGCATTTTTCATATTTTCAGGCATTTTCATATGATTTTTTTGCCGTCGGGAAAAATATAAGAGAAAAGATTTATTTCTAATCGAGATGCGCTTTATAGAAAAGTTATTTGCGATAAAACTGCGTCAAAACTTTTTTCTCTTTTTCAAGCAAATTAATTTTTATCTTTAAGCTTTTAGATTGACGCAAGCAACGCAACCCACATGTTAAAATTAGCTTTCTGATACCAAATAGAGTCATGTTTAATTTTATATCCTTCCAACGTACTTAAATGTGTCAATTTGAACAGTAGTAAAACGACAAAGAAAACTTTTAAATTTATCATGTTTTCTTGACAACAAACAATGTTTATTTAATTTTATTTTCATTTATTCTCCGGATGACAAAATCATTGAAAGAACATTTTTTTAAATATACCTAATTAAAATTGCAAAAGTCAAAAGTAATTTGTAGTCGTTAGGAAAATAATAAATGGACTTGTTAGCATAGAAAGTGAAAATATATTTCAACTTTGTCGGAAATGTGAGCTTTACTTCGAGATATGTATTTCCTTTCTTGAAATCATAAAAGTTTCCTTTTCTTTTATATCTACTATTTAAATTCTATTGAAATTTTATTCCGACCAAATTGTTTTTGTAATCCTTTTCTATTTTCCTCGGTTCTATTTTCCCAGTTTTTCCTTTTTTCTCTCGAACTTTTCGTGTCACGAGTAATTTTGCTGAACGAAAGACACAGTTATCCACTTAGTTGTCCACCAACTGGAGAAGATGAAATCGTGGAAAACTCCATGTCCGGCTTAGTATCATTTTAACAAAAGCGAAAGGTTAAACAAAAGAATCTCATGTTGTCTTTGGTAGTCGTATTTATCTAGTTTTTCCCAGGTGGAGTTCACTGAAAATAGATATCTACCTGAAATGAATGAAAAGTCCCCCATAGGATCCGGTAATGTTAGCCAAAAGTATACTAATGGCTGTGAGGGTGGAATTTAATTAAAATCATGGAAACATTTCTCATGATAGTGGTGCCAAAATGACCTTAAACTACGTGTTTTTTTTTGCCAATAGAGCATTTGGTATTATGAAGAGAATTTCAAAACTACGTTTCAAAAGTAGGGTGACCATATGTCCCAGACTGGCCGGGATAGTCCAGGCGTTCCGAAAGTTAAACTTTTGTGCTGGATTTTTTAATTTGATGTTATAAGCGCAGGAAAAACGATTAATAGATATGCAATAAATACTCGACTACGGATGGCAGTTGTTGTAAATTACATTTTTTTACGTCTGCGGCGCATTTTTTCAAAGGATTTTCACATGTATCTCAAAAGATTTGGCTGGCGACACATTTCTCTTTATGGACATTTCCATAATTTCCGTTGCGATAATTCATGGAACATAAAACGCGCGGAAAATTAAGTTATTTTTTTCTTTGGATTTTGATTTAAATCATTGCGCCGCATTCTCCTTAAAAAAATTGTGTTTTATTTAAATGAAGTTTTTTTTTTCAAAATAAAATTTGTTATTTCTTTTGTGTTCCGTTTCAGTCATCCTTCCATAGATTGACTCAAAGAAATTATGGTCACCTTATTTAAAAGGAAACACCGACTTTGCGAAATTATTTCCAAAAGTGGCAAAGTTTGCGAGATTCTAGGAGTTATTTTTATTTAAATTTTAATTTTCAGCATTCCAAACTTGGCGGTTTTTGTTTCAAAAGTAATTTCAAATGTAAGTTTTAATGTTTATATTGCACTCGAAAAAACTTTTTTAATTAATTCTGGATGTGAAAATTGTAGAAAAAACGATGCAACTAAAGATACGTTCGTGCTTTCCGCATTTAGTAGCATAAAAAACAATCATTTTGAATGAACTACAAGAAGAAAGTTTCACTTAATTTTAGAACTCACATCCATCTAACATATACATATGTAATGTTTCGACTTTGAATTTTCTTAAATGGCAACTTAATGCCTAATAAGAAAAGTATATTTGTTTATGTGTGGGTTTCAGATGAATTTTCGGGGAAATATTAACGTCTGTTTTGTTGCTATGATTTCATATGAAAATTAATACCACCGAGGCTGTAACTAATATTTGCAATGTAAACAATTTAATTAATTTCATTATTTGTTTTTTCATTTCGTTCCTCTGTTTATGAGAAATATAATTTAACAAATTTCGCAGTTTAATGGCTCTAGTGATCAATCTTACATGTACTATAAGTAAACTCATTATGTCGTCATTAATGTTTTTCTTCTCCTCGGGTTTGACTTTTATGTACGCCTCAGTTTAACATTAAGCTGCTCATAAATTATCCGGTGAAATAATGGATTTAGGTGGTTTTTATGTAAGTGTCAATTAAAGGATGCTTTACGTAATAGCAAAATTATCGATTTGAAATCTTTTGGAAATTAAAAACCGAAAATTGATATATCGTGTTATCGTGAAGCATTTAAATTGAGTTTTGCACTTGAATGAAATTTAAATTTTCGTATTTCAAAAGTAGTATGCAATTTAAAATGACTGAAAAATGCGCTGCAGGGTAAATTGTATTCAAAAAGATGCGCTATATATAGGGTGGCTATAGCTCACGGATTGGTCGGCATAGTCCAGGATTTAGGGATTTTCTCGATGCCTCAAAAATGTTGCAATCTCTGCCATCGTTGGTAACTTTTAAGAGCCTATGCTGTAGATGAGAAGAAAATTGTATGAAAATTGGCAATTTGTGGAGCCCACAGAACGATTTAACCTATTGCATTCCAGAAACTAACATTCCACTGTTGAAAAGTATTTATAAATGCGCCGCAGGCGATTTTTTCAAGTAAAATGCTCCGGGGCAGTAATTTCTGAGGAAACTGTACCACAGGCGAACATTTTTGGGCAATTTTTTTTAGTAACTAAGAATTTTTAACAATAGAATGCATAATTCCGGGACAAAAGTTGAGTTTTCGGAACGCCGGAGCAGCATAACTAAATCCGGCATTGTACCGGTCGTTCCGGGATGTATAGTCTACCTATTTATAGACAAAGACCGATTTTATTCTAGTTTCGTCAGTTTAGAAAACGGAAAAATTTTGTTAACAAACGTTTTAAGGGTTTTCCTTCAAGGGTCTAAAATCTTAAATTTGATTAAAAAAAAATTTCGCATGGTTTTATCTTATCTTCAATTTTGATTCCATAAAGCATAATTTGAAGCTTTTCTCAAAAAATTCCTCCAAAATTCCTCCACTTCTCTGGCGAAAATTCCTTAATCAAATTTATTGAAAATTCATAAAGATATTTACGAGGTAACATTAACGATAAGTGCTCATAAATAAATTTAAATCTATAATAAACGGTATATAATAAAACTTCCATAAAAGCTTGTAAATAAAATTTTGTTGGAGACCGTTTGGGAATTGCAACCAGAAAATGCAATTTACACTTTCCACAAAAGAGTTAATTGTAGCCGAGGAAGAAAGATAAATTTTGTCGGTTGGAATTCTCGTTTCGCAAAGATCGTTAACTTAATAAACTCATAGTACTTGTGTATATAGGAGATAAACATCAGATATTTCAGAGATACGTAAATATTTTCAGACTAAAAAAGGTTGTGGGAAAATTTCCCGTAATGGTGTGGGGGAAATACCATTAGCCATGCTAAATTATCGTTTAGGACTTAATTTATGGCTCGATTCACATGTTTTAACCATTTCACCAGAACCCCCTCTCACTTATATTTCCTTACAGGATTACATCTTTTCAGGCCTCTTTTAATGTGTAAAACACTGAGAAAAGCTTTATACAACACCCACTCACAAACAGTCCCATTAAAATCGCTAGCCCCAGCCAGGATGGAAAATTCTACTGGTTAACATTATTTTAGTTAGACTGTTTGTTTGGAAAAGACAAATCACATCCGAGGGTTGGTTGGGAAATTTTGAAATTTACAACGATTTCCCATTTTAAGCCCTGTCGTTGCTACAATCGAATTTTCACCTGCCTAATGTGTCCACCATCATTGCCCTTCCCCACCATCGTGTGTAATACATTCTTGTAAAATTCTGCCAAGGATTTACTTGTGACTGCAAAGAGGATATTTTTAGAGGGATTTTTTCTACAGAATGGGATGAAAACAAACGACGAATGAATTTCCTAATGGATACGCTCTCACCAAGGATTTTTTTTTTCGTTTTAGGAAAAGAAAACTCTGACAGAGTTTCTTCAAGTTTTCCACGAAAATTATGGGGGTTAAGATGCGGTAAAAAGTTAAGATATCCAGCAAGTTTCCAAAGACGAAGCTAGCAAGCCGAAGAATTTCGGTAGTAATCCGTTTGCGGATTTTACGATTACCCAAGTCATCTAGTTTGACGTCTTTATGAAAAGGACGAGCCGAATTTACTTTGGAAAAACTAAACATAGGTAGGAAAAATAGGAAAAATGCTTGTTTTTTTGTACATCGCATGACTTTATGTTTGCGTGTAGGAGGGCAGGTTTAAAAGTTTTTTGTTTGGTAAAGAAAACACATGATGTTTGCCCAACTTTTTGTTTTTTGGTCGTTTATACGACATAACTGATGATTTCATCTAAATCGGTCGATATAAATTGCGATATTTTTATGGCCTGCCATTGAAATGTCCCACAGAGACCGCATTTGTCAGATTTTTTTTATATTTTGGGCAAAAATGCTGAGAAAATATATCGGCAAGTTTAATTTTAATGGCAGGTCATAAAAAATCACAATTTATGTCTAATGGAGATCAAAAATCAGTTAAAATTTTCTATTCGATTGTTTTCTTTTTCAATTATTTTTTGGGTTTTATTCTATTTATCTGCAAAGAGGAAAGAAAACAAGTCGGTAGAAATCAACTCTATTTCTTGTTCGGCTTGCAGCAGACTCGAAACTTTCCATGGTACCCTCGTGATACGGAGAACAAGATGGTGACTTGAGATTTGTATTAACGTCATGGTTTGTCTGCTAATAAAATCAAAGATTTTTTTCTCTGTCGGCCGTATATAGATTGGGGTTCCTGGCTTTAGCCCCGAAAAACGAAATCGACCGTAAAAGATTGTTCTGGCGAGATTTTCATTCGTTTTATTTTTATCAAGATTTTCTTAATGTTGTCGGATTTTTTCTACTCTCAATTTGCCGGCAGTTTGGTTTTCACTTGCTGAGATTTTCTATTTGGAATGGTTTTTTCTTTGTATTTTCCATGTGCCATTGTGGATGTCATTGGCAGTGGTACATCATCCTAGAAAACTTTGATTTGAAACTTTTTGGGGCTTGGACAAAAAGCTGTTTTATATTTAAGATACCTTGGCCACTGTAAATGTGTCAAGTGTGACTGAAACTTTTTGGGGAAGTGGAAATGATGTGAGACTAAAAGAAAGGAAGCACACAATGTGTGTACTGAGGGACATCTTAAAATGTTATTAAATATTTCTCTTCAATGGGATATTTTATTCTTAGAACGGTTTCCAGTTTATTTCAGAGTTCTTTATTTTTGAATTCTCGTATTTTGGAACGGAGATTGTATATTTAAAAGCTTTAATATTTGATTTTTATATGCTTTAAATTCAATTTAAATACGCCATTAGTAATTTTTCTGAGAGCAAAGGACGAAGGGAAGAGATAAAAAAAGTGCATACGATGTTTTTTTATATTCTCACGTAAAGGCTTCGCCCTAACGCGTTCGTTCGGGCCATTTCAGCAGTCCGAAAATTTTCTCGTAAGATGACTCATAGATTGGTAAAAACCGGGTCAAAATCCCATTAGTACCACAGAAAATAGCAGGAGAGGGGTTTTAGCAAAGAAGGGGGCAGGTTTAATTAGGAGAAAAATTTCTGCATGATGACAATATTCGTGATGAAAATAAAAACTGATTCAAAATTTATTTGATGGTCCTGGAAATTGCGGGGAGGGGATGAAACAGGAAATCTGTACAAAGCGGTTCACATTTCTTCACAGTTTTACGACTAAATGCCAAGACAAAATGGCCTAAATTTCGGGTTACCATATTTTTTTATCAGAATTCAGGGCAAAAAAAAAACACTGAACAAGGTTAAGCGTTGCCCGCGGCAATAACTATTGCTCTGGTTTCTAACTCTTGTCCCAAAAATTGAGCTTGTGTCACATTTTATGGTACCATTTTTCTTTAAAGTACTGAACAAAGTTCGCCATGGATTAAATTTGTAGAAAGAAATAACTCATAATCGAACATTTTAAAATAAAATGCGCCGCAGGTGATTTGTTATAAAACAAAAACACACTTGAGGCAGAAACCCTATAAAAAACTGCTTTTAAAGAAACTTTCAGATTTCGAGAGTAAATGGTAAAACATGGGACAAAAATTTAGTTTTTGGGACCAGGAGATCGTGCCTAAATCCGGGATTGTCTCACCCAATTCAGGATTGTTCCACCCATTTCGGGAAATATGATCACACTTCCCAAAAATGATCCAGAATAATTTTCTTTAATAAACATAAGAAAAGCGCAAACAGGGTTTGACGATTGGTACCTGGAACTACCAACTGGAGTTTTTTAATAAAAATTTGGCTGAGATTTGTAGGATTTTTACTTAGGAGGACTTTTAAGAACACAGTCTTGCAGAAGACCCATCTAAAGTCCACGGTTGAAACCAGCTTCTGAAATATCTTTCTAAGTGATTGAAATGAAATACATAAATTTAACATCTATAATTGTATATTAGTAAACAATTTTTCAGTAAAATTTTAACATAGAAAAATTCAACAAAAAATTTCATGTATTTTTCTTGTCAACATTTTTTTTTTCATTTTCATATTTCACCTTTTTTTGCGTTCAAAAATAACAAAAACACTTAATTGGTACTAAACATTTAATATACAATACTTAATATTAAATATTTTAATAAATAAGGGAAATAAAAAGATAAATAGAATAATAAGGACGAAAGATAAAATGATAAAATCGTGTTAATGAAATTAAATTTAAAACCTAATATGAGTTTAGAAAATATAAAGATGAGAATTTTATACACAAAGAAACCATTTCAAGTGTTTATCCCTAAAGCTTTTAATCTCGCAGCTCAACTGAATACATTTTCTCGTTTTCTGTATTCAATTTGCTTGAGTAAAGAAGGCACTAACCATTTATAACGAGGATAAGTTTATCCTAATGTAAGTAAAATAATAAATAAATTAACTAACTATGGAGAATGACATAAAGTAGGCGATAATATAATAAATAAATTACTTTAACATACCACATTCATTCACTGAAATTTAAATAAACTTTTTGTACAATACAAAAGATATGAAAAATAAATAAATAAATAAAAAAAACTAATTATTAATATCATTTACACATCAAAGAACTTTTTAAATTTCCCTACAGAATAATTTCATTCAGTTTTTTTTGTTGTTGTTATTTCCCCTATAGCTGGAAGACAAGGAATTTTAAGAGAGCAGCAGCACACTTTGACCGTCATTATTACAAATTTTCCTCATTTTCCACGCTTTCAATTTAGACTTTTGGCTAAACATCAAAATAATATCAGAACGGGATTATGTCCTTATGGCTAGAGTTTTTATCATTTTAATGTTGTTTTTGTTTGTTGTTTGCTCTTTTACACATTTTATAGTGACTCATATTATTTAATTCCTGTGATGCTTCTTAACCATGGCTTATAGAACGTCGTTCTCATATAAACACCTGGCAGGTAAGGTGCTGCACATTTAATACCATGTGAGACGGTTCCAGCCAATTCCCAACGGCCATCTTCACGTTGGAGTACTAAAGGTCCACCACTGTCACCCTGAAAATAAGAGAATAATTGTAAAAAAATGTATTTAAAAACACACATTAAAAAATGAAAATTTTCATCCGTGTGCCTGTCGGTCTGTCTGCCTTCTATCCGCCTATCTGTCGGTCCGTCGGTCTGTCTGTGCGTAAACACTATAGCTTTAGGAAGTATTGAGCAATTTTCTCGAAAACGGTGAGTTGTATTTGAAAAAGACAGACACCAACTAATTTTTACTTTCCTCTTCTATAGGGGGAAAGTATTGTATTCATGACGGAGACCGACTCGCGAATGGGGGCAGACAGAAAATTTCTGATCAGTTCGAAATTCGTCTCAGGCAAACTTATGAGGAAGTCCGTGCATTTGTCGGTCGGTCTGTCCGTTTTACGTATCTTAAATAATTCGAGAACGCATTGAACATTTTTACATATTTTTTCCGAAACTAAATACTACAGGGGCAAGTTTTGTGTTGATCACAATTGATATTTACATATTAGTATAATGATTTATCAATTTTTCCAATTTCTTTACCATTATTGACTTTTAAATATATTTCTTCAATGTTAAAAATTCAACCCTCGAAGTAAAATAAAAAAAATCAATTTTCTTGATCAACTAAGGTTACAAAATAATGTATATTTAAAAAGCACTTACTTATGTAATTTGATGAAAACTCACCCGAAAGTAAATTTCGTGCATCAGAATCTTTAAATTCGCCGGAAAGATTAAACACATAAATCAATGAAGTATTTCGAATGTCGTTAATATTAAATTTCGATTACAGACACAATAGCTATTATGGCATTTAAATGACTTGGAAATTCTTAAAGCTTTTTACAAAAAAAGCAAAAAAATTAAATAAATGACGCCATAAGAATAAATGCCGGGAAATGAGATTTCATATTAAGTCGGGAAACTTTTCTTTTGCCATTACAGACTGATAAACAAAGGAAAATAAAGTTGAGTTGTTAGAATTTCTTTGCGCGTGCAAAAGTTCACCTTGGATAAATTTTCAAAAAAAAAAAAGTTCCGCGAGTCGCTTTTCGCACATAAATTTTTCTATCGCCCCAGGAAATTTTTGTATCGCGAAAATACTGGGATATTTTGTGTATCTATAGGTTATAAAACAGAAAAGTTGATGCCAACTGATATGAGTATGTGGCAGAGACGTTATTCTATATCACATTGTGTAATTTTTCAAATTTATTTCAACCCTGCGAGGTTTTTTGCAGAGTGAATCCTTTTGAAATGAAACGGGTAACAAAATCAAATCATTTATCATGTGGGAACTGGAATTGGATTTCCTGAAAATGACGCATTATAAGAATGTGAATCCACTTACATGTGCTGTTTATGGTTAGAAATGTAATTTCATTGTTGCGATTTCGAAAATGTTGCAATTTATTTGTAATTAGAGTGTGATCTGTGCGTCATTTGGAAATATGAAGAACCTTTAGTTGGTGATAAACAATAAAAAAAAAAAAACAATTCATTAAGTGTGTTTACCATAATTAAATGGAATTACAAAATTAGTTAGCCAACGATTTAATTGGAAATTGGAAAACCTTAATTATGTCGTAAAATAAAGGATATCTGGTGTCCTGGGGAATCACAAAGGTTGGGCATACTTATTGACATGTTGAAATGTAAATCAATCTTTGAACGGTTTTTGTAGGATGTCCAAAATGTAGGCGGAATTGTTTTAAAATTACTATAGTTGAGTTAGTGTTGATAAAATAATTGGGTAATTCCATTATTATAAATGTTTTTTATTGCACGAAACTTTTAGCGGTCACTAAGTAGAGTTTGCAAGCTCTCTTTTTTGCTTGAAATTCGATCGCTAATTATATTAAGTAGTCGCTAGAAATTGGATGAAATCCGCCATTAGGGATAGTATGGTCTGATTGGATTTTGACGTATAGATCGGTTATGTAAAACCATATTCTAAACACATTTCACCACTATAAATTATTCAATACGACTTCACTCAGAAAAATGGAGGCTAACTCGACGACCTACATACGGCGTAATTGGCCTCGGGCAGGCGCGCGTTCGCCTGCATGTGGGCAAGTAAACCTGAGTTGACCTGTGGTCGGAGAAATTCTGAAATTAAGCCACCAGCAGGTGAAGTAGGGCATTGGGAGCTGCACGAGTTGACCTTAGATAGGTTAACTCTGACCGCTAGCTGGCTTACAGACACCTCTGTAAGGTCAGAGTTAACCTGACAAAAAGTTGACCTGGACATTTTTCTGAGTGTACGTTAAAAAATTTCGCCTGCGGCTTATATTAATTATTTGTTTTTATTCGAATTCGATTCATCGTCCCAGTTATGTATTATTTTCTAGAAAAAAACACGATTTTTTAATATCTCTGTTTTTTTTTCGTGTGCAGCATTTGCTTGTGTAAGTAAACCTTTTTTATTGTATAACAAATAAGATTAAAGTATTTGTTTGAAATTTTAAAATTTTTGTATAGAGAATTTATTCTTTCATTTAAGCCATTCTTCTTCCCCCACTGTACTTGGCACGAAATAAATATCGTAACCCTATGCAAATTCGTTATATAAAATGCACCTTCTAAATTTCAAATTTAGAACAATTTCAAGATTCTCGTGTGTCGCTGAAGAAACGAAAAAATAGAAATATTTTATTCTGATCCTTTTTAAGTAGGTACCATTTTTCCATATCGAGGTGGGATTTAACGCAATCATGATGTATTTTCAGAGTCATTTTTTCCCATTCATTTTGAAATAACGAAAAGATAACGAAGCCTCGGTCAAATTCACCTGCCTTGGATCGCATTCAGGTGAGCATTATTTAGGATATGATCCAAGGTCCTTTGTTTCTATTCGGAATTGGAATTATCCTGTTTTTGCTATGCTGGTAAATGCATTATCGGTTTTCTGCTGAAATGAAAAAGTGAAGAAACTCTTCCACACAAGAGCATCCGATACACCTGATTCAATTTTGTCTATGGACGTGGCTTTAATAATAAAGTGGGCACGTACGACTTTCAAAGAACGCCCGATTCCAACTTGAAAGCTTACACAGGGGTTGTTGGAGTTTTTTTTCTCGTCTTTGTCGTCGGTTCGCAACCCCATATTGACTTCTAAACTACGCGAATGGATGCAAGAAACCTTTTCCCCACTGCTCGTGTTGGTTGTCACAATATTTTTCCCCAAAATGGAAGCAGTGGGGGTTGTATAGTAGCACAAAATCAACCCCATTTCTTCCTGTGTTACGGTAGAGCCGGGATACAGAATGATTTAAGTGACCCGAGCTAGTCGAGTTGTTTTTAGAGTAGAGTAGCAGTCGTGGGCGATAACATCGAATTTCCGTTCGGGTCACGTATTTTCCTCGGTAAGTGTAACCTTTTTTTGGGGTTGCTTTATGCGGCTGGGATGGGTTTTTGTTGGTGTTTCCTGTGACGCCATACGGTTACGGGGTTTGACCCCACGACCAATCTCAAGAGGTCAGTTGCGGGATTGCACCGTAGTAGCAGTTGTTGTTTTACCTTTTCATGGCGTAGAAAAGTTTTTATGAGTTGAGATGTTGAACAGGAATTTGAATTTTTTCGGTTGAGTATTCAAATCACCTTAAGAGTATCAAGAACAAAGGCAAGGAGTGGAGAGCTGAACATTCAATCCACTGAGATTTTACTCCTTTGTCGTTGTTTTGTTCGTGTAGAATAAAAACTACTTAAGTTTTCCGAGCATGTAGACTGATGTTTTTTAAATAATTCAAAGTTTTATGGCATAATAAAGAGGCGAAAGTTTTTTTTTCTGGCTACGCGATGAGATTTAGAGAAATGTTTTTGAAAATTCGTGAAAATTTATTCGTTTAATGCAGATCTTTTAATTCTTGCGAAATTACGTTTGGTTGAATCCCTGGCGTGGCCCATTAGTTTTTAAATTAGACGTGGATTTAAAATTCCCGTTGGATGCAGTTTTAAATTTTACCATTATTTGAATAAAAAGTTGTTTAGAATATTCATTGACAAATTATTCGTTTTGAAATACCACCAGAGTAGTGGTTCCCAAATTGTTTAACCTTTTCGAAATTTTGAGTTATAAAAGAATCGGGCTATATTCGGCTATATTCGATAGATCATAAGGTTATTCTCAAGTAACACAAGACGGTGTGAAATGGACGCAGCGACCAAAGGGTCGAGACATTGGCGCAAGTTGAGGGCGCAACGCCCACTTTAAGATTGGGATTACGTTTGAACTTCCTCGACCAATGGGAACAAAACTTTTATGTTCCTAATAGTGGCGTCACTTGAAAATTCGACGAGTGGGATCGTCTTTCAGACATTTACTGTTTCTATCAATTACCAGTATAAACAACGCACCAAAAAGCAATTCTATTTGATATTATATCACATAATAAAATTATGACTCTACGAATCTTTTTATCAAAAAAGGTCAAAGGCATAATTTCTATAAAAAGCAAACGTCTATATTAGATTAGGTAAACAGATGATATTTACGACATCCCGGTAGGTATGTAAAAGTATGTATACCTAATCCATTTTCGAGGTACGTTAACTTTATAGTCATAAGATGTTAACCATTTTCTCGTCCCGTTAACCCCAGCATAAAAACGCAAAAGCCATTCATAACTTTTCATGACTTTTCCGATCACAATGACAAGCCGTATTTCAAATTTTCCTCATGATTTTAGTCATTTTTCCGCCAGGTTCTTTTATGTATTTTCACATTTAGTGAGTATACCCACTTCAGCACTTTACTTTTCCACAATTTTATTATCGTTGTGAAAAAAGGGAGCCATTTTACCTCTTGCGTGCTGTAATGTTGGTAATTCAATAAAAATTCGTTATTTAGTTATGGTGCGTGACAGTCTACTACTCAATTTCAATATTGTCATTACGATCATAACACTTTTGACTTTATTGCTCGGATAAGTATTATGATTTCTATAGAAAATTATATCAGAATATAATACAAAAATCATTGACATCATCATGACTATCGTAAGTGTTATATAGGATTTCCCAACATCATCGTTTAGAAATTGGGGACAGTGGAGAATTATTATTGAGTACATCTGTTAATCATAATGGAAAATCGAATAAATTTTATGAGTGCTTATTAAGACGATATATGGAATTATCTTTATATTATACCTACGCATTTGTACTCGTATGTACAAGCAAATATAGATTCGATGATCAATTCGAGATGGACATTTACGTCCACAAAAAAAAACACACCTCTCTATGTTAATAAATATAGATCCTACCGGAGAAATTGATGTCGAATTAATTTTTTCCCTGGTCCCTTTTCATCCACAAAATGAATGCCACGAGAACTAGGAAGGATGTGAGGTTAATTTGGTTTTGATCGATCAGACAAATTCGGCCTAATTTCGGTTTGTTGTCATTCTGTCGACTGTCATTAGACTCTAAGTGTCCATTGACGTAATAATGACGTCCTTATGGTGACATCAATTTTATTGAAGGAAAATATCTGTTACTGGTGTTTTCTATGATCTAATAATAATAATAATGGATGTTTATAGTATTAAAATTTTTATTTTAACTCAATTGTGATAAATTTCGAATTTCCGGTGTGCGTGGCTTTTGTGTCCACGTGTATCTGTCCATCGGTAATAGTTGTCGTTTCGTTGATTAATGTTAAGTCGATTTGTTCTTTGATAAACCCTTAAAAATCCTCATTCTTTTCTTATGGCTGCAAAATATTTTTTAGCACGAAATTTTCAAAGCAACATTTTTACATATAAGATGGGACAAACATTTTATTGCCACCATATTACAGTGGCGAATGCGTACTATGCGCACTATCCGGGATAAAAAATTAAAAAAATATTTAATGTCTTTAAATTTCTCGAAAAGAATGAAACAAGTCAAAGTGATGCCCTTTGGTTTCACCATACGGGTATAAAAACACATTGGAAGTGGGGATTTAAAAAAAAACTGCGCCACAGGCAAAATGCGCCGCAGACAAAATGCGTCGCAGGCAGAATGTACCGCAAACTATTTTATTTAAAAAAAATTTAGGCGGATCTATGAACTGAAAGTTAAATAATCAATTTCACTATTCAGCGGTGAAAAATTTCCTTTTGCATATAAAATACGAGACTGTAATTTTCACCACTTCCCCCTGCCTTCGTCACACTTTTTTGTGATATTTGTGAAAATCAACACTTCTTTCTTCCATAAAAGTGTAATATATTTATATGGACAGCCCCTTTGCAGTTGTCTCACCCAGAAAAAAATGAAACCTTCAGCAAACTTTTGGATAGCGAATGGCACTGCATTATACGATGCTGTTTTCCGTAAACCATTAGTTATTGTAAGTCAAAAATCACCAATAAATTCCAATTTATTCGATTCATTTAAAAGAAATAATTTTCAAAGCGCATCCACTGAAATGGAAAACTTTTCCCGTCTACATAAATTCTTAAAAATGCTTTATATATCTTGAAATTGACTTTTGATTACCTCACATGAATCCTTTTGTCCATTGGCATATCCGGCACACAGGAACGATGGCAGAATTTTCTTATTGTGTCCAGCCGTATGGAACATTTCCTGGCAAACACTGTTCTCGATAATCGGCACCTAAATTCCCAACATGACAACAAATGGAAATCGATTTAGAAAATGGACACAATAGAAAGAACAAAAAAAAACAATAGCGTAAACAAATAAAAAAGGAATATATTTTATTAACTGAAATGGTACTACGTAACAGACCTTGACTTCCTGTAGGACCGATGGTACTCCACCACCGTACTTGAGTCGCCCCCATCCGGTTACGGTCGCCATACGTCCGGTGAAGTCAATAACATCCGGTGGCATACAAATTGGTACTAAAAAGAAAATTAGGATGAACATCGATATGTGCGTCGCACAAAAAGAAAACACACAAATAAAAAATAAAAAAAAAAATAAATAGAAACAAAAGTAAAATAAAGTGCCCCGAATTGGGACCAATGGATGATTTATTTTTGGACTTCTACACGAGCACAAAATAAGGGATGATTCTGCAGTGTGGCTGTTGTTTTTTTTTTGCTGAATAGAGAAAGCCGATTGATCCATATTTCCTCATTCTCGCCTCTGCATTTTCCTTATATGAGGATTTTTATGGATTTACAACTGGATATGGGTTTCCCCAAGTGGACGCTTATGGGAATTCTTAATGGATGTTGATTTATTGAGATTAGGTCTTTTTTGGATTTTTTTCTTCTCGATTTTCTCATCCCCTAAAGTACTTACTTCAAGCCGCAGAGTATCAAGTGAAAAGCTTGCTGTTCAATGAATCCACAGCACGCATAAACAAAAAACCAAGGGTCGTTGACTTTTCAACTTTCTCAATGGGGTTGGGCGGTATACGAGGCTCCGTAAATGTGGCTAGATTGTGTTTTCAGCTTCTGACATGCACAACTCAAGTCTAATGTTTCAAAATTTTACCTGGGGGTAATATGAAAACTTCTTGAAGGACCTACTACGCGACTTGAAATCGCCTTTTGAATGATTAATTTTTTTCCGAGGGATTAATTTGAAAAAGTTTTACAGACAATTTCAATACAAACAATTTTTTTTAATGTGTTTCGGGGGTTGCAAAAGCGACTCGCTTTAAATCAATTTTTGAAATGTTGATAAAAATTTATGGTACCGCGTATAGACCTGACATTTCAATAAATATCGTGGCTTTTCTCTTATGTGATGACGGGTAAATATAAATTATGGTTTTTCCAATTTGATATATGGATGAAAAATCAAAATGATGGCGTTTTTCTTTTAAAGTGGTCATTTATCATTGCTATATGCTCTCGTCGATACTGAGAGGGTGTTTATTGAGTTATTGAATTTCAACTGTCTGTACTTTTGAAGTGTGATAAATTCGATCCTTTTGAGTGGAAATTTGCTACAAATATAATATTTTCCATACAGTGTTGTTTTTTATGAATTTGCATTTATTGACGTTATTGGTACATAAGTTTTTTTTTAATTGAAATCGCTTTAGGGGAAATATTTGCCGTATTTAGCAACAAAAAAATATCAATTTCAATCAACACAAAACTTTCCTCTGTAATATTTAGTTTCAGAAAAATGATGTGAAAAATAATATTTTTCATATATCTCAAGAACCGTTAAAGATACGTAAAAAGCGTTAAAGAAAAAAAGTGCAGAAAAATTTATTTTCTGTGAATTTGGTTATATGCATTTTTTCCGCAAGGGAAGTTTCCGAGGAATTTTCAAGAAACTTTTTTTTTGAAATATTTTGAGAGCCGCTGGAAATACGTGAAAACCGTCAAAGCAAAAAATGTAGAAAATTTGATATTCTTTAAATTTTGTTGTATTCATTTTTCCCAAAACCTCATAATTTTCGAGAAATTCTTAAAAATCGGTGTTTTTTAAAATTGTATGGGAGGTGGTACCTGTTTTAGCTACCATTACTATTCCAAAAGTTGATAAAAAACCACGATTTTCATAGAATTCGTTCATAAAAAAATTTCAAGTTGCTAGCTCAGTGCGATCACGAGTTATTGAAGGTGCGTAAAATGGATAGACTTACAGACCGAAAGACAGATGAGCGGAAATCCTCATGATTTTGCCTGAAACGGATATCGTTCTGATCAGAATGTTTCTATCTGCCCCCGTTCTCGAATCGATCTCCGACATGAGTACAATACTTTCCCTCTATACCATTTTCCTTGCAATGATAATAGAGGTCAAAGTTACGGTGCTTAGGTTAAGGTAATAGGATTTCACTTCTTTACTACGAATCCATGTACACCAGTCATCATCGAAAAAATACTCCGGAGGAGCCGACGCCCCCCTCCCCCGGTATTGCGGGCATATGCTTCCGCTAATTACGCTACTGGGCGTTATAGTAGTTTTAGTAGTTTTTAGCAGTTTCGAATCCATTCCCCTTTCCCCTCTTATAAGATTTTTGAATGCCCTACGTCACATTACCGAATATCCCCTCCCCAGCCCCTCCGCTAAATATGTAAAGTGTTTTATGGACAGTCCTTTAAAATAATTCAAAATTGTTTTTTTTATGTTTTTGCCTTCTAGGGATAAATTCAAATAGTTTCTTTACTTATTAAATGTTAAACAAACATAAACTCAAATACAAAACTTCTGTTTCAAAAATGTAAAAGGAAGAAATCGATAAACTAAAAGTTCAAATGTTGTTATAACTTAAGCTCCTTTATATTTGTATAAGTCTTAAAAATCAACATAAATCGAAATTAGAAGGAAGCAAACAAAACGTTCGTCCTATCTAAATAGCAATGTGAAAATAAATATCGTAAATTGTGAGATATTTTACTTGTTTTCTACGACAGGATAAACAATCAATTGATTAATATTTGCCATTTTCCAGGAAATTCTCTCCAATTGTAATCATCTTAAAACAAATTACAAACAAAAATATCTCCATCAGAAGACATTTGGAATATACTTGAATATCGAGCTCGTGTTACGAAGGGACAACTTTTATTGTTATCCTTGAATTCCCAGCAATCTCCTACTTCATTTTTGTGGAACAAACATTGAGAGATCGGAAAATATTTTAAGAAAACAATAAACATTCAATGTTTATCGATTAGTGAATTACAATTAGATTCCCTTCAATACATTCAAACACCTGAAATCGAAAAGGTAGGAAAAACTCAAAATACAGGGATGACAAGTTTTCCATCCGACACAGTATTTTCTTAGAATCTCGGGATAGAAATAGGTCATGGTTGATTGAATTTGTCCCACTTTTAGGTAGTTTGAAAGCCCTTTCGAGTTTGGGCTGCAAATATAGTGGCCACAAAATCCTGAAAAGTTACACACGAGGTGAAAAGTTCAATGTCTCGAAGGATTACTGGAAAACATCGTCATCTCCTTGACACCGAATGTATCCTGTTGCGCGGCGCTATATTCCAATCATTCCATTGTATTCTATTCCATTCCATTCCCTTGACACACTTTCGCTCGGGTGCGACATTTTCGACGAAAACTCACCGATATGCGTGTCGTAGTGTATGGCACTTTCAAGTTCAAGGAGGGCAAGGTCATTCTCAAAGGTGGCTGCGTCGTATTGTCGATGGACAATTACTCGCTTCACGTTCTTTGTGACGGAACGTTTCGCTTCTAAATCTCCAGAAATATCGAATTCTCCAAAGACAGCAACAAGCGATGCCAGGAATCTGTTGAAAGAAACTCATTAACAATTAAAAAAACATACCATTAAAAAAGGATTCAAAATCTGGGTCGTGCAAGGACACATTTTCTAAACGTACCCTGGCTGACAATGTGCAGCTGTTATCACGTATTTATTGGTGATGAGAACGCCGCCGCATTTGTTCTTGGTGAAGAGCCCTAGCCAGGTTGATTCGCGGACAAGCACTTGCCAAGGCCATTCGCCAAAAGTGGCTCCTTTGCCACCAACAATCCTACCAGATTTCACATGCGGTCGAATACCGCATCCTGTATGCGAGAATGCAAAGAATAAAAATGTTAAGAAATCGTTTTGTCTTGGTGAAAATTTAGTGCAAAAACTCACGAAATCTTCTTTCATTCTCGCTGGAGTTGGCTGCCTCTTCTGGCTCCCCGCCGCTGGTAGTTTCTTCCTCGCTAGCGTTTTCCTCCTGATTTTCCTCGTCGATGATTTCGTCCTGTTGAACTGTCGTGGTTTGTACTTTCCGTGTTGGTTTCGTGGTGGGTCGTCGTGTTGTGCTGGTTTTCGTTGTTGCAGGACGCTTGGTGGTGGGGGTTGTTGGCCTCCGCGTTGCTGGAGTCCTTTTTGTTGTTGCAGTAGTCGCTTTTCGCGTTGGCGTTGGTCTGGACGGAGTCGGTCGGGACGCGGATGCGGGTCTTACAGGAGTTGGTCTTGTTGCACCTCCACCTGCGCCTCCTACGCCCCCCGCCCCACCTGTTCCTGGCGAACCAGGTGCACCTGGACTTCCCCCCACCCCACCGGCCCCTCCTGCTCCTCCGCTACCAGGTCGACGCGTTGTAGTTCGTGGGGGCGGTCTTGCAGTTACTGTCTGTCTGCTTGGTGTAACGCGCTTCGTCGTTGTGGCGGGCCGACGTGTAGTCTGAGGTCGAAGGGTAGTCACTTGTGCTCCTGGATCGTTCTGTGCATTCGAATGGGAGATATTTCGTTCCTCTATGATATCGGCGAGCTCGTCGAAATTACCCTGAAGCGATTCAACGATTTTACTAACCAGCGTGTTCATTTTATCCTTGAGCACGTCGTCCTCAACGAACGCCGGCGTCGAAATGTCGAAATCGTTGGTCACGGAACTGGAAGTGGCTGACATATTCAAATTGGGATTCCGAACCGGTGGGAAATTAACGAAATCATTCGGCGATGTGTAAATTTCCTCCTCGATGTTGTCGGGATACATGGACGCTGTTGGAACGTTGAACGCGGGATAGGATGGGGTCGGACCGTAGTAACCGGGGAAGGATGGGCGATCATCTCCTGGGGCTGCTGTGAAAAGCGAATCGGTAATGAATTGGTCGTATGATGGCGGTCTATCGGTAATCGTGGTTCCGTAATATCCTGGATCATCAAAATCGTTAGAGATGACTGGTGGTAGGTTGATGTATTCCTGCGTCGTGCTCATGAAGCCCGGCGGCCGTTGGGTAACAACAGGACTGTAAATATACGAAGTGCTGGGAAGTTTGGGATTCACCGAATTCACCGAATTCATGGGAGTGGTATATTGGGTGGTTGTCGGTGGTCGCTGGGTCCATGAGCTTGACGTCATCATTATTTTGACAGTTGGCTTGGGAGTGATGATGACTGTTGGTGAAGGTCTTTGCGTTCCAGAAATTTGCACATAGCTCGGCTCCTGTTCAATTGGCTTCGACTGTACGACATGTTCGACGCCAATTTTCTGTGTAGTGCTGCTTGGATATTCCGAAGGTTGTCCGTATGAGGAAAGAAACACTGATGGGGTTGTCCCGTAACCATCGAGATCGATTTTGTTGGCGGCAGTGTGAGAGGGAGAGCTTCCGTAAGACGTTGTTGCTGTCGGTCTCGGGGTTGATGGTCCTGTGACGTAGCTCGTCGATGGGAGTTTCTGCGTTGGCCCGGTTACGTAGCTAATGGTGCCTGAAGGTTTGCTCGTCTTGATTGGTACTCGAGTAATTGGACGTCTTGTTGGCGTTATAATGATTTCATTATCGTTGGCTCCGGAAGGTCGAACGGGTCGTGGCCTTTGTTTAGTCGTCGTTGGCTTCCTGGTCGTTGTTGTTGTTGTGGTGGTTGATGTCGAGAAAGTGGAAGAGGAAGGCGTAAGATAATTCGTTGTCGGTCGATGTGTTGAAGTTCCATAGTCCTCTACAAAAGGTGGTCGCCTGGTCGTCGATGGCAGATACCCAGCGTTCTTGTCCAGCGATATCGAACCATACCCAGTCGGTTGACTAGAGAAACTGGGTACCCGGGTAGCGGCGGGGGGTCGATGGGTAGTCACTACTCCCGCCATAAGTGGACTATCCGTAGTTACATAGAAATCACTTGACCCATATTTGTCGTAATCAATTGAGTTTGTGCTGAGAGCTGGTCTCTGTGTAACATACGAGGATGCCACTCCATAGGTCACTTGAGCAGGACTTTTCGTTGAGGATTCCGTGTCGTATGCCGGCCCATGTTTCGTGTCGTTCAACATAAGCATTATCGATTCAATGGACTCAATGTCATTAGAAGTCATGGTTGGTTTCTTGATTGGTTTATCCTTGTTGATTGTTGGCACCAGAACGTATTTCTCGTCGCCCTTCTCCGAGGTAGTTGCAGTCGGCGCGGTGGCTGCAGTAGGCTTTGGTCTGAAGACTGGTTTTCTTGGGGGTGGTTTTTTCGTAGTAGTTGTTGTTCCTGGAGGCGTTGATTTCGTGGGGGCTGGAACATAAACAGTCGACGGTCCGTAGCCATCTGAAAACTCCAAATCATCCTCAATTAGAACGGAATCCGCCGAAGGATGCGTTATGTCACTGTGAGTGAATTGCGTGTTGAATTGTTCATCTAACGAGGGATGATCGAATATCTGCGGCAATCCGTCATCAGATAAAACATTCGGTCCAGGAGTTTTCTGCACAATAACGGCATCATCGCCGTAAGTCGTACCGAATGGGTCTGGAGTATTGAACAGACTTGGCAATTCCGAACTGTAACTCACGCCTTGCGGAGGCTGAGTTGGTTGCGTAAAGTAGGAGCTCTGATCGAAATGATTTGTGGCTGGAGAGGAAACTATTACGGATTCGTCCTGTACATAGAATTGATTATTTTTAGTATCCTCAACGATAGTGTTTTCATTCGAGATGTAAACACTCCCCTCGCCCAAATCACTGTCGACTTCATTTTCGCTGTCGTAATACGGATTGCTCGCTGGCCTGTTTGTTGTTGTTGTAGGTCGCCTCTGACCTTGGGAAGGCGGTCGAGAAGGTCGTTTCGGCCTCGATTCTTGGCTTGTTTGTTGACTGCCGTATGTTTCGTAGGCGGCTGCTAAATTTGATGGAATTTGTGGTGTGTTCTGTTGGATCAAACTGCTTTCAACCACTTCGGGAACTTGGCAGCAAGCGCCAAAGAGGAACCTAGAATTTTACGAAAATTTGGTAACTTTTTTTTAAATTCTTTGAACAGAAATTACCCATCCATACAAGCTCCTACAACCTCCCCTTGCCGTTGGGCGCATTCGTGGTTAAACATGCATATCGTTGGGCCATTTGATCTGGGATCCGATCTTGGCAACGTTTTTGACGCTCTGCAATATTTTGGTGTTATCCGGTAGCCACCAAATAATTTCCGGGGCCCTGAAATTCGAAAAAAACTTTTAGTCTTAAAAAATCTACAAAGTTACAAGTGAAACTAGGTTTTCTAACATTGAAAAAATTGACGACGTAATATACGACGTAATAAACAAAAGTTTAATTTTTGCACTTACTACGAGAGCAAGTTTTAACCCATTAACGACTAACGTTGCATATATGCAACGCAAGTCTATTCTATTTTAAAAGGGTTGTCAAAAATTTTTATGCGTTACAGTTATTAAGCGGGCGGCAAAAATACCAAGCAGAAGTGACATATAAACAAAAAAAAATATGATTGCGCCAGTCAGTTAGAAATTTTTAGTCAGCACGCGAGATTTATTTTTTGTGAAATGGAAAACAAAGTGGAAAAATTGAAATGGCAAGTATACGTAGGTGGGTGTCAATTTTTTTTATGTTTCGGTAAGTAATGTGATGAAAATTTTTGTGCAGTATAGTTTATAATTATCAATAGAATATAAATGTTTTCTTTTGGTTTGAACATGTGAAACGTTATGTGGTGTTTAGGGCTGTTTCCAGTCGGCGTTGCATATATGCAACGTTAGTCCTAATACGGCACAACTTGATCGTGAGTATTTTTACATATATTTCATTTTTCAGATTTATGACTGCTGGGCAAGCTTGTGAGTACTATCGCTATCGTCGTCAGATGAAGAGGATTTAGATAGTGTGGTTGTAGAACCACCTGATGAAGATAGTGAATCAGGTGAAGACTCGGGAGAAGATGATGGAGGAGATCTAATGAGTAATGTTAGGCAACTAAAGGCTCCGTGCGAGATTATTTCACGCAATCAACAACAAGGAGGTGATCCTGATCGAATTGGTGATCCCGATGAACATATCGGAATGTACCTGCAAGATACACTGGACAATTCTTACCAAAATTTGAAAATGGATATGTTAGAAACTACAACTGCTTCGTCTTCAACATCAACTACTATCCCAACTGGTCTTTTTGATAACCGTGCCGAAACGTCAACGCCATTCTGAACCTACTGGACCTGTGGAACACGCCGAAGAATCTACCGGTGTGATCCAACCACACACACCCACAACCTCACCACGGTCTCCAGAATCTTTACCAATGTCATTCAAATTGTCAGAAGAAATCCGAATATCGAAAGGTGAAAAAACACCTGCGAAAATATCAATGCGGATTCGACCCCTTAGAGAGCAACATCAACCAGGGAGCCTATTATGGAATACGATCGTAATCGTAACGATCGGAATTTGCCTGTTGTTGTTGGTATAAAACACTAACAACAACACACAATTTCTGATCGTTACGATTACGATCGTATTCCATAATAGGCCCCCAGCTGAAACTGTCCAAGAGCCGTCATATTCCGAAAGTGACCATGAGCCGATGAAAGCACCTCCAAATCGACGACGCAGAGCACGAGTATCAGCACAAAAACCATCATCACAACCAAAACCGAAACCCCAAAATAGAATTAAAAAATATATTGAATTGCAAAAGAAACGAGAAACAAAAATAAAAAAACCGCGTGGTTGGGTTGAACCAGATGAAGAACAATTCCTGAGAAGGTTTCCACCAAGGCCGCCTAAGAGCTGTAAGGATGTGGCTCCACATCAACAGTTTGAGAAGTTTTTTAACGATGAAATATTACAATTGCTATCATTTTCAAAAACTATCATTTTCTAGCAATAAATTAGTTTTTGTGCCTGTTTTTTGAACATTTATTTTATTTTGTCTCTCGGGCATAATCAATTTAAAAAAATGTCTGCCTGAATTAAATCTAAAAAAAGTTTCGGATTGTATACGTTTTTTTTATTTTCATTTTTAAATAAAAATCAAATTTAAGACCATAAAGAATGAGTTTTTTTGAATTTTCGACTTATACAATATTAGGACTAACGTTGCATATATGCAACACTCTGACCTGCCCAAACGGGTCAAGCAAAAAAGAAAAAAAAAATTTTCTTGGTTCGTGTGACCCACAGAGGCATGCTCCCGAAATTTCAGCCCAAAAAATCAATTTTTGGGATTCGGTCGTTAATGGGTTAAGGGGCAGAAAGGGTGTATGGTCACCCTAGATATAACTCTACTTTTTCTGATCCACTCAAAATTCACACGCTTCATAATTTATATTTCTAGTAGATTACTAAGCCTTTAAAATTATTAAGTATTTTACAAGGTATATAAAATACATTTCAAACTGGAATTCCTGTATACTGAAATCACGATTTTTTTCCTTCACAATTCTCTCTTAATTATTTCCGAACCCCACATTTTTTTATTGTTTATTGAATAATCAAAAAAAGTATTAAAACCCGCCATAATTTTTTTAAAGGTTTTATCAAAATCTGAGAGTAGCTAATTTTATGCTGTCCAAATGTTGCAACCATTCTCGTCTTACTGTTATAATGTTTGAATACTTTTCACATCTTGCATAAGAGGTTTGCAATTCTGGAATTAAATGTGCCACTCTCAGACACACATTAATTCTTGGAATATTAATTGTGTTAAAAACAACAACCAGTTTCATTTTGTTGATTTCTTAATGAAATTATAAGAAACAGGTTCTAGTTGGTTGTAATTTTATTAATTTATTTAAAAAAAAGACATCTATGAATAAATTGTATCTAAATGTTGTTGATTTTTAGCCTTATTGTTTAAAAATAAATCCTTAAAAATAACTGACAGGTCGGGGTCCTAATATCAGGTAGCAATCGGAAATTTGTAAAAATTTGATGTGCTTTTAAGATAATATTTCACAAGAAAATTTGTCTCATGATTTTTTTATCCGCTTTGAAAATAGAAACGTAAAACGTGTAAGTGTCGAAAATTTATTTTTCTTGAAGATAACAAAAGAATTTCACTTCTCGGTGGCAGTACTTGGCCCAAGTAAAAAATGCTCAGGTACCCGCAATTAGATACAAGATACAAGTAATGGATAAATAAAAGAAATAAGCGAAATTGCCTCCGGCTGAGTAGACATTATTAGATACCAAATAAAATTTCAGTGAAAGTGAAACATTTCGGCGAATTATAGGACCGGAAATTTCAAACCAAAAGTCGAAAGAATTTAAACGATGTCCAAAAAAAAAACTACAAAGTGATTTTCTATAATTTGGGCCAATCAGATTCTCTGACGTGGTTTCTTATGACGTGAATGCAGTTTCTCTTTGATTTTTTCATATATATTTATTATTATTTACATATTAAATAAATAGTTATATTAGTATTATTAATAAAGTTTTTACTGCTAATTTTTGTGACACACAAACATTTTTTTGTTGTGCATCATGAGGTCATTCTAACACTTTTTCTATTATGGCCGTGAGAATAATTTATTCTTGATTTGATCAATATTTTGAATGGTCAAATTATCTTTTTCACATCAAAATTTTGTAAAAAAAAAATATTGAAAGTTGATTTTATGAGAAAAAAACACCTTTTTGGAAGTTTCAATTCAACTGCGTTCAAATCTTCAGTTTTTTTTGTTTTGAATTAGAATTTTAAGTAAAGTGACTATTCGTCCCGGATTCGCCGGTGGAGTCCAAGATTCGACAGTATAGTTCCGGATTTCGGCAGTTGTCCTGTCGTCCAGGAATCTAAACTTTTGTCTGGGATTATTCAATTCAGTCTTCAAATCGAAAATTTTCGCCTGCACCGCGGTTTTTTCATAGGTTTATATCTCCATCGTGTCTTTATTTTAAAAACATCGCCTGCGGCTCATTTTTCTATAAAATTTTTCATTTCTCTCTAATTTGGCTTCTCTTTAGACGTGGGGGAAGGAGGGGCTTCAAAAGCTTTGAACTATCGTAACGTATTTTCTGGATAGGCTTTAATTTGTCCTTTCAAAATATAATTTTTGTGTCCATCTAAGTGTTCTACACAATAATTTTCGATTTATATTTCAATAAGCAACATTGAACTTGAGAATTCAAAATATACTTAAACCAATTACATCATTATCAATTTTTGATTACAAGGCTATAATTTTGTAGCTGCCCTGTGAACACGCCTTAGTTTTCCTTCAAGGTATTCAAGGATACCGAAGGAAGTGGTAATAGTTTATGATTTATTCGTATTAACAAATCATATCAGCAATTAAAATCATTTTTACATCGCTTTTTGATATAATTTATTAATAATACACGATTTTGATGGACTATTAGATTAATTTGGATCATTTATCGCTTTCGATTTTCACTAAACCACATGAGAAGCCACAACTTTCCCGCCCATTTCAATGCAAGTGACGAAGGGAAAAATGCTATTTAGTGTGAACACAAGCAATTACTAACTATTAGTAATATTTTGTTTAGTAATTCTAGAAGCTATCGATGAGAGTTTCAGCGATCGATGCCAATGAATGCATCAGCGGGAAAAGTGAGTCAGAAGGTGTTTCTTGGGTGACCCATTTTCCGCACCAAAGGAAATTCATTTGATCTGATTATCATCAAGTTTGACGGCATAAATGTTTATCGAGTGCAGGAAATGATTTCAATTCCAATCGATATGAAAATATCTAATATTAATATCATTTTGTTGCATTTGAAAACTAGAACAATATTAATGGAAGTTGAGAAATCAAAACACGATCGATCTAAATTCAATCCATTCAGAAATTCAGTCCGTAGTCTTTTCTTCAGTTTTGCGTTAATTTTAAAATGAAGAAAGAAAAAAAAATGCTCTAACAAAAAAGAAGGTAAACACGGAGAATTAGAGACATTTACGGAAGAAAACCACAATTCAAGCATTTTAAAACCTATGAGAGTGGCACAGCAGACCAGCGAAATTATGCTCGAGTATGCATCGGAATGAGGAATATTATGGGACCTAGTGTGCACTTCTAGATTTTAGCATTGTCTCACCTGTAGAGGTTGGCTTATAGCTGACAGACAAAATAGCGAAAATCTAGAAAACTCAGCCAAAGCGCTTGATTTTTCGCAGACATAAGAAGGAAAAACGCCAAGATTTAGATCTTTTTTAGTCAAATCGAGTGACAGTCGATGTCACCAGACGAAAAGTCTGTTTAGAATTTTCAAAGAGTATTAGTGGTAGATTGTGTCGTTATCCATAGTAATGACATTTCAAAGTCAACATTGACAATTATCCGTGACGCACGTCACTTTTTTGACCCACTGACGGATTAAACTTCGAAGAGATAGAAAGCATAGATAGAATAAATAAATTATAATTTATGTGTCAATGTCAAATGCTGATGTCAGGATTTATTTGGGATTGGAGAGTTTGAAACGGAATAATTTGGTGTAACTCACTGGGGGTAATTATTCCAAATTGAACCAAATTTTTTATTTGAAATTGAATTAATTTTGTAAATAATATTGACAACATGTCTTTTGTTACAAGGTCACTGCGTCGCGTAGTAAAGATTTTAAAAGTCCTGTCATTATTATGTTTTGTTTTTTAATAGGATTTTTAGGTAAACATTTTATTTACACATTTTCACCGTCTGACAGGCCACGAAACATCCTTCTTAGCGCTATTTCCCTCGAAAACGGTAAGTCGGATTGAAAAATTGACAAAAATAAAATGTGTTTAGAATAGGAGTTTACATAACTCACCCATACATCAAACTCCAGTTGAACCAATACTTCCCCCCTCTCCCATACAAAAGGATTTGAAAAAAAAAAGTTCTTCTGTAAAGTATTTGAAGATTGGCACCTGGAAACTATAGCTGTTCTTATGTCTTTTCATATGGTTTAAGAGTGATTTTCGTAGATGTTACGTAATAAAATTCCTCTCCAGTATTTTGTGGGAAACCCCCTCACCTGTTATCTCCCAAATCATAACACTTATTAGAACATATTTACGCTGTGATGCACTTTACACACAGCCCTATCACTTTTAACTAAGAAAAAACTCCGATACGCTAGGTTTTGTTTTTTCGGACGTCGCCCCTTTTTGCATTATCTCACTTTTTTCGCAATATTGAATGGGTTTTCACATTACCGGTCGCCAAAATACCGTCAATACCAAGAATACTTCCTTAATTTAATTTATAATAATTCCAAAATATAATTTAAAATATTATCTCTATTTTATTCACTGACGACTCATAATTCTTCAAAAACTTTCATTGTCAAAAACGTATGAATCGTTATTAGGTCAAATCTCGCTAATTGGTAACCGCCATGTTTGTTTAATTACCGATTTTAGGTTATGTCATCAGTGCCAAATATGGTCTAGTAGGTACCCGATGATACAAATTGTGTATCTATTATAGATATGTACATTGAAGAGACAGAGTTATCAGGTATCATCACCAAATTAACATTATCTACATATGGACCGACCATCCATTCATTTCAGTTACATTTGTGTTATTCTGAACAAACAACTTATATGGCTGGCGCTGAATATGCGACGATGACGGCAAAAGTTGTACGCGTCTGATGTGTGTATCTATTTCAATTGCATGCAACTGTATTTGTCCCAGTTTACATTTAGCGTTCGTTTCGATGAAGAATTTAGGACATAACGGGTCTTCGATATGTTATGTTTGGATCGTTGGCTCGCGAACGCAGACATTAACGTAAACTTGAAGACGGGAGGAAAGGTAAGGTAGCGGTTCGATATACACATATGTTTGTATTTATTTTATACGTCGCTTTTCCGTCTACTGTCGTGTGTAGGACGAGTGAAGAAGAATCGCTTTTTTCACTGCTCCAATCGAATGGACAGACGAAACTTAGTTGGTTGGGACCCATACTATTTAACTTAACTTGCCTACCTGGAGCCACTCATTTGAAGGTAATATCGATATACGAGTACAGAACATAACCTACACTTATATCATCATATATGCATAATTTATCGGCTGAAACTGTTATGGGCCACTGGAGAAGAGTGAAACACGACTAGGAAGACATTGCGAAGATGACAAGGTATGACGATGGTTAAAAAAGAAGTCAAAATGATTATGAATGAAACCAGTTTTAAAGTTGATGTGACAGATTTTTTTTTGTTGTTGTTGCTGAATTTGCAAGCCGGCTTTTACGGTCTTTTCCGATGCAGTTTTGATTGTGGTATTGCCAGATTGGAGGACACGTACACCAGCGGCCGCCGTGTACGTTTGTTTTGGTGGATTGTAATTTTTGAATTTGATTCTATTATTTTGTCCGGTGAAGTGGTGCTCAGTTCGGCTACCGAATTAAGAACCTTAGAACTTTCACTGATGATGATGTGCCGATTCGTGTCAAGTGGGTAATTTTAAGCGGACGTGGGTAATTTTCGAACAAGAAATAGACAAATATTTAAGTTTCACTTTCTTCGAGCTCCGGCGTGTGTTATTATTTTCGGTTTTTTTTTATTTTTTCGATTGTTATTGTGGAGTTCCCGGCTTAAGATAAATACTGGTATTAGATTTAGACATTTTATCAAAATTAATTTAAAGGAAGACTTTGTTTACAGTGGAAACTTCATGTAACCATATCGCTGGAGCAATGAAAAAAAATTTCGTCATATAGAGAATGATCGAATAAAATCAAAAAAAACGGTCATGTAAATAGAAACAAATACTTCGGACCAAAACTTCGGAAACTGTGCGCTTTTGAGCAAAAATGCATATAACCAAATTCAAAGAAAATGAAATTTCTTCCACTTGTACTTCTTCCTTTATCGGTTTTTACGTATCTTTAACGGGTCTCGATATAATATTTTTTTTGTTTTATTGTTTTAAAATTTGTAATATATTGGCGAAATTGGCTTTTTTGTAATTTAAATTAACTATTTTATTAATAACTAGCTTGCATACCCGTCGTTGCCGGGTTAAGTTTTTTTAAAATATTTTTTTTTTGTCTATGTTGAAGCTAAACTTCAGGCCAATCGGCTCGGTAGTTTCCCCGCGAAAGAGTAACATAGAGGGAAAACTAAGTTTCGAGATGCCTTTACCCCCTACCCTTACTCCTCCCCCCCTCCCCCTCGCGCTGCTTTTCCGTATGCCTATGTTGGAACCACAACTACCACAAACACTCATGCCAAATTTCAAGTCAATCGGTTCAGCCGTTTTTGCGTGAAAGAGGAACAGACAGACAGACAGACACCAACTCATTTTTATATATTAGTATGATATGATCTCAATTCCCCGTTATAAAATAGTTAAATTAACTATTTTTTTTTTCTACGTGTACAAATCCTTGACACATGTTGCTATTTGTGGGGCATTTTGGCTACGGGAATTTATTCTTATTCTGCGGAGCGCTATTTGGGAAGAAATTTTTAAGCCGTATGAAATTGTCCCACACTACCCGATTATAAAAAATATTTTAAATTTTCTGATAGTCAGAATTATTTTATAAACAGCAACGCAGTCTTGCATATTGGCACCGACGAGTCGTTAAAAATACCATCCAGCAACCACTCTACCTATGAGTATTTTATGCGAATGCTACAAAAATGCAACATACCACAACCGGAGCCAAAGATGTCTTCGGTTAAAGAGGATGAGAATATGGGTCACCGGAACAGAAGCAAAAACCCATCAAGCATATTCAGACTGCTTGCCTACCACCATGCAACTAAAATATTCAATGTTGGATGCTATTGAGATGGTGATATTATACCATAATGGATTGGTTTTCCAACATACATTTATAATATTTGTTTAGCATGCAAATTAATTTGTACTAATTATGGGAAATTCATCATTCAAAACGCATTTGCGGCCAATCTACCTACGGAACTTTTACGGCAGAATTTTACAACAGGTACAGCGTGAATTTTATATGAAAAGAATTTGTTATTGAATGGACGATGAAAGTAGTTGATGGAAATTTTCATTTGATCATCTCTACGATATAATTAAATAATATTAAATATTAGTAGCGTAATGGATTTCTCTAAAGATTTTTATGCATTGGCATGCAAATTGCGTGGTTAATTGCATAAAACTTCCATCATTCGCTTCCTGGGTTGACTCACTCAGAGTGTAATAAAATTAAGGAAAATCTCCTAAGCCATCTTACACACATTTCGTGAATTTCTCCAATGAAACACTTGACTTGGGTCGTTTTTTCACGATGGATTTTACAAGTTTCCAAGTCAAACTCGATTAGGTGTGATTATGTTGTATTTGCGCTCTTCTAAATCAACTACCGACAATCTAATATTCTTGATATGCCCAGGAAGTTCATTAAATTCGAATATTAGAAAACATGTATTTTTTTGCCGTTATAGTACATTAATCGTTTAACGCCAGTTGAGGTTAATTCGCACATGGTCCCGTAGACTGTAGTATCTCAAAATCGGCCATTTTGAGAAAAACGCATTCAAAGTTTTGATTTCAAAATAATTGTTTATGAATAATTGTTTTTTCTGTTGTCTGTACAGTAATATTTCAATTTATTACTCTTTTGATAATAATTTACAGATCATTTGCTTCATTTTTTTTTTTTTGCAATAATAAAAGATAGAGATAGGTTTGTTTTCCACAAAATCAATTTAAATTTTAAAAAATGGGAATTTAAAAAACCAAAAAAAAATAAATTTTAGGACTACGTTTACATTTAAATTTGTTTTTCATTTGATTCAGTCAATTTTCCTTTACATAATGGAATAATTACTCAAAAACACATTTTTTTGAGATACTACAGTCTACGGGACCATGTGCGAATTGAGCGTTAACGACTCACTTTTCTCATGTTATCGATAATCAATTAATCACGATTTTGGTTTGTTGAGAAATATTCTCGCCACCCGACACAGTGAGTTGTATGTTTTTCTTAATAATATGTGTTGTTGTTTTTTTTGGAGATTTTGTCGCTATGTTTGGTATGAAATATGATGACGATCCAGTCCAATGCTACGCCAATAAATTGTGTGAGTAATGGTTTTATGAAACCGTTTTTTTTTGTACATCCCATATGAAAAGCGTGAAAGTTTCTATTCGGTTTTGATGCTGATTGAACATTATACGATCTCATGACTGATGAATGGTTTTGATGCTGATTGAACATTATACGATCTCATGACTGATGATTGTACCATGAGCAAAAAAAAAAAAAAATAAGATAAGCTGTTTTTTTAAGATTTTGTCTTGATTTAACATTGGTTTGGGTGACTTAAGTTTTTGTTATAACAAATCTGTAACAGACTGTTAGACTTTTATAATGGCAGACTGTTAGACTTTTGTAATGGCAAATTAAATGAAAATCGAAGAAAGTTATAGTTTTTGCTTAAGAAGCTGTGATGTTAAATTTTTCAAATTTTAGGGAAAATCTATGGGCCAAACAAAAATTAATTTATGAAATTTTTTGCCTATAGCGCATTGTTTGATTTGTAGTTAACACGTTCGTGACATTTGCTTTTTCAACTTTTTTTACATTTGGACATCGTGTACCACGGGTGGTACACTAGCGATTTGTTTTCTGGCGGTTGTGCACTCAGAAAAATGTCAGGTCAACTTTTTGTCAGGTTAACTCTGACCTCTAGCTGGCTGACAGAGGTTTCCATTACATGACATTACATCCTCGAAATGCCTATCTAAGGTCAACTCGTGGCGCTCCCAATGCCCTACTTCACCTGCTTGTAGTTTAATTTCAGAATTTTTTCGGCCACAGGTCAACACAAGTTTTACTTTCCCTCATGCAGGCGAACGCGCGCCTCGCATAGGCTAAATTTTCCTGCCCGAGGCCAATTACGCCGTATGTACACTCTAGAAAATTTTATTGTAATTTTACCCCTATTATCGTAGGAAACCATTTTCCTACGATAATAGGGGTAAAATTACACCGAGTCGTAATGGCTTAAAAGCTATGCATTTTTACTCATTTTGTGGCGTACAAAAGCCTCTTTTACGGGGGAACTTTAAGCTAAATAAGAAGTAAAAGTACAATACTGGTGTAATTTTACGACATGGATGTTTAAAATTACCACATTTTTGTTGTAATTTTCCTCCTATTTGGTAGCAAAACCGCGTCTTAAAGGTGTAATTTTACGACATTTTTTGTTTAAAATTACACCGAAAATGGTATTAGAATTTCTCGGCTTATACGGTCTGCAAAAATAAAAATATCCAAATTTCCCGGGCATGTCTGCCATGTGGCAGGCGCCACACAGGATTTTGGTAGAGTAAAACTCGATTCGAGTATTTATACTCCGATGCCACAAACCTTATGCGAATTATAAGGTTAAGGTTAAATTGTCCGTACAATACTGCAAAAATACCCTGCGAGCGTGTTTTTACACCAAAATGAGAGTAAAAATACGAATATTGGTCGAAATTTTACGCAAGGTTTAAAATTACCCTATTTCTAGTGTAAGATTAATGTTTTTTGGGTGATTTTACAACTTAAATGGTGTGCGAGCTAAATTCTGATTTTTTTTCGAAATTTTACGACGTTTTTGCAAATTTACCCCGTTTTTACCCCATTTTTCGGTTTAAATTCAAATTCATTTTCTACAGTGTAGGTCGTCGAGTTAGCCTCCATTTTTCTGAGTGTGCCAGAAAAAAAACACAAAAACACAAGAAAACTACCACACTATTTACTCGCGCGGTTTTAAAAAAACTGTACATGTACCACCAGTGGTACACGATGTCACGAACGTGTTAAGGAACGTTTTTTTAAAATAACAAACAAGGAAAAAAATTCCATATTCCGAGATTTTTTGAAGTTTGATTTTCCTACAATTGGGGGAAAAACTGAACTTTAAATATTAAAAAATTAAAAAAAATTCGACAGATGATAATCTATTCTTTTTTCGAATAAAGGAATGCGAAAAAATACGACACACTCTTAGGGGGTTGGGGGATTTGTGTTTCACTAAAACTGCGTGTCTTAGACCGTTATCGAGATATACCGTTATTTACGTACATCTAGCGCAAAACCGCGTATTTTTTGAGATAATCTCTAAAAACTGTTATAAATAATAACTGTTTTTCTTTCGAAAATACGGTTTAAGATATTAAAATTCTCTAGATTTAGGCCGTTTACCGTAAATCGATATTTTTTTTACCGTTATTGAGATATTTTCAATAAAAGGTAATTAGATTTTTGCGAATGTCAGATTTTGTAAGAAAAAGAAATCATTAGGCGCATTCAGTGAACTGAGCCGCTCAGAAGTTTTTTGAGCAGCTCACTGGCTTAGTTACTGAATGCAACCGTTCTTTCTGAGCGGCTCAGCTTTTTTACTGAGCGACATTAAAGTACGCTCAGTTAGTGAGCGATGCGAAACGTCAAAAAATTTTATCCCGTTTTATCATAGATTAGAGAGTTACTATAGATGAGAAGAAAACACATTTTCCCATATATGGTACTTACGTAGAGTAAATAGCTGCGCTAGTGTAATATTTTCTGATGACATCGGAATTCCTTTTCACTCCTTCACGTTCAATTGGAATGCACAATTGACTCATACGACACAAACATATTACGCTTTGTTTACATTCGTCGATGGGAATCATTCGTAGGCGCACAGATTTTCCATTTTACTATTATTAATGTTTTTATAGCACGCAAAATGTCCGCGAAAAACTATGTGCAATGTATTGTTAGGGAATGCTCGGCGGACAGCAAAAAAAATCCCAAAATAAAGTTTTTTACACCATTTCTCACACAAAAGCAATTCATGTCTTTACGAAGCAAATGAAACAGATGCAAAGTACTCTTCTTCAGGAAAAAATTTCTTCCTCGTTTCTTATCTATACTAACTCTCTAATCTATGGTTTTATTAAAACTCAAGGCAATTTGACAGTTGATGGTTTTCGATAAGCATGCACTGAGCAGTGCGTTCGGGGTATGCTGAGCGGCTCAGCTGAGCGCTTTTTTAACAACGTTCACTCAATGCGCCCATTGTTTTATGTAAGCTATAATTTTACTTGAAGGATTGTAGTGTAAATTGCGCAGGAACGTAGATTTTTTATAAGAAAGTTGTTCACATTAGATATTTTTTTAGAAAGTCAGGTGGGCGGCAAATACAGGTTTGCGCAAAACACCGCTTCGCCTTAGGACGACCCTGATAATAAGCGACTGTCCGATAAGAAAAAAAATATGTCTTATATTTAAGAGCTTTATTAAAAAAAAATTTTTTAAGTCTGAAAAATAGACTTTACTATAAACTAGCATTGATGACTTTATGCGTTATTTTGTAAAAAAAATAAATGTTGGCTTAGAAGAGTTTTGGGAGACCAAAATTGGATAATTGTTAAAAGTGTGAACGTTTTCAATCTAATTCTTTTATTGGTCCGGATTTTTTCACTACTTTTGATTTATTTAAACGTTTTCTGGCGCTAAAACTACAGTCTCTTCGCATCAAAACATCGATTAAGACACACTTTGAAAGAAAGTATACAGAATTTCAATTCAATTTTATTAAAAGGGAAAGGTTACTACCTTGAAATTAGTAACTAAAGACTTAATTCCGCAGATAAGATCAATTTATCGCAAATAACTGTACCCAAGAAACCAGATTGCCAGCATAAATGCATGATAATCTCATCGATTTTCTTAATAATATTAATCTTATCTTAGCTGACGTATGATTTTTACCATGTAATATGGTAGCCGTATAGGGACTGCTGATCAACGTAATATAATGGCAATAACTACTGCACTTATAGATTGTTAGATACAGATTGATAGGACTCTTCAAATGTGGCGCTTAAACGTTAACCAACAAAATATCTCGGGATCTTCGCCCATAATAAGATAGTTGGGATGAATCAAGCGGACTTTATTCTTTCACGATTAAGAAATTGTATAGATTTTTTTTTAAAGATACGCGAGTTACAATAAATACGTTTCTGTCTGATGTCTAATACCGTTCTATGCAATTCACAAACTGTACCGTCTTGTGCCGCTGTTTTGTTGTCCATCAAACATCCATTCGTTCGGATTCTTATGTTTTATGCTTCCACATAGTGCCAGTGCTGCAAAGTCATGTTGGCTTCTTATTCAGTTTTTTTTTCTCTCTAATGCTTATTTTTTTATTTATTTTATTCAAAAAGATTTTTTTTCAGTATTCTTTGCGAGAATCGTAAAGCAAGGCAACATCAATCTGATGAAAAGATGAACATAATTTATGTTGAATGCTCTAAGCTTAAGAACGGAGAGGGTATACATGAAATTGCGGATGGGATGCTATACCGTGCCGTATCTTAGACAGAAAGATTCGTCTTCAGCATCCGTCTGAGTGTGCATACTGTATCTTTTACGTACGGGAAAGTCTCGAAAAGATTCGCTATTGTGACCAACTGTGATGGATTTCTTTATTCTAAACTTCCACAGGTAAGAATCCACACGAAGAAGATATAAAAGAAGGGCACGTGCTGCACGCTTTACGAGAGGAACATAATTTTTCGTTTTATGTGATAATTGCTGTAATAGCGAATGAAATTCAACACGTCTTGAGCAAATATGGATTTCGTTTTGCGTAAAATATTTCCAAGGAATTTCCTCATTTTGAAATTATATGAGATGTTCTTTTGTTCACTGAAGATCGTAAACTCATAATAATCGTCTTGTCTCTACTGTATTGACCATTGCGTGGCGTGAAGATTCTGGCAGTTAGCAATTAATTCGAGGCCAACGGGATGACTTTCGGAATTGTATCACTGGGGCAAATATGTCGAAAAATGTTATGCTGAATCATAAAATAAAATTAGGCGAGATAAATCAGGAAGCACTTAAATTGTTGACCTAATTGTTGATCGATATGTGATGTGGAACCAGTATCGATAAAGTTTCCTGTTTTTTTTTGCAATTTTTACACAATTTTTGATTTGGATCTCCATGAATTACTGTTTACAAGTTATTTCGGAAAATTGTTGGGGCGATTATCACCCAAAATTGATGAAATTGTAACTTTTGTAGTTTTCTTGAAAGTTCTGTAAATCCTGCAATCAATAACAAGTTTTGTGGGCTTGAAATGAGACTATGAATTATTAAAAAAAAAAACATTTATCTTAATATATTTTGCAAATCACCGCGAAAATAAGTTCTATTTAACCACTCTTTGATAGATCAACGTATAAAATGATAAGCAGTTAATTCAAAATGTTTTGCACCATTTCCTTATGCAACCAAAAACCAGTAATAATAATAAATAACTGCCAACAAACATGCTAACTTTTCGTATATTCTAAACCGCAAAGAGAGAAACATTTACCTAATCTTCCCAGGCTTTTGAATCTGCAACACGCTTAATTGCAGTAATAGGCGAATGAATGTTGGTACAAATAGATGGACGGAACTGGACACCTTCTTAGTTCAACATAACCAAACATAACTGACATGCAACTGAACCAGTCCAACCACAAGTGTAGAAATGCATCAGCCCGCATTACACCATCTGACACAATTATTTTCATGTTTTGTTATCGAACAAACCTAGACATGGTGGAAGAATTTCTTCAGGTTATCTCTAGATTGAGTCAAAAATAAAAACATTAGGAAGATTTGAAATTCGCGCTTATTCGATAGAAATGCGGAGAGAAAAAAAAACAGCAATATTCAGAGTGCAAGTTGGGCTTAAGTTATGTTAAACTCATATTAGGTATTTAGTATGATCTAAAAAAGAAACGATTATGTAGACGTAATGTTGATCACGTTATCCAAAATGCGGAACCAGTCTATACTTAACGACCCTAGCAGAAATTCTATGCAGCGATCGTGAGGGGAAAATACAGTGCGGAGATGATCAAATAAATCAATTCTGTTCCATATTTCCATATAAAAATATCGAAACTTCCTCTATTGGATGAACCTACCGCAGATAAATCCACCATAAATCCAGGCAGACATTTTTTTACATCGTATAAGATTGGCGGTATTTCGAATCTTGATTTAAATCCACCTGTAGCCAGATTTTCTTGCGATTGCAAAATATGTAGAATATCAAAGAGGTGTTATGTTGTGGTTCTCGTTTTTGTTCCATTTCTTGTGAAACTCGGTCTCGGTCTCATGTCGAAAAGAACGTATAGAAAAAAAACTTGTCACGCACATTTTCGTATTAAATTATGGGACCGCTTCAGAAGTGTCATGAAAAAGATAGTCTATAATTCAACAGGCATTTTAGATACTCATATTTTAAATAGTGGTAATAGTTTTTCCTCAACAAAAAACATTAATTCCCCTTAGTTTTGATATTTATGCAAGTTTTTATGCAAATATACAAAGTTCTTGCAGCTCCAGGGAGTCTGGCTGGAAAATTCAATTTCTGGCTGGGAAATTCAATTCCAGTGTTTGCTAGTTTTTATGCTAGACTGATTTGCTAAGGAGGTAAAGAGAACCAAGGTTGAATATTATTTGATTTATCGACAGATACGTCAATGTCTTTTCTGCTCATTTGTAGGTTTTGTCGTGTTTTCATACCGAGTGACCATTTCGAGATTTCGAGCAACTAAATTTAGTTTATTAAATTTCGTAATGAAGTTAACGGAAGTACTACTAGATAACAAACTATCTTTCACTTTAAATGTTTTCATTCACTTTTTAAAAACAATTGAAATAACAATTTTATGAGAGTGGGCAGAAAGCTTATGGAAGGTCATTTGGGCGGTAGAATTATGTTATTGTGTTTTCTTTTTGAAATCCTGCAAACACATATCTGTATAATTTCAAGAAGTTTAATTGCACTCCTGGACGGTTAAGGTTAGTTTAATGTTGTTTTCATTTCACGCAAAAATTGAACTAATAAGCTGTGTTGATATTACTCAGACTACTAATTTGTATTTTAAATTTCTTTTGACCAAAAAATGTGATGAGTTTAATTTGGGTGATTACCAGCTTTTACTAAGAAAGGTGTATTGCAATTATTTCCTCATTGCCACGAATTTTCAACTAATCAGCAAGATTTTGTGTTAAATTGAGAACCTGTAGATGTTTTAATTTTTATGATGTCCGTATTTGATGGTTTTAGCGTGGGCGTATATGAAAAATTCATTTTTCGTCTTAGGGGCCGTTTACACCTGACACTTTATTCCGCGAATTTTATTCTTCGACACTAACGGTTGTGAATAGGGTCATGAAATTCGTAGTAGAAAAAGAAATTTAAAGAACCATGCAGGAAATAGCGTTTTTCGTGCCCCTGGGTTAACTTCTGAACCCGTGTAGTTTTCACTTTGGTTGAGGACTTTTTGGAAAGGGCACAGTCTCTAGTTTCATCCATATATGGTTTCAAGAGCCACGGAATTGCAGGGGGGTGGTGAGGGGTTAACGAACTTTCTCGCGATTTTTCATATGATTTCTGCCATGATTTCTGTGAAAAATCACGAGAAAGTTCGTTAGCCCCTCTCCATCCCCCTGCAATTCGGTGGCTCTTGGAGCCATATATGGATGAAACTAGAGACTGTGCCCTTTCCAAAAAGTATTCAACCAGAGTGAAAACTACACGGGTTCAAAAGTTAGTTTAGAGGGGCAAAATCGTGCATTGTTTTTTGCGTAATAAAAAAAACAATTTTTTTCAATTCGTTTCGTAGGAAGTTCTGCATAACTTCCTGCCAAAATGTTTTTCGATTTTTCATTTTTACAACTTGTTTTCATTTTTCAAATTCGAAAAGCGTGCGACTTTCGAGAACAAAAATCAACACAAATTCCTAAAAAATGGCCATATTTTGGTTTTGAAACATTCTTTAACTTCTGTTAACTGTCAGCAACCATTAGTTTGAGAAAATTTTTAGTTCGATAAGGAAGTTAAAAAGTTGCTGTGGGACTTGTAATAAAACGAATGATTTCTGATAAATTTCTCCGCTTTTCTTTCGCACCTCCCTTATAAGACATCAACTGAGGCGTTAAAAGCTAGAGTGGACCAACCCACATAATCGAGTTTTTGAAGCTTTTCTACTCTGTACTATTATTGACTGAAAATTTTTGGAAAAAAAAATTTGTGGTCTTTATTACTCAATGTTGAAACGTTTTTTGGTGCATCCAAACATTTTTGTCTAAAAACTCACTCGCAATAGTGATTCAACCACAAAAAATTCACGATTTCGACACGTGGGTTGGTCCACTCTAGCTTTTAACGCCTCAACTAAAATTTCGGATAAAAAAATAAGAGTTTTCCATAGAGTAGGTACCTACTTCAGAAAATTAAAAATTATAATAAGTCGCTATTTTTTTTGAAAGGATTTTTGACGAATGCAGATCAGATTTTTAAACATATTCTTTTAAAAACAAATGTCAATTAGAAAAAATTAATTAAAAAGTGTATAAAATTTTCAGTTATTGCCACGAGTAGTTTTTTTTATTCTATTAGTCAGAAACGTTGCTTTTTCAGCCACAATGAAGCAAATCTCCCCTTAAAAGGGTAAAAAAATCATACAATAACCGGTTGACTATTTTCACTTTAAATTGTCCGTCGACTTTGCTTTTGTAAACTAAAAATATGTAAATATTTAAAAAAAACACGTTTCTCCGGCCAAATCAAAAGATGACCACAACAGAAATAAATCTTCAATAGACAGAAATAAGAAAGACATCCGGCCGGACAATGACTTTGAATGACAAAATTCTTTTTCAAAAAATTAGTGAATTTTCTACAAAATTATTTTCATGTTTCTGTAAAATTACTGAATTTGATGTCTGCGTAGAGAAGATATTATCACCATTGAAAGTGGTTAAAATTTCACCTAAACAAAAGTGGCGGAGGTTAATTTCTTTTTTGGAGTTTTTTACGAAACAATGAAAAATCCAATAGCCGCATATTTGGCAACATTTTTTTTAGTAATTAAATAGAAACTTTCAGTTAAAAGACTTGTAGATAAAAGAGTGAAAAAGTCCATCACCAAATGGTAGATATTAAATTCAACTTTCAATTTCCACAAGAAAATAAATAAAGTTATTTAGTGTGGAGGATATATCTTTTAAGAACAAATTTAATTCACTCTACCATAAGCAAAGATATTTACGTTAATCCCAAGTCGAAAAGAACAAAAATTACCAACAACAGCAAACGAAATTGATAAAGTTGGCAAATGAAAATGGAAAATAATCTCTCATTAGATGAATTATCTTGAAAGGTTTTCCTAAGCCCTTGGCGATAGAGATAAACAATTTTCTTGTCTGGCAAATATTTTCATTTCTTGGATTTTCATTTAGTTCTGATATCATGTCCATAGATCATCCTTGCTGATAAATTCCTCATCCCAGAGGGAAAAAGATTTCAAGCGTTAGATTAGGGATGTGGTGAGGGGTATGTATGGAACTGATATATGGACTGGACACATAAGAAATGAATCTTTATATACCTAATGATAGCGTCAGGTAGAACTAAGCAAATACCATTGGCGAAGATTAGTTTCTGGAGCACTTGCGGCATGGATTTTGTTTTTTTTCCACTTCACTTGACCATCATTCGCTCTATCAAATTCAACTAAACTTGGGTTATCTATATAGATAATCGATCGACATAAATCAAGGTGTGCGGCATGAAATCCTGTTCTTATACTCGTCAGTAGTTTTTTTTTTGCTTTTCGGCGAAGGGCCTCCGGAACAAATTAGCAATTTCTTACGTGTCCACTTTTCTTATCCAGAACCCATTCCCGGTGATCCAGACTTAAACACCAAACGTCTTTGATTTTCTATAATTGCTCGGCATTGAATTGTTCAAAAAATGCCAAATGACTAAAGTCCAAGACGAAAGCAAGAATGCTTGAAATTTCAATCTAAAGAGAATAAACCGCAAAAATTTGGGTCACTGTTACGAGACATCTTGGTGGACAATTTTTTTTCCTTGAATTTTTTTCTCTGGTCTTTTACTTTCGTCTTATCATTGATCTGTGCCCCACGGGCACAAGAATTTTCTACTATCTGGTAGACATTGCAAAAAAAAAAACATGAAAAAAATAAACGAATTTAGATACTTTTTTTTACGTTGGTATTTATGTATTTCTCTCTGTGTTCTGGTCGGCGGTGTTTTGTTATTTGAAATCGTCAGTATTGTCTGTACGTTAATCCGTTTAAGTACTTTACGCTTTAAGTTGCTGACAATAAATGCGGAAAAACAGAAAATGTTTACCACGTAATTGGTTAAGGTAACACGATTTCTTGTTATGGACCACTAATTCATTGGATCTGGCGCGGATTATTTTGTTGGACATTCGGTTTAGGATTTTCTTTTGTGGGATTACCAGAAACGTTTTGGGGCCATTAACGATGGACGTTTATTAATTTCGAAATAATGAAGACATGAAGAAATAATAAAAATCATATCGAAATGAAGTTAATAAATGTTTGAGGAAATCTCAGGTTAGTGTCGTGTGGTTTATTATTAGAAAATAAGCTGTGAAAAGGTCAATAGAAATACTGATCATGTTGGAAAAATAGTTTTATTAATAATCGAGGTGACTTATGGGCAGATTTTTCTATTTCGGTACAACAGATGGGTTGAAGTTTCGCATACAGGTAGGGCTTAAAAGTCAAATTAAAGAAATTCTTACCCGCAGGTTTTCCGTACAAACTATTAATTAATTTTTCGATTTTTTCAAAATTGATTTGCTTTGCAAATTGTAGGTATCTCGCAAACAGTTTATCGTAGATGCATGATCTTTATTTTAAAATGCTAAGACCTCCGCTACACTATCTTTAAATGTAGGCAGTACCTACACTTTTAAAATTTGGTTCTGGTTTTGGTTTTTAAAATTTCAAAAATTTGGTTTTGGTTTTTAAAATTTCAAAAATCTGGTTTTGGTTCTGGTTTTTGGTACATTGAAATTTGAATGGTTTAGTGGTTTTGGTTCCTTATCAAGGAACCAATCCAGCAAACCACTAAACCAGGGTTTTGGTACAAGGTTAGCATAAAAAAATGCCAGACTCTAAATCTGGTCGGAAATAGAAAATAATAAAAAATATGCGATCTTAAAAATTCAAATTTAAAAGCCCCGGTTTTGTTTCAGGGTTTGTTTCAGTTCGGTCATATTTGTTTTTAGAGTTGTTCGGTTTATGGTTTGCTTTTGGTACTCTAAAATTTCAATCGTTCGGTTGAAAATACCGATTTCAATCTCTGCTTTTCATCATCGATTACCCACTATTCACTACTAACTAAATTCACTCCTCACACTTGACTACTGGCTCTTAACTCGGTCAGATGAAATACTAAACTGGATTTGTCAAAATTCAAGAAAATATCGTCACGACATATATGTCAACGCCTAATGTGTCGGTTGGCATGAATGCCGCTTGAGCTATTTTTGTAGTTAATATTTTCGCTTCAGGATATTTGAAAACATGCGCTTAGGGCGCTCAAATAAAAGTTTTTTAATTCTTATACGCCTTTTCTTGAAAACTAATTGGTGAGATATAAATTTTATAATAAAAAAAACACATAGCCACTTACCTCGTTCATCAACAGAACTTAATCCACTTGCTGCAATTGCGAATAAACAAATGATTAACAAATGCGCCATCGCCGAACTCCCCCAATCGCCACCCATTTGCATTAGTTTCAATTTAATAAACATAATTTCCCTAATTGAATATTTAACAAACTAAAAACATAAAATTTGTAACAATTTTTTATTAGAATTAAAAATTAACTATTTTCAATAATTTTTGTCATGAAAATTGCTTTTTCTTAAATCACACGCACACACACAACACTTTCGAAATATTTAATAATAAAATATAATTTTCGTGGGAAAATCCAGCTTTTAATTCGTCAAAGAAAAATAAAAAGATCTATTGGAAAACTGTGATCCAGTAGCACGCGAAAAACTAATGTCTATTGATGTCGAAAAGAGTTGATTCTTTCGTATTCGATCACTTTATCGATGAAAAGATACAAACAGCAAACTTCTTGATCATAACAGTAAAATCAAGAAAATTAGTCACTAATTAACTTGGCGATCTTTCTCCTGGCTTTTTCTCAAATGAAAAAAAAATAAATAAGAAGAAAACGTTTTATTATCCAATAATTGCACGGCCCGTTTAACTGATCGGTAATGAGTTGATCGATTTTTGCATTTTGCAAATTGTCTGAACCGACATAAAACTGATGACAACAAGAATTCTATATTTTGTAACAAATCCCAATAAGATTTTCTGGATTCGTACAACTTGCAAAACTTTAATCCGGAAGATACACCGAAGATGATTCTTCAGCACCTGAAGAAGTAAACCGAGCAAAGTGGACTACTAAACAGCACAGCACAGTCACGGAGTGCACGGTACTTTCGCTTTAATGTTGAACAGAGTCGGCAGGTATATCTTCTGCACTATACCTGGATGGATGTTGCTGCTTATGACGATAATATTATGGAGATGGGCTCAATAACAGTAAGTGCGACCATCCGCAATCGCTACCGAAGTCCAACTGAGCGCAGCCAATCTTCTTCGATGGTAAGTCTTCCAATTCCCCGGGTCGAGGCTATGCAAAAGAAAAGAAACTTCGCGCTGAAGAAAGAAAATTTCTTCTTCAACTTGAACTTCTACTTCAAGCGCACGTCAATCTCGCCTCACACTTGACTTAGTCAATTCGGCTATGAATCTCGGCTATACCCTACCTTTCTTACTTTTCTTACCTTCTTACTTTTCTGGTGGCATTCAGCGGATTCGCTGCTCAGGTAGATTAGGTAGAGACACTCGTCAGTCATTTGTAGCTCAAAATATTGGTCTCGACTTTGGATTTGGTAGCTCCTTTTGGTGAGTTTTACGGTTTCAAAGTGGGGGGAACATCGCGGAATTAATGTTTTCTTACATTTTCTGATGTTCGCTCAACACCCGGGCTAGCGAATTCTGGAGTATATGGAAGTTAATCTGGAGTTGTTAAGATACTGTTGCATGGTTTAAGATTTTAGCGAAAAGTGTGACAGTTCTTTTTTTATAAATTCAACCTGAGTGCAGGAGAAGTGAGGAATATAACTCTGGACTTGATTTTCTTAGAATTTTCAATATTTGTTATATATATATATATATATAATTATATCGATTTCAAAAACGTCGTCATCGCTTGATGGAAAATTCATTGAGGAAGAGTTAAAATTTTCGGTTTCACAGAAAAGAGCTTTAAAATTTTCGGTTTCTTTAAATTTTCCGTGATCGACAAAGGACTTCACAGGTCTTTGTTAAGGTATTTTCAACATAAAAATTGAGAAATTTTTTCTTTTAAATTAAGAAAAGAGTAACCATAGTTTCCATCTACCCTCATCTTAAGCTTCTAACGCCAATCTCGATATATTGTTGCTATTTGTCGAATAATGAATTAAAGATAGACTTCTGAGTTGTGATTTGTATGTTATTCGCTATTATTAACATAAGAGCCAAGCCTAAGGTCGTGCTCAGACCTTTCGATAGACTTTTGCCAACGATGATGTTGATGAATGTTTTATTGTTATTATGTTTATTGCTGAATATGCTCTGGACTAGGTTAAAAGCGGGCGGCAATCATTATTATTTGTTGGTTGTTAATCTTGTATTTTCGTATGTTGTATAGACTTAAGACATGAATTCGTTATTAAGATTGGCACCTGCGCATGACACACCGCAAAAATAGTCCAAACTTTCAACTTGACTTCACTTTTTCCCACATCGCATGCGGCAAATATGACTTAGTTTCTTTCTTTATATAACATTTTATATATATAGATTACACACACACACACATGGACATATGTAGATCAGATTGCGTTCCTCTGGCAATATTTTGGGTACGTTTCGCGTTTTGAATTATGAATTATAACTCTGGAAATGCACTGCGAAATCAGATTAAAAAGATTGATCTTTTGTTTTTTGGCGCAGTAGATTTGCGTGTTCATGCGTCGAGATTACATAGGCTGGGTCCGGATCAAAATTTGATTGATGAAGTGATTTTTGTCAGAGGAAATTATCATAAAACATGAAATTGAAATTTTCGCCATACTGCATACAGAATGAAAAATTATGCGCAAGGAGATCTTGCGATTTGAATCTGATTATGGTTAGAAATTTAAAGCAATTGTCGCGGTAGTTATTCGAATTTGCTGGCCGTGGTTTATGGTTGGGTTTTTGCCATACTTTTGCCGGGGGAGCTGCATAAAAATTTCCACAAAAATGTTGTCATGATTTGTGGCAATTCTCGCTTCACTTGTCATTGCCTTTGGATATAATATTTGTTAGTAACGAGAAATTGTGCTTTCTGAAGCTAATCTTTTTCTTGTTATTTTTATTTCGGTGAAATTAATTTCTTTTTATTTTTGTTTTGTTTTCGAAGCCGATTATAACTGAGAGTTTTGTCGTTTCGATAACATTGTGTTTCCAACTTATAAAGCTACGAAAACATATAAAAGTGAAATTGGGTCAGATCTTTGAAAAAGTCGTTTTTAATGGTTAACATTTTATTTCTGTTGCATTTTTCGAAAATCTGTACGTAGCGTTGCTAAAATGCCGGTAAAGGTCAATCGGGTTTTGTGATCTTCGTCAGCGTTTAGAGAATGTTAAACCAACGTTGAATGAGTCAATTTGGTTAAAATTGTAAGAAAATTTCGCTCCGTTGTTGTTTCACATGTGTTTTCATGCGTTTTCATATACAAGCAGATGCAGTTTTGTTTATTGACGTACTCTGAAAGGGTCGTAAAATGCAACATCACAGCGAAAGTATTTTATTTACGATAGTTTGTCTTGTAAAAACGTAAAATTTCTCGCTTTTTATGATTTAAATGGTTAAATGCTTTTTAATGAGTAATTAAAAAACATTTTACTAAGAGTTGTGAATGAATGTCAAAATGAAAGTAATTTCTTAATGGTATGATTTATTTGGATCTAGTATAAACGAAATTTTTGGCCAACGTAATCTTATGCTGACTTTTAAATTTTATAAAAAATTTATTTTGTCCTTTTTAGCACATTTTTTTAATAAGATCTTTTTTTTTTAAAAAAAGCACTTAAAAAGCCGAAAATTAGCGTTACGAATTTTACGCACAGCCCGTAAATATAAAAACTGTTATTTTTAAACTAAAACCTTCTTCTTAAAAATTTGGAAAATTTAAAAGAGAAAGTAATAAAATTATTTCTACACAATTGTTAAAAGTTAAATTCCACGAATTGTTAAAATTGTGGCTGCTTTTGAAAAAGATGAAAATATCTTCATTTTTAATTATAATGAGACCGATTAAAAGTGAGTTTCCAACTATTAGATCTTTAGCAGATATAATCACAATAAAAGTTAACCATTTTGATAAATTTGGACCCACAAGGCCATTCAGTTAAACCGAAATAAGTTTAAACACCTCATAATTTGTCATTAACAAGGCTTTGTTTCGTTTTTAAACACCAGCCTAGACATTTTCTTTGTGCTTTCTCACAATTTTCTCACATCAAAGAATTAGCTTTCCTAATGAATTTTAATATTCTGCAGATAAGGAAATTTTTGTAAACTCCTCATAAATACATAAAATCAGAGTTAAATACTTACCTAACGCTTTGTGATTTAAAGTAGACGAAAACAAGAGTGAAAGCTTGAATTTTTCAAACTATCTTAAAGAATATCTGCAGAAGTTCCCATAGGCAAATGCCAGTAGTCCAATGGATCACTGAATTCATGATCGTTTATAATATTCCAAAGCATAGATAATACTCACTTTCTGCTGTTTTGTATCGTTGAAGGCTTTTGTAATTTTCGTATTCTAGAGATTCTCAAATAATGAAAAGGAAACTTTCTGCGCCATAAGTCAAGTGAAAATGAAAAGTGGGCCATTAAAACAAAAACTTGAGAGGACAAGAAAAAAAAATAAATAAAAAATCAACTAGAATTGAAAACCTGATAATGAAAACTAAGAAATTTCACACCTTGGCCAATGTTGCAAGCAGGTGAACTTGAAAATCGGAGTCAATTCGTGTGACAACCAATCTGAAATATCGACAAAAGATTTAAGAAAGAAACTTTAAATAAATTCAGCGCGATGCGATCACTGGCCAACGTTTTGACGATCGCGTCGATTTCAAAAACGTCGTCATCGCTTGATGGAAAATTCATTGAGGAAGAGTTAAGAAAAAGTACCCACTGAAGGTGATAAGATTTCTGGCCAATTTCGTATTTTTCGAATACAATCGGGAGTAATAAATTTTAAGAAAGAAAATAATTTGATCGTGACGATCGATGACCGTTACTATAAGAGAAATTTCTTGCCAGCAGTCTTCTTGTCCCTCTCGTGATATTTTTATAAAAAAAAACACTTATTAGTGGCTTATCTTTCTTTGTAGTTGCTAATATTATTTAAAAATGAAAAAATAATATTTTTTTGAGGTCAAATTTGATGTTTCAGGGAGCTTCAGGTGATCTTCATGCTACCTCCGGGGAATCGACCATTTGTTATTTATGCACTTGAATGAACGAAAATCTGTTTATGTTGCCCCAATAGACGACCATTCGGTTCCATTAACAATTGTTGACGATTCTCCAAGTATTTTATGCTATCGAGATAAATTTTTGTTTATTTATGAGTCTGTTGAACGATTGAAATTGACTCGACTGTATATCACTTTCTTTCTAGACTTACAGATGATTGCCAGACAGGTGAAATTATTCTAATTTTTTTTTTGGTTAAATTGTAAATTTGAATAACATTGAGTAAAAATTGTTTTTAAAATTACTCGAATTTAAGTACTTTTTTATTTAGAGAGAAATTGTGGCTGAAACATTATGAGACGAACCCAAAGTTGTAAAATAAATAAATATAGATTGGAAACTTTCTAAGTAGTTGAGCTGAAGGTGCGTAAAATTCTTTCGAATGGAGTGTAAAATCCGGATTTAAAAAACTACTGGATAATATCGATAATCATATTTTAGGCTTTTTCAAAACCATGCTTTACCACTTTTGACAATAAGTGTCTAAGCTGAAACGTGAGAAAATTGCACGAAAAATTTCGCGAATGTGAAAATTGGTTTTAAATCATGTACTTTAACTAATTTCCATAATAATGACACTAAATTATGTAAACGTTTAAAATTTATTGTGAAATTATCAGCTGGACTTTACTCTGTCCCCAATTTTTCTTTTAATCAGAAGTAAACAACCACAGTTTGTTTACCAAAGTTTTTTTTTTATCAATTATGTGTAGTGCAGAGTAAAAATCGTAAATCTAACTATTTTATAATGAGGAATTGGTAAATCTAATTATATTTTTAATGAGGAAAACTAAAATAGTTAATTTCGATTACAAAAATAGTCAAAATCGGATATATTTATAACAAGTTTAACTACTTAGTAGTAAAATTTACTATTTTGTGGTTAAATTGACTATTTTTGTAATGGAAATTAACTATTTTTGTAATAGTCGCGACCCCTTATTACAAAATAGTTAGATTTACTATTTTTACCTCTGCATGTAGATTAATTTTGATTGGTTATTGATTACCGCCACGCTTACGGTGAGCACATACTTTTTTGAACAACATATTTTTTGAAAAAAATTTAGAATTTTTATACATCCTTAGTTATGCACTTTCTGATTTTTTTAGGGCAGCATTTTGCTACCCCGGACACATTAAAAGACCAAAAATACCCCCGACCGCCCTTAAAAAGAAAATAGCCTTCGAGGGAAAAGGAGGCAACGGGAATATCCTTTTTTCAAATTTTCTATAAGTGGTATTCTCAAAAAGTTGTCGCAAATAACATAAAAATTGGAATTAATGTTTAAAAAACTTTTGTTCAGCGCTTTTTGGTAACTTTTAAATATGCAGTAATCATACTAATATATAAAAATGAGTTGGTGTCTGTCTGTCTGTCTGTCTGTTCCTCTTTCACGCAAAAACGGCTGAACCGATTGACTTGAAATTTGGCATGAGTGCCTGTGGTAGTTCTGGTTCCAACATAGGCATACGGAAAAGTAGCGCGAGGGGTGGTGGGATTAAGGGGAGGGGGTAAAGTCATCTCGAAACTTAGTTTTTGCGCTATGTTACTCTTTCGCGGAGAAACTACTGAACCGATTGGCCTGAAATTTGGCATAGATATTCGTCGGGGGTCCAGCCCCAACACAGACCCATTAAAAAGTAGCCCGAGAGGTGGGGGAGTAAGGGGGTGGGGGTAAAGTGATCTTGAAACTTAGCTCTTCCTCTATGTTACCCTTTCGCGGGGAAACTACCGAGCCGATTGGCCTGAAGTTTAGCTCCAACATAGACCATCAAAAAAAAAATTAAAAAAACTTAACCCGGCAACGACGGGTATGCAAGCTAGTACTAATATAAATCTCAATTCGTCCCACCTTTTGCAACCTTTATTTTTAGAGCTCTGCATGTGGTATACCAACTAGCACGGGGAGCGGTCAATTCCATGGGTTAAGAAAAATGACGATTTCTCCTCATAATATTGGGGTTTTTTTTATTACAAGGTGACATTAGCCTTCAAAAGAGCATTTTATGTCCTATACATTTATATCTGGATATAAATTTAATCTATATGAAAGTCTCCAACCCTGCCTTAAAACATATCACCAAAGTAATAAAATTAACATGACCCACTAACAACATATGGGAAAATATTTGTACCACAGTGTAAAGCAAATAAAGTCAATCAGTAACCCAAAGAGTTATAAAATTAGAAAAATACTCAAACCTGGCCACAAATTAACAAACATTTCGACAGATATCCAACATCAAATCATCAATTCCTGGTGGCAAAAGAGAGTCAAATATCAAAATTCAAATTCAATTAGATCAGCGTTACACTTCCATTTTATATAATATTCATATCGATTTCAGCTGTCCATCAAAATTCACTGGAAAATTCGACGGTTGATTAAAATCGATGTTATCTTTGAAACGGAGAAAGGTTCATTAGGTCCCTGATTAATATACAGAGACGATCCTCCCCTCTCAGCTAGCCAGCAATGGACCACAATTTGCAAGGAATTTCTCGGAGTGAAACGCAATGGGACTTTCCAATTGTATATGAAAACTGATCAAATACGTAGATTCATGTATCTAAATTACAATATCTATAGAATGTATCTTACAAGGAAAATTTCTAATCATTCGAAATCTGTGCTTAATTGAACGAATCTCTTAATAGACCCCTCAGATGATTCCACACTTTTCTTATATTCGAATGGCCGTTTCGTTTCTTAGAACCTGATTCTCGTTGACTGTTATTTAGATGGACCTTGATGAACTTTGTCTTAAACAAAATTAAATAAATTAAATAAAACATGGAAGGCGTTCTAACAGATTTATTTGATACAAGGACAACAATTGAAAAAGAAAAGAAAAAAAGCACCTACAAAAATTACAGATTCCTCGTAAACAACACAAAAAGCACCCTAGCAACCTTAACGGGTTTCTGAAGGAACAAAAAATAAACAAATAGACTTAAATGAAGGGATAGGAAAGTGCCCTCGGGTGGTTTTCTTATCCACCAACGCTTCACAGGACTTTAGCCCTTGTACTTTTGGGTAATTAACCTGAGTTACTTTGTATACTGAGGAAGCAGCACCTTCCGCCCAAGGTTTTTCATCTCTTATAGGAATTTTCCTTTCAAGGAGAATTTGAATATTTGTGGGTTGAGGAGTCTTTATTAATGCGAGATGGAAGAATGCTCAAAAGCAAAGGATACAGACGTCATTGATATCTTTTTTAGGAGCTGAATACGAATTTCTGTTACTTCTGCCTTCGGACCGTAAAATGTCATTATTTCCTCAAAGAGATCATCATTCTGTAACTATGCAAAAAAAAAACTATTTTTTTTGGGAACTTTGACAAACATCTCAAATAGTATGAAAGAACCCAAACTACTTGGCTTTAAGTTTTCCCATCAATCATTTGAACGATGTATGTTTTAGACATGTTTGGATACTCTTACTATCTGATGTCATAAATGAGAAGACATTTCTATTTTGTACGTCCCTTTTGTCGTTTATTTATCAGACCATTTAGTACACACTTCAAAAAAAAACCACATAAAAAGGGAAAAATATTTGTATGGAAGTCCGTCCATTCGTATGATGAAAGTTAATTATGTCGCCATTAAGCTCATAAAAGCTCTGTTTATTTCTGTGAAATACATTTTCGCCACGCGAAACCTGAAACCTATTCTTGGTTGAAATATGAAAAAAAAAAAATGAAAAATGGTCGGTTAATAATTGCCAGTCTTCTACAACAGAAGGTGAAAAAGGTGAATTAACGCCCAACAACACTTTCGCAAAAGTAATTTACAGAATTTTTATTTATCTAAATTGTTTAGATACTTAAATTTTAGATTGATGAAGATGTTCTCGTCAAGCATATAATTTACTTTTACTACACACGATCCCGTACTAGTGTAAGAAAAAAAAATCTTGAACTTCATTTATGCGAGAAACGGTGCTATTTAAAGATTTTGAGTCAAACTAAAGAATTGATGACGGTAATTTCTCGTTTTAAACTCATTTTCAATGTAACAGATTTAAGTTGGAAAGTGCTCTTTTTTTTGTTTACGAAAAGCTCAGTAAAGAATTTTAAATGGTTTTTATGCTTTCTATGCGAAATGCAAAGTTAATTTAATATCATGAACCTTTTAAGTTTTACATCACTTTCATTTGAACGCATAAAAAAAAGAAAGTCTAAATGGAACATTTAAGAAAACTTCGTTGGAAATGTTTAATTGAGTAATTGCTGGTAGAATTTTAGTAAATTACTTTAAATACTTTGAGAGCTATTCGAACATTAAAACGAATAATTGGGGATATTCATTGCAATTTTTTATGCAACGTAAAAACGTCGTATTCAAAGAAAAGAAGACCCAGTTTTAAGACAGGGATTAAAAAGAAATACTTTTTAGGGCATTACAGGGCACTTTTTAGATTTTTGGCTTGGTTTTTGATCAAAACTATATAGAAAGTGGTTTTTATGAGGTGAAATTTTATATTCAGGGTTTTTTTTTGGAGTCGCTGAATCTGAATCCGTTATCCAAATGTTGGAATTCGTATCGGGAGGTCTGCAAGAATAACGCGAATAACCGATTTCCCATTTTTCTCCGAAAAAATGCTTGTTAGGGTGTTTTTAGGGCGAAAAAATAGGAAATTTTCCCAAAATTTTGGAATAATTTCCTATTTTTAGGGAATCTTACACAAAAGTCCACTGTCTCGTATTCCTATTTGGTTTTCTTTCCATATTCAGCACTCAAAATCGTAAGATCGGATTTAAGAGCATTAATTCCTGTCATAAATATTAGAAGCTATCCCAGTTTTCATAAATATTAGAAGCTATCCTAGGTCCTATATTACACAAATGACGAAAAGTGTTAGACAAAATGGAGGAAAAAGCATAAAAAAGAATTTAACACGTTCGTGACATCGTGTACCACTGGTGGTACATGTACAGTTTTTTAAAACCGCGCGAGTAAATAGTGCGGTAGTTTTTTTGTGGAAGTAATATAAAAACACGCACCGTGTACCACCGATGGCGCACAACTGCCAGAAAACAAATCGCTAGTGTACCACCAGTGGTACACGATGTCCAAATGTAAAAAAAGTTGAAAAAGCAAATGTCACTTTATTAAACCAAAAAAGTTAAACCAAAAAAGAAGCCATTCTTGAACGGGTAAAATCGCACTATTCCTTCGCTGGCATCTTCCAAGTTTGAGAAGTTTTTTTTTTCAATTTAAAATAGGTTTTTGTTCAAAGCATTTTATACATCTTTCAAGATGACATCTTCTGCACTTTGTGCGCAATTCACTTCTGAATCAGTCTATAAACAAGAACGTTTTTTTTTGCAGATGAATGACCCAGAAAATCGTGAGATCTAATTTAAATAAGTGAGCTCTCACCTGCAAAGAGATAAATTACCAACACCTTGTCTATTATCCAATTAGATCCATTTGAGTATTATTTATATGAGAAGTCACTTAATTACCGAGCTAAGTACCTACATATAAACTTGCGTCTTTCATTATATCTTAAACTTAACTTTACTAGATGCAAATTTCTCTTTTCTTATGTTGGCAAAAAAAAAACTTTTGCGGAGTTATCATAAACCTTAATAAAATAATCATTACAGCGTTTCAGGGCCACCCATTGGGGTTTAACTTTAGTTAAGATGTCGCAAAATTATGGAATCCGTCTTATCCTTTACCACAGTTAACGATGGTTCTTTGAACTTGAACCCAAGAAAGTGCCACAAATGTATTTTCTTACTCGCGATTAGTTGAAAAAAACGTACTTTTTTGCAAGAAATGTTTGGAAAAGGGAGTGAAAAAATTTAGAAGCTAAATGTGGAAGTATGGAAACGATAAAATGAAAATATAGTCGCGTACGTCAACTTCTTGTAAAAGTAAGTGAATAAAAGTGGCCGACGACGGCGCGTAATCGAAAAGTCGGTCACTGGGTTATAACGACGTAAGAAACAATAGTAAAATAACCACGTATGAAGTAAACATAAAATCGAGCATATGTGAGAGTTACAAAAGCTATTGGCAGTCATCGATGGTCAAAGTCAAAGACTTTTGAAGATGATTCCAATCTTCATGTCATACTCAAACCTCGAAAAAAACTAACAACAATCGAACAATAAGATTTTGTGTTAAATTCGACAAAACCTACAATGGATGTACACAACAAAAGTTCACCTGGTCAGGTGGAAGATCTCACCTCCATTGAAACGAAATCAAAGCGAATTTATCGAAATTGAACGAGAGTTGAACATAATATAGCCTTATTCTTTGTCACAAATGAAATCGCGATTGTAAGTTTCTTAAGGAATTCCACGCAATTAAGTGCGATTTTGGGCACAGTTCGTGCTGAGAATGTCATAATTGATCGCCTGGCAGAACTCCCCTATATCGATCGACCTGCCAAAAAGAAAAAAAAACTCACCTGTATGACTAATATTCGTGCTGGGCGTGTACTATAGAACAGGTGATGATCATGTTGTGATTGTGATGTCGAGCAATTTATAGATGACCATCGGAAAGATATTTTCTTGACTTCCTTCACGCTCGTAGAATTAAAGATACAAAAGATAAAAAAACGAAATCGCGATTAAGCGAATGGAACTTTTACTTTTTTCCCGTCAGTCTTGGGAACTATGAAAAACTCTCCAGAATGCATTAAGAGCAAAATTTCGTATACCCGAAATTTCAGGTGAAAGCCTGAAATCGATTAAATATTTAAATTTGTTTTAGAATGTTGCTTAGCGGCTCGGTTGGCAATCGGACGTACACCTCCACCGTAAAATTTCATCTGTTGGAGACTATTAAGTTGATTGGCCTTATGGGGGAAGAGCATAATGGGAAGGCTGGGAAGTTTTTTAATCGCTGCAAATTCATAATACTGCTTAAGCTTAAGTATTAATAAGCTAACCCTCGTCGCAAATTACCAGAATTTTGTGGTTTAATTACAAAAACTCATTCTTTTCAGACTAATTAAACTTTTAAATCTTTATTAATCTATCACAGGAGAGGAGAGAGGAAAAGATCTCTATCTGTGTTACACCTTTCCAGCTGACTGTAAATATTCATAAAAATCTACATATTTTTCAAAAATTAGGTTGGGCGAAAAGTCGTTGTAAAGTTTCTTTTTTTCGTTACTTTTGCGTTTTTTTTAGTACATTAAAGTCGAGGTCCGTATTTGATATATAAAAAAAACAACGTGGTGTAACCGATAAGCGGAGAAACTACTTACTAGGGAACTGTCCTAGGTTCCACCCTGAGATCCGATTGAAACCTTTTTATTCGAACAGTGATCAAAAATTGGCAATTCGACTTCAAGCAAAAATTGTCGATCTTCTCCGTTTTGGAGCTAGGTTGTGGAGGAGAGGAAGGGGGGGGGGGCCCTCACGTTTATCATATATTCAAAGCTTTTTACGGCGAACGGATTGAGCTAGAGACTTGAAATTTGGTACAAACTTTTTTTATTAAGAGGAATATCAAGGCAAAATATCAGTAAAATCGGTTTATTGGTGCACCACTCTCCCATACATGAAATATTTTTTTAATATATGATATAAAAATTTTATTCTGTTGGTAATCAAAAATGAATAATACCACTTGAAGGAAAAACCCTTGACCTTCCCGTATGTATATCTTATAGACAGTCTCTTGTCGCGAAGAAAAAAGAATTTTTGAATCTCGCATATCAATAGAATTTCTGGATATTATTTTCCTGCATCTCTAATTTACCATAAAAACCTCAACCACAAGCCTAGCGATAATTCTGCTCCAGCTGTTCAACCAGCAACAATCCAACGTCTTTCAAAATTCGGTGTAACGTCGCGTGGCTGAGAAGAAGATACCTGGATAAAGAAGGTATATAAAATAATTGCAGACGGAAGTTGGCCGAAAGTTAATTTTTCACTCTTATAATTGCACATGAGAGTGAAGACCATTGAAAATTGATTAACTGCCCCCTAAACTCTGTTGATTCTTCTAACCTAATCCCCCAATTTATGATTGAATTGCTCGACGTTCTCCTACATACGACATAGATGGCTACCAGCAAGCATTGAACCGAGACTATAGATATGAAATTTTATGTTGCTTGAATTTCGTATGCGATCACATGAATGGTCTATGCTTAGAGCATGTTAAACTGATACATAACTCTTGCCGAATGTTGGACATCAATGATTGATGGGCCAATAAAGTAAAAACATAGCTTCCCGTCAATTCATCCAGGCTACAGTACCGTGCTGTAGTCAGTGGAGCATAAACTACATAATTTTGAAGCATACTTGCGCCGGTGGTTCATAGAACACCACCTGAAATATGGGTCAGTGAAAAGTGAACTGAATCTCGATGATTGAGTCTAGGTGTCCAATGGCAATATGGTCAGCTGGCGGCGGCATCTTTGACTGACTACCAGAGAGTCGTTTCTAAATTTTTTTCGCACCAAAAATTGGTTTCTTTTTCAAAGAATTAAATTGTGGACGAAGATAAGAGATTCATTCGCCTGAAGAATTGCAGTTGAAGTGAATTTTACGTGTTTTGTGGATTCTACGGGGCTGTCAGATTCGTGAGAAAAGATTATTGAGTTTTTAATGATGGGGCGGATGCTCCTTCGATCATTTCGGACAATTATGAAGATTATGGATTTAATCGATATGAAAGTAAAGGAAGTAGGTGGCAATTAAATGATGCTTCGTGTGTGAAGAATGCTGCATGGACTAGTTTTCGTGTAAGTGGTTTTCCTTTGATGAAGTGAAGAATTATTATTAACACCTTTGGGTGGTTAAACTTGTTTTGTACTATTGTTGGGCATTTGAATTTTGAAAATTGAAAACACTTTTGTACCTAGCATATTTAGGTTTCATTATTTCGCTTTTAGAATCTGAAAGAATTGATTTAAATGGTACAGTGATGAACTTTTAATGGAGAGCAGACATGAGTTTTGAAAACTGGGCTGCAGGTGAAAATTTTAGGTTTGTTAAAGTCCTAAAAATGTGTATTTTGTTGTGCATTTTGATTGAAAATGCTAATGGTATTCGACTGGCAAAGATAAAGCAAAGGACAACAAAACAAATGTTCATTCGTCCTACGAGTGGTTCACACAATTTTCGCAATTTTTTTTTGTTGTTTTGACATTAAATCTTGTAAATTTCGTATAATTTTGACATTCGACGTGTTGATGAGATACAAATTTTCCATAAAAACATTAAATTATGTCAAATTCATATGATTTGAATGTCATAATAACACAAAAATTAATAAATGGTTGAAAATTGTTGAAAAAATCATGTCAAATTGAAATGTTCTTTTCGGTGTAACACTTGGAGGAAGTGTGTTCTTATATAGGGTGCCCATAACTCCCGGGATGGCCAGGACAGTCCCGGCGTCCAGGAAACATAACTTTTGTCCCGGATTTTTCAAAATTATTGTTATGAGTAATCAAATGCTAGAAAAAATGCCCAATAAATATGCATAAAAATACTGTAGTTCAGCGGGGGTTGCCGTAAATTATTTTTTCTTTCCTATAGCGCATTTTTTCGACGATTTTCTACAAATGCTCATGTATTTTAAAAGATTTGGCATGCGGCGCATTTTTTAAATTGATATTGTTACAATTTCCGTCTCGATGAATTACGGACAGTAAAGACCCCGCAAAGTTCGGTTAATTTTTGCCTGAGACTTTGTAAATCTTGATTGAAACCATTGTGTATAAATAATTTTGCCTGCGGCGCACATTTCTTAATTCTTTTTCCTTGGCTTTCGTCCAAATCAAGATTTATTTTCTATATAAAGTTTGTTGTTTTTTTTTGTGTTCCAATTTGTTGCACGCACCCTTCTTACGATCATCTTGTCTCAGATTGACTAAAAAAATATGATCACCTTCTAGAAGAACAATCACAAATAGATTTGTCGGAACTGTAATAGAGTATAACAATTAGGGGACCGCAATATAAAACTATTTGAATCTATAAAAGAAATTGGATGAAATTTAATCGATTTAAAGTTATAATTTACTTATTTTGAAATTATCTGATTAAGGAAAATTATTTTTGCAAAATAAAACTGGTTATTTCCTATTAAAACGAAGATCGGTAATTTGTATTGCCACATATTAACAATTTCTTTTAAGATTTGAAAATCAAAACAATTTTAATTATCTTTGACTGCAAATTTAACCATCATAGAAAGAGATCGACACATCGAAATTTATGAAAATAGAAAGAACTGGCAAACATCGGATCTTATCAATTCCCACGAATAAAAAGACTTTCAGATGATTGGTCGCTAATGAAAATCTCAAGAATCGATTGCTAGTCGAAAAATTTGGGCCAGTGTTACACACATTAGCGGTATTCGAATATCAAGAATCTTAACAAACGGCTGGATGGTGGCTGGTGTCTGGAATTGGTGTCCACCGCGGATAGAAGTCGACGATGCTGAGTTTGATGGAACAGGTGCAAGGTGGAAGTGATCAAAACGGGTTGGACTTTACACCGGGAAGGCACCTGAATCGCAGTTTACCGACCGACATGACGTTTAGCAGCAATCAACGCTTCCAATCTGAACAAAAAAACAACATCTTCGCGTGGATCTTGATCAAAAACTGCTTTTTTGCAATCGTGGTTTTGCCAGAATTTCCCGACTTCTCTTATCACACGAATTCTGGTTTCCGTGCGGCTTCCCTGATTTTTCCCGTATCGCTGGTCTGGTCTATAATGGGGAGAAAATTTGATAAATCGATGTAATCCGGTGTTGAATCTTCAAACGATTAAAAGTAGGTCTCATCAATGAGGCATTTTGGGATGCACATGTGAAATTGCAAACCAACAGCACAAATTAGTGGGAATTTTAAATTTGCGAATAAATTTTTGTTTTTGCAGGTCAAAGGTAAATACGGAACTTTCTATTTTAACAGAAAGGTGCCCAACAAAAATATCGTAATGACTTTATTGGACAGCGCAAACATAATTTGAACCCTTGAACGTTGAAAAATGCAAATACGAGTACTCATCAATGAGCATACCTTCAGTTTTTTTTTCCACTTTATGTTGATGACTGCACGTTTATTTAAAGTTTCTCCAAAATTCAAACCAATATCGATCTGATTTTCTCTTCAACTTTGCAGGTGACTAAAATATGTCGCAAGAAGACTTGGTCCGGGTACCAAAAACAACACCACTAACAGTTTCCGGTAAGTAATAAATTATTGATTAGTTCAGGTAAACGTCGTGGACCATTTTTTATTTTGCAGGTGAAAGAGTTTGGCAATTACGACGATGGACCACACCCGATATTTAATCAAGATTTGCGGTTCAAGTTCTTGAAAAATTCAGGTAAATCAATACCAATTGATGGCAAATTTTCCCTCAGTAACCAACAGTTAATCGTAAAACTTCACTTCCAAACGTTTATTTTCTTTTCATGTTGGAAATGAAGACGAAAAATAAAATGCCGCAAATTTGCAGATCATAAAAAAGATGTCAATTTCACTTTTAGCACATTTTTTTCAGCTTTAATGTTTTGTCAGTTGGACCATCAATTGGTCGTTTTTGTGTTCGCACGTTTATTATTTTTTGGCTGTGACACAAACGACTGACTTTAAGTAAAAATTGAAGAAATGCTAAATGGATGTCGCCAGAACGACTTAGGAAATTGCACTGCCAAGAAGATTTATTGAGGAAGGGTTGAGGTTTCCTAAGATTTTTTTTCAGAACCAGCGCTAACCGCAAATGTTCATAAGTTTCGCGGCATTTCTTTCAAAAAAACGTGCTTAGAAGTCGCAAATTGGGGCTCCGCAGTGGGGCCAAAAGGGAAGTCATGTAATGAATGAACACCCAGCAACTACGTAAAAAGTCACGATTATTAATAATTTTTCGGATGATTCAAAAAAAAAAAGCCGGGGATTCATTTCAGGAAAAGTGAAAGAATGCTTTGATTGTTGGGTAATAAATTGAACAACATGTGGTCGATTAAGGGGTTTTTCACTAATTGCCATGCCATTTTCCATTGTCAAACAAGAACTTTCTTTGTGCGAGTTGTTAAGTATTTGTGGGTATATTGAAAAGGTGCTAACTAAGGTTTAGGGTTTTGTGGCAAATTTATTGTTTTATTGCTTCTTTTTTTATTGTGTTTTGCTTTGATTCGTAAGAAAGATATTTCATAATAAGTTATGTTGGGAGAAATTATATAACGATTGGCCATGATTCAGGTAGATTTTTATTTGCAAGTATTTATGACAACCCTCTGGATTATGGTTTTTCGCACAGTTTATTGATCACCAAAAGTTTCTTTGACTCAAGTTGTTTGTTTATTACTCGGATAAATTTTCGGGAAATGAAAACGGAAGTTTCAGTTAATCATAGTATTTTATACATAACACAGTAAATGCTTTGTAGACTCATCTATCAAAAGGTTTCTTTAAAACATAAATTAATTGCCGTAATAAACATTAGGGTGTCATGCGATTTTATGGTTTAAAGTGGGAAATTTTAAACAATTCCAAAGAACTCAAAATGCACGCACGCAAGGAAAATTTACATATTTGGATTTCCCGGCATGTTCAAATTTTCCCGTTTGCATTGTCGAAAAAATCGATTAATAGCATATTCGATGGAAGAAAATAATATAAACATTTTGTTCTCTTCTTCAATTACTCCAATTCAGTTTGTAATTTCTTACCATTTTTGGAGCATATATTTAGGCGTCAAGTTTATAGTGGCTTAGAAAATTCTTCGAAGGTATTTTACACATAGGTTTCGTTTTTGAGCTTCAATCCGTACACTTTTTTCCCAAATGGAAAAAAAGTACATACGTAATTAAATATTTTCGACTATGGTTAGGATTTTTAAGGATTTTCCTTAACCCTCATACTGTCCTCGGGTCATTTCTGACCCAAATTCGATTTTAATTAAAAGTATCTTCTCAACTACATGAAAAATGTTTGTATGGTGTAGGCTCTGTGAACAAATTTCTTTTGAATACCGAAAACAATAATCTATTTGTTCATATTTTAATGCATTGAAGAGCACTGTAGTCTTCATGGGTTATAAATGGGTCATAATGGGTCATTCTTGACCCTCGAAGACATCATACGTTATTTTTCTTAAGGACAGTATGAGGGTTAATGGAATGTGTCGAAAAGTCACTGAAATCAATTTTTCAAATATACTTCTGACTTTCATAATTTGTGCAATTTGCAATTTACGGGAAAGTGGCCGAAAATCGAGCTGTTTGTGTAAAGCCATAATGAAAGAGTAATTAATTTGGATATGCACCAAACTAGTACTGAAAATCACAAGACACTTTTCTGTTTGTAAGACTGAGAGGAAGGGGGTATTCGAATGAAATTCATTACTCTTAAGCCCCGTTTACACATGCGATTTTTTCTTGAGGTTTTCTTGAGGAATTTTATTCAGAATTTATTCCGGGAATTTTATTGATCTACCGCAGAATAAATTCACTTAGCAAAAGTTGTCAAAATTTTAATTATTCCGGCGGTTTTGTATGGAAAATTCGAGTTTGGACTTTTTTCAGGAATAAATTTCTGAATTTTCTGTCGTAGTGTGTAAACGGTTGTTTTTTTTATGAATTCAGTGTCGAAGAATAAAATTCGCGGAATAAAGTGACAGATGTAAACGCCGCCTTAGCTTAAATTGCAAGTTAAACAGAATTACGTACTGTCTTCGAGATTTTAGGTAGCAGGTGGTGTAAGACACTGAAATGAAAGCTTCAAAAACACTCATTTTGGACTCTTTTTAACCCTTAAAGGCTTGGTGGTACACGCGATGTACCACCTTTTTTGTAACAAAACCTGCACGGTGGTATCAAAATTGTACCACCAATTAAACCATCTTTCATTGCCGTATGATACTTTAAAGTGGTACCACTAAAAAAATCAAAAAAAAAAATTTTTTTTTCGAGTGCCGGAAGGGTGAAAATATTTGCTCTTTTTCTGTGCCTCTAAGGGTTAAATGATAAGCATCTTAAAGAAATCTTTTCGGCAAAATATAATTGGGTCTGGAGAAAAAAGATATCAAAGCTATTATCGTCAGTGAAGGGAAAATTTCCATGATTGTCAAAGAGAACTCTTCCAGATTTAAATTGGACACAAATATTTCGGAACCTCTAAATTAAAACTTAATTTGAGTAAATTAATGACAGGGACACCCAAAACAGCATTTAAGTCAACCGTGATGTTAGCTGTTGACAAATGTCGTTACAAAATATAGTAACTGCCCATGTCACGGTTGACATAAATGTTGCTAACTCGTAGTTTAGAGCAGCAGCTGTCAACCTTTTTTTGGATGCAGGGGATCAGTAAATTATGACAAATTTTATTTTTATTTAAGACATGGTGCTGCACAAATGCACCAATAGCAAGAAACTGGGTAAAATCTCCGTGGATGGAGATGATATCGTTGCACCTATTTCAATATATCACGAGAAAGGTAAAATATGTCGCAAAAAGGTAGTTTTTTGGTTCAATTAGAATTATTCTGCTGGATACCTAAAATGTCTACGCAGTCGACGTCTTGGCCATTTAGATGTCTTAACAGACGGAAAATTTCCTCTATTTCGGTGAAGAAGTTTTGATCCAGTTAGCCAATCAAAAGCTTAAAAGCGTGAAACCTACATCAGACATAGCTTCACTAGTTCTAAAAAAACACACACATTTTGTAAAATTTTTACTTTATTACAATAAAATTTGAGCTGATATATATTTGTTTTTAAATCTATCTACGTAGAATACGAGTTTTAGCGCACATTCACATTTAATATAAGAAAACTTCTTTAAAATCTGAAAAATATTCTAAAGTGGCTAAAATAAAATCAAACAAAACGAATTAAACTTTTCATTTTGATTATTTTCACTAAAATCTATGTACACAGTCAACAAAACATAAATACTAAGTTCTTTTTTTTATTGATAAATATTCTCAGAGAATACAATATAAATAAATAAATAAATTCAAAAAAAAAAATCAAAAAGAATTTTTTCTAGCAATTAAAGTTTTTTTTAAGAAGAAAATTTTTTTATTCATTTATTTATTTTCTTTTAATTCTACTAAATAATTATAACATTTTTACACATCACTGGTTAAACAAAATTAAAAACAAAAGCAACAAAATCATTTAATCACCCACTGATTTTTTTTTTCACAAAAGACTAGAATTCAATATCCTTTTTTTCAGTAGAATTTTGAAAGAATGTTGAATTGAGGTCTTTTTTTTCTCCCATACTTTTATAATAAATTACTACCCCCTTTTTAATATTGCCCATCTGTCTAACAAACTATTCGTATTTGTTTAATAAAATATTTTTTTATCATAAATTTATCACTTAATGCTAGTTAAGTTTTTTTGTGATTCAGTTTTTTGTGATGAACACAGATTCAAAATTTGTTTTATTTAAAATTAAATTTAAAGTTAATGTTTTTATAATTTTTGTCTGTCCCTAAATTAAAATTGTAAAATTTGATTAATCCAATCCCTAAATTCAGATATTCTTGTGTAGACACCAGGTTGATTTGGTTCAGCGCATCCAATTCCCCATGAAATTATACCGGCAAGCAAAAACCGTTTATCATCCCTTTGTAATACCAAAGGTCCTCCGGAATCACCTGAAATTTAATTTAAAGGCATTTAATTATTGAAGTTCAAAGACATTTTCATTACAATTTTAATGTTTTACCTTCACAAGAGTCGTAGCCTCCCTTTTGCCATCCGGCGCATATGAAGATGTGCGGAATGTGCTCAATGTAGCCCGCACTTCGGTACATCGTCTCACAGATTGTGTTGTTAATTATAGGCACGGATACTTCTTGTAGGACACTTGGCAGTGGTCCATCTTCATAAAGCCGTCCCCAGCCCGTCACATATCCTGTCTGTCCTATGAAATTCTCATCGGAGTCGGGAACACAGACCGGGATGATATTCGGTTGGAATGTTACCGGTTCGTAGAATCTGTAAGGAAAATAATTGAAATAATTATATTGATGTATATATCTTTCTACCCCCTTCCCTTCCCCTTTAACAGGTTTTTCCCAACTTTTTTTTTATAGGATTTCATCACTTTTGTGCCATAATAAAGTAACTTCCTGCCCCGTCAAGATATCAAAAAAAAAAAATCTATCAAATTTTTATTCAAAGGCAGACCATGAAAAAAATCTTGGCTTGTTTTCGCCAACTATTCTCAAAAAAATAATTTGCGAAAAATTCTGTGACTTAAATAATATAAGTTGGGCTTAAATTGCTAAGTTTCATTAGTGCAAATGGCACTAAACCTATCTAACTTAAATTAATTACCTTAAAAGTGCTAAATCATATTCAAATGTCCGTGGGTCGAATTGCGTGTGTGCAGCAACGATTTGGACCCTCCTTTCTTGATAGCCGTAGGGTTCCTCCTCCTCAGCCAAATCATATTCGCCAAGACGCAGCAAAAGATCCGATGGTGGAACACTAATGAAAATTGTTTTTAATAATTTATTTTTAATCACAATTTCGATAAAGTATTGTTCATACTTATCAACGCAATGCGCTGCTGTAATTGCCCAGTTCTCATTCAAAAGTGCCGCTCCGCATTTATGCAGATACGTTGAAGTCCTCCACTGTCGAAGGGATATCTGCCAAGGCCAACGGCCAAACGCCGCATTCGAACCGCCAACGATCCTTGGCTCTGGAAACATCCTTTTCCCGCAAACTGCAACGAGAGAAATAGCCGAGAAATTTATCTAAAGTCTAATTAGGTTGAAATCAAGAAAATTCACCAGTAACCAACAAACATGTGGCGCAAGCGATTTATCACGTGCGAATTCAATTAAGGATTTTTACCTCGTTGGTCATTTATCAAATCAAATGGATGGGTCCATCTGAAGCATAGACTAACCTAGAATAGGTGGATATTCCGCAGGGAATTTGTTGCCGTAGGATTACGAGTTGAACTGACTGACCTAAGGAACTCGTTTTAATGCCTGTGTAGAGATAGATTAACTACAAGATACGAGCTACGGTGTACACAGCAAGTGTACTTAATGAATGGGTATATTCTGAGGTGGATACACGTTATTAAGGCTAGGTAAGCGATAATTACTGAACTGATGACTAGCTGTATTTATATATACGTTTATATGCACAGGGCTATAAAAATTCTTTTCAGATTAGCGAACGTTGTTCGTCTTTTTGCATCTTTGTATCAACCAACATATCGAAAGGTAGGTAAGATTCAATTGCGAAGATGTTCTACATTTGGAATACTAGTTATTATCGATTGAAATCAAGCAGTGGCGGCGAGGACGATCAATAAAATAATCAGTAATCGATATATTCGCTCTAAATACTTTGCGCAAAAGTAAAACTTTCTCGGTAATCAATCAAATTCGTTGTATACACACCTTACTTGATTATTTACGAGTATCTTCTAAACTATACCAACGATACAATGATTATGTCCTCAATCAGGTTGTTGGAAGTAAAACAAGAAAAGTATTTTTATTAACTCATGTGCTGTTCAGTAATGATCTCATGGTTTAGAACCGTTATGGAATTGGACTACTTATGTTAAGAAAGAAAGAGCTCCACATTTCAGTCCACTTTCAGATCCCAACCCGGTATAAAACACTCCAAGAATATTAAACTCATATACATTTTAAGATAGTAGAAGACATTGTGGCCAGCACTTTAATGTCATCTCTTTGACTCCACTGAAATCATCGTAAAATCGACCTAAAATACGAAAATCCAATTTAGGTGAGTTGCATTTGATCAGGAAGCAAAAAATAAATAAAATAAACCTTACGACACGAAGTGAGAATCCGTGAAAGAAAATACGGAAAATAAAAATATTTAAAAATTCCATGCACATACATGACTTCATAGTTATGCCTTCTTAAAACGATGATGGTTTAATGTTGTTGCGAAAATAAAATTCAAAGATCAGTACAAGAAGAAGTGACGCTTCTTCATGAACCTCTAAGATATTTTGAGATCTTCAGTTGCACAGTGGACGAAGTAATCGAGGTAGAAATTTGAAATTGAGAACAGAAAGAAAATCGAAAAAATCGAAAAAATCGAAGGGACATTTGCAATTTTCCCGAAAATGGATACTTTATTCAAAAAGTTTGTTGAATTAAAAAGTAAATTCAATTGCATTACTTGACATTATTTGTACAAACAGGCAACACATTTCAAATGTAGAAACCAGTGTTAAAGGCTGTCAATAAAATATGTATCGTTGATTTTAGGCTTTTCGGACACCCCCTTTCCTCCTCCTACTAGAATTAGACATGCGCTACGAAACTAAATTTTTGTCTCGGATTATCAATTTGCCTTTGAAACCTAAAAGTTTTCTCCAACAGAAGAATTTCTGCCTCCCGGGGAGTTTTTTTTAAAATTTCTCCTACGGCGCATTTTAAAAGTTTGCCCGTGGCACAATTTTGTGGTTATTTTCATGATACAAAAGCTAATTTAAAAAGAAAAACGACGGGGATGGCGTGCGATACAGTTTTGGCCGCGGGCGCTTCTTTACCTTATTGAGTACTTTTTGATTGTTTCCTTCCTCACCACTCCTCCCGGCACCGGTGATTTGTCCCGGATTCACTCGAAAAAAATATGGACAACCCTAATTCCAAAATTATTCTCTTGGATTAAAATGATAGAACTCACTTCTGCCCCACTGTGGGTCTGTTTGGAAAATTTTGTACACCATCTGCTACTCAATTTTTTTAAAAACTGACCTGCATATTTTTCGCACATTCCATCGTTCTTAGCCAACATCTCGAAACAAACCTAAGGCGATGGAAAAAATCCTTATGCTACATTTACACGAATGACAAATTTGTCATTTTTTTCTTGTCATTATGTTAATTTCCGTGTAAATGGCATAATTTTTGTAATTTTTTCTGTCAGAAAATGTCAATCTCTCATAAAAGAATGAACTTGTCCATTCTTTTATGCCAGATTGTCATTCGTGCAAACGCAATATTAGTTATGACAACTTTAGTATTCAACTTTTGTCATAATTAATATTGCGTTTGCACGAATGACAATCTGGCATAAAAGAATGGACAAGTTCATTCTTTTATGAGAGATTGACATTTTCTGACAGAAAAAATTACAAAAATTATGCCATTTACACGGGAATTAACATAATGACAAGAAAAAAATGACAAATTTGTCATTCGTGTAAATGTAGCATTAGACATTGCACTCTGCAACATGATTACCAGTTGTTGCATTTCTGTGTGTAAAGAAGATCATCTTCAAGTGGTTTTACCTGCAGGATTAAAATAATTTTTGCACTTGTTGCGTTGTTCTGATTTACTGAACTCTGTGTGCGCGAAGAAACCCTCTCAATAATGGGATAATGGTTTACGGCAAGAAATCGCACTTATCGCTGGTTTTTTATCAATTTCAGACGATGCTCCAAAGAGGTTTTCGTACTTTGGCTCTCGAAGCTAACAACCGCACGAAGAAGAAGCACCATGAGATCATAGTCAAGATGACGGTCTTCGTACGACCTTGGTAAGGCCTCTTCTAATATGTTTACAACCACAAAAAAAAAGTTTTTTTTCCAGTGCTCAAGAGATAAACGCAAAACCGTGAGGCGAAGTGTAGGTTTTTTTTGCAATAAAATTGCATTTCACATTTTTTTTTGATTTTCCATCTATATTAATAGTTGCGTTGGTAAATGGGCAAATAATTTAATAATTGTAATTGATTGTGTAATTTGAGAATTTAGTCTGGACGGAAAATTCTGCAATAAAATCAAAAAAGGTTAATTTTTTTGCTCAAAAATGTGTCTGATTTTGCTATAATAGTTTCAGACAATAAATCAAGGAAAATGAATTATTGGTACAAGATTTCTTTATTTTAGATTTTCTGAAGTTGACTTTCAGTGCTATGAAATTAGGATTTTAAAATTAAATCAATATAAAATAAAAGGATTACTTTTAGGCCATAAATAGCAATAAGAAAAGAAATACAGAATACAGAAAAATATTGTTTAGATTGCGATCAATGTCTGCAGGGAATATTGCGTTCCTATTGAATGGAAAACGTGACTAAGAATCAATGAACTCCAAGTCAAGGTTGTGTTTTAAAGTGCAAAGTCGCTGATTTAAGAAATTCCTATTTGTTATAACTTAAGTTCAATTTCGTGTCGTAAATGTGTTAAAACACAATGTTTTTTTTCTAAATTTTCAAAAAAAAAATGATCGATCCGAGAAAACAAGATTTAAAAGTTTGAAAATTGATATTTGAGATTTCTTTTTTGTTTTTTTTAAGTTTTGTGGAAAAGGTCACAAAATCTTGTATTTTTCGCAGAAATTGGACGATTTTGTTATCGAGCCGATCTTAAATTCATTGTTTTCGGCGGTGTTCCGAGTTAAAAAATTCACAAAAAGCCAAACCTGAAGAATATGGTGGTTGCGGGAGGAGGAGGTGTGGGAGCGGAAAGGAAATTCGAAAGGCCAAAAATTAGCGTGACGTATTTTATGGACAATCCCTAATTAACCGAATAAAAAAACTGTACACTCAGAAAAATGGAGGCTAACTCGACAACCTACAGACGGCGTAATTGGCCTCGGGCAGGCGCGCGTTCGCCTGCATGTGGGCAAGTAAAACTGAGTTGACCTGTGGTCGGAGAAATTCTGAAATTAAGCCACCAGCAGGTGAAGTAGGGCATTGGGAGCTGCACGAGTTGACCTTAGATAGGCATTTTGAGGATGTAATGTCATGTAATGGAAACCTCTGTAAGCCAGCTAGCGGTCAGAGTTAACCTGACAAAAAGTTGACCTGGACATTTTTCTGAGTGTAATTTTTGTGAACCAAGGCCAAAAAAAAATTTTGAAATTTTAGAATCTGAAACTAGAATCAAATTTTAAATTTTCGAACCAAAACTCAAACCGAGAACCCAAAATATAATTTGGTCTGAACTTTTAATTTTTGGGTCGTTTGGCAAATTATCAACCGTGTTTCTCTCATTTCCAAATGGAAATTAAAAAAAAGTTAGCGTGCAAAAGAAGCCTAGTTTAGCTTCACAATCAATCCTTGCCTCTTGTGTTGACAGTGACTTCAGTCAGTATGGATTTTTCTTTATGAAAGCATATTTAAAATAAAATTTTTAACGTTTGCCTCATAGATTTGTCTCAAAATGTTTCAAAAGCTCAAATGTTAGAAGCTTTTAGAGGTGGAATGAGGTCTACGGCAGTGCAAAAATCGTAAAAAGGTTTGTCGAGTAGGGAAGTAGGGTTCAAAAAGGCGAAAAATTAGGGTGACATATTTTATTGACAGCGCCTTAAAAATTGTGAGTGTAATAAAACCTTAAAATATTATCGAAAGTGTTGTTTTTACTTAGTCAAAATTTTGCTCCCTCAGGTTAACCTCAGGTAAATCGCTCCGATAAACAAAACTAACCTTGATTGAAGCCATTAACTGGAAGATCGGTTCGATCTACCAAACAAAAAAAAATTTAAATGATTGGGTCAGCGTACTCTACCCAAAATTCATGTTGCAGTATTTTTAGACAGGGGGCTGGCGAATTTCACTGTCAAAGTCATCAAAACCAGTTTGTTTTTGAGCATGGGACGAACTTTTTGAACAAAGAGATTTGTTTGTGTGGACGACAGTAGCATGTTTGATGAGTTCTGGGACCTTTGACATTTCTCAGAGACTAAAGAGATATCGGAATGTTAGCAAAAGAGAAATATTAGCGTTAAATTCGTGTCCACAATGAAATCCACCAAAGAAAATTGTAACGGCCTGTTGCTAACTTTAATGTTTTACTATATTTTTTGCTACGGAATGCACTAAGCCAGTCGTTAAAATTCTTATCCCGGTGTTTCCCAGAAGCAATTGAAACCGATTTGTAACGGCCAACTGTCTGCTCACAGTAACAAGAAACATTAGCAGAGCTAATGAAATGCCTCAGTGGTCATTAGCCATAAAACTGTCTCACAAATAATACCGCACACTGTAATTTTGTGCAATAACCGCGGATGGTATGCGAAACTGCGATGGTAAAAATGTAGCTCTTCTTTGTTTTTGCTGTGCAGAATGATGAGCCAGAGGTAATACAGGTAACCATGATCAATTGGGGGTTTTGAAGAATTGCTGGATAGTCGACGAAGGAATCAAAGTGAAAACAAAGGTAAATATTCGAAAAATGTAGCAATTTTACAATGTTTGAGAAATAATTTTAAGACAAAAGACTTTAAAAGAGTTATTTTTACATCCAAAATAGCTAATTTGTTTGTAAACGTGGTTAATTTGAACAAAATTGTTGTTGATTTTACAATATTTTTTTAAATTTACTAGGCCAAAATTTTAGAAGATAGCCCGATAGGTGCTCACTGCGACCTGGTAGCACAGATTCCAATGCTAGAAAATTTTGATTTGAAAACGTTTATCTATTCGTGAAAACGGGGTCAGAGTTACTCTAACGGTTTAAAAGATAGCTGGTGAGGGGGTTAATATGGTAGGGAAACTTAAGTTCCCCCTTATTTGCAATGTTGGGGCAGCAGACTTAGCTATTATTTTAAGAGATTTCACTTTGCCATGCAAAATAATCTATTTTTATAAAAATTTCATTCTTTTTGAGGATTTTTCATCCTTTTTTAAAAAATCCAAACAAATTCACGTAAAATTCTAATTACTACTCACGTTGCTTATAATCGATTCCCTCTAGCGATGGGAACGGTGACGTTGAAAATGGTGGCCTTGGCGTTGTGACATTCGAGTTCATCGTGGAGAAGGTCACATTCTGCAAGGATGGAAGGCCAGTCGTCGTACTGAATATGAAACCATCCAGACCAGGTGTTGAGGTTTGACTTGAAGGCCAGGTGGTGGTGTGTTCGGTGGTGGTCGCTGCACTTGCTGTGGAAGAAATCGTTGTGGCAATTGATGGTCGGAAGGTGACATTCGGAGGCAGTCCAGGTGTGGTACTACTCTCAACTGTGAGTCCTGGTTGAACAGTTGATGGAATCGTCGTCGTATTTATTGGCAATTTGGGAATTTCTGTAAATGAATTGAAATTTGGTTAATCCAAGGATTTTCCATGAATTCACATCACATTTCGTACCTTGGGTAGATGAGGGCGGAAGTGTGGTGATGGGTTTTGTTGTCGTTGGGATTTTAGTTGTTGTAGACATCGTTGTGGGTGGGGGTGAGGTCCTTATTGTTGTACTGCTGCTGCTTGTTGGCGCGCCCATTGTTGTGGTTTCTATTTTGGTTGTTGCATCCTCCGGTTTTATGGTCGAAACGGGAATCCATTCATCATCTGTGGTTGAATTTGACGTGAAATTGTTTTTCAGTTCGTCCAAATTCGTCCATGTGACTAGCCCTGGCTTTAGGGTGGTTATCTCGGCTGGACGTTGAGTGGTGGTGGGTTTTTCGGTAGTCAATGGTTGTGGAGCAACTGTCGTCCTTGGGGGAAGGGTGGTGGGAATTTGCGATGTGGTGGTTTCTGAGGAAACAGTGGATGTTGATGAAGGCCTAGCAGCAGTCGTAATTGGCTTCAAAGTTGTGGCTTTCGTAATTGGCTTTTCAGTAGTCGTGGTCGTAGAAGTGGTAGAGGAGGTTGATGTCCTTGGAGGAAGGGTGGTGGTCGGTGCTGTGGATGTTCCTATAGTCGTTTTATTCGCCTCTTTGACCTCTGTCTTAACAGCATTTGTTGTCACTTTAACAATGTGTGACGTGGGCTTGGGCTTCGGACGGGGCGCTTTTGTCGATTGAACAAACGAAATCGTGCTAAGGGTGGGGGTTTGTGTTTGGGCAGCAGGACTTCTGGTTGTTGTCTCCACTTTTGTAGTATTCCGCTTCGTCCCGATAGGACCTGTTGTTGACGTTGTTGTAATGAAAGGCGTAACCGGACGTCTTGTTGGCTTCGGACGGGATGTTTGGCGTTTCGTGGTAGTCGCAGTTGGTTTACGGGTTGTTGTCGGACGTTTTGAAGTGTTGATGGTTTGCGGCCGTTTTGTTGTCGTTGTGGTGGTATTCCTCTGAGGTTTTCGTGTAGCCACGATGGTAGTAGTGGGAATGGTTTCTACTATAGTTGGTCGGGAAGTCGCCGGTGTTCGACGTGTCGGTTTTGTGACTCTTTGAGTAGTTGGACGTTTTGTTGGACGTTTTGTGGTAGTTTTGCTGCTGTTACTTTCAATATGTGTTGTTGTTGTAGGTCTCCTGGTGACAGTTGTTGTTTCCTGTGGCTTAGAAATAGTCGTGGAAGGAAATCTTGATGGCTGTTGTTCAGTGGTCACCGTAGTTTCCTCATTCTGGACACTTTGAAATGTGGAAAATTTTGGCGGAGTCGTAGTCGTAACAACATTTGGTCTTGTTTTCATCGGCACGGAAGTGGTCAGGACTGGCTGTTTTGATGTGGTCAGTTTCTGTGTTGTCGGGAATGAAGGAACACCTTTGTTGATAAGCGGTCTAGATGTTGTTCGGGTCGAATTACTCTGTGGGGATTTCGTTGATAGAATCGTGATGTTCAATAATGGAGATGAAATTGGAATATCAGTGTTCTTCTCAGGTATCCTTAATCCACTTGTACTATTCCTATTGCTATTAAGTGTGCTACTACTATACGATTCTGTTGTAACTTTGAATAATGAACTCGTTGGTACTGTTGTCGTTGATTCATGTTTAAAATGCGATATCGTGTTCTGATCTATGCTGTTGTCGCTAATATCTTGGGATGATATTAACGATTCATCCTAAAACGAGGAGAAAATTGGGTTTTTTATGAAAATAAATTTTAGAATTTCAATAAGATAGGATTTATTTACCTCAATTTGGCAACATGATCCAAAGTAAAATCTATCAATACATGTTCCTAAATGTGTTCCATTCGACTTAATGCAATCAATTGCAAACATGCAAACTCCTTCTAATCCGGTTCTACGCACTATGCAAGGAAGATGTCGAATATTTCTTCCTGATTGAACTGAAAATAAAAAGAAATCGGGTTTAGAGGTTATTTTTTAAGTGATTAAGAAGTTACAACACTAGATTGCATAATTCCGGGACAAAAAGTTAATTTTCGGGACGCCGGGACAAAATGCATAAATCAGGGATGATTCCGACCAATATTACCTCGATTTGCGAATGTGGACCAGGTTATAATTTTACAACAATTCTAATTTGATTTTATAATTTTCCATTTCGGTCAGGTTGGTCAACATTTAAGGAATGATGAAATGATTATAGCGAAATTAAGATTGCATTTTTATAACTGTTTTTTGATTGTAGACATCGATATTTGTTGATTTTTTGGGAAAATCCACAATTAATTTTTTTTTACAAAAATTCTCCTAATTTAAAAATCAAAAATGACACAGGAAATTGTCTGTATTTTCCCATTTGGATTTTTCATATAAATTGCTTGTTTTTTAAACATAAATTCAATAGAATTTCTTGTAAAACAGAAGTAGAACATTCAAATTTAATTGCCAAATTAAGCTCGAAATTACCTAAAAAATGTCTAACATTTTTTTGTTTGAAAAATTTATTACTGGGAAGAATTGATGAATAGTGAAACCAGTACCCAAAAGCTTATTTTTCTACTAATTTTCAAGTCCCGGAAGTGATTTTCGGATGTACAGATATAATTAAAGATATTAGGTTTTATCTTGTAATTAATAAACGTGTAATAAACAAATCATCATTACGACTCTCGACTCCGAAAGAAATTTCTCTCGTGCGACAAACATTTCATTTGTAAATTCCTAGCTTGCGGGCATCCGTCTATCAATGTATCCATCCTTGACCTCAAAAACTGTTACCTTCTTAGCTACCACGCATCCATAACAAGAATTTTTTTATCTTCAGCATTTCTCTTATATTGGCCTCGACTTGTCAACATTATTACAACAATTTCATGTAACAGTTTTGAATTTCATTTCTCTTTATGAGTGCTTTTAAGCGTAGTACGATAGTGGTTTAACGTAATAAACAAAGAACAAGAAATTAGACTTCTTTCACTACTTTGACAAAGTTCCGCCATAGACTTAATAAGAAGAACAACATTTCTTGGAGCTAGCAGTACACAGTAAGAAATTTTTGTAGAAATTGCAAGCGGCTGTCAAACAAAAAAATGTCTCACTTTTGGGGGAGGATGGTCTGCTATACACGCATAAAAAAAGGTATGGGATATCGAGAATACGACCAAAATAGTTAATTTTTATTACAAAAATAGTCAATTTAACCACAAAACAGTAAATTTTACTACCAAGTAGTTAAATTTTTTATAAAAATAGTCGATTTTGACTATTTTTGTAGTTTAAATTGCATAGTTTAGTTGTTTTCCCGATTCGCCATTATAAAATAGTTAGATTTACTATTTTTTCTTTGCGTAAAACGCCATATAAAAAATTCAAAAAGTGTGGAAATTCCAAAAAGGGGGCAGGAGAGGTAATAAAACAATTTGATTGCTATCAAAGCTAGATTTATGTTGAAAAATCAGTAAAAAACATGGAAATTTTTTCTTTTGAAATTTAGTACCGCTTCCGTGACTTTCCCCCTAACACTGTTACTTATTTTATAGACAGCCCCTTAATTTTTAATTAAACCTTTTCACATTGAATTGTTTTAGTTTGTCGCAAATCATGTGGTTTTCTGATAAGTTCTAAAACTTTTCATCGTACCTCAAATTCACATTTGTTACAAAATCTATTAACTTCTCACGTAAATCTATTTAAACTATTTTTTTCACCAAAAAAGATATTTTTTTTACCATGTACTCATAATAACTCTACACAAATGAACTTGACCATAAAAACAATTTCTTTGGTGTGAGCTAAAAAGTCGAGTTTATTGATTTTCACGGCACTATACCGTTATTTCTCCGTCATTTCATCGAACTCGCTCTGATACAAATGGCTGGAAAACATTGCAATGTGTTGGAAGAGCGAAATGAAAGAACACCTTCGGAGGTAAATTTACGAGTTTGTTACACAAATGATTTCTTACCATCTAACATAACTCACAGCGAGGTGCTATTAGATGTGTTTATTATCTTATTTTCTAATGGAACATGCAGAACATGTGATTGGCAGATAGTTTTTTCCCTGTAAGTCATTAATTTGGAGATTATTGTTGAGGTTTGCTGGAAGGTAAACGAGAGACTTAAGCGACGAACCTGATGAATTTTATGTTACGATCAGGTTCGTCGCTTAAGTCTTTCGTTCGTATAAAATTTATTACTTGTTATTGAAGCAAATTGCATGATCGACAAAGAGTTTCATAGTGCAATTATGCTTACTATTTTCTAGAAATAAGGTCGCCTAGGTACAAAATCCATAATTCCCACACCTAATTCCTGAACAACAGTAGATTTTACTATTCGATTCCCGAGTTCACTATGTCTGTATGCTTTCATTTGTCCCAATTTCTTCGTCTGTTGACGACAATCGACAAACAAAGTGAAAAGGTCGATTGGCTGGCAATTCATGATAGCTTCCATGTGCTGGTATTCACCTTAGCCACCCACATGAACCACAATCGTGCACGACAAGTTCGAATAACTTGATCCAGGTTGCTGTAACTACTTTTCGCTGTATTTTTTCTTTTATTATTTATTACTTTTCACATTGGAAACATTCGAGTGTAATGCGGTGACCCAATATTCAGTCAAAATGAAAATTGTCCCATTGGGTCATGGCAAAACAACTAAAATCGCTGAATATTTTCGGCGACGAAATTTGCAGAAAGCGAACAAACAGCTGGACTTGCCTGAAAAGCTAATCCGAAGCCAGGTATTTTGCATTCGTTATGCTGGAGTCTAGTCATGTTAGCCACATAACAAGTTTTAATGCTAAACTGAAATGAACTGCTGGTATATATCGTATAATCTTGCTGAATACGAGTAGGTCTCATAAGTAGGTCTTTCCTTGACTTCTCTCGGGCAAAGTCACTCCGTGTTTACATTCGTACCTTGTCTGCGATTTCTTGAATTTGTCCGTGATCTTGACAGTCAATAGTTGAGTTCGAGGCAAGGTAAAATCCCAGACAATATGAAAACCAACTCTACCTTGAGGTCAGAGGAAATAATATCTAAAAGGCAAGATTTTTATTTAATACATGGTTGGTTGATTTGTTCGATTGCATATATTTTGAAGATATGAAAATATTTGTGGTCTACCAACGATGGACATGAGGGTTCTCGGAAAGTCGCCGCCGCCACGCTTCCCGTAACATAATTACTTTCTGACATATGTAAATGATATGTGGTGTGCCGCGGAGCATATTGCGGAGGCGGAATGTTATTATGTTTAATATTAAACAATTTTGTTGAATGGCAGATACATTTTAAATTTTTACATGAAGAGAATTTGATGTTATTGATTTTACTGACAATTCATGTTTCTTATTTATTCCATGAATTAGTTGGGATACATGAAATTACAAGAATTATTATTGTGATTTATGGGAAAATTTAATTTTCAGTTAGAAAAGAGAAAATAGTTGTACAAATTGCTGGGGACTTTAGTAGTACTTTCGTACATTTAATTATAGGTGTTAAAAGTTCCCAATTTCATGGTCACTTGATTTTGGCTTTTTATGTTGTTGCAAAAAGACCGTTTTCACAATCAACATTCCCTCACGTGTAAATCGTTTAATTGAATTTGGTTGTTCACCTACATTCTGACGTTAGATGTGATACTTTTGATATCTAGGAGGAGTTTTATGGGAAAATGAATTTTCTCATGTGACATATTTTCGTATTTGACTTGGATTTTTGTTTATTTTGGATATAATTTTCTCATGCTAGAAAAGGTGTGTTTACTGAACTATAATTTACGTTCTCCTAGTAATGATGTTTCAGTTTTGGACGACTTGTTCAGGGGCATAACTTTCCGAAGGTTTCCGTAGATCGGATCTTTTAAAAAATAGGTTTTCAAATTTCCAATCGCCTGAATTTAACCCTAATCATCCTGGGTTAATTTACAAACAAAAACACCTAGGATGAGTCCCGCGCTCTCATATGAAAGTTATATATAAAACACTAAATTTAACAGTATTAGAATATTTTTTTTTCACATAATGTTATGTGAGCACGTTCGTCCAGATGTAAACGGACTTGATTTCCATTTGGTGGCATCCAAAGCAAAGTTGAAATGAGTCCCAAAGACTCAACCTAGGAGGATTAGGGTTAATTATCAGTATTGCCCGAAATTTTTTCCCCGGAGATGAAGGGTTTTGTAACTACGCATTGTTCCTTAATTTATATATGTGAAATTATCTTTCTGTCTGTACAATCTGACGATCAATCTTATGTTTTGTTTTTACAGTTATGATCAAAACCGGCTTTAGTATAATTTTTGTCTATTTGCTATCGCATTACATGAAAAACCGCTGAACGGATTTAAATGAGACTTTATTGTTATGTTAATGACTAATAAATGTTTTAAGGGACTACTCCCTCCCATACAAATTGCACAGTTTTTAGTAATTTTCTCGAAAACAGTGCATTGTATTGGGAATATTATACCGGCAAAATGTTTTTAGAATGTGATTTTACTTGACTCTTCCATACATCAAAATTCAATGGAACTAATTTTTGCGAGTTTATCGAAAACAGTCAATTTTTTCATCACATTTTTCTTATAAGAATAATTTTTTAACAGATAACTAACGATCTTTTTTACTTTTTTGTGTAACACTATGAATACAAAATTACCTTATAAGAATTTGGTCACTCTACTCCTTCCCCACTTTTTCAAGTTTTTTTCAGATATTAATTTTAGAATTTATCTGTTTTATACCAAAAGGAATAAGCCTTTAAAAATGACTACCACATTTTTATTTGATCGATTAGATCTAACTTTCAATTATGCTAAATTTTTAATCCGATTTTCAGAAGAGTTTGATTTATTGAATATAATATATAAACGCTTTCCATTGTATAAGTTCGGCATAATCTAAATCCGTGAATGTGTATTTACGTATAAAATCACAAATTCACTCATTGTTATAAACTACCGACATAAATGTCTCGGTAATTGAGGTAAATGAACCAAAAATCCAAAACTGGAAATAAGATCATTAAACCAGAGCTAATAAATGCGCAGAATAAACTATCACTACAAGTTTCTTATTTCCAAGTTCAAGTATACAAGAGACTAAATAAAGTGAGTATACGCGTATGAGTAGAAGAAAATGCCTACACAGAGTGTATTTAATCTTCATTCATGACAAAAACTTGATCAACTGGATAGCAAACGTTAGCAACATTAACGATTTCTTAACATTGCCATATCTACGATAAAACAAAACAAAGCCACACAGATAAAATCATACAGAAAAATACGAAAAAATAAAAGTGTGTTTCTTATAATTTCATGATCTTGTTTATGCCGTAATTAAGATAAAACGTTGAATTACAGTAAAATGTCTCAAACAATCGAAAGGAATTCCATTAGCAGGAGAAAACATCAAAGATTTCCCAAAAATAATGCAATTAAAGACAATAGAAGTAAATTTCCCAGCGATTAATTTCCCGCGACGTTAATTGGCGCTGAGATTAAGTGGTCGTTTTTTTTTGTACCGGAATTTCTGAAAACCACCAAAATAAACTTTGAAAATTCAGAGTAAAATGCATATTTTCTCATAATAGTAATCCCATATAATCAACGTCGGGTTATCGTGATCATTATGAGCCAAGTTCATTGTCAAGATTACAGTCATTAAGGCCTTTCAACCACTTTTCAACCAGTCAACGGCACTAAAGTACAAAAACCAGGTGAGTCGGCATCAGCAATGACAAAAGGTGTGTGTCTGAAGAAGAAGATCACTCCCTAAAAGGCCAATCTTGACTTTTAGTCGAGAGAATGAGATAAATTAACATAAACGCCATTCGCATTTGTCTTGAGCTTGGAAGGTTGAAAGACCATTCAACGAAATACAAAATTACAAAACGTTGCATACGGGTTTTCTGATAAAAAAAAGGCGGTTTCTTGTTGCGTGGCTACTATCACCAACGAACGACCGATCGTCCAGCCTCAAAATCTTGCACATATCATAGGTAATCGGTTTTAATCAAAGTTAACTGTAATCCGTATCTACCATGGAGCATTACAGCATTTCCAGGTGGCTATAGAGTCCAGCATTCAGGTATATCGTATGGAGATAACCACGAAGAGAGTTGAAAGATGACACAATTTAGCCGAAAAGTTGATCGCGCAGAGTTGCTGCTGGCAGCAGCCAGGTAAAAGATTTCTTGAATATACCTGGCGATGCGATGGGATTGAATTTAATACTCGAACCTTTAACGATCGTTAAAGAAGCTCTCTTAGAATTATGTGAGGATTGAATGCAAAAACCTTTGCGAATGCATCATAGATACGATATGCTGGTTGATTATCATTTCTTACATGCAATTAACATATTTCGCATTTAGTGTCTAGCGGATCTGTCCGCCCCAACCATTTCTACATGTTTGACTAGCAATGATTCCCATTAATTAATCACATATCATGTTACCCACCACAATTTCACCTGAGTCGCTTTGAACTCAATTCAGGAATGGTCAGTTTCCAACAATTTTTTTTACAATATTAATAATGTTATGGCATTCACGCGGCTCCATACTTTGGTGTGGGTTCCGGTGAGTTAGAGTTAATGAAGTGAAGATATTGTTGATAAAGAAACTCACTCCGATGATGACTTTTTTAACCGTAGATGGAATTTTATTTATGACAAGTTTTTGTTCCTGGTTGGTTGGATGTTCTTATCTTTTGCGGTTATGACAGTTACGTGAGAGAAAGTATTGCCTAACGCGGGTAATACCAGACCTTTTTTTTTATGTACGAATTACACTGAAGTGCTTGGTATGTAAGTATGTTGAATCATTGGAAAGTAAGCCAAGTCATTTGACATGTGCGGATAAGTCACTCGACAAAGAAAAGATGAATTAACACAAAATATTCTATTAAATAATTTTAATGTTGGAATGAAATGAGATGAGATGACTTTCACCGTGAAAAATACGCCCCATCATATCCTCTTGTGAGCATTACGCAGGATTTATGACACCATTTTTATGCAAAATGCAAAAAAAAAAGTTTGATGCTGTATGGTTTTGGGGACCAATGTGAGTCACGGTGAAGTATTTGGATTGAAAACATAATCCTAAACGAAATTTTTGATGAACAACAAAAATTTGCCGCAGAGCAAAGTGTAGCAGCTAATTTCAATTTCATAAATTGTTAATTTAATCACAAAATAATAAAAAAAAATTCTACTAACTTTTTTATATTGTAAAAATATCCGATTTTGAGGAAATTAACTATTTTAGTGATAGTCATGATTCCATATTATAAAATAGTTAGATTTACTAAGATATTCTTAAAGGATTTCTAAGGCGCTGTTTACACCTGAAACTTTATTCCGTGAATTTTATTCTTCGACACTAAATTAATGTTGCACAACCGTTTATACCACGAGACAAAATTCAGAAATTTATTTCTGAAAGACGATCGATCTCGCATTTTTTCATATAAAATCGTCCGAATAAATTCAAAATTTGATTATTTTTGCTAAGTAATTTTATTCTACGATAGATCAATAGAATTCGCAAAACCAATTCTGAATAAAATTCGCGGAGAAATTCAAGCAATTGGAAATGGCGCCTAAGAAGTTCTCTAAATTCTATCACTAAATATTTTTAAAGCATAATTTCCTATTCATTTTTATACTCACAGTGTGATATACTAGGATTATTAAATACTGGACTTCCTACGATTAGTTGAAATAAATTAATAAATGCTATCACTAAAATTAAATAACGGTGCATAATATGTTGATGATGCTGGCGATGATGATACTGTATGTTGTTATGAGTATGTTGATTACGATGTTTATGACATGAATAATTATTTCGTTGGCAGTCTTTCTGTTCACTGGATGTCGTGGACGACTGCGAACATGACGATGATCTGGGCAAGCTCTTAATTCGTCTTAATCCCATCTGAAAAACAAAAAAAAAAGACTTGTATAAGAAAAACTGTTCTTTAAGCGCAAAAAAAATGTTGACTTGAAATCTTGTCTGTACTTTGGATAAATTATTGGTGACTTTTAACCTAAGAAAATCTTTGCGGATGCGCAACTAGAATACGAGAAGATGCTAGGAAAAAAATTCTATGAGGATAATATTTAATTCGCACATAAATCAGTCCAGACCGACATATACTATAAGGTGAGCCCATCTTGTTGGATATACGGATTCACCTGAGGGTCTTTTAGCAATAAGAAGAGGATTTGCTTACAATCAGATGGCCGGCCGGCTGGTCGGATAGTTGAATTGTAATCTATTTGCCAACAGTAAAACCTATGAGTATGTAGTTTGATGCTGTTGCAGAGTCATTGACCGATTCGCAGTTAAAGAAAAACTTCTACTTAACTTTTGCACCTCTCAAAGCGAGACTCATCGGTCCGATGGTTTCTTTGGTTCTTTGGATCTTCGGCTTGGGCGCAGCTCATTCACATCTACAGCAAACTATCAGAGGAACAGAACAAGTACAGAAATAAAACCGAACCCAAAGTTTCAGACCAGATTCGACCGAGTACTACTAGGAGAATCCTCCGGAGAATCTCCTCAGATGATTATCACGGTCAGATGATGATGAAGTTGATTGTGATGATGGTGTGCTGATGCTAACCTGGGTTATCTGTCTCACCTGTATGTATACCAAAAGAACTTTCAAAAGTTCTGTTCTTGTGAATTTGTTATTTTTTTATCGTCTTGGCTAATTTTTTTTCTCCCAAAACCATAAGAAATTTTTCTTTTTTCACTTTTTTCCATGGTGAATGATTTTGATTAGCCAAAGAGAAGGTTTTTATGGACATGATGACCAGAATTGAATTCCGTTATTTCGACTTTAAGATGACAGACAATTCTTGGAGGTTTTTTTTTCTGGTGTTTGGCAAAAGGGTAACAGACTTTAAATGGAGTTACTTGATTTGTTACAGAAAGGTTGAATTGAAAAACCGTTGATGCTGAAATTCTACTCTGGGCTCTTTTCTGAAAATTTACAACTGGTTAAAGGTCGCAAAATGGACAAAATAGTTTTATTGAATTGCGTGACTTTAATGTAGCGGTATAAGCTAGAAGTAGTCCACATTCTTTGGAAAAATTATCTTTGAAATATATGTCGACAGAGTTCTTAGAAATCTTAAATTAGAAGCAATAATTCTTATGCAAAAATTGTTTTAATTTCTGATTTACGGGGTATTTTAAGAATAAAATAATCCAAGTTCGAACAAAATTCGTCACACGTTCGTACTATGCCTACAATTCTAAATATCACTCTTTAAAAAAATGGTGATTGTCAAGTATTCTAATTAAAATCTTATACACTTCCTACTTTTTTCATTTTGTTGTCAAGACTTTTATAAAATTATTTTAAAATGATTTTTCGAAAGATTTTACTCGAAAATGAAAGATAATTCAAGATTTTCCATGCGAACTTTGTGTTGAAAAAGAGCAGATAACTTAAAAATAATATTGGTAACATTTTCATGAATTTAATAAAAAGTTACAAATTTGCTATTTTTAGAAGCATTTAAAAAAAATCGCGTATCGCTTCAAAATCATAAAATTCAATGTTCTTCCAATTAAAAAACTTTTAAAGAGTGAAACTAGAAAAAAACAATCTCGCTCATCCAGCTAAAAGCTAGAACAAACAAAAAAGAACACATTTTCGCAATTAAGATTCAATTATGTTGGAAAGAATGTTTCAAGACCGTAATTTCATACAAACGAAAACGAAAAAAAGATTCACTTGGCTGCTTAGGTGACTGTCAGACATGTTTACAGACAGAACTCTCAATTGCCGGGATTATTTTCATAATTTTTATTTTATACGGTTTTTTAGCACGCTATTTGAAGAGGCATGAACGCGATTATTTTTTCTGTGCATCATTCGCACGCCATGCCAAAATAAGAGATTCCATTAAAATGGGCAATCAGTCAGCCGCATGAGGCTCTGCCTGAAAAAAAAATTAAAAAAAAAAAAGATTCCAACTGAATTAAATTTGCCGGGAAGATACCACTTCCGTAACCACAGTCAGTCAGAAGCAGCAGCAAAACAGGTGTTTCTCAAAGGTAAGTACCGAGTGAGGTAACAACAAAATACCAACAAAACGCTTTTGATTGCGAAATCGCCGAAAAGAATCAACTCAAGTTCAGTCAACTTTGCGCATAGTTTTGCTATTCAATGTGCGCTAAAAATGATGATTAAAGAATCATCGAAGACGATTTTACTGTTAACGAAAAATTAATTAATAATAGATGAGAGAACAGAATCGATTGGCACACAATCCGCTCTAATAACAGAAAAAGTAAATTTTCTATCAAAAGCTGCTAATCAGATATTCAAGATACGTTGAATGCCGTGAAATGGGTTAGAATTAGGGTGACCATATTTTATTTGTTGTCTGAATCCCGGACAGATTACCAGTGGAGAGCGATGGGGGTCGGGGGGAGGGGCGAAGTGTGAGGAAATTTTTAATGCTTCAAAATTAATCGTGAAAACTTTGAAAGCACGATAGGAAAGAGGGTGTTCTACCAATTTTTGTTTGTGATAATACATATAAAATGTTTTTTGGGTGGTTTATGTTATCAAAATATAACAAAAACGGTGCCGCAGGCAAATTGTTTAAAGAAAAATGCGCCGCAGGCGAAAATGTTTTATTTTCGTGGACAATTTTTTCAGTGATTTAAAAGTTACAAAACTAGATTGTATTATACCGGAACAAAAGTTTAGTTTCCGGGACGCCGGAACAACATGCAGAAATCCGGGACGTATAGTCATCCTAATTAGAATAGCAGTTTGTTGAATGCGATTGTATTTTAAGATCTACGATAATTTGGCGTTTTGATGACTCGTCTACAACTTGGATCTTATAGTTGGTGAACCAGTTTGGCAACTTTTTCGAAAACAAAAAAAAAGTTATGGACCAAATTCTCGTAGAAGTGCATTTCTTGAAACAGATGAACAGAAAATGCAAAAAAGTTGAAAATCTTTTGAGTAGTTGATTGTGGTTCTACTGCTTTCAGTGCAAAAGTCAATGGTCGATTCTAGCAACAAAAAAAAAAAAAAAAACAAAAAAGATTTAAATCAGGTAGATTTAATTATCATGCAAACTAGTTTTCCGCAGACTCCTTCAAAAGTGCTAACAAAATCGTTGACGAGCCAAATATGATGGATTCTCAGTTGAAAGCCACTTGAAGGTGTCAACAAATCGGCAAATGATCGTCTTTGGCCAAACAATCGATTTGTCCGCCTCCACACCTGGATTTTGCCGCGGCTTTTGAAGCGTCTACGTTCGTGTGTGTGTGTGTATGTGTGATTTTTGAGTTTTGGCCTTTGTAGGTCATTCTCCCAAATTCCAAATCGGTGGCCTATTCTGGTGGTTTTCAAAGAAGTCGACAAAGAATTGTTTGACGACTTTTCCAAGTAGCAGAAGGTAGGTATTTTTTTAATTTCTTCATTTTGCTTTTAAATAAATTCATTTTTCTCACTTGGGTGCAAATAACGAAGCACCAGAATGTATGTCGAATTGGAATAAAATAAATAGAAGAGTAAATTGCCCACAATTAGGGTCTATGTTAAAAATAATAAAGTTATCTTCGTACTTGTTTTGGATAATTGGAATTTGCATGACGATAGTGAGTTTAATTGATCGAGTGAAATCAAAAATTTCTTCTCATTTCCTTAGCATGAAAATTAGTCATATGCGAATACGGATACGGCGGCGATGAGTTTATGTTGAGGTGAAGAATTTTTTTTTGGGAACCTAAAAACTTTCACCCGATATATTTGGGACTTGAAAATTATGCTATTTGTCTCGGTGTACTCAGAAAAAATTGTTTACGTTTTATTTTTTGTGCTATGATCGTAAGTAAAAACCCAAACAAGTCAATTCGGTATCAGAAGGAAGTGCTAAGTTGTAAAAATTTGCCTCTGGACCGCTAGTTTTTTTTTTGGTAATTACTACTACGGTAGCACCACAGCATCATTTGCAATGTCGAATGTGATAAGAAGCGGATTTTATTTGGAAAACGAAGTCAATCACACGTTCCAGATGGATTTAATTATCGCGGGTCAAATTTGACCTGATTTTAGTGTTTTTGGCGAAATTTTTCGAATAAATTTGAGACTTTGCCAGTGTTATATTAAAGCAATCACATTTTTATATCAAATTGCTATATCAAAAAAATGCTAAAACCGATCAGGTTGAAATGTTATAATTTTGACTAGCGAATAAGTGGTTTAAATTTGAGCGATTTTCAATAAAAATAATCTTGCGATATTGAGGCACGTGGCGTGATTTTTTTCATGAGAGTTCTAAACAGCAGTTAGGGAATTTTTTGAAACGTCAAAGACGGCGATGCTACTCAGCTTTCAATTTAAGAATAATCAATTGTGGCGCATTTTTTGAATAGTTACTACTTACGATGGGAGCATCCTTTTAAAAAAAATTAAATAAATTTTCTTGCCAAGTTTTTCTTTTCATTGTATAATTTGTGTTGATGGATCTCAGATTTGCTGAAACGGAACATCAACGAAATAACCAAGTTTATATAGAAGTATAACATGATTTGGACGAAAACCGAAGAAAAACAATCTAGAAATATGCGCCGCGGGCGATATTCTTTAAACAGAATGGAGCGCAATGATTTGAATCAAGTTCTATACAGCCCCATGCGAAAATCTACTTAATTTTTCGCATCCTTCATGTTCCATAAATAGTCGTAACGCGAATTCTATAAATACCAATAAATAGATATGCGCCGCAGGGATTTTTTAAAGAAACGTGCGCCAATTGCAAAAAATCACCAAAAAAATGCGTCGCTTGCAAAAAAAAAGTGATCTAAAATAACTTCCAGCCATCTTTAAAGAACTTGAAGCCTTTTAGGTTCTTTTGGTCCAGAAATTGGTTCTAAATGTTAACGTATCGGAAAAATAGGGTTATCTATAATAAAAAAAATTTAAGTCTCTTACAAAAATATGGCAAAAAACCGGTAGAACAGAAAAAACGATAGAATTTTTTTTTCAAAATTTGTTACAAATAATTGCAAAGTCACAATTTTTCATATGTTGCTATCAGGAAGGTTGATAATTGAAACATCATTGAATGTTTATTCTATAGTGAATCTGACGGAAGTCAACATAGCATATGTTTAGAACCAATAATAATGCCACCAACAACAAGAAGAATATCATGAATGAAATCTATCTATGATATACTAGAATTGATGAGATAATAAGATTATGCCAGATAAAATTGTAGGATCGTATATACCACACCAATCCTCACGATCGATATAATTGCTAAGTACGAGATTTATCTGTCTAATTACCAAATACAAAACAAGTACAAAAAAAAACACAAACTATAATAGTTGTAAAATTGCAATATTTTTGTTGAATTCAATTAAGTTGAGTTGAGAACCTACCTTGAAGGTAAATTAACAATTAACGATTGGAAAAAAAAATATGTTGTGATGAGAATTATACGGAAGCACTAAGTCGAATCATAAGATTCACATCAGCTATGTTGAATTGAAATTTATAAAAAAAAAATCCTGTCCAGGTTGATTATCAGCAGGTAAATAGCAGCAGCAACGGCAAAGCCAGAGGCGATAGCACGAGACCAACTTCTTCTTATCCGCGATGTGATGCTAATCTAAGCACTAAACGCTGCGCTGGACATCGAGTTCTTGTAGATCTCCTTCTCGAGATGGTTGGTGGATCGTCCAATAGTGGAGATTCGGCGTCAGAGATTCGACTTCCACTTCTGGTTTAACGTTGCTCGACCAGTCGGCCAGTGACCAGAGAACTTGATGCAAAAGAAAGCAAATAAGAAGTCGCTTTCCACCTGAAATTCTAGGTCATATTTTCAAATGTACTCGACTGGCTGCTATTCTTATTACCATCAGAGTTGTCTTAAGGTAAGATTGCGACTTTGAGCTCAGGTCAAGGAACAACACTGTCTTAGATTTATTCGGTTAAATATTCTTGTGGCACTTCTGTTTTTTTTTTCACTTTGAGAACTCGATCAACAGCAGTTGTGTTTCGTTTCTAACTGTTTTACAGCGAAAATAGGCAGTAAAAGGTAAATTCCTAAAAATTTCTTGTTATGTTTATTAAAATCTTAGAACGTGCTCTTGTCGTTTTTTTATTTTAAATGATTTTTTTTCAAGAAACATGGATGGTCACAGGTAGTCGGCCACTCTAACGGGTTTCTGCTTCTGGAGGCCACATTCGCATTCATAGAGCATTTATGTTTATGCTCTCACATATCACTAACACACAATTATTCTATGCTACGATCGATCCGATCGATTTGCTTGAGTAAAAGAATTACGCGAAGCCACGGAAAAGAAACGCATGCACAACATTGGAATGCATCCAACACTATACCAACGTTTGACCAGTTTTCAGTAATATCAGAACACCTCTATTTAATTCGCTACCTCAAGTACCGTCGCGATCACAGCCTGCTGCAGTTTATCAAATAATACTTTTCCTCACCACTCGATCACACGTTCAGTTCAAGAACTTTTTCCGCGCCAGGTAAAACTTTCTTTGCCAGCACACCTAAGTCTTGGCACTCTTTCAATGCGATTTTTGCACGATCGTAAAAAAATCTAATTTGAATTTTTTCAAGCTATTTAATAATCGAAACCGATAGCGAATTACGACTGCAGTTCAATTGCGAAAAATAAAATTGTTTTTAAACAAAATGTTATGAAAAATTCTACTATTTTATGCGAAAAGTCTATCTAAGGCTTAAAGCGATTAACGTCAAAGTCCAAGTCCTCTTGAACCAAAACTTATGGTTTTTTGGTCTCTTCGATTCTTCGGTTCTTCGGTTTTTCTGAGCCTGGAGACCTTGACACTGAAGATGTTCGCAGCCAACTGAACCCAACTGAGTTTCTTCAAAGTTTCTTAACGGCTAACCGTGCTTAGCTCGTGCTTCTCGTGTAATCTTCAGTTTCTTTGTGCTGTTTGTGTTGGTGTTTTATGTTCTAAAATATATATATATTTAAACACAGATAGCAGAATATGCGACACACGAGCATATCGCCGCGGGTCATTCCTATTGGAAAAATGTTAGTTTGTTACTATCGAGGAGGTTCTGTAAACATAACCTGGGAATTGGTTGGAAGGAGAGTTATGTCGGATTTTGGGAATGTCATTGAAATGATTGGTCTCAGATATGTCTGTACCTTTCGTGCAAGTAAAATTTGTGATGGTATACACAGAACTAAAATTCAAGAAATCCAAAACCACGGTTTTCCACAACCATAAACCAAATTAGATTTGGTTAAAAACATTATAAAATACGTCACGCTAATTTTAGGCTTTTGACACCGTCCTCCCCCTTTTTCCCACATCACCTACTCAGACTGTTTTGAAACTTTTTCTGAAACTTGTTGTAAATCCTCCCATTACACTATCATTGTTCTGCTCTCCGCATAAATGTGAGACTGATTGACTAGAAAATTTCGCAGGCTTCTCTTACAAAATATTTCACTGTAAAGAGAATTTCTAGTTCATTTGACGGGAAATTGATTTTCTAATGAGTTATATTCCTAATCTTTTGTCACTCAAGCAACACAAGAGGTCGTAAATTAGGTGTCGGGGCCAGAAAGCCACAAAATTAAAGTCTCGACGACCACCATACGACCATTTGTGCTACTTGGGTCAATTTGTAATTTTTGCATGAGGTCAATAGTTGAAAATGCAACTTTTTATTGATATAATTTTTTGTCCAACCTAAAATATATATGAAATTGTACTTCAGTAGAAGTAAAGAATATCAGTTAGCTGGAATAATGGTTGGAATAAAAGAAGAGATGAGCCGCTCAAATATTCCATTTTACCTGGGCTTTCTGCTGGCATAAAGACAACGTACTGGCGAAAGAAAACTGCAAGAATCGATAAAATCGATCAATACTTGAACACAACATCGCAAATATCCCCTGTAAACACGATTACGAGCACATCAACATTTGTTTAATGTACGAGTTTGCAAAGTTGTTCTTTAACAACCTTTTAAATTAATTTGTATGTTATCCTCATCAGATAATTGCTACACCTAAGTAATCTCCAAAAAAAGGAAACAAACACAAAAAATGTCCAAAGGAAGAAAGGTATTTAAAAAGAAATAAATAACACTTAATCAGATTTTAAGGTATCAGCTTTTTTAAACGGAATATCCAAAGTAAAACAGTTAAATCGTTATTATGCATAAATCCCTACATAAATAAAAAAGGATGACCTACCGGGTTAATGTCACTCATTTAATACTTTAATTATTTTATTTTATCAATTAAAAAACAACATGTTTTTTACCATCATCTCATTGCAAGTGTTTAATCGACGACCTTAAGGTAATTCTTATGTTGTATTAAAGCCACACTAAAGTGACAACAATGAGTAAATTCTTTTTTTTTATGAATTTAAAACCCTCATATAACTGTTAAATTTTATTCTTTGCTTTCCACTTACCCCACATCATTCATTAGGAACAGAAGACGACGAGCGCCGCCAATTCTTGTTCTTCTACTGGCAAAAGAGAGTTCACCTGTACACAAGTAAACAAAGTTAATTTCTTTTTCACTTCCGTTACATTGTATTAGTTCGGTAATTCTTTTTCCTAAGTACGCTTTTCTTGTGGTACCCGATTGATGGAAATGTACTTTCAGTATTTGAGCGAAAAATACATTTTTCAACAATTAGTCAGGTTCATCGCTTAAGTCTTTCGTTTTATATAGAAATTCATTGCATTTTTGAGGTTCGTTTGATTTCTTTTTGGGTTTTAAATTTACTTTTTTGGTGTTTGCTAGTTGAATGAATCACTGAATTAGTAGTGATTCAGAGATTTTTGATCACATTGTGTTGTGATGAATTGATTTGTATTTTTGTTTAAAGGGAATTAGGATTACAAGAATGTCAGCCAAAAAATCATAAAGAAAAGCGCTTTGTTCATGATGTTGAAGATAATGTTTTTAAAGCTTTTTAAGGAAAAAAAATCTATCAATATTTTGTAAGATGTCTACATGGTCTGTCATTGAGTGAATAAATATTTAAAAATTGTGACTATCCAGCATAAAGATGATGTCTGCGTTATATAATTATGTCGTATAAAATACGTCATGCTAATTTTCAGTGATTCAAACAGCAATAAAACAATCATCTTCAAACCTCTCCCTCCTCCCCTCTTCCCCTTTTTTTAACTGGGAACCATTAAATTTTATCCAATTTGATATTATTTGGCAGCACTGTTATTGATGTGTTCTTCATCTAATGATTCTCAACAATGTAAACACAAAACATACTTATTTAGAATGTTTGTACATTTTGAAGAACATTGAAAACAAGTGGTTTCCTATATGTGTACAAAATGTCAACAAAATTAACATACTTAAGACCATATAGCCGATTATGCCGCTTTCCTCGATTAGAATCCGGGCAATTATTTTATGATCGTCAGGAAATTTGATATAGAAGGCGGTAGTCCACCTTTCAGCACACAAAACAAATGATCCGCATCGGAAAGTTATTTATGGCCGATTTAAATTGAAAGCCCTGATAAATTTTTACAATGCACTGTAATATTTTATCACCTGAATTAAATGTAATGATTTTCCATTGTTTCCAAATTTTAAATGAATTTTATTGCTCATGTGGTGAAAAGTTTAATGTTTTAACGAGCGTATGTCATAAAATAAAAACAAACAAATCAAAAATAATCAATTCAACGGTAACAAAATAATTACCACTTCGTTCTTAGTGTTCAAGTTTATTGATTGGTGGCTTCTTCTGTGATTTTGTTGGTAAATTTGCAAAAAACAAAAACAACAGAAAAAAAATCTTATCGATCGGATTTGATTTTTGATATCAAGAAAAACATAAGAGAAACCATCGATGATCACACACACACCTGTGAAAAACTTGCATGCAGAGCAAGTTGGCGAAAGAACTGAGAAGCAAATCAAAACACCTGAGACGTTGTTTCAGTTTAATGACCTGGTTTTCAGTATTTTGTTGTTCTTCGGTGTCACAGTGTTGGCTTTAAGAGAGAGTAGTTTTGAATATAGACAAGTTGGGATTTTTGAATTCAATCGGTCGGTTAAAAAGCGGTTTGATTGCAATAAACTGGTTTTTTCTACATTTGTAGGGTTTTTCTTTTAAGGTAGCGCCTACAATTTTTTAAATAAGTTCTTCATTTAGCCAAAATATAGGCAATATTTTTTATTTGTAACAAAACCAGAAATATGAAGAAAAAATTGCAAAATCTCTAGAAAATATTACCGAAAGTACAAATATAATTTTTGTATAACGCGATTACGATTTTTCTAGTTTTGTGTCAATATTTATAGATCGAAGTGCTCGCTAATAAAGTTAAATTTTTAGCCGCTGTCCAGAAATCGCGATAATTGTAGGATTTTCGGAAACTCCTTCCCCCTTGACCCTTTATTCCGCAATTTTGTATGGAGTTAAATATCGTCGTCACACTACAGGACTACCGGAAACCCTAACCCCCCTGCCCTACTCACCTAAAATTAAAATTTTGACCTACTTTTTAGTAAACAATCGCTGATTTCAAAACCTCGAGCCGTTTTCGAGAAAATTGAGCACACTTTTTCGAAAACGGCTTGAGATTGTTCTAACAGTTTGAAAAATCTTAACCAAAAACGGAATTTGATTTTGTTCGATTCGCAAAAAAACTTTTGAGCTGAAATTTTGATTCATGCGTTCTGTGGAAAGGATTCTAGAAGAATAAGATATTTTTTATCACTAATCTCTTGTGTTCTTTCTTAGGAGCGATATTTTGAACCCTACCTTTAAGACTCTCAATTTTTACAGCGTACGCTATAAGTAAAAACCACAGTTTTTATTATTTACGAAAACATTTTCTTTATTAAACATTAAAAATAGTTTTTTTTTCTCTATTTATGTACAGTCAATATTCAATAATAAAAATTCTTAAGATAATCGCAATAATATGCGCCTACATATGAATACCATTTGGTAATGATACGCTCAGTACTCGGTTCGATAAATTACTTTTGAACTGATACCATTTTCTTTTATTAAACAGATCAAATATTTCAAAAAAAAAAGTTGACAGTTTTTAAGAACAAAAATCTTCTTCTAACAAAAATATTCTATTTAAGTTCAAAAAAGGTAATTTTTCTTAGTGTTTTTTAACAATCCTGAATTAAATTCATTTTCTCTAAATTGGTAATAATACTTATAGAACTTATAGTTTATGTGCAATAAATACAAGAAACATTTTGATAAATTATTAAGAAATTCGTTTCAGAAATCAGCAATAAGGAATTAAAGGAAGAAGGAATTTCATTAAATTCTACGTGCTCTCCATAACTTTTTCGATCCAAGGTACAAATCTTTGGATATTTGTGTACACACCCGGTAAATGTTCCCGGCCACATCCAATGCCCCATGAAACTAATCCGATTAGGGTCTTTCGACCCTCCAGATTGAGTGTCAGGGGTCCACCGGAGTCACCTTGGCACGAATCTCGGCCACCTTCTTTGTAGCCAGCACAGAGGAATACGTCGTGGATGAGTTCTCGACGTCCTGCGGCGCGAAACCACCTCTGGCAGCGATCGTTTGATATCACTTCGACGTCCACTTCCTGAAAATTCAGAAATGCAATAAAATTTTATGTAATTTTGAGGAGGTGTTTGTGAAGTTTACCTGAAGAACCGAAGGAACAGTGCTTTGTCCATGCCTCGTTCGACCCCATCCGGCGACTGTTGCCATTTTCCCGACTAATTTTGCTGCTTTCGGAGGTAAGCAAACTGGTAAAATGTGTTGTTTAAAGGTAACTGAACGATCTAATCGAACTAATGCTACATCATTCTTAAAATCTGCCGGTGAGTAATTCGGATGGACTTCCTTCCGCTCAATCCCGAACTCCTCATGACCCAAACGTTCGTCCTGATCTCGAACATCCCATTCGCCAAGACGGATTTTCATATTTGAATTTGGAGTGCTTAAAAAGATTTTTTTTCATATTTTTTTCTCTGATTTTTTTAAAAAAAAGGTCTTACGTTGCTACACAATGAGCAGCTGTCACCACCCATCGATTAGAAACTAAAGCTCCTCCACAACTGAGCTTCCTTGTTAAAAATCCCGACTTAATTAGTGCCACTTGCCAAGGATGCGATGCAAATCCTGTCGAGTGTCCACCCACTATTCGATTTGATCGTGTGTAAATTTCTCCACAACCTGTAATAAAGAAGGCAATTTGTTAGAATCTTATCAACTTTTCGTTTTTAAATCTATTTGTGCCACCATCTAAAACAAAAAACTTCCAATTGAGTTAACTACGAAAGTACTTTTTAATTTTAATATTTTTTGGTGCATGTATGATACGAAATGTGATTCATATGGGATTGAAATGTGTACCCGGAACTGGCCGATAGTTTTCACCGTCGTAAAAGAATGCAGCTTCCGGTGCGGGTGTCTGATGGTCATCCGCTGGGAAAACATCACTGAATGCTCCAAAGTGGTTATCTATGTGATTCGTGATTCCGCCGTGGCCACCAACCATATTGGCTTCGTGTTCCCAATGTGGACGATGAATCGGCTTGTATGAATAAATGGGCCTCGAAGGTGGCGGGGGAGGGGGTGGTTTGGGTTTTGGTTTCGCCATAAATGCGGGAAAGCCTTGTGAGGAAGTGGGCCGATTGAGCTGGGAATCGGGGTAGATGTCATGTAAGTGGATGATATCACCTAGAATTGATGGTAGTTTTTTGATTGGAAAGAAATGAAAAATTTAATGATGAAAATGACTTTGAATGTGATGAAAATTGTAAAATGGTAAAAAAATTTTGCTAAATTTAGTGGTTTTTTTATTAACAAAAGCCTTTTTTTAAGAAAAACTTTTGTCAAAAAGTAGTAAATGTATGTTTTACCACCTTTTAATACAAAAATCTCCTAATCTTCAATCATCTATCGACACAATTTTGATGAAAAAAAAACCTTAAATAATTAAACAATCACCGACTCTAATGTGGCTTTTGCTGTGGCTTGGTATAAAAGCTCTCTTTTTGCGAAACAAAATTTTACTTAAATCGGTACCATAGTTTTAGGCTTATCTTCGCCCAAACACACTACAAAATTTTATTAAAATACTAAACTTTGTCCAATTTGTCAAAATACTCTTTTTATATACAATATAATTACGGTTTATGTACTTGTCGGTTTGTGGACAATTCGGTTTGTGGACAATTCAGTTTATGATTTTTGCAGGGCTATGAAAAATAATTTCCCTATTTCTCGAATTTTCCGTATGTGAAGTATGCATAAGTTTACAAGGGAACATCAAAATCGTCGCTTAAATCTACGAGAGTTGCGTAAAAGATTTTCTAGACATTTCTGCGAGTCCATGAATACCCTTATAGTGAGTGATAAAAAAGGCGACAAACAGATAAAATACTGCATAGAACATTCCTTTTCGGCGGCCAAAAATTGAAAAAAAAAACATTAGAAATTCTTTTGAAATTTTTCCCTCTAGCTATGAAAATACGGTTTTTGACACACATTTTTCCTCTTTTCCTAAATTTTAAACTTCAAATGGTCAAGAGATTTTCGATTAACAGCTTCTGAAATTAAGTAATGTCTCGCTCAATTTTTGTTGCCTTAGATTATCCACGAGTTTATGAGTTCCATGAATTTGTTCAAAGTTCAACAACTAAGAATTTGTGGAAATCTCAACAACTTAGAATGGGCCTGTAAGTTACTGGTATGTCTGGTTGTTAAATAGGCTACATGTTTTTTTATTTGGATAATCACTTCTTCCCTCCACCATGCCAATGAAACATTTTTTGCAATTGAGGCAAAAACTATTTAAAATTTAATTTTAAATAACTCTTTCATACATTAGAATTCAATCGAACTTTTCCTTTCCCCTTCCCCAGACAATTCAAGAAGTTTTCACAATTTTCTCGAGTATGGTGCGCCGTATTGAAAAATTTATTAAGACAAAACGTGTTTAGAATATGATTTTAAATAAGTTTTACATACATTGAATTTCAATCGGAATCAGTGTTGAATAGTTACAACTTCACAAACGTGATTCGATAAACCAGAATAGTAACAGGACAGGAAAGTGAGAAGAGCTGCGTTAGTATTAGTGCAATTACAAAAGATCTTATTGAAAACTTATCAAACCGTGAACGAGGGATCCAAAGACTAGTATTTTATAAACATGAATTTTTGAAAAAAAAAACAAATTCTACTTCGATATAAAAAATTAAATTTGAAAAATTTCGATGAAAATCAATTCGTTTTATTTTGTGCTACTCCTAACTGGTTAAAAGGACCCCCTCTCATCTTTTCCATAGAAAAATTTCTTCCCATTATAATCACATCTAAAATCAGTGTTATCTAACAACTATAAATTACCAATTTCCTTAATGTAACTGAAACCAATTCTGATCTGGAAAGTAAAAGTGTGAAAACGATTAGATAATAACATAATCCGAATAATATCCGTTAATTAATAATTGCTGAGATTTATTTTTTTTTTGGCAAAAAATTTCCATATCGGAAGCTGTATTAAAGCATTGAAAAATTTGTAGTTTAAATCTTGCATAATTTCACACCACCACGATTAGCGCAGCGTTCTGATGGGCATTTTTTTTTACTTTTCCACCGATCCATTTATTACTTCACGCCATCATCTACGAAATGCACCTAATATCACTTTTACTTTTACCATAATTTACATAATTTCACAGAGAAAAATGGAAATTTACCTCCGCCAAGAAAGAACAAAAATTATCCGACATTTCCAGACAAAAGTGTTGGTAATTGGAGAGAGAAATATTTTCTGACTTGCAAAATGTCGGAAAACAATCTTTTTGTCAAAAGCGCCGTATCTAATCGATGGCAAAGTCGCAGAACCGACGAAAAAGCCAAAAAAATAATAAAGATTTGTAAGGAAAAAATGTCATCTTTGTGCTGATCTTCAGTTTTCTATTTCAATAAACTTCGCACTCAATTAATTCCGAAAATTTCACTTTTTCGTCACGAATTTTTAATTCTGCCTTTTTCTTATGGTTTTATGGAATATTTCCATCAATTATATTCGTTTGTTTCCCAAAAAGCCCCGAGTAAGAAAAAAAATAACAGCAAAACTGAAGCGTAGACCAACATGAATGGTAGAAGAAAGAAAAATCTTTAACACAGGTGGGTGCAGGGGTTCTCAAAGAGTTGTTGCCGCGAACAGGTGATCGCCCTCATCTGAATCACGTGGCGCGGCATGAATTTTTTTCCGAAATTTAAAAGAAATTCAATGTAAGAGTGATTTTCTTTGTGAAATGGAATTTAAAATGCACCGAGATTTGCTTGTTCGACGTCCATCGGAAAATTGTATACCTCTGGTTGGTATTATGAGTAGTAATAAAGTAAATACATGTAGGTAGAACTTGTGTGCAACGAGTAAAAGTCGTAGTAACATAAGTTATGAAGCACCTTTAGGGCATTTTTACAATGTTGGGTGGTGATTAGTAGGGCATGACGACGTGATTGTAGAGATTAAAATAAGAAGAAATGCCACGCACGGCATTTATTTCTATTGTTGTTTTGTTTTTGTCCGAAAGACGATGAAGATGTCTTTGAATTGGTGACAAAAATCTACAAGAAAATTGAAATTCCGTCTTACCAACCCTTGGTGACTTGGAAAATTCACGGATTTTTAGTGTTGTCGTAAAAATCGTTTGTTCATTGTTGTAGTTTTTTTTCCTATCTAACGCTATTTCATCCGCTATAAATGTGGCTAATGTTTTTTTTTATAATAATTTCATGTAGTAAAGTCTAATTTAGGTAAGCTTTGATGAGGAAATGAAACTAGCGTTATGCCAGTTTTATTTTTATAATTTGCAAACTTATGCAATTTTTCACGCGTTGAAAAACAAATAATTTCTCGTAACTGGGGTTGAATTTATTTTAGCAAGTGTCCATTTGAAAAATCTACCAAATTAATATAATTTAGCAGACACTTAGGTCGTAACAATTAACTTGATTACCTTATATTATACGACGCGTGTCACGGGGGAGGGGTGCGGAGTAAAGCGAGTACAAGTGGCTGAGAGATAGAATCGGCGCCTAATCCTCGTTAATCGATTCAGAACGATTTTTAAATGTTTTTTTTGATAAAATAAATAATATTTGCGTATGGAACTAAAGAGCCGCAGCTTCACATCCAAAGAGCCGCATGTGGCTCGCGAGCCGCAGGTTGCCGACCCCTGATCTAGACTAAAATTTACCCCACAGTGTTATGTAACCCCTACTCTGATATTTTCTGAATTGGAGATCCGAATTGAACCCAGTTTATTTTTTGATCCCTTTTCCAACTTTTCATAAAAAAATGGGACAGCCACCGCCATATAAAAATTACCGCCTGTTATTTTGCGGCTCCTCTGATTTGCCTCCTCGCAGTTTGACTTCCCGAAATTTGCCATTCTTTCCTTTAATTTGCCGTCATTTAAACTTTCCGCCCCTAAATCAAATTTGCCGCCCCTTAAATTTACTGCTCTGGGCATTTATCCGGCTCGTCTCCTCTGGATCGGACCCTGGGTAAACCATTAGTTTTTATTTTTTTTACTCGTAAAAACTCGTGAAAAAATCGGTCCAGTGACTCCAAAATTTTTTTCAGAGTAGGTATCGTTAAATTTTACACTTCCGAATATATAAAACTAAAGAAAAGGTTTATTATTATTTTTCCTAAAAAAAAATAAACATAAAAATCCTCCTGTTTATCTTTTTTTCTTTCTAATTTTTTTATACTGCAGCTAGGGCTTAGGGATGGCCCTTTAATGTCGAAGGCAGTATCTCAAATAAATAAAGAATGTAATTTTCTATTTGCATGGAGGAAAGTGATAGATTTCTAGTTTTCACTTTTGAGTTAATCAAAAAGTCGACACCAAAAAACTTGTTTGAAACGCACTTAAAATTTGAAATTAACACTTTTGGAGATTTAATTAAAAAGCAATTTACGGTCTATCACTGATTTCTTTTATCTGCCAGTGGGCTTTTGACAATGCGGTTTCATGAAATTGTCATAGATTTCTTGGTTCTTTGTATTTTCGAAGGACTAGTGGAGTTTTATACCAAAGGACGAGTTTTTGGGACGATTTTTTAATGTAACCCTTTTTATATCTGATATATCCATGTACCTGTACCCGAATTTCTCTAAACTCTTTTGTCTACCAAACAAAACTGATGTGAGTAAAGATCGAATTAACAACGAAATTGTAATAACCATAAAAAATGCAGCACGGTGCACTAATCCAAGTAAAAGGTAACACTTTTATAGCATTTCTTTCCCCTCTGCGATCATATTGACGAAGTGAAAGTAACTACAGTCGAGTAGCGACGATACTTACTTGCATTATGGATAAGTCCTACTTGTGAATCAAGTTCAGAATTTATATCTTTGTCTACACAACAGGACCAGATCATTCCACCGGAGCACAAGTCCATGGGTTTTCCACCCCCTAGGACACAGGATATCGATAATCCACATTCGAATTTTTGTCCTTTGAAGCGGCACGTTTGAGGTATCACTGCAACAAAAAAACAGAAAAAAAAACGTTATATTTAACAAACTTTGTTACACACGATTTTAATTAAAAAATCTGTTTAGATAAAAATTATTTAAGATAGTACTTCGTCCTAGCATATCCATAACAGAATTCGATGAGCCATGGTGGTAATAATTGAAGGGTTGACGTCGATTAAGGGCTTCCAACAGCATCAAATCATGCTCCTGTTGGGCTGTTGGACCACCCCTAATGACTGGTAATCCTTGTAGTAATCCAAAAAATTGAAGTTGTACGAGAGTTAGAGTGAATTTTATGAATATATCCTTGGCAACAGCTAAATTACACATTTTCTATGTTAAAGACACGATTTTCAAATCACTTATTGAGATCCTCTATCCGTTCTAGGGAAATCTCATGTTAGCGACTGATAAACCGCATGCTGTTAAAAACTTTCTTCCCGATCCGATCCGGTTGATGGCCTCTTAATAATTATTTATGTGGCGTACGACGAGAATCACAACGTTTTGTTGGAGAAGACGAAACTTCTTTTCTTTTGAGCCCGATTGCACCGGAGGCCTAAACCGATCTGATAGTCTACAAGGTAAAAACTCAACTGAAAAACTAAAATTCAAGAAGATCCAATGCCAGGTAATTGCCATTTCACTGTTTTACTGTCTTTACCTCCACCAGATGTGGAAGTTTTTCATAAAGAAAGAAGTCGTCACTCCACATGACGATGAATCTTATGGTAGGATTCATTCTTCGTTAACTTCTTTTACCTGAGCGGCTAAACTGTTCGCTCATTAAAGACCTCTAATAACTGGGGGTGGTGGGAGTAGTTTTTGTGTTTTTTCGGTTTTTTTTAAACTTGTGGTACAAAATGTGCACTCGACATGTCATTCAACAATCGGCAATGCGATCTGTTAATTTAGTTTAGTATACTAGCAAAAAACGTAGTTTTTTTAACCTCTTAATGCCCAATTCATATCATTCTTGGTTTTATAGCCACATCCATTTTATTCTAAAATATTTTCTCATATTTTTTAACACGTTGATGGTGAACCAGCTATTGGTGATTCTAAGACCCTTTATAATGTTTTGTTCGCCCAAAGAAAACTCACAAAATTTGGTGCCTCAAATTACCACCAATTCAGTGTTTTTTTGATCAATTCCGAGTAAAAAATTCTAGATATACTCCGCAAGCGAAAATTTGTTAAAACAAGAGGAAGAGGGGGGGGGGGGGGGGAATAGTGACCCAAATCTGGACCTTTTCAATTCCAAGCGGAAATGGCTAAATTTTTGAGGCGCTTTCACAATTTATGTATGTATGCGTAAGTAATATGTGGCCTTTGTAAAAATACGTGGAAAAATGCGCCGCAGGCACATTCAGTAACCGTTTTTTTAGTGTTCAATACAGTGTAACCCTAAATAAAATATATTCAAACCTGTATAAACCGGACTCGCAAGGATCAGGAAATTCTTCCGGCTTAGACAGGTTTCCCACTTATCTATGGTCTGGCTTATAGAGTTTTCACTGTAATCCGGGGCAAAAGTTTAGTTTCCGGGACAGCTTGCCTAACTCCAGGATTGTCTCGAATAATCCGCAACGTGTAGTAACCCTACTTAAATGTGATTTCTGGAATCCGCGGACGCACTGAGAACGAGATCTCCCTAACAGGTTTATGTTTTTCATTTTTCCACGCAACAAAAAAAAACCACGAAGAGGTTAAATGCATTTCTGTGCCTCCTAAGTGAAGACCACCACCGAAACAATCTTCAGATATATGTCTGCTAACACGACTTCAACTTCATCGGATGTGCTTGAAATGTAACAGAAGTGAAATTTCTTTGTTATTGTCGGATTGGAGTGTTTTAGAAAGATTGCCCTTTCTTAAAATTACTATCAAATTCCCTTCTAGTTCACCTCCGTGGTGCTGTCTACTGCCATACACCTATGCAGTTGTGTATGGCAGTAGTTGGCATGATAAAAATCTATTTTGCAGATGACTCAACATAATAACAAAACAATGGTCTTCAAAGTTAAAGTGTTAATTTGTGATTGAGTTAATATGAAATCGAGTTAAGTATCCACCATATATAACACTTGATGTGACATTGTATGGTAGAAATTCTTTCAATTATCACTGAAATGAATAAATCATTTATATATCCAAAAGACAATTCGCTAATGCCATCGTAATGGTGATGTATTATGATGTAAGGTAAATTGAAATTGCGAGTTATTATGAATGCTATACAAAAATGTTTAAGCTTAATGAGTTGTTACACCTTGAAGAATGTGTTAAGAATATAATAAACGATAATTTATGAATCAGTTTTTTTCGAATTATTGGAAAACAAAGGGCTTATATTTTATTACGCAAAACATTGACTTGACAATAACAAAACTTTCTATACACTGATTAGAAATTAATTTTTATTTGTTAAACAGTAAATCATAATGAATTATGAGTGCATTTTATAATCAAAATAGTTTAACATATGTAAGTTTTTTCGAGAAAATCCTATAAATTTGAAAATATATAGTCATCATTTATAAAATATAAAGAACCCAAAAGATTAAGTTAATTTTCTAACTCTGGATTTGAATCTTTGCGCCGCACTTTGTTTAAAAAATTTCTTAATCAGAAGGTTTTCGCCCAAATGGAGATTTTCTTTTTACAAAATTTCGTTGTTTCGTGGGTCTTCCGATTCAGTCATCCACCACCCCTCCACAATTTTTTTTGAAGATTTTATTAGTCAAAATTAGGGTGACCATATATCTTTCGTGTGAATCCGAGAAAGGTTACTGGTTTTGAGCGGCGAGGCGAGAGGAAGCCGAAGTGTTCAGAAATTTGTAATGCTTTGAAATTCATCGGAAACAAACATCTTACGATCGAAAATTATTTAAAGAAATGAGCCGCAAACGAAATGGTTTTCAAGAAAAATGCGCTACCGACAATAATTGTTGAGGAAACTCCGCCGCAGGCGTAAATTTTTGGGTTTCGAGGTCAATTTTTTTAGTGATTAAGAAATTGCATAATCCCGAGACAGAACTTTAATTTCGGAGACGCCAGGATCACATGTCTAAATCCGGGACTGTACCGGACATTCCGGGACGTATGTTCACATTACCTATAATTCTAATGTTTTAACATTTTTCACATGAAAATGTCTTACAAAAGGAATAACAAAATTACTAGTGCTTTTTTATTTACTTTTTCTCAATCAACTGCAAGAAACAAATTGCAAGTCTGTCTCTTATTAGATGAAAAATTTCAACTGAAGGTGGATGGTTTAGCCAAAGTCTAACAGAGCGGAACAATGAATGTCCAAGAAATCCTCCCATAGTGAAGTGCATTGAATGGCATCGTTGAAGTTCACCTGAAAACAATCCAAGCACAAAGTCCAAAGAAAGTAACATCATCAGCTAGCGAAGGTTAAGTCCACCTCATTATTTGTATCCTCACAGTTAAAAAGCCAACGACGAGCACAAATCTTCAACAAGCAACCGAAGAAAGTAATTACAGGTTGCATGTTTTTTTCTCTTTACTTTATCAGAGACAGTTGGCAGATTTAATCTTGAAAATCGTGTATAGAAATTAATCCTAGATGATAGTGGCTGATGCACTTAATTCAAGATTTTCTAAGACAGACTTCACTAAGTCAACAGGTAAGATTTTGTTTGATCGCCTACCTGCCATGGCATTGAACTTGAAGTCACGCGAGTATCTGTGAATTAAATAAAAATATTTCTTCATAGATACTTTGTTTTAATAGCATAACTACCAGCTATTGTTTACTATATCTGCAAAGATTGCAAACGAACTTTTAACTCGATGTGAGATGATAGCGAAATCATCTTTTTCCACTAATAACCGATTTCGGCAGTCAAAAACCATCCGAAATTCGTGAAAAGATAAGAAAAACAATCAAAAAAATGAACACTTCCCATCATCATTATCATCGCCAATGACTTCCATGCATTGGAAATCGTCGCCTTAAAGTTGTAAGTTTATCAGCAGTGAAAGTGAATTGATTCAAGCATCTTAGAATCATGAAAAGATTTTTCACTGATTTGTTTTGCCATTTCCTGCGTCACACTCTCTTGCACCGGAGGTCGATTTACTCTACCGCGGAAATGATTGTCTTCGATCCACCAACATCAAAATGACATTCGTGAGATCAACATTTTTTTTTAACTTCCCTAAGAAAACATAGTTTCGCTTTTCATAAATGTTTACAGTCGCTCGCCGCGACCTTTTACAAGCAAAAGTTTCGTGTTGTTTTGCACCAAATGATAGTAAAAATAAATTAATCCAACAGACCGATAAGTTATTTTAAATTCACTGTCAATCTTTTCAGTACTTGTGGATTTTCTTCCGATCTCACGGTAACTAAAGAAGTTTCTGGGCGACAAAAATTTCACCTGAAATTCGGAAAAAAATGTAATACGAAATTTAACAATAAAAAACAACAACTAATCCCAATTATATTTTCTTTTAGCGGGCAATTAACTTCGTCAAGAGGTTCGTTTTCCACTTGCTTAAAGATATCTTTTTCGATTTAAAGATTTTCGCCAAATTTCATTTTATGGGGCTCTATGGAAGACTATCTAAGATTGGGCAGATACTACTTGTGGTTTTTTTTAGTTTTCTCATGTTTTGCAAAAATTTGAAACTCGACTGTGATTTGGGTCATTGCTGATGCTTCCATGTAAGATGAAATAAAAATCTTCTAGTGAGATAAATTGTTGCGTGTTAATAGAAGTAAATGCTACATATGTTTATTTAATTATTTCCAAAAAAAAAATAGTCCAAGAGAAAAACGACACTCTCTATGATTCGGCACAATGGCATGGCACAGAAAATGGCCTTTGCCCTACTGTAGGTATGTATATTTTGGAATCTGGTCATCTTAAACTGAATCTTGTCAGAAATGATGGCCAAAAACTGGATCGTTTCAGGTATTATGCAAGAATTTAACACCGCCATGAATCAATTTTATGTGGACTTTAAGTTTAACCTACTTGAAACTTGTCTAAAAATTATTCTTTAACCCTAAGTGTGGAATATTTTTTTTATTACCCACAAGTTTTTTGGTCTTTTTCGTCAGAAATACAATTTTTAAATTATATAGCACTTCCAAAAGATTTTTTCTTTAAGCAAAATAGTTTAGAATTGAGGTTTAAATAAGGTGGTCATTTTTGGGACAGATTACCGGTGAAAATCGGTGAATGACTAAATCCAGGACTGTCTCGGATATTCCGGGACATATGGTTATCGTAAGTTTGACCCAATAATGCCTATAAAAAACGAACCTATATGAAAACAGATGTTTTTGAAAATTAACAGAATTCGGCCTCGCGCGAAAACTTATCTATTTAATAGTAAAAACCTGATGGGAAATCCTTCAACAATTAAGAAGATACTAGAGGAAGGGTAAAAAAAGGTGGGTGTTAGTTAATTTATTTAAGTTACGACCTTTCTAGTGGTAAAAATCTAAAAAAAAACCAGTGGCTCAGGATATAGCAGGGAAGAGGTTACAGTGGGCGTAGACGGCAGATTTAATTTGGAGGCAACATTCGTTTGAGGTGAAATCTCGATCAAAATCTGTTCAGCGGTTCAGGAGATAACCGGGGAGGAGGTTGAAGGGCAGAGGAAGCGGTAATTTTCTTGAAGGTAGCTGTTTATCTGCGAAATTCTTAATCCAATGCAGAAAACCGGATCCTAATCGGCCGAATGGTTTCAAAATTATCAGAAGGGGGGTAGGGAGGGAGAGTGCGGAGCACAATATAAAGTATTTACATTTTTATTCTGCAAATAACTCTAGTCGTATACCAGGAGTGGTATTTCGTAACTTGTTTCAAGCGTTTATTTCGAGTTAGAAGAAAAAGTAATATTCGCTATCTTTGCTCCGATCTAGATAAATGACAGGCCGAAACAGAGATCGCGAATACTACTTTTTCTTCTAACTCGAAACAATCGCTTGAAACAAGTTACGGAATACCACTCCAGATTTCGTCGAAATCGGTTGAGTCGTTTTGGCGTGATGCCGCAACAAAAATTCAAATAAGCAAACACTCAAATAAGCAAACACTCAAATAAACAAACGATAAAAATGCTTTTTTTGGCTTCATTGTGATAAAATAATTACTTGTGTAATTATTTTGAATACATCAAATTTTTTGGGAAAATCCAAAATTTTAAAAAATACCCCTCTACAATTTTAATGCGAAGGAATGCGGAGAAAATGGGTATCCTAAGGAAAAGCTCCTGTTTTTCCTTATATTTCCTAATCCTTAGACTTAGATAGAAAAAAACTACTAGATTTTATTGTTCACGTATTTATAGTAAAATTCAAAAAAAAAATATCTTTGCCACTGAACTTCAGCATGCAATGTTCTCATGGGAAAATCACTTAAAAATAAATCAAATTTGATCAATACAAAACTTTTGAAACGTGACCATAACTGGCCATCAGTTATGAAATTCAATAATTTTATTTACAGATAAATTACTATTTGTGAAACCATATTAACATATTATATTAATTCATTTAATTCTGTACCTCATATTTGCAAATTAATTAATTTGAAATTCAATCCTGAATAATTTTATATCCATATCAGAAGGCTTATCTGAATATAAAGCTATTGGAAAATGGATTTTAAAATTATTTTGTTTACATTTTATTGGAAGTTTTTAATTCATTCGTAGTTGTAACTTAAAGGTGCCTCTCCGCATGAGAGTAAATGCCGGCGAGAACTTCTCGTTAGCAGCTACTCGCAAATGGACACGTTTTTGAGAGTCGCTCGCAGAAACTCTCAAAAACTCGCGAGCTAGTGAACTCTCGGAGAGTAACTCGCCAGATACGAACGGCGGCGTTAGAATTTTGCGAGTCGCTTTCGAGAATTCGCGGAAATTTACTCTCAAATGGACAACCTACTGCGAGTAACTCTCGAGAGTTTTTGAGAGTTACTCGCGGATTTACTCTCATGTGGAGCGGCACCTTAAGGCTAAAAATAAATCCCATTTTCGAACTTTACAGACCATTAAACAAAGTTTGTCCGTTCCAGTTTATTAAAAACATTAAAAATACACAGAGATTTTATCGCTAAAATTTATTTCGGAGAACCCTTCTTAAAGTCATTGCTGATGATTTAAAAACAAAAAAAATATTTATTGATTTTTTGTCATGGATAACGAAATAAAATTACTTAAAAAAAGTCATGTTAACTGATTTATTTGCATAAAGCCTTCAGTTGCGCTTTTCCTTTGCTTGAATACATGTTTCAACAAACTAAAATGTAGAACGTATTTGCACACGCTTTTTGTACAATTTTGATGGGTTTAAAGATTAAACCCAATGGATTTTTTAAATATTTTTTTAAGGCGTTGTTCACAAAATACGCCACACTTTTAGGGGAGAATTTCTTCAATAGTGTGACGACGGCGCTAAACTCAATAAAAAATATCTGTTGTGATCAACACAAAACATTCCTCTGCAATATTTAGTTTCGGAAAAAAATATGCAAAAAATAATATTTTTTCAAATATCTTCAGAATCGTTAAAGATACACAAAAGCTGTTAAGGAATATAGGAAATTTTATTTCCTACAAATTGGATTATATTCATTTTTCCATAAAAGTGCATAGTCTTTGAGAGGTTTTCAAATAACTGAATTTCATTCAAATATCTTAAGAACCGTTAGAGTTAAAAAAAACCCGTTAAAGCATAAAATTTTTTATGTTTCGAAATGAACCCATTTTAGACATTGTTCTTCAGCCCCTCCCCCTCGCCCCTGCACATCCTGTCAAGGATGCTCACAAAATAAATATGGTCACCCTACCTAACATGAAAAACCACATGGAAATCTATCCCCAACAAGACAAAAACCACTAAAATGTAAAGTTTTTTTTTTGTGAATCGCTTTGATTGCGCCTCAGGTAAAATCCTGAAGAATAATTATTTCTTAATCGAAACATTTATTATAAACTAGCTTGCATACCCGTCGTTGCCGGGTTAAGCCTTTTCAATTTTTTTTTTGATGGTCTATGGTGGAGCTAAACTTCAGGCCAATCGGTTCAGTAGTTTCCCCGCGAAAGAATAACATAGCGCAAAAACTAAGTTTCGAAATCACTTTACCCCCTCCCCTTACTCCCCCCACCCTTGCGCTACTTTTCCGTATGCCTATGTTGGAACCAGAACTACCACAGACACTCATACCAAATTTAAAGTCAATCGGTTCAGCCGTTTTTGCGTGAAAGAGGAACAGACAGACAGACAGACAGACAGACAGACACCAAGTCTTTTTTATATATTAGTATGATTAGTATGATATGATGATGATTACGCCCCAGGCAAAATGTTGTGAAAGTAGAACACTCACGAGGCAGAAATTCCCTAGAAAAATTACGCCGCAGGCGAAAATTTTAAGATTTAAATATCAAATTGAATAATTCGGGTCGAAAATTTCCTTTCTGGGACGCCGTGACAAAATGATTAAATCCAGGAATGTCCCATCTAATCCGGTCACCCTAGTTATGTGATAAAACACCTCAAATATAAAAACAATAAAATTTGTTTGTTTTTTTTTTTTCAAAAAAAGAAAAGTATAACATATTTATTTTTTAAATTTATGTAATTATCAATAATAATATAGATTCAAGTTCATTAAAGAGTAAAACAGGTTTTGTAAATCATAAAAAAATTATGCGAAAATTATGTTAACTCACAACAATGTGAAAAAGAAATGAAAAAAATTAATTTGTCACACAAAAATTATGTGTTACATTGAAATGACAAAAAAAAAACTTATTTATAGTTTCAGTAGCCTAATTTTTCAATAATATAAAAGGTTTTTTTTTGGGGAAAAATTATATAATTACAAAAATGTGTTGGAGAATGCCATTTAAACGCGAGCAATGTTAATGGAAGGTTATCAGTTGATCAAGAATCTGTGAGTAAAATTTGTAAATCATTGAATGATCATCAGAAAAAGCTACGCTACCACAACAACAACAACGCTAAATTAAAAACAATTTTGCTTAATAAAGATAGATATGTACTCACAGTCAAGTTCATCGAAGAATTTCGCTTCTTTTGGCATATCCTTTTTAATGGCATCCTTAAGATCAGCACTGATGACTTGATTATACACTGAATTGTAGCTATTTATAGCATCACAAACACATACGCATATAAGCATATGAAATGTAATTAAAGTACTTGACCAAAAATTATTGTGAGCTTTTCTCATCTTAAAAGTAGGTAACATCAGCCAAATTAACGTTTTTCCTAATTTCAAATTTCACCTCGTGTAATGCGTTTAGTGCTGCTGATGGTGAGATGTTTTTCTAATAATGTTGGTCATATTCCATTCCATTAATTATGCTTGCACAAAACAACAACACATACGCATTTAGATATTGGAAATATGATCTGGCTTGAATTACGTTTAGAATCGATCACCTGTCCGGAGGTGTCAAATACAAGATATTTTCACTTTCGTTTCGTTTTCACTGCAATTCCAGCGTGCATTTATGATTGAAGTTTTGATCACTGCCGGAATGTCTGTGCGTTTCGCAGGTAAAAAATCAAATGTAACCCCTTATCGTACCGATTTGGCTTCGCGCCAGTGATGCTACCTGGTTCTGGTTTATTAACCCGATTATTACCGCGATTTTTTCTAAAAAATTCCCCGATATTCGCGATTTTTGAAGAGATTTGATGATTTTTGATTTGAAGTCAAATGACAAGATCGCACGAGCCTAGAGGGTGGATGAATGTTTGAATGCTGTGACAAACGAGTGACACCTGACAAGTGATATTGAGCGCTATATCAACTAAAACCGAATCAGCGACGCGAGTAATTGACGCTTTGGAGCAAGAGCCGTGGACGACTGTCAGGTGGATATCAAACTGCTGGAGGTGCCATTGCGGGCTCCACCATCAGAATCGGAATCGGCATCATCCCATACTCAACCGATTGGAAAGTAAAATGTTTAAAATTATATACACTTAGCCGATGGCCGTAGTTTTTTGTTCAGTCTGGCTTTTATTTTCTTTTTTAATTCGTTTTGTGTGATTTCGTCCAGGTGTATGAAGACTGCTCACCTGTCTGGGTATGAGTGAAAATTTCTTTTTGGTCCAATTGTCGTGGCGGGCTGAGGGATCAGGGGACGCAATTATGAGGCTTATGAAGTTTAGTCGCCGCTTTATCCACAATAAAGCTATCAATGGATCTTCACAGATCTTCGGTAATAAACCACAGTAAATAATGGTGAGGTTTTTGTGTACTATACTTCAAGGTAAATATATTAGAAGATGAAATTTTTGGAAATCCGATCGCTTCTTGGATGAAGGAAACTTTTCCGAACAAGAAATCGGAAGCTGATTGGAACGGAAGAAGTGAATTTTATGGAAGTCACGGAATCTGTACAGATTTGCCAACGAGTTTCCATTTGCCAACGAGAGATGGTGTAGAAATGTTGCAATCAGATTGCCCACTTGGCGACAGCTTCCAAGATCATGGTCATGGCTATCGACAGGGAAAGTGATTTAGATGAAAATAAAACGGCGCGTTACGGATTGGAAAACCTGGGCAATAGTACCGAAGAAATCGTTAATTTAAACGAATCAGTCGTTAGAGAGTTTCGAATCAATGTCAAGGTCTAGTTTCGTAAATTTTTCCGTACTTTTCGATCGATGGAAATTATTGGAATTCTAATGGAAATAATTAGAGCGGATTTAAAGTATTTAAATTGCTGGAAGTCCGCAAAAAAAAGTTGGAAAACCAAAGATGCAAACTAAAGGTCTTCTGAGTGTGGTTAGGTTTGGCTCAAGAGTAAGTTGGATTTTAGGTTTTTGGTTTGGTTCCTAAAATTTGAAAATTTGGCTTTGATTTCCAAAATTTAAAAAAATTGGTTCTGGTTTTGGTTCTCCAAATTTGAAAATTTGGTTTTGGTATCAAAAATTTCATAAATGTCGTTCCTGTTTTGGTTTTGATTACCCAAAATTTGAATGGTTGAGTTGCCAGTTCCTACAGAAGACTGGTTTTTGCATTCCTTAATTATATTAGTTACATTTTTTGGTTTAGAGGTTATGTAGAATTTTTTTTTGATACTCGAGAGTCTAAATATGGTCAAGAATTCTATCCTAAAAATTCAAATATGAACCAAACCGCACTAGTAAAATAATTCTGGCACTTGGTTTGTTTACAGCATTTATTTCAAAAACTGGTTCGTCAATCTGTTTTTTTTTTTAAACATTTTCGTTATGATTTGATTCGGTCGTTTTTTTTTTAAATATTTCCGTTTTGGTTCGGTTCGGTTCAGAAGTCTTTTTCAAAAATGGTTTGGTTTTGTTCAGTTGGCCACATTTTTAAAAAACATGATTTGGCTTTGATTCGGTTAGACTATCATTTTTTCAGAGTGATTCGGTTTATGGTTTGAATTTGGTTTACTTTAAAGCTCAGTGGTTTTTGCTCCGGTTAAAAAACCCGGGTTGTATCTCTAAATTCTCCGGCTCGGCAAAACAAAAGCTTTTTCTTTAAAACCGCTCGACCGATTGGTCTGAAATTCTGGTACGTGTCTTTTAAGGAAAGTCGAGAAAACACAAAAATTTTGTCAAATTTTGCAGTTGTCTCTTTTGACATGACTTTTATTTTCAAAAATATAGCAATTACTTATATGGACGCTTTTGAGTAAATTTTTACAAGCGAGGGGCAACGCAATTGCATAATTACAAATCTTGGGCCATCGCGAAATGCGGCAACAGAAAATTTCGATCATATTTCTTAGAACTATGCAACATGAAATATTTTCGTATTTTTACTGCAATTTCAAAAGACTTTGATGAACGCATAAAAAGATTGAACATTCACCCCAATCGATTACCATCTCCTATTTAACCCAATGAAGTAAGCGTGGTGGACCTGGAAATTTCAAATTACTCATCGATTACAAAATCAACCCGCGACTATCACTTTTCAGTGTGGATTGCAAAACATGAAGAATGCTTTAAACTTTCCTGAAAATATTTTCGCGTCAATATAATTAGTCAAAACCATAAGCTATTAACCAATGAACATATTTTAATTTAGTAGAATTTCGTAATCTTGAAGAAGTTGGTGCGGAACAGAAACATTAAACATTTTTGGTCAACATGTTTTCGCATAATATACTATCACCACCACCACTACAATGGCCGGTGCTCACCATATTTCCTTGTGGTGTAAATTCACAACGAAATAGAAATGAATTTTCAAGCGCTTAACTGTTCAGAATATTAAAATGTCACTGGAGCTTCTCTGAATATGTGAAAAAAAAATAAACTCCAAAAACATGTTTTGTTAGCAAACAGCAACACCCGCACAAAGAAAAAGTGAAAGCATTTCCCCGATACTCGTACCTGGAAGTCACTAATCTTAAAATCACGCGTCTCACCTGCCCAAGTGCCCCCAACACCACACCTGAAGACATTTGCATTGTGGCCAAGTACGAGTAAAATTGTAAAATCGCTATTAAACGCACCCAAAGTGAATTTTCGATTTTTGGTTGAGGAAAGCCCACGTACAGCGCGGCGATCACATTTCGGTACCTGAGTTGAAAAGGTAAACAAAATTAAACCAGTTAGTGTTAAAAAAAAGTTGTAAATCAACGTATCAACAATTATTTGTTGTCATCAACCACATTAGGAGATAAAGGTGATAAACAATTTTCACTTTCTTTTGCAATTACCGATAATCATTTGTTGGAAACGATTTTTTTTTCGTCAGTAATCGTCGAAATGAAAAGAACAGAAGTTTTCTCTTTTAATAAATTCGTTATTCACAAAAAGAAACCTTACAAGCAGCAAATAAATAAAAAAAAACATAATTATAGTAATTAACAAAAAAATTGTTTTTAAATACTAAATCCATAGGAAGTCAAAGAAAACCCTTCTTAGAAAATGAGTGTTTTTAACGGTTATTGATTTTGAAGGATCACATCCTGTATCCAGCGGGCAGTCTTTTGGATGTTGTGATAAATTCCGGGCTGATGATCAACTCCACATCCAAAACCTGCACTTGTGATGCCAACCAGAGTAAAACGGCCACGGTCTTTGACGATGAGTGGTCCACCTGAATCACCTGAAATTAACGAGAGTTTTTATTTCAAAACGGAATATGCATATATATTTTTTAAATTCCAAATTCTTAAGACTAAATGACTAAAATTACTTTATTAATATTGTCGCTTCTTTACATAAAATCAATGCAGAATTCAAAACTCATTGATATAAAAAAATGGGATTAAATATTACATAGTTCCAATAATTTTTTACCAAAAAAAGGCAAACATCACAAAAGTGCAATTAATTTAAAAAATGAATGAGAAGAATTTAAAATTTTGATGAAATTTTGCATACTTTGATATTTTTAGCATTGAAATTTGCTTATTTTGCTATTGCATACCTTTAGGCATTTTATTTGGAGTATTTTTTATAGGCTACAGTAAAACCTGATCTATGAATAATATGTTCAATGTCAAATTTTCAAATTTTATAAATCGTTTTTCCGATTGAAAAGAATTTAATATTCACAGGATAAAAAAAACCATCCAAATAAGAAAATTTGTTTCCGGTTTTGGTTTCTAAAATTTCAAAAATTTGATTCGGGTTTTGGTTCCTGAAATTTGAAAATTTGGTTTAGGTTTTAAAACTTTTAAAAATTTGGTTCCGGGTTTGGTTTTCCAATTGAAAAGAATTTGATATTCACAGGATAAGATACCCGTTCAAAATTTGAAAGGGTTCTGGGCACCAATCATGTATTCCGACGCGTCTCTGTGTTTCGACTTCGACGCAGCTTTTAACTCTTGGCTTCGCCATGTCAGCATCTTCAAATTTCCTGGAGTGACAGTCAGAATCGATTCATAGTGACGATTCCGCGAAATTTCAAGCTGCAGATATGGCGAAGCCAAGAGTTAAAAGCTGCGTCGAAGTCGAAAGTCAGAGACGCGTCGGAATACATGATTGGTGCCCTGTTTTTGGTTTCTAAAATTTCTAAAATTTGATTTTGATTTTGGTTTCAAACATTTAAAAAATTTGGTTCTGGTTTTGGTTTTCCAATTGAAAAGAATTTAATCAAAGATCAGGTTTTGGGGTCCCAAAATAAATCCCACAATGGAAATAGAATCTTTAGTATGCATTGCAAAACGATTATTATATCTTATATTTTAACGCTTAAATGTCAAAAAATAAATAAAAATATTTAAATTGCATACGTTCCTAGATTAAGATTCATGGCTCTACAGTATTTTCCATGCATTTTAAACGTTCTATGAAAAAATCTGTTGATTCTTATTTTTAGTTAACTAATCTTTGATGTAATATTCATATGATAAAAAACCATTCAAGAAGTACTCTGAGAAAATTCATACTTCTGTTCATTTTCTGCCAACATTAATTTGTTTTTGTTGTTTGGACATGAATTTCGTTTAATTTTCGGATCAAACATAAGAAAAGCGACAATTGCCAATCATCAAATACTCTATATGACAACAGAGAAAATGTTTATTTAAAAACATCCGTTTAATAAAAGAGAGGGAGAGGAGTGGTCCTATATTCATGTTTTATGTCTTCTACAGAAGTTGTAGGGGTTTGCCAATGCCAATGCCAATTTTAGATATAAGTAGGTCTGATCTGATTTTGTTTGTTAACAAACTTTAAATCACATTCTACGTAAAAAAGCTTGTAAAATTTCAAGTCTTTAGCTCAATCTCTTCCAAAGTATCTTCCAAAGCTATGTACACAGACGGGCAAATTTCTTTAAATTTCATTTCACGGAATAATTCAAAAACTTTCTGACATAGAAAAATCGTACAACTGTCTTTGCAAAAACCTTGAAATTCTACTTCGGAAAGAAAAATGTGTGCTATCGTAAATAATTTAATAATTGGAATTTTTAAATTCGCTTTTAGAATCCCTTATCGAAAATATTCTGAAATTCAAATATACTACCTAAGCAAGCATCCTGATGGCCATCGGAATGTCCAGCGCAAAACATTTCCCCAAATAATTCAACACTAATCAATTTACTGTCATGCCATTTAATGCAATCACTCGCACCTGAAACGAAATTAATTGCCATCAACAACACTGTTGGGTATCAAATTAAAATGACAAAGAACAAAATGCAAATACTTATAATTGGAACGGATGCTGTCTGAAGGATATTCGTCCCGGCGTGTCCCATGTTCGGTTCGGTTTTCCCCCATCCAGCGATGATGCCCTTCTTCCCAATCAAATCCATCGGCTGCATCGGTAGGCAAATTGGTAAAATATGATTCCTGAAACAAACAATTCGATCGAATGAAAATTGGAAAATTGAACGCGAGTGATAAGGCATATAAAACTCCCACACGAAAGCCATTTAAACAGGACTCGGACGTACATGAATCCAGTGGGGCGGGCCAATTTCAACAGCGCTAAATCGTATCGATCCGGTTGCGTCATCCGAAACTGAAATCGCGGATGGACGATTTTCTGCAGGACGCGATGCTTTTCGGAGGGGAGCGGCTCCTGGATCACACCCGAGTCCTGTGTGTCGTGCTCGCCCAAATAAATAACGATGTCCTGTAATCTAGCCTGTTGGATGCAATGCGCTGCTGTTGCAACGAAATTCCTGGAAACTAGGACACCACCACACTGATACTCGGCGATACGGATGTGAGCCTGCCAAGGATACTCGGCGAAACGTGCCGGCCGCCCACCTATGATTCGCTTTTGCAGAGTATTCTGAGGTGTCCTGGGCACTCCGCAATCGGGTTGGGATTGGATTTCATTGTCTTCGCGACGTCTTAGGACTGCACGTTTCGGGTAGATGGGGAGCTTTTTTAATTTTGCCCCAGCGGATGGTGGTGGAGGCGGCGGTTTCTGCATGGGCAGGATTTCATTTCCAGAGACACAGCATGAGAATAGCCATTTGTTGCCACCGCAACCTTGCACATGTTTGCCACCCTGAAGCCAGCAGGAGAAGGAAAGTTTGCAAGGACGAACGATATTCTGGTGGACACATTCAGAGGGAACGCCAAGTACGGAGTGGAATATATCTGAAATTGTAATTTATCTTTTGTCAGACTGAATCAGGAGTGAAAAATAGATAAATTAGGGCAATTACTTGCTGTTGATGGTGCAACAAAATACACTGCACTGGCGGCGAAAAGGTAGAATTTTAAAAAGTTTAACTGCCATGTCAGCATGATTTGGTCACATCCAATACTCCAATTCGAATCTCGTTCATTATTCTAGGAATTTCGAACAGGTACACATTTAAATTTTGTTACTTGATTTGATGGGATGTTTTTTTTTATAAAAGATACTTTTTTCTAACTTCAACAAGATTTGAATTTTTTTCTCATAAGATTTCTTAACTAGAACACACACACACAGTTTCTGTTCACCAAAATCTGATTAGTCTCACAACGAAAAAAAAAACACTCTGACGAAATATTCTTAAAAATTCAAATGTTATCTTCGAATGCACAAAAAACACTTTGATCTAAATTCCACTTGAAATCTAATAAAACCTAGTCAGCTGATCGTTGGTTAATGCAATCGATCGATTCCCAGTCGAATTGTATACCTGGTGGTTTTCTTCCAGTTCATTTCGTTCTTTTCTGTACCGATAAACCAGTAACCGAGTTTAAAACAACCTCCAATCCAAGAAGATAGAAGACTGGTTGCTTTCTTTTGGCTGCACTTGTAATGTAAAATTGCAAAAAACAATAAAACCTGAGAGTCACTGCGGAATTATACGAAAGTCGTGGCTGGATGGTACACTTTTAGGGTGACCATTCGATTTAAGCGCACAGAAATAGTGATCTGAACAGCGATCGAGATCGAGACCGATCTTCCAGGTGGAACACAAACAGCAGGTGAAACAAGAAATTATTTTTTTTTCTACATCAGTCAGTGGTTTACCTTGATCTTGTAATACTATAAGCAAAAGCTAACGGTCTATAAATTATTACGGGGAAATTCTTAAGAAATTGATCGCGACGCAGTGATGATCACTTGGAAATGGAGAAATAATTAAAAACAAAAAACGTAATTTCAGTAAGTGTGCGACAGCACGGCACGATTTACCCGAAAAACCTGGTTGACAATTAAAACGTCGTTGTGGTGGCGACGGAGCGGAGGTCAAAAGCTTACAATTAGTTATAGTAGCAACGATCCACGTATCAAAATTTCGATGCTCTAGAATGCGGTTGGATCCATGGAGAAATCCGATCGGTGTGAGGTTCAAGATGAGACTGAGACTGAAATTGAATCCGACACCCCGTGCCAAAGAACCAATTCCGCGCACAGGTGAGGCACAAATCTTAACCTAGTGCCGCAATGCCGCTTCAGATATCTTCAGATAGACATAGTCCCGATACATGTCGGATTCGTTACTGTGACAGTAGGTTAGATGGATTTCATATAGAGTTATAGGGTGAAAGGGTCTAAAATTGTGCCTGGTGTAAAATTATAAAAAAAACTCGGAGGGCATTAAAAAGAAACAACTTTTCAAGTTAGTTAATTAAAAATTAAATAAATTATCATAGGACGTATTTCAGGGCCACCTTTATGTATAATCATACTAATATATAAAAATGAGTTGGTGTCTGTCTGTCTGTTTGTCTGTCTGTCTGTTCCTCTTTCACGCAAAAACGGCTGAACCGATTGACTTGAAATTTGGCATGAGTGTCTGTGGTAGTTCTGATTCCAACATAGGCATACGGAAAATTAGCGCGAGGGGGGGGGGGGGGGGGGGTAAGGGGAGGGGGTAAAGTGATTTCGAAACTTAGTTTTTGCGGTATGTTACTCTTTCGCGGGGAAACTACTGAACCGATTGGCCTGAAATTTGGCATAGATGTTCGTCGGGGATCCAGCCCCAACATAGACCCATTAAAAAGTTTTTAAGTTCTTTCCGGTTTTCTTCGTATTCCAAAACTTAGACAAAAAACTTAATCCGGCAACGACGGGTATGCAAGCTAGTTCTATAATAAAATCACATTATTCAGAGATATTTACCTAATCTTCAATATTAACAGCGATTTCGCAAGTGCATCGATGGCATGCCCGCAAAGAAAAAAAAAATGCTGTACCTACTAAACTCCATATAAAAAATCAGAAAAAATCCTGGCGAAGGTTAGTGGGGGGGAGGGGGAAGGTGACGTATTTTGTTTGCTTTTCAGAAACATCTAGTAGGTCTTCAATATTAACCGAAATTTCGGAGCACTAATGGAAACTTCGGAGTGATTTTGTCGATTAGGGGGCAAAACCGGGTTCAGTCCCGCACCGAGGTGTTTTTTTAGTACCGCTCCAAAAAAATGAACAGCTTTCGAAAGAAAATGCAAGAATCTTATCCATTTGTGGTTAAAAAGTGTTTACATTTTTGTCATTTTCGAACAGAGTTCAACGTTTGGTAAAAACTTATTCTTTAGCACACTTTCTACCTCAATTACTTGTCGAGTTTTCACATTCTTTTCGTAACCATGTTTTTAAGACCAGTGACATGTTAGATATATTTGCCTGGAATGGGTTTTATTGTCAGAAAATTCTGCTCCGAGTTTTCAAAAGTGTGTTTAACAGGATTTTCATTTGCGATGACAGTATTTTTCAGGACACTTCTGATGTCTTGCAAAAATTTACCCAAGATAGAATATTTTCACAAATCCGGGCATCACCGAAATATAAATTAGATTTTATTAAAATCCGGGCTAAGCTTTTCGCGACTCCGTAAACATTTCTGGAGTTTTTTTTAGTATTATCTATTATTTAAAAACATACATTGTATGAATAAAGTTTCAAAATCTTGCTCCGATACTGTGCCTTTTCGAAAATAAGATAAAATCGGAATTTCTCATAAAATAATCAATGTCAGCTCCCTTTACCCTATAGAAAAATCCATTCTTCTCGGTTCAAACGGTGTAGATCTTCAGATGATCATGATGATGATGTTTTATGATGATTCTGCTATGATTGCGTCGCTTTATAGTCGGGGGTAATTTTACAATCAGATCCAATCTTGGAGCTCGTGATGCTGTTTGTATTTACTACTATCGACTACCGACTGATGGCATTCAGAATTTAACTGTTTTCTTATTTTTTCACCTTTGGCTACACCCGATATCTCTCACTGTTAGTGGAACAAAGTGCAGTAAGAAGTGTTCTTCTTTTTTCTTTTTTGAAAAACGCTTTTGTTACATAAACGCCAAAATTCCACAGATATCCATTATGTTTTTTTTTAAAATCCACGAAAGAATCTTTTTCTTAGCCACCATATGCGGTACTTTGTTAGAACGAGTTCACCAGGTGCCAAGGGAAAATCGCTAATAAGAATCAGTGTCAAATTCTGTTGATTCCCGTTTCAGGTAAATAACAATCTTTATTCAAATATGGTCAATGTAGCCATTTATGAGAAATTGAGGTAGAGTGGAAAATTATCAACAAAAACATGTTTTCAATTGAGTTCGATCTACGAGATGGCAGTGAAAAAAAAACACCTTAAGGCGAAGCGAGGTGATTAAGCAAATCTTTTCCATGTATCGACAATAAAAAATGTTGCCAACAATAATAATAATAATAATAATCTTCCACATGTCGATAGAAATGAAGCCGTTAAGGTTTTTTTTTAATGTGATTTCGCTGGATCAATTAGAAAACTATCTCCAATCTACGAAAAATTCTACAAATTTCTTAAATTTTTACCTACGTTAAAGATGGTAGACAAAAGTAGAGATTTTTCTTCCAATTCGTCAAAGCAATGTTAAGAAAAAAAAAAAAAAAAACACTAAAATATAATTTCCACCATGGGTGGGCACATTCTATTCGCATTATAGTCTTCGGCATTGTTCAGGAGAATAGCGTATGAAGAAATTTTACTTGATATTGAGAAAATCTTCACCATGGGGAGCAGAAATGCATGAGAAAAATAACCACAGATTTGTTAATCTTAAGACTTTCGAAACAGACATGGTGTATATTTTTATTTGATTTGCATCCGAGACGAAATGAAAACAACAGCAGCAGAAAATAGTCTTGGATAGAGTCGTGTTTTTTGTGCGCTCTGTTAAATGGTAAAGTAGAGTAATTGCCATTTTATTTACCCAGACGAACAAATCACCCACCGTTTCACAATCAGCACAGGTAAAGCTGAAAAATGTTTACTTTTTCCATACCTGTTGACAAATTGTTGAAATTTTTACGAGAGAGAATTTGTAACATCTTTTGTTCAGCGGCAGTAAATTGGGTGGATTTCATTGCATTTCGAAGCTATAATGTTTGCCAATGTGGTGCTGATGATCTATTTTGATTGGTGTTTGAAAATTGGTGCACATTTGCAGGTGAGTTGGGCAACAAAAGGCTTTCTGAAATCACGCACTTTTAGTGTTTAGAAAAAAATAAATAAAACTTTTCGTAGAGAACCGCAGAATTAGACCGAATGTGGCTTCAGAAATTTATAAATTCTATAACTTAAAATCCCACAAAATCTTGAAGATCTTTACTGGAGGGCAACAAGTGGGCGCCGCGGCCATAAAGTCCCGATATTCGTACGAAATGAAGGCACGAATACTACTTGACGACTTCTAGTGTTTTTTGGATGCAGCATAAAAGGCTTATTTGCATTAAAACTATAGATAACACCAAGAAAACTTTTAAAAATTAATTTTAAGAAAGAACAGTTATTGTCATTTGATAATTGAGGGGCCTAGAAATAAAAGGGTTCTAGTGCACTTTTTGTAGTTCCGAGATAAATGGCTTTAAAGTTAATTAAAGTTTCAAAATTTCATATCCTTTAGGTGTGATAATCTGCACTTAGACCATTTATTTAAAAAAGTGCACTTGAACCCTTTTACTTCCAGGCCCCTCAATTGCAACATTTACAAAAATATTAAGACATCTTAAACATAAAATTTTCAAAAAAAAATACGACCGCAATTGTTGGAAAGTGGCTAAGGAGGGGGGGGGGGGTCATGAAGGTAAAATGAAGTGTCTTACACAGAGTTGTGATGAAACATCATGAGGAGAGATGGTAATAACCACCGAACCTTGAGTTTTTCATATCCTTGTAAGATTTGTAACTTAGCAACAGCAGAGGCCGTGATTACAGTCTGGAGTGGATGATATTACGAATATGCAGTGGTGTAACAAAGGTTATTGGAACTAAAATATGCCCCTCCCCGAAAAGATTTTTTATTGTGAAAATTTCAAATGGGTTTTTGTTATTTCAGACAACACTTTTGTGCATAACTACGAACTGAATCTGAACCCTAAACCCATTTTGGTCGAACCATTTCTGTGAACTAGAACCTACTACATTTTAATGTGTTAAACCATAATTCGAACAGAAACTTTTCAGGGTCCGAAGCCATTTTTTGTGTAATTTTCCGACACGGGCTAAAATTTTACGTAGTGCTGGTTGACTATCTAAACTAAAGGTTAAGCCACATGTAAATGCGCCACTCTGCGTTATTTTGAGACAATTTCAAGGAAAATAAACTCTATTGCTTTCCCATAGAACATTTATTCCGTTGATACATTTTTTTAAACATGGAGTAAAAATATTTATCTTAAAGCCTAAACCACAATTACGCGTGCGTGCGTGCGGCACCCACGCGGTGAAAGTAAAAACTACGCATTTATATGAGTAAATGTATAATTGCGCGTTGCTCAGACGCGTTGCCGCGTCCGTGCCGCGTAGAGTAGGCTCTGTCTCTACTTTTAGATACGGTGACAACTACTAAATGCCAGAACAAAATAATGCCGCACGCACGCACGCGTAATTGTGGTTTAGGCTTAAACGGAAAGGCTTCACGTCTTGTTAGTAAATTATTAATTGAGTTTTTTTTAGATTTCTGTATGTCACTGTACCGCATTTCAAAAGAGTTTTGATACATGTTTTCTAACATTTAAATAATGTTCGATTTTTTTTGCTTTTAAAAATACCAAAATGAAAGGACACTGAGTAAAATTAATATACAATCTTGTAGTTAACTGCTCCTTTTTTCCCCCCGGCGGTTTGGGATGAGAGTTTGTGTATTTGTTGGTCCTACCCTGCGTTTGGGGTGAGATTTTGAGTGTTTGATTGTTCTTCCTTCATAACTTTTGATTCGCTATTCTAAATAAAAAGAAATGTTTCAGTGTAAAAAAGTTTTTACTTTTTCGCTTTTTTGTTTAACAAAATTCGATCAATATTGTTACAAATTCTTTCACTAAATTCGTATTAAAACAGAATTAATTGGCAATTACGGCAAAAGCGATTCGAAACGGATTGCAATTACGATGGCGGTTACGATTGAAGCTTCTCGACCAATGAGATCAAAGCTTTCAACGATAGGAAAATAAAACCTTTGATCTCATTGGTCGAAGAAGCTCAATCGTATTCGCAATCGTATTCGCAATCGTAGTCGCAATCGTAGTCGCAATGGTTAGTCTGAATAGGGCTTAACAAGGATTATTGGAACCAGGGACGGATATTAAAATATGGCCCCCTCCTGGTCAAAGTTGTTTTTTCGCGAACAATTTTAAGGGGTTTTTAGTGGTTTTGCACAAGACTTTGGCTTCAAGTAGCAAGTCTATCAGAATCGGAGTAGTTAAATCTATAAGAATACTTTGTGCGAATAAACTTTGTGTTTGTTCCTGTTAAAATCAAATTGTCTTTCTGAGTAAATATTTTATTGTGATCAATTTTTCTCCATATATTTATATACGTTTAAAACAATTTAATTTAACTTGTATTGATGAGTTTGTAAATAAGTATTCATTGTATTGATGAGTTTGTAAATAAATAAATAAAACAATATTTTTGGAGAATATTTACAAGACTTTTTTATTGATTACAATTTGACTGAAATTTCTTAACAACGAATTAAAAAATTAAAGGCAGAACAAAAGAATATTTACATTTCAATAAATTGTTAATATTTATGTTTCTTGTTTTTTTTTTATTATTTTTTATAAATAAGCATTAAGAAATATATCCCACTAAAAAAAGTTTAAGTTAAACTGAATGACGATTTCTAATTGCTAAATGAACAAAAAAAATTATTAGACCTTATCAAAATAACAAAATTAGATTCACATTAATTTTATTCTTCTCCTGGTAACAAAGAATTTCCTTCTTAGTTTCATTTTTTCACGAAATTATTATTACTTTTTTCATATTTTTAACCTCTAACTTCTTATTGTATTCAATACAATATTTACATTTAATAAATACAAATTAATATTATTACGTTTTTGTTTTTCATAGTTTTTTTTTCTTTTAGATTTAGAAAATACAATTTCACAGAAATGTATTTCAAAAAAGTATATTTTAAGTATTAGCTAAGATTGATTAACTTTGTTTCTTTGCCCATTTAATTGAAAACACTGTATTTACCATAAAAATATCACAAGTTTTGTTTAATTTTCGCTATAAACAAATTATCGAAGAAACACAAGTCTGCTGGGAATAATAAATAAACCATATTTAAAAAAAAAAGTATAAAATGTTCAACAAAAGTACTTCACAGTTACAAATTCCATGTAAAATAACAGAAAAATAAAATTATGAACATAAATAATAATAATAAAAAAATAAAGCAAAAAAAGCAAAAAAAGAACTAAACAGTGAATAAAATAAAATAATAACAAATAAGTGTTTGTAGTTTGTAAAAAAAACAACTGAGTCTAAGAACGAGTAATAGATTAAATTAGATCCATCTAAGAAGTTAGAGTAGTAACATAAGAAATCCAGTCAACCGTGTACGGAACTCTGTGATAAATTCCAGGTTGGCCTCGTGTTGCACAAGAATAACCCGCAGACACCACACCTGTAAATGCACCGAAGAATATTATTTCACTATGCGTAACCAGCATCTGTGATAAATTGCAAACAAATACAAACCAATAAGATACCATCGGCCATTTTTCTCATGCATTAATGGGCCGCCGGAGTCACCCTGACAAGAATCTTTCCCACCATTTCGGTAGCCAGCGCACAGCATCTCTGGATAGATTACCACATTGATTCCATTCGATCGATGCCATCGTTCACAAACCCTGGAAATATTTTAATTAATTTATTTTGAATTAATTTATTTAAAAAAAATATTGAAAAACAAATATCACGATTTCCGAGGATTTGTATTAAGAGGTTTTTACTTTAATCTTGCGGATACTAATGGTTCAACCACAGTGAAGGCGGCAAGTGGCAGCGGCGGGCGGCATTTTTTTGCACTAACGTAGCGCAACGAGAGCTGCTACAATACAGCGGCAACGGCAGGGCACTTTTTCCGTCGCCGCCGAGTTTGAACCAAAGTCAAACTTGCCGCCGCTGCCCAAAATGTTTTATGAAAACCACCACATTCGCCGCCACATTCTATGCCGATTTTTCTTCGTTGTTTTGTGACAACCACCACATTCGGCGCCACATTCTATGCAGATTTCGTGAAAGGAAATTTAATGCTCTACGATTTGGCCCATCCTCAATATAAAAGGATAGACATCAAGGAAAATAAATGGTGCGAAGTAGCGGACGAATTAAATAAGTTTTGACGTTCTAATTTTGACAGAAGCATATGCCGACGGTGCCGCTATCATTGTAGCTGGCTCGGCGGTATGTGTGGCGGCACCATGCCGCCCGCCGTCGCCGCTGCCGCTTGCCGCCTTCATTGTGGTTGAACCATAACACCCATATTCTGGCGTTGTGACCGGACGTCGTCCTGATTTAACATAAATTGGGATTTTTTCATGACTTGCCACTAAAATGTCTTGTGGAGAGAGAATTTGTTAGATTTTTTTTGTGTCTGGAAGTTTCATTTTAATGACCAGCCATAAAAAGCCGTAATTTATGTCTAATCGAGACCGAATTTTGTTTTTCCTAAATCGTTATGGGGGTAAGCTAATATTTATGTCCGATGACTGGTTCGATGTGATACAAAAATTAATAAATTGTAAAAAATGTTTGGAGTCCCAAATCTTTTTTCTCTCGGGGTCCCCATTTAAAACAATTTAAGGTTAAAAAACGATCAGCAATTTCCTTCTATAACTTTTTATATAAATATTGAGTTTAAATTGTATTAAAAGAAAAATTCACAGAAAATTTTCCGCAGAAAGATTTTTATTTACGCATTTCCGTCCTTTCGTCTGTCTGTCTGTTTGTCTGTCTGCCCATGAACACCATAACTTTCGAAGAAATTGAGTTAGATACTTGAAACTTTTTACAGTTGCGTTTCCCGTAAATAGCAAGGCTAAATTCTCGAATGGGCGAAATTGCACCATATAAACGAACCAGTTTTTTTTGCAATTTTGTCGAAAACGACGAGTTGTATTGAAAAATTTATAAAGGTAAAATATATTTAGAATAGGATTTTACATAAATCCTCCATACATAAAAATCCGATTGATCAACTCCTTATCCCCTCCCCCATACGAATTGATTACTTTTTTCTATTTTCCATTTTCAAACCATTCATCCTATCGAAAATATTTTGAAGACGAAATGTGTTTAGAATTCGATTTTATATAACCATTCCATACACCAAATTCCAAGCGGACCAATCCTTTCCCCCGCTCCAACACGAATGGATTTTTGTTGATAGAAATTTCGTCAGAGTATTTGACGATTGGCCCCTGGCAAGCTTTTCTTATGTTTTTATTAATTTTTTCTCAAAAAATTTTTTTTTTCTCAGTTTAGTTAAAAAGTTTTTAAGTTGGGGCTTTTCCTATAGCAACTTCATCCCATTTTTAAAGGACCCACGCTCAAAATACATGATTTTTAAAAGATACCTTCGCCTTATGTTCTTTTGATCCCACTTTTCTACCGCACGATAAGAAAACCGTGGCCTTAGCAAATTAACTCAACAATTTTTTTCAAATAAACCAAAATCTAGTTCAAAATACAATTAAATTATGAAAGTGTTGTTAGTTTAGCTGTGATTTTTTAAAAGATTTTTTCGAATCAAGCTTTTTTAAAATATTACAAATTTCTTCTTTTAAATCACCGAACTAATTTAATAAAATACAAACTTATTTTCAACGACAGGAACATCAACAGCTTGCAGTGTTTTCGGTCTTAGCCTGGATCCCGGATTCAATGCTCCCCAGCCAGCCGCCCATCCGAATTTCCCCAGAAAGTCTTCATTTTTCTCCGGAAGACAAATTGGCGCTAAAATTCGTCATTCGAAATGATTTAAAACATCTTCAAGTGAAATGAAAGTGATTTCAATTACCGATATGCGGCATAAAATGAACAGGTCTTTCCAGTGTCAGTACAGAGATGTCGAAACGATCCGCTTGCGGTGTAAATTTAAAATATGGATGAACATCGATTCGCCGAACGCCAAAGGTGTAAGCAGGTAATGGCTCCACAGCTGAATTTATAACATAATCGCCTAAAGTGACGTGAACCTGTCGCGGACTGGCACGAGCGACGCAGTGTCCAGCCGTAACCACATGTCGTCTGGATATCAAAGATCCACCACATCTGAAAAAGATTTCAAAATAAGAAAATTATTCAAAATTTAGTTCAAGCTGATGCAGAGTTTTATGTAAAATTTACGCAAATACTTTTATCTATAATTTAATGTCAAGTTCAACATCATAGACTTGACAATATATATAACTCGTTGCAAGTTCAAGCATTTGATAAAATGCGGTTTTCACCCAAGACCCGTTTTTGCATTTCTACGACATCAGCTAAGTAGAGTGAAAAATCAACAAAATCCCACGCACCCACTCCCAAATGTGCTGTTAACCGAGAGAAAAAAATGCGAAGGAGTTTTCGCACTGATGGATGGTGAGAAACGAAATTTCACCTGGGATTTAGCATCACTTCAGGTGTACCTACTAGACGCAGGGTTGACAATCAGGTTGACCACAAGACTTTGGGAATGTTTTCCGTTGATCGCCAAGATCGCAATGACAGTGAAATGAAGATCAATTATCGGATTTTCAAAATAATACGACGTAAACGGAAAATAAATTACCAACAGTAGTTGCTTCCACCTTCAAGCACAGACGCTTTTTTTCACCTTTTCGCCTTCGAACTGATCAAAATATTGTCTTAGGCTTAAAGATCAGTTAAGCCTCTCATAAATTTCGCATTGCATGTTTATATTTATTTATTTTTTGTGAACATAAAGCAGACGTAGAATAAGACATCATTAGCATCGCGATTGCATTTGTGGCAATCATAAAACCAGGCGAGTCTCGGGGACCTTCAGAAAATATCGCATAAAGTTCGAAATTGGAGGAGGAAGTTTTATGGAAGTTAACAACAATTGGTTGTTGGCCTGGCGTTTTAATAACAAAAAGAGAAAGTACCATTCCGTATGATGCCGATGTCGTAAACTTTTATGAAAATTTTATTCAATTAGTCAGATGGATGACGTTTAAAATCCGAATACGGCTATAGAGTTCGGATTTATTGCAATGACAAACTTTGTACATTTATAGAATGCAATTTCATTTTATTATTATTTTTAATCTTTTCATGCCATTTTAAGATCAACTTTTAAATAGTTGTCTGATTACGCTATCTATGGGAAAGTTCAGTCTACCTTTCTATCTACCTTTTAAAATAGATTTTTTAGAACATTATAGCGAAAGGAGTACGTACGAGTGTAGCATTTGATTTAAATCGTATTTAATCTACGTAATGATGATGAATGTTAGATTTGTGTCATTTGTTGACTATACAAAGGTTTTATTTGGGTTTTAGATTTCCATATTTCAATTTCAGAAAAAAAAATTAAGAAAAAATAGAAAAAAAAACTGGATTTGGACGACAAACGAGGAAAAACAATTAAGAAATGTGCGCCGCAGGTGAAATTTTTTAAATAGAATGATTTAAATCGAGAGCTATACAGTCTCAAGTGAAAATTTTCTTGATTGTTTGCGCTCCTTACGCTCCACAAATAACCGAGATTCGCGCCACAGGCAATAAAGAGATTCGCGCCGCAGGCAAAATTTTTTTGAGACACATGCGCTTTCGTAGAAAATCATTAAAAAAAACATGCGTCTTTGTAGAAAATCATTAAAAAAAACTGGAGAAATTATTTTTACATATTAAATCAAATAAATGAAAATAATAAACAAATAGTGTTGATTTTCGTCTTACCGTGAAGATCCAATTCGTATGTACGCCTGCCATGGAAAAGACCCGAATCCGGCATCATCACCGCCAACAATTCGCCTTTGTGCAGTTTGTTTCGCTAATGATATTCCACAACCTGAAATCATTTATTTATTTAGAGATTAACAAAAGTCCACAATTTGAATTTCCCCCTGTGGAAAACCAACCAATAGTAATACTTAATAACAATATTTTCTATTCAATTTCAAATCTATACAAAAATTATTTACAATTTCTTATTATAATAAAAAAATTCATAATGATAAAAAAAAATAGACGACAAAAGCCCAACAGATCTTCCACAAAAAAAAGATAAACATCAAAGTAAGAGAAATATTTAAAATATGCTTCTTTATGTTAATTTAGAAAAAAAGAAATTCGTTCTAGAAATTTTTGTTATTTTACAAGGAAAAAGAAAATTGCATGCATTGGAAGACTATGGGAAAAGTTTTAAAATTATTTAAATCTAATTAAAATTACCCCTAGTTGAATTATTATGTAGCAATTTTTCGATTTAAAAAAATAGTAATAATAGAACTTGGAGAAATTTGCATGCAATTCCCGACCATAACTTTTATTATCATTTCAAAAATATTGTAGTAATGGTACAACAACACAGAAAAAAAAAAAAGATTTCAAAGATCTCCAAACTATACGCCGAACTATATAGAGTGAAAAAAGTGATGCCATCCTATTATGTTTCATGATTATGAATCTTTTTAATTTACTGGAGCATTAAATTATTGCCCTCCTCCCCTTTCCAGTATTTTCCCAGTCATAAAAAATCCCATAACAATAAAGATGGCAACTTTCTTGTCATTAAAAGCTTTTTAGTTAATTTTTTGTTCACTTTTTAGCTCTCCGATCTTATGAGAAATTTATATTTAAAGAAAATGTTAATAAGCGAATGAATGTAACTTTACTACGCAATAAGATTTTTTTTTCGCTGTCACCAGATTTATTTTTTTTAAAGAAAAAGAGAGATTGTTAAAATGAATGATGGCTAAAAGTCAGATGTGATAGTAAGAGTTTGGAAAACTTTGAAATCTTTTGAGAGCGAATTTTCCTCCGGGAATTTTTTTTTATTAAATTTTGATTCATCATAAATGTTTTCCAAGCAGCATTTATATCAACCGTGACATTAGCAGTTGACATATGTTGTCACAATCAGTATTGGCAAGTTCGCATCCGTTCAAAATGGCAACACTGGTCACAATGTTGCCACAACATATGTCAACCGCTAACGTCACGGTTGACATAAATGCTGCTCGGGTTGTAGGTAATTTTGTAGATACTCGTGTTGATATTTTAAATATTTCGTTATTACCGAACATGCTAGAAATATGGTTGTTTTGTGTTGATAGTGTAGGTAGAGTGGACACTCACTGGGATCATTGACAACGGGTCCATAATCTTTATTTGGAAGATCTGTTAGATCAATTGTACCGCTGTATTCAGATGTTCCTAAATTTGTTGTTTTCGCCGTACGATGGCAGCATCCGCGCAATAATCCGTTACATGCTCCTTGCATTAGACCACCAGACATCCAACATAAAAGGAAAAATTCACATGTTCCACCTTCATGTTGGCACTGGAGATCCCTATTCTCAGTGTCACCTAAATTGAAGTTAAGCAGTTGGTAGTTTTTTTTATGTTATGTTCATCAGTTATTTAGTTATAAGTATGTCCAAAAAAAGTTGTTAATCAGTTCTTTTTTTAATATTATGGGTATTCATGAAATCTCGTAAACTGCGCAAATTTGCCACCTCATAAATGAACTGTCGAAATTTGCGTAGGAAATCTTTTAAGCAACCCTCGTCAGTTTTAAACGACCGGGTAAACTTAAGTATAGAAAATCCTTTCTGCAGTCCTCGTAAGTTTATGTCACGATTTTGGTGTCTCGTAAGCTTACGCAAACGTCAGCTGCAATATTAAGATTTTTTATGCCATTTGTTCCTATATGTTAATTAATCTTAATTTGCCGCTTATTTTCGGCACTTTCAATTGTTTAGCTGCTGAGATAAGATTGGCGAAAAGTTAATCGATTTACAGAAATTATTTAAAAGCAGTGCTCATGAAACGCACCTTGTAAAAATACACAGATATGCAATCGGTAAACTTATCTGGTTTCATGAATACCCACATTATGTTAAAGTTATAGTAAAAGTACAAATAGATATGTATAGTCAAAAAGTATTCTTTATATAAAAGTTTAGTCCACGTACTGCAGTTTTTATAATTCCTACTATTTAAGTCTGTTCTATTTTAGTATTTGTAATTTGGTAACCCACGGTGCCCCATTCCTTCTTACCCCCTTCCCTGTTATCTCCTGAGACGTTAAAGATACTTGGATCTGGTTTCCACTATTGGACAGGACGTCCTCTAAAGAAGATTTTCAACCACTAGACTCAACCACCACCCCTCTCTCCTCCCCTCCTCTTCCGTAAACCCAAGTAATTTTTATGTACGAAATTTATTAATCTGATTTTTATACCCGTATGGTGAAACCAAAGGGTATACTAACTTTGCCTTACCGTTTGTAACGCCAAGATCCCGTCATCACACACAAAAATGAATTACACCAGTGTGTTTAGAATGATGAAAAAAGTTGAATTTAGCATGTCCGTCCGTCTGTCCGTCTGTGGCGCGGATTGCGGGCGCACGGATTGAGCTAGAGACTTGAAATTCTGCACAGATCCGTTTTCCGTAAAATACGAGGCTAAGTTCGTTAATGGGCAAAAATGGACCATTAGGGGGGTACCCCCCATACGACCGAAAACGATTTTTGCGAATATATCAAAAACGGTGCATCTTATCAAAAAAGTCCAAGAACAAAAGTTATTCAGGATATGATTCTACATAAAACTCCCATACATCAAAATCCGATTGGAATAAATTTTAAAAAATCTTATTGGAAAGTTTGACTTCATAGTGGAATTTTGATAAAACTGTTCGCCCTTCACTTAAATCACCATACGGGTTTTCAGTAATTGCCAGATTGGCAATTATAGCTTTTGTTATGTTTTATTATGTTGTTGTTAAATGTAAGATTGTGATAGAGAAAATGGCGATACCAAAAATGCTAAAAAAAAATAGATTTTAAGACAGAAAGCACCTTTCAAAAATTATCATTAAAATTTTAAGTATGGCCGGGAAGAATCTAGGTGCTTATTTTTAAAAATCGGATAAAAGCATTTCTGGTTTTGTTGTAAGTTGCAGGAAATAGTTTAACGACATTTTCATGGTATAAAAAATTCACTCTACCGAAAATGGTCATACGAGTATGAGTTAAATTTAAGGTATCTAAAATAAATTCCCTGCTGGAACATACCGGAAAAAATAAAATTGATAAAAGACGTTTTTATGGGATTTGCTGCACTTCCAGTTTATGATCTCTCATTCAGGAAGCAATTAAATGGAGAGATCGCGTGGATACTTTTCGATCGAATCACCCAATAAAATATTTAGAGACTTTTTACCCTTTTTGTTTTGGTAATTATAACAAGATTTGCACTCAAACTTCATGCTTTGAACCACAAAAATGTACTTATCTTCGGTGTTTTTTTTCCATTTGTTGACAACTTTTCATCAAGAGTTTTCTCTCCGGAAGCCGGAAATGTGCTGTGAATCACATCCAAGTGTGAATATGAAGAACACTGGAGATCGCGATCTTTGGTAAAAGTGTATTTAACTGAACAACGATCCGCAATAAGGAAGTAGTGTGTAACATGAAAATATCTTATAGATACGTCCGAGTAAATGTGGAGACGATATACTTTCCGTTTTGTTACCGAATCACACAAATCGATCGGTTGTACGCAGATTTTATATCAACAATGCATAAAATGCAAAACAGGTAATCGCTTTACTATAACCTACTATAAATTGTAGATTTTCCCAAAGTGCTTACGGTGGTGCGACTAAGATCGTATCTCAAGATGAAGCCAAGTAGTTGTGTGGTGTTAACCTGTTGTGGTTGGATGTAACTTTTACGGTTTCACTCAGTTCTACGCACGACTTCTGGTCCAGATGGCTATACGTCATTGAATTACTTGAGGTGTAAAACAAGTTATCTGGTCAAATGATCCACGGATATCTGTTTATCAATCTTACGTTCGATTTTGTGAGTGGTGCAAGATTTCAGTAAAGAAATCTCGGTGGAAATTGAAAATTTTTCCGGCACCGAGGAAAATGCACTTCGGACTCATCCACGCAGTTTTCACGTTTCATTTACAGGATGTTTGGCTATTTTGCTATAACTTAATCGAAAATACAAGATCGACCATCTCACCTGGTCAACCATGGATTTGGTCAAAATATCTTGGTGACCATTCGACCAATAGTAATTGATTTTTCGTGTACGCAGAATTTTCCATTTCACGTCGTAGTCAAGGCATTTACTTTAATTAAGTGGAATTTCATTTTATACAATTTACAACTTCAAGTATTCATGTTACTCGCAGTTGTCAGTTAGTTAATGTCGCTGTTGTTATTTTCAAGTTGTTTTGAACAAAAAAAAATATTTAGAAAAGCATGTTTTAAGTTAAGTGCAATGTGACTTCGTTTTCCTTTGATTTTTTTTTGTTTTGCTGTGATTCTCTATAAGTCGTGGTCTCCGATTCGTTGTCACACGCTTCTTAAGAGAGTCACTTTCTCGTATATGCAATGGAACGCATTCTTTGAAGTTATTGAACACACAGACATAAATTTATTGTTGGTTACTTGATTTTCCTTTAAGAAGAGAAATGTTGATGCTCGGGTTAATGCACTTTCTGGTGTAATTGTTGTCAGTTGAATGGTTGAAGGGTAATTTTATGGGGAAGAGCATGGAATCATATATTTTTACATGGAAAATTTTAACAGAAAGAATTAAATTTTTATTGTAGTAAATTATATTCTTAAAAAAGGTTTGGCTCACGGTGAAATTAAAAATGCGATGAAAATCGTAAACGGGTATTTGAAGTTTCTTAAAGAGATTGATTTCTTGCGGAGAGTCAAAAATGCCTCTTCAATTTCAGTATTCTAGGCAAATTGAACAAATAATCAGTTAAAATACAAGATTTGTATCGACTTTTTCTGATAATTTTTGCTTTATTTTTTTTTCAATCTGTCTACAATACTGGTACTGGGGAAACATTTTTGATTCCCCTCAAGAAATCAATCTATTTAGAAGACAAAAGTTTGCACAATCCGTCAAGTCGTTTTCAAGTTAAGCCCAGAGTAACGATTGCGATTACGATTACGATTACGATTGCGATTACGATTGCGATTGCGATTACGATTGCGATTACGATTACGATTACGATTGCGATTACGATTGCGATTACGATTGCGATTACGATTACGATTGCGATTACGATTACGATTACGATTGCGATTACGATTACGATTGCGATTACGATTACGATCGCGATTACGATTGCGATTACGACTGCGATTGCGATTACGATTGAGCTTCCTTGACCAATGAGATCAAATCTTTCATAACCCTATCGTTAAAAGCTTTAAATTTTCATAACAGGAATTTTTTTTGTCGAAAAAAAATGTCATTTTCTTATGTATTTCAGTCGTCTCGTCTTTCAGTTTTCCTTTTTAAATGTCATTTCGCTCAATGGAAATATGTCAGTTCGTCAATAACAGTCAACACCCAAGCAGCAATTATGTCAACCGCGACGTTAATATCGTAGTTCCCATATGTTGTCACAATCAGTGTTGGCAATAGAAAAATTCTAATCGGTTCAAAATGGCAACACTGGTCACAGCCTTGTCACAACGTTTGTCAACCGCTAACGTCAAGTTTGACATAAATACTGCTTTGGTGGAGTTATAAGAGGCTATTTGAAAACCGCAACCCTTACTAAGGGGTCTAAATTCTACATCCCTGCCTACATCCATCTACATTTCTCATAGAAATAATTCATAATTTTTAGTAGCCAGTTGCATTTTTGCTACTTAAAATCGATGTATATAAAATTGTGTTCTTCACCCATAATTTAATAAAAAAAAACGCGGTTCTCACCTTTCTCCTTAATTGAAGTGGAATCATCTCCAATATCCTGTAAACTGAAATCGTTGCGTACATCCTGAATGGCGGATAATTCATTTATACCAAAATTTTGATCCCTAAAATTTTGCAATTTTACAATAATAGAACTAAAAGATTTTAAAATTTACAAAAACTTACCTGAAGGCAATATTATCATTCAGGTAAACTCCATTTGACGGTCCTGATGGAAAATTATCATTACTTGGAAAAACGACTCTCGGAGTTCGTGACGATTTAAATGGATAAAATCGGGATTTCGGTCCAGGGCCAGGGCCAGGTCCTGGAGCCGGTCCAGGTCCAGGATAATCGCTGTATTCTACATACATTTTCGGAGGAATGAATTGCCTGGAACTTCGGAATTCGTCACCGAAAAATCCTACACGAAATGGCCGCTGAAGAGTTGTTATGGGTCCATTAATATCTCCAAATTTCGTAACTTCGTCACGAAAGGACTTAACCGCTGGTAGCTGATGCGGTTTGGTATTAGCATTTGGCCCGGGAAATTCAAACGGGCGGCTTCCAGAATTTACATCCGTATCGAATGGGATTTGCCGCGTAAAACGGGGTTCATAATCCACTGGATAAACTCCCGAGGCCCCACCCGGTGATAATTCTTCGCTGTAGGGCCTCTGAAATCCCGTTGTCTCGGCGAACATTGGATTGTCTTCTCGATATCCCTGTGGGTGAAAAGGATTTTCATATTTCTGGGACTGCGAGGGGAATTTAAACCCTGATCGTCGTCCTGAAAGCTCGTCATCTGTTGATGTTTCGCTCGTCTCCTGATCAGTACGATCCTGGATCTCGTCGTTCGCGATCCCTTCGCCAGTGATCTCAACATTCGTTGGGGGTTTAATATTCACTAGAGTGACATTCTGTCTTATCGAGGGTGCGGATGATTGCACCAGCGGAATGTAAATATAGGTTGGACGTTGCGGCGGCGCCGGAACTATTCTAGGGACTGTCGTTGTGGAATTTTCATCTTCCACGTAATGAATTGAATGCACTTCATCCGATCGTCTGTCGGCTGCACTGCGGCCAATTCGGAACGCACCAAAGGAACTAATTACGCTTCCATCACTTCCGTGACGTCTCTCCAAATACTGAACATTGTCAATGTTGGAGAATGCCTGATGTGGCGGATACAGATTTCTAGATGTTCGACTAGATCGTGTCTGTGAAGATCGTTCGATCGTTGGCAGATTCGCTGACGCCTGTAGATCAGGATTAAGGAGCGAGATTTGAACACGACTGCTTTTGGCTGGCGTATCAATTGCATTTACTAATAGAATACCAGCGATAAGTGTAAAGAAACGCCATTTATTGGACCCTAACATCTTACATAGATAACAGAATTTTGGAAAATCTCTTCTTGCGAATTTTTTAGCGGAGGCTTGGGGGAAACACCTACAAGATCACTGATGGTTGTTGGTACTATTGAAAATTTAATCGTTTGGAATTGCTCGAGCAACTGTCTGGCATCTTCTCACCTGTCTTCGTTTGCGTTACCTCAACTTAATTGCCAAAGATTTAAAAAAAAAATTTGTTTGTGGTGTGATCTGTTTTTGGTGTCTATTGTCAAGGAATTTTTTCCGTCATTCCTTACTGTGGCATGATCAGCGGTTAGCAGTGATCGGAAGGCATTTTTAACACCTTTCAAATAAATTAGTTTCCCTTAAGTGACAATTAATTCCACCTAAGGAAATTAGTTTCCTACCTTCTACGGAGTTTTTTTTTAAGTTGTTAGGAATTGCAGATTTTCTCTTATAGACAATAAACTATTGAAGTCTGCAGCACCGGTTCAAATTGCACCTGGGCCAATAAAAACTGGCGAACGTCTATTTTACTGCCACGAAATTAAATGATTTTTCAATAGGGAAAATGGAAGTGCTTCCAGTTATTTAAACAATTTCCGTTTAATCTCAATTCGATAACCTGCAAGTTTTCAAGATTCCTCAACAATTGCAATCGCGGCAGTTCAACCCGATTTGCAGAAATTTCACTTTTTTCTAATCGCCAGCGCAATGATCTTAAACGATCTTCAAATGTACGATCCTCGCAATCTCCAGGTGATGCCTTCAAGGAAAATACCTGCAACATTTGAAATGAAAGAAATTCAAGTAAATAAAATAAAGTAAAATCCCTATAAAGTAGTTTTGTTAAATTTATACTGTTTTATGCCATTGCAAAAGTCAACGAACGATTGATGGATCGTGCAAAGACGACTGGACAACTTTCATGATGGATACAGATCGACAGGTGTCACGATTTTGCTGTCGATGATGTGATTTCAAGAAATTGAATGAAGATGATGCACTCGTCCGATTGAGTGAACATTGCAAAGGTAATTCACCGGCTCAGCCGTATATTATCTCTTCTGTAAGACTGGGTTGGTGATTATAAACTTGAGACTTTTCCATGATGGAAACTGCAACTGCCACCACACCCCGCTTAAAGCAAATGATCGTTTTGTATTTTTCGTTAAGGTTTTCGTGATTGAAATGATTAGATCGGGAATTTCACTTTTCATATTTCATTATCGGTGGCGATTTGGTCAGATTAAGTTACTTAATTTTTTTTCACTTAATTTTACTTTCGATTTCAGTTTTTCTTTCATCGTTTTATGTTTGTTTTTTTTTTCTCTTCGATTCTCTCAAAGACCACATGATGGATTTTGTAATCGGTATAAGGTTAAGGCTAATTTCCTCAGTGGAGTCTGCCGTCGATCAACAAAAAAAATGGAGAAAGTATCGGTTCACACCTTTTTGAATCTCTTTTAATGATCATGTGATCGGTAATTTTTTGATATTTTCGAGAAAAATACACGTAAAAAGACAATTTCCAATTTATTTTCAACAAGTGATGGAGAATGCAGTTCTGAATAATTTTTCACAGATTTATTATTTTTTTTTTGAATATCTATCTATCAAGTGATGCTACATCCCAAAGTGGGACTGGACCTCCTCAATTAAGGTTTCGTAGGAATTTTCTTCCCTGCTTCACACCTACAATTTTATATGAATAGCGAACAATATTTGTATAAATAAACAACGATGTTAATTTTTAGAAATGATGAAAAAAATTGACAAAGATTTTTCAAAATAAGGGAAAAATCTGTGAAATTCGAGGAAAAATTATCTTCCAAAGGGGTTTTCTCCAAATTTTATTATTTCAAGATGTTGAATTGAAATTATTGATCACTCCTCTGCAGACATAAAGGCCTGTGTCCACATGGAAGTTTATTTGCAGAAGTCGCTTCTAGCAGAGACTTCTGGAAGTTTTTCCCGTGGAAACACTAACTGCAAGTGAATTTCCAGAAGTGACACCAGAATCTCTTCTAGAAGCGACTTATGCAAATAAACTTCCATGTGGACACAGGCCTTAAAAGTGGCATATCCCACAGGTTGATAAGAAACCAACAAAGTTGTCGAAATTTTAATTTATTCCGGCAATTTTGTATGAAAAAATTCCAGTTCCGGCTCCTTTGAGGAATAAATTTCAGAATATTGATTCGCAATTTAAACAGTTTAAGACATGAATTTAGTGTCGCAGATTAAAAATCGCGGAATAAAGTGTCAGATGTTAACGATCCCTAAGTGAAGGCGCGCACCGCATTGGCAAGCATGCAGAATTGTGCCGAAGTGGCAATTTGAGTTTTTAAAATATCTTTCAACTAGCATTTCAGCGTGCATTGAAGTGGATTTAATTAGAAATAAGCAACTAGTGAATAAGTAAGTCGAAACACACTTCGCTGCCAGCTCCCATATCGGTTTGTACGCCTTTTAAAAACGAAAATTGCCACTCTAGCACCATTCTACACGCATGCCAACGCAGTGCAGGATTTTTTTTAAATCCTGTGATACCCAAAAGCGTATAGTTTTCGAGAACTTTTCAAAACATCGCATTGTAGCAGAGGAAAGTAAAAAAAAAATGAAGCTTTCTGTGATCATCTAATAAATTGAAGTCTTTACAAATCCGCATAAAGATAAAAACCTTTTCAATATTTTTTTTTTGATTTCTTTATAAAAAATGTCCAGTCTTTTGCAGGTTTTTTTCTTTTAAATAGTCATTGTTTCAATCGCTTTTAATTAAAAAAATTGCTTCTAATTTTTTATCATGAAAAACGAATTTTTATCTCACAAATGATTTCCTGGTTAAAAAACTAAAAGTTTCATTGCTCGAATACCTATAGAAAAACTTTGAATGATTTTTAAATTTATTAAATAGGAATAAAAACTCCAGTCATTACAAATTTGGCAATCGATATTTTATAATGACGACAAAGTTGATAAAAATTAATGTAAAATCAAGGCGTCAAAAATTTAACGAACCGAATCTAAGTAAGAATTAACTCAACACAATAAATAAACTAAATTAATTTTTTTTTATGATATATCTTGGCTAACATTTCCTTTATTTTTGGCAAAAAAAATATTACTCTGTTTATTTAAATTCTCGTATTTTTGTCCAACAGGTGGCGAACCATGAAGGTTGTATCCAATTTGAGACCACTAAGCCCTCAACACCTGACAACAACGATTCGCCAGACATAACCGAAACATTTGGTAATGTTTGGAATTATTGCAAATACTTTGACTGCAAATCGACGAAAAGAAGAAAAATTGACTGACATTTCTTCACGTGAAACGTGTTTTTCAAAGAAAATGCAAAAAAATGAAATAAAATGACATCAAAAACACGTTAAATCGTCTTTGCTTGGAAGGAAAATTTGTAATAAAACGTGTAAACATTTTCGTTAATTGATTTTTTTTTCGTTTTCGAAATTGAAAATCGTTTTTTGAGAGTCCGTAATTCGCCGAAGTTGTGCACTTTGGAAATTATTAAATTCAAGTTGTTGGACACATAAATTATAACTTCCGTCAAATATCTGGCACACAATCAAAATTACAGATAAAACTAAGGAGTAAAAAACAAAAACAATAAGAAAACATTGTAAATAATAATGATCTGGAGAAATGCTTTCTATAAACCTTTCACAAGCCTTGAAGCGAACAAAAACCATCAATCTTGAGATTAAGGAGAAAAAAATCTCTTCATCAAGACAGTGATCCGGCCTTCACTCAAGGTCATTATGAAAACCAGCAGCTGTTATTGGGACACAGTTTGAGCAAAAAAAAAAACCTCTACATACACCTGTAACAGGTAAAATTAAAAAGCCATCCATGGACAACACTTAAGAAGTTGTAAAGAAAAGTCTCATCAAGTCCGGTAGAAAAAAAATCGTGGTCCGGGTCTACAGTTTAACGGCAACAACAAAATATAAAAAGTATAGCAACCGCAAGAGTAAACATCACGAAAACAATAACAAAAAAAAGTGAAAAAAAAATCGTGTATCAATCAATTACGACATCACACATTAGAAATTCCATGTTGACGGCAGCGATTGATCATAAAAATGCGATTACCTTCACTTAATGGTCAGTCAAAGACAAGGCATAAACCAAAAATCAAACGATCATCATGTGATCTTGTATAGCCGATCGCGGCAGTTTTTCATGAAAATTCTGTGCGTACGCCAGGCGGCAGGTCATCTCACCACAGGTAAAAACCACATACGATCAATATCTAGCCACGATCCAAGTATCTATCAATAATAATCAAAATGTCTCTGAAGTGATCGTCAAACAAAGTGGAAGATCGGAGCAGAACAAGGCGCGGAATTATCACCTGGATTTAAACCTCAAGACGTTAAGCAACCGTAGAACTGGGGGATAATTTCACCAAACAAATCAAAAATCGAAAGTGAAAGAAATATGAACGGATCGCAAGCTCAACATATGAAAATACATAAAGCACGATCAGTGATCGTATATGAAGTCAAACACAATAACCAGAAGATCTTTCCGATAGTGTCGCTTGGTTTTATCGAAGAAGATGTTCCTAAGATCACAGGTAAACCCTCTCGGCAAGTAAAGGCCGGGCTGTCACGATCGATTCGCTATGATCGATGGTACATAATTGTTGTCATGAGTCTTGCTTGACAAAACACTCACTTCGCGATGCTGCATTAGCATAAATCTGGTGGGGAGAACAATAAAATCGGGAAGATGTTTTATTGGTTTAAGACAGTTGAATCGGAAAATGCGGAACAGGACACGATCAATTTGTTGAAAAGTTGAACCAAAAAAAAATGAAATTCTGAATATCAAAACGGTTATTTTGTTGCAATTTCAAGAAAGAAATTGTAAATAAAAATTTGGCATATCTTATATCTAAAATACTTTGAAAGACAATATTTAAAACAAAATATAAATTACAACCCGTTACTTTATCATAAAAACTTGTCGTGATTGGTTCGTGAGTGGGAGTTGAATGAAAGTTCATTATTAATATCGATTTGTTTATAATTTTTGATAGAAAAAGCAAAAGAAAAAAATCCTCTAGCGGAGAATGGCGGATATAAGTTTTTAAGAATCCATTGACTCGTTAGGAAATTTGAATAATATCGGCATTTAAACAACGGTATGATAATTTTAAATATCAAATGTGGTAATAGTTAGCGTTTTTTCTTAGTATTTTCTAGCTGTCGATGCCTTAGAGGTCGTAGACTCTTTGCATTCACTCAAGTTAAATTGGAGTTAAAGAGCATAACCATAATTTTCAAACTTACATGTGTTTTTTTTCTATATTTTTTTTCTTTTGAGCGTTAAAGATTTTTAACAAAGGAAATTAAATTCCATTTTGTTGTGGGTGCGCATTTAAAGTGATATGAATATCTTCGGTTGGTCTCTTTATATGCAGGCATAACGAAAGTCAGTGACTTTCTTTTAGTAATTTTTTTTCTCGGTATTTGCACAGCAGATTTGTTGTTTTCGCGCAAAACGTGTAACATTTAATTACCTTCAATAATTATTATCTTTAAATGATATTTGAGGGAAATTCCATTGTTTGTTATTTTAAATGAAACCTTTTAAAGAGGTTATTTAGCGTTTCTGCAAAATTTTCTTACTTTCATTGTAGGATGAAAAGTTCTGTGAAAAAAAATTCCTCCTCACTGACCGATTTTGATTCGAACATTTGACTCAGGTGTACCATATAAGCGACAGAGCTGACCGCTTTTTTTTTTGTAGGCATTTCAACTTATTTGGAAATTCGCTGCGTCAAGCAAAGATGTCAAAAGGGACATCTGACTCTTTTCTGCCAATTGTAAGGCTCTCAATTTAACCATCTAGTGTAGTGATTTTTTCCCAGACAACCTTCTTTTTTTATATTGAGGTCCATTAAAAGATCGGCGACCCAATTCGGACAACCGTGGATAATTTATAAAGTTAATAAAACTTCTTAAGAAAAACACGCCCCAGTCGAAGTTCTTAGAAAAGAAAACGATACCAGTTGATTTTTTTTATTTTTTTAAGACAAAAGTTTTGGTTTAACCCATTAATGCCCATGAGAAATCCACTGAATATTTTTGACACAAAATCCAATTTATTCTTATAAAATAAACAAAACTAGGGGCTGCGCCCCGAACCGCTTAGGCTATGTTGAGGCTGGACCCCCGACGAATATCTATGCCACATTTCAGGCCAATCGGTTCAGTAGTTTCCCCGCGAAAGAGTAACATAGCGCAAAAACTTAGTTTCGAAATCACTTTACCCCCTCTCCTTGCATATATCTGTGGTAATAAGTTAAAGTAGCTTAAGAAAATCAAAAAGAACTGTTTCTTAATGCAAATACAGATAAGTTAGATTGCGCCTGAAAATCGACTTAAGTTACTTGAACTTTTTACCACAGATATATCCGGTGTACTCGTTTGAGTAAGGCGGGCGTTAATGGGTTAAGGGTAAATTGAATTTCTGGTTTCGGTTTCTAAAATGTGAAAATTTGGTTATGGTTTCTTGAATCTCAAAAATGTGGTTCTGGTTTCTTAAATTTCAAAAATATGCTTCTGGTTTTGATTTTTTAAATTTCAAAAAATGGTTTCTGGTTTTTGTCCCACAAAATTTCAAGGGTACAGTGGTTTTTGATTTTGGGGTCCTGTTCAGAGGATTTTGCGGTTCCTGATAATTTTAGTCATATTTCTTGAGATACGGGGCACGGAAACAGTTTTTTGAGGGGATTTTGTTTTTGTGATTTCTTACAACATTTTTGTGTCTTTTCACAGATTTTGCAGTTGATGTCTGCAAATAAATCTGTTGCAATCCATGTATTGTAGGTGTGGGCACCATGGGAAGAAAAATTATTGTGAAACATAAATTGGTTGCATTTTTTTGCCTTAACGTATCTTTAACAGTCCTCGAGATATTTGGAAAAAATATTATTTTTAACATATTTTTTCTGTAACTAAATACGAGTATTGCAGAGGAAAGTTTTGTGTTTATCAAAAATGATATTTTTACTTTCCTAAACTCCGCAAATCGAAAATTCTCAAGACTTAAAACAGTTTTCCGGCCCTGACTTCTACATTGACCCTAGAAATATCTTAAACTGAATTAAATCCTTCAAATGACACCATAGCAAATATGAAAATGTTGCCCGATTTCGTAAATTAAGCAAAAGTGCGACACACTTTCTACAAATAAAACGGGCTGGCAAACAAACCACATGGGCAAACACCTTTCTTCGTTTCGATTTGACTGCACCAAAGTAAAGAAAAAAAAATCATATCCCGTGGCAAATTCGCCCAAGCCATTGTACGACCATCTCGCCTAAGAGCCCGACTCTGTTATGAATATAAGAAAATCTGTTAGCTCTCTGCGTTCGTCTTATTACACCCAGCGCACCGGTCCAGTATTACTTTATTTTTTTCTGGTCACAAAAATTTCTTCATTCCTTCTCGTAACACACCATCGTCATTCCATCCACCTGGGATATTTGTTTATTTCAAATGAATTTTTATGTTTCTACTTATTAGCAACATAAACATTGCGACGAACGAACGCATAGCGTGAAATGTGTCTCTGGCAATCTCATGTACTACAACGACAACATATCGGCATCGGGTTGACTACACTTTAGTACCAGTGCAAGGTCGTTCGACCAGGTATTGAGCTACCTTGGCTTCAGTATCAGTCACATGTAATTATAGACTGCGCCATCATACCATAAAGCAAGAGCAACATTCCCGGCATAAATCGTGACCATCACGACGATTGCTAGCTGCCACAAGCATAAAAGTTGTACCAAGAGATATCATTCGAGGAGGATCAACTGCGGTCATGCTGAGATGTCACCGAGTAAAACACCAAATACTCGGTGTGGTTTTCTTGCGGACCGACGTTTTCAATGTTTAATTATACACTCTAGAATATTTACATGTGGTCAACATGTGACGAAGCGGCGGCGTGTGCAAAATTCACATTTGATGTATGGGCGGTTAAGCAAAATTTCTACTTCCTGTGGATTGCATTGGTTTTATGGATACCAACTCGCGGTATTTTTCGTCCACATCATTCTGCATGACACCGAAAAGCATTTCAACATAATGAGAAGACATGATTGGCACATTCGTGTTTTGATACACTGGACTACCCTTCGTGATCCAATCCGCCAAGCGGACACAGTCACGGATGTCCGTCGAGATTGCTTCGAAGAAGAGTAACTTCCAGTTGAAGCAGCAGAGAAGACCAAGTGATCTTAAAATCTTAAATCACGTCTGTTGGTTTGTGTCACGACTGCTTTGTTAGGTTGCGTTATGTGATGGTCGTAAAGTCCGATGCGTCACGTTTGATTATTAATTTTTTCATCCATAGTTTCGAATTGATTGGATTTCGAAATGTTCGACTATTGCGGATATACGATTGAGAAAATTACCATTCACTAAAAATAACATATAATACCATACATGAGTAATAAATCCCACCATCGCATCGAACACTAATCTGGTAGTTAAAAGGATGTTCCAAGTTACTAAAATTATACACTCACCGACTAATGATAGTCGTATTTTATGAATGAGTTGAGCTACTTGCGTATACTTATTGTTATGTAAACAAGCACTAAGAAATCATAAATATTGCTTGCTCTCCATCATAATTATTTCAAATAATAACCGATGTTAGAAGTTCGTTGATTTCGTTCATTCGTTTAACTTTGCTTGTGGTTAATGTATCATAATTGATTATTGCGGCAAAGCATGGAGCATGGGGCATGGGTTGAAAGTAAAAGTTTCTCAAGACGAGCGCATTTCTCCACTGAAATCATAAGCCACAGGTGTATAGGCAATCTGCTCTATAATCTCTGGATGGACAACAGCAGCAACAACGCAGAAAACAATCTCTCAGCTTAAACCACCAACATGTGGTGTCCATGGCACGATCATCGCCAACAAGATGTGTACAACAATTTTTACACAAAAAAAAAACTCCCCTCATCATCACATAAAACGCATAATTTGAAAACTTTCCATTACTTTTTTCAGAGATCGTTAAATGCGGATCATACCGAGAAAACCACAAGCGAAAAACTAGCAAAATATTATTATGTTCGGTTGTATGTTGCTATGCTTTTAAATCATATCGAAGAAAAAAACAAAAACTAAATAAAACTACATTATGTTGCATGGTTAGATAAAACAGAAATAAAACAGATGAATATATGATAGTGGGAAGATCACTTAATTATTATTATTATTGTTGCTGATGCTGTTTGCTACTACTATGCCATGCTATGAAGTTGATATTTTTACCTGGCCATTTACGAGTAGGTAAGCATATTTCATTTGTAATTTCAGTGTTTGGAGTAGGTAAGTAGCGGAAATATTTGCTGAGGTTTTAGTTCAAGATCATGACAGATGTTTGAAGAAAAGTCACGATCATCGATTAATTGTTGAAGGAAATTTCCTCAATATCACTAAACAAATTATTGCAATGATTATTATTCTCATATTATGTGGGTAAAAAAATTAACTTTTATGCTTTTATATATGGAGATTTTCTAATTATCTTGCAGATGCTATGCGGTTTTGTATTTGACAAGGTTTGCATGCGGAAAACACCGAGTAATTTCAAGACGAGTTCATTTATTGTTATTGAAAGATTAATGAAATTTAAATTCAAATTAGTGAATCAATTCAATCAATTCATCCCTGATAAGTGTCAAACGGGCTCAAAAAAAAAAAAAGAAATAAAAACTAATATCTCTTCCTAAAGAAAACATAACTAAAGCTATAATTGCCAATCTGGCAATTATTGAAAACCCGTATGGTGATATTCGTATCAAAATTCGAACAGTTGTACCAAAATTCCACTTTGAAGTCAAATTTTCCAATAAGATTTTTTAAAATTTATTCCAATCGGATTTTGATGTATGGAAGTTTTATGTAGAATCATATCCTAAATAACTTTTGTTCTTGGACTTTTTTGATAAGATGCACCGTTTTTGAGATATTTACAAAAAACTATTTCGTTCGTATAGTCCATTTTTGCCCATTAACGAACTTAGCCTCGCATTTTACAAAAAAACGTATCTGTGCAAAATTTCAAGTCTCTAGCTCAATCCGTGCGCCCGCAATCCGCGCCACTTTTTTGTGTGATGACGGGATCTTGGCGTTACAAACGGTAAGGCAAATCTAATATACCCATTGGTTTCACCATACGGGTATAAAAACTAGAAATAATATTCTTAATATTCATTAAAAGTCTTTGAAATTTCACCCAAAAATTGTGGGTGTTTTGGAAGGTGTTTAATTAATTTACAAATTGCAATTTTTGAAACGAGAAATTACAGTCGACCTTGGATAAGTGTGGCCTGGATAAGTGGGAAATCAACACAAGTGGGATGGATTGTTCGGTTCAAGCGTTGTTCTACAAAAGTGGGAACTTTTAGTAAGTGGGAAACTTCTATAATTAAGATCTGTGGGACGGTGCTGTGAGATTCTACAAATCCAGGTTCGACTGTAGTATGTCTATTATTATTTTACATTATAAAAGATTTCAGCTTTAGAGCTATAGAAAACTTGCGGAAAAATTCTTCGAGTCGAAATAGCTTTTTTTTTAATTTCAATTTTATTTTAATCCTTCGTTGGTGTGGTTAGGCATTTTTTTAAATATTTCCAGCCAAAGCTTAGGGGAAGACCCTTTAACCCTAAACCCCAGAAGTGAGCCTGTCAGTCTCAAATCAAATATTAAATGCAAAAAACTATGCCTGTAAATATTCGTATTATATTAATGTTTTTTGTATTCATTTAAATGTTGCAGACAATATTTTTTTTCTCACAAAAAAAAGGATAATAAATTATGAGAATATTGCATATTTTATAAATTTGTAGCGCAAACCCAGAAATGAGTTCCACAGACTCATTTTCATATAACAAAAGACTGTTAATGCCAAAGCACAGCTCAGGATGGTCGGAAGAACGAAAGGAGAAAGGAGATATAGGTAGGAAAAATATATAATAAAATGGAAATCAAATTTGACACAGAAAATTTTCATCCTTGTCGGACCAGCCATGTATCCGTGATTCGGATGTAAAAATATTCCAAAAATTAGAAAAGAATTGGAAGAGAATTGTTGTGGTCACACAAATTAGTAGGGATGGCGGAACTGCAAATATCATACGGTTTGACGAGAAAATCAATAAATATTTATATACATAAATTTACAATCTGTTATAACTATAATAGACTTGGGTGTCTGTCTGTCTTCCTGTTCATTTAAAACTCGAGAACCACGCAACCGATTTGGATGAAACTTTCAGGAGAGCTTACTAGAATCAAGGAGTGGGTTTTAGGAACACAAGATGCGTTGTTCTCAAGCCAACTTAACCCTTTGGACCCTAATGGGATCATGCGTCCCAAAAAATGTTTGCGTAAAAATCTTATATAAATTTGCTTTACAGATTGGTTCTGAATTGTCCCATTAAGTAATATGAAGGCTTTTTTTGAAATCCCGCTATTCTGTCTGGGATTATTCCTGTCCTTGTTTGTGTAGTTGAGTAAAATCAAGTTGCAAGTGTTGGTAATTTTATGTGAATGTGAGCAATTTATTCGCACAATTAGAAGTCTTTATTTAAAAAAACGTGTTTTGCTACACATTGAATATATTTAAACCAGGTAAGTCTTTTTGGAATTCAAGAATGTGACAAAAATATGAAATTATTAAAATTGGGATTATTGTCCCTATAGTTGCATATAAACCAGTTGTATGCTTCGGTCCATACCACGCATAAACAGTGTACATTGCGACGTAAAAGTATCATTAAATGATTCAAATATATTATTATCTTTATCAAAATTTGTTTTATTATACTTTAGTTTACGGTTTTTTATAGTAGGTACTATTGGGACATAAGAGACCAAAAATACATCGGTTCATACATAGGTTGATGGGACTTATTATCACAGGACATTTCAGGATGAAGCGCCTAAAGCTATGTTCTGAAACCAATATATATGTTAAATTCTTAACGGTCCAACTTTAAAAACCTAAAAAAGATGAACAGCCGAAAGTCGGGTTCAAAGGGTTAAATCACATACACTAAGAAAAATGGAGTATAAGTCGTCGACTTTCATGCGGCGTAGTTGATTTCTTGCAGGAAAATTTAGCCTGGTAGGCGCGCGCTCACCTGCGTTAGGAAATTAAAAATGTGTCAACCTATGCGACTTGAAATTTTTTGTGGAATTTTTTACCCAAATCGTAGTTTTCTATCAACTTTTGGAAGAATACCGTTAACTATAATACAATTTCATTCGTAAGGAGGAGGGAGGAACATGTGATCCAATTGGATTTTGATGTATGGAAGAGCTATGTAAAATCCCATTCCAAGTACATTTTAATTTTATTAATTTTTCAATACGACTCACCGTTTTCGAGAAAATTGCAAAAAACGGTTCCGTTTGTATAGCAAACGAGGGAAAGAATGGTCTAATTTTGCCCGTTTAAGAGTTTAGACTCACCAATTACGAAAAACGCACTGTACGAAATTTCAAATTTCTAGCTCAATCCTTTCGAAAGTTTGGCGTTAACGGATGGACAGACGAACAGACGGACAGAAATCTTTCCTCATACCAAAATACCCGGGGGTAGTTAGTTTTTGTGTCTAATATACTCCTATATGATTCGCATATAGAGTATAACTACGTTAAGGCGATTCACGATCGATCTTCGTAGTCTTCATTCACATTAGAAGAATTCAAAAAGGATCATTAGTAAAGGGCTAGTCCTTGTCTTTGGTCAATTAACTTGGAAAATAAAATCCCAAAAATCAGAATCACGTTTTAAATATTTTGATTCCGTAGACAGGATGTAAAACGACTATTTAAGTATTCTATCTTTAAAAAAAACTCTATAGAAATGCATTCTTGAAACAATGACACAATAGTATAATTTGTAATTTGCACAATGAAGGTGTAATGAACATTAAATTGTTATATTGCGTTACACATTACAATTTTTTGGTCTAACCATTGTGTGTTGCATAAATAGCACTCAATTTTGCGGAGATTGCTAATGGGATAATTATATAGCTTAGCGGGTTTTCAAACAAGGAATCAAGGCTAAAATTTCGGCGCAACAATTCAAATGGATGCAATTGTAAAATTTCAAGTTGCAAAATTGAATTTTTTTTTAAAAAAAGTTTTGCACTAATTGAAAGCAGCTTTTTTTAAGTAAAATGAATAAATGTCGAAAAAGTATTTAAAAAATCATATCCAAAAAAAACCTCCTTGAACAGGAGGATCGCCCTAACCCTTTCAGTACCTATTTTGTTCTATGGGGGTTAAAAATACTCTCTATACAAATTAATGATGTTTAAGCTATTAGTATTCATTTAAAACAAAAAAAAAAAAAAAAAAAAAAAATCAAAAATTTTAATTTTTTATAAATTACGTCCACTGTAGTCCAGCTTTTTACTCAAAAAATCAAAATTGAGTCACAAATGCATTTAACTCTTTCAGTCACCACGTTCATTATAGTGTGCACACTTTCTACCAAGTCAAGTTATGAGTTATGGCTTCTGAAAAGTGTGTACACTATAGTGTACGTGGTGACTGAAAGGGCTAAGTTGAACATCCTATAAAGCGAATTATCCAATAACTCGAACTATCTATTCTTTATCTTTGTGTAACTTAAAAGTTGAATCTTAAAAGTTGCATAAAAGTTGCATAAAAGTTGCATTGTATCTTAAAAGTTGCATAGTCGTTAACTCGAAACTAGGATTTAGACAATGCTCTAGACCTCTTTTTCACGCAATATATAAGAGGGCCTTAACTGATTTTCCGTTCTCTATCGTCTACGCAACCATTAACTTATTTCAACAAGTATAAATGGAATTTTTCCAAACATTAAAATTTTTGGAGTCTAAAATTTTCTAAAAACGAAATTTTTCTGGATACAGAAATGATTTTTTAGTTGGTTTTATATAAGATATATTTCATTATCATTTTTTGGCTATCTTCCGTATGCCCCGTCAGTGATTTTTGAACCAAGCTCAGAAAGTTCTGAATAAAAAAGGTAAAAAAATGTGTGTACTAAAAATTATAAAAAAATTTGGTGTTGTGAAAAGCACAGGGAAAACAATGAAAACCAAGTCAACGTCGTCCACGAAAAATCCAATAATAATCCATCATGTCCACTGGACGGGCATAAATTTAAAAAAAATAGCAAAATTCATACAAATAAATTACCGTCAGTTTGCGTAGAGGTTTCTAATAAATCTCAGCCGCTTTCAAAAATGTACTCCCAAGCAAAGGTGAAAAAACTGCAGTTGCCGCTGTCCAAATCAACTCCAAAAAAATTTCAAAACTCCAAATGCAAGACAAAATCACAAAATAAAAACAAAAATTCACCAGAAACAAAACAAAATGGAAAAAAACTCGAGTAACCAAGGAAACAAATCCGGCCAGCGAGTAATATGAGAACAATTATAATAAAATATCACTGCAAAAACACGATCACTTTCTCCTTTAATTTTTAAGACGACAACAGCGAAAATTGTTTCAAGATTAAGACGACGACGATAGCGAATCCAGTATCTTAAGATGAATTATCCACAGAGTGCGAGATATAAATTTTACATGAAGGATTTTTGTTGAATTCTTTTTTCCAGTTTCAATATCCAATTTTTAAATTTTTTTTGATCCTTTTCCGTGATCAACGAATTCAAACTGTAGTCCACGTTATCACTGGCAAAACGTTTATATCATGTCAACACTTCGTCGTCCGGTTTTTCCGTTAAATTAATGTTAAATTAATCAACGATCGGTTTTTCGAAATAATTACGAAGTTTCTTTTTTTGAATTTCCGATTAAAACTTCTCGATTGGCAAAGATAAAATCCAACGAAATATACGAAATCCTCACCGATTTGAAAATTAGTCACCACAAAAAAAAAACACACAAAACTGGACGAAGAGTGCACACCTGAGCAGCCAGCGAAGAGTTCGACCTTCTTGAGTAAAAGCTCAAAGAAGTCTGTTTGACGGCCCAAGCAATTGCGCTGAAAGCGAAAGATCAGCGCGGCGTTGTGACGACAGAGTTGGTTGTGTTGTTGGCCCAGCAGCAGCGCGTTTTCCCGCTAAAGGTGCGCACGTATAGTGAAGCCAGGTGAGCAGAGCACAGTTAATCTCTCCCCGCTGCAATCTCGCCGATCGTGGGGGCTAAAAGAGTCGTTGTTTTCTGCCCAAAGTTAAGGGGCAGCACGCGGAGAGGTAGAGATTAACAGGTAAGCAACCGTACCAGGTAGAAAATACAGATAAATTCATAATACTATCAGCCAGCCGTACTACGATCATTGATCTACCACTGCTGCTGTCCGTTCGTTGATGAAAATATCTGCGTAGATCACACTTGGGAAATGTTAAAAGATCGATACTTTATGCTGAATATGTTGGGCTAGAGTAGTAATCCGTTAAGGTTCAGTGATTCTTGCCGATCGAGTAATTACAAACAAACATAAATTCAAGAAGCCGCGATCGCGAAGATCGGTTTCTTAACGATCGTATCATCAAAATCCAGTGGCATCAACCAACATTAAATATTGAGTCGACTGACTTTGGGACTTTCCGAGGATTTTGTTTGCCCAAAATTGCCCCATTGAACCGCAGACCTTGTTCCAATTTTGCTGCCCCTTTTGAAATTCACAAGAAACCACATGGAAACTCCACTTTATGTAATGCGACAGCTTAAGTGATTTGAATTTGAGGTAGTGGTCCATCAATGATCGTTTATTTATCCCTTCTTACCCCCAATTATCGTAAAAGATATCGCCGTGTTACAAGATGAAAAGTGAAAGGAATCAATGTTTTCGGTGATGGAGATGATGCTGAATGTCCATCGTTAAATTATATCCTCGTCTGATGTTAGTAAGGAAGAAAGTTTTCCACTAAACACCAAAATCGAAAAAAAATTCAATCCGATTTCAACTTTGTTGCAACGAAATCTGTTCCGTAAGCCTATCGTGTTGGTTGACGGCTAAATGATGAATTTTTTACTTGCATTTTTCGTTACATTTTCTAATGTTTTCCATTTCAGATGCAGTATAGTGTAGTACAGATTAGCTGGTGCTGGGAAAATCGGACTACTTCCAGGTGGAAATGTTTTCGATTGGTGCGCGACATGTTTTACTTTACTTGGACGTAAATATGAAGAAGATGGAGTGCTTTTAACGGAATTACATTTCATGCAATTCGAAATAAAGTTTTATGGTTTTTAGTACACCGGTTCTAACTATTGTCCAATTGTATCTGCGTATTAAGCCTAATTCATACGGTCAACCAAAATAGTGAAAACTATTGACCGTCAACAGAATCTGTTGATTAAAATTGTTATATTCACCGCCAACGATTGATGGTTTTTTGGCAGTTTAATGCCATATGGAACCTCGGAATGCCGTCACGCCTTTTGAGAACCGTTAAAAAATGCGCCTTTTGAGAAACATCTGGCCTTTGTGGAAAATCGTTGAAAAAGTGCGCCGCAAGTAAAAAAAAATTTGGCTAACACCAACCCCCAGCCAAAGTTGAGTATTTTTTGCATATTTAGTGATTGTTTTTCCTAGCGCTTGATAATTTATATTTAGTAAATTGAAAAATCCGGTAAAAATAGTTAGCATAAGTCCGGGACCTGTACCTGTTCACCCTATTTAAAAATGTGATAAAAATTTAAATAATTTTTGCGAAAAGTCAATTCGCTACTGACGAAAAATAATAATAGTTATTTAATTTTAAAAATTACAAAAATACTTTTTCACTCTCCGCATATTCATCATAGTTTTCACTTTTCGATCGTGAAAAAGCCTTTAAATAACTAAAAACACTAGAAATGACTTTGAAAAGTCAAAGATTTTCCAAACTAAAGACAAATTAATTGCTCAGCAGAAGAAAATTTTCTTTTGTTGTTTTAAAGTCGATTTAAAGTCGCGATGATTTAAAACTGTATCCACATTTATCTTTAATGGCTTCAAACAATTCGCAAAATGAAGTTAAAACTCCGATTTCAAACGTGCAAAAGTTTTAACTTGATCGACAGATCACTAATTGACAACAAATCATCACCTGGCATGACATGAAATCGCTGTCGTTAACTTTATTTACTCGAGGAATGTTCAACATCTCAACATTCAACAATCAACTGAATATCAACAAAACCAAAGTTACTTACTATCGTGTAGTAAAAAAGCGAAAGTGTTGTAAGACCAAACGTTGATCGTTAATCTACAATATTACCTATCTTTAAAAAAAAACCGGCAGTAATTTCAAGTTTACAGTCGGATTTACAGAATTGCATGCATGTGTGTATCTGAGAAGCCCTTCCTAATCCGAATGTCGACAGTACTTTGATGAATGTTAATTCAATCCTATGACAAATCAAAAAAAAAAGAGATTTAACGACTTGTAACGAATTTATTTGCCTGAAAATTCATTTTTTTCGCATGTTTAGATTTAAGATAACTTTCGCGTATCGAAATGGTCCTAAACACCACGGATTTGGGTGTGAAAGTGCAACTTTATTATTTAAACAGTCTTTACGTGAATTTTCTGCCACTTTACGTAATATTTGCGAGTTTCAATTTAGGCAATTTAAACGCTGTCTATTTGCCAGCAGGTAATTTAATCAAAATATCGAAAATATCTTTAGTTTGTCACATTTGGCTTTCGCGCCAAACATTGAAGTTTGTAGAAGATTGCGTCTACGTCATGGTGAATGTGGGTCATATTATATGAAGTACCTTTTAACCCGTTGATCATCCGTATTCAACTTCTTACCTCTCAGTTCCACTGGTAGCTGCGATCGTATAACGATGTGTAGAACGAGATATCAGGAAAAGTATCTTAGCGACTCTTCCGGTTGATTGCTGGCGCCAAAAATCTTTAATAACTGCTTTTTTCATGTCATCAAGGCGAACAAACGTACAAATCCACTACTCTACTGATTGAGTGACGTCCCAGGTAGCTACTGTACTGGCCTGTACCACTCTTCGAATTACCACGCTATCACCACCCTCCCCACGATCGTTTGGGCACTTCCAACCTGTATATGATCTCATCTCATTTGTGATCTCCTTGACTTTGATGTGATGTTGCTCTGTTATTGTTTCTATATGGCAATTACTACCGCACTGTTGGTAGTGCAATTTAATTAGCAATGGTGACCGGATCAAGTCCAGGTGTGTCTCAGATAACCAAACCTTGCAACAGACAGATAGAATGTCTTTGGCCACAGCCACAGGTGAGAGATGAAATCTTAGGCGGGCGGACATCGTATGGAAAGTACTGCCCTGCTGGGCAATATAAGACGATCTGTCGCGCCAAAGGAGAAATTTTTTTTCACTACCTGATCGCGTTTTAATTTGATTCGCCGGATTATTAATGGCAGCAACCGTAGTGGAATTTATTTTGAGGTGTTAAAACAGGAATTTGGGAAAATTACAATCAATTTCTTTAAAAAATTTAAGGGGTTATGCCCACTTGCAGTGCCTGAAAATAATTTGTTTTTTTTGGCGATTTATACAACTATTTTATTTCGGCTCTTTTTGCATTTTATTAAGTACCTTAACTAGGTTCAGTATCCATAAATATTCTAAAACCAGCAAATTTCATTAGCCGCAAGTATTCCAGAAGTCGCAAATATTTTAAAAATTGCAAATATTCAGATATTCCAGGAGGCGCAGATACTCCAGGATCTCCAGATATTTATTTCTCTACTTCAAATTTTGTTTTTCTTGATTTTCTTGAAAACCTTAAGATATTTATGGCAGGTTTTACGATAATTTTAGGAAATTGTGTTAGCAGGCGAATTTCAAGCAAAAAGAGCCTGCTAACCCGATTTAGTGGCGGCTAAAAGTTTCGTGAAACCCGCAATTAATCAAACTGCAAGCCAAAGTTGTAACAAATCACCTTTTTTTAAATTCTTGTAAAATTTTAAAATTATTAGTTTAGAAAAACCTCAGGCGAAACAAAGATTAAATTCGGTTTGAAACCGCTCGACAGATTGAGCTAAAATTTCTCATCATTTTATTTAAGGGAAGGAAAATAGGAAGGCAATTTTTAGAAAAATGTAGGAAAATTCGGTTGGGTAATTTAATTTACAAAACATCGTCCAAACTGACAGCCAAGACTGTGATTCGCCTTCATTCGGTGTAAAATGAAGTCCAAGGAGCCCAAAAGTTAGTCAAGTGGTCGTCGCAACTTTAATTTCGTGACTTTATGGTTGCGACGACGATTTTTCGACCTGTTGTGGTACTTGGAAAGTATTTTTACGATTCGAAAAATGCTCAACACATCAAATTAATATTTTGAGGATGACTTTTTCACGTTAGGCCCACGGTTTTTCTGTAGGTTTTCTTCCCGCCGCCATTATTTCCCCCGTTAAATTAACTGGTAAATTAGTTTTTCTTATTGAAAATTGTGTCAACGGAACTCTCGGATATGAAATGAGTTTAAATTCCGCCTTATTTCCTAGCGACCTACTGTAAACATTTCCTTTGTTCTGTTTAAATTTCGGTGGGGCACAACTTTTCCAGTTTCCGGTTTAAAAAGCTAATATGAAAAGCAATTACGATTGTGATATTAAAAGAAATCAAGGTGATCATTGTTCATGTCTTCTTAGCAATTTGCATTCGAAAATCTCTTGAGATGCCCTTGCCATTGCCAAAAATGTCATCTCAGCAGGCATCAAACCCAAACTTTCCTCGAAATCTTTAAAAGGAAAACTTTTTTTTTGCTAATTTAAAGTGACAGCTCATTAGAATGGTGCGTTCCAATGAATTATTGTCTCTGTTAGACGCACACATAAATCCGCACAAGAAATCTTACTTACTGAAGACAGCATAGAGACACTTCGTTTTTTTTTTCGACTCATGCAATGAACTTCATTTCAACAATGGCAAAGGCCTTAAATTGTGTACCAAGACATTTTTCCAGACACAGCAACGAAAAAATCATCTTCAGTGATCTTCAACGTTTTCGACGATCTTACATTTTATTTTACCCCTGCAGCCAGACGCATCAGCGGCCTCAGGCGTTCCCGGCTCCGCTGCTGCAGCCCAACGTCGTCGATCGTTTGTCCATTCAAACCCCCATTAGGTAAAAAAAAAGTTCATTGTACAAAGTGAAAGTGATCGCGTGGAATGTAATCTCCGCCAGATAAGGTCTTAATATAACAGCAGCAACCTCTACTTTTACAGCGCACTGCACACCACTTTGTTCGGTTACAGCTGGACCCCAACTCGATCAATGCTGCACAGATCGCTGGCGATCACTCGCGTTTTCAAAATTCGGAGGTGGAACGTGGAAATTGAATTGAATTGAATTGGAAAAAGGTACGAATCTTAAATGCGGATGGCTGCGATGACGGATCCATTTTTGATCTTCAGCGATCAACCTGGATCTTCAGTGTTATATTTGGTAGATCCGCTTTATTTTCGAGACTCCACTCGACGACTTTCTTGTCTTGTTGCCTGAGCCACAGCCGCAGCCTCAGTAACCGTGATCTTGGATGGGATTGAAGGTGAAAAAGTGATATCCTCCTAAGCGCGATCATCATATTAAGATCTTCTTTTGTTTCACGCATGAAACGTGAATCTCGGTGTTTACTAGCTGAGATCATCCATAAATCTTTTCGGCATCGGCCAACACACGTGAATGTCAGCGCGATGCGTCTTTTTTATGTGCGCGTCGAGAGTATCTTAAGATGTTTGCCAAGAAATTGCTTTCCGGAAGGAGAATATCTCAAGTTATTGTTTTTAAGAGTTGCTTGGGTGCGGATAGGATTACCTGGTCTTCGTGATCACAACGCCCGAGGAGCTGCCGCCACGCCATCCAAATTAAGTTCGGCTTGACGTGTTTTATGGAATCCGCCTAACTGCCTGACACCTTAAATGATGCGGACGTCGGATCGCGAATCTTGCAAGTATCTTTATTGTCTTTTCGCGCCGCATTTGGTGTTTGTCAAAGGTACAAATTACTGTTGAGTGAAAAGAAAGCCTTTTACTCCATCGTAACAGCAAATTGGATCCGTTAAAGGCAGTTCGGCTGCTGATGGTCGCCCTCGCAATTCAATTTGAATGCGATCTTAAATTCAGGATTAATGATCTCGGACATCATCATCAGTTTAGGTTTCACTGAACGTCCATCCGTTGTCTTATTTGGAAATGGTTGAGTTAATTAGATATTTCCGCATGTGCTTCTTCGATAATATGCTAATCGTCTTATTGTTTAAATTTTAACAACCATTTATTTTTTTATTTTTTTTTTGAATGTTGTTTTCGAAAAGTTTCCTCCCATTGGAATTGCGATCTTTGCTAATCATCCCAGGTACAAAGTATGCACACCTCGTGAAAGCGAGTAGATTAAAAACAAAGAGTTAACGACTCGAATTTGTTTAGACATTTTTTTTCAGAGATTTATGGTGGCACCATAATTGGAAGGTTAAAGAAATTGTACTAAAATCGTGTTATCTTTTCGCGTTTCTATGTTTTCCCAGATCCACTCGCTTGTGGCGAAGACCTTGACTGTTATTTGCCTTAAACTAAAACTCGTATCTTAACTTGGAATAACCGCAAAAATCACTTCCCGATACGTGCTGGAGAAAAAAAAGGAAAATTGTTAAAAGGTTACAACCAGAAAATGTATTACAAGTTCGAAAATACCGAAAAACCATAATTTTCATGTTTAACGATTCAAAACGAAACATATATCGTTTGGTCGTGATACAAATCCTCGGATTTTTATGTTGGTTAAGTCGGATGGGTTGCAATGTTGTGGACTACATTTGGGTGGAGCTGGTTTGTTTCTATAGAATGAAAGCACTTTTTAAGACATTTAATGTTTTTTTTGTAACAAAAAAGGGTAAAGGAATGCAATCTTAACCTGGAAGCAGACAAATATTCATTAATTTTGTTTACTAAGGTTTTCTTTTATTGTACGTAAGTATGACCAAGTACTGTATTTATGAAAAATTTAGACCTATTAACTTTGCCTTAGACTTCTTAACTTTTCTCGAGCACTCCTGAGTCGGAAAAACATTTTTCCAGCACTCCTGAGTCGGAAAAAAATATTTCCCGGGCAGTCTTGAGGAAAAAAAGCATTTCCCGCTAATTCCTGAGTCGATTGGAGTCTTATTGTAATACAAAAACGTCTGTTTGTTAGTCTGTGTGCGAGATATCTTAAAAATTCCTTGAGTTGGAGCCATGAAATACCGCAGGCATATTTGGTCCTGGAATATGAAGATCCTATCAATTTTTGGTGGAAATTTAACCGGAAGTGACCAAAAAGGCGGTTTTAAAAAATGTCAAATTAGTTTTACTCGGTGGCAACTCAAAACATAAGCTACAAAAATAGCAAAATCTAGCACCATGTCTGATATTTTAAACTATTACAACTCCTGTACCCAATGTACTAAAATTAAAGTAATCCTGAAATATGTTTCTAATCTACCGTTTGCCAAGCAAATATTTGCATTCATTACGATTAATTACAATAATTTGCTAATAAATCAGGTAAATCCGAAGAAATACAACCACGTCGTTGACCAGCATAGATCGGCTCAGATCGATGAATTATAATTCGAATGTCGATCGCCAACAGTGAAGAAAATTTCGTCTTATGGCGATGGCGAAGAAATAAAATTTACCCACTCTATATGAGCATCAAAAAAGGAAAGGGGGAAATTCCTGAGATGGAAATATAGTAAACATGTGGCTGGTTTTATTTTTATTTATTTTATTTGATTTTTTTCTTAAATTTGCAAATGGAAATGCTTTTACGAAAGTGAAAATATTCAAGGTTTAGTTCAAGTTTGTTGGCCACAATAACCACCGCCATTTAACTCGATCATTTGCTAGCTCCAACTTCGACTCCAACTCCGAGTGTATACTTAGGCTATACCATTTAGAGAAAAATGCTAAAAGATTATTGAACTAAAAATACATACTGCATCGTTTGCAATACATTTTACGATGTTTAAATAGAGTGAGAGGTGATTGTAGGTGTACATTGAATGTTTTTTTTTGAAATAATAAAATGATGAAAAACTAGTTTTCCACTTCATTGTTTTTCATACTATGGTCAAGTATTTTTCTTGCAGCTATTTTTGATACAATTTCTCGTATTTAATTTTAGATGAGGTGGACATAAGGCGGTTGGTCTCATTATGTATTTATGCTAAGTGGTTACAGATATGAAACAAGAAATTTCAAACAAACATGTTCCGAAAGTGCTTCTGCTGTTTTTCTCGATACGCTCGAATAATTTCAAACGATGAAACTTATGAATATTCAAAATGTTTTTTGATAATTTTCAGTTGTACCAGGAATGAAACGGTAGCAAGTTTTATGAATTTTGATTCTATGCGACATCAAATAGATTGACAAAATCTGGACGTAAAAATTCAAAAAAAGTTAATTGGTGAAATGCTCTGTATGTCAATTAAAAGATTTAAATAAAACATGAATTAAAGAAGTATAGAAATTTACATAAACGAATAAAAATGTTAGAATTGAGTTCTTTACAGTTTCAGCGAACACAAATGTGAAATTAAGCATCATTAAAAAGTTATTTTCAGGCATTAAAAAATAAGAAACGCTCAGATTTTCGTGATTTATATGTCAAATATTTGTCCATTTTGAACCAGCCTTGTATTTCTATAAAAACAACTTTGACATTTGTGTGGTAACAATAAGGATCAAATTTACTTAAAGAAGAGAGTGGTAATCCGACTATGGGCTAAGGGTATTCATGGAACCAGAGGACTTATCACCGAACACGATACGATTGATTTGAGTCGTAAATTCAATGTTGTTGTTATTATAAAACACTAACAACAACATTGAATTTATGATTCGAACCAATCGTATCGTGTTCGGTGATAGGGCTGCGAGTAAAATGACCCATTTTGTATTTGCGAATGTTTACATGGAGTGTTTCATCGAAAAATTTGTCTAAATCCGTCAGCTATTCGGCAGTATTTTCTCAACAGCCATTCAATTAGAATTTAAAAAAGCCGAGAAACACTTAAAATTAAAATTAATGAAAATATGGTAGCAAATGGCATAAAAGAAATTCTTATTATTGCAGATAAATTTTCCAATTTCTCCAAATCTCCTTATCTAATATTTGCATAATTTTATCAAATTGTTTACACGCCAAAATCGTCGCGTAAACTCGCGTAAAAGATTTTCCATACAAATTTTGGCAGTTCATTTAAGAGTTTTACGTGCATTTCTGCTATTTCATGAATCCCCCTATTACGTTAGATTTATGAAGTGCACACGACTATGGCGTAATTTAAAATCGAGCTAAGTTCAGATTTTTTTTGAACACAACAAAAGAAGACACAATCGCTTTACGTAAAATGCAGTTTTCGCAGACCCACTTACGTGCCGTGCTGTCACCTACAATTGAGGCGTTAAAAGCTAGAGTGGACCAACCTACATAATCGAGTTTTTGAAGCTTTTCCACTTTTGTACTATTATTGACTGTAAATTTTTGGAAAAAAAAATTTCTGTGGACTTTATTACTCAATGTTGAAACGTTTTTTGGTGCATACAAACATTTTTGTCTAAAAACTCCCTCGCAATAGTGATTCAAACACAAAAAAATTCACGATTTCGACATGTGGGTTGGTCCACTCTAGCTTTTAACGCCTCAATTATGAAAATCGCTTTATTTTTTGGGTGGAAACCTTTATAAGGTGAACTCGCACGGGGCCAGGAACTTTATCCGACTTAAACAGGATTATGGCCTACTTAGGTTTCACTTTACTGTGAAAATGAAATGCTGTATTATTTACTATCAACAAAATACAATACGCTTGTTTTCGTTTTTGATACCCACCTCCTCGTAACGCTTTTTCTTTGTATAAGCAATCCCACCCCTTGCCGCCCACCTTCCTCCTCATAATGTGTGACATTTTTTATGCACAGTCCCTTAAATAATATGTTTCACTTTCTTACCGAAAAGTAAAACTTAGGGACTTATTGGTAATCGGGAATAATTTTACTAATAAGTCCTAAAATTTCATAGTAAAAATTTTCGGTGGTCAAAACAAAAGAAGTTTAGAAGTTTTATCATAAAAAATCCTAACTTTGTTTCGGAATTCTGAAAGAAATATTTTGTTATTTTATTTTTTTTTTAACAAAAGCATTTCCGCCTTTAAAAAATCGTTGTTTTGACACAATGACCTTGAAAATTGGGCACGATTTTACCTTTCCTTTGAAATCGCACGTGTATACATCAATATGTCACATCAAACTGACAAAATGCGAGGGAAAATTATTCGATTCTTGACAACATAATTGAGGATTTTATCATTTTGACAGTCACTCACAATAGCCCTGCGTCAAATTTTATCCACTCTTGTTAATTAACAAGTCAACAAGAGAAAGCGCCACAATATAAAGTCTTTCTTATTTATTTTTTTAGCGGAATTATTGTTTGATGGCTGGGATGCGGATACCTGGCCAAATATATATATTTTTAAATTTTCTAGCCTTTAGACCTTTACAAGATGGTAACATTCAAAATATACAACAAAAAAACACACACATTTAACTCCAAATGAAGATTTGGTTATTATTTAGGTACGAAAAAATTGTGTCTTATGAGTGGTTTCTATACTATTGTCCCAAGAAATCACGACGAAAACATTTCTTTTTGTTATTTTCAACAAAAGTGATGATGAGGTATAAATGGCCGTTATAAAATCACCAAATGGGTGCAAAGGTGAGAATTAACCTTTATCTAAAGAGACATCGTAATACATCTTAAAGATGGATCTCCATGCCAAAGAATCGCAAAATGTCATATTCATTTATAGCCATAACAGAAATTTTCGAGAAAAAAAGTCTATGAGTAACAATTAAAAACAGCCAGGTCGAGAGGTGGAGATTGTAGTGTGGGTAAATTGAGGAATTTCCATTAGATTAAAAATAATTGTCTTGGTGCTACAGTAGTTATTCAAACAAAAATCCTTAAAAAAATAAAATACATCGGGTCACACTAAGGCAGTCAAGAGCATTAGCTAATTACCCCAACTCCACTTACCGGAAACAAAACACTGGTTTGAGTGTGTACTGAACCCACTTGAAAGATCCTACAGTCAAGGTTGTAAAAATCTGATGTGCTTAAGGCGATGGATTTTCCAAAAATGCATCTTTAACTGGAAAAGAGATTTGGCACAATATGTGAGGCGTAGTGGAACAGGAGTTAAACCACTAGGATTTTGGATGAGATAACAATTTGCGCATTGATTGTACTAGAATTGATTAGAGTTCCTGTGAGGGGGTAATGGTGCAGATGTGGAGCCGCCTAATAAAACCCATTTTTAAATCACGCAGGGTGGAGAAAAGGCCACATTGATCGGTCCGAATGTGCTCTCCAATCGAGTCTAAATTCATAAGGGTTTCCGGCGGCCAAAAAGAAAGACGTATAACAGGAACTTTCATCCACTAAAGAAAGGAGAAAACGTGGTAATTCGGGTTGAACGAGAGTTCGCTCGAAAGGAATTCTTTAATATAAGAATAATAAGGAACTGAGACTGGTGAGTAATTTTTCCAGGGGGTAAAATTAGTGAGAAAAAAGAAATAAAGCGAGTTTTTTACAACAGTTGGATTCGGCTACGGAAAGTGTATCGATATTCGGCCACATTAGACGCGATCGGGCGATAAAAAGGGGAAAATAAGAGCAGTTAGCGAAGGTGCAAAATCGCAGTCATATAGGAATTAAGACACACCATTTTCCAACGCCCACGCGATCCGAATACCGGATTCTAATCGTCCCAGGGTAACCCGTTCAATATGGTCCCGATAAACACCATTTTACCCAAAATGCTATAAAGGGCCGCCGGATTACCGTCTGAAGTCATTTGCGTCACAAGTAAACATCGAAGCAAGTATTTCGACGAGGGAATTCGAAGGCGTGTTAAGAAGAGATCCAGGAAGTTCTAACCAGCCAACGTCATTCGTATAACGATATCTAAGAAGTCCTGTGATAAAGCAAGGAGCAGAATTTGGAGCGCCTGCAGCGCATTCGTAACGCCACAATCAGTTACCACTGTTCCGAGGGCATTCAGGTCTCAACGCCTTCACGCCGTAAGGGGCGCAGAGAGTACTTCGATCAACGGAGGCGCCTCGTGGTCCACATCATTATCAGCGAGAAACAAAAAATCCAAAATCCAAGATACAGTTTGTTCATTGTCATCCATTGTTCTGCTAATCAATATTTAAATAGAATAGCGGTCATCAACCGAAAATCTTTTGTACGGTTATATTATACAAGGGAAGTGTGGTTCATGTGGTTCAATTATTGCATTCACCCATTAATTTAACAATTTAGTTTTTTTTAGCGTTTTTGAAAATTAATATAACACGATCGAAACGTCGAGCTGAGCTTGTGCGCACATCCTCAACAGACAACGAACACTTCATGCAAACACATACATAAAATTAAATAATCAAACTACACAACAAACTGTGAGTACAAAAAAAAAAAACTATTTTGGTGCAACTTAAAGTAATATAATTAAATAAAACTTAATAGTAAATTTTAAAAAAGTAAATGAGAACCACACTACTCAAGTGTCTAGTTATTGGATAAGCCCATTCTTATTTTTTAGTGTATTTTTTGTTCATATGTTCATATTTATTATTATTATATGATTAGTGCATGCATTTTGTTTGATTATCTTGTTAGAGAATACGTATTATAAATATTCAAGGTACGATTATTCAAGTGAATTAAAGAAAAATATATATAAAAATATAGCTAAAATATCCGGATTTGTATAATTTAGTCATTTATGTCTATGTTCGGTAATCTAGATATTTTTATACTGACAAAAGAGTCAGTAATGGAATTTTAAGTTAAGTTATGGAGGATATGTAACCCCGTGGTTTTAACTCTGGCGGACGGGGCTGAGGGGAAATGATTCGGACTCTGCTTCTTCAAGTTATCATGCAAGTGCACTTCAAAAATGTTCAATTTTGGTGATGTTTTCCTTATTTCCGATTTTCAATAGATATTTTTTTTGCGAAGCATTTTAACGCGTAAGATAGTTAACTTAAAAGAGAGTGATAGGCACGGATAGTATAATTTTTTTGTTATGGTCATCGTTCTTCACTGGCAAGTTCCCACCCCATCCGACGAGCTCAAGCCGGCAAAGTTGGACCGTGCCTGGCCAGAGCGAAGAACCCTTAACTCTAAGGTGAGAGAAACACCCGGAATCACCTATGTTCGTATTCTATGGAGGCTTTTGTTTATGAAGATCTCCCAGAAAACCATACTATAACAGATGGCGCCCAATAGGTTGTGTTGAAAAGTAGTTGGGGCACCATACTATAACAGATGGCGCCCAATGGTTGTGTTGAAAAGTAGTTGGGGCACCATAGTTTTGGTATTTAGACGAAGGACTAAAGAGAAATCTTACACATTGAGGAAGCAGTTTAGAGTCCACCAACCATATTTCGTGTAGTAGTTTTTTTTATGAGTAATTTGAAAAAAAAAATAATAAGCATGGGTCCGGATCTCTGCTCCTGTCCTGTTCATGGATTGCATGAACCAGTGTCTGGAGAGAGATGAAGGATACGAGCATTCTTATTATAATACATATTTTGTAATAAACCGAAATATTATCCGGTGTTTGGGGAATCCCGAATGCTGTTGTTTTTCCTGTAGGCTCGTTAGGTTAAACATAGTAATATGAAGGTTATCAAAATATACCATACATATTTTTTTAACTTAGGGGATTAGCTGGGTTAACTCATCCTTGAGTCTCGTTGGGATGAAGTTTACCATCGGCTGTCACTAGTTTTAGAAAAGTATTCGGTTGTCATGTCCGGAAAAAGGGTAGCTTTTTCACGCTGCTTGATAACCCACTTTAATTTAGAGTAGAGAATTTTTTCTTTGATTATATTTTTTTTCTGTTTCATATCCCGGAATTTTCACTTAGTCTAGTTCGCACGGGGGGAACTGGGAGTTGCATATCCTCCTACTGATTGATAGTTTGAAAGAGTTAATAGAAGGTGAATACGCGACTAAGCGCATTTCGATAAGATTGTTTTTTTTGTAGGTTTATTTATTGTATTATTTACCATACATTTAGGACTGGTTTTTTGAGGGTTTGGTGTCATTATTAATTGTTTAAAAATATCTTGCATAGTAAAATACAAGATTATTGATTGGGGAGAAAAAGAACGTAGGTTTTAATTTTCAGAGAAAATAACTTTTGAGTATTACGGTTAGGGGATCAAGTTTTCGGCTCATATTGTAGTCGTGTATTTAACGGATTGGATGGTACGTACTAGGCGACAAATTAAGGCGATGCCGGAAAAAGGAGGAGGTCGAGGAAGGGGCAGAAAACTATCGTTCTCGCCTTATCCTAATGCGGAAGAACGCCAGCAGGATGACTCAAGTAGCAGCGTAAGTCCGACTCGGGAGGGTAATCGACTTGTAAGTCCCACACCCATGTCTTCAAGACCTCAGAATCTCGACTACGAGAAAAATCTTGTCCTAGGCAACGGCCGTTATTCCGCTCAACTTCCTTGGCTGTCCGGACCGAGAGAAGTAAACGAATCTGATCAAGGGGCGATGGGAGGTCTGAGTAGGGAAAAGAAGACACCCGAGATATTAAGATTCACGGAAAACCAGAGTACATCAAAAGGATTGGAACAATCTGTCATGAGAGAAATATTTGATTCAGCTAAAGAGGTTAGGGGTTTCGATAAAATTTCGGATAAAGAGAAAAGAGTTCGTTTTGAGAATGATCGGGTAGGAACGGGGCAAGAGCCTTCGCGAGAAACCGGAACTATACCTAAAAGTGTCAGGGATAAGTCCGATGTAGAAAGAATTAATGAAGTTCTGAAAGCTGCTCAAGGTTTGACTCGAACTCTTGACCAGCAAAAAGATACTTTCTCGGGGAATAGATACAAGGGATCTAAGTCACGCAAGAGCTCAGGTGCTCGTTTCTCCGAAGATGATCGTTATCATCGGGCAGAAACCAAAAAGCCTAATCATAAAGCACGTAAGTTGTATCAACCACACAGTTGGGAAGATGATAATAATCCTTCGGGGGATAAACAAGAAAGCAGTCGAGAGGATCTGGTTAAGATTATTGAAAACATTGTTCAGTTGAGACTGAGAGATAAAATGCGACGGTCTTTTAGTGAGTCCGATGATTCTTCTTCGTTAAATCAATATCAATTGTCTCGAGAAGATTCTCGAAGAAAAACTCCGGGGAGAATTTCCCGAAAAACTGATTTACCATATGTTTCGGATGCTTCTCATGCTCGTTATGCTTGGACTGATTCACCACCTGCACCGGTGTTAGATGGTTCAAGGGTATCAGGTGGAAGGCAATTAAGAGGCGATTCGTCAACGTGGCGAAGGTCACCTAGGTTCGGGAGAGAGTGGAGAATTGATAAATGGGGGTTTAAATTTGATGGGTCGTCACCCGCTCTGCCTGTAGAAGATTTTATCTTCCGGGTGGACAAACTTGCCCTTTCTCAAGGATATTCTAGTTATGAGTTGGTTGATGATATACACGTATTATTATCCGGCTCCGCAGAATCGTGGTATTGGCGATTCATTAAGAAATATCCAACGGTAGGTTGGGATGATCTAAAGTATGCTTTGTCAAAACAATTTAAAAGATCATCATCCGATTACGACACATTGAGAATTATCATGGATACTAAACAGGACCCAAGCGAATCATTTGATGATTATTTTGGCAAAATGATGTCAGAATATTCACGAATGGAAATCAAAATACCTGAGCGAGATTTGATTAAGATAATTAAAAATAATCTTAATCCTAAAATAGGCCAAATAGTCTTTACACAACCTGCTTTTAGTTTAGATCAACTTCGAGACATTGCCCGCGAAGCGGAACAATATCTCGCCCAAAGACCCTCGTATGCTCCTCGTACTGGGCCCCCATTAGTGAAACGACAGGTTAATGAAATCGGAATATGTCCAGAGTGGGAAAAAGATTTTCAGGTTAATCCAGTAGAAGCCATAGGTGTCACAAGGACCGCAAACATTTCTAACAGAAGAGATAGAGCCCATTATAAATGTTGGAATTGCGATGCCATGGGACATTCGTTCTGGGACTGCCCAGATGCGAAGAGAAAATTGTTTTGTTACCGCTGCGGTCACAAAAACATATCGTCTCCGGATTGTCCTGAGTGCATACCGGAAAACAGAAAGCGGGCCGAGAGGCAAACGGGAGAAACTCGACCCGGAGCTCCTCACCCCGATCCGAAGGGACTCCCAATTGCGTCAATGGTGACCGTGGAAACATTAAAAACATACAAATATTAATCCGTAAAAACAAAAATATTTCAACTCATTCACTTCACCAGCGTTTAATTGAATAAGATGTAACTCGGTCCCGAATTTTTCTAGAACAAATTGTTACCAGTGCCGTCCGTCCAAAGAAATCAATCATAGAATCATGATAATTTTAGTATTTTGCCCGGCTAGCTATAAACGATAGTTTATGAGACTAATCTCAGGGTGGGCCAGCCCCACGTTGGACTATTTGAAATGTTTAAGATTGCCCACATTTTTCAAAAATATTGTTTGGGTCAACTTCAACCAATTTTTTTGCCCTGTAGTGTGGGTAAATTGAGGAATTTCCATTAGATTAAAAATAATTGTCTTGGTGCTACAGTAGTTATTCAAACAAAAATCCTTAAAAAAATAAAATACATCGGGTCACACTAAGGCAGTCAAGAGCATTAGCTAATTACCCCAACTCCACTTACCGGAAACAAAACACTGGTTTGAGTGTGTACTGAACCCACTTGAAAGATCCTACAGTCAAGGTTGTAAAAATCTGATGTGCTTAAGGCGATGGATTTTCCAAAAATGCATCTTTAACTGGAAAAGAGATTTGGCACAATATGTGAGGCGTAGTGGAACAGGAGTTAAACCACTAGGATTTTGGATGAGATAACAATTTGCGCATTGATTGTACTAGAATTGATTAGAGTTCCTGTGAGGGGGTAATGGTGCAGATGTGGAGCCGCCTAATAAAACCCATTTTTAAATCACGCAGGGTGGAGAAAAGGCCACATTGATCGGTCCGAATGTGCTCTCCAATCGAGTCTAAATTCATAAGGGTTTCCGGCGGCCAAAAAGAAAGACGTATAACAGGAACTTTCATCCACTAAAGAAAGGAGAAAACGTGGTAATTCGGGTTGAACGAGAGTTCGCTCGAAAGGAATTCTTTAATATAAGAATAATAAGGAACTGAGACTGGTGAGTAATTTTTCCAGGGGGTAAAATTAGTGAGAAAAAAGAAATAAAGCGAGTTTTTTACAACAGTTGGATTCGGCTACGGAAAGTGTATCGATATTCGGCCACATTAGACGCGATCGGGCGATAAAAAGGGGAAAATAAGAGCAGTTAGCGAAGGTGCAAAATCGCAGTCATATAGGAATTAAGACACACCATTTTCCAACGCCCACGCGATCCGAATACCGGATTCTAATCGTCCCAGGGTAACCCGTTCAATATGGTCCCGATAAACACCATTTTACCCAAAATGCTATAAAGGGCCGCCGGATTACCGTCTGAAGTCATTTGCGTCACAAGTAAACATCGAAGCAAGTATTTCGACGAGGGAATTCGAAGGCGTGTTAAGAAGAGATCCAGGAAGTTCTAACCAGCCAACGTCATTCGTATAACGATATCTAAGAAGTCCTGTGATAAAGCAAGGAGCAGAATTTGGAGCGCCTGCAGCGCATTCGTAACGCCACAATCAGTTACCACTGTTCCGAGGGCATTCAGGTCTCAACGCCTTCACGCCGTAAGGGGCGCAGAGAGTACTTCGATCAACGGAGGCGCCTCGTGGTCCACATCATTATCAGCGAGAAACAAAAAATCCAAAATCCAAGATACAGTTTGTTCATTGTCATCCATTGTTCTGCTAATCAATATTTAAATAGAATAGCGGTCATCAACCGAAAATCTTTTGTACGGTTATATTATACAAGGGAAGTGTGGTTCATGTGGTTCAATTATTGCATTCACCCATTAATTTAACAATTTAGTTTTTTTTAGCGTTTTTGAAAATTAATATAACACGATCGAAACGTCGAGCTGAGCTTGTGCGCACATCCTCAACAGACAACGAACACTTCATGCAAACACATACATAAAATTAAATAATCAAACTACACAACAAACTGTGAGTACAAAAAAAAAAAACTATTTTGGTGCAACTTAAAGTAATATAATTAAATAAAACTTAATAGTAAATTTTAAAAAAGTAAATGAGAACCACACTACTCAAGTGTCTAGTTATTGGATAAGCCCATTCTTATTTTTTAGTGTATTTTTTGTTCATATGTTCATATTTATTATTATTATATGATTAGTGCATGCATTTTGTTTGATTATCTTGTTAGAGAATACGTATTATAAATATTCAAGGTACGATTATTCAAGTGAATTAAAGAAAAATATATATAAAAATATAGCTAAAATATCCGGATTTGTATAATTTAGTCATTTATGTCTATGTTCGGTAATCTAGATATTTTTATACTGACAAAAGAGTCAGTAATGGAATTTTAAGTTAAGTTATGGAGGATATGTAACCCCGTGGTTTTAACTCTGGCGGACGGGGCTGAGGGGAAATGATTCGGACTCTGCTTCTTCAAGTTATCATGCAAGTGCACTTCAAAAATGTTCAATTTTGGTGATGTTTTCCTTATTTCCGATTTTCAATAGATATTTTTTTTGCGAAGCATTTTAACGCGTAAGATAGTTAACTTAAAAGAGAGTGATAGGCACGGATAGTATAATTTTTTTGTTATGGTCATCGTTCTTCACTGGCAAGTTCCCACCCCATCCGACGAGCTCAAGCCGGCAAAGTTGGACCGTGCCTGGCCAGAGCGAAGAACCCTTAACTCTAAGGTGAGAGAAACACCCGGAATCACCTATGTTCGTATTCTATGGAGGCTTTTGTTTATGAAGATCTCCCAGAAAACCATACTATAACAAGATGTACCAGTGGAAAACGGTTTGGAATGCATAATTTAAATTCATTTCGGGATTATATACGAGCCATAATCAAAGATTCAGACTATCATCTACTCTAATCGAGACTAGAGAAAGCTCAACTTCATCATCATCTTCTTGTATTTTTTTTTGTGTGTGGTTTTATTTTTCTCTTGGTTAACTGCTGTATCTACGCTTGAGGTGATGCTAGTTGGGGGTTGTGATGTAAGCAACTCAGATCTTAACTTGTTTGTCTTCAATCTTCAGCTTTCTTCGCCAAAATATTTTTTTTATATGCAAAGATAGGTAATTTTTTCCGACCTTATCTATTCGAATGAGTTTTTGAATTTTTCCTGGTAATTGAAACGAAGCCAACGCAATGCCAAAGTAAATTTTAAAAGTGTCGCGATTATATAAAAGATATGCGATATTAAAAAAATGTAGAGTATACGATATAAAAAATATAATAAAGCGAAGATGAACGTCACTAGAAGCATTAAAAGTCAAGTTAGATGAGGCTTTAATTGACTTTAATTACATGCGGTGTACCCTAAGGAAGTTTCGGCGGAGTACATACAAGTAGATTTATTGAAATGCCGAAATATAGCAAAATGTATAAAAGATGACATTTTTTAAATTTAACTGTTCATGGTACAATGAGAGTTTATAGCGAATTTTGTCATCATGTTATATGGTGTGTTTGTTGCCTTCTCCAGGAAATTAAAGTGATTTCCTTTTAAAATATCAGATATTTCGTAATATTGTTTGCACATTCAGATCGGGAAGGTAAGAAGCACTTTTGTTGGAAAAAAAATTGAACGCGATGGAAAGATTTTGCTGCAAAGAATTTTTTTTTATAAAAATAATAAAAACCACTTATTTTGGTGTTAATTTGTTTTCAAGCAAATAGCTATATTTCTATAGAAGTATAATGACTATATTTATTTACCTATGTGAACTTGGCTTGCGAAGTGCGGAAACTCGAAATAAAATTTACATGAAAAAATTGTACTAAAATTGTACTGCATTTTAAAAAAATTGTACTCAAAAGGATTCGACGGAAATTAAAATTTGAAAAAAGACCAGCCGGCAGTGTTTTCGGAAGAAATTTTTTTTGATGCAGAATAATTGTACTAAAATTGTACTAAATTGTACCACAAAGAAAAAAAAGTGTACTAGTACAGTTTTCTCAAAAATCGAAAAAAAAATATTTTTTGGTTTCGGAAGAAATTTTTTTTCGTAGAATAATTGTACTAAAATTGTAGGGGAGACTGGGGTATTCTGGACCACGGGGAATTGCGGACCAGCGTCATTTTTTTTCCCCTAGTAGTGGTTGGTAGCTGCAAATAACTGTAATCAGTTTGCCTCATGTTAAGCTAATTTTCCTAACAGTACTCGACTTGTGTATACGCACTATCACCTCGCTTCGATAGCAAATAGAAAAGTGATACTTCAAAATTTTTTTTTCACTTTGTGTTTCGCTTAAATTTAACCACATTTTTCGAGAGTCAACTCAAGTGAATATATTGATAATATTCGCGGAGCCTTAAGCATTCGACACTGACAAGAAATTTTGCATGAAGTTTGCATTGTGTTACTAATAGCTGCGATATTGTAAAAAAGAGCGTTCGGGGAATTGTGGACCGCTTTTGTCGGGGAATTATGGACCACTCAGTTCTTGACATTTGACAAGCAAACTTCGTGTATTTGATGCATATAAGTGTTTTTTCATGCAAAAACACAGCATTAGATTTTCGGCAATCATACTAATACATATATACAAATGAGTTGGTGTCTGTCTGTCTGTCTGTCTGTTCCTCTTTCACGCAAAAACGGCTGAACGGATTGACTTGAAATTTGGCATGAGTGTCTGTGGTAGTTCTGGTTCCAACATAGGCATACGGAAAAGTAGCGCGAGGGGTGGGGGGAGTAAGGGGAGGGGGTAAAGTGATTTCGAAACTTAGTTTTCCCTCTATGTTACTCTTTCGCGGGGAAACTACTGAACCGATTGGCCTGAAATTTTGCATAGATGTTCGTCGTGGGTCCAGCCCAAACATAGACCCATTAAAAAGTTTTTAAGTTCTTTCCGGTTTTCTTCGTATTCTAAAATTTAGACAAAAAGCTTAACCCGGCAACGACGGGTATACAAGCTAGTTTCTAAATCGGCCGTTTTGACATCGCCAGAGGATGTAAATGACCTTCGTGAGAAGGCTGATATGAAGCGAAAGAGATTGGAGAGAAAAGGTGATAAACCATAATCGAAAAAGCAAAAAGATCGTGTCAAATCGAAGACATCACAGAAGAAACAACCATCTTCAACCTATTGTGAGGTGGAAGAATACATCGATTTCTGCATAATTTGTAAGAAAAATATGCCAAAAAAAATGAACCGCCGAAATACCATCCATTGCAACGTGTGCGATCGAGCTGTTCACTTGGGATGCTCCGGAATGACTGCAAGTTACTGGACTTGCGAACATTGCGTTTCGGACTGATTTTCATTGCAATTTTTCACTTCATTTCACTTTGTCTGTTATATAATAAATATATGAATCAAAAAAAAAAGTTTGTCTATCACATTTTTCCATTTTTAATCGATTTACAAAGTGGTCCACAATACCCCGAGATTTTTCAAAATCGCAAAAACGCCATTTTTGCGCCAACTGATAAAACTTGTATAATTTAATACAATTTGACCGAATTGCTGTGACCCAAAGAGAGGTTATTTATCGTACTACAAATTCAAGCTTTGAAATTTTCAGAAAAAGTTATTTTTTTGCGAGTTTTTAGCCAAAATGAAAATGCGGTCCAGAATACCCCAGTCTCCCCTACTAAATTGTACCACAAAGGAAAAAAATTGTACTCGTTCAGGTTCCTCGGAAATTGAAAAAAATCGAAAAAAAACGCTTTTTCGCGAGAAATCGACAGTCTTGTTTCGGAAGGAAAAAAGTACACTTGTACTAGTACACTTTTTTTTCTTTACGGTACAATTTTAGGAAACAAGACTGTCGATTTCTCGCGAAAAATCGTTTTTTTCGACTTTTTTCAATTTCCGAGGAACCTGAACGAGTACAATTTTTTTCCTTTGTGGTACAATTTAGTACAATTTTAGTACAATTATTCTACGAAAAAAAATTTCTTCCGAAACCAAAAAATATTTTTTTTTCGATTTTTGAGAAAACTGTACTAGTACACTTTTTTTTCTTTACGGTACAATTTAGTACAATTTTAGTACAATTATTCTGCAGAAACATTTTTTCCTTCCGAAACAAGACTGCCGATTTCTCGCGAAAAATCGTTTTTTTCGATTTTTTTCAATTTCCGAGGAACCTGAACGAGTACAATTTTTTTTAAATGCAGTACAATTTAGTACAATTTTAGAACAATTTTTTCATGTAAATTTTATTTCGAGTTTCCGCACTTCGCAAGCCAAGTTCACATAGGTTATTTATTTTGGGTCCATTTGGGACAAGATGTCCGTGGGAGGATAGCTGAAATGGGACGCCAACAAAACAACAAATTTTATATAGAAAACTTGATTTTTAACGAAAAACAATTAAGGAAAAGCGCCATAGCGAAATTTTTTAAACGTCTCTATTGATTTTGATGACTTTTAGTTTTCGGGGACAAAAATCCCATTGCGCTTCGTTCCATCTTCGGTAAAGTTCCTTGAGATACTGTAAGGATAACGCGAATATTCTTTTTCTTTTTTTCTCGGGAAAATTTACATAATGAGGTTTTCGAGGATGTCGGAATTTCAAAATTCGAAACGGAAGATCCTTTAAGAGCAATGCGAATATCCTTTTCATAATTTTTGAGAAGAATATCATTTAGGGGGGGGGGGGGGGGTCTTTGGGATTGCGAGTCTCGAATATGAGCAAAGGTCTTGTATGGATGACGTGAATGCCCTGTTTTCGATGTGTTTGAGTAAGTCAACATCGAAAGGTCTTTCTAGATCAATAATCCGAAATCTGACGATGGAATTCTAAAACTCAAAACGAAAGGTCCTGTGGTAATAATAAAAAAAACCCTTCTTTCCTTTTTTCTCCAGGAAATTAGCAGAGGGGGTTTTTGGATCAGGGGGTTTCAAACCTCAGGAAAAGTGACGTAAAGAAAACGTAGATGCAGAAAAAAGGACCAAAAGGAGCAATTAGTAAATAATTCTATTTTTTATGAAATTGTAAATATTTTTTTTTGTGAAATAATTTGAATTCCCAAATAAAAAATAAAAAATAAAAATCAATAAATTATTCAACTCACATTTTTTATCTAATTCTGTGCATCTGCCAACTTTCATTCGTTATTATAACATCAATCAAATTTAACTATCGCTTGAAAATCGGATACAAAATTATCAAGAAACTAACAATCAGACAACAACAATAAAAGGCAACATTTTACCTTAAAGTATGATTTCCACATTTAACGAGGATATCATGATCCGTCAGTTAGTGAAATTTACGATCAATTAACCTTTGTGGCGATGGAAAAAAATTGATCAGAATTGCGTTAAAAAAAATTACGATCAAGTATTTTTCAATTTATTTGTCACTTATTCGAATGGACTTTCCAGATAGGTCGCGGTGAGGGATTTTTTGCAAAAGGGAATACATTTTGATGATCAGTGGTCAATTATTTTTATTTATATTGTGTACAAAAAGATCACGATGAAGATGATCGCATCGTTATTATCGTCTTCTTGAAATGGCAGTGAAATTACTTTTCTTTCTCAAAGTTTCAAACATAAAAAATCCATTTTTTTTATTCGATCATCACGATGGATTCATGATCGTAAAATTTTTTGGTGATCTACTGATGGTTTTTTAATCATTGTCCGATCATTTCCTGCAAAAGTAAAGCTATTTCTTTAGCCAAATCATTAAATCGTTGATAAATTTAGTGTAAAAAATTACATATTTGAAAACAGTGGATGAAAATTCTGGCGAACCACCAAATTTTTAGGAAGAGGACAGAGAGGAGCAGTTAAATATGTCCGGTTGAGGGTGTTGTGGTTTGTGAGTGACCGAATTTCCTGAGACCGGGTTATACCAGAAATCGTTAACCGATTTTGACCGGATTTTTTTTCAATTGAAAGCTGTTAGGGGCTGCCCAGAAAATTCGTCAGAGTTTTAAAGCGAGAGAGTGGGAAGGCTGCGAAAGTGTATCAACGGTACTAAACTACACAAAAAATGGTGAAAAAGTTTGACGATAGGTGAAAGGGGGTAGGTGGGTGGACGAAGAAGGGTGGTGGGAAAGGGGGGGGGGGGGGAGAGAGGGGGGGTCCGAAAAGCTGAAAGTTAGCGTGATTTATTTTATGGACGTCACCTTTAGAAAGCGTTTTTGAAAAATCGCAATTAGATTTTAATGTATGGCAAAGTTATGTAAAATCGAAGCCTAAAGATATTTCAACTTATTTTTTTTTAGTTTTAAAAAAAATCACGGAAAAATGTCTGTATATAATATGCGTGAGGAGAAGGAGAAGGAGAAGGGAGGGAGGGTATGGGCTTAATTTTTAACATGATATAAGTATGAATTATGGAGGACACCCTAACAGCGTCAAAAATAGCTGCTCCATGGCTGCGGCTTAACCCTTTGCCGACCACACATTTTCGGCCGAAGGGATTTTGATTTTTTTTTTCATTTTCATGATCTGTGACCTGATAATAGTTATGCCACAAAAAATGGTGGCCCTAGACCCCCTCCTTGCCCCTCATTTTTTTATCTCGAAAATTAAAATTGAAAGACAACATTCTTATATATAATTCATGTACGTATTTATTTTTGAATTTGAACAAACTGAATTTAATTAGTTGTGCATGTGGTAGACGTCGAAGCAATCGCTAGTACAGATATCGTCGGCTAAGAGTGAAATCGTTCTAAGTCCATTATACCAAAATTTCTGGAAGAGCAATAAAAAACCTTGTTAAATCATTTTAATTTTCATTTAGGATCATAGGGGTACAGGGGAACCGGCATAGAATTCCCGCCACATACATTTATATTGCCCCATCTATCCTCTACAAAAAACCTTTTAATGCCTTTGCTCTATCTCTTAACTGGACGATTTTAAGTTCTGAAAGCTCTTGGGCAAGCATACTTGCCTGTGGTCGTCAAAGGGTTAAAGGGTGAAGAAAGATGTCATCCCCCAACGACGCGGACGACATAAATATAAATGCTGCCTGGGAAGGTTTTATCTCACAGCAAGTTATATAAATCTATACTTTTATGGAAAAGAAAGAAAACTCTTACACTGCAGTTGCAAAGAAAAATAACAGAAAGCGTTTTTTTATTAGTCGTTAAATCTTAAAATGTAATTCTGCATCACAAAAATAAAACCGAGAATTATGGTTAATAAAAATGAAAGTCAACATTTGCCTCCAACGCACAGAAATTGCAAACATTCACTTTTTAACATTATTTGAAGAAAACACATTTTTTTTTTAATTTTACCAGCATAAAATGAGTCAAAGTCAATGAAAAACACTTTTTCTTATGCTTCACTTCCATGAATTATTGAACAAACGCATCCAGAATATTTCTCTTGAGCAAAAATGAATCATCTTCACCAATATTTTCATTGTTTTGTTGCAAGAATTGAAAAGTGAAAATTAAACTATTTTCTTTTCTTTCTTTGGGAATTCTCGCAACAAAAATACAAACAATTCATGAGTTTGTATGAAAAAAAAACTCACCTGAATTAATTCCGCAGTGTGGATAAAACGCACTTGCACTTCAAAATTTAAAATTCATGTAATGTTTGCATTCTCATAACATCAACACCATCCAACATTTTATTCGTACCTATATATATAATAATAAACATCAGCATAAAAGCGATTCCCTTTCGAGACCGTAGATGAATAGCAATTAGTTTATATTTTCATACCTGTATCGTTTTCACCTGGAATCCACCTAATTCACATCAATTTACTCTCATTGTTCGCGCGTTATTACGAAATGCAAAACACTGAAAAAATTTCTTTTCCTTCTTAAGTGAATGCGATTCATCACAATCATAGATCACATACCCACCTGGCTTGCCTTACGAATATGCGAAAATTTCACTACCCTCCACCTTCATCGTTTGATGGGGCTTTCCTCCAGGTGAAATATACAAATATTAGTGGCAATACATCCCCATAATTTTGCTCATTTGGTTTTATTGAAATGCGGTTTTTTGTTATTTATATGGTTTCCTCTGTGGTTACATAAAACACCTCAATCCAAAACATTACAAATTAATTATTCTAGCTATCAACCGGCAGCCATAGTGTCAACGTGCTTTGATTACCAAAATTGAAGAAATTTCTTGTACAGAATCTCAATTGGGCATCGTGTGACAGTCACAAAAACCAAGGAAGTTATGGGGAATTTCTCAAGAAAATTGCATACGCATTAGATGTGTGTTTGCTGCCACATTTATTTATTCAGGTATTCAGGTATATTGGCCATGGTTGCAGCACAGGTGTAGATGCGTAATGAATCTCTTGTTCTACGATGATAACAATTTCTCGATGGTTTGAGGTTCATTTGCAGAGTTTGCAATTATTTTGCCTATGAATATCAAATCCATTGAAGATACATAAAGCATAATATTTATTTACTCGTTACTTCTGTGTGACCACATTTATTGTGTGTCACTTTGGGACAAAAATGAGGAAGATAGGCTGGGAAAAGCAACAAAAAAAGTGCAAAACATTGGGAAGGGGAGGGGGGGAAGGGGGGGGGAAGGGGGGTGGTAGTGTGATAGCGATACTAAACTCCATACAAAATATCGCAAACATGCGGAACAAAGAGGGGAGGGCGGTTTAAAAGGTCAAAAACTAACGTAACGTTTTCTATGGACAGATCTTTGAAGTAATATGCGCCGCAAGCGAAAAAAAAAATACGATTTGCAGCTTCCCTTATCCGAATTTTAGTAAGTTTGGCACATTTAGTGGTAGTTCTTTAGACTTTGATGTGTTAAAACCAGCAAATTAAACCTAAATACCGAATTGTCCTGGTTAATCTGGAGGGAATCGTCACCACACCAAAAACCCTTGGAATTTTTACATAAAACCTCATCAAAACAAATTATCTGTGACTGATTTTTATTGGCACCATATAACCGAAACAACAAACTCCATCCAGTTGGCAGTAGCCAAAGGTACCCATCTTAAGGTGTAACTTGAATACTTTAAAATTCCAATAGTCTTAGGTTCCAAGTCCACCACACTGCAAAGATCGGAGAAAGTGAAACGTGATTTGATTATTATCACATCGCGGGACATTTCGTCGTTTTACGAGTATTCCTAGATTCGTCTTTGATGGTCTTGAGCTTCAACCATCAAAATTGATTTACCCACAGCAGTGGACAATTTATCAATTATTGTGTACGGGAGGCCATTTGTTCGTCTTTAGATGTGATGGCCACTATCTATCTATCTTCAGCTACCATCGCCAACAATGGAATTCTTTTAGGTTAAAATTTAAATTCCGGTCACGTTAAAACTTTGAGCAATTTGAGTCGTGCTATTACTTCCGATATTTTACTTGTGTTATTTCTAATGCAGTAATGCATGAAATTGTGTAATTATAAAAGAAATGGTTTTGGTTAAAATAAAAAAAAAGTTAAATTTATTAAGGTATCATTTGATTGCGTGACTGGTATGAGTATCGTCTGTAACATAGTTTAGTTTAGAAATTGAAGAGAAATAAATAACTATTAATATGAAGCGCATATTAAGATGACCAATCGGAAAAGCCAGAAAAGTTAACGATTTTTAAAAAAATAATTTCACACAAACTTCTCGATTGAAGTCAGATATCAAAATATATATTTCATTTTCACACATCGCAATAATTTTGCTCTCGGCAAATAATTTTCAAGTGAAAACACCTAAAATTCACCTCAAAGGTGTTTTTTTTATAGAGAAAAACTTCGATTCTACGATTTTTTTACGAAATTTTTTATGAAATTCAGCGAAATAACTCGTCGAGAGCAAAACTTCTGTGAGTTTTCTAGAGAAACGCCGACTTATTCAAAAAACAGTGAGCTTTTGTTCTTTTTACACTCCTGAAGTTGCGCCGCAGGCAAAAGTTCTAGGGAAGTATATCTCGTAATCGAAAAATTTATTAATTATAATAATACAGCGGATGAAAATTAAAAATAAAACACTTGCGGCAGAAACTTAAAAAAACTGCGCCGCAAAACCAAATTGAACAATTCGGAGTAAACATTCCGGGTCGACAACAAACCTAAACCTGGGACGATCCTGGCCAATCTTGGAAAGTGACCACACATTTGAGGACATAAAGGTGGTATCACTAACGGTTCCTGAGATATAGAGAAATACCGTTATTTTCCTTTAAAAGAAATCTTTACGGGAAGGTAATTTTCTTAAAAAAAAGTTGAACTATTAAAAAAGATTCTGGAAAATTCGAGGAAAAATTGTTTTTCTACTGGATTCAAATTGCTTGAATTTGGTTTTCTAGGTGGTAAATCTAATTTTATGTTTATTTTCCACACATATATTGTATAATTGTGGAATTTCCAACTGTTTTTACGAAAAAATGAAAATAATAAAATATTTTTTGATAAAAATTTAGAAATCAATAATTCGCGATATTTTATTTACAAAATATAACAGCGAAGAAATTGCAAAATGTATATATGCAGTGTCAAGGACTTGTCAGAACCTCTCATGCTGAAATGCATCCTTTTGGAGGCACTTAATATAAAATAATTACCTTCGACTGTGTAATTCGTTGTGGTTAAGCGATTTCCTGATCACTTTTAAACGAAATTTTATTGGTTTTTAAAAGATTTCGCAATATCCATCGATAAACAGACCGCACAAGGAAAAATCTAAAAAAAAAAAAGAAAACCACAATATTTTTCTTCATTATTGATTGTCACAATGCGAAATGACCTTGCAAAACTTTCCAGCCAAATACGCTATTTCGGTGCGTATAATTTTCACAGCATCCGAAAATTTATATTTCGATGAAAAGTCAGATATCAAATGGGCGGAAAAATAAAAGAAACATTTTTCTAATTGTGTATTAAAAAGGAAAATTTCAAAAAATTACCTGAAAACTAGTTGGAAAAAAATCGTAACAATTTTAAATTGCCGATCACGGCGACGGATCAAATGAGTGAAAAAAATGCTATTCACATCAAATAAAGATTTTTAAAAGAAATCGAAAGCGCGACTTGGACCGCTGCCTTGTTGGTTTTTTTATGATTTTTATTTTTATACTCTATATGAGAATCATATAAAAGTTTATTAGATTTAGTGTAATGTTTGTAACGCATCGGAGCAATAGTCGTATACACAAAAATGATCTGCACCATGGTATTTGAGTTGAGATGACAAAATAATTTGATTTCCGCATGTCTGTCCATCTGTCTGTCTGTCCGTCTGTCTGTTTGTCCGTCTGTACGTCTGTCCGTCTGTACGTCTGTTCGTCTGTCCGTCTGTCCGTCTGTCCGTCTGTCCGTCTGTCTGTCTGTCTGTTCGTCTGTCTGTCTGTTTGTCTGTCTGTCCGTCTGTCCGTCTGTCCGTCTGTCCGTCTGTCCGTCTGTTCGTCTGTCCGTCTGTCCGTCTGTCCGTCTGTCCGTCTGTCCGTCTGTCTGTCTGTCTGTCTGTTCGTCTGTCTGTCTGTTTGTCTGTCTGTCCGTCTCTCCGTCTGTCCGTCTGTCCGTCTGTCCGTCTGTCCGTCTGTCCGTCTGTCCGTCTGTCCATCTGTCCGTCTGTCCGTCTGTCGGTCTGTCTGTTCGTCTGTCTGTCTGTTTGTCTGTCTGTCCGTCTGTCCGTCTGTCCGTCTGTCCGTCTGTCCGTCTGTTCGTCTGTCCGTCTGTCCATCTGTCCGTCTGTCGGTCTGTCCGTCTGTCCGTCTGTCCGTCTGTCCGTCTGTCCGTCTGTCCGTCTGTCTGTTCGTCTGCCCGTCTGTCCGTCTGTCCGTCTGTCCGTCTGTTCGTCTGCCCGTCTGTCCGTCTGTCCGTCTGTCCGTCTGTCCGTCTGTCGGTCTGTCTGTTCGTCTGTCTGTCTGTTTGTCTGTCTGTCCGTCTGTCCGTCTGTTCGTCTGTCCGTCTGTCCGTCTGTCCGTCTGTTCGTCTGTCCGTCTGTCCATCTGTCCGTCTGTCGGTCTGTCCGTCTGTCCGTCTGTCCGTCTGTCCGTCTGTCCGTCTGTCCGTCTGTCCGTCTGTCCGTCTGTCTGTTCGTCTGCCCGTCTGTCCGTCTGTCCGTCTGTCTGTCTGTCTGTTCGTCTGTCTGTCTGTTTGTCTGTCTGTCCGTCTGTCCGTCTGTCCGTCTGTCTGTCTGTCTGTTCGTCTGTCTGTCTGTTTGTCTGTCTGTCCGTCTGTCCGTCTGTCCGTCTGTCCGTCTGTCCGTCTGTCCGTCTGTCCGTCTGTCCGTCTGTCCGTCTGTTCATCTGTCCGTCTGTCCATCTGTCCGTCTGTCCGTCTGTCGGTCTGTCTGTTCGTCTGTCTGTCTGTTTGTCTGTCTGTCCGTCTGTCCGTCTGTCCGTCTGTTCGTCTGTCCGTCTGTCCGTCTGTCCGTCTGTCCGTCTGTCCGTCCGTCTATCCGTCCGTTCGTCTGTCCTTCCATGAGGACCATAACTTTGAAAAGGATTGAGCTAGAGACTTGAAATTTTTACGGTTGCGTTTCTCGTAAATAGCAAAGCGAAGTTCTTGAACGAGCAAAATCGGACCATTCATTCACCCCTCCCCCGCGTAGTTTTTCACTATTTTCTCGCAATCGGTGGATGGTATCGAAAAATTTATTAAGACAAAATATGTTTAGAATATGATTTTACATAAATTTTCCATATATCAAAATCCAAACGCACCACTCCTTCCCCCCTCACCCACACAAATATAATTTGTTAAATAAAAATGTTGTTTGTCCTCATATAGAGTATTTGATGATTCGCACCTGGCAATTGTAGCTTTTCTTATGTTTTTTATTATTATTATTTCGGAGTTATGCAAGTGGAAAAAGTGTAAGTGACTCAGACGAAGATTTGTCTTAAGTTTCGCTGTTAAACCAAAGATGTTTCGTTACTACTTCAGGTTTGCTGTCTCAAGACGTTTTTTTTTTTACTTTTTCTTCACTTCAATTTCCAATGAAAAGAGTTTCCAAGATGGGGAGAGTTCAGCCGGACTTTTCGCTGTTGGCGATGACGAAGTCGAAGAAATCTTTTGGACGGTCTGAGATTTTGGATTTTTGCCCTAAGTCCAGTAGTAACAAAACTTCCAAAATAGCCGCAGACATTGCCGGTGGGTCCGGTTCAAATGGCAGTAATCAATCGTATGTCTTCGCGTCGCTTCAATGAAATCCCTCTTGCTCCCTCACAACCCTCGTCATGGAGTCGGAGCGTAAAACTTCTTAGTTTTCTAATTTCCAAAAGACAAAAGCGAGAAAAACGCACATTCAGAGCTACCGAAAGCAACGCAAGCAATGCTCATAGCATAAAAAACCATGAAAATAAAAACACTCTTTGTTTATGTTGTTTTTTTATTATGATTTTGAGACTCTTTTCCATTAGATTTTTTTTTTTCAAGACATCGAAAGCGAACATTAATTGCAGCTACAAAGCTGAAAACTTGCAACTTACATTGGTTACATAAATTTTACTTATTTTCTATATTTCTCTAAATTTCTTGATTTTTTTCTTAGGTTTCTTCTGTTTGTTTACAATTTGTATCTTTTGTTTAATTTGATTTGATGACTTTTTAATTTCAATTGCCAATTTATAGATACCTACTTTTTTGTGACAAATTCAAACCATTTTTCTTACAAATTTTCCATGTTTCTCTTTACTGTATTTACAAGAAGAAGTTTGTTGTTATTTGGTTAGTGGGCAGATTATTATCGAATTTAATCGAAAACTGATCGGAAAGTGGATTTTCATTCCTCTAATTCCAACTATTTGTGGTTAATTAAAATTTCATCAAATAAAAAGGAAATAAATCTTTAAGACTTTGCCTATAGCAAGAGATGATGTAACATTTCTAATGTTATGTCATTCGTAATAAAATCTGCTAAGAAGATTTTCCCGAGGCTTTTCGATTCTCATGTTTTCATAACTTTATAATAACGCTTTTTGAAACTGAACGCATAATATTACGATAATTTCAAGCGTGAATTTTAATCGCATGATTTTCAAAAAAAAAAAGAATCATAATCTGGAAGAAAGCGTAATTTACTTTTTCTGTCAGCAAAAAAGACTCGCACAAAAAATCGCACATTTTAATTAATACAATTTCAATTGTATAAGACATATTTGAACATGCCTAGAAAACACACGAAAAAAATTCAAAACTTTTGAGACGAATTTTTTTTCGGTGCGAAAATTTATGATAATATAAACACTTTTATCGGGTTTTAAAAGAAATTTTGGTGTTACGTAAAGTTTATTAGTTATTAGTAGCACCCAAATTTATGAAATAAAATCAAAATCAAACTTCATCCTCTGTTAATAATTCGCTTCCGGAAGAAACTGCAAGAATCGTTTTTTTGCGATGTGGAATTTTTGCTGATTTCTTGTTGGAAAATTAGATGCAAAAATTTTGTTATAAAATATGCAAATAAAGAATGCAATATTAGCGCCGTTAACATAAGAGAAATTTCCATGATTTATGAAGTTTTACACATATTTCATCTATAAAGTCATTTCAAGTTTGAATAAAAAATTGCATATAATTTATTGACAAAAACTTTTATATCACCTCGGATGCCAATTTCGTCTATTTGTTAGACGAAATTGGCATCAGAGGTGACAACTATTTGTTTAAATATGGTTATTTCAAATTGGAGTAAATGTGCCGCTCCACATGAGAGTAAATCCGCGAGTAACTCTCAAAAACTCTCGAGAGTTACTCGCAGGAGGTTGTCCATTTGAGAGTAAATTTCTGCGATTTTTGAATATCTTGACCAATATCTTGATTTCTTTGACATCTTGATTTGCCGAGTTCTCGAGAGCGACTCACAAAATTCAAACGCCGTTCGTATCTGGCGAAGTTCTCTCCGAGAGTTCAGTGGAGGCGTGTCCACTAGAGAGTAGAATCACTTTTGACAGCTCGCAGGAGCTAGCTCACGAGTTTTTGCGAGTTTCTGCGAGCGACTCTCAGAGACGTGTCCATTTGCGATTAGCTGCTATCGAACGGTTCTCGCCGGCATTTACTCTCATGTGTTGACTTAGCTTGAATACACAGGTCGAAGTTTTTTCGCTCCAAAAGCAAAAAAAAAACGTAGAAATAACGTTTTTTTGCGTTCGTGAAGTGATCTTCCGTTTCGAAATTTAAGATTCTGACAGCAAGTTCTTAATCAGCAACCCAAAAATCTCCGAGTGACATTTTTCATCCTTCCAACGATCAGGATCTGTTTATTAATTCAATGTTTATAGAAGTCAAACCTCCTTATTTCGAGTTTTTTAAACTAAAATCACCCCCGTCACCCCCGTTTACCTCCTTAGACTACATTTAGACGTAACGTCTTTTTATTCGTTAGTGCAAAGTTTATGGGCGGGGGACGAAGTGGAAATGATTCCTAACGGCATTTTCACTGCATCTCCCACCCACAAATTTTGCAGTAACGAATGAAAAGACGTCACGCCTAAATGTGGTTTTAAGGATGAAATTTCGAAAACTCGGCTTTAATGGATGCCTTCGTCCTGAAGCGAACATTATGTGAAATTTTTAGGTTTCTAGCTCCACGTGTTTGGATTGGGCGTTGATCAATCAGGTCAGGCAACACTTTTTTTTGCCTAAACTGAAATTGTGGATTTTTAAATAACCTAAAACCGTGATTTTTGTTTAAAAATCTCTCGAAATAAATTCACTCGAATTGGTGACAAAACTATTGTGTTTAAGGAGACCAACACTGCGATTTGTGTAAGCAATTTTAAAGTATTTTTTAGATAGGGTGATCAACTATACTCCCTGAAATGGTCTGGAGAGTGCCAAATTTGGGCATATTGTCCCAGAGTCTCAGAAACTAAACTTTTGTCCCGGATTTTTCAATTTAGTGTTATTTGATAAATAAACGATACAAAAAACGATCACTAAATATGCAAAAAAAAACTATTTTTCTGCTAGCTTTTTTTTCACCTGCGGCATATTTTTTTCAACGATTTTCCCCAAAAACCGCATGTATTTCAAAATTATTTCATTTCTCGCGCATTTCTCTTTCTTCGTACTTTTACAACTCGCGTTGCGATAATTTATGGAACGTAATGAATGCGAAAACTAAGTAAATTTTCACTTGTGGATGTGTTGGTTTTAATTTAAATCATTTTCCAATCAGTCGAATAATTAAAATCTGCCCACAAACGACAACATAATTGATCAATCATTTTATCATTGACTAATCTCTAATTATTGACAGCACAGCAGTGTTGTTTCAATTTAGCTTCAATTTCATTATCATTTTGATATTAGATACTATAATTTATAATAATTTTGTTTGTGATTAATTAATCTAAAAATCTAACCTAAAACATTTAGAAGAATTATTTCAGAGCTACTAATTTGTAAACACGTCCCAAATACGAATTTCAAACAGCATCAAACTATCAGACGTCATGATGTTGAGTCCTTCTGCATGTGATGGCCGCACTTTTGACAGCATTTGGTCTGTTTGCAGTGGATCAACTCCCACGCTTCGTCCTCAATCACAAAATCGTCGGATAAATCATACTCAAGGGAGGACCATAGCGGGGAGTTGTGTTCAGTTCGTGGGTCAGGAGAAATACTATCGCAGCTGGAAAGATCAAAGGAGGTTCGAATTCTGTCGCCATTCTCGTCCTGCACTTGGACTCGGATTTTCGGGAAGTTCAGCATTTTTTCCGGGCTATTTTCCGTAATTGCATTTTGAAGCGTATCCCAATTGACTTCTTCTTCGAAACAGAATTCGGCGATTTCCGGCATAACTTCTGAGTATCGAGAACTCCTCAAAAGTCTTCGATTATGCGAAGGTGCGGCGGAGAGGGCTTTGAATCCTTGATTGTAGAACGCGTAGCAAACTTCAGACTTCAGAGGTTGATCTAGGAATCTCTTGCCAGGATAAACTGCCGATCGATCCGAGTCCAGGCGAATACTTTTTGGACGGGCTGGCGCGGAACCCGACATACACGGATGTGGTCCAGTTTGATGCTGATTAAAAGCGCCCACGGCCATAATGGAGCTATTCCAGAAGCGATTTTTCGAAGATAGATAAGCACTAGAGCTACAAAAGTCAAGAACAGTATTTAAATCGCAATTTGAACCAACGGAAAATATTGGCGAAGAGCTTTTATGTTGTTTTTCAACTGGTTTGTGGATATGATAGTCTGTGGTGAGTGTGTTTGCTGTCGGATTATTCTGGATCCGATCCAAAGCGTTTCGTTTTTTGGAGGTGTGTTCTCCGTTCTGTGGAGACTTGAACGGGGATACCAGTGGCGGCGGTGTTGGAGGCGTCCCCGGTGACTCACAAGCTGGAAAATTAATTTAAAGTTTTGAAATTTGCATCTTTCGTGAGAAATATAATAGATTTTCTTTCCAGAAAATTGTTAACCAAGCGAAAAATTTACAGCAAATGATTTGTGATTATACTAAAAATATTAACTACGAAACTACGACAAACATGGATAATTGAGATTTATTGCGTTTCTCGCTACAATACCTTCCCTTCGTACCTTCCCAGACGTCCTCGTTGTCCTCGCGAATCGATGAATTTTCCGTACCATTTTTACAGGATTTCGTATCAGCCGAATCTAGGCAGGAAACCACCAAATCCATACGAGAGTCTAATGAAAATTGCTTACCTAAAATGGAATTCGATGAAATCGGGAAAATTTCTTCAATTTTCCATATTCTTACCAGACATTAAAATCCCTCTAACCCTTCGACGCATTGATGGTGAGTCTTGATTCTGTTTAAGATTTTTTTTTATTATAAAATGTAATTTTGGATTTTTATTAAATGTTTTTTTTTTGAAATTCATAAAATATATTACAGCAATACGGATTCCAGCGTAGGCCTTTGCAAGGAATTCATCAGCATCGAAAATGGCGGCAAAAGATCCATTGACAATTTTTGGGGACATTGGAGAGTTGGCGAGGAGTAAACTTGATCCGAACGCCTCATTCTTTTCTCTAGTTTCTAAATTATACCAAAGTTAATATTGATTTGATTTGGGGGTTGTTTGAACGAACGAAACACTGAATTATCCATACAAATGACTTATAAAAACAGTGGCGTAACATAAAATTTGCCACCTTCTGCAAATTTTGTTTGATACTTTTTACTATTTCTATTTCACGAAAACCGATTTTTTGAGGCCCTCGAAGGGAGCAACATGTCAAGCAATATTCATATCAACCGTGACGTTAGCTGTCAACATATGTCCTTACAAGATATGTGAACCGCTAACGTAACGGTTGACATAGATGCTGCTTAAGATCTACTATTTACGCCACTACTGTATAATTCACTTTTATTTCGTTAACATCTTCAACAGTTTTTAATTTTCAATAACTAACACAATATCTTTGGGGGTCAAAAATTCTAGAAACTCTAGCGATAATATATTCGTTTTAATCATCAAAATACCTTTAAGGGATACCCTTGCCCTGTCATTCAATTTGATGTTCAATTCGTCCAAGATTTCTGTAGTAACTGTTCGAATCTCGGACCAATCATTTAAGATATCATCAGTTTGTGTCCTCGTAGAAGTCACGGTAAATCGAATCACGTATTTTCCTTTTAACGATGCTGGAACACAATGCAAATTTCCACGATGATTGAGTCGTTTCAGAAGTCTTTCGGTTAAATCGTTGTCGCCTTTTATGCGGAAAACAACCATTCCTGTAATATTTGGTTATTAGAATAACAAAATCAAATTTTGTCGAAAATTTTGGGTTGTTATAAGAAAACACCCCATATTTTCTTTTCAAAATTTGAAGTAATTTGTTCCCAGTGGGAGCCGCATACGGCATAAAAATTTAGGAGTAGAAGAAAGGGGTTGTCCATAAAATACGTCACACTCCTTGGAGGAGGGTCTTTGCGGTAGTGTGACATCAGTGTTAAACTTTATATAAATAAGTTAGACCAAGGTCACCAAGGGGTATGACGTATTTTATGGACAGTCCCCGCTCCATTTTGAGAAGAAGAAAAAACCTTACCTAAATGCCGTGAGGCGGGAATTTCAAAACGATAATCAGCCAAAACTAGTGCTTCGAATTTCTGTGCGAGGCGGACACCTTCTCGGATGTGTTTCTGAAGTCCTTTAATTCCGAAGGATCGAAGAACAAACCATAATTTCAAGGATCGGAAGCGCTTACTTAACGGTATTTGCCAGTGCATGTAATCAATAGCGAGACCTTGAGAAAAGTTTTCATGTAAAATTTTTATAATTAGAAAATCGAAAATAAAGCATAAAAAACTCTTAGGCCCCGTTTACACTTGCGAGTTTTTGTGAATTTCATTCAAAATTTGTTCGCGGATTTTATTTATCTGTCGCATTCACTTAGCAAAAGTCATCAAAATTTGAATTTACTTGGGAGTTTTATATAAAAAAATTGAGTTCGGGTGTCTTTCAGGAATAAATTTCGAGTAGTGTAAACGGCTGTGAACCGTAAATTGAGTGTAGCCGAAAAAAATTCGCGGAAAAAAGTGTCAGATGTAAACGATGCCTTAGATTTGAAATCCTACGTTATATTTGTCAAAATAAAATGAAAAAAAAAAAAACAGAAAAAGTATTTTACTTACAATTAAAAATAGGAAATTCTGGAGCAATTTTGTGTGATTTTTACCTGAATTTTCATGTTGCAAATAGAGTGGCTCCACATTAAATGTGCGATGAACTGCTGTGCTGCCCTTAACCCTACATAAAATTATAAGATATTGTAATTATTATTCTGCGAGAAAACATCCTTGGGAAATTCAATAAAATGCTAAACACAGAGCTTCTATAGAACAGAGGTTAAAATCACACTGAGCGACAAAAATATGGCGTGAAATATGGGACTTTATCATTAGCACAAGCAGAAAAAAGCTTTCGTAAAGCTTTCGAGCTAATGATAAAATCCCCTATTTCACGCCATATTTTTGTCGCTCAGTGTGATTTTAACCTCTGTTCTATAGAAGCTCTGTGCACTAAATATAAGAAAATCGACGCAAATAGCAATTGGAGTGCTTTGCTTATGAGATCTCAGTTAATAATAGCCGGGAGAATTCCGGATGTTGTCCCGGAAATGAAATTCTTGTCTCAGACTATTCAATTTATTTTCATAATTTATTTAATACTAAATAAACATCAAGAAATATGCAACCCCCATTCGAAATGCGCAAGGATTTGTTGTGAATTTAAATTTTGCCCCTGCGGCACATTTTTCTTTAAATTTATTTTTACAACTTCAGTCAAATTTAGCGATGAGACGTAAGAAGCAGAAGTTCCACAGGGAACTGTGAAGCTTTTGATTTAATTAACTGCGTCGCATTGTGATTCAAAAATTTCGCCTGCGGCTCATAGTTTTTAATTAGTTATATTTTAGTTGTATTCGCAATTCCCCAATATAAAATAGTTAGATTCACTATTTTTTTTCTCTGCGTGTAATTTTAAAAACTTTTTCGAAGAAGCGGTAATTTATGCCCAAAAATACTATCAATTCCGGTTGACCCCAACCTGACATAACAAAAAGTGGGACAAATTTACCTAAGAATGTTCTCACAGCCCACAAAGCCCACAGGTTAAATTTTATTCCCGACAAAACAAAATAATCGTATAAATAAATGAAATGGCTGTAGGAATAAAAACAAGACCCCCTACGGTCATCAATGATATGCGCAAAAATACTCGATATTCTTGCAATTGATTTCTTAAACATCGCGCAATAATAATCGATTCCAATTGCCAGCCATTTACCAGAGATCTTGTCTTTAACCTGTAATAATGCTGAGCTGCTGGGGATTTCAGCGGGGAATCTGGACACTATAAATCAGGAGGATGGGGTGTGCGGATCCTCTATACGAATCAGGAACGCGTTGTACCGTTAACCGACACGATAAATTGAAAAACAAGCGCTCAACCTGTTCACAGTCGCCAAAGAAAAGTCGTTAAAAGACACGTTCACAGGTAGTCAAGGTAGTAAAAAAGGCACTCGCGCCATCCAGAGGAGACCGAGACGTTAAAGATGGTTGCGATATGGACCATTTGGCCAGTAATCGGTCGATTTAACAGCGAATGAATATTCCTCAGACTCAATGAAAGAAATTTTATATGCAAATCATATAAGAAATATGCAAGATCAGAGACAAAAGGCAAAATTATTGCTTATAGAAATTTGTTTTTCAATAAAGAATTGTTCAAAATTAATACCTAATCCGAATGCCAACGGTTGAAAACTTTTAAAACATTTAAAACTCACCACATTGCAGTACAATCGAAATGTACCATCAGCCACTTTGAAGGATTGAATGCAATGGAATCCGCCCTTTCGATTCCCTTCAGCCAAATCCGATACTCTGGACAAATGAAAGCACTTCCGGCATAAGCAGCATCAACGTGTAGCCAAATGTTGTAGTCACGACATATTTTTCCTACCTAGAGAAAAATGAAAAACAACGCGAAAATTCCAATGAAAACAATGAAAAGCTGATTCAATTCTACCTCTTCAAGATTATCGAATGCGCACGCTCCGGTAGTCCCCAACGTGGCGCACACCTGGAAATTCAAAAGAAAATCAAAGCAACAGGTGGACTTCCAATCCAACACCCACTCGAAAAACCATTTGAGAAAAATATTGTGGTAGATTTTAACATTCTCTTAAAGAAAATATTAAAATATAATAAAAACGTAATCAATGAGAGATGGTCTCAAGAATGTCCTTGACGGGACATTATTAATTGGCCCCAATGGGACTATAAAGAAAACAAATCCTCTTAGCGTCAGTCACTGATTTTTCCACTACCAGCAGCCGCAGCAACAGCTGGAAAATATCCTCGCATAAAGAATTCAAATAATAGCCGGTAGAAAATGGAACTCAAACCATTTTCAGTGGGAAAATTACGTAAAATAATAACGAAGATTCTTCTTCTATTCTAAGTAACAAATGGCTAAAAAAACCAATTTCCACAAATGGCAATTAGAGTCGTGTTGATGAAAATGTAAGGGAAATTCTAATTACCCAGAAAGGGATAAGTCCTTCCTTAATGTCATCTTCAATTGCGTCTCGTAGTGGATCACCACGGAGGCTGAGATCCTCATCGGATTCAATGTAACGCATACGGACGAGTCCTGTTAATTTAAGGGTTTTAAACGTTATATAAAAGTGTTGATAAATAAAAAAAATTGTGGCTTTAACTGAAGCGACACAAATCGGAACAGCGTAAGTCGATGTAAACAATTTTTTTATGAAGTTCAAAATTTTAATGCCTTGTTTTAAAAGAAAACGTCAAAGGGTTTCTTTTAAATATCCAAATTTTAACTTTTATTGAAGTGGCGTAAGTGGAAACAAAAATTTTCTTGTGAAAATTTAATTTCAAACAGTGAGTTATGAAATTTTAGTATCAAATAATATTTCTGCAATTAAAAAATCCCGAAAAAAGTAACTTTAATCGAAATCACGTATTTTTTTTCTGAAAATCGTAAGTCAAAGCAACATAAGATGAAACTCAGTCACAAAACTCGCTAATTTTCTGAAAACCCGCGTCTCCAGAAAAATTTTTTTTGGGAATATTTCATTTAAATGAAACAAAAAAGTTCAAAAACGTAATTTTTTTTTAATCTTAAAAACAAAAAATCGTAAGTCAAAGCCACGTATAGCAAAATTTTGTTAGGAACTGTCCATAAAATACGTCACACTTTTAGGGCAGGCAGAAGGGGTCTTCGATAGTGCGACTGTAGTGCTAAATTCCATACAAAAAATCGTCAAAAGGTAAGGCGAGGGGGAAGGGGTGGCGTGGTCCAAAAAGCCTAAAATTAACGTGACGTATTTTAAGGACAACCTCTTAAAAATGCATATAAGAACAAACCAATAAGCGCCGCCTTCTCAACACTGGAATGCGCCTGATCGGAACAATAAGCAACCAGCCTTGCGTTGATCTCTGAATCCTGATATCCTGGCGTCCTCTCATGAAACCGCTTAATCGCCTGAGTCCGGCCGGCCAAAAGACAAACCAAGGTTGCTTCACTCGCTGTCGTTTGAATAACTCCACCACCCTTGCTGTTGCCTCCTGTGTGAAGAAACTCATCTGGCAACCCGATCATTTTTCCCAGCCAATTCATGACAATCGTTTCCAATTCCGTGCACGCAGGTGAACTTGCCCAGGTGAATCCCAAACAGTTGATTGCATCAGCCAACATGTCACCCAGGAGTGATGGAAATGAGTTGAGGGCTGGGAAGTAGGCGTGCATGTGGGGACTTTGCCAGTGGGTTATGCCCGGCATTATCACTCTCTCGACGTCATTGAAAATCTTATCCCATTCCTCCCCTTCCAGGGGCGCTGAATCCGGCAACAGGTTTCGCATGTAACCTGGTTTTACGTTGGGAAAGACACGGCGATCTCGAATGTTTTCCAGGTAATCTGCTATGTAATCTACCATTTCTTTACCTGGAAAATATTTCCAATTGAATTTTAGCGGGTCGAATTATATTTGTTATCCGAAGTTATAGGAAGTGAATAAAATTAAAGCTTTTGATGGAAAAACAGGATTTTTTTAACCATGACAGAAAATTAATTCAAATTTTTGGATGCAAATTAAATACATTAAAGACAAATGAGATATTTTCATTTAAAGTCCTTAACAAAATAAAGTTTTACCCACAATGATACTATGTAACTTCACACTAGCATAAAAGATTTCATTTTAATACACTTAAACAAATCCAATCAACACAGCAACAGTCAGACATCCGACAACAGAAAATTTCATCCCTACAACCCTAAAAACATTTGAAATAACTTCGCAGGACAAATTAGCGTCTGATCCTGTTGCAGTGTGTAAAATTGGCTTAACCCTGATTGTCCCAAGAGTACGGATATTCTGTTTCTTTTTCCCTCATGTACAATTATTGTCTTCTTCGTAATATCAAAGGCAAGAAGAAAGGATCCTGGCTCTATACGAATACGCGTGTAGCAACAGACAGACGACGAATCGTCTAGAAACATTCTGGAATTGAATGCGATAAACACATTGGACGACAATTGATTTCCATTTATTTGGACAAATTGGTGATTTTATGGCGGATTTACATAGGATTGAAATTTATCGCTTCTAGTTATCCCTTTTCGAGCTAAATTGTAGTGTGATTTCAAAGCAAACTTTGCCTATTTCTATTAATGTACTTACCACGTTTCCTATATTCATCGAAATCCATACCGATTTGTTTTAAACACGAGTTTTCAGTATTTCTTATATTGCGAAGAACTTTTTCTTTAACAAAAATCTTATTTTATACACTTGAATTCACTGAAACTTTTAAAATAATATATTAATCAGTAGAACAAATCAACACTTGCACGTCCAGAATTTTAAAAGAAAAACGAAGAATGAGGAAAAGTCTTAGAGCACTTGTAAATGTGTTATACGTAGATTTAATACCATTCGATAAATCCAATTAAAGACCGCAATCCGCACAGAAATAATCGATGATTGTCACATTTAACATAAATGAAATAAGTTGTTTAATTGCCTCCATTTATTATTGAAATAATTAACAATCACATAATGTGATTAACTAAACTGTTTTTAGTATAGAAACAAATCACTGCAAAAGAAAAGTATTTCAGAGAATATTTCCCGATGAAAATGCCGGTGCTTTCTGTTAGTTTAAGAAAACAAACTTTTAATCAAATATATTTCGCACTTTTCCAAGAAAATATTTGCAACTAGTGCACTACATTGAGTCACCGAACTCACTAACATGCGATGTAAGCTTTTTGAAAATGAATGACAGCTCCACATATAATGTAGAAGCATTCAATTGGCTTCCTTTCCAAACGTTTCAGTGGATTTTCCGATTTTTCTAACTAATTTTCACTTATGATTTATGTATCAAGTAAACGGAAATCGAGTTCAAAGCGTGAAAAAGCTTTGGCGAGTATTTATAGTTCTGAACGTGCTGAAAATACTTTAATGTAATGCATAGATTTAAATATGATAATTAAAAATTATATCAGTAAAATATAGAAAATTTTATTTCAATTTCAAAAAACTTGAGACCCGTTAGAGATACGTAAAAACCGTTAACACAAGAAAGTTAGAAAATATTGTATCGTTACATTTAGTTATATGCATTTTTCAACAAGAGCGCATACTTTTCGAGAAATTTCCAAAAAACTGTACCATTATAGCTTACGTTCCTTTTCCAAAACTTGGCAGAAAACTACAATTTCCGTAGAATCCATCAACCACCTTTCGAGAATCGAATTGGCTTCTCAATTTATCTCTTGAACATTTGAAGGGATTTTGATCCGATTTAATGTATGTAAAGTAATATAACAGACCTGATTTTTTCATCCCTTAAATTTAACCCTTTACTTCATAGTATCTAATATATGGGGTGACCATACGTTTCGATTCAGTCGGAATAGTCCCGGATTCAGTCATGTTGTCCCTGCACCCCGGAATATAAATTTTTGTTGCGGATTTTACAATTTAGTGCAATAACTTTCTAAATACTGGAAAAATGTCACTAAAGCCGATTTACTTGTACTATTCTTAAAGAATTAAATTGAGCTTAACCTACATAAACTGGAGACATTCTGGGACTTAAATAAATTTAAGTTGGGCATAAGTTGCTACATTCCATTGGTGCAAACGTGTCTAAGTCTATACGAAACATACTCGACTTCGACTGGGTGTTTGCTGTAAATAATATTTTTTTCGCTTGCGGCGGATTTCTTCAACGAATTTTCAACTAGAGTATACATGTAACTTAGAAATTTTCGTCTGAGGTACATTTCTCGTTGTAAATGTTTTCACAATTTCAATTGCGTTTATTTATGGTATGTGAATAGCACGAAAATTTGTGTCGACTTCGCTTGGAACTGCATAGATTTTGATATAAATCATTCTATTAAAAAAATATTGACTGCGGCGCATTTTTATTGAGCTCTTCTTGCTCTACCGTCAGTCCAGCGGTTCGAGTCTGATTTTTTTTAAAATTAAATCCTTGACTAAATAATTGACTAAGTATTGAAAAATATTAGGGTCGAATTCTGCATCGACGGGTTTCTCAGGAAAAGGAAGGATAAATCGTAAATTTTTTCCCCTTCCCGTGCTTTCCGGTTTCTGGAGAACTGTAATATAGGAAAGCATGTCAAAAGTTTTTGAAAAACAAGTTTTTTTTAGCTAGTTTTTATCATACTTTTAAATATTATTTTATAAGATTTTTTTAGTAACTCCAAATAAAATTATAAAATTTAATTTGATATTTGAAAAATATCCTCCTGAAAAAATACATGATCCTGGCAAAGAAAACATATTAAAAGCCAATATTTCAGATATATCAAACATATTAAAAGCCAATATTTCAGATCAATCGGTCGATTGGTGTTCGAGTTATACCTTTTAAAGACATATTATACTAAATATCGAGTAAATGAATACCGAGTTGAAAAAAAATACATTCCCATAAAACTACAATCGCTGTGTGAAAATCGACCAGCTTAAACGCTACATAGATAAATAAATAAGATAAAGGTTTAAGGCGAAACCCGAAAAATTCAACCGGTAATACTAACAAATTCGTGATCGTGACAAATTGCTGACAAATAAATTTCCATAAATTCTCTTTGTACGCCAAGAAATTGTCTTCTTTTCATTAGCAATAAAAATTGTTTGTCGAATTTAATAAAATTGACGTCAAAAAAACCTCCAAAGTACAAAATAAACCGCAAAGAGCTTAAAGAATTCGCTCATATTTGCACGCCCAGCTTTTTTATGCTGCAAAGGAGCTCCTCAGGTAGAGACAGACCAGTACCAGGTAAGCACCAAAATAACCGCCATCAACATAATCCCGACCATTGCAATTGTACAGTTGCGTTGCGTGTCGTCATAGCGCGAAAACGTGATTCGCCGCATGTCTCTCACCTTTTTTTTTGCAAATGAATTACATTACATACCTGTGGCAAAAATACTTCGATCATCAGCTTAGAATACGAATATGCAAAAAGTCGTCCCGCCCCGCACGTCCCAAAATTGGCGGCTCACTAAATTCTGGCCACCGCAGTCAAAATTTTTGAAACGATTCGACGGACCGTGCAAAAAAGCAGGGAAACCGAAACTGCCGACAAATAAATGATGGTCTGCTTGAATCTAAGTTCAACAACTCTTCGGTAAGAAGGAACCTCCCGATATTACCGTCATCGGCAACATAATTATGATCATCTTTAGAATCTTCTCCAGAATCCTCAATTCGGCCAGCAGAAAACCGCCAAAGATCGCTGCCGATGACGCTGAAACCGTAAAGCGAATGAAACCACATCGAAACCGTGAAGACCAGAAAAAAAAAACAAATCTGTCCCGGGAAGAAAAACAAAAACGCAAGCGATCTCAGCTTAAAAGAACATGAAATAAAATCAAAATAATTGTCGGCCAAAAATGGGGATCCCGAAAACTCTGAATTCGGCATGGACTTTGTAAAAAATGGTCTCCGGCGACGATTTCTCTTCCGCATTTCTGGAGTCGCGATATCGAGGGATTCGTTATTCGCCAAAATTCTGGACATGCATGGACACTTTTTTTCTCACACCTAATTTTAAAATCCACTAACCAGATTTTTGCACCAACACAACTGCACCACAGAAATTAAATTTGAAGTATTGAATTTTTTATTGAAAGACAAGCACTTTTTCAAACAAAATCAAAGGAAATTCAATAAAGACTGAAAATTTTCCTTACAGGATGCCTCCTTTTATACCCACCAGGAAAATCCCTTAAATCCCAAAAGGACAATTTTCCATGATTCCCTGGAAAAATTAATCCTGCAGAAAAGCCTGCGTACCAGAGAATCGTCGCGGTCATGATTCAGGAATCGCAACTCCAACAAGAAGCTTTTCAGGTTCTTCGCTTGAATCGCATTGAAGTCTTTTGTCTTGGTGACCACAGATTTCGGGCCAGTTTCCATATGTGATGCAATCGAAGATGAGCACAAATTGTTAAAACATTCCCGTTTGGTTTTTCGGGGTCTACGTCACCGTCGATGGGAACTTACTCACTTTTAACGGCTATTGACCTTTGCGTTTTGGTTTGGACCCTCCGGTGTTTTGGCGTTCGCCAAAGTTCGACGTCTTAAGAATTTCTTCGCCTCCAAAACTGAGTCGCCCCAGCCAGTCGCTGCTGCCGTGTTGTCTTTTTGTCGATTTGTAAAATTGTACGTTTTTTCGATACTTAATTTTTGTTACTGGTTGGATTTTTCTTTCGTTTTGCCACTGACCCGTCCAAAAGAGGTTCGAAAAATTAAGTCATGTCTGGGTTGCCAGTTCTATGAAATCACGTTGCGAAATTCATAGCCGAAAATTTGTCAATAATGAGTCAACAATCAAGTTAATGGCGATGATTTTGATTGTGGGGGACGTTGAGGAAGTGCTTTATTTGCCCTAAAAGTTTCGCTATAATTGGCGTGAATTATTGAATTTCACAGTTTCAACTGACGCGCCATGATGTCAGATTGAAATCCAACAATTTCTGTTTTTTATCGGTCATTTCCTCCTACTGTAAATAATTGCAGATACTCAAGACTTATTAAAGGGAGTCGAAATAATTAACTGCAGTCACTTTCTCTTTTTGCCAATAACTATTATTTAATTTTTTTTTAATCAAAAAGTCAATTGGTCAAAGTTTCGGCAAGAATTTTTAGCTGGTTAGGAAATTACAAGTATGATTACAAAATCTTTTGAAATTGTTTTCTAATAAATATTTTACGTAATTATTAGTTTTGGTACAATTTTTGCTAAAATTTTAAATAAATAAACTGATGATTAAAAACTAGTGACGTAACCGTATCGGTGTTGTAAAATTTTCAGTCGTCTAGGAGGATTTAGGAAAAGTTTTAGTATTTATGAATCCGCAACAAATTTTGCTGGAGGCCCGAATTTTTTAATTACGCCAATGAGTGGAACACTGAGTTAAACTTTAAGTGGAACACTGATTGAGTGTAACAAGATATGTTCATATATATTTTTTCTTCAAATAACACACAATTCTAGAAATAAACGCAAAATTATGCATATTTTATCAGATTTTCAAAAATTTAACACATTTTGGTACATTTTTCCGACGTAATTTATCTTTCTTTTATTTTTGAGGCCAAAACCCTACATGAAATTGTTACACTTTAAAAGCTTAATAAAGATTTTTTTTATTTTATCCTTTTTGTCGCCATTTTGTTTTTCCCCGCGTTTTTTTTGAAGCATTTTCATTTCGGACCCACCCCGATGGGTACTTCTTTTGTTTGAAAAATATCTGGAAACAATTAATTTTAAGAAAGGCCAAAAATTAAGTTTCCAGTCTCCAATTTTATAGAAATGAACAAAAAAATAAAAAAAAAATAAAATGATGCTTAAAAAAAATAAAAAGATGAACCCAGACTTCCACATAAAAAATCTATGCTGATATAACAAGCACTTGGCATAAGAATCAATTGTAAATTAATTTCTCAACAAACAAAAGATCTGTGTAGCAAATTTCCCAGCAACTTAAACATATGTCGATTTAAGTACGTACGCGTTAAATAATAAAGACTTATTCACTTAAAAGAATTATTTCTTTTTAACATTTTTGTACTTAGTTGCTAAAAGTGATTTCATTTTACCGTTTCACAATTACGATCAACGTAAAAAGCCGATGAAATCATAAAAAGGCAATTATGAAAGCAGGAAGACGAACACTAATAATAAAATTTCTTTAAAAAGATTTATCAACTTCTTATGCTGAAGACTTTGCTGGAGATGCCCAGCATAAAAAATTACAATTTTAGGAGTGTCGCTCGTCTATTTGTCTACCGTACACACACGATCAGTACTCAAGCTTCTAGCAATTCTAATATATACCCACTTGTACAAAATCGGGATTCCACTAATGGTGTGCCATTAAAGGAGGAGATCATTTACGACATAATTAACATAACACCCTACGCACCTGAATCGACTTATTGTAAGCTTGGAAATTAAAAAAGAAAGAAAAAATAACACAGAAGAGTTTGAAACTATGCGAAAATTGTATATTCACTCACCACCAAAATATGTTGGATTGAGTAAAAGAAAAAAGAATTTATTGAATATAATTTCAAAACAAAAACTTAGTTATGTTCTCTGAGGCTATTCAAATTTCCTGGCGATATTTTATAGAAATTTAAAGAAATATTTTGATTTCCGTATGTCCGTGGGTATGTTTGTCTGTCTGTCTGTCTGTCTGACTGTCTGACCGCGAACACCATAACTTTCAAAAGGATTGAGCTAGAGACTTGAAATTTTGTATAGTTACGTATTTTTGCATGTTTATCTGCGATTATTTGTATGGAGTTTAGTGCAACCGTACACCTACCGTACAACGTCCACTCCCCTTCCCCCATCCTTCCTCGCCAAACCCTTCTATCCACCATAATGTATGACGTATTTCATGGACAGCATGTAACCACAAAATATAGTTTAGTTTCATATAAATTTATTCTGTCAAAAAATCACCTATAATTATAGTTCTGCCATATAATTTATGGCATAGCGCGCTATATATTCTTTCACAGCGAAATTAATTATCTTCTATCAACATAAGTTCTAACATAAGCATAAAAATTTCAATACTCGTGGCTACGACACCTACCTGCGAACGATTAATGATCAAATAAAAGCGATTTCCTCCATCTGTACTCCTCGGGATGCAAAGTATCTCTGGACCATCTTCGGACATTGGAGCACGGAGAAAAGCGTCAATTATAAGTTTGCATCTTGGCAAACGGAATTTGTACAAAATGGAAATGACTTGTAAGGTAATCGTTAATCGTTAACTAAACAAATGCTCTTTTTTTCAACTTGCGTTTGATTTTTTCACTCGGCAATAAAAAATCCTTTTTGTTGTTGTTTATTACCTGATCGATACACCATACTCACCTTAAAATGCCGATGTGAAGCCCTGAGGGCTTTTCTTGAACTTTCCGACAATCAACAAGAATAATAATAATAATATTAACTGAATGAGTGACTACAGCAATGAGAGGAGTATGAAAAAAAATCCATTATTGACAATCAAATTTACAAAACAAGTTGCTAGCATGTATGCGGCTTTGCCGACAAGAACCGTTAAGAATTTCATCGTCTTAATGTTTCTTTTAAAGGTCCACACCTTTCTCAACATTACCATCATCGGCGTAAAGCAGAGAAATGCCTAAGCATCAAACAACATCTTGCGAGATTTTCAAATACCAGCAATGAAACGCGCCAAAGATTTCGATGATAGGTGACGCATTTTTCTAGAATCTCGAAGAAGCCAAGAATTCAAATGATTTTAATTCTTTTGCATAAGAAAGTCATATTTCACTCGAGTTGAACTCAACTAGAAAGTTTCGAATATCATGTCACCATCACTCATCCCAGGTGATCCCCCAAGAATTAGCAAGATTACCTGAGAATTGCTCTCATAACTGTTTGCCATCTCAGCGATGATCGATGATGCTCCACTGGGGGCTTAATTCAATCACGTTCCAAGTGTGAGAATTAAAGTCGGATTTGTCATTTATGCTGTAGAAATTTTCAAAAATCTACTGAACAATCAAAGAAATCGATCAAAAATTATTGGCTAATTGTTCTTTGGAGAAAAGAACAGTTCTTTAACCTTTTAGTATCGTTAAAAAACGTTACAATCGAATCGAAGGAAATGGCCAAAATTTCGAATCCAAAATGGATTATCTTAAATGAAATAAAGAAACAACATAATTAAGTTTTTCAACCATGATTCTTATTTATGCGATACGTTCTATTCTTTCTAATGAGTAAAAGCATAAATAATAAATACAGATTCTGGCGCCAGATTCAAATTTGAATAATTTTCAAGCATTTCTTTGAATGTTTTTCTTCTTCATTCGTTTACTTCAACCTACAACTTCCCAGATTTGTAGAAAAGATTATTTAAGATCACTCCATTTTTCCATCATTGAAACTTGTTACCAACAGAGTAAATGTTAAATTGCTGTCAAATATCGTCAGTTCATCAAGGTGTCTAACACCTTTCACTTAAGGTACCAACTGTGAGCATTTCATGAAGTTATTAAGATGATGTTGCAGTTCCTTACAATGGTCTCCTATAGCGCTATTCCAATTCAGTTCATTTTCAATTCCATTAACGTCTTCTGTTTATAAGAGGAAAAGTCAATTCTTAACAACGTTTGAGATTAAAAGAGGGCCACAAAGATGCCGCGCTGATATAAACAAACAGCAGATTAGAAGTAGTAAAGAATTAGTGAAAAATTAATATTTTGTAAGTAAAAATCGACAAAAGCAAAAAATTCGAAAATTTTTTAACTACTAATTATTGCTATAAATTAAATAAATAGCCCTATTATGTAAGTCGTGCGGACTCGTCAGTCCGCAGCGACTGTCAAGTACGTTCCGCAGTGATTTGGTATTATGTAAGTCCGCATGCCGTTTGCGGACTAGACTCGCTGCGATCATATGCGTTGGTTGGCGTTGAACTGTCAAACGCGAGAAAAATTCGTTTCAGTTGTCAAAGATTTTATTTATTTTTCAAAAATATAGCAATGTGTAGCACTTTTTTTCTTTAATGATAATAACAGCACTCATATGAAAATTATAAGAAAATCAATTAGAGATGCTCCCAGAAATCGTTCACCTCCTGTTTTGTTTTCCCTGTCGGGAACCCACTGGCGATCTCAGGGACCTTCTCCTTTTCCTCGATCAGAGTTTTGAACTGTCTTTGAGTTGTTTGCTTCATTGCCTTATCTATATATAAAAAAACATGTTAATTATAAATTTATAAAAAAGAAAAAATCATTTACCTAACCTCGAAATGTCAGTGGAAAAGGTGAGTCCGCAGCCAAATAGATGCGGACTTGAAATTGCTTGAAAAACAGGTTAATATTTTTCCATCTCGGTTAAAATTTTGCTTTGTTGTTGTTGTTTAGGGGGTGATGCCTTTGCGACTCCTTTGTCACTGGATCTGAAGATCTATTGTGGCCTCCTCATAATTAGTTTAGCCACCCCTCTTCCAAATTTTTATTGAATCTTAGAATAGTTTTGACCGGAGTCCTCTTTATATCTTCAAATTTTTCCTTTAGTACTTAATTTACCATGAAAGCTTGAAATTCGCCTCAAAAATCTTAATCTAGTCTAATTTTTTTTACACATTTCTCCATTTGTGTCGGTTTATTGTAGGTCTACGTCTTGAAATTCCGCAATATTAATTTTCTCCGAGAACAACTGGAACAAAGGATATTCTCGTTATCCTCGTAGGACCTTTCGTTTCGAATTATGAAATTCAAGCAACAGATTCGTGATCGGCGTCCTAGGAAACCCATTAATGATAATTTTCCCGAAAAAGAATTGAAAAAAGTTATTCTTAGCAGCTGTCCGTAAAATACGTCATGCTTACTTTCGGAGCCCCCTATTCCATGATTTTCTTCCATGATTGTATCGTTTTTATGATTTAAGCAAAAAATTATCAAAAACATTTCACGAATTTTAATTTTCCTATTTTTCCGCACTAATCATCCAACCATGCCAAGTGACATCAAAACATGTCACCCAAAGCCCAAGCAGCATCAATTCTCGAGACCCCAAACAAACCGCAAACCACCAAACAAGCTGCACGAATCTCAGCTTGAGCTCAAACCTGGATCAGTGCACGTGAGCGAAGAAGATGCCAATTGGGTGAGAGAGCGATAGCAATCCAAAACACCAAAAAATTATGAACTCGACTCGACTTGAATTTACCGCTATCCGTGTTTGGCTCAATATATCCAGGGTCAACGAACGTACTTACATGTAAGAGAGTTTCATTAACTGTCCTATCATAACATCGGGGAAGAAGGGATACTCGGGATGAGAGAGAAAATCTCTAATGTAGAGTTCTCGCAAGCTCGATTTCTTCTTCACTTCCACCTTTCTTCGTATTTCTTTTTTCTCCTACCGTGATTCTGCAAAGGTGGTAGTGGTCAACTGTTCCTACAGGTAAATATCACAGGTAAATTGCACAGGTAAAGTTCTTTCTTACCCGTATAAAGGTGACAAGTTCTGAGAGCTAGCGATTAATGAGATTTCTCTCGTGGAGCGCTCTCCCTTTCGTTCTTTCTTCAATTTCCAGCATTTCTTCAGGTGAAAAGAAGAACCGCTAAAAATATACTCACGCTGATCGTTGAATGGTTTGCTGTATCCAAGAATATGATCTCGATCGGTGAATATCAGACCAGGGTGGTAAGTAATCGCGGCCATTAATTAATCGAATTGAAGCCTAATCAATTTTTGTGCTTTGACGGCAGCATCTGTTAGTTTTCAATGTTCTTCATTCTGTTTTTCACGCCGCTTTGCAATTTTCTTTCGTTTTTTCTTGGATATTCTATACGGTTTTTAGTTTTTTGTTATTTCTCGTAATTATTTTCCACGACTGACATTTATTGATTTTCACAATTTCTTTACCGCATTTTGACATTAATTTCAGGTTAAATTTCAAGTGCCGACCGCTGGATAGGAATTATTGAATTAAGCGCGAACTTTTAAATTGCGAAAAAACGGGTAAATTAAGTTTGAGTTTATTATAAAGATTTTTTTTTCATTAACGATTGTTTTTGTTAACATTTGTGCGACTTCTTTTGAAATTGTCGGAATTTTAGTAACAACTTACATTTAAAACCACATTATCATTAAGTAACATCAGTATATTTTTTTTAAAATTCTCCAAATTTTATCACCTTTATTATATACCTACCTGCCAAAAGCTTCAATCATGTCCACGATTTATGGGTAATAAAATTCTCTTAACTCCCAAAAAAAACATTCGAAACTCTCAAAAACTCACTGATAGCACAAAAGCCATCAGTAAAATGATTCTAAGCTTTGATGTTATCCAATTCTTATCAATTTTGCATTTTACGATTATTAAATAATATTCCAATTTGTTTATACATCTTTGGTTAATATTTTCGGACGAAATTTATTCAAAAACCATTGAATTTAATTTAACGACAGTAGTCCCGTAACCATAGAATCTATTTAGCATAATTTCCAAAATAAACACAAAAAAAAACATACAAAAAATAAAAAATGCTCGTTAAATTGAAAAGAAAAACATCTGAAAAAAGAGATGTGAAAGTATGGAAAAACAAAATACCAATGAAATTAATATGAGAACATAAGTAAACAAATTATGAAAATATTTCGCAATCGAGAGCTCATTCTCGGCAATTTAATATCCATGATTTGGATTTCAGGAATTAAACGTAAATTAAGTAAATATAAATGTGTGGTTTTCACCTCAGCGTGAAAAAGATGATCGTGAAAAAAAAATGTGATCGTGAATTTCTCTTCCTCATTCCAAATGGTGATCTCGACTTCATTCATGCGGCTAAAAGCTAAACGTTCATGCCCAATTCTAGCGCCAGCTATTCTACCTGGTCTAAAGAAGTGATTTTTGCATGTTTTCCTTTCTGGGTTCTTTCTTTCGAAAGGTTCGATGGCTTCTCCCGCGCAAGATCTCCAAGTGATCGTGAACTGATCACGAATGGCGGGTTTTTAACGGACTTAGTTGGTGATTCCAGGTATTTCTCTCCCGTTCATCTGGGCTTAGGTGGGTTCACGTAGAGAGTTCGGTTCTCAATTATGTCACAGTTTGTCGTCTTCCAAGTACTGATCATCAGCAATGATCGCAACTGTATAACTTCTTCAGTTGTTGTTAACTTATTCTTACAAGTAAGGTGTCCCAGGCTTTAACTGTTTAGTACTAGATGTACATGCTTGATATCGAGAAGGTGGTATAGGGGCGATCATCAGGCAAGGGCGAAATTCTCCCGCCCTCCCTTCCCCATACAATTGTGGCACTGATCTTGAGTAGGTATTTTTGGATTTTTCTTAGTATATTTCTTAGAGTTCCTCGATGTGCCATTTATTGTTGGTAAATCCCAACACACCTCAGACTTTTGCCGTATTGTGGCCAAAGTTCTTAAGCTAAAGACTCCACTTACTTAGCGACATGACGCGAATACGATCTGGGAGTTTAAGTATTGGAGCTGATCACTTCCAAGACGTATAGTGTGCACATTGTGGTAGCTCCAATCGAAGATAGTTGGTGTAAGAAGGTTTTGGTAGACACACGATTCCAATGTTCGATTGTTGGCCTCTGTATGCGACACCGTTTCAACTGACTTTGGTAATAAGGAAGAGATCCACGATCAGCAGTCGAAGAAGAACAAGAAGAAAACCAAGAACCAGAATAACGAATTGAAAACATAAATGATAATAATATATATATATATATACAGAGGTGTACGTAGTTTGATATGTTATTCACCAAAGTTTTATACCTGTACAAAAGCAGACGGGACGGAATGGGACGCGGGATTGGGGACGGTAATATCCAGAAGAAGTCAACAAGAACCCGCTAAAGAACTCTTTGGTGGTTCTCCAAAGAAGTGTACCATTTTAGTAAGCATCTGATTGCCCGTTTGTTGGGAGGTCACAAACCTTTTGGGATTTCGGTTATTTCTTCTATTGAGGAAAATTTCTTAAAACAGCATAAACAAATTTCAACTGATTTACCTGAAAAGTTTCGGTGATCTCTCCACAGCACATAGTGTAATCGCACAGCACCCAAAAGAACTTTTACTCGCTTTTTATTTCACTACAGTCGCTGAAATTTTTCCATTCTTTTGAGATTTCATTTTTTTTCGCATTTAAAACTTCTTCCGGGATTTTTAATTTTTAATTTTTTCTTCAAATTTTTTTTTGACATAAAAAAATTAAACGTTGTTGTTGCCAGATTTTGTTTTGTGAGATAAACCTAAAGTGATTACATAACTTCGAAACAGAAATAAATATTTTAAATTTAAGGAAAAGTGAAAGAAATTGAAAAATATTGAGTTATTCCAAATTAAGTGAAAATTTTAAAAAATACTATTAAAACAGGTTTTTTTTGTCCATTTTTTCTGTAGTGGAAATTTGAATGTTAAAAAGCTGTACGAATGTGGAAATTAATTTAACTGCTTACAGATTTGTACGGAAAATGCGTCCGCCTAATTTAAAATTTGGATAGCAGATTTTGCTAATTATCGAGTCTACAAATTATTTGTTTAAAGTGTGTGTAATTGTTGGTTTATGCTAAAAAGAAAACATGCGAAGAAAGCGGATTCGTGATTAAAGAAAGAAAGAAAAATTCTTGGAAAAAGTGTTGTCAGATTGTGTACAATTCAATTTTATTTTAATGATTTTTGTGGGAAAAATTTTTTGCTGTTTCATTTATATAGACTGAATTTTATCAAAATATTGGATTACAAAGCGGTTTTCTAAAAAAGGAAAATGCCGAGCACAATAAGAGGTTAGTTTATCTAAATGTGATGAATAAAAAAATAATAATAAAATCAACCATATTTCTCTTTTTCTTTTCCCTTTGACTACATGATAATTTGAGTCCAATCGGTCGAGTGGTTCTCGAGTTAAAACTATTGGAAACTCAGGTCTCTTTTAGTAATTTTCGACAATAAAATCTTTGTACTGACATTCGATTTTTTTTCTATTATTTGTGTTTTTCGAAATTCGAGGGGTTTTAGAGCCCAAGCTAAGGCTCTTTGATTGAATTTAATTATTTTCAATTCTGTTGCGGAAACAACTACAAACACATCAGAAAACTATTCGACCGATTGAGCTGACATTTTAGATCGTGTTGTGAAGTCGTGTGGTGTCCTTTTTGTTAAAGGCTGTTCAAAGAACCTGTCACGCTTTTTCGCGGTTTTGGTATAAAGTTTAGTACTGCGGCCATACTACTGCAAATCCTCGCATCCCTCCCCCCACCCTCGCCACCCTCCACCTAAATTTGGAATATTTTATCGACAGCCTCTTTGGAATATTAAGGGCAGCAGTATCGATTCCAGCTTTTGGTCGAAAAGAAGTCATTTTAGCTCCTTTTTTGAATTATGGAAATAAGTAGTGACAACTTATGCTCCCTGATCAAATTTTAAAAAGGATATAAAAATTCAAAAAATTCAAAAAATTTATTAAGTTTACGTTTTCTTGCACTGTTCCAAAAACAAGTCAGTGGGAAAAATATAACACATCAAATCAGACTTTTATCATTACACGGAAGGGTTCTCAACATTTGTAGGGTTTACTATTAAAACCCTACAAATGTTGAGAACCCTTTCGTGGCAAACAGTCCATGTGAAACCTCAAGTATATAAGCAGAGTATCAAATCTCAATTGAGGACGAAATATTTTGGGATGTGCTCTTAGACAATAACAAAAAGGTGTTCTTTCAATTTTGGTTTAAATACAGTAGGTTATAGTACATTACGGTAGGTTAATCCGTTCCTGAAGAACTTTTAAAAACCGAAGCTGCTACCTTTTAAAAACCGAAGGTAAAACAATTATCCAACAGCTGAAATGTTGATCACAAACCGAAACATTGTTTACGAACTGAAGCATTATTAAGAACAAAAAGTACTTATCGAACCGATCTGATCATAAACCGAAGCTTTCACGAACCAAGGTTTCACTGTACTGATTTATGTATCTTTCGATTGAACAAGAAAACATTTCCTAAAAGAAGTTGACGATCGATAAATTTTAAGTAGTTAAAACAATAGTTTAAAGTTTTTTTTGCCGAAATTTAATAAAAATGATTTAAAAAAAAAGCTATTCTTATTCAATAATACACTATCCTATATCGTGAAAAAAAATTAATTAATCGGCAATTTTTTAATCCCAAAAGCCACTATCGATTTAAATTTGAGAAATTACATCAAATTAATAGTTTCGTGATATAAAATCGGATCTCTTTTCGGGTGCGTATAAATTATCAGTATACCAATAAAATTCAACAGTTCTAGCAAACTTCCAATATAATATGGTTAACCACCCAATCATTTTCAATTCATATCCGAAAACATTAATTAAAATCCCTATCTTAAAACCAAAAGCACCCACAGAATCGTCAATGGCAACATCAACATTGGTTCTAGGAAAGCATAGAACCACTTGTACTTTAGAGTCCCTCAACATAAACCACAAGGTAACCTGCTTCTTGGGCGCGAAAGAAAATTTGAGTTTGTACTCGGAACTCCAAAGCGCACCCAAAATTTTCTGATAAGAAACCTATCTGGCGTGACAAAAAAAAAAGTGGGAACCAAAGAATCTACGATGGGTCTGTGGAACCCGACTTGAACCCAAACCGCCCAAAACGCAAAGAACAGCTTAACGCCTCACGTTGGAGCCCAAAAATTCCTCAACGTTTGTTGACTTTCTGAACTTGGTGGAGTTCGGTCCATCACTTCTCATCTCCATTCGCAGCATCATCTCAACATCATCATCGTCATCTCAACCACATCTCAGCGTCGTCACTGAGTTGAAATCAAGCGAAAAAAAAACCATTCGAAGGAAAATTGATTGAAGTCGTCGCGTCATCGTTCGCGTGAAGATCATCATCGTCGACTTAAAGACGGGAAACCGATAAATGATCAGCTTTAAAAGAGTTCACCTGCGTTTACGTATCGCGAACAAGTTTAAGGGTCAAACAATTCGAATACCTGAATTTGTTTTGCTAATTTCAAACTTGATTTCGGAGTTGAAAAATGCATTTCTTAAATTTGTTCATTAATAATTTTCGGACGCGAAATTTTTGCAAAAGGAATTCTTTGGAGGATTTTTTTTAATAAGAAAATTGTGTGGGTCGAACGGAGGATAATTTATTATGATGCCGTGGTCGTTAAGCGTGGGTTTTTCGAAAGGAAAAAGTAATAACAATTAAATACTAGCAGTTAGTTTTTGAAATATTTTAAAAATCATATAAGATGGCTTAATTTTTTTCTTTTATAATTCATTAACTAAGAAATGGTTTCTTTACCGCGCATGTGTCTTCTCGTTTCGGAAAGACCACGGTCTCTGCTTTCTTTTCCTTTTCCTCCAAGCTATACTCGGCCTGTCTCAATGTCTCTCGCCAGAGGACCCGGTGGCGTGCCGATATCATACAATTTTGAACCACAATCCATGGTCTATAACCAATTTATTTTACTTCATTGTGTCTCTTCATATTGCCTGAAGTATCAATCTCTCTGAGACTAAAAAAAAAGTATTCAAAAACGTTTTAATGCCTTTAATTTACAATTAGCAACTCCAATTTAAAATGCCACTTACAACCGTTGATTAGTCCATAAAATTGCAAGGAATTATGGTGATTTTCAATTAAAAATCTGACTCGAACTGTTAATCATCCAATACAATTCGCGTCGTATTTGAACTCAACTTCATATAATGCCATAAATTTTGTAAATGCGTTACAAGTTTCGATTTGTGTACGTTGTTGTTGGTGTGATATCACCTGAAGATCAACTCAATCTGATGGCGTAATCATTGGCAACAATCAGCCGCAATCCACGCAAAGTGGGACTCGGCTTACGGGACTTTGGTCATCAAGAACGATCGACGTGATCATCAATTTCTTTGAGTTCGCCACCTTTTCGTTCGTCTTGGCGGCACGAAGCGTACAGCAATCGCCAGGTAACCACATTCATGTTGTACTCTTGGCACCTTTTTGGATTTCAGGCAGATAAATTCTCGCTTTATCCCCCTTGTATTTCTCTACTACATTCACCTAATGTCCCCAAGATGCATTTTCCTCCTCTTTCCCTTCAACTTCTTGCGTGTCTTGTGTACCTTCGACACAACGCTTCGATCGTTGCAACACACGATCTCTATGCCATTCTACATACTTGGCCAGGTATGGGCACCCGTATTATGCAAAGATAGTAATTGCAAGGTGTGATCTAAGGTTACGACGATCACAGGATTTCTGTGCGGTGGCCACCGATCGACAGTGTTTACGTTTGTCTGATCCCTGCGACATCGACACCAAGAAGTTCTCTGGCGCAATTGTTGGATCCCACCACCGATGCGATGCTATCGCGTCGGGATCACGGCGGCGCAGTTAAAACTCTTCCAGTTCATCCCGAAATCCCGACTCAGTCCTTTGATCTTCTGTCGCAGTCCACGATCGCCAGATCACCACCGATCGACAATCAGGCAGTGTTTTTTTTTTTTGGCTTTTTTATGCTTTTATGCTTCTTATGTTGTTTACTATTGATCATGACGAAGAAATAGCATGTTCTAGCTGCCATTTTCCTGTTAGTTTTATGCATTCCAGATAATGTTGCGATGTCGAGAATTTATGTTCGCTCAGATCAGGAAATTGCTGAAAGATTTATGAAACGTGATTTGTTCGATCCACCACCGATACTCGAAACGAAATCCCCATTTTGCAACCAATGAGGATTTTTTTTTACCATAATTTTGCTTCAAGATTTCCCTCCGATTCATTTTAGAACGATATGGAAATAAAATTGTGGGTTTCGGCAATAATTTTATAACCTTAAATCTAATCGATATTTTATGATGGAGCGAGCGACTGTAGATTTTCTTTTTAGAACGAGATTTTTACTAGGGTTAAGGGAATTCTGACCTTTTCATTCAATTTTATGAATTTTAGAAGTAAATCAATGATTTATTGCATGATTCATGGTTATTTCAATTTCTTCAAGCTATCCTATTGGTTATAAAATTCAGCGTTTTTTCACATTTGGGTAATTGTTTTTTAAAATGCTCGGATAATAATTTTCTCAAAAAAAAAAAATTTTTTTATATATGGATTAAAGCCGCTATTTGCGCAACATTTTCTCCTTAAATTTAATATTGTAAAGTTTGTATAGATCTTATGAAAAGGCGATTTGCCTTTATTTGAATAAATAAATGAAACGAAATATTACTCCTTCAAAACAAGAGACTCAGTTTGTTTCTAGGAAGCAAACCTGGTCTACTTTCAGGCGCTATTTTTTTAAGTCGAAACGGAGATTTAGCAACATGAATCAGTTATAAAGCCCCCATATACCACAAAAACTAGAGCTGATCCAGCCAAACTATTGCTCGTAATGCCAAATTACTCAGAAAATTTCAAAATTCAATAGCACCAAAAAAAAGTATGATTTTTCGGCTTATGTCATCAAAACGAAGTCTCTTAAGCCACAATATTAGGCCTTATCACAGAATCCGATACGAATGGTTCGGATCGTAAACTCAATGTTGTTGTTAGTGTTTTATACCAACAAAAACATTGAGTTTACGATCCGAACCATTCGTATCGGATTCTGTGATGGGGCCTATTATAAGATTTATAGATAGGGTGACCACATTTTTTTTTTTCGAATTCGAGACAGATGATCTTTACTTTGTAATAAATCGAAAATTACGAAACAACCCAAAGTTGTGCGTGCGCAAAAACTATCTTACTTCCCAACTCTTTCCAAAAGAAATGATTTTTCAGTCATTTCTTTGGACTCTTTCCTTTTTTTGAGAACACAACAGAAGTGCACCGCAAGCAAAATTTTTAGTCATAATCAAAAATATGTTATAATCAAAAATTTTACAGTAAAATGCGCCGCAGGTGATTTATTTCAAAGAAACAATGGATGTAAAAATTCATGATGCAACTGCGCTACAGGGCAAAATTTTCGATTTCAAGACCAAATCGAATAATCCACGATAAAAATTTAGATTCGCCGAGACAACATGCCCAAATCCGGGACTGTCTTGGCGAATTCGGGACGTACCCTATCTATAGACCACGAAACACTATTAAAACAGAATAATCTAAACAATTACTTACTTTTCTTGACAACCCTGCATTGAAATCACCTGTCTTTCAATTCCGAAGCTGGGAAAATTAATTTCCCATCGCTTCCGACGAAAACTATTCACACACGATAATAAAAATTAAACAATAAATCATATTCGCACGTACACGCAAAGTATTTTTACAGTTTCCAATGAAGCATTCTGAAAGTATCTTTAGTGAATTTCTGGTTGTTAGAACATCCATAAAAATATCACATAACAGAAAATTGATTTCCATAACGATGAGATTTGATTTTCTCTTGCCCTTTTGGGCATGCCTGAACAATCCCTATGCTAAAAAGAAATTATAACGAACAAAATTTAAAATCAACAGTTGGAAAAAAATACATTCATCTGTAACAAATTTAAATTGCTGCCATAATTTAAATTCAAAGCTGTCAACGATCCTGTTTGATCGTAATAAAATAGTAACGAGTTAAACGTTTAAACCGGTAAACATTCAACTTATTCTCAACATATAAAATATATATATATTGCCGTGTTTATCTGTGACTCGCCGATAAGTAGTACGGACGGATACAGCTTAAAATATCTATAGATAGAGTCTAGTTTCTTGTCGCATGCATCATGTGGCGATGCCATGTTAACGAATATTTCATTGGCATGACGGTTAGAAAAACAAAGTAAACATTTCAGAAATCACGCCTTATGCTTCATGGAGTCGAGTTGGTGCCCGAAAAGTTTTCCAAATGCGAAAAACAACAGCTTCAGCTTCAGCTCCAACTTTACTAACTTTGATATCATGGAAAAATTCTAAATTGAGGAGACCAATGTTGGGAGCATAAATCAACTTAGGCATGCGCAATGCGTTTCTGTATCTGTAATTCTGCTACAGCATTTTATGTTTCTGTTTCAGATTCAATTCTCTGGCTGATGAGTTTTACCTGGGCAAAAGGTAGTTCAATTTCTTGCATTCGTAAATTGGCGGTTTGTATTATATGAACGATGATTTAAACACTATATATATTCTATAGTTGATATGTACACATCGTAATGTTAACCGCCAACCTGTATTAGTCACATTTGCAACTAATCCCGTAACAATTCAAGTCGTTTTATACTGTTATCTATATTCGTGTTTTTTCTTTTAATTTTCTTCCATGTTCCACGGCGAAGAAGGTGTGGACTTTTCTTTACTTTTATAAAAATCAAAATAAAAAACACTCGTCCAGAGTTTTGTTATTTTAAAATTCTGTACGACTCAAGTTTTGCCAATGATGTGTGGTCTATGGCCATTAACGTCTTTTAACGCATTGCGATATTCGTTGACCGTCTTAAATCACAGAAAAACAAATTTGCCATTTTTTTATTTTATTTTACGAGTAGGTACTAGTTTTGCGATAAGAATTTCATGATGAATAAATAAAGAGGTAAGAAACCTGCAAATTTACAATCTCATTCAATTAATGTGTGTAGTTAAGAATGTAAGAATTTTAATGAACCACCATTTAAATTTGGGTCACTGTAGAACGGGTCTTGAATTCAGGTTTTTGTTAATGCCTACACATTTCTAATTTCCAGATAAATTTTGGGAAAATCATAAAAGTGTTAAATTATAACAAAATATCTTTTCGGGAAAAATCTCCAAAATTGTAATAAACAAAAATGTATTTTGTAAAATTACGGGGTCGCCTCAAGAAATTGTGCTAGCTCAAAACGGATTTCGATTTCTCGTCGCCCAAAACCCCTACAGCCCAAGTTTCAGCGCAATCAGACAAAAAATCAGAAAAAAACATTTTTTGCCATAAAAAAATCATGGACTAACCACTGCAATTTTTTGCGATTTTTTTCAAAAAAAAGATTTCGCTGACACTTGGTGTAAAGGGTAATGGGGGGCCGCTGATCACAAATCCGTTGTCCGTTTTTCGATAGCTCTCACGGTTTGGCCAGGGCGCCTAGGGTCGCCTCAAGAAATTGTGCTATTCCTTGTTTGGAAGCTAGCAACCTTCATCAGACAGGGCTTTGGAAGTACCACCCAAAAAAAAGGATTCCACATCCGATATTTTTTTCAGGAGAGCTAGATGCTTGTGTATTCGTGTTAGGTAGTTGTCTCACTTAAGATTCAGTAAAGTGGGTCAATTACCCAAATCTGAAACACTTAAGGGCTATCCATAAAACACATCTCACATTAAGGGGGAAGGGGTATCGGTGGTACTATAACGACAAAACTAAACTTCGGCCCAAAAATCGTAAAAAAATGGGCATACAAAAAGCCGGAATTTTGGGGTCAAATCCTCGTGAGTGTTTTTTAAGCTTTTGAAAAAACTATAAATCGCTCCGCTGATTTTCCTTAACACGTTGACTGCCACCATGGAAGCGAAAAAATTGGGTTTCAGAGGTCAGTAGGCTTTTTTATGAATTATGAATGAAATGATATTATTTTTTATTAAAATTGCCAGATATACCGCTATATAATGCTTGTGGTTCCACATTTTACTCACAAAATTCATAGGCCAAACATCAAAAAAGGTTTCCTAGGACGTCTATTATTTTTCCATAAGTTTTATACAGTTCTGTGCATCTAATGCTTTACCAAGCTGACACCACATATCTCTCACACGGTCTGAGGAGCCCAATTTAATATGAGGCCACGACCGTCTCACGTGGCAGCCAACGTGTTAAAAACAGTAAAACTTTGTGCATAATTTTCTAAATCTTCCTTTTTGTTTCATAACAACTTTCTCTTCTGCTATCGCACCTGCAGCGTTACATGAACTTCAAAGCATGAATTTGATCTTAATATTTGTAAGGTGGTGCCACCCTACAACACCAGAAGACATGAAAACAGTTTAGACTTTGCCCGTTTACAAGGTTTTTTTGACTGACTGATACATTTCTTTTCTATAAAATCTGACATTCTATAAAACCTGATGGTAAACATTTTTATGTCTTCGGAACAAGTTTCCAAAGATTCAAACCAAAAATCCTGCTTTTTTCATCACAGGACTTCCAACGAATTTCCTTGCGAAACCTTATCGAATTTTGCACCTTCCTGTGACTAAAAGCAGAACTTCATTTCGCTTCCAATTTCGCTCCCACAACCAACATATCTCACGTTACATAAGTTCCTTCAAATACTCCGCACGTCACCTTCTTTTCCAACCCCATATGGATGTATAATGGGAGCACAAAGGGGATGATTAACTGTCATCACCCACTTTTTTGCGCTCGTTCTATTTACTTCCGCAAACATTCAGTTAACACGGTCGCATTTGGTATTCATTATGTGAGTGTTGTGGCGAATGCAGAAAACATGGGGGGCATGGGATAAGGACTCTAAGGGATGACATCACATGACGCATGCGTTGTTCTACCATGGAGTTGTGTGTTGGTATTTAAGACCAAGAAATTGTAATGCACACCACGAACGATTGATGGTAACCGAGTTTTCGCTGCTCGCCGTCTTAAAGGGTTGTAAATCAGAAAGTGCTACTGAGGGAGCGACGACGAGAATATTTACTACTTGCAGTAAAAGGGGGTTCCGAGGGACTAATTCCGGTTGGAAGTGAATTTGAGCAGATGGGCGTTTAGAGCTTTTATTACTGTAATTTTGACTATTTGTCGGCGCTGTAAGTGTGTCGCCAGTATGCTGTCGACTTTTCCGATTTCCCTTCGGTTGTTTCTTTTGGGGGTGATACTTTTTTGGGGGTTGGGGTCGTTATTTACATGCACCGGACACGTGCATACAGCATGCGCTGAAATTATTTGATTCTTTGGTTTTATTATTCCTTTGGCATATCAGAGGGGTTTATAAAAGGAAGTTTATTCTAGAATCCTTTACATTTTCAAAAATGTCAAAAAAATATATTAATTTTTTTAAATTAAAAACTAGGATATCTTTTTTAAATGAAAATTATGAAGATTTTTTTTTTAATTTCGAATCTTTCTAAGCGCAAGATACTGATTTCGCTGTGCAATCGAAATTTAATGCTTTTGTCCAGAATTTGTTCATATCAAAATGCTTAAACCGAAAATTTAATCTTTTTTACCATCATGTAATTCTTGCCCAATCGTTGAAGAAATTTTAATTCAGTTTGTAAAATATTCCTTCATTTTTGGGCAAAACAGAAAAAGGAGAATCGACATGGATTTCAGCCAATGGAATTTTCTGTGAAAATTCGGTTTTTTCGGTCTTTTTAGTTACAAAACTATCCTTTTTTTAAATTATTTGACAGATTCCTTAAGTTTTAAAAAATCTAAAAAGCCTTGAATATTTTTTGTAAATTTAAAAATTGAAGACTTCCTGATCAAGAAAGAATCAATCCTGGAAAATGAAAACTTCTCACTGTAAACCACCAGCGCACATCCTTTTCGTGCCACCCGAATGAAAATGTAAAGCGAAACCCAAAGGAAAATTCGACTTGTATATCCTTAACAGCCACGCATATCACACTCCCTGACAACTTGTGTGTGTAAATTTTCCCAATACAAATTCACTTATACACGAAACAAGAAAAATATAGCTTTTATATGGCAATAAAGCGATAAGAAAAAAAATCTCCGCCATTCGTGTGTTTCAATATTTTTGTTTTCCGCATATGAAGAATTTTTCTCAAATTTTTAATCAAAAAAATTCATTTATTCAGCATAAAATATTTTCATTATGATTTTTGAATTAATTTTTGTTCATCGTACGCCGGAAAATCATGAAAATTTTGCTAAGAAATGAACGTTTCACGGAATGTGAAGAAAGTGTAGAAAAAGTGCGATTCATGAAAAACCGAATGGAAGCGACGAATTTTTCAGCAAAAAAAAAGTTTTCGGAAAAGTGTTTTTTAGAAGGAAATCGGGAAAATTTTGTATACCATAATTTAAAGTGAAATAAGAAGCGCTTTTAAGGTTATTTAAAAAATGTTGTTTCTATGGAAATTTCAATAATATTCTGAATATAAGAAACGAATTTACCACAAAATCTATACAAGAATGAATAAAAATTGGAGAAACTTTTATAAATTACAACTTTTTAGAGTAAATTTTATTATAAAAAAAAATTACAGTAAATAAATAAATACACGTAAAAATAGAGATTTCATCTATAATCTTTCTATAGCAGAAAATGAAGAAATATTTAAGAGATTTTCAAGTAACGCGTAGCAAATTCACTTCTAAATTATATTAAACACCAAAAATACAAGAAATATAAAACAAAATACATAAAAAATTTAAATAAATAATAATCGTATAACCAACATAGCAATAACTATAATCACAATACTCTTTACATAATAAATAAAAGTTTAAAAAAAAAAACAGAACGTACATAAAAAGTTAATATTCTTTAATAAAATATCGACGAGGAGAAAAAATTCATATTAACCAAACGTAAAACAAAATACAACCGCAAGAAAAATTACCACGAAATTCAATTTCTTTTTCAAGTTACAGAAAATTAGAAAAAAGAAACAAAAATCAATAAATAGAATTAAAAAAAAAATATTAACAAAAATAATTCGACTGATTTTTTGCTATAACCAAGATATGAAAAAAAATTCAATGATAAAAAGGCTGATTTTTCTTATTTCGATGTCGTGTCTGTGTGTTTTTTTATAATAATAAAAAAAAAATGAAATACAAAAAGCACCTCCCCGAAACCCCTTCATAAGCTTAGAAGATTTTTCAAATTGAAAACTTAAATGATTCGGTAAATTAAAACTAATTATGTGTTTTCATCTAAAAAAGTAGTGAAAACTAAGAATATAGAGGAAAACTTGATATAAAACACATTCAGTGGTGGAATTTTCAACGGGATTTTCATCGAAAAGTGTGTGTCTTTTATAAACAAAAATTGTGGAAAATACAAGAAAAAATAAAACTCAATAGAAGTAACGAAAAATAGCTGAAAAAATAAAAATTAAGGAAAATTCTTCAAACAAAAAAACCATTTGTGCAGAAGAAAACCATGCAAAGGTTTGTGTATTGAATGTAAACGGTTTGAATCTCGGGTGGATAGTTTCATTTGAATATGAAAATAGTTTTTCCGACTCCAACAGCTACAACTGCATGATTTATAGGAAAATCGCAGACTTTTCCAATATCCAGAACTTTGCTTCGAGGAAAACTCGAATTGTGGGGTGAAATCCGGTTCTAGGGTAACTTGCGTCTAGTGTGTGACAAATAAATCAAATTTTTATTACAATTTCCCTGGAAAAAAAACGGAAAATTAGAGGAGGAAAATTTCATTACACGCGACTGGCTGTGTTGTTATTGATTTAAAAAAAAGAAGTGGATCTGTTTTTATTACAACCATAAAAAAACCCTCCACCATGCATTTGTACGGTGAGAGTTCTAGTGCGGAAATTCGTTAGGGGGTTTGGAAAATGCAAATAATTAACTCGTCGTGGAAAGCTGGAAAATTCTCTAACGATTTTGACGTTACTGTCAACACAATTACTGTGTATTTGGAATAAGGCAAAATGTCAAAATAATGGTGTGTGCCATATAGGAATTTATGTGATATGATAGATATTGCAATGGTGGTGGTATTTTGTTTACATTCTGGTGAAAAATCAATGAAAAACATTTCCCGTGAAAACATTCGAAACGAAAACAGCGATGGGAAATGAAAACATTGAACATTACGATGATATTTTGCTGTACGTTAAGTGAGTTTCTGTGTAATCCGAAACGAGATTCTATTTGAAAAGAAACAAAAATCCGGTAAAAGTGGCGACTAATAACGGATCATCAGCGACGACGACAACGTTCCCATCTCCACCGAATTCATCATCAACATCTTCTGAGGAGTCTCACGGGGTTGGAGGTCCTCTGATAGGAGCTGGTGGCGGTAGGCGATCCTCGTCCCTCCTGCTGCCTACCCATTCCAGTACCGGAACGCAAATTCCGAGATTCTCGAGGAGTTTCGGCGGGAGGACTCATCAGCGGAGGATTCTGGAGGACCTCCAGTTGGGTGGAAGGCCTCAGCGCAGAAGGATTTCCCCGGACATTGTGGTGCAAGTGAAGAGTGAAGTAGAACTACAGGACGAAGTGGACGAACCAGCCGACGACGAGGACGAGGGAGTTGTCGACGAACAGGATCAATTCGCTCACGAAACAGAACTCGAGGACCACGACGAGGAGCCATGCGACTATCATAGCAACAGCAAAGCATCATCATCTCTTTTGACGAAAACAAATCAATCATTGGTGGTAGTGGTCGCCTCGTCGGAGTCATCATCCGTGGCAACTTCCGGTTCCACATCAGCAGTAGCAGTACTCGGAACAGGAAGAGCGTCTACCCCCCTATCCAGTGACTGTCAACGTTTCGGACGTGGTGGTGCAAGTAGCGTGAGTGTCGGTGTCAGCGTTGATTCTTCTCGTGGTGATGAATTTCACGGTAACCCACAGCAAACGCAACAGCAGCACAAACTGTCCGCTAATAGTGTCACATTAGCGCCAATTTCGGTGGCCATACCGCTGCCATCTATCGTGAAAATCGAGAGTAAACAAGAAAATCTGTCGATACTAAATCATCCATTAAACCATCGGAATTTGAGTAATCCATCGCCCAATCGTGTCGCTGGCTATTGTGAACAGCAAACAAAACACCAAAATTCTAGTGCCACAACAACAACAACTGGTGCAGGATTGAGTAGTGGGGGTGGTAGCACAGCCACTGCCATCCATAGTCAACAACAATCAGTAGCAGCACGAGAAAGTACTTCGAGTACTAGTGGAGTCATGACAGGTGCTTATACCCTATGCTATAAATTTTTGTTTGTTTTAAAAACACATTTTTCCTATATTAAATGTAGGCTGAAGAGTATCTTTTATAAGATATGCTGCTATTTCTACAATTTAATTCTATTTGTCTAAATTCTAATAGATCTGTGTATGATATATACGGTATCCCCCCCCTTTTACGCCCTAATTTTACAAAATTTTGAAATATAAAATTGCCCGAAATCAAATTCAATTCATTTATTTATTCAAATGTAAGGCTAGTTGTCGTTTTTATACAAGATAAATTCTTGTATAAAAACTATCGTTTGAAAAATTTCAAGCCAAATTTATTTGGAACAATGCTGGACCAGATGAGCGGTAGAGGGGGTGGGTGGCTGAAACGAAACCAAAAATCTTATATAAAATCGTGACTTGGACAAAAACCAACAAAGCAATTAATAAATGTGCGCCACAGGCCAAATTTTTAATATAGAATGCGCCGCAGTGATTTAAATCAATAGTTACACAGTTCCAAGCGAAAATTAACCCAATTTTTGACGATCTTCACATTCTACAAATAAATGCAACTGAAATTGTGGAAACACCAATTAAGAAAACTGCACCGCAGACAAAAACTTTTAAGATACGTGCACCTGAGGTGAAAATCGGTTGAAAAAATGTGCCGCAGGAGAAGAAGAAAAATTACAGCAACTCTGAGCCTAAGTAGATTATGTTTTGCATTTTAAGTGAGCGTTTTTTCTAGTGTTTCACAAATTATAACACTAAGTTTAAAAATCCGGGACAAAATACCGGTAGTGGAGGGAAAAACTGTTATGGAGTGACAATTTTTTCGCAATTTCTAATAACTATTGTGTATGAAAAATTTACTTTTTAAAAATTTACTGAGCAAAAATTTTGCAATATGGAAAGAAAACCTTTCATATTTTGAGTATAATTGCAACTTCAAGAACTTACCCAATAATTATAATTTGAAATTTGCGGCAAAATGAATTAGCAGATTTCATAATTAATAAAAGTCACAAAAAAAATTTAATTATTTCGTGGCAACAAAGTGCTCACAGGTAAGCACCTCCCCAAAGTGTTAAAATTTCTTGTCTTCTTTTATAATTGAAATTTCAAAAAATTGCCCATCGATTAAGTTTTCTTCATTGGCTGTCAAAATTTCCAGTAATTTAAGAAAAAATGACCCCAAATTTTATCTCGCAGACAGCAAAAATAAAAATTAGAAGGGCCTCTAATTGAAAATATCTGCAATAGTTCAACGATCCGCGCGTCAAAAAATGCTTTCAGTGGGTGGGACACAGATTACAAAAGTCTAAAAAAAATACTTGCGCCCTCAAAAATATTAAAAACGCCGCGGTACACATGCAAAAAAACATGTCTTATCTTTTTTTGCTAATTCATATCAAACTTATTAACTCTTACCAAACTTAAGTACGCTGAGAAAACAAAAAAAAATCTTCTTGGCTAAAATCAACTCAATTAAGTGTAATCTGACTGAGGAAATTCTCTTGCTGTTTATGTACATTTGCTACAATGTTACGGACAACAAACATATGTACATATGCACGATTAACGTATATTCGATTTTCGCATAACTTCACCCTGGCCAGCATCCTCAGCAAAATAACCAGCATAAGCAGCAATCAGAAAAAAAATTAATAATAGAGAAAAAGAAATAATAAAGAAAATAAAAAATACTAAAAACAAGCGATCATCGCCACGCCATTATCATCATAATACATTTCGGTATAACGGGAATCGGCAATGCTGTAAAAACGTCACAAATTTACCGCTTTATGTGAGGTAACATAACAAAATATATCCGCACACACCGTCGCTGCCGACAATTAGAACTCCAAATCCACAAAGCAAGCGACAGTGCTGTCGTTCCATGCGATATTCTCCATTACAAACACCATCGTCGAAGGTCCATAAAATACTCGTTAAAAGCATTTTGAAAAAATACTGATCAAAACCAGGTAGGCACACATCAATCGTCTAACGGTAATACCACTCCTGTCATCCCATTCTCGACTCACCAGCGCTTTTGTGACGCGATCGTGGCGATTTTTATTGCAGGTTAACGAACAACCATAAAGAAGATCGCGTTATCCAGGGCCGAATTCACGTGCGCCAGCGACGATCACCATGGAAGGAGGATCATCAACCTTGAGTGCCAAACTTTCACGGTGGACTTTCTCTGCTGTCGCTGACTGTTTATTTACCGTTGGATCTTGTGGACCGCCAACTTTTCAAATCTCTCTATTCAAACTCCATGCGAGAAACCCTAAGCCAGTGAAGATCAGTAAAGTTCGTTGGGGAATCGTTCGAATCGTCATTGTCTTTCCAACGGTTACAGTGTGGCGGCCATATTGGCGGGAAAAAATAAGCTGTAAAAATGGAGAAACCTGTTGAATTCTCTCTTTTGATCATGCGATCGTGTAATGAAGACCAATACTCACGGAAATCTGGAGAAAGAGCACTGGACAACCAACGATCTGTAAGTCCGATATCACGTTTACGGCCTTTTCCCGCGCAACAATCACTGTGAAGCACCTCACATTCACTTTACTTCAACTTACCTGATCTTTCTGTTGCCCAGATCATGGCGATCGTTTTCTCCCACCAAAAAAACTATTCCCCTCACTGGACACTTGGATCTTCGGCTGCTGCTCTGCGAATGTTCTTCACGAATAGATAAAAGAACACCTAACTGCTGCTCGCTGCGGATGTCTGATCATGTTTTTACCGTACGACGAACCTAGCGGTAATTACGTCAACTACAAACAGTACAGTTAGATGAGAAATATTCAAGCATGGCTGAAACTTGATCGCCACTTATGTTTCATGTTGTTTTTTGTTTAATTCTTTTCTTCGCGTTTTTGTAGTTTTTTTTTGTTTTATTCTCGGGAGCGATGGCCATTCCTGTTGCTGATGTTACTCTTCTGTGCCATTTTCCCTCTGCATATTGTGCCAATGGCAAGCATTGTTTATTTTTACAGTTTTTTTCTTCATTCTTTGGCTCTCCATATTCGCTTTGCGCGCATTGTTTTTGAATTTTTTTTTCTAATGTCTATGCTGTAAGAAGAGCCTAATTGCACCACACCTGAGAAAGTCCGGTATTGCCGTACAAAACAAGATTTCAGGGATTAGGTCAAATGTAATTTTGTTAGGCTAATCAGGCGCCATTCAGCTTTTAGTTGTGGGTAATGTTGGTATGAATATAATGTTTAAAAATAAATATCTTTATTTTGTAGGAGTTATGGTACCGTTAATTACTTCACACGGGAATTTGTTAGAATTTGATGTTTGATCAGAAGAAAATCCAATACAAGAATTTTTGAATTTTTGAATCATGGTTGCCTTTTTAATGGACTCGCAGTAAAATCTGGTTTATAGTTTGGAGTTTTAGGTTTAAAATATTATGAATCTGGGGAGGATTTTCAAACAGGATTTTTATCCAATTTTTAGCCAGAGTTTTCAACAAATTTTTCACCACAGTTTTTAGCCAATTTACGCAGTGAAATGAGAAAACAAATGGTGAAATTCGCTACAAAAAGAGAATTTTTTAAGAAAAGACAAATTCCTCTTGAAATTAAGAACCTACGCATAATTCGTTTAAAACTTTTAAAAGTTCTGTAAAACTTCTTAAACAATCTCCAAGAAAAAAAAGGCAAACAAAACAAAAATACGATTTGCACATAAGTTTTTATGTTAGTAATTTTTCAAGGTAGCTGTTGGCAATCCAAATGGAAAATTGGTTTTAAATTGATATCACGAATATAATATGAAACAAATAATACAACAAAAATAAATTAAATAAATTCAAACTAAGAAAATTGTCTTGGACCTCTTGCTCTTGCATAAGGAAAAAAAAACACTTTTGCTGGTAGTAAGACTATAGGCTGACGGGTTGGCATTCACTGCACTTCACGGCATGCATGCGTTTTACGCGCCAAAAAGTTATTTCAAATTTAGGTCAATCGCGACTTGCGTTTTGAATACAAAGTTGTTTCTTAGAACCCAAGCAAACAGCAAAAGACGAAGACTTTGAGTCTATGAAAGAATTAAAAACTGCCACATTGTGCAATCAGATTTTTTGCCTTTGCGTATGTTGAAAAAAATCATCCCTTCAACCCTCCCGGATAGAACACGGGACCCACTGTTTCTTCTGAAATAAACAACTTCTTCAAGTGCTCTTGGCAAAGTAGTTTTCTTCGAATCACTGCAAACTTTGTTGCCATTCCCTTCAAGTGCAAAGAACGTGTAAAATTAATGGGAAATTGGAAAATAGAAGGGAAATTTGTGCATAGGACTAGGTCGGTTTCGGTGCTCGCGGTGGGACAAAAATTAATGGCTTACCTGTAGCCAAAAACCGGCGTTCAATTCAAAGCCAAAGAATTCTGGGAAAGTCTCACATATGTGCCACGTATGTGCCAGCCATGTGGGTGCGACTTTAAATTGAATCTATTATGAGTCGCAAACAGTAAAACAACATAAAAGCCGCACAGAAAATTGAGTGCCACTGCCAATTCGGATACATTCTCGAATTGATTTTCCACCCAAGATTTTTTGATTTAGAGCAAATGCAATCGAATTTGAAAGTAACTAATGTCGTCTATTACTGATTTCAAATTGCCATCGTCACATTCATTCAATGTCGAAATTTATCACATTTTCGTTGAAAGTTTGGTATTTCGTTTAATTTTTATTATTTAGTAGTTATTAAGTATAATAAATTACAAAACATAATTTGTTTTTTAAAATTTGGTGGGGAAAACCAAAATTTGGTAGGCAGATTTAAAATTTGGTAGGGAAAACATGATTGGATAATATCTTCTATATTTTTTGCAATATCCTGGGCACCAATCATGTAGTCCGACGCGTCTCTGTCTTTCGACTTCGACGCAGCTTTTGACTCTTGACATCGCGATATCAGCAGCTTCAAATTTCCTAGAATGACAGTCAGAATCACGTTTCAATTTATAGTGATGATTCCGCGAAATTTCAAGCTGCAGATATGGCGAAGTCAATAGTTAAAAGCTGCGTCGAAGTCGAAAGACAGAGACGCGTCGGACTACATGATTGGTGCACTGATTTTATTGAGAAATTTATAAAGTCGAAAAAAGCTACATAACCTATCAAAAACTCCAACAAAAACAGTCAATCCCTTTTAAAAGCTTTTTTTTAGCCTGCTTTTATGTCTGCTTGTGGGTTTGTTTGTCTGCCAGGGTCAAATCTTGTAATCTAATTTGATCTAATTCAACTCACCCGATTTTCCACACATACGTAACTACGGTGACAATGCAATAGGGCTGTATGATTGTACGAGAAAAAAAAAAAACAAAATGGTGGCCGGCAGACGCTATTTTGTCTAAATCGATCAAATGAATGGTCTTAAATGAAAGATTATCATAAAGCCGTATTTCGATCTCGAGGAAAAACAAAATGGCTGACACATTACACATTTTTTCGTGATCAGAAAATCTAGGTAACCATTGTAAGGTCCCACAAGTGATAAAGGGTGGCGAAAGTCCAACGTTATTTTATATTTTAAGTCTTGCGAAACAAATACAAAATTTCTAAAAAGTATGAAATTTGTTATTAAAAAAAACTTTTACATAAAAAGGAAGAAAGAAAAAGAATCTTTTTGGGCGCTGTGTGTTAGAAACGAAGACAAGATAAAAGCATAAAAAATAAAATAAATATTTATCTCACCTTTATTTCTGGTACACACCGCCCAAAAAATTATTGTTTTCTTTTTAGCACTTTTTTTTAATAAAATCTTTTGCATTTTTTTTAAAAAGTTTTTCCCCATTAAATTTATTTTCAATCGACATAAAGAATCATTTCACATACAATAACAAAAAAAGCACGACAAAATTGGCCAATTTTCAATTTTGCACTCCCTTTTGGTGTCGATGTTTCGATATCAAAAAATATTGCCACCTCAAAAGGTTAATGTGACGATTTAAACTGTTGACGGTCAAACTAAACAGCATAAATTTAGTTATTTATGAACATAAATAGTCGAGTTGAATAAAGTTGAAAATGGCGATCAGTTGTCAATAATTGTCACTGTTAATGTGGTTTTTTTTGGAAAAAGAAATCCATTTGTCAAGAAAAAAGAAACAAAAAATGGAAACACCACTTGATGGTCAACAATTAGTTGATTTCTTGATATTTCACATGTAGTCGATCGGATTTCTTAATAAAATTGTAAAATTTATTGGACAATTCATTGGATTTTCTTGCCAAAAAATCTTCATTCACATGCAGAGATATTACATCACACCGCAAAGCCGCAGACACTAGCGATAAACGTTGAAATGCTTAGAAATTTGAGTTTCATCGGCTGGTGTTTTTGCGCGACGACGTCATCTTCGAGCCTACATAATGGGAAAAGGTTGATTTATGAGGGAGATTTGTTGCGCTATCGAAAATATTCGCCGTTGGCTGTAAAGATTGAAAGCTCTTGGCTACCATTTGGCCCATCATCAAGATAATAAATAAGAAGTAAGCAGCATAGAGTGTTGCACCTTAATCGCCACATATCCTGAATGGCCGCAGGAACACCAGCTGTGCTTAGGGTGAGATCACTGAAAATACGCAATGATGATAGAAAAGTATTTCTTCGAGTGTCTTTCTTTTCGTGGGGTACTACTTAATCATTTGCATCATAAATATCTCCAGAAATCTGATAAAAAAGTATCTTTCAGATCGTATTTTATTCAAAATTTGACAACGATCAGAGTTTTTGGTCAGTGGGAGAGAAATTGCGAATTGATCGGACTTCGATCTTTCTTGGGCAATCCCAGAATTTCATACATTTGAATGATAAATGATGATCTGACAGTCGTTGTATTTTTTTTTTCTTTGGATATCAAATTGTAAAAATCAAAGAGTCAGGCAAGTTGTATGACAACTTTTACTTTTTTTCTCTTCACATCCTATAAAAAATGTAAACGTTGGGTAATTAAATAATTTATGGAGCATTTCAATATGTCAAAGCAAATGGATTTTTAATACGATTTGAAAGATTTCATATGATTTAAATTTAAAATACAAACGGGTGCAATTAACTCTATTGGATGTTTTTTTAGTTAATGGAGTATAATATTCTGAAGACTTTTTTCAGGGCGTTTTTTTGTCTTAAACTTGTATGATTGTAGAAATAAAAACAGATTCGTCCAAATTAGTACAAATTTTTTACATACCAATAATTAAATTTTCCATGAAAACGTAAATATTATTTCTAAAAGCTCAATTTTTTCACAAAAATTTTTTTTTTAAACAACAAAAAAAATTTAGATGTTTAGACATAAATTTTTTTAAAGAAAGGATGTTTTAAAAAAAATCTCAAAGTCATTGAATTCCGCTTTTCCTACGACGTCATTAAATTCTTACGCGGAAATAAATCTGCCTAATAATTGAATGCCAATTTTGCGACATACTGGCTGCCTCCTTTTTATGTAATTATGCAGAAAAAAAAACAAATTCATTTGATGGATCACCACTTGACCTTATCTTCATTCCACACCCCTTCCTGCCTGAAGTAAATCAAAGAGTTGCACATTCCGTCAGTACGTATACTTGAAATTTAACAGAAAAACTCTCTCGTTTGTTTTATTCTAGTTGAATTTTACATATGCTCTGCAGTTAGGAGGCATAGACGCCTACATAATATGTTGATATGTTAAGAATTTCACATTATGTGATCTATTGCTGTTACTGCGCATAAATAGTTTTCAGCCAACTTCTATCAAAGTCTTTTTTTTTATTTACGTCTCTTAGCATATCTTACATATGTTAAGCATAACCAATTCATGCCTCTTCAACATAAACTTATGGCCACCATCGGATATTGCTACTAACAAGATGACACAGAGGAAAATTGCAAAATTGGGGTTTCTTCTAAAGTTAAAAGATGTTTGAGTACTTTGGCAAAAGTTGAATTAATTTAAATCTATAGTGAAAATACAGTCTCTAAAAAAATTAAATTTTTCTGCACCTAAAAATATTTCAATTTCCGTGATTTGTCTAGCAACAATCAACAAAATTTTACATCTTATGACAGTTTTTATACTGCAAGCAATTAGACACTCCTTTAACTCTCATCAACTTTTAAAAAAAAAAATGTGGAAAACTACAGAAATTTTGTAATCCACTGTCTCGAATTTTTTAAAACGCAGTTCCTAGTCTGAACATATTCAGGATTTTTTTTCAGGAAGTTTTTCTGATTACATAACATCAACAATCGCGAACATTGTTGAAAATTGCCTTTAATAAATATAAAAACTCATCGCAGTATTTGTGCATCTGAGCATGGATGATTTCTTCATAGCAATTCATTATTGGAATATGCGCGGTTGGAAAATTCTCATCCATTTCGACTGGAAAATTCCCTAGTATTGATGCACATTTTCCATTTTCCAATTGCGTTTTATCTACAGATTTCCATTCCCTTCATAGATGAGAATTTTAGCGCCAAATTGCATCAAACAAAATTAAACACTCGACATTTGATGCAGTTTGCTTCTCTTGCAAAGATCTTTCCTATTTTCTAAACATAAAAAGTCTCCCATTCCGACTATAGAAAACTATTTCGGAAAATCTAAGTGGAAAATTGTGGGTGTCTTCTAGAAACACGACAACAACAACCATCATCTACACGTTTGCTATTTTTGTAGGTGTGGAAGTGGGATTGCATCGAGAGATTCTTCCAACTGCAACTTTGAGTGCACTTCAAGTTGCATTTCATAGATTCACTACAAGTTTAAAATTTCAACCCCTCTATCCTCCAATTATGTGGAATATTTTGGATGCTGAGTTCTTTTAAGTTGCGATGCAATCGTTGCCAGGTCAGTTGGTATTCAAGAACTTCCAATGAAGATGAATCTGAAGCATCTATTTCCATTTTTTATACACCCAATGCACATACTAGTAGAGTTAAACTTTTTACAGTGAAAATGGCAAAAACATTTACACTGGAATTGCCTCTCAACATCAACAATTTTTAAGTGATTTTGAGAATTTATATGAAATTTTCTGAGATTTTATTATGTTTGTTTCTAGTTGGCGATAAAATAATTGAATCAAATTTACTGGCTTTTACTTCAGTTTGCGGTAGGAATTCCTAAAAGATCCTTGAGATTTTTTAAACTTGTTTTGATTGTTTTTCAGTTAATATTGAAATTTATTTCATTTCTGTGACATTCTTTGGTTAAAAATATCCAAATTTATTCTCAAAAATGTAAACCGCAAAAACTGTCTCAAACACGTAAACTGCCAGAAACCCTAAGTCGATGTCAGTCGCTGAGAAAGTGATGACCGAATGAAGTTCTTTAATCGCAGCGATCGTATTTATACCTTGCAGCGCCAAGGTATAGTTCCAGCGCCACCTGCAGTCGAAATGAGAAGGCGACTTTAAAGCGTGGTCAAGTTTCTTCTCGATTAAGGACAAACTAAAGTTGCTTCTTAGCTAAGGAGGTTATAAGATGCTGCAGTTATCCTTTAGGATTTTTAAATAAAGATATTTTTTGTTCGTTACGCCAGAAATAAATCATCTGTAATATACATTTTCTTCTCCAATTTTCAAATACAAAATTCCAAAATAAAAATTGAATCAAGAAACATATTTGCCACTACAGAAAGAATGCTTCGCAAAATATTCTCTGGGAAAAAATATACAGTAATGATTAAAGATAACTGTTTGCGAAAATTAGCATCACCAAATAGCAAATTTGATTTTAAATGAACTGCGAAAAACTAATTTATTGTGCAAATAGACTCCATTTAACCAGCAAAAAAAACCAACAAACCCAAAACCGAAAAAGGTGTAATTTTGCATCTTCTATCCAATAATTCATTCGCAAATATCTCAAATTTGCGAATACACCGAAAATTAAACACTATGCGCATACAAATTTGAACCCACAAATTATGATATGAAAATATCATATAATCATGCAAACGAAGATGAGATTTTCGTCTTCTTCAATGTCATTAACGACCGCCATTATGATTAACCAGAAGAAGGTGCTGCCAGGTAATTTATGTGTTCAAATTATAAAAGAAAGAAAGAAATATTTTGCACGCCCGAAAATTGAAAGAATCATTGACTTCCTGTAATCTTGATTGAATTAAATGATAGCATCGTACATGGATTGTCGACTATTGAATCCTTTAACGAGATTTCAGCTGAAATTCGATGTGAAGTCAATGATCTTTGAAAATACGGTTATAGTTTTATTTATGTTTCAATTTTAAGAATCTGTTTTAAGTGACAAATTCAATTGAATGAGTTCCAGAAGAGAAATTGGTTTTGCAGATTCTTCCAGTTCACGATTTTTTTACATTTAAATCTTCAATCTGTTAGACACGAATGTAACTTAATGGGTCGGGGTTCGATACTAGCGTAGAAATTAGAAATTTTAGTAAAGATGATTTCGCTCGATTTTCATGGTCTCGCACAAAAATTAACCAAAGAAACCAATTCTAATAAGATCTAAATTACAAATGTGAAGAAAATCTAAATAAGAGAGTTTTTTTAGAGTAATTTAGAAAAAAAATGTCCATCACAGATTCCACCTCTTATAGGCTGAAATCAGCCCGCGCATATTTATTGAAATCAAAATGAATATTCAACAAGAAAAATTGACTTGTATCACAAGATTTCAAATTTATTTGATCAGCAGCCCAACTTTTAAAAATAAACTTGACCGATAGCGCTTCCAGATTAAAAATAATCGCGAGTTCAATGCATTAAAATTAACCCAGTAGTGGTACCGAATCGATTCCGGCGGCCCAAGTAATCAACATTTTGGTAGTCGGCAGAGATGATCGATGTTGATATGGAGGCCGTTGACATTTTTCGTACCAAAACATTTGTGACTTCCCCAGCCCCAGCCCCAACCCCACCTACCGTCTGCCCATTAATGTTGAAAATATTCTTGCACATGATGTGAATTATAGACTAATGCCGAAGATTAAGAAGTCACAATATGTTCAATTGGAAAGAAAAGCAACAAAACTCGATTCTGCAGAGTCGAAATGAACATAAAGATTGGAAAGAAGTCAAAATAAGGGAGTGGTGCCTACGTATCTCTCGCCCCTGTCCATAATTCAGGTTCACTCTCCGAACATAGCGAATTCGTATTCTACCAACGAGCAAATTTGCTAAAATAGCAAAAGAAAAAAGTTCTTTATAGGTTTAACCTCGATTTTATATGCTATTCCCTTCGATTTCGATTCGCGTCTATTAATCATTGTCCTGATTCCAATCATTTAATGTTCGCGGGCCCATAAAGTCCCTAAACACAACACTCCCCGATTTTACACCAAAAAGCCCAAAACAGCACTCAGTCAAGTTCTCCTGTCCCCTCACACCACCTTTAAAGTACTAAAAAAAATTCATTGCCCACTTTTTACTATGCGTTCTGGGCCCATATGTAAGCTTTGGTCTAGAACGGCACCCGTAAAATTCGATTTAATGTTTTTAATTTGGGATTTAGCAAATCCAGTTCAGACCTTTCGCCCGTCAAACGCAACGCGAGTCATTGAACGCATAAAACGCGCGTAAACAGTCGCGTAATTAGTCACCCACGACACCACATACCGTCGAAGGCAGCATTAAGTGGTGTTTCGGTCGCAGCGAGTAACAAATAGAAATTGGGCCTGATTTTTAGTGGCGTTCAAAGTTAGGCACCTAAAATGCCACAACAGGAGAGTAGGGAGGGTGCGGAGAATGTGGAAATTGGGCGAGCGGCAAGTGATCGAGCGTCAATGTGGGTATTTTACGCGACAATTACGCTTATCAACACCTCTGCGCCACTGATTTTTTAATTTGTTTGCATTTAGGTGATACTATATTTACATTTTTTTCTGATACGAGGTAATAATAAAGATGTTTTTTTTTGAATTTTTAAACTCGTTAATTACAGAAAAATTTTGTATGAATTTCGCGAGCGACTAATCTGCCAATTAATCAATAAAGCAAAAGAAATAAAGATTTTTAAAACATACAAAAGTTCTTGCGGGGAATGGTAGGAACCACAATTTAAAACTAATCACACTTTAAGCAAACATTTTATCAGGAAAAGTCATCCAATTTTTATTGGATTAAAATTTCCATTGTACGCTGCTTACATGCTGACACATAGATTTTTATTATCAATTGTTGAAGTGTAAAAGGGAAAGGGGAAATTATTATAGATTTCTATAAACAACAATAGTACGCATTTTCACTGATAATCACGAGTATTATTCGACTATTAGTGATAGTCATGTCTTTTTTCTGCGTATGACAATTAAATCGAAAAACTGGGTCAGATTTGAAGGGTTGTTCGCACTTTACAAATAAATAGTTTCTAGAAATTATATACGATTTTTTACAGACTCTTGTTATCTGACTATTAAAAAAATGTAAATAATCGGTAACGCCAAAACAAACTTTAAAATTCTTTAGACGCGACTCTTGAGATGTAGTGTGAATCTGGAAAAATACTGGGAAATACTTGTTTCAATTCTACTGCCTAGGAATGTCTTTTAATTATAAACCACATTTTTATGTTAGTAAAAAAAGTGCATTTTTGATTGAAAAAAAATTGATAAAAAATCGTCGCATCAAAAATTAAATACTTTCCCACCGTCAAGTAATTTTTTTTTTCATATACAAAAAACTTTTCAATTCACATTGAAAATCGCCTTAACAGGAACGCGAAACAGTTCAAGTGCATCAAGGTAGTAAAAATTGATTGAACAAAAGGTAAATCCTCCAGGTTTAAGGTATCATCATAGACGCATAGAAGACGACCCCATCCGTCGTACGCAACAACGCCGAATAGCGCGTTTAATGCTCCTCACCGTTTTTTTTTGTATCTAAGCATCATATTTAAGGGATGATTATTCCGATACGAGAAAAAAACACCTTTTGTAAAAAGGGAAGAAAAAACAAGGAAAAGAATTTTATATAAAACGTGGGTTGAACGGAATACAATTGAGATGCGTTTTATTTAGAGTTCCTTGGCTTACCTTTACCTGTTGTTATCCTTAAAATCGGGGGTGATTGATCCTTTAAGAGGGCATCATCCTACACAGCTACAGGTTTATTATTAGGATTACCTATTGGTATTGCACACTTTATTATCCTTGTCGGATTTTTTTTCGGTCTTGCGTTCAATCAAAAGAAGGTCCTTGATTATGTTGTCCTGATAGCGGATGGGAATCAAATTGCAATCGAAATTTTGTGTGTGGAGTTTTTTTTCTCAAAGCGTTTTTCATTGCATAATTCGGCGAATTACAGTTTTCGAATATCGTGCAACGGTTGCATTTCTCAAGTATATTTCCTGATTTTTTCCCTCTCTATAGTACCGTTTTTGTTTTGTACAAAAAATACAATAAAATAATGTGTTTTTTCTCTTCTTTTCCAGGTAATGCATTTCCCTTTGATCAATTTGAAAAAATAAAAAACTACACAAGTGTAAGTACGAAATATGAAGAACTGTACATTAAATATTATTATGCTGCTACATTTTTTTAATTAATTAACATTTAAATATGAATTTTGCACACAACATACTAACCTCGTGCGGAGCAGCGGTACACACAACATTAAAATTTTAACGTTTTTCTTAAGAAACTAGTTTTAATAAAATGCACTCTGATTGTGTTTTGTTGAACGAAAATCCTCTCGTGTTGGTCAATTCTTGATATCAGCCGGTCATTCAATCAGGCAAAACATAAAAAGCACGGGAGGCTAGAGCGGTGTGTACGAATGGGTTATGAATATATGCTGGACGAGCTAGCATAGCAAGTGACTGCAATTTAGAGCAAATGTTGTCAATCTATTGCACGCAACTTGTTACTCTTGTCACGCAACTTTTCGGAACCAGAAATTTTACTTCACTTAATCTTACTTACAATTCCTGTTGGGTTTTTTTTTCCTTCAATGTTGCTATTATTATGTATTATATTCAGTTATGTTTGCTAGCTTCGGAAGTTATGCTTTAGATCCCATCATAGTGATATGATGAAGACATGACAATGATATGATGTTTAACAGTTCGACAGCAACTCAGCTCGCATGATACGCAATCGCCTTCAACTCGGAAATAACTGTTTAGTCAACACAAACATAAAAAAACATAAATATTGACCAGAATAATTTACAATCTACAAATTTTAACTGCAATTTCAAGCTGTCCTTCGTGTATTATGTGTGTTGTTTGTCCATTGTCCATTCCATGACTACCTCGTAATTCAATGATCCTTGGTTCTAACTGATTTTAAAGCTCAACCCTTTTCCTAATAGTATTTTCTCAATAAGACTTTAAAAATTTCTCATTTTGCACGTAGTTTATCGGGTTTTAGTGAATTTTCTGTCTTTTCCACAATTAACCAAGAATAAGCCAAGAAGCAATCAGCATAAAGCATAAAAATATCATTCAGACAATGCTTTTAATGAATCGTGGAAACAAAAACTATGGAAAAAAAAAATTTGTCAACAATAGTTGATTATTAAGTCATTTCAAAAACGAGAAAATTCAGTGTTGTTTCTTTTCTTGATCGTCTGAAGTTGTTTAAAAACGGTGGATGCAACAATGTCACATTATGTTAGTCGGTTTCTAGAACTAAGAACCGTTGGAAAAATGTTTTTATGATGTCTTATTGATATACACGGATGTTGAAATTTGAAATGTTGTTTGTGGCGATTGTCACTTGTGTGTCTAAAGTTGTTGAACTGATTTTTATTGCGATATTTTTTGTGAATTATTGGGAAACCCGTGCTTTTGGACACATGTTTTGACGAAAAGCAATTGTTTTAATGAAATAATGTTGTGGTCTTACCGATTGAGAAATTATTTAGAATTTAAATGTATTCAGAGTTACAAAACATTGATGTGTTTTAAAGTTTTTCGCAATGTTTTAGAAAAATGTAACGATTTATAAAAATTCTAAAAAGTCGATACGATTCCACTATCAAAATATCTTCAAAACTATAAAAAAAAACATTTTATTTAAATATAACATAATTTCCAACGACTGCACCATCAAATATTCGATATGAGAACAAACTTTTTAATTAAAAAAAATAAACTTTTCAATTTTAATTTTTAATTAGAAAAAAAATTTTTGTAAGGGAAAGGTTAGAAGGCGTGGTCCGATTGGATTTCAATGTATGGAACGGTTATGTAAAATCATATTTTAAACACATTTTGTGTTTAAAAATTTTTCGATACGATCCACCATTTTCGAGAAAATAGGCTAAAAATATCACATTTGTATGAGGCAGGGAGAAATGAGTGTTCCAAATGGATTTTGATGTGTAGATAAGTTATTATACTAATTATAAGTTATGTAAAATCATAGTCTAAACACATTTTATCTCTATAAATTTTTCAATGAGGAGGAGGAAGGAAGAATGAATGATTCGATTTTGTGCGAAATTTTAAGTTTCAAACATTATGGTGTTCGCGGTCAGACGGACAAGCAGACGGCCAGACAGACGGACAGACAGACGAACAGACAGACTGACAGACAGACGGACAGACATACGGACAGACAGACGGACAGACAGACGGACAGACAGACGGACAGACAGACGGACAGACAGACAGACGGACAGACAGACGGACAGACAGACGGACAGACAGACAGACAGACAGACAGACAGACAGACGGACAGACAGACGGACAGACAGACAGACGGACAGCAGACGGATAGACAGACAGTCAGACGGAAAGACAGACAGACGGACAGACAGACGGACAGACGGACAGACAGGCAGACGAACAGACAGACGGACAGACAGACGGACAGACAGACGGACAGACAGACGGACAGACAGACGGACAGACAGACGGACAGACAGACGGACAGACAGACGGACAGACGGACAGACGGACAGACGGACAGACAGACAGACGAACAGACAGACGGACAGATAGACGGACAGACAGACGGACAGACAGAGGGACAGAAAGACGGATAGACAGACGGACAGACAGACGGACAGACAGACATACGAACAGACAGACAGACAGACAGACGGCCAGACAGACGGACAGACAGACGGACAAACAGACGTACAGACAGACGGACACACGGACAGACAGACAGACAGAAAGACGGACAGACAGACGGACAGACGGACAGATAGACAGACAGACAGACAGACAGACAGACAGACAGACGGACAGACGGACAGACAGACAGACAGACAGACAGACAGACAGACAGACAGACAGACAGACAGACAGACAGACAGACAGACAGACAGACAGACAGACGGACAGACAGACGGACAGACAGACAGACAGACGGACAGACAGACGGACAGACAGACGGACAGACAGACGGACAGACAGACAGGCGGACAGACAGGTGGACAGACAGACGGAGAGATAGGCGGACAAGGGGACAGACAGGCGAACGCACAGACGGACGAACAGATAGACGGACAGGTGGACGAACAGACGGACGGACAGACGGAAATCACAATCTTTTGTCATCCCAAACATCTTGGTGTAGTTCATTTGTGTATCCGATGATTGGTTCGATGCGTTACAAACAGTATACTAAATCTAATATACTTCCAGTTTTTAAAAACAAAAATCTCCGAATTTAAAACCAAAACTAGTACCAAATTTTCTAATTTGAGGAACCATAATTTAGGATTTCTGTTTTTTTGGGTCAATATTTCTGAAATAAAATTAAGAAGAAAATATTAAATGTACTACTTAAATGAAACGAGTATGCATACAAATCAAATTTCAAATGTTTTTGACATGGTGAAAGGTTTTTCTCTAATAAATTAGATTACAGTTCAGCAAAATATTTTAAAGCAAAAATTATGTGCTTCTCTACCCATAAATTAGAAAAAAATCAGAAAAACCATGTAAGAATGAAAATTCTTTCCATTTACTATGCTATATAATCAACAGAAATGCATCATTAATTAACGATCTTACATTTTTTTCACTCATAATTTAAAGGCACAAAAGAAAAGAACACCTACTTAAATTAACATTTTCCGTTTTAAAAAGTCACGTCGAGTGCAAATATCGAACAAAACCATAAAGAGTTATGACACATATTTGAAAAGACCTCTTTCACACCACAGTATCATCAGCAGACCCGACATCTATTGAGAAACATCGACTTAATCATAAACTAATTTATATTAAAAGATTATAACCGAGTATGGATGTGTGGAATTATAGAAGCAAAAAAAAATCATGATTTTTGTGCAGTTCATAAAAAGAAAAGATTCTCAATGGTGAAAGAAATACCGTTATAGCATGTTAGGTGAATCGAAATTCAGCCAATGACCTCATCATCAACGTCGCTTTTTATTAATTCATCAATAATAATAATCGCATATGAGGGAATATTTTTAATTCCAGTCATTCTAGTGTTCTTAAATTTGAAGAATGAATGGTGAATGGTACGGGTCTTAAGAGGTCTCCCCCTCCCCCATATGAGCAACAAAAAATGATAGAAAATTATGCTTGCAGCACTAACATATATATTCAACATAATCTTAATCGATTGGCAATTGTGAATCAGCATCTTTGACATAATCTTTGGTATCTTTCGAAAGAATTTCAGCAACAATCAATTCACACATTTGCAATAGCATGATGACCATCAAACATCAAACACAATCGGCATTCAGCATAATCTCAACATTCGTTCAACCATTGCAATTATCATTATGACGATGAAACATCATCATCATCATCATCATTTTTGGCGAAGAGTGCCAAGCGATGAAGCTTTTTTTACATAATTTACAAATCGCTCCAAAGTTCAGTTCAATCAAAAAATCATTTTCTTAATCGACAGATTACTCAAAAGCCTAATCTACAAAACGAAACGAAACCCAAAAACCTAAAGAAGCACAAGAAAAAAACATACACACACACGTTGTTCGATAGTCAAATATGCGCATCGAAGAGTTAAAAACAAAAATCTAAAATTGTATTTAAAAAAAAAACCGCCAACATAAAAGCATAATACAGAGAAGAAAACAAAAACGCTCATCGAACGGTAAGAAAAGCATAAGACCTATTGAAGAGTTGAGAACACGATTAGCCAGCGCTAACTGTACCGGCACCAATTATTATTATGATTTTTCCCGAAAAAAAGCTTCTCGATATTAAGTTGACAAACTACGACAGGAGTAGGGTGGAAGTCTAGCAAAAAGGGGAGGGAGTTTTCCACTCACCGCACCGAATTTTATCAAAAAGCTTCCCGTCGTTGAGTAGCGATGGCAACCCGAAAAGCGATATCAACGGAGCGGAAAATCGGAAAACGCAAACATCAAAACAGCTACACGATAAGAGAGCATATATTGGGAAAACTCTAGTATTGGTGCACGTGTCATTTTCCTAGCTGTATTGAAGTGGCTACGAACAGTAGATAGACACGTGAAAAGCCTAAAAAGCTCTAGCAACATGCTTTATGCTGGCATGCATTCGAGCGACGCTCTCTGGAAAATTTGTGGGAAATTCTCACATTTCGTTTGCGCATTTGAGAGGAAAATCGAAGAGATACCGGCGAAATATCATTGGCAAAGGGTGTGCGGGGCGAGAGGGGAACGTAGAAACATGGAAAGAAGAAGAATTCATGGCAGCATAACGACATTACGAATAGCATAGCAAAACATAACGGAATAAAAGTATAAAACGAATCGGCAAATGAACGGGAGCTTCTCATCAGCCCAACTTGGCCCACTGTGTAAGCTTAGCTGAATTTGCGCCGCGGCGGGTGGTTGGAGGATGTGGAAAATGCTTCAATGGAGCATAAATTTTGATAGCGTTTTCGGGGGAAGGGGCAAAACGAATGGCTCAAAAAGCACATGCCTGATAATTAAAATTATTGAGCGGGGGTGCGCGGGGAGCATGAAAGCTAATGGTGGAGGTCGAAGATGGAAACTCTGCGAGACTTCTTTTATGCAAGAAGCGAAGAGATTTTTATGTTGGTTGGGCTTTTCTAACTGGATTTCGAAGCAAATGGAACTTTGTTGTATCCAAGATGATGGTGGGTTAAGGGGAGGGGGAGGATGGGCTGATAGTACTTGGATCAGGCTAATGGCTTGAGTTATTCGTTTGTTTCTTCGTGTTTATGTTGCTATAGTGTGAAGGCAACTACAAGAAGAGCATAATAATAGTAGACTGTCTATGTTGCTATCAAAGCGTTTTTCCCAACAATGTTGTGCATTTTCCCTATACTATGGGCAACACCAACATTTACCGATGAAATAGGCAGCCAACCATCCATCCATCCATCTATCCATCTACGTATGTATCCATCCGTCCAACCAACGAACCCAACCAAACAACGGAGCCAAACAACATTAAGGCAAAAATTGTGTGTAACACATTGAAGTCCAATAATTTGAGGCAGTCTTTACCCGAACTCCGTGTTGAGCGCATCTCAGCATAAAAATACACAGCATAAAATTTATACACACGGCAACATTATTACGTATTCGTACGCATTTGAAAAAAAAGAGAATTCAGGAAAGAAAAACTTTTTCTTTTGCCATGTTATGCAGGCGATAAATTCCGGGAAAAATTCACCGTTTCGGGATATCCGTGAAAATTCCATACCGGCAACGGGTTGTTCAATGTCCAAGAAGAAAACTGCATGAATCTATCGGGATTGCAATCGAAAGTCGCAGAGATTCGCGTACGTTTTCTTACCAGGATTACCCGCAAAACGAATTTTAAGGCAAAATTCAAATTTTTCACAAAAAGCAACCGAACAACAGGATAGTCCCATTCACACATCACTCAAAAAAAGGATTTTATAATAAAAAATATTTTTTTGTTAAAACCATCTGAAAAAATTGTGACCACCCTTTATGGAAAACTCCTTAAAACGATTCCGGATTTTCCAAAAACAAATCGTGTGAAAATTACAAAACCCAGTTCGAAGCAATAAAACAAACCATATCGGTCGGAAAATCAAAATGTGTTGCTGTATTTTTAAAACTTTCGCGGGTTCGATTGTTTAGACGAGAACATTTAACCACTGCTGCCACCCACAACCACAACAAGGATTATGCTGCAGTTTTAAAATCACTCCTTTTTCATGAAAATCAGTCATTTGCATGCAATTTACCAACAGTGAAATTAATATCATTTTGAAAGTGTGAAACAAAACAAAAAAAAGAGAGAAAAAATTGGAAATTCTTTTATGAGAATTTTTTTTGAAATAAAAATTATATTGATGAGTTGTGCTTTTCAATAGTGACCAAATATCAAGTGCAATTAAATCTTAAATACTTCACAAACAAAAATCTTCATCAAATTTTGAATAAAACCACGGAAATTTGTTTACAATCAAAGTAAAATTTTGTGGTGATTTATAAATTTTGCATCAAAAATTTTAAGGATTACACAAAAAGTTAATAACTGACAGACGGACGCCGGTGGTTCATCAAATCAACGGACGGCTAATTTTAAGGATTACTTTGTAGCTGCATCGCCGTATGGGACATTTTTGATAAATATTTTGCTAATTTGAGGATATTTAAAAAAGGTTATTGTTAAATAAATATTTTGTACAAAAATTTAGGATTTTTTGTTATGCATTTTGAGACAATTATTGATCCTTTTACGATGGTGAACACAGTTTTTGATAGTTTTTAACAATTTTCCAAACTTTCTCTTCACATTCGCATCCCACTTCTGTTTTTGTTAAATTCTGTTTTCTAGTAAATTTGACTCCCAATTTTTTAAAGGTTTTAGCGCATATGACCAAAACTTCTTAAAACTCATAAATATGACAAAATATCTTTCTTGTAATCATGTCCTTTTTTGGCAATTCCGTCGACTAGATATTGTTTTGCCGTATCCATTACCGTCTCTCGAGCATCGTCGCTCTGTTGGGGTACTCAGCATATTCTATAGATATTTCCATGGGAAATGTTCCACCGAAATTTCCCAACTTATTCCTCCACGGTATATTTTCCCTAGACCCTCTCGTGCAGCTGCACGTGCGCACGACTTCTTCCTTGAGCCTCCCCGCTTTCGTACAGTAAAGTTTAGGGGTTCCTTCATTCCGCGAACAACAAGACTTTGGAACAATTTACCATCCGATGTGTTACCGCCGAACTTTAACTTGTAGAAGTTCAAGGAGAACATAAACCGACATCTCCTTTTGTCCTTCCGACCATCCCGAGCTGTGCTTCGGCATTAAAGGGTTTTCCCCTAAGCTCTGGCTGGATCTATAAAACAAAAAAAAAAAAAATATGAAGATTCAAAAATTTTTATGGCAAAACTACATTTTTTGATCAGCCCTGTGGAATTCCAAGAAGCAAAAAGAGTCGTAAAGTGGTCGTCGTCAGCACAAAGTAACGAAATTAAAGTCTCGACGAACACTTTACGATATTTTGTACTCCTTGGGACCCCATGTTTTTTTTCAAAATTAACGAATATAAATTTCATATCGATTTGATTCGAAAGTGGGTTAAGAGCTTCTAATGGACTTTAAACATTCCAGACGAATTGGCGGCATAATTTAGACAAACTTTTCTTTTTAAGGTCATTAAATTTTTCTGATAAAAGTTTTTAAGGTCATTAAACTTTTTCGGTACAAACTTGAATATTTTTTGAAACTACGCAAGAACGAAAAAACCTAAATTCTAAAACTTTTTTTACAAATATCAAAAGCTAACCCCGAGTAACAGAAGAGGGCATGAAGTGGACGCCGCGACCAAAAGGTTAAGGGATTGGCGCGAGTTTAGGTTTCGATGCCCACTTCACGAGTTTTGGGCGTCATGCCCACTTATTCTGTTACTTGGAAAAATAGTTTCTAGAAAATTCAGTAGGTGCAAAAAAGGTGTTTTTTTCGCTCCTTAACAATTATTTTGCCCCATTAACGTAGATTCACCTTACACTTAGGACAAAAGATTTTCTAAATGACAGCTTGTTTGCCTAATATTGATTATACACCAGATACTAGCATTAATGCAATCCCACTTATTTTTGAAACAAATAAAACTAATAAAAATAATAATTAGTAAATTTAAAAAAAAAAAACAAATTTAAAACTCGGCAACTTTTTACAATTTTAAATTTCGAATTTGTGCCTAAAGAACTTTGCACATAATTTGTCAACATCTATGACAAGCTCGTTTGTCTGAAACGAACTGAAATAAAAACAAGAAATTCATTGCATAATCAGTTATTTGTATGTTTCGGATCAAATTTCTACAAGCAAAATATTTTTGCAAAAAGATAATAAATAAAATGTAAAGAAAACTCTAATTGGAAATGTATTTATGACCACTGGAAATATAAACATTTTAATTTGAATTAACATTTATGGTACATATGAGTAAAATATGCCGCTTTTTCATGTGAAAGAACGAAAATCAAACTAAACAGATGTGGGTTTTCTTCACATTTACTCTTGTCAAAAAATTGGTACTCAAATGTTTAGCAGAAACAAATTGTAAATATAAAAAACTCCTGCTTTCTTTATCAAGAAATATTCAGAAACCAAAATTCTGTTCATAGACCAAAAACTTTTTTTTTTTTGTTGAATAGAAGTTTATATGCCGAATCGTTCAAAAACCGAGTTTCTAAATTAAATTTTTTGACTTTACTCTGTAACACGAAACGTGTAATAAGCAAGCAATACCATAAAATACGTCACAATTTTAGGAAAAGGAGGTTCACGGTAGTATTGGGTCCTCATTAGAATTAGCTCCCCATATTGGGTCCCCATACAAAAAATTGCAAAAAAGTGTGAGGAAAGGAAAAAGGAGGGTATTTTCAAAATGGTAAAATCAACGGTGCGCATTTCATGAACGTTAAATTCAGAGACGGAAGCGGAACACCAACAAAACAGCAAAGTTTATATCAAAACAACTTATAAATCAAGAAAATTATGGGAAAACAATTCAAAAATGTGCACCGCAGGCGAATTTTGCAAACAAAATGCGGTGCAATGATTTAATTTGTTTTGTTTTTTTTATGTTCAACAAATTATGTTCCAGAATAGACGGAACGGAAATTGTATTAAAACACAAATAAAAAAATCGCGCCGCAGGCGAAATTTTTCGAAATATATGCGACCTTTTTAAAACAAAAGCGTCGAAAAAATGCGTCGCTGACGATGTAAAAACGCCGGCACAGCCTGCATAAATATGAGACTGTCCAGAGCAATATGGGATGCCCTAATTATCCCGCAAAAAATGGAAGTAAAAACCCTCAACTCTAAATAAAAACTAAAGCCTGGTTCTGGGAGAAGTACACGTGCTTATTTTCCTCGAATTTTTGTTCTGTTTACCTACTAAGATTCTCTTTTCGTAATTCTTTCATGCATTTGATGTACAAAACAAATGTGAGACTTAAAGGGTTAATCACTTGGAAGGTGTTATCTGTTAAATGCCGCCAACACAAGGAGAGCCTAAATGAGGGTCGCTTTTCCATGTTTTCCCCCTCATTTTCCGGAATTGGGTTAATTAAAAACGCCAAAATCCATTGAGATAAATTAAACAGATGCCTCGCTATACAGTCCGCATCCCAAAAACCGAGTCCCAACCCAAACCAAACAACTTATATTGCTATCAGTTCAGTCGACGTCATCAATGTGGCTGCAAAGCCTTCAACTCGCCACCGACTCCGCTGCATGGAAAAAGCATCAAAATCACATCGCAAACGACCACTACTGGCACATGTTATGCTCCTACATATCGAATAAATGCAATCTGTGCAAACATGCATCGCGCATAGCTGTTTGCCTGCACAGGCTATCCCACAACCCCCCCGCAATCGGAGGCTCAAAGCGACCGGCTACATAAATGGCCCACATACCCGCTGACTTATATTTGCCAGTCGGTAGGTAAGCCAAGATCCGATATACAAACATATATCCATAGGCGGACTGCATAACATATTCGTATGTAGCGGTGCCGCAACGTTGCACATGAGGCAAATGCACTTTGGAAGGTAGCAACGAGCGGCAGTGGGAAAAAAGTAGGGAGGCGATTAGGGAATGGTATTGGGAATAGTTGAAAAAGAAACGGGATTGGCAAGGAGGTTGAAATGTTCCGTGGTTCAGGTTTTTACCAAATGTGTATGCGTGGATGTGGTTTTCAGCACACACACACTCGATCACAGGAAAATATGTTGCGATGTTGTAGAAAAACATGGGAAAAATTGCATTCAGTAAACATTACGGGAGCATAAAAGTACCCGCACTCAGAATCAATGCAGAATCATGGAATTGTGCATAGAAATCTGAGAAACTTCTTTTGCGATACATGAAAATATGTTACAAAATATGCTCCACATATGCAATAGAATGCTGGCAATAGTATTGGTTAATGCGAGCTGCATTCAATCACGTACAGTTACCTCGGTTGCTCATCGAGAAAATAAGACGCAACAAGGGTGAAATTATAGTGGTTGGGAAAGAGACATCCAATCGGTTTGCTTTCTTTTCTAATCTGCATTTTCTAATCTCTGTTTGGATTCCTGTCCGCCCGCGTAACAATCATAGGTGCATCCTTTTTGCAAGAGCTGGAAGGATGTGAAGAAGAATCATGTGTGGGTGAATTCCCATTGAATTGCATATATGTCGCCTTAGAGTAGGGGTTGAGGGCTGATCCCTCTCAACTCTCATCCCTGTTTCCTAGTTCATAGACAAGTGAAATACATCCTTAGGCGGGCTCGTCCTTTTCGGTTGGATGAATGAATGAATAAAAACAAGAATAAAACTTCAAAGAAGTGCGGGGAGGCAGGGGGTGTAACTCTTCAATGGCTGTACCTGTGATAGCCGTCTATGCTGGCGCAATAAAAAGCAATATTGAAGGATCAAAGTAGGGTGAAAAACGAGGGTAAATTCATAGGATGTACGGTTTTTGACTGGGAAAAAAATCTGCTTGAAATGAAAAGCTATCTATAAAAGTTTTCCAGTGAGTGGGAGACAAAGTGGTATTTCAATGCAAAAAAAAGAAAAACGAAAAAAACTCTATTTCAAAAGATATACACTCGCTTTTTTCTGTTGTTTGGGGATGGGAATTAGAAATCAGCAACCAATAGCCGTGTTTATCAATTAAAATCAGTTGACAAATTACTTTTTCATAGTGAAGTCAATTAATTGAAGCAAGGGGGGCTTTTAGGAAAATAGAAATTTACTCTCGGCAGATCTAAAGTAGTAGACATTTTTACCAGTGGAAAGTTTTTTTTTTTAAATACAATTTTAGGGATATTTTTGTAACACTGAAGCTTTTTTTTAGTTTCAAATGGAGTTTTTTGCAATTTCTCTGTAGTTCTAATTAATAAATATTTCTAAAATTGAAAGAAAAACTTTTTTTTATTAAATTTGAAGATCAACCATTGTTTTTTATCCGATTATTGGACTTTACACTTGCTTTCGTATTCAAGTTTTGAACGAGATTTTTATTTCTACAAAAATTGTTTAAGAAAAAGATGATTTTTTCTCGGAAAATCATAAAAAAATCCTTTCTATTTTTCTGGAGAGGGGGGCAAAAGCATTCCAAACTTCGGGGAGAATAACTTCGGGGAGAATAACGTACTCGTAAAACAGATTTTTCAATATAAAAGTCTGTTAGGTTTTTATTGTAAAAAAATCAAAACCAGTAAATTTATCAGAATTTGGTAGTTCAGATGCTACCGGGCTGCAAAGGATATTACTAAAAACCTTTCACATTTCCCACACTTCTGATTATCACGTTTTCAAATTTACCTCCAAATTTTATTTAAAAAAGAGAAAAAAAAACTTTTCCACTTCTGATTTTTTCCCCGAATTTCTATTTCTGACAGATTTTCCTGCGAAAAATTGGATTTCGTGGGAAAGGGGTTAACTTTTTATGTCCAGAATTGCTTATGCAATTTTTGAAATATTTTATTGTTCTCACAAGGGTCTTCACCTCAATAAGTATTATAAAAATCAATAAGTATTCAATCAATATTTGTATCTATTAAAAGCACATTTTTGCAATTCTTGACCACATCGTTGCCAGAAAACAGAAAATTGAAGAATTCTCTCGGAGACCTATAGCCTAAAACTCCTTTCTGGATGCCAGTAGGATCCCTTGAAAGTTTCATCCAAATCGGTTCAGTTGTTCTCGAGTTTTAAGCGAACAAACAGACTCACCATACGAACGAGATCGTTTTTTGTGAATATCTCAAAAACGGTGCATCTTATCAAAAAAGTCCAAGAACAAAAGTTATTTAGGATATGATTCTACATAAAACTCCCATACATCAAAATTCGATTGGAATAAATTTTAAAAAATCTTATTGGAAAGTTTGACTTTAAAGTGGAATTTTGGTATAACTGTTCGAATTTTGATACGAATATCACCATACGGGTCTCCAATGATTGCCAGATTGGCAATTATAGCTTTTGTTATGTTTATAGTATGTGTTTTAGACAAATTAAAGACTTCTGTTTAGTAAAATCTGTTGTCCCACCGTTCACTTTAACGCAGGATCAATAATGTTGTCGGAAAATGCCAGCCAACATTAAATTCTCATCAAGAGCATTAAATTTTATCAAAAGCGTCTCAAACTTAACGTAGAAATTTTATTTTTTACAGGGCAAAATGGATGAAAATCCTGGATAGCAAACGTTAAAAAACAATTTCTTTTTACCATCTGAAAATAAGTGAAATTACGTTTTATATAGATTTAAAAAAAAAGCTCATCACAGAAAATCTATTCCGTAAAGACGAAAGGAGTTTTTTTTATAATTTCTCTTTGTATAAAAAAAAGTTGCCGGAAGAGTTTTTCCGAGCAACAGAACGCGTGAGGCTTTATGATAGTTTTTTTTTATTATTATTTATAGATGTTTTTAAAAACTCCACAACTGATATTCAAACGCATTAATCACAATGAAAAGAAAATAATTTTTCTGAATATTAAAATATCAAAGGGATGAAAATAGTGTTTCCAATACAACATAATTAGTGCAATAGTGTTTCGTGTATCTCTAATTCATTAAAACATCACAATTTTTTTATTAGAAAATTATGTTAGAAAATTATTTTTACAAAATCGATGATCACAGAAACAAAATTTATATAAAAAATAAAATGCAAACTAAAATTAGAATAAAATTTATAACGGTAGATTAATAATAGTGTCTTAAAATGTTTTTTACGCAAATATGTTTAATGTTTTCACATCACTTTACGTAAGTTCACATGAAACACAAGAAAAAAAGAAAATCACTCGTGAGAAGAAAAAAGTTTTTTTTTTTATTAATTCGAAGGGGTTTTTTTTCTAGAAATGTATAATTAATAATAATAGTTGCTTTATGAATATATTATATAAATAAAATCTATTTATACGAGTACCTTTAATGTAAACTGTGATATTGTTGAACGTATACATAAAATTCTAATACATCTCTACACGTAATATACAAGCGTATACATAATATATATACAAATCAAAATATAATTAAATTATAATCAAAAATAATAATAATAATCACACACGAATAATCTTAACAACAATTTTTTTTTAAATAATTGTAATTAAAAAAATATTTAAAAATGTATACATCACGAATGTTTGATATGTGGAGTACCGTTACCTCCAAATTGGAGGCACACGCCAACACTATTGTTCAGACAAATGTACAAACGCCTGGGCAAACACAATCCAGTGGATCGATAAAAGGTAAAATATTATTCAATAACTTGAAAAACTTTTTTTATATTAATAATAATTTTGTGATAGTCAACAAATCTACTATAACTACACATAAATTTAAAAAATGTATGAACAGTGGTGTGCTTTCTGAGTTAGAAGTTTGATTTACCTAAAAACTAATGAGTTTTCAAATTAAAAATCATAGAATTTTCACCACTGTTCACTCAGAAAAATGTTCAGGTCAACTTTTTGTCAGGTTAACTCTGACCTTACAGAGGTTTCTGTAAGCCAGCTAGCGGTCAGAGTTAACCTATCTAAGGTCAACTCGTGCAGCTCCCAATGCCCTACTTCACCTGCTGGTGGCTTAATTTCAGAATTTCTCCGACCACAGGTCAACTCAGTTTTACTTGCCCACATGCAGGCGAACGCGCGCCTGCCCGAGGCCAATTACGCCGTATGTAGGTCGTCGAGTTAGCCTCCATTTTTCTGAGTGTTGCTTACAATGTTTGTCGTAATCTCGAGCAATTCTTGAAAAATTGAAAAAAATTATGGCCTGTCATTACTCGCCTTTAAAAGCTCTAGCTGGAAACCCACTCTACCGATTGAGCTAAAATTTTACCGAGGAAACATGGACAAAAATGTCACAAACCAAATGTTGTTTTGTAAACCCAGGAACACTTGGCGTTATCCTTGTGTAAAATGAAGTTTACCTACACTGTAGAAAATGAATTTGAATTTAAACCGAAAAATGGGGTAAAAACGGGGTAAATTTGCAAAAACGTCGTAAAATTTCGAAAAAAAATCAGAATTTAGCTTGCACACCATTTAAGTTGTAAAATCACCCAAAAAACATTAATATTACACTAGAAATAGGGTAATTTTAAACCTTGCGTAAAATTTCGACCAATATTCGTATTTTTACTCTCATTTTGGTGTAAAAACACGCTCGCAGGGTATTTTTGCATTATTGTACGGACAATTTAACCTTAACCTTATAATTCGCATAAGGTTTGTGGCATCGGAGTATAAATACTCGAATCGAGTTTTACTCTACCAAAATCCTGTGTGGCGCCTGCCACATGGCAAACATGCCCGGGATATTTGGATGTGAAAACATCCGCAAAAATAATATAATATTTTTGTTTTTGCAGACCGTATAAGCCGAGAAATTCTAATACCATTTTCGGTGTAATTTTAAACAAAAAATGTCGTAAAATTACACCTTTAAGACGCGGTTTTGCTACCAAATAGGAGGAAAATTACAACAAAAATGTGGTAATTTTAAACATCCATGTCGTAAAATTACACCCGTATTGTACTTTTACTTCTTATTTAGCTTAAAGTTCCCCCGTAAAAGAGGCTTTTGTACGCCACAAAATGAGTAAAAATGCATAGCTTTTAAGCCATTACGACTCGGTGTAATTTTACCCCTATTATCGTAGGAAAATGGTTTCCTACGATAATAGGGGTAAAATTACAATAAAATTTTCTAGAGTGTAGGGTGACCATATTTTATTTTTGTGTGCATCCGGGACAGATATCAGAGAAGAGTGTGAGGGAAGGGAAGAGGGAGTCGCTACGAAGTGGGAGGACATTTTTAATGTTTCGAAATTAATCGTGATAGAGGAGGATTTGTATCAATTTTTGTTTTTTATGATTCTAAATTTTAAAAACAGTGTTATGATAAATGGTTTTGTTTTCAAAATACAATAAAAATTGCGGCGCGGGCAAAATTTTTTAGAACAAACATCTCAATATTGAAAATTATTTAGCGAAATGCGCCGCAGGTCATTTTTCAAAAGAAAAATACGCCTGAAGTAGCACTTCCCGATCAAATTGCGCCGCAGCCGAAAACTTTTGCGTTTCGAGGTAAATTTTTTAGTGGTTTCAGGCCAAAAATTAGGTTGACGTACTTTTTGCAAAGCCCTTTACTGTATCCAAAAGACACGAAAAAAAAATCAAAAAATATTTGCCGCACATCTGAATTTTTTTGCGTTTTTGAAGATGTCTTTCATGTTGAATACTAGTTTTCCCCATTTGTTAAATAGTTTTTTGAGACCTTCGGCTTTAAATGTTTCAGAACTGGAAAAAAAATCTTTAGTTCAATAATTTTGCAAAAATCTCTTGCTTGATTGTGGAAAAAGTTTGTTTTTTAAATTCCAAAATGGTTTTTTTTAGAAATTTATAAAGAGATTTTTTTGTAACGGCAACTTTTTTCTTCGTTTCTATGAAATTTTTGGTCCGAAAATAAATTGTAAAAATATTATCTTCATTTCCTTACCAAAGCTTTCTGTACAGCTTTGTGCATAATAAAAAATTCAATGGTCAAAATATTCAACATTTAAAGCATATTTACGAGGAAATCTCGGTAATAACACGTTTTTTCCATTCCAAATGAAGACTACATTAAATTTGATCAATATGAACTTTAAGAAATCATAAAATTTTATCACTGTCAATTGGTAAAAATAAAATTTATGCTCTCATACCGTAATCGTACGGCAAAGCGAATATTACGCAGTGTTTCGTAATTAACCGATCGCATCCGTTGACTCTAAAGTACTCGATCGACCAAAACAAAATTTTATTGTCGCCCCGCGATCCCCTCTCGATCTTCACTTCGCATACCACCTGAATTACTGCATCTTGGCCAATTCAATAAAAATCGACAGAAAATAATTTCTTGTAACGAAAATAACTTTAGGTGAAGTTGTCCGGTGATCGTAACATTCACACAGGTGTGTAGGGCGAACGCAGCCATATCGATCGCACTGGTAAAAAGTCGTGTTTACATTTAAAGTGCACGTAAATACGTAAACAAAAATTTCCCCCGTAGGTGGTATCTGAAGAAAACCCGTTTCAGAAAAACTGCGCCCGGTTCGCTTCCTCTAAAAATCCCAAAAAAGGCTTGGTACCCGAAATTTTAAAAATCCACCTCGCGTACCAGCAATAAAAATTTAAATGGCCGCACCGAACCGTTGGGCACCTACAAAAACGTTGTATGTAGAGAAATTCATAAAAATTGAATGCGAAAAATGCAAAAAAACGCACCGCCGTTTGTTGGGTCGTCGTCGGAGCCTCACCTGTGCGAGGTGCAGCGAAAAGCGCCAGAAATTCACGGAAAGAGAATCAAAAAGAACTCGAAAAGCGGGACCCGCGGTGCAGGGATTCACACACACCGTCAAAATGGAAAAATTTCGCTAACTGTTTTAGCATCGCCAAAGAATTTCTCTTTACCGAAGAAAAAATTTGGAGCTTTTACCGTTAGAAGTTTTTCGGTTTCACGCCAACTCACCGTCAATGATCGGTGATCGTGGATAACTTCGCGACTTGTAATCAATGAGGTGAGCTCAACGGCTGATTGAGTCGGGATCGTCGATGTTACGAAATTGGGAAACTAGAGAGAGGGGAATTTGGTGATTCCCGATCGGTGAAGATGATCACCGTTCGATCGAGTTTTTTCTTTAGTATTGCCAAAAAATAACGGTCCAAGGTGAGGTAATCGATCGATTGTGGGTCATGATTGTGAGATGCCTATCAATTTTTTTTCCTGCCCTCAAGAAGAACCTTTGCAATCCCGACTTTTAACAAAACTGTTCCCGGGAGTGTTTTTTTTTTATCTGCTTTCGATTGATCTCATCCCGATCGTCAAACTGATCGTGTATGGAGAAATTGTATGGTTCTTGGGAAGATCGATGGGATGGCATGGGATGTGAAACCTTCAATTCTTTGAAATTTTTTTTCCACTGCGCTGCCTTTACAGTTTTCATATTGAATTGACTTTTTGTCGATTGTATTGTTGATCATGAACTGATCATGATGAAAATTTCGACGGTTTTTTTGTCGAATTTTAATTAAATTCGTGAAACTCTTTTTTCGCCCGTATTTTGAATGCAGCCGAAATTAATTTAATTAATTATTGGAAAGTTTATTGACTTTTTGTTTTGGAAGATTTTAATGCGATTTGCATGGGTAGTTTTTTTTTGCACTGAAGATATTGAAAAAAGAATGTTTGATTTTATAGAAATATTTTTCTTTTTATTTAAAGATTATTATTGTATTTTTTTAAAGTTGAAACCCTGCTTTCCAGTCAAGATCGCAGAAAAAACGGTTTAAAATTTTACGCTGTTTACATTTTCCAATAATTTTGAAAGTAATGGCAATTTATCCGTTCAGAAAATATTTACAATCTGATTTTAGTTTTTTTAACCCAAAATTTCAAACAGCTGGTGATCAAACACTTACGGTGCGTATAAAACCAAAGTTTTTATCTCCTCGCCCGAATTTTCAACTTCCTTCTTGCTCCTTACGTCTTAAGGTTTTTTTTGCCGTTGTCTTTCCAAAGATTAGCCTATTCGGTGCAAGGAAGAAAACTACAGGTAAAGCAGGGCCGAATTATACAAGGTCTGCTTGACAGCTCAGTCTCTCTTGGCTCTGACGTCATCGGCAAGAAATTCTTATAAGACTCAATGGGAATTTTCCCTAATTCTCAAATCTAGCTAACCTTTAGCTAAACCACTCCGTACGCACAATCAACATTACAAAGAATTTCTTGCCGATGACGTAGCTGTCAAAAAATAACCAGCAGACCTTGTATAATTCGGCCATGAGGTAAAGTACCCTTACGAAATTGAAGCATTGCCAGCTCAAAATTTGAGGGGTAATTTTTATGGCAGCGTAATCTATGTGTGAAATTTGAAAACATGTTTTAATGTAAACCACAGAGTTTACAATCCGATAGTCTAAAAAGGTAATTTCAACTGTAATTTCAAGTCCCCTCAACTTGCTTTAGTTAAAAAAGTGGTGATGTTAATGAGTTAAAGGCCTTTCAAATCAAACAATGCAGTGCTATTCATTAGTGTCCTGTAGGTGCAATGAAGAAGAAAATTGTCACGACACTTCATTTGGAGGACACCCATCCTAGCCTCAGGCTAAACATTTTTATATAAATGAAATTATTCGCTGCCCAAATTACCAGGGAAACCTACTTTTCCAAAGGTACACCTAAAATAATTTGGGCGTTAATTTCAAAGCACCTGGCAATGCTTACTGTAAGAAAGTCAGAAGACATGTTCAAAAAGTTAAACAAAAGTCTCAAATTTTTGATAGAAAATTGATTTTTATTCGAAATTGCATAACAGATGTAAAATGAATTGAAATATAGCAAACTTGAACCAAACCGGCGAAATCAAGAATATATGATAAAAAAAATATATTTCACCATTCCAATATTTTACAAGTATAACAAGCATAACCCATCCCAAAAATTTTTGTGAAATATCAAAATTTTCGAATCTTTCAAAAGCTTTTAAATCTCATTAAGCTTTTACATCTCAGTGGCCATAACTTTTGCCAATAATATGGACAATAATCGAAAGTGGGTAAAGTCCTTGAACGACTGCCAGTTCAATAAACTTCGTCTGAAGGCCTTTTTTTCACTTTTACTATTCGATGGCTTCCATCCATTTAAACAGCCGAAAATTGAACACAGATAATAAACCAATCAAACAAAACTATCAGACATCAATCAATTCAATAATCATTATCGTTGTAAAGCAATAATATTGTTGAATTTAAAAAAAAAAAGTTTTTTATGTGTAAATTTTATTAATATCATTATTATTATTATTTTTGCAATCTTGTTGTTTCACTCGATGTGTGTTTTTTTCTTTCATTAAAAAAAATTTACAATCTTAATCAGAAATTGACATTTCGACAGACAAAAACATGGCCTATCGCTGTTGCTAAAAACTTTTTCTTTGGCATTTTTGTATCTCTCAATTACAACATCTGTTTTACATAACCTCATTTCATTTCATAAAATCTACTACAGAGAAAAACATAACGATAAGAAAAAGAAGAAGTTTTTAAACATGGATAGATAAAGGGAAAAAACTCTATCTGTCAAAATCTTTACGTATCTCATTCGATCTAACTAACAGCGACCAATTTTCTCTCGCTCGCTGTCCCCTCTCTCTGTGCGTCTCTTCTAGTGCTTTGGTCCTATAAGTACAATCGCAAAAATCTTAAATGGCTAAATCAACATTTTACCAAATTTTTTTTTCTATAAAAAAGATTTTGGGTTTTTATTATCATTTAACCAATTTCATAGTTTTGATCTTTGTCTCACTAATTTCGTGCTGGGTTCATTTTCCACAATTACCCTCGCAATTATTATACAAACTTTGCGGTAATTTTTATGATTTTTGTCACTGGCGGAGATATGTTTTGTTGATTTAATTACAAAACAATTTGCAAACAGCAATTAATCCGTTTCAAACATAAACCAAATATAAACAGCATAGTACAATGACAGCGACAGATGTGGCGGTAGGGTAGAGTGGGTCTCATAGTAAAATTGTGGGACAGATGTAAAAATGATCATCAGTCACATAATCGGATTGTTCAATTACACACCATGACGTCTTTGGAAATGTTACACGATTTAAAATTTGCCGTAATGGTAGATCAGTGAACAGCAAACTAAACAGTTACGTATTCGTGATCGTTGACGATGAATGACTAATGACTGGTAAAGGGTTAAAGACGTTAGAGGGGGTAGTTTTCTCAAGACGTGTGTCAATCGATGCGAAGATGAAAATTTTTGGCAGAATGCGTCAGACGCAATTTGAATTTTTCAAAGTAAAAAACATTTTTTTGCCGAAAGTCTAGTCTTTGTTTCTTCTTGTCCTCCTCCACTCTTAAACAATTAAATCCGACGAACCGATCATGATGCTGGGGATCGTTAAAGTTGGCTGGAATATGCGTCGTTAAAGAAATGGCCATAAAAAGATACAAATATGCTCGGTTAGATGGAGGCATAGATGAACGGATGGTTAAGCGAAAAGATGAAAATTTCAAAGCTTTTTCGATTTATACATAAGTTTTGATGAGTAGATGACTATTCGACCATGGCTAGTTGACGATTACACTGGAAAAAAATAGTTTGACAGTTGAATTTTTACAATTACAATATTTTGTAATAGATGTAGTCATACGTGAGGTAGAAAAGTTTTAAGCTGCACATATGAGTTCTTTATCCAAAATTGGTCGTTTTTTTCAAAAAGGACTTCTTTCTGAATGATCCCAATAATTCTATGTTAAGTAGTAAACTTTCTCACCCCCTACACAATTCATACCTTCATTGGTGTTTATCATAGAGCCACTCTAGTTATATATCGATCGACTGTACATTATAAGTACCTGGCAATGCTGACATAAGCGGCAGTAGCAGTAGCAGTAGCAGTGGCAGTAGCAGTAAATAGAGAAATGCTGTTCGTTGAAACACATTGGCTTTCACATGCAGTGGCAGCAACATTTTGACATTCGGTTACTAGTGTCTCAGATTTCAGATCAAATTCAGTTTTTTGTTTTTTTGTTAATCAATTTCTATTCCATTTTTAATAAAAACTAATATTAAGGACACACTAAGTCTTCAAAGAAACTGAGTTGATTTTTTCTTTTAACTGTCAAATGTTTTTATATCGTTTGGCGCTTTTTTTGAAGAACCTAACCTCACTAAAATTTGCTGCATGTGCACATTCAGCAAAATTAGGATTTGAGATGACCGAGCAGCAAAAATATTTTCACTGCATGTGTCGCCATGTTGTCGGATTTCAGCCAATCAGAACATTTTGCTGCCACTGCTACTGCTACTGCCGGTCAATCTGTTACGGGCTTAAGACACTTGGCAGACCGAATGCCGCAGGTCCATATTTCCGACCTGTTGCATAGGTCCATATTTTAATAAGGAAATTCAATAAAGAAATTTAGGCATTAAAAAATAAGGAAATTCAGGCATTTTTCCTTCTCAAAAAGGTTCATATTTCCACAAGAAATTGCCGTTTCGTTTAACTGCTTCAAAAATTTAACCCTTTTTTGTCAGTGTACCCAAAAAAATCGTCATCCTCATTTCTCACTCATTCGCGATTGTTTTGAGCATTTTTGGGGCTTTTTTGAATGTTTTTACTTTTTCGCTTTGGTTGAGTTCGGTCATTGGCCTCTTCGGGGAAAAATACTAGAGATTTTCTCTTGGCCGACTAGCTTAGCTTAACCCTCTCTTTCTTCTCACTCTCCTCATAAACTTTAAAAGCATAGTAAAATGAAATAACTCATAGTATACAGTTTTGGACCTTTTCCGACCAAACTGTTATTTTTTTGTAGGTTTGCTTTTCCCTCGGCATATAATTTGGGTACGTATTTTTTCCAACCAATATTTTTTTTATTGTCGTTATTGCTGGTGGAAAGAGTAGAAGTTTTAACTGTAAAATTCGAACGGTTTTTCTTTCGTTTTTATTCAAGCTTTATGCTTAACGGATTCAGTTGAAATAGTGGAATTTTTACCTCCTTATGCTTTCGAGTTTTATTTTTGCCAAATTTAGAATTAGGCAGATCTATGCGCAGCTGATCATTATTATGCTGAATGATCGTCATCATCATTATAATCAGCCAGATGAGAGATGGCGGGTTTTTCATATTGGAAGAAAGTTTTTTTTTTCTTGGATCCATTTTTCTTAAGTTTTCTTTGATTTTAGAAGAATGTCTTTTGAGTCTATTGAACTATTAATGAAACTTGTTATGATGATATTATTATGTTATCTTTCTATTTTTATACATTTATTAACGGACGGATATTTCAGATAAGATTATATTCGATGTCATAAATCAGTAACTTTCACGGAAATCTCATGAATTTTCTATTAATCGTCGGCTACTTGAATTAATTCGAAAATAATTTTATGTTAATTTGTTTAAAAACACATAAAAGAGCGATGCGTAAAAATCCGGCATTAAATAACGTGTTGCAAGAACTTTTTTGAATGGATTAAAAAAAACATCCTCTGTTGGGGTATTTTTTTAAAAATGTGTTTGAGTAAGAAAGTTGCAGTATTTTTACCTTAAAAATTCAAAAAAAAAATAGTTTTAAAGCAATATTTATAAAAACTCTACCTTAATTTTTGCTTTTTCACCCCCCCCCCCCCCCCCCACCCCCCCCCCCCACGCTCCTTGGCACAATAGCCAAGACCCTCCTCTAAATATGTGAGAAATTGTACGAACAACTCTTTATTGACAAAGAGCAAACTTCAAAATTTAATAACCTACAAATCACGCGACCTACGCATCTAAAAGTAGCTTTAGGGGTAATTTTTGAAACCCATTATTAACTTTGCCAATCACTTAATTCTTTTGAAATATTCTGCTAAAAACTATATTAAAAAGTAAAAATAATTACTGAACATCCACCTGCCCGAAGTGCGAAATAACCCTCACAGCTAGTTTACATCAAGTAATGATTACCCCAGAATTTGACACTGCTGGGGTAATTTTTTCCGTTTCCCCTGTCAAAATATTCAATCAATAGAAAAAATTGTAAACTGCTATAATTTCAAATTTATTGCCTAGAGTATAATTTGCACAATCGCTTAACGCATTGAGTAATTAAGTTGCCTACTGGAAATATAGTAGTAACATACGATATGCGATATATTATGATGAACATCATGTGATTTGTAATAATTTTTCGAAGACACATTCACCATGCGATCATCATTTATTGGGATTTCACAGAAACTAAAATTTTGAAACCTCAACAGTAAAAAAAGAAGAAATGCTCCATTCTAATGTTTCGTTTTTTCTAACGGTTTTTTTTTTATTCCATACTGACATAAATTTCATTTTTCGCGATTATGATGATCATGTCATCTGTCATGCTGGCTAGCGAAGAATAATCGATCTGTAACTGACAGTCTGACAGCTTTGACCGGTGAGCTTCAATTTCAGTCGACAAAAACGGTGTTGCAAAACACTATAAAAATCTTCAACCTCTTGGTACCAATCGATAATCACTTTAGGGTTTTTTTTTCACCGAGTTTTAAGCGAAATTTCACCTTTTGTGGTGCAATTCGTAATCGCTAGTGTAATAAGGAGGTTCCACAAACGCTTTTTTCCAAAAATCCTTTCCAAAAATACTTTTTGCCAATTGAAAATCAACCTAAAAAGTTTTTTTTACATAGAAAAGTATTTGCCAAATAGCCAAAAGGGAAATGCTTTTGGACAATAGTTAAGATGCCGTTTTTGTAAATTAAAAATTGTAACATCATTTAATTTTTAAACCAATTGATGACTATTAATAATTTTGGGGAGAAAAAATTAAAATAAAATCGCGTGAAAATTTGATTGATTTCACGTTAAATGTTCCTCGTTAGGTGCTTTTCTGCTGTAGGCGATAATGGGAAAAAACTTGATTTTTGATGTTTGAACTAGTTTGTTTTTTCTTTCAAACATTTACATCATAATATCGAAAGTAATCTTATCACAATTTCAAGAAAAAAGTATCATCGTCTCATTGCATTAAGCAATTATTTTGCAACTTCTTGAAAAAATAACCTAATTTTACAACATGCTTATATTAGATATTTTCCAACCTGATGTGCAGAGTAGTCTTAGTGCGAACGTACATGCTTCTTCTCGTCGCGGGGACTTTTAGTCCTCAAAATGCCTTTCCGACGTACACGCTTCTTCACTTTTTAGTAGGAAAAACTTGTGTACAACAAGCGATCGGTCATGTGTGTGTGTGGTTCTCATATATGTGTTGTATTTCCAGCTCATTCCTTTATTAGCTAGCACCGAGGCAACATCAATTGCCAAAATAGAAACTGCCAACAATAGAAGAATAAGGACTGGTAATTTGTTTTTTACCTACCTACCTAAAAAATAAAACTACCTGCAATTGGGATTTCACTATTTGCAATCAATTTTTGTTTATTTGGGATATGTTTACGAGTCGGTGGGTGGCTAAGCACCGACTGACTCAATGAAATTACGCACACATGCATGCTGACGTGCTACACGAGCGACTTCGTTTGTGTGCGTAAAAGAAGACGTGATGAACACTTTTCGAGGGGCGACTTTTCTCCTCTTGCCGCACTCGTTTCTTTCCTACAATTTGGTGAGGCTGAGGCATCCTGATGACCGAAAGTTGCTTCGTGTACGTCCTCGCTTAAGTTTAGACTTTTTGTTACTTGGAAATGTTGAGTCTTAAATCATTCAAATATCACATAAGTTGCTACACAAGCAACCATTTGTGATTCATGTTAAAATTTGACCCCGGTCGCAAAGTGGCGGTTGCAAATCCGTTTATACAAGTATGTATTGTGACCGGTCACAAATAAACCCTTACGAATAGGTTACTTTGTGACCGGTTGCAAAAAAAACCGGCTTCAAATCGGTAACTTTGTTACCAGTTGGAAAGTTTTTGTTTTTCGTTGTTTTTTTCACAGTTAAACAGTTATCGAAGTATAAGTAGTCAACTTTGTACAAAGGAAATCATACTTACTTTGTTTTCTGATGTACACTGTTGGTACAAGTTTATATTCGCCATATTTATCATTAGTACCAGGAAGACCGAGCCATGCCCGGCGAGCTCAAAATCCTACTTTTGCTAATTTTTGGGGAAAAACTAAATTCACATTATCTTTACAGAGCTTTTCCAGGGTTTTTAAATTCCCGACCTAGAAAGCTAGAACTCAAACTAACGCGCGATAACAAAATTTCATAGAAATCGGTTGAGTGGTTATTGAGTAATCGCTGTCACCGATTTTTGAAACCTTTTGAGACACCAGGTGGTAGGGAAAATTCAGGTTTGTAGTGGAAAAATCGAAAGCCCTTAGCCCCCTTAGTAATACTGTAAAGTTTCATTAAGATCGGTCCATCCAATTCGAAGATACCAGGCGGGGGGTATCGATGGAAGGGAAAAGTCAGGTTTGTAGTGAAAAAATCGAAAGCCCTCAGCCCCCTCAGTAATACTGTAAAGTTTCATTAAAATCGGACCACCCAATTCGAAGATGACAGGCGAGGGGTATCGAAGGGGAATTTTCTCAGGGGTGAAACCTATCTAGATCGATTTCTTGTCCCCGAAAATCCCTAACCACCAAGTTTCGTGAAAATCGTTAGGCGGGTTTTCGAGATCGTTTGTGCAGACAGACAGACAGACATTCCTCGTATTATATTATAGGATATGTGGTCGATTTTTAGAAAATAATTTTTTTTAAAATCTGTGTGTCCTCTTGGAGGTACTGAAAGAGTTAAATGTGGTATTTTGTTATGCTAGATATAACTTTTGTTTCAAATCCTTTACAAATCCCTGGAAATATTCAATGACTTTTGAGAGATTTCTATTCCTGTTATAACAAAAAAAAAAATAGATTTTGTACAGTAATTTAGTCTGGGTACTGAAAGGGTTAATTTTCGGGGTTTAGATTCCGAGTCGAGGAGTCGGAGTCAGAACAAAATTATTGCTTTAGGAGTTGAAGTTTATTGATTCTCACAAAAGAATTTAATAGTCAAAGTCGAAGAAAATTTGTTGGCTCCAACTTCGAACCGGTTATTTTGCCTCTATTGGCCACTCTCTTGTTTACTGTCCCTCTAGTTTATTTCACACCTCAATGTTTTGCAACCAAAACAATGTTTGATTTGGGGTTCGAGGTAATCTAATCATTTCTAAGCCGAAGGAGTCGAAGTGGAAGTTAGAGTTAGAACTTTTAGACTTCCCGAAGTCGGGATCGGAGTCGCATATTTTAAAATTTCAGGAGTCGGAATCGAAGGTTGCGCTAACAACTCCATATTAATTCAAGTTAAAATCGTTGTAATTCAAATTAAAATCAAATTATTCAAAATTTTCGAGGAAATTCCAGAAAACTCTTCCATTTGTACCAGAGAGGATTCAATTTTACTAGCACGATATCATACTAATATATAAAAATGAGTTGGTGTCTGTCTGTCTGTTCCTCTTTTACGCAAAAACGGCTGAACCGATTGACTTGAACTTTGGCATGAGTGTCTGTGGTAGTTCTGGTTCCAACATAGGCATACGGAAAAGTAGCGCGATGTGTGGGGGGAGTAAGGGGAGGGGGTAAAGTGATTTCGAAACATAGTTTTTGCGCTATGTTACTCTTTCGCGGGGAAACTACTGAACCGATTGACCTAAAGTTTAGCTCCAACATAGACCATCAAAAAAAAAAAATTGAAAAAACTTAACCCGGCAACGACGGGTATGCAAGCTAGTTTTAAATAAACATTAAAAGTTTTGTTAGTCATTTACAAAGGTAACGTTTTTTTAGAAAGGTAAAAAGTATTGTTTTACATGACGCACAAGTTTGTATGCTACACAAAAATTTTGAAAAACATGCGATCATAAAAGTTTATCAAAATTGAGACCACACTCGCAGAAACTGGTCTTTAAATTTAAAATAAAATTAAACTTATCTTTCGGAATTTATCACCAGATCTAATTAAAGATATCAGTAGAGCATAAAAAACCATAAAGTATTCTACTCTATTTTGCAAACCTCACGACTCTCAACATATACACTCGTAGATCATATTTTCGGGTTACATAAGGAAACATCTTGAGATCCGATAAGATCACTTCAAATTGGTCCAATATGGCTCTCCACATAATATCCGACGCATTATTTTCTGTATTGACTGCTATTCTATGGATGGTATTATGAAACATTTTGTTAAAATTCATGTAGAGATAGGTTTATTTACCTACACTCGCAGCGCAGCATAACTTTTATAATTCGCTCTACCTGATGTTGATTTTCGTGAATCACAGTATGATGTGCGAAATTTTACGAAATTTCCGCTCTCTCCCTTCGACCGCTAACTACCATATACCAACACCAGGGAAATTTTAACGAAAAGGTTTTACAATAAAACCCAGAAGACAATTATTCGACACACGTAGAAAATTTTCATATATGATCTGACGCGAATTATTGTACAATATTTCGACGAAAATGGGCGCCCCATTAAAATCCATGCCAACAATATATGAAATTAGCAAAGACCATTTTTAATACATGATCTGATGGCGAAGAAAAATGTTTTGCGAATCGAAAGAAAAAAATCTCATTTGCGCCGAAATGAAAGGCTCCGGAAAAAGCAAAGGTACGTAACTGTCGACAGAGATTCAAAGATACAAAAATACAAACCGGCAGACAGATAGACAGATGGATAGACGCGAAATTGGCAGATATTTCTTGATATATGAGTAGACATACACCTTGTTAGGTGTATGAACGTGGGTATCTTCGCTCCATACGCGTTTTAAGTCGTATACGCAATCTTATCAAAGAACGAGCCCGAAAATAACAAAAATAAAATGTATATCTATTTCATCTGAAGCCTGGGGGGACTTTCTCTTTTTCCAAACTTTTTAAGACTTCATCCATCCAAAGTTGAGTATTCCATTGCCCCGAGATAAAAGCCCCCAAGTTGTTGCCAAAAATGTATGAATACCTGAAGAGCCCAGTTTGTTACTTTGGAAAGAGATACATGGAGTTTTTTTTTTGCTTTGCAAGTGTAGATATTGAGGGGAAAGATGTGTTGCAAAACAAAAATGGTTCAATTGACGAAATTGTAAAGTTTTTAGGATACAATTTTGACCAACTTTAAACTTATAACCAACTTTATAAAAAATTAACATGAATTTAATGAAAGCGAAAACTGTTAAGAAAGGATTGCGAAAACTCGTGTGTGCCATGATGAAGAGAGGCGGAAGAGGGGGTCGAAAAGGTGAAAATTCAAGTGGCGTAGGTAAAACCAAAAGGTCCCTCTAGTCACAACTTTTTGCGATTTTTTGTATGAATGCCGTCACACTAACACCCCTCTCCCCCCTAAATATGTAACGTATTTTATGCATAGCTCATTATCCCGCGTACAACAAAACTTTGAAACAACCTATCACTCAATTTGTTCTGTTTTTTCCCGATTAGTTCATGCAAAAATTCAAAACCTTTGAACAACTTTCTTTTTAATAAGGTGGGTAATTTTTTCTGGACAACTTCTCCTCACTACAAAAATTCAAAAACCAAAAAAAAAAAACAGAAAAATTACGAATTTTCAATTTTGATTTCAATAATATCTCATTGTTCAATTTCTTCATTTACTACCGCTACAAAGTTAAATTTTAATTAAGTTTTGCGTCGGTGTTGCAAATTAATTAATGTTGTTCCAACTTTAAAATCACAATCTGGAAATTGAGACCTCTTGAAATTTGCCAGCGCAATCCAAAACCGCAGACGGTGTCTTAAAAGTGTCCCATTGCTAGTGGGTGGAATTCGGACTACTAGTTACGTGAGATTTTGACGGTTTCAAATTACCTGGCGAATAGTAGAAATCAAAAAAGCGGCCAACAACGGGCAACATTTATACGACTTAAATATGCGGTAAACAATATTTAGACAGAAGCCCATACGAATGTCTGTTGCGCATAGGTAAATTATGTTGTCCGTACAAGTATAGAAAAAAAACGCTTGATTAACATTAAACATGGGAACTACAGAGGCATTTGTTCTTTGAATACGCCTTTTGGACGCGGTATTCTTTCTTGGAGATCGTGGATTTTAAGTGGGTCGTAATTAGTATTTCAGTGCAGTACCTACTGGAGTTAATCGCGGTTTTAAATGCTAAATAAGTACTAGGAGGGGCCGGTAAGAATCTAATATTGGAGCAAAAGTTCAAACATTTTTGGATTTTGGGCTGCTCGCCATCTGAATTAAGTCGACGAAGTTTTGGAAGTATGAAATATTTTTAGAATTTTTTGGATTCACAATTCGATTCACGTTTTTTAGACAGCATGGTTTTCTTTAAAAACTTTAACAAAAAAATGGTCGTCCTGTCTACTTAAATCATTTTATTACTTTTAAGAATCAAGATAATCACCCTTTTTTATCCCACTTCTGAATTCAAATTCTCAACTTGGGCATAATGTGCTTTGACCACCTAAACGCTATCATTCCTTCGCCCCTTCCCCCTCCGCCCTCCCCTGGGCGGTGTTTTTCGCGATTTTTGAGACTAGTATTGCCGTCACACCTTTGCAGATCCCCCCCCCCCCACCCCCCCCACCCTAAATGTGTCACGCTTTTTATGAACAGCTGTATACATCGTTTCAAACGAACTTTTCAGAGTCTGCAAACTGCACTTTAAGCTTTGTATAAGAATAACATCCCGCTTCTGAGTTTTAATTCCTCCCTGAAACCTTGAGTCCCTGCAAAATTTAAAAAAAAATACACAAAAAAGAAATGTTAGGATTTACAACGAAAAACGAAATTCGGAACTTGTGTCAATATTTCTTATATCCCACTTCTGAATTTACGATTTTTGCATTAATCTTACCAAAAGTTAATGGTTTAATTATCTTAATCGCCTACCACTTTTACAGCAGCTCGAGTCGGGAATTGATCTTCCTGCAATGGTGCGCACTCCTAACAATAGGTTGAGAAATCAGAAGTGGGATGGGAATTGCGATTTTGTAACAATTCTTTCTGTTGCAGATTAAAGCAAATGGATTGAAATTCGAAAACTGTTCGGAACTTAGATCTTACTCAAGAAATCATAACTGGGATGAAAATAAGGGTTTGAAAACAATTCTTAGTGCTGGACCTGCAGTTTTATGATTGAAATAAAAAAAAAACAATTTATCCGCATTCGCCGTTATAAGATTTTTCTACCACCCATCGAAATCTAGAGACGGACGTGACAAATGTCTAAATCTTCTCACCATTACTCAATTTGCTGTATATTTCCTCTAATCAAAGTAAAAAAAAGCTTTCTTCAATCATTAAAAGAAAAATCTGCTAAAATCTCTGTCGATAGCCAAAAATTCGATAATCAGCTAAGACCGTTTACATAACAACAAACTTCAAGGAGAAAAAAAAATACTTCGACCACCGATTCAGAGACATAACATAATTTTACCGCCAACATAACTATTCGCACTCTAGACACCAAAATTTAGCTCCACCTCACCACCCGTCGCCTACGCACTTCACGAGTTCCCAAGACGAAAAAAAAAATGCTTCCAATCATAAACTCACCGTGAATTGTGTAACTTCCTCTCAAACACTCATTTTGGGCTACATTTTCTTTGCTATTTTTTCGCCAAAGTTTGTGTGGCTGGCGGGCGAAATTGCAAATCGCAAGACGGGCAAACGAATGGGGGGGAAAAAATTACAAAAAAGAAATTACGAAATTAATTTTCTCCCGGCATCAGTCAGTCATGTCAGTCACTCACTTAACCACTTCGATAGTTTTTGGCTAAGTTTGTGTTCTGACTATCTGTTGGTTATTAAAAAAGTTAATGGGATTGGGGAGATCTATAAGGGAGATGTCCCACTGGCGCATCAGCTCCTGCAGCTGACTGATCCCGACATCAGGTCACGCAGCTGCATGAACTGATTCGATCAGTTGACATGACACACTGAACTGGGATCAGCTGACCTCAAACGTCAAAATGTCGGACTCGGAGGAAGAACTTCTCCTTATTTCTCTGCTAAAAAAACTGAATCTGTGCAATCGTACAAATATCTACCTTTTCCTACAGCTTGTACGATTCCTGTGTTTAATTTTTCCTATTCGATGGACATCGTGTTTATTTCCACTTGTTCAAAAGTTTATTAGTTAAACAGACTTGTCAAAATTTTATGATGTCCCCAACTAGTAATTGTAAAGTCAACATTATATGAAGTAGAGAGCCTATAACCTAGAGAGTGGCCATGCTACCTTTATAGACTGTGCCACTGATGACAATTATTACCGCCAGACGAAAAAAATGTTGAAAATTATCATTTTATTTTATTTAATCTAACAAAAATGACATTAGAAACTACCCGACATGTTCATGATATCAGCTACATTTAGATCAGTTCAAAAAAGTCAGCTTTGTGTCGCAGACATGAAGCTGCACATTTTTTGCAGTGTGCCATGCGCCATTGGATTACATGTGCAACTGATATCGGGATCAGTCAGCTGCAGCAGCTGATGGCCAGTGGGACACCTCGCTAAGTGGGTCCGCTTTCCCCTACAACGCAAAACCAATCCAAAATTGTTAGACGGAGTAAGATTTGGGGAGCAACGCGCGAAATCTCCACCGCAATCGAATCGCCAATCAATCTAAGTACGAACTGAAAAGTACTAAACTTTTGTGGGCACAGAAGGTGGGACTTAGAGGGGCTCCACGGAAACTTGGAGTCTTGCAACTTTGAGAGCTGGTATAGTTTAACCCCACAGCCGAAGAAATGATTGATGGAGCCCCATGATTGGAAACGAAATTAGATTTTTCGGTTTAGTTGAGGGCTCCAGGGATCACATAATTACGAGCATAGTTGCACGTGGGATTTATATGAGATTCGTTAAACGTTAGTCATATTTTCTACCCTTTTGCAAGCACTATCTCTGGATTGTAGGGTTCAACCCTGCTAAACCTGAAATCCCATTTAATGGAAAAAAAGTTTCGGAAAAGTTGCGACCCCACGTTAGATCCCACTTCTGAATTTTCACAAAATTCCCTTATATCGAGTAATTCATCGATGAAAAGACATTGACTGCCTAAAGTAGAACATTGACTCGACCTGCTCGGATTATACAAAATATTAATAAAATAATCCTTGGCTTTATTTTTCTACCAACTGTAAAAAAAAATTGCAAAGAGGAAATTGAAAAGTGTTTTCAAATCGGATTACGAAATTTTGCGCAAATTCAAATCGTTATGCATATTCCGATCGGTATTAGGGCGAAATTCTGCTTACCGTTTAAAAATTAATTATAATTCAATAAAATACGATGTTTCATGTTGGCTTTAATCATCTTTTAATTGATTTCAATTATCGCTGTTTTAAATTTTGTTTCCCTTTTACATGATTTTTACTGAGTGAGTTTGTTTTTTGCTTTTCAAACATGTTTCGGAAGTGAAAAATATGTAATTATACTGTATTCAAGTTCATATAGAATTCATGCAAAATGAATACCATTAGAAAATAACAAGCAAATCATTTTCAAATACCCGAAAATTGTGCAATATTTTAATTGAGTACATGTTTTCCATTTTCAATAACATTAAAATCTTTGATGCTTACAAATAATTTATTCAGTTTAGTATTTTTTCGATATATTTTTTAAAGAAATCGAAAATTGCGAAATTAATGCCTCAAGTATTCAGATTCCAGTGCATCATTTAATTGATATTAAGGGTATTCATGCAACGAGAGAGGTTTACCGATTGCGTATCTGCATATTTTTACGCGGAGGGGGACAGTCTTCTCTCAGTAGCCTCAAAATTTAATGGTTTTTTCTGATCCCCCCTTCCCCTCCTATTCTAGATAAGTGTGTGACGCATTTCTTGAGCATCCCCTTGTGGTGCGTTTGCCCCAACTATTCTTCAAAAATGAAGTTGTGCTTAACGTATAGATATTCTGGGACTTAAATGATTTAAGTTGAACTTAAGTTGCTAAGTTTCAAACTACTATAAGTGACAAAAACAAAAAATGCTGAAATTCAAGGGTCTTCTCTGGGGAACTGAAAATCTCAAGACTGTTTTCTCAAGGACCAATCTTGGTTAGATTCTAAATCCTCCGTATTTCTTACCCTAGTTACGGCACTGACTTTACGGTGAGATTTTAAATCACAACCATCACCGTGTGACCCCGAAAAATTCACAATTGATTATAAAAGAACATCAATCTAATTCAATCCACAAACAGCATATATTCTTAAAGCAAATCTTTTGTTTCCAATATTCCATCAAATCTCCATTTGGTTTTAAGTTATAAGAAAATCATTGAAAAATATACAGACATTATTCTCAGTTAGAATAAACATTCATAATATTTCAACTATAGAAAAAATTTTGCGAGTATTTCCCGTTAAAAACGCATAATTGTCTTTAATTTCTTTCTTCTTCCAGTCATTTCTAAAATTCCATTAATGAAGAATCTCTAAATCTTTGTCTAGCCACATAAATCAAAAGAACAGAACAGTTTTAAGAATCAATTAATCAAAATCCGTCATCCATTCATTTCAACTCATCCGTAAAATTTTTACAATAAACATTTTTTTTTAAACAAGCGGCAAACTAGCGGCACTTTGAATTTTATGTCCCCTATACACGGCACATTACAATTTCCGTTGCAAACTTTTCTTTCTAGCTTTTTCTAACACGGATTTCATTTGGAAAATGCGAAACAATTTTTCGGCGCGTAACCAATTACTTGAGAAAAAGTCAGTTAGATTCTTTTCTTTCCCGTATTTTATACCAATTAGAAGGAAAAATCCATTTTCCAATGCGATGTAATTAATTACAAACTCCGGAGCTATGGTGATTAATGAACGCTCCATGCGCTTACAGTTTATCATAGTTGCGATTTTTTTCTTCTTCTTCTGCATGCTTTAAAGGCAAAAACATTTATTCATTCGCTTATCTAAACTTAAATGAGCAATTTTGAGCGTAAATCGCTAGATAGACATTACCACAGGTAATTAGGTGGTATCTAAATTCAATGAAATCGCTGCTCGAAGAAGGTACCTACAAATGTTGGATAATAATCAACGTAATCTAACGTTACTTTACAGCGAGCGGCGGCGCAGCATTATGTTGGTAGCCGTAGATGATTAACTCGCTTTTGCTTGGTGGTTATAGTAGTACTAAAATAACTAAAACATGCATTAGCCGGCAATAATGGCTGGTAGAATAAAATAGAAACAAGATAAACACACAGCGAAATACCTGATGTCCAATTTGGTCAATTTACCTGGTCTGCAGAACCTGTCCACGTCTTGCTATTGCGCGAGGTCCGACGTTTTTCGCGGATCTACGGGCCAACTTTGTCGAAATGCGACCCAAATTGTACAAAAAAAGATCCCCACCTGGCAAAGCACTTTGGAAGTCGAAAAACCTTGTCATTAGCACCGGTAATATTTTGGTGGCTATGCGGCGATGGCACCTGGAATCTGGAACCTCCGTAAGAAAGTCTTTCGTCTGTGCGCTGGTGCCAGTGGGGTATTCTGAATAATTGCGGATGCTTCGACGTCGGAAAATAGACCAACTGCGATCATCGAGCTCCAAGTTTTGTGTTTTGACGAAGAAGAGAACAGCGAAAATGGAAGGCGATTACAGTTATAACGGGACGCGAAAAACACCTTGCGTGATTATAGTCGATACGTGATAGTAGGCAACAGGCTGGTCCGCCTGAATTCGCCGCATAACCGTGAGTTTTTGTTCCATTAGAGGTATTACGGCTTCTTTGGCTTTGGCTGAGTGGCCCATTATACAGTTGAATTGGACTCAAACACGGCGGCGGTGTGCCGGATAACGTCATCAAAAGTAACGTAACGTAACATCGTTAATGGGGTAACATGTGTGTGGATAACTGGGGAAGAATACGGGATCCAATATAGCCAGCACCGATAGTTGTAGAGCCAAAGGTGGGCATAGCATAATCAGAAAAAGATGCAAACAAAATTCAGCCAATGTCGAGTTATAAACAGCAAAACAAAAATGGTTCTATTCGGTCAGGGGTTTCGTAACTTGCTGCCTAGGATCACTTTGAAAACTTTTGAAAATTCAGGAAAAAATTAACAAATCTTTCAGGGATTGTAAAAATTTAATTTTTCCTCTATCGTTCGGTTTTAAAACCAAAAGTTGTTGTTTAGACAAAAAAGTCTTAAAATATAGTACAAAATGCTTAAAAATTTGACTAGACTTTTTGAGTTTTATTTAAAAATTTGGAGTTTAATTCAAGAATGTCAGGCCAGATGGGATTCTTACTTTATTCATGTTTAAGCGAGTCTATTATGGATTGAATCAAAAATTTTAAAGCTTAGAAATTGAGTTACAAGAGAAATGCGACCAGTTTAGACCTGCTGAAAAATGTTTACTAAATGTTCGCCTTTTTCTTCGAGAAATCGAGAAAAATTAAAACAAAATCTCCATTAAAAACTATAACTTATTTTAACACGTTCAATGTCGATGAGGGAAATTTCGTCAATTCCGGTAAAACGATGCGTCCGGCACCGAACGTCTTAAAACCACCAAACCGTTTGAAGAATTGTCCCTTTTATGCCAAAGCCCACCTCTGAATGTTTAAAACGGGTAACGGTACTTTTCCAAACTTGTTCGAGTAATTTTATTATTCATTCTTCGAAGAAATTCTAGAAAAAAAATGGTTTCTTTCTCGTACAGCATTTTTCTTCTTGAATTTTTGACACGTTTTCTGAATGTACGTTCCTAGATAGTACTTTTATTCAATTTTATCAAAACACTACCCTATCCACATACCACGTTGAAAATACTACGACAAATTTCAGGCGTGTACGAACAATAAAAGGTTCAACACCCCTGCATTAGGTTATCTTCCGAGCACCAGCGGGATTGCGGGAACCTATTGGGAATTCATCGGGGATCCGCTGGGTATCCGTTCGAAATCCAACATAACCAGGTAGATATGTGTACCTCGCATTGACTTGAATACTTCTTTTGATTAAAATTCAAACGGAGTCCCGCTGGGAGCTAATGGAAATTGTGTCAATGCTGCGTCGTGCAACCAACCACCATTCACGGGCATTAGTCACTCTTTTGATAGAGTTTTTCCATCGTTCGTTCTTCTGGCCTGGCCTCTACATTTCTTTTGGTATTCGGTGTTTTATGGCGCATGCTTGAATGGCTCCATTTTTATAGGTTACATAAAATTATCTCTTTGAACCAAACAACATATATGAATTCCATGCGCACATTGCACTCTGCATTGCGTTCGCTGCATTCGAGAAGAGTCTAATTGAAATTCTCGTAACCCAATTTCCAGATTATTAAGAAAATTTATGTTGATGAAGACTAGAAAAAGCAAAAATGCAGAAAAAAGAATTATAGCAATACTAATGACTTTATAGCACTTTCGGATTTTGAATTGGTACGCATGGAACTCAATTTGTGGTTTATAAGAAAAAAATTAATTCTGTGAAACTCTACTCCCAACTAAGCAATGTATTTTAGAAGTTCTCATTAAATCCCACGTTGTTGTCAACGGGCGGTGGCACTCAATGCGGCCACCCAAATTTGCACACATTTTCAGCAGTGCGTAATGTATAAACGGAACACCGGACTACCCGCGATTATACTTGGTTCTCCTTTCAAATTCCACTTAATTCCAAGAAATTTCAAGCGACGGCACATGTTGATATGCGCGCAGGTGAATTAAATTTTAGCATAACTGCTTAACTGCACCCAAAATCCACCAACAATCCACCGCAAAATGTTGAAAAAATCTTCTTTGGCCACTGAATGATTTTCTTATACAGATTGAATTTATTTTAAGAGGCTGTTCATAAAATACATCACTTCACTGCCAGTTTTTGCTGTTTCGAGCTTAACCCCATCCCCCTCCCTTCGTCCGTCTATATTATTTTCCATTTTTTTGAATGGAGTTCAACATCGACGTCACATTACCGAAGACTCCTTTCCCTTCTCGTCTCACCGTTTTCGAAAAAAATTGCAAAAAAAAAATATTTGAATGGTGGAAGGGGAATAGACAGACGGACAGACGGACAGAGAGACGGACAGAAATATGGACAGACAGACGGACAGACCGACAGACAGACGGACAGACAGACAGACAGACAGACAGACAGACAGACAGACAGACAGACAGACAGACAGACGGACAGACGGACAGACAGACGGACAGACAGACAGACGGACAGACGGACAGACGGACAGACGGACAGACGGACAGACGGACAGACGGACAGACGGACAGACGGACAGACGGACAGACAGACGGACAGACAGACGGACAGACAGACGGACAGACAGACAGATGGACAGACAGACGGACAGATAGACGGACAGACAGACGGACAGAGAGACAGACAGCCTGATAGACGGACAGAAAGACAAACAGAAATACGGACAGACAGACGGACAGACAGACAGACGGACGGACAGACAGACAGACAGACAGATAGAGAGACAAACAGACATACGGACAGCAGACGGATAGACAGACAGTCAGACGGAAAGACAGACAGAGAAACATGCTAGAAATATTTGAATGTTTGAAAAGGATTTTTCAGAAAAAAATTTTGGGTCGCAAATTCTCATAGAAAAGAATAGATACTATATTAAACCTCTTTAAAAAAAACTCTCACGTAATTTCGAATCAAATTCAACCCTCGACAAAAGTTGCAATACAGCTAAAATTAAGTTGTATATGAAGAACCAGTTTGCACCTGAGCTTTAATCAAAGACGAGCGGTAAGAGGTCTCTCTTTTCCATATGAGAATGAGACGCAGTGCGGTATCAAAACTTGGCTCGAACCCACGATTATGTAACTCAATATGCCACACTAACTGACTATACGCATTATTACGACGCACTTTGCATTTGTAAGACATTAAAACGGGTTGCGATAACCACTTTGCAATTTTTTATTCACTTTTTGTGTGCGTTTTTCCCCCGTGCTTTGCATTTTGCTTGAAATTAACTCGCAGTATTGCAGATCTGCATAAAATTGCAGTTAAGTGATATTTTGGGAGGAGGATAAATTTAATTTAATTGAAGCCAATTGAGGCGAATCTGATGGTGGTTATTTTTATGATTTACCATAAGAATAAAACACGATTATGAGTGAAAAAAAAGAAATCACGCTTGTATATACTTTTGAGGGCTTAAAGATCAATTGTTGAGTTTGCCAAACATACAATTTAATGCTCACTTCTCATGCACTCGATAAACGCGAATTTAAACCCCGTTTAAATGATGCTCAATTGTTTTATGCACTCTTTTTAGAAGCAATTTGTTGGAATATTTGACATAAATGCATATGAGAAGCATGTGGTAATCAAGTGAATCGATTCCAAAGATTAGCAACGCTAACCAAATTCAAAAATTATGCGTCTTAATTGCTTTTCATTTTGTGAGATTGGAATTCATGCATTTCAATCAGAGTCGTTAAGATTTTATTTGAATTTTAATTTCGTCTTGGAATTTTTGTACACACAAATATCTGCATTTCATTAGGAATAAAATTTGTTTTGTTTTTTTCCTTTTTTTCACGCATTACAAGTGTTAATACAATAAAATTGTTGAAGGTAAAAAAACGATTTGCAGAAGTATGTTTAGAAGATGAAAAACAGTGATTTGTTTAAGAAAAAATCGTTTCTAGGCTTTTGCAGAGATTCAAGTTTCAAAATAGCACTTTTTGACAAACCGCGTAGTGTAAAACTGTAGGTGCGCACAACACAGACTTAAAATTTGTTACGAAATGTCAATTGAAAAGACCCAGCAGTCCCGTTTCGGGATGCTGTGCTATAAAGAAGCACTTTCGGTCTCAAATAATCACGAGCTGTGCTGTTAATGGGTTGCAAACCGTACAAATGTCGCATTGATAATAATGGTTTGAAACTGTCTAAAATTGTGGGTGTGAAAGCAGGGAACATTTTCTTTGTGAAATTCGGTTTTCAGAAGATTGAATCCCACTTTTAGAGGTAAGGCCGACAAGATGATGAAAAAGAAGAAATTTTTGCTCAGGGGGAATAAGAAGAAGAAGATAGATTTCTCAAAAATGGCTGGGGAACAAAAAACAAAAGGAGAAGAAACAATTTTCTCGGAAATTCTTTTGCGTTGTATTTAACCATTTTGAGGGTTTCCCTACTGTTTATTTTTATTTAATGTTTTCTGTTTGGCATAATTTTAATTTCGTTATTTGCTTTTCAAACACCGTTAAAAAAAAGAAAACAAAATTCAATTTAAAAATAAATGTTGCAAAATTAATTTCTATCAACATCAAATGCGAATTCCTTGGAAAATATTCTGAAAAAAAATCAATAAAAATAACAATATTAGCATCAACAGGAAGAAAATTTTGCATTTTGCTGCAATCGGACAAATCTCTCTTCACTCCTTCTCCACCGTCAAGAAAAAGAAAACACCCCGTGGAAGCATTAAATCCCTTCGGATTTCTTTCACTTTTCCCAGGAGTTATGACAAGCATGTTGAGGAAAAATTCCACTTGAGACATATTTTCCGTCAACATATATTTTTCAGGAAAACGTCGAAGCCAGGAAAAGCCATCAGTTTTCGCATAAAAGCGAATCAAGATGAGAGCGCGAAAAGATCAAACGGCAAAACGCACATGCTTTAATGTTTTGCAAACAAAGCGAAGATTTTTATGTGAAAGAGGAAGAATCTTTAAGAAAAAGCAAAGAAAATAATCTTCAAAGTGGGCGAAATTTCTAAAATACCAGGTAGCGAGCCGTAGGCAAAGCGTTGCAGAGAGGTAAATCAGTGTAGGCAGGAAGTCAGAAAATCTCTGCTCCTTTCTTCGGTTTCCTATTTTTATTCTAGTTTTTGTGTTTTTCCTGGAAAAGGGAGCAGGCGTGTGGTTGCATTTGCTATAAAATCTATGCCATCAAATCAAGAGTAGTGCTTTTATACTCTTCAAAATATCGACATAAAATGCAAATATCATTCAGTACCGCACTATGCTTTTGTTTACAGTTTCAATGATTTCAGAAAGTACATCTAAATCTGCAACCCATCCACGATTTCCGCATTTTAATTTTCAGGCAATTTAAAATCGTTTCATCTTTGGGAAAAGGCCGTAAAAAGGGCTTTGAGCATAAAGAAAATGAATCGAAAGTGCCGCTCGTATATTCGAAGTAATTTCAAATTTCCCTCCAATGTTTTTCTAACAATTTGACAAATAAATCGGTGGCGGTTTGCAAAATTTTCCCTAAGTTTAGATTTTGAATTTTCCTAAAGTAAAATGAAAATGAAATTCGTATCAATTGGCAGCTGATTTTCGGTTTTTTCACTTTTATTGATTTTTCTTTGAATGAAAAATTGAGAAAAGGGAAATGGGAAGAAGATTTTCTCTTGAAGTTCTTTTTTTTTTTGTTGCTGTTGGAAATTCAAGTGAAAAGTCAGATGCAAGCAATTCGATTGATCATTGCAAATTGTTGACACAATTATTCAAATAGCTGTTGTCTATCCATCGACAGTTGGTCGCTATTCAAATTGTTTCAAATGAAAATTCACAGTTCAATCACTGTATCTATTTTCCTTGTATCTTTTATATCCCATATTCCGTTCCTATCTATTGCTAGGGTTTTTCTATAGGATATTAATTTAGTTTAGTATCTTTTACTATGTTGCGACAAATGAATTTTATTTATTTATCTATTGGGCTTTTCAACATGGGATTCGTATTATGCAATGTTTTGATGACGATGATTGATGAAAAATGGGAAAATGAATTTATCCAATCGACATGAGGGAAATGGGTATAAAAATCATTCGAAGGGAATTAAAATATTCAATTTAATCAAAATATTTTCTCATGAATTGCAGGAAGTGATTTTCTAGGAAAAAAGGAAACAAATTAATATTTTATTTAATCAATTATTCTTTTTTCAAAGAAAGATAATTTGTTTTTCCATAAATTTATTATTTAGAATGTTTTGTTGTCCCCTAGATTTTTTCCATTTTGCTGAAAAATTGTATTACATTAAAATTTATCTAAGGCTTCGTTTACACTTGCGATTTTTTTTTTGAATTTCTCCGCGAATTTGATTTATTTATCGCAGATTAAAATCACAGCAGAAGTTGTCAAAATTTGAATTTATTGCGGCGATTTTGTATGAAAAAATTCAGGTTCCGTCGTCTTTTAGAAATTTTTTTCTAAATTTTGTGACATAGTGTAAATGGTTGTGCAACATGAATTTAGTGCCAAAGAATAAAATTCGCGAAATAAATTGTAAGCCGCCTAACGACGGGATAACACATGGGTACTTTTACTGTGCAGCATTAATGTCTAGCGACTACTTTTTCAATTTTAATATTCATACGTAGCTGCTTTCCGAGTCGCGCACTATGTAAAAATACTGCGGCTTATTCAAAAGTTGCGCAGTTTTTTGAGTTGCAGTTGCGGCCTATTCAAAAGTTGCGCAGCTTTTTGAGTTGCAATTGCGGCTTATTCAAAAGTTGCGCAGTTTTTTGGGTTGCAGTGCCCTTCGAACAATGCAGCATGCACATAGTGCAATTCTTCGTACTGCAGTACAGTAAAACAAGCGATGTCTGATTGCAGCATGTCCATAAAATACCTCACGCTGATTTTCGCTTTAGAAAATTTCAAAATTCCGCATGAATCATTAAAAAATTCCTTTTCAAGTATTTTTTCTGCTGTGAAAGGCTCGCTAGAAGTCTGATTCAAGTCTGACCTTGGTTAGATACCACCTTTACTAATTTCTTCACTAGCTAATACCACTTTTGTGGATGATTAAACAGCATTTGTCTTTTTCTTTATTGAAAAAGAGTCATAAAATAATATTAGACACCAAAAATTTAACTACCTTTTTACATAACCTGAAGAGAACCGAAAACCCTTAAGCCCAATTCAGACTAACGATTGTGGTTTCGGTTGCAATTACGATTGAAGTTTCTCGATCAATGAGATCAAAGCTTTCAACGATAGGGACATGAAAGCTTTGATCCCATTGGTCGGGGAAGCTCAATTGTAGTCGCAATCGTTCGCGCAATCGTAGTCGCAATTCTTAGTCTGAATTGGCCTTTAGAGTGGATAATTATAGAAACGGCCCATTGGGACTCCGGGTCAAGTGCTGTGTCCGCACATGACCCCGCACGGTCTTCTCAACCTAACCTAACCTAACGTGAAAGACCTAAAACAAATTTAGAAAATATTTTAAAAACTTTAACTGATATAAAACACAAAATGACACAAAAATAACTTGTAAACCCTTGTCTGTTTGTCACGCTAAAACGCTAAAGAAGTTAAAAGCAAAACCAAAAACAACTTCATTGAATTGAATTGCCGTGTAATCTAACAGCATTCAACCAAAGATTTCTTATACCGGCGTTTTCCAACCTAGCAATAAAAAATAGTTGCCATTTGTTGGTATTTTATGTTATTGTAATTTTCTGTTTCCAGTTGTTTCTGTTGTTTTTTTTTCAATTATTTTTCTTAGCAATGCCCGTTGAATTTTTCAACATGGCTTTTTTTTTGCAGCACCACCTAATGTTGTTAACATTCTAAGTTAAGCTTTTCAGCGGATTTCTTCTCTTTTTTCCATGCTTTTCTGACTTTTCGAGTCGAATGTTACAGAGTTTTGTTGTGATGGTGCTGGTTTTGTTTTAATATGAATGTAAGAAATATTTAGAAACGTTGACATAATCGAATACAGTTGAAAATGAGTCTATACTCAGGTAGATAGAATAACCAGGTGTATAGGTTACTAATAGTGATGGTAAACAAGAGGTTCTTTGAGAAAGTATTTTTCAAATTTTATTTTATAGCACGAAAAACAGATCTTCCGAACAAAAAAAAACAAACAATTAAAATTTCAGGTAAAGAGTAAAAACAGACCTTCATCAGGCGCAGCCGTTATCAATGGAAAAGCGAAATTTTCCAAATTAATTCCAAGCATTTATTATCAAAATAGTGCAAATAAATTCATAAATAACCGTTATTTTTCTAAAAACACAAATAACAATGATAACAATAATAAATTCCATTCGTTGTAATCGCATTTTCCTTCATGTAATTCCGTAAAACATTTAAAAACAAATCATATTCTCTGCAATGGGGCGGAGAATAATTCCGAGGATAATTCTGAGTAACAGAATAAAGTTACTGTGGAAATTGTTGGAAAATTTCATTATGGCACAGTGAACAATATGCACATCTAAGCACATAAACCAATGAAAAGGTGCACTGCATCATTGCAAATTATCCAACTATACGAGTGGAAAACTTTATGCTATTAGTAAACTACCACCAATACATTCGAAGATTAACTCCTATATTCGTCTAATATAGATTGTTTAGTTTCGTTGGTAAGAAAAATATGTTTCTATCGAACCTACACAAAATCCGTCGACAAACACACACACACACACGCTTTAAAATCGACATGTGCATGCGGCTATAGCGAAAATATAGTGAAAATATATATACATATAACTATTTTTTTTAATTCCGTCCTTGGCTCGTCTATTCAACTTTGTCCTACTTATTTATGCTTTTAGCTATACTACAAGCATTTGAAAACGCTGTGAATATTTATATATATATATATATATATATATATATATATATATATATATATGTTAGTCTCACTATAGATATTGACGGCATTTCGTATACATAGTGGACATGACTATTGCTATAGCGAATTTCAAATGCACTTTTCTTACTATTTATATGCACGTCCGCTGCATTCGCTCAGTTTTCGCTCATTTGTTTGTTAGCTGGTTTAGAATTTTCCTTTTTTTCTACAAAAATAGTTTTTTTTCCTCGACTTTTCAAGTCTACGCGCAATCTGTTTTCCAATGGACTATTGCCTACCAGCCGGTATGTGTGTGTGTGTGTGTGCATGTTTTAGACTTTGAATGCATTTTTCTAATACACAATCTACAATGCGATGCAATTTGAAGCTATTATAGGAGTATTCTTGTTAAACAGCAAAATAGTTGTATGAATTTCGACTTTTTCAAATGCATTTCTGTGTCTGTAATGCACATGGAGTATCAAAATATGATGCTTTGGCAGATCTTACTTGGGTGAAATAATTTTAAGGCCTCACCAAATACTCCTCTTACTCTTGGGGGTGGTAATGAATTATAATGTTATTGCTGTCGATGACAAACATACCGCTTTTTAATGTTTTCTTGCGCTCCGCTTTTTTTTGTTCTTGATGTGGTGATACAGTCACATATGTAGAAATCCATATGGGTTTTCCTTTTGTGAATTTTTAGGGTTTTTTTTTCTAAGTTTTGTGAATCATCAAGTGCGTAACTTTTTTTTAAGATTATTATTTCTCAAGATCTTTCAATTTACCTCGACAAAAAAAAACCAAGGGTTTTAGTTTTTGGTGGGGGGATAAAATCAAATTTTTTTTTGATTAAATTTGTAGTTGCGCGCATACCGTTTTCCTTGGAGGACATTGAAACATTATAAGGTTTCTAACTTATTATTCACAACAGAAAATGTTCTGAAAATGGTTTATTTTGGGATAAGGCTTAACCTATTCACCCTATTCTAACACATGGATCAATAAGTCCCGAGACTAACAATGAAAACAACATTTTTTTTGCCAAATTTTTTTTTATTCATCAATATAATCACCTTTTAGGGTGATACAATCGTTCCAACGCTTTTCCAATTTTTCAATACCATGTTTATAAAAAAAATTATCTTTCGCTTCAAAATAAGCTTCAGTTTCAGCGATGACCTCCTCATTTGAGCCAAATCTTTTTCCCTGGAGCATTTTTTTAAGATCAGCAAAGAGCCAGTAGTCACTGGGGGCTAAATCTGGCGAGTATGGGGGGTGGGGAAGCAGATGAAAGCCCAATTCGTTCAATTTTGCCATTGTTTTCATCGACTTGTGGCAGGGTGCATTGTCTTGGTGAAAAAGGATTTTTTTTCTCTGCATGTGCGGTCGTTTTTTTGCGATTTCCTCCTTCAAACGCACCAGCAAGTCAATATAATAATCACTGTTGATCGATTTACCTTTTTCGAGGTAGTCAATGAAAATCACGCCATGCGTATCCCAAAAAACTGACGCCATGACTTTGCCAGCTGACTGCTGCGTTTTCGGACGCTTCGGACGGCTTTCGCCAGCTGTGCGCCACTCAGATGACTGCCGCTTCGACTCTGTAGTGTAGTGATGTATCCATGTTTCGTCCATGGACACGTAACGACGCAAGAAATCTTTTTTATTGCGAGTAAATAGCGATAAACAGCTTTCTGAATCATCGACTCGTTGCTGTTTTTGTTCCATCGAAAGCAATCGCGGCACCCACTTGGAAAAAACCTTTTTCATGCTCAATTTTTCATGAAGGATAGTAAATGCACTTCCATATGATATCTGTGTTATCTCAGCAATCTCACGGAGCTTCACTTTACGATCTTTCATTATAATTTTTGTCACTTCACTCACATTTTCCGGTGTAACGGCTTCCACAGGTCTACCCGAGCGTTCCGCGTCATTTGTGTCGGTACGACCACGTTTAAACTCGGCAAACCACCGACAAATCGTTGCTTTTGATGGACAAGAGTCCGGGTAACATTTTTCAATCCATTGTTTCGCTTGCACGGTGTTTTTACCCATTAAAAAACAATGTTTTATCAGAACACGAAACTCGGTTTTTTCCATTTTTTAAACAAACTACAAAACGACTTTACTCCAACCTCGATAACTCAGCTGTTTCTGGTCCGATCGACTTAAAATTTTGACACGTTTCAAGCAAAGGTTAGTACTCTAGAAAGACGTGGTTACTGGTTTACTACGAGCGTCATCTCTGGGTTAGTCTCGGGACTTATTGATCCATGTGTTAGTTATTAATTTATTTTGTACTAGCTTGCATACCCGTCGTTGCCGGGTTAAGCTTTTTGTCTAAGTTTTAGAATACGAAGAAAACCGGAAAGAACTTAAAAACTTTTCAATGGATCTATGTTGGGGCTGGATCCCCGACGAACATCTATGCCAAATTTCAGGCCAATCGGTTCAGTAGTTTCCCCGCGAAAGAGTAACATAGCGCAAAAACTATGTTTCGAAATCACTTGACCCCCTCCCCTTACTCCCCCACCCCTTGCGCTACTTTTCCGTATGCCTATGTTGGAACCAGAACTACCACAGACACTCATGCCAAATTTCAAGTCAATCGGTTCAACCGTTTTTGCGTGAAAGAGGAACAGACAGACAGCCAGACACCAACTCATTTTTATATATTAGTATGATCATATTTATTTTATGCCAATCCGGCACAGATGCGCTGTGGGGAGATGAAATAAACAACAAATTTTATGTACAAAAATTCATAAATTTCAAGTTACGAATTTGATCATTTCATCCCCACACAATTGAAAAATTCACTCCTCCATAAAAATATGTTGTGCGAATTTTCCGAAGAGGTTAGTATTGCCTACCAAAAACTCCCTCCCCTGACCCATATGTGCACGACGGGACAACATACCTGATCTCGGTAGTGTCTAGACTAATCCTGGAGGTCGATTCGTGTTCCATGAAAAGTGTTCCCTACACTAGAGCTACCTTTTTAGTCAAAAACATTTGATAAATCTAAGAGATTTTTACAGAAGCAACCAGTTTTTTTAAGTTATTCCAATAAAACGAGACACAATTTCATTACCACCCGTAATTCTATTGCGCAAACATTAATGATAAAAAAAATACAAGAAGACACAAATTTTTAATTCGATTTTATTACCAAATTGACATCAGCCATAAATACATATAATGCCATTAAAATTTTTTATATCTTCCAACTCATTGAAAGGCTTAGCGATTTGAGCACAATTATCTTGAGTGTATTTTTTTGAAAAAAAAAATCTCATCTAATAAAGCGACAAAAAAAATTTCAGCATTCAAAAATTTTTTGTTAAAAAAAAAACCTGGATGTGATTTTCACAGTTATTTCAATATTATTTACCATCTTATTTGTACAAGAGTTAAGAAAATTTTCTTAAGATTTCGCATGCATAAAATAATTGCTCATTTATAAGTAGATACGATCTGAGTATGTATTTCTGATGTGTGTAACTAAATTCGTGCGAAATCATTTAATTGTGCAACAAGACATCAGCCTAAGATAGAGAGGCCATTCAAGAGGTCTTTATTATAATTTTATGGTGTTTTTCCATCGCCAACCGCTGCCCCATCACAAGTTTCTTCACACACAAACACACACAAAAATTCCTTGCATGCAGGCGAATATTTTCTTACATATATTCGATATGAAAATTGAATTGAAAATTTTTACCTGTTGCCCGAACAGTATGTGTGGTTGCTGGGGAGACAGATGACACAATAATAATAACATGAATATAAATAAATATTGATAGAAGGTAACATTATAATTAGATGTTTTTAATTAGCGGACATCAAAATGATTGTTTTTTTTTCTTATTTTTCGACTCTAGATTTCGATTGTATTTTTCATATTCTTTCTCACACCTCGAATCAAATTTCAGTTAATTGAATTTATTTTATTTGATTTTGTGGTTAAAAAGGTGATAGTTTTTCGGGCAGATTGCAATATTATGCAGTCGAACTGGAAAACTTTCAAGGTGATTCTTGCGAAATTGCGAAATGCATCATAAATATTAAAAGTTGCAAGAAATGCTAATTAATAATTATGCATGTGATGGCGTTTTTCTTTCCTCCGCTTCTAATATGGTTAGTGGCTGAATGTACTGGATTATTGTTAACTAGCTTGCATACCCCTCGTTGTCGGGTTAAGTTTTTTCAAATTTTTTTTTTTTATGGTCTATCTTGGAGCTAAACTTCAGGCCAATCAGTTCAGTAGTTTCCCCACGAAAGAGTAACATAGCGCAAAAACTAAGTTTCGAAATCACTTTACCCCCTCCCCTTACTTACCCCACCCCTCGCCCTACTTTTACGTATGCCTATGTTGGAACCAGAACTACCACAGACACTCATGCCAAATTTCAAGTCAATCGGTCCAGCCGTTTTTGCGTGAAAGAGGAACAGACAGACAGACACCAACTCATTTTTATAAATTAGTATGATATGATTAAATTTACTTATTTATTTATTTTTTGATGGAATATGTAAATTCAAAGTCACAAGGAGAATCTGAGGTCCTAGACACAAGTAAAATCCGAGTCTCCAATAACAATTTGAGGGTCTTAGAGCCGTTTGCACCAACGAAACTTAGCGACTTATGTTCAACTTAAATTGTTCAAGTCCCAGAATTTCTAGGGGTTAAGTAGGCTAAGCGCAACTTAATTTTTTAGGAGCATTATGAGCAAACGGGCCTTAGTTATCTAACCCTTTCTTCATGCCGCTCTCGAATTAATTAGTGAAATAAGTTCTGATCGTATATTATACGATGGTTGTACGGTGGAAGAGAAAATTAGTGGCCTGATTAAATTTTTATATATAGAAGAGTTATGAAAATACATATTCTACACTTTTTGTATTTATAAATTTTTCAATACGACACACCGTTTTCAAGAAAATCGTAAAAATTTGGGGGAAAGAACCTTTTTACGATATGCAAAATTTCAAGTCTCTAGCATAATTCCTTCGAGATCGAGAGAGAAATTTTGATTTATATGCTGTTTTCATCTATAGATAGAGAATACAAACCTCGTCCCTTTCTCTTATACCTGGTCGATTTCCTCCAGTTTTGCACTCTCTTGTAGTTTGGTTTCCCAAAAGTCTACCGTGGAACATTTCTCGAGCCTCGGAAATTTGAAGATCATACTAATATATAAATAAAAATGAGTTGGTGTCTGTCTGTCTGGCTGTCTGTCTGTCTGTCTGTTCCTCTTTCACGCAAAAACGGCTGAACCGATTGACTTGAAATTTGGCATGAGTGCCTGTGGTAGTTCTGGTTCCAACATAGGCATACGGAAAAGTAGCGCGAGGGGTGGGGGAGTAAGGGGAGGGGTAAAGTGATCTCGAAACTTAGCTCTTCCTCTATGTTACCCTTTCGCGGGGAAACTACCGAGCCGATTGGCCTGAAGTTTAGCTCCAACATTAACGATCTTAACCCTACAACGACGGGTATGCAAGCTAGTTTGTAATAAACGTCATTTCCGGTGGCGCAAATAAATTTTCCTTTCTCACCATATTTCTGTATATTCAATAGCACTTTTGATAAATTACTAAAGCCACTGAAAAATTTGTCTTCAAGACAACAAAATCAGCTCTCCGGTGGAATTTTTTAATTGGCATCAGGAATTTATCTATTAATTAGATTGAGACTTTCAACCATACTTCGATCGTCAGTTAACTTTCTTCCCTCTTTAGAGATTTTTTAGAGATTTTTTTAGATTTGAAAAGCTTCTATGTAAATTTTAAGCTAAAAGTCATTAAAATTTTTTTATACAAATTCAACAAAAAGAAAACTGTTAATCATAAAATCTGAAATTTGGATAAACTAAACATTAAATTCAGTAGTAGTCCTAAAACCAGTTCAGCAGAAAAGTTAATCATCAAAAATTTATTAATTAAACGTTCCATATTTGCATATCCGTTATAAACTAATCGAAAATTGAAATAATTCTCCACCGAAATTGAGAAAAAAAAACACAACAACATCTCACATGTCGTTGCTGTTGTTGTCATCGTCAAATGAATAATTTAAAATGTCTTCAGCTACATTTAAATTGTGCACGTCGTTAGTTCGTTGGGCAGACAGAGTGTTTTGTAAATGAATTTTCAAAGTTTTATTAAAGTTTGATTAAAACTGCGAGACCTTAGAGCGATCTCTGGCAATAGACCAAAGCAATCTTATACGATTTTAGTGTAGCGTCATGCACGCTTGTTGCTTGAGGTGTTTTAATAATTAAATTACGCAATACCTGAGCCACAGGTAAGAAGGAGATCCGATAACGAATTTCAAGACACCTTGCGGCTACCTATAAAAAACACGAACGAAATCTCATGCAATATCATTGCAAATTGTTAAACTTATACATATATCCATATGTTGTGTATTTGGTAAATATTGTGAGTTTTGGACTTTTGGTGAGTATATCTTTCGACCTTTTCCAGTGCATTTGAAAGGTTTTCTGATTAAATGATGGTGCAAGTTTGCGAATGAAAATTGACTCCAAACCCTAATGGTCGTTTGTCTTTCATAAAACTACCATGTCAGAGGGTAATTCCTAATAGATACTCATGAATCTTAGTAAATAGATGGAAAGATACTCGATCCCCGACGGATGTTATATAGAATTTGATGCATTGGATGTTTTTCTCGGAGCACAAGCTGTGAACCTTTTGTGTTTCTGTGAAGTGTACCAAAAAAAATTTTGGAGCTCACGCACCGTTTTTTGAAAACATTTCTTCAAAGTTAAATTTTTTTTCAGCATTTTTCCAGGAGTTTTTTTACCGTTATTAGTTTTGGGATCTTTGTCAAACTCTTAACACAAATTCTAAAAAATAATAATACAGTCCAAAAAACGTATTTAGTTTCTTTAGTTTAGCGAGTTTTAGAGAGTTACTGCAGCTTTACTAACAGCCCTAGCACACTTAAGATCAAAGGGGTTTAAAATTGTATAAATGTGAGAAATAAATAGACTCATATATGGAAAAGAGATCGAACTATTGCCATGAAAACTTTACCCACCTGCAGAAGGCAGGCTCAGAAATCCGCAGGGGTTACTTTCCCAAAACAGGGGTTTGTTTCCCCTAGTTTCATCAGTGATAGGCCGTGAAATTGATATCAATTTGTTGAGGTGTAGAAAAACCTTACAATTGTCTCAAAAACCTTAGAGTAAAATTTAGACGTGTCGCCTTGGAGTTGCCTTACAAATATTGCGATTTATAACTGGTAAAGCCACAGGTGAAGTGGTCGGGAGAAATCTGTAATGAAACCGTTTTTTACTTGACAAGTTTCGGAATAGAACTTTCTTTCAGAAATTTACCCGAAAGCCTTCAAAGACTCATAATAATACTCCGCGAACCAACGGTCCGAAAACCCCCAATAGTAGCCTAAAAATTTGAGAAATTGCAGACATCTGCAAACCAATTAATTTGTTTAGTGAGCCTCAATCTGCAAAATTGAAAAGATACATCTTACTTACAATTCAAGATACTGAAAATCTTTCTGATGTTTCTTTAGTTGCGATTATTATTATTGTTTGTTTATTTGTTTATCTGTCCGTCTGTTTATTTGTTGATTCAATTTATTTATTCGTATGCAATTTCACACAATAAAAGACACGATGTCTAACATACAGACGGATAAACGAATCAACAAAACGATTGGACGAACCGATTGAGCAAATATTTCGCTATACGAAATCGACTATTGTAGCTGAAGAATATACATTTGAATTGCGCAATCCGATAATTATAGAAAAACGACGGATGAGTGACTTCTTGATGGCTGAATTGGAGGGTATACATTTTAACTATTTGAACTAAGAGATGGGTATAATGAAGTGTCATTATAAAACGATAGAAATACAAATTTAGAAAAAGAAAATCCCAAGAAAAGTGAGGAATATTTAAAGAAAATTTCCATCAGGATTTTCTGTGTTTTCTACAAATCGTCGCCTGAGAATTTAAGTGTCGTATGTAATTTTTTTCCAGTTTTGAATTGGGATAAGTTTCTGAGTTTTTCAAAGCTGCTTTTAAATTTGGTGCAATTCATTTTTAATTTCTTTAAAGACAAATGCTAATTCTGTATTCGATTTAAATTTGAAAAAAATCGGTCCGCTGGAAAAAGAGTTATGATACTTTAAACTCAATTCACTCAAAACCAACGAAAGTTACATACGACATTTAAATTCTCAGCCGACGAAATGGATTTTGTGAGTATCAAATACAAAAATCAGCGGAAAATTGCTTAATATTTGTGTAGGAAAAGATTTTTATCAGTTAAACAAAGTGATTATTTCTCACATTTTAATTTGTCGACTAAACATGTCAACAATGTTTTAAAAAATGTCAACGTACTGTAAATTGTAAAAGCCTTGATGAAAGCTAGGTAGTAGTCTATGATGCTGTTTGCAATTTAAAGCCGAGATGAAAAAATATGGCGGTCGGTAGTGTGATAATTGGACAACTACATGTTTTACAACGTTAGAGTTAAAATCTTTAAAATTTCGATACTTCAAAATTTTGTACTTCTGTATTTTTCGTATTTTTTGAATCCGGGAACGCAAGGGGGAGGGCGGGTGTGGGAGAAATGAAGGAAAAACCATTAAGAAATGTGGGCCGCAGGCGAAATTTTTGAAACAGAGTGCAGCGCAATGATTAACACAGTTCCAAGTAAAAATTAACTATTTAAGATAGATTGAAATTCGTTAAAAAATATGCGCCGCAGACGAAAATATATAATTTACAGCAATCCTTAGCCGAAGTAGATTATGTTTCGCACATTTTTTTTATCGTTTTTTCAATCCTTTAAAAGAATATTACACTAAATTGAAGAATCAGGGACAAAAGTTTGTTTCCGGGATGATGGAACCACAATCCAAAATCCGGGGCTGTCACGGATAGTATCTGAAACTAAAATTCTAGCCATTGCACAATTTCTGCTTCAGCCTCCTAAGGGGGTAGAAATTGATGAATCCTACATGATTTGGACGTATAAAAAATAAATATATTGGTTCTTCCTCTGAAAAATCTTGGGTTTTCTTAGTTTTGTGAATTTGTTAGTAGTCTCAAGGGTTTTAATCAGTGTTGTGCCGCGTAGTCTACGTGATGTAGACTACACCATTGTCTACGCGTAAACTATTACTGTAGACAATGGTCTATTCTCTACGCGTAGACAATGTAGACAATCAATAAAATAAAGGATAGCTGATTTAGTTTTAAAATCTCATTTTCTTCAATTAATTTTAACATAATAAAGCACACTTTCCAGGAAACAATTGCCAAATGCTGTAATGGAGAACTTCGGAGCAAACTTTAGTGGTAATTCTAATTCTTTTCATGCAATCCAAGCGGCTTTTTTTTTAATTTTTGCAATTGAAATCAGATTAAATTCTAAAATCTTTTTCTTTACACATTTTTCAATATAACGAACCGTGTTTTTAAAATACTGATTCATTTGTATGGGATGGCTTTGCTCATTTAAGAATATCTGTTTAATTTGTTCAAAAAACACGTTTGTTTCTAGTCTTTAGCTTAATTCCGTTGAGAGTTGTATTTACAGATAGACGGAAATCTATACGGAAGTAATTCAAATCAAATAATATATAGACCTATCAAAGGTCAGTCGATTTCGGCTTTGACAATATATGACTCACTAATGACTTTGTTTTGACAGATATGAGAAAGTCTACATTGTCTACGCAAAGTCGACATTGTCTACGCCAATGTCTACATTGTCTACCCCAAATCTATTGTCTACGCCATTGTCGACACTGAAGTGTAGACAATTAAAGTCTACGCGTAGAGGAACAACACTGGTTTTAATTTCTTCGTTCAAACTTTGTGATCCTTCTGCCAATTCATTAAAACTTTCAACATCTTTACAGTAAAAAGATTTTTTATTAATTTTAAAGTTCTACATTTTGCCACCACTTTAATATGGCTCGGAAAAAAACAATCGACAAGTTTCAATTGTAATTTTAATTTATTCCTAGAAGGTGAAAGGCGAAACTTTCAATTGAAAAACAAAAAAAAAATAACAATTTTTAAACTGAAATGCCCACACAATTTCATAAATGCTTCAATAAACTTTTGACTTGTCAGTCTTAAAAATAATGCAACTCACTGCATCGCGAAAACCAGACAATTGTTAATATTCTGCAAAGTACAAACAATGAAACAATACATCCCGGATTCAGTAGGTTCTTCTCTTTCGAAAATAAAAATAAATTTTAACTCTTTTATTCTCTGATGGCTGTTGCTCTGCAACAATGAAAAAAAAAATATATTATCTTTCCCTTAAAAGGTGATGAAGAAATCTGCAAGCAGACGCGAAGAAAAACACTACTGAAAAATTATTTGCATTTTCATACTGAAAAAATAAAAAAATAAAATCCCATAAAAAGCGTAGTTTTATCTTACAATAATAAAACTTTCAACAACTGAAAATTTCACTTAATATTCGGCGGATATAAAAAATTTAGCGAGTCTAGCGACAACTGGAAAAAAATGTAATTTAATTGTATTTTCCTTGTGTTTTTTACTATTTACATAACACTTTACATGGCATTTCTCTAGTCGAGTGCGAGCATCAAGATTCATTTATTTATTTATGTATGCATCCCAGCATAACACATGGCGGTCTGTTGATATGCATTCGAGTCGTACCAGAAACATAAAAAATCAACATAAAAATGCGCATAGTTGATGCACGCATGCAGCTAGAAGTGCATGGCTTTATGAGTGGCATCCAAAGAGAGGTCTCGATGATGCAATACTTGATAATTGTGCACATAATATCTGACGTCATTGAAATAAATAATAAAGAAAATAATGTAATACAGCTTTACTGAATGCTTACAGCAATACTTATCTATCTATAGTGGAAATCCGTAACCTTTAGGCGTCGCATACACCATCAATGCTAGTCGAGAAATGTCACTTTGTAGACGCTTTAGCAATTAACGGTGGCGCAAATTGGCTCCTTAAGATACATATGTGAAATGGCTATATTTAAATCTGATTACAAAAAATAATTCAAAAAAGGGCTGCTGATACTTGATCGTGTATCCATCCCTTTACATGCCTTTTGGCATGCTAAAAGCGCGTTGGCCTATGTTCGTGTCCAAATCTTATCCCCAAGGCAACAAACTGTATTTTACAAGCTTCGCCTGATGCACAAATGTGTGTTAGATGCACATTTTTGGCTTCTAAAAGTGATAAGCTTCTTAAAAACCTAAAAGAAAAAAAATTGTTAAAAAGAAATTTAACACAAACGTGTGAAATTTCGCATTAAACCAGCCAGAATTTTCGCCAGAAATGTGAAAACAAAAATCCTGAAAATACTCACCCCAAACGTCACTCACTGCACAGCACTCATCACTATAAACATTCACAATCGCACACACTTAACCACCATTTGCAAAGTTGCAACGCATTGCATGCATCTCTGCCACATATGAAACTGCACCCCCTGACATCAACAGCCTCGCCACACCGCTCAAATTCCTATGAATCACTCCGCGAACAAGAAAAAAAATACGTGAAAAGAATAGAAGAAAAAAAGCACGCGCGCGGATTCAACATCGGGTACTGTTCGTCGCCGTCGTAAGTGGGTCAACGCGACGGTGGGTCATTGCACTGCATTTTACCAATACTGGGGAGCTAATCGGCCCATCATCATTTATCTTTCACTCACCACAGAAGCGAAGAGCCCCAAAACACACCATACACCCTTCGTACCCGCCTGATCTAGCATTCGAAAGCTCACACACATCTTTAGCCACGCATCCACTCACACACACACAGCTACACACGAGAAAATGTGCATCGAAAACCCGCTACTCTCCAAAAACTCTCGCGACAACGCGCGAATCACGCACACCAGGAAACTACGGCAAACGCGTTTTCCCAAAGCTTTCTCCAAAGTGGGGTCGATTCTCTTTTCACACGAGTGTTAAAAATCTCACGAAAAGCTTCCGTGGGAGTAACGGGATGATTTAGCGGGAAAGCTTAGGGTGGGACGGACAGTCTCCATCTCAGGGTTGTCAGCAGTTCTAAATTCGGTCGTACGATAAGCTTGCATAGCCGGTGTGTTTATTTTGTTGATTTTTATGCTTTTTTGGGTAATTTATTTGATGACATTTAAAGAAATGAATTTCGAAGGAACATTATTGCATGCTGCACCTGCTGCCAAATTTCCACCCACAATTACTGACTGTGAAATGTTGAGAAAGAATCATAAAAGTTAAAGTTATTAAAATGCAACCGCCAAATACCCAACATGATGGAATTAGATTTGAGGTTTTTTGCCAAATTTGTATAAAGGGCCGGCCATATTTCACGTCACGCCAATCTCAGGATTTTTGGAACTCTCAACCCATCAGCATTTTCTGCAATTTGCTGTGTGGGATTTATGACATTACCACATTACCCTATATTTTCCCTCCCCCCAAAAAGGGAACATTCGTTATGAACAGCTTTTTCGGAAATTTGAATGTTCGGACCTACATTTGAATACCCCAATCTGATTTCAGTGTATCGGAAATTAATGGTTTTTAGAGCATTTTTTCAAACTTTTAAATTCAGGTCCACTTAAAACAAGTTATGGTGGGGAAAACAAGTTATGGTGGGGGCACTTAAAACAAGTTATGGTGGGGGGGGTTGGAGAGGTTGTGAAAGACCCAAAGATTTAAGCCTTAGAAATTTCTGTTTCCTCAGAAATATTTTGTGGTTTTAATTTCTTGGTGAAAAGTCTATTCATGTGTCACTGAGGCAGAGGTGTCCGAAATTTCGCAATCTAGGTTTTTGCAAAAATTTTGGTGCTGTCAAATGAAAGGAAATTCTTAAGCTGACACTTTTCTTTACTCATATGTGACCCAAAGTTGTATAAAAAAGAAGTAGAAGTAATTATACTATACGAAAAAAGGTTTCTTTGTTCAAAAAGAACTATAGTTTCATCATTTGGGGTACAAAAAGCACTTTTTGTTCATAACATAACTTTGTGATTCACCCACGACTTTTTGAATACCAACGGCTATAAAAATCGCACTGGACCGGACACATTTCGCATATTCCTTTCATGACAATTTATTTATTTTACGCGGTTGATTTATAATCGGGTATTAGTTTTATTTACTCGTATTTTTGATGGCGCACCCACCATCATCAACTGTCCTGTCCCGACATTTCGGCAAAACAACGCCCAAGTAATGGCGAAAAAATACGAAATTTTTATATTTCCAAAGGGGCAAAAAGGCATTTCATACATTTTTTTCTCAAGTAAGTAGCCAACAACAACGATTCGAAATTAAAAACTCAATTATTCGAGAGGCGCAATAAAAATAAATAAAATGAAAACCGCAGCTATTTTCTTGCGAGTAGAAAAAGCCCTCCCCAGAATTTTATTTTAGTGTAAATGCAATGCACATATGGTGGCGGTTTGTTGAGTTATTTGGGTTTTTGTGCATTTTTACGGTTGATTTATGGGTGGCTTCTTAAAGTGTATTTTTTTTTACCAGGAAGGATAATTATATGCAAGAAATCATACGCCATCATGCATTACGCGTAAGGGAACATGTTAACTTGTTATAATGTAATAAATTGTGGAATTTTTACGGCATGGCGGTTTATGTCTCGTCTCGGCTTTAGAAGATTTTTGCAAAGGAAGCGAGTGATTGATTGATACCAGAAAATAAGAAAAACTCGCTAATTTGTCAGATTTAAATATGAAATGAACCACACGATTTTGAAGGAAAAAGTATTTTTGCGTTTTCAATGCAATTAACGCAATTTGAATAATGAAAGAGAATTCAAAGGAACAAGAAGGCAAAAACTTTTGGCAATAATTTTTTTCACGAAGATTTTTATTTTAAATATGTCTGCCTGTCACGTAAAACAGACGAAAAATACACAGTTTCGAATTTTAAATAAATTCAAAAACGAAAACACCGAACACCGTCACCTCAAAATGCCGAAAATCTGGAAATCCTAATATCAGAGGACCTATTTATGGGCAGACCCCAACCTAGATTTTAATCCCGGAGATCCTTAAATTCGGTTTTGAGTTCCATTACATTCCATACAGGCGTTTTTATACCCGTATGGTGAAACCAAAGGGTATATTAATTTTGCCTTACCGTTTGTAACGCCAAGATCCCGTCATCGCACAAAAAAATGAATTACACCAGTGTGTTTAGAATGGTAAAAATAATTAATTTCTGCATGTCCGTCCGTCTGTCTGTCCGTCTGTCCGTCTGTCTGTCCGTCCGTCTGTCTGTCTGTCCGTCCGTCTGTCTGTCTGTCTGTGGCGCGGATTGCGGGCGCACGGATTGAGCTAGAGACTTGAAATTTTGTGCAGATCCGTTTTTCGTAAAATGCGAGGCTAAGTTCGTTAATGGGCAAAAATGGACCATTAGGGGGGGTACCCGCCATACAAACGAAAACGGTTTTTTGTGAATATCTCAAAAACGGTGCATCTTATCAAAAAAGTCCAAGAACAAAAGTTATTTAGGATAGGATTCTACATAAAACTCCCATACATCAAAATCCGATTGGAGTAAATTTTAAAAAATCTTATTGGAAAGTTTGACTTCAAAGTGGAATTTTCGTATAACTGTTCGAATTTTGGTACGAATATCACCATACGGGTCTCCAATGATTGCCAGATTGGCAATTATAGCTTTTGTTATGTTTTTTTTCCAAATTTTTACACACACAAAAAGTTTGATTACGTCAGACAAATTCACTTTGTACAATGGATTCCATCAATATTTTATATTATTGACATATAATTTCAATAAATACTTTCTAAATGACTAACTGAGATTGCGTTAAACTGAATAAAAGTACAAAAAAACCGAGGAATTCATAAATTCAAAGTGCCCACAATTTCGGGTCATCTCGGATTTCGTGGGCAAACAAATCCTTTCTAAATCTTGGACAGACATTGTCAATTCTAAAAATCCAAATTATTTCTCAACCTTCACAAATAAAACGTACCTACAAAAAAATAAAAAAAAAACTCTCGATTTATCGATGTCCAAATAACCAATCAAAGCACATCTTCACCCAAAAACCATCTAAAAGTATGTGTAGATTTACTGAAAATCTTAAAAAATTGTTAAAAGTCTTATTTGGTTATTTGCGATGTCCACAATGAGTTTTTTTTTGAAAATATCTTTTGCTAAACAAATTTTTCTCAATGTTGTATGGATTGTTGTTGTTGCTGTGGCGGTTATACATTTTGAAAATGACAAAAACACCGCCTGAGCGAAAAATTAATCGCACAATGAATGTCCGTCGTGTTCGCGCGCACACTTTCACTTGTTATTATGAATGCGCGAGCGTATTATAAACCAAGCAAAAAAAAAACACACAGAATTAAATAAAATAAAGTTTCAAAAGTTGCGTAACCATTTTTGTTCAAAAAAAGCAACATTTCGTGTTTTTTGCTCTCCTTCATTTTCGTATTTTTCTTATTTTTGTTGTTATTCTTTTTTTTGCGTTTTATTTTTCTCTGCTTTGCTTTTATTTTGCTTATTAATTCGATTTTGTATTCAAAAGCCACTTTGACAACTACAAATTTGCGCACACTGGCAGCCAAAAAGTGTTTTCCATCATCGGAATCTTTTTTTTTTTTCAAATTTCACCGCGCCGCACCATTGGGGGTGTCATATGGGCATCAAACGACGAAAACTTTTACAACAATCATATTTGACACACACGAATAAAATAAAATATCGTTGAATTTGAATTTAATTTATTCAAAAATCAAAAAGAAGAAACTCCACAGACGATTCGTATAGTAAATTTAATTTCTTTTATGCCACAATCGATGGAATTATTTATGACCATCGGGAAATTTTTTCGATTAAGAAATTTTTTTTTTAAACAATTTGTAGTTGAATTGGAATAAACTTTGTTACTAATAGATGTATTTTTCTCTCATTTCAGGTAAGGGAAAAACAATTATGCTTGATTAAACTTTATGACTGTTGGATGGCAAATCGCGATAATCGCAAAAATGACAACAATTGCTTGACGAATTTGTAAGACCTAAATGAGGAAAAAGGTTACATGAACAAATTGAAAGTGAATGGTTTTTGTTTCTTTTGAATTAAAAAAGAAGACGAAGAAAAACGGCACCCTTTCAAAATTTTTGAGCATCTCTAATACCAAAATAATGGATAAGTATGAAATCGATTCAATTAAGTTGAAATTATGTTCAATGTAATGTTAATTAGAAGCGAATTATGACATGATTGATGTCTAGATTTTAATTGATTTTGGAATCTGAGAAAATATCGCGGTCTATTGTTGTCCACAATGCACTTCTATATTCGACATATTGATGCATTGATGGGCACAACTATGATTTATTGACTTGTTTGTTACATAAACATTAAAGATTCACCACAGGCAATGATTTTCTACATGCTACTGGGTTTGAAATGAAGATTTTTGTGGTTTTTCTTAGAAGAAATTGTTTTTGAATGAGAGAAAGAAATTATCGCTAATAAATTTTTCATCAAAAGTAAATAGAAACGAATTGGCGTTAATTTTTGAGGTCAATTTTTGAGCTGGGACCAAAGATTTTTGCAAGTGTGAATACTCGCTTTTTCTTCGTTTCAAAATTTTCCAAAAAATTAAATTACTCAGACCGAAATTCATTTAGATGTACCGGCATTAGTTTTTTTTCCTAGTTTGGAATCGCTGATTTTGCATCTAGCAATAGTTTGGCTAGACCAACTTTAGTTTTTTTTAGTAACTCATATAGCGAATTAGGTTATTAAATATCTTTATGGACCAGAGTGCATACCTCAAAAACTAGAGCTTGTTCAGCCAAACCACTGCCAGACTTGGGACCAGCGACTACAAATCACCCAAAAAAGACTCTAATGTCGAGTGTCAAAAATGTCTCGATTTGTCAGTCTGTGGGCGCGTTTAGACCGGTGCTAAGTTGGCAGTTTTTTTCAATACAGCGCCGGTATAGTACGGTTGTAGAGCTTTTTCAAATCCTTTGCACATACTGGAGTTCGCGAAGATGACAAAATTTTAGGAAAAGGGCATAGAAGCGTACTTGACAGAGTAAAATATTAAGAAACTGTCCTTAAAATACTTTACACAAAAACCAAATCTGGCACCCCCTTTCAGGTCACGTACCACGAGTGTATGAAAAAATTGGTCAGGCCTGGTAACAGTTTTATTACAGATGCAAAAAGTGGTACCAGAGTGATTTGGTAGAACGTGTGTATATCTGGCTTAATAATTAATGTCATTTGGAAAAAAAAACTTCCACTAAAAAGGTTCTCTTTCGTTGGTTGATGCTACAAAAAATTCCTAATTGATCAATTTTCATTAAAAATTTTAGGGTCCCAAAAAAAACAAATTTTTTCTTTCTCAATTTTTACCAACCGATTAAAGTTATTCAAACAATATTATGAGCCATGGTAAATGCTTTCTAAATCCGGTAACAATTACGGACGTAACGTAAATTCGGTAGTAATATACCAAAGTGAATAAATAGCATTACTCAAAAACAATTTCAACTCTTCGAGTGCCGGACAGAATTTAAAAAAAAAAAATCAAACAACAACAAAAATTCAGTCATCCAAAGCACATAATCCCTAACAATGAAATGAAAAGGGCCTTAATCAGGTGCGTTATTGCGTAATGAAATCTCAGCGATAAGCTGTGATTCGAAAAAAAAACTTTATCGCTAAATACTCTCGGAAAAAATGCATTTTGCAATAAAAATGTCATCGAGCAGAAGGCAATAAAAACAAAAAATTATTTAGAGAAAAACTCCCAGCCATATATCCACATTTTACATTGATTTAACCGTGGAAAACTTGCAAAAAAGCACTTTTCCAACAGCACACGTTGCGCTGCACAGCAAGGCAATTTGCTTAGCCACGGCTAAATGATCTGACACCACTGATAGTTGCAGGGGTGAGAGGGTGGACCACCTCACCTGTTCGTTGCGTAGTCAATGAACTTTTCAATGAAATCAAGCTTTTGCCTCTTCATCCCGCACCGCTACTGTTGCAATACGACAGCAACGAATGAAAATACACAGAAAAACTACAACAAAACCCATGACACCTTGTTTCGACATGCAAAAAAAAACACTAAATTTAGCTGAGGCAAAAAAAAAAACATCAACAAATAATAAAATAAAATTATAGTAAGTTGCGCCGCACTTGGACTATTTGAACACCTTAACCACCGGCCACTATGCATAACTTTGAATGTGTTCGCGGTGTGACGGTGTATGTGCGCACGATTAAATGTTAGAAAAACACTTTCATTAGTAGCTGGCAAACTAAGTCAGCGGTGTGTCCTTGAGTGTCACGCCGATCTAGCGATCATATTTATCGTGTTATGTTTTGCAGTGTAGTTGTTTTTTTTTTCATTATTTACAAAGTCTTTCTCTATTATTGTTTTTGCTATTGATTTTTATTTGTTGGTTATGTACAACGACAAAATTATCCTCTGCCCAAATACAGAAAGTCTACAGGGACAACTAGTTATTGGTCTAATCGCGTTGCATACTGTAGCTCACTTAAATGCTGGTCTTAGGGCAATTTCTTTATTATGGCAACACTATAGAAGGCTTTTTGATAACCGCCATCCGCCGCCATATTGATTGATCTCGTGGTATCTTTCGCAAGTGTCCTTCAAAATGGCTACCCGCTAAATTGGTGATGCTGAACTAAGCCGGTCAAATGTGGTTATCGTTGGTAATTATAGGCTTAGGTAGGGATAGTTTACCTGGTAAGATGATTAAAAATGTTGACATGTCATGGATTAATCAATTTTAGCTGAACACATCGAAAAACGAAGCTATTGCTATTACCGATTAACGTCACAGCGAAGATGGCGCCTCACACTTTCAAGTTTTTTGTTGATACATGATTGCGTTATATATCTACAATTTTATAAAACTTCACGATTTTTTGTATGGATTTTTTTCTATTGTGGAAATTTTCATTAATTTTTCGATGATCATTTTATGGTAATTTCATATCGGATGGTAAAACAGATTTCGTTTGAAAATCTCTGCACATTATGCGGCGGCAAAATAATAATTTTTGAGAAAGAGGTGATTATTATGTTGTTATTTTTATGTTTAACATATTTTTTGTATTAATGTTTTTTTTGTAGATCTGATTAAAATGAAAACTTGAAATATGTATGAATCGTACAAGCATATGAAACTGAAGATGGCCTCTTGGCAATTTTCATAATCTCTGAAGAAATATGTCTACATAAATGTGGAGTTCAATTGATGGGTTGAAGGTTGAAATTCACGTGAACTCCCATCCCATCGCTGACCGTTTTTTTTATGTTTTATGCTGTCGCTCGGCTGTGATTGGGAGAAAGCACTGACAGCCCAGCTCTGTCGAAGGTCCTTGATGCCGATTGCACAAAATTAATGATCTCTGATTTGAAATCTGAAACAACCAAAAAAATCAATATGAAAAATAATATTTGGGTACCAATCATGAATTTTTTTCTTGCGTAGATAATATTTATGTATGTAAATCTATACCAAAAGAGTATCGAACTCTTCGAGGTTTTACTATTTGAAATTCCTTAATCAAGGACATTTTCGTGATGCGTTCCGATTTTAGTTCGATGCCCAGCTGATTTTCTCTAGCGTTGACTCGCTTAATTGCTGGGGAATTTTAAAAGCGTTTTGAAATTGTCAAAAACAATTTGATTTGAGATTTTTCGTATTAATATTTTCATGTCAAGGGGATTTGTATTTGATTTCTTGTTCGGATATTGAAATGAATCACGACATGAAAATCATATTCATAAAATTCGCAATAAAATAAAATTGACGATTGTAATTCGCTAAAATGTTGAAGCAATATTTTTGTTTTAGAAAACAGATACCAAAAAATATTCAATGATTCATTGAGCAATTTTGTTATTTTATGCTTCATAAATGACTGAAAATATTTTTATGACAATTTAAAAAAAAATAAATTTGTAGAAACAAACAACCTCCGCCAATTAATTTTTTTGGAAAAAATCAATCAATTGTGTTTCTAATACAAGAATAAAAATTTCAGCTCAATCGGTCGGGGGGTTTTAAATATGCAGCGCTCGAATAGTTCGGTTGGTTAACAAGTTAGGTCATCACGCGTTCTATTCCATACCGGAATATATTTTTTATTTTGCTTTTATTTTTTTTTTCTAGTCAAAACGTATTTCGAATATTAGCTGTGTTTTTAACCAAACATTTTCAAATTTAGCAAATCTAGATACTTTTCTGGGTTTCGCAAACCTAAAAACTATTAACGACTGGTAGAAAAAAAATATTTTTTTTTAAATTTTTTAATTTATGCCGCAGAAATTGATAGTTTCGGACATCAAGTTTTTTGAAAATGGGACGAATGTGGGCAAAACATTTTTTCAATCTTTTTAGGTTGCCATTTTGAATTTTAAAACATATATTTGTACAAAGAACCACACTTTTGTAGATATAAAGAACCACACACGAATTTGAGCAATCGAATTTAAGCAGTTAAAAAGTTAGGTCTGCCATTTTAAAAGTTCTTAAGTAATACCGTAGGCCGTAAAATTGATCTAAATTCGCTCCAATTCTGCAATTTTGTTGTCGCTGTGACCACTCGGTAACTCTTTGTGTTACTAGGGTTGCGGATCTAAATATTTTGACTCCGCCTCTCACTATTTTGGGGTCCAAACATTCTTCCTTACGGAACGACCGCCCCGATAACCCAAAATCTCTTAAGAAAATCTTCACATAATGAGAAGGAGGTGTAAGGGGGAACAGATTGGTGGTTAGACGATCTGCTGAATAATGGAATCTGGATCGAAATTGCTTTAGCGATTCACTCGATAACAGGAGAGGGGATAAGAAGAAAGGGGAACAATGGGCTACCGTGAATCCAAAATCTTAATTGTCCTTAAAATGTAAAAAAATGACGGTTAGCAGTGACTGTCACTCGTCATCGTACGCCATTCCACCTCTGTCTTTTTTGTGACACATCGCTTTTCTGTAAACACATATGTTTCCTTGCACATCAAATAATTAAATACGGATTTATTTTGTATATAAATTTTTGTGGTTTCAATCAAAAAATAACCAGGAATTTAATATAAAATATCTAAAAATATCCATCTTCAGTATATATTTTCTAAATTCCAAAAGTAATTCAATATATGGAATCTCTTTATTTTCCTTTCAAATATATATCAATATCCTGCGAATATCGATCAAGACCGCCCGATGGTAAATTGCGATTATTGCCTAAAAGCTTATTCGCACTCAGCCATCAATCCATCCATCTATCGGTATCCATTCAGAAATCCAACACGACCAGACCGATATTTTACATCTCATCCCTCTGACCAATCCTTGTACGCATAAAAACACCCCCAAATTGATGCCATCATTTAGTGCCACCATATTATTGAATTTCCATCATTCGTTTATTTCATTTTGTGTCATTTTGCTCCGTTTTGTATTCTTCGGTTCTGCTTCTAACCGCATTTTCCTCCACACATTGCGGCATATCGAAAATGATACGCTTTCCCAATTTTATCAATTTCTAACGGTGATGGGTCCGTTGTTACAACACTCCAATATGGTGAAGAGAGAAAACTTTTCGGAAAAGCCAGCCACTCAATTGACAACACCACATCATATTAGAAGTTTTATTGGTGCTGTTATTCGACTTCCAACTCAATTCGATAATTACCCCACCTCCACATCATTCGAAATCAACAACCTCATCGTCGGTAGGGTATTTTGTCTAAAATTGACCCCAAACGGAATGACCAAAAATAACGCAATCAAAACGACTGGTGGTGGTCGTTAGTCTTCTTACAAGAGGTCCTTACCGCCCGTTTTCGAGGGTGAAAACGTGGTGGATTTTGATGATGATGACGATAATAAGAATAGCGTAAATAAAAGAATGTTGCAAGTCCGTTCATTCAATCAGCGGTTCACACGAAATCTACACGGAAAACTAAATGAAACGAAAAATGATCCCATAAAGCACCACAAAAGGCCATTGGCCGACGTTGTACAATTGTTTTTATACCGAATTTCGGTTTGAGGCAGGCACAAGGGAAAATAATCCAACATTGGCATATCGTTTACAACCAAATATAGAACCCTCCCCCCTCACTCCTCCCTAACGAATAATAAATGTTATAAAACCCCAAAGAAAACTACCGAAATAAAAAAAAAGTTCGACAGCCGGTGACGTTTCAACATCAAAAGTTCACTTTGGCTGTCAAAAATACACTGAATTCGATAGTAGGGTGATTTCCATCCATCAGACGAGACGGACTACCTAAATCCGTTAAAGTTGCGACTGCCACCATACTGCCGAAAAAAAGAACTCTGGACAAAGACTGGTCGAACTCTGGCACTGGGACATGAGCGGCCAATGCCCTCAGCGGAGTTTTTCTGGACGTTTTTGTTTGGCTTCACGGGGAAGGGTAAGGAAAAGGGGAGAAGGGAGTACTTTCGTTTTAACTAGTCATTTTTCGGCGATAACACACGAACTCTAATAAATAGACGCGGTTGGTAGGTACTCTAGAAAATCCGCCGGCGCGAAATTCAAAACTATACAAAAATTACCCTTTCTACCCTGAAAAGCACCTGCTTCCGTGTGTTGATTAAAAATTCATTCACCGAAACTATCCAGAAAATTAGAAAATTCAGTTAATTCGTACTTGTCTCATTAGAAGAAATGAAATCCAATTGGAAGGCGTAGACAGAATGGGGTGGGTTTGGTTTGGTTTAGTAAAAAGAAAAGTTTGGAGCGAGGAAAATCCTTTCAAAAAAACGTTAATCATGATTGCGAATGGGGGAGGACGTGAACGCGAACTGTGATTAAGTGAAAGTTTGTCACGAAATTGAAAAACCGTCTCGGATGTTTAGAATTGTACACAAGTAATTATGAGTTCAAAAGGGTCGTCGGCATAAAATCCAAGGGGATGGTTTCATTGCAGATTTGGATTTTTAGGATGAATTCTTCTCCGTATTTTTACCTTCGAAAGAGCCATTTTCGTGAAAATCAAAGAGATTAATCGTTTTTCACTGGGAAACTTGTGTATGAAAAATTTCAGAACCCGGGGTTCAGAACTCGCTCATGAATGCTAATAAGCTTTTCTGAAAGTGTCGTCCGAATCGGTTTAGTGGTTCTCGAGTTATAAGCGAACAGACAAATAGACTCACAGGCTATTTCATTATAACATAACAGACTTTTTCTTGTATAATGTTTTGAATAAAATCATTTGTAAGGTTTACAACCTGTCAATACCAGAGACCAATAATAAAAGTCGTTTCTGGGGATTACTGATTTAAAAAGCTTTTTGTAAAATACTTATTGGAACTGCACCCTCAGAAAAAATTATCAAGGGGTGATTGAAACTACCACCAGTTAAGAGGGGAAAGGAGATCGTACAATACCAGAGCGGCAGATTCAAATCCTATTACAGCGGAAATATCTTGCATATTTTCCATTTTATTATTATGCTCCTCCACCCCCACTCTGCGAGCTTTCTATTAATTCGCATAGAAAAGGAACTCACCCCTCGTTTGATTTTTTTTCTTTTAAGTGAAATTCTGGTTGTATTTTTTTTCTTACATAAAAAGAGTGAAAGTATTGCGGGCTATTTATAGACTTTTACGACCATCCGAAAATATACACTAGGAAAAACTGCACTCAGTGTTGGTTACGAAAAAGGGAGGAAAGGACGAAAAAGGGAAGATAAGGAGGAACAGCAAAAAAAGGCCAACATAGGTTACAATTAAGATTCTCTCTACATGGGCTTAATATGTTCCGGGCAGAAGGTTTAAATTGATTAATCAATAGCGGGTGGTTGATATCTTGATATCCTTTCATCCCCTATTCGAATAGAAGAGGATCAGCATTGAAACGTATTTACGGATTCCATTCTATGTTTGTTTGTTCGTTTGTGTTTGCCTCATTTAGACTCCAATGTAATCCTCTGCATTATGAATCCTACGGAGGAAATGAAAAGTATATCCCTTTTAGCTTTTCTTGTAGTTAAAGAGTTAAGAAGTTTAATTTAAGACACTGAACGAAGATAGAGAAAATTCCCAACCATTCGCAAATGTCTATACACAAAACGGAAACATTTTTGCACGAAACATGGTTGGGGATGGTGAGAAATTGCTGAAAACTGGAAATGTTGGCCGTCATTTATTTTATGTAAAGCTAACTAAAAGCTACTAATACTGAGAGTCCAAGGACTATAGCGAAAAAAGGAAATGTTCTTTGTGTATTTATGGTGAAATTATTCAAAGGAAGGAACTTTTCCAAATCAGCTTACAAATTTCCGTTCAGTTCAGTATGTTAACCTTTTAGATTTAGGTACGATCAGGCATGAGAAATCAAAGAGAATTTTCTTTACAAATTCAGAATTTTCTACGAATTTTGGGAGGTGGAATTTTTTTACAAGTAAATGGGATTAACTGGATTAAAAGGGATTAAACTTTCTACTTTAATTATGTCGACATTATAAAAAATCAAAGGTGGTAATTAATGGTCTTTAATGGCGAAAATTTGTTAAAAAAAATTGAACGTCTTCTGTAATTAAATTTTTTTTTTCTATTTTATATTACTTTGTACTACCTACATATAATGCGAAAATATTTCTTAAACAAATAGGTTTCGAAACATGTCTTGAGCCCATATAAAAACCTGAACAGAAAATGTTTGTATGTCGCAAGTTGCCCCGAAAACCACCCAATAGATTTTGATGCGGTTTTTCTTACGAGTACCGTGAATTTCCAAACAGGTTATAAGGCATGTACCATAGCTCTCTCCAATTCCCCCCCCCCCACCCTATCTTTCATCTTGCCGTGAGTGGGGAGGGGGGAAAGGAGGCATCTAAATCGTCACTAGGTGTGAATTTTAGATAAGTACAACAAATTCAAACCGGTGATTTGCAACATGATCAAAATTTTCTTTGATTATTTATAAATTAACTTTAATCGGATGGAGATTCAGGCTGGATTCTAACATAAAGGCGCCAACCTAGGCGTAATTTTTCTGAGACGACGCGTGCTTTCGGACACATTTGGAAGTTCGCTGTATTAAATTCGGACCCTTGACATACGCTTCATGGAGAAGACATATGGAAACACGCTTCTCTATCAATTGTTAGGTCAATTGAAGATAAGGTTGTTTTCCCGACTTCTTCTCCCCAGACATTGTCCTCTCCGGGGTACTGTTCTTCTAAGGCAGCATTTTGTCGCCCTGGTGAATGCGCCCAACAAAATAAAGAACAAAAATACCTTCGGACATCCTTAAACAGTGGACAGCGTCCGGGCGAGACGGCAACTCTAATTTAAGGGTATATTTGACCTTGGAATTAAAACATTGTTCACCTGCGGCGCAATAATTTCTACCTGTATGTGATTTTTCAATAAAAATTTTATCTGCGGCGCAATGTTTGTATCATACCGAAAAACAAAGATAATTTTTGTTTTTACTAGAGAATCACAAACAAAAATTGAGACAAACCTCTTCTCTCTAGTTGGTCTTTGAAGATTTCCAAGCAGACACAAAGATGCGTTTCATCAATTTTTTTAAGAAGGGGAGGAGCCTGAAATTCAGATTTTGTCGCGGGCAAAGCAGCGCTCTAACCAGAAGTTCGTCAAAAAAAACGTCAAAAAACATGTCTTTTCGAAACGGAAAAAGAAAATTTATCAAAAACATATATTTTCCATGCCAAGCCTGGAACTTTTCATTCCGCGGTGATGTCGTTTATTTTTTCAAAATAAAAAAAATTATTTTGCCAGAAATCCATTTCTGTTGCAGATATCCATTTATAACAAAATACTTTTTAATTCCCCAACATTTTGCTTGTGCAATTAATTCTAAATTCGTTTAACAATGTAGCAATTAATTTATGAGAATTGAAACAATATGTAATTTGCCTGAAAAAAGAACATTCAGCGGACACCAGATTCGGTGAGAAAAAACAAAAATAAACATTGGTGCATGGTAGAATAGCTGTTGACAGTGTCAATGTATCCAAACAATGGAATGTAAATATATTCTTGTTTATTAAATAAAATAAAAAATCAACAACAGCAATAATACGAGTAACGAAAAAATAATGAAAACAATAACAATATTGATTTAAAAAAAAATCCCACACAATATCTACAAAAACTACCCGTATTACACGTGATTTATTTGTGAATTAATTAAAAGTTCAACTACATGTTCGAATTTAAAACAATTCAATTAAAATGTCCACAACATCGTAAAGAACATTTCGTTGGGTGATTTTTATGTATTCGTAAATCATGTTGTTGTACGTCATTTGCGGATATGAAATATGTATATACGCTTTAAAAACATGATGTGGGGCGAAAAGTATTGATAATTGCACGGAGAAAAAATGTTACTAGATTTAAGAAACATGTGGTAGCGTATGGCCCTAATACACATGTTTCTTAAATCTAGTAACATTTTGTTACTTATATGGAGAAAATGTTACTTCATTTTAAACTGATTATAGAAATCGGTTACTTAAATTGAGAAACATGTTTCTTAATTTCGACCGCTCTTTAAAAATCGGTTACTGAAATCAAGAAACATGTTTCTTAATTTCAGCTGCTTTATCAAAATCGGTTACTTAAATTGAGAAACGTGTTTCTTAATTTCGACCGCTCTTTAAAAATCGGTTACTGAAATCAAGAAACATGTTTCTTAATTTCAGATGCTTCCGCTGTCGGAAGATTGCATGTGTTGGTTGGTGTATGAAAATGTGGCTAGGTTTTACATGTGTTGTGTTTTGTTGGTAATTTACACATAGGAAAGAAAGAAAAACCGCATCCACGAGTATATCGGTTATCTTTACTCCAACATAGGTACACGTAAAAATACCTAGGTTTCCTAACTAGTTAAACTATGGTATCGGTTCGAGGATTTCTCCCGAAAACCTCAAAGCCGATTGCACGGTTTATGGCCAAAAAAATGAACTAATATTTACTAAATATTAGTTAATTTCAGTTCGATTATTTTTCCTTTTATATGTCTATTCTGCTGTTTATATGCGAATTATAAAAGAAGATAAATATTTAGAAAATATTTTCTTGATTCTAGTAACCGAAAATTTTATTGATTGTCGTTACTAAATTTAAAACAATATTTTCTTGATTCTAGTAACCGATTTTTAGCGAGCGGTGGGAATTAAGAAACATGTTTCTTAATTTAAGTAACCGATTTTTTAAAATCAGCTCAATTTAAGAAACATGTTTCTTAATTTTAGTAACCGATTTTTATAAAGCAGCTGAAATTAAGAAACATGTTTCTTAATTCTAGTAACCGAAAATTTCACGGTGCAAAAATGTTTCTTAATTCAAGAAAAATGTTACTAAATACCGGATCGAAAATGTTGATGATTTAATGGAAAATGTTACTAAATTCAAGACAAAAGTGGCATGATTTCAGTAACGGAACGAGATGAAGTTGACACAGAGAAATATGATTTTGGTAAAAATCTCAAGTTTCTTGATTTAAGTAACAGGTGGTGTGATCCATAAAATCCGTTACTGTATTCAAGAAAAATGTTACTAAATAATAGTAACTGAAAATTTTGAGCCAGTTTTATTGGTTTAGTAACATGTTTCTTCAATTAAGAAACAACATTTTTCTCCGTGTGTTTATTGGGTCATCGCATGATTTTTCTATACACAGTTTCAGAATAGTTGTCACAATGAGTTACAATAACTGTAAAAATTGTAAATTTTTGAAACAGAAATAAGTTGTACACTCAGAAAAATGTCCAGGTCAACTTTTTGTCAGGTTAACTCTGACCGCTAGCTGGCTTACAGAGGTTTCCATTACATGAGATTACATCCTCAAAATACCTATCTAAGGTCAACTCGTGCAGCTCCCAATGCCCTACTTCACCTGCTGGTGGCTTAATTTCAGAATTTCTCCGACCACAGGTCAACACAGTTTTACTTTCCCTCATGCAGGCGAACGCTCGCCTGCCCGAGGCCAATTACGCCGTATGTAGGTCGTCGAGTTAGCCTCCATTTTTCTGAGTGTAGATATTTCTTCAATTTTAGTTTAATATTTGCAACTTTTCTCTGGAAAACGGCTCGGGGTTTGTCCATAAAGTACAACACGAAATTTTGGGACTTTCGAACCTCTGCCCCCTTTATATCGTTTTTTCGCTATTTTGTGTATAGAGTTTAGTATCACGCTACCTCAAGTCCCTCCCCCTCCCCCTAAAAGTTTTACGTATTTTATGAACAACCACTATTCCTTTAACTGAAAGGAATAGTGGTTGTTCCGTAACTGAAAAAACGAGTAGTATGAGAAAAAAAATCGAAGAGTAGTTAAATAGTTTTGTGAAAAATCTTTCCGAAAAAACAGAATTAATCATACTTTTTTTTCGAAAGCTCTAACTCGAAAACTAGTCGACCGATTGAGATGTATTTTTTTGGCGCATGCCTTTTGAACCAACATCATTATTGGAAAAAGAAAAATTTCTCTAAAAATCGCGAGTTTCCTTTTCGGTTTTGTAAGGATTCTGGCAACGTGATGGGTGGAAGGGGCGGGGGGGAAGGTGTTCTTGAATATGTAAAGACTTGAATGTTAGTTACCTAAAAACCGGCCTTAAAATTCTGGTAGGTCCAACAAGGTTTAAGAACACTGAAAATTGTTAGGAAATATTGTCCACACGAAGGGGGTAGAAACAAGAGTACTAAAATTACAGAAATTTTCAAATAAAAATCATTATCAACAACAATACTTTATTTTATTATTCATTCAATAAAAAAGTTAATTTGAAAATTGATGAAGCGCTAAAAAGGAGGGGGGAAGGAGAGCTTGTTTTTCTGACTAATTCTAAATTTACATCTGTTGTCCATTTAGTATATTCCCTGGCTCGAAAGACCATTAGGTTTTCTTTTGAAGAAATATCACCCGCATTACCACCAAACCAAAAAAATAGTGGCGGAAAATTCGAAATGAAATTAAGCAGTTTTATAGCGCTCACAGTGCTGCCAATAAAAATCATTAAAAGCTAAAAGCAAAAATTCTAAAAATAAGAGAAAGCAGTAATCGTAAAAATGTCGTTGACACACAGTAAATAAAATGGAAAAACTGCACATCTAATAAACATTTGAACTCCGAAAATGAATTCAGCAATTCAAGCGAATAAAATCGGCAATGGCAATTCAAGAAATAGTGACGATTTCATCAAAAAAAAAGCTCATTTTCTTCACATCATAAATCTAAGAAATTGCAAACCGATGGAGTTAAAATGTGTGAAAAGCTCTCAAACGATATGGACTGCTTTTACTGCTTTTATTACACACCACAGCGGCAAAGAGGGTTGTAATGATGTACGAAATTTCATTCGATCAAATTAAGCTTTTATGCAATAATATGGCAACCCCCGACATCTGCCACCCTGCGCCCACATCCGTTCTTGGGTTTCGTTTCGATTTTTTGTTTACTGTCGTCGTCGCTTCGTCGTTCTGGCCGCGTCAGTTCGGTGGAGTAAATGAACTTTTGCGCCCCAACACAAACGCAATGCCCATTGTGGGGCAGTAGCGAAAACCTCGAAGAACGTTCGTTTACCCCGAGTGGGGGCCACTGGACTCGAATTGTTCTGTTGTTTACAATCGGCCGCCGTTCCTCTACATACGATTCTTAACTATGGTCAGTTATAGTGCTGCCAGTATTCCATTCAATTCAATATAATTTGTACGAGTAGACTTGCTCGTAACCGCGTGTTGATTATATCGTCGTGTTCAATTATTTAAAGTGACGAATTGATTTTTTCGCTTGTTGGTACGTCTTGAAAATGATAAGATGGAAAATCTATTTTTGGTCTGAAGACAATTTTGATAACTCGAATTCATTGTTTAAGGAATTTTAATGAGAAATGGCGCGAAAGATTTGTGATTTTCAAAAAAAAACAGATTTTTTTTCAATCCCTCCACCCCGTCCGTTTTCTCTAGATTTTTTGTGTGAAATTCAATGGTCATATTAGCGTCAACCTTCACCCTCCTCCTCCTCCTAGATGTATGACGTATTTTTTAAGCAGCCCCCAATGGATTTACTGTAGTCGCCCTTAAAAAACTTTGAAAACATAAAACATTTAATAAAACATTTGCCAAGGATTTGAAGGATTTGGACAAGGAGGTCCAAATTTGTGGTGACATCACTGATTGCAGAAGGATACACAGAAAAAGAGTCATTGCAAAACCCATCATTAGAAAAATCTTTTAACTACACCCCTCTCCCCTCCTCCTCCCACCCGTTCAAATTCTAGGCAAAAATTTCAGCTCAATCAGTCGATTGGTCTTCAAGTTACAGCTTTTAAAAAGAGGGTGTCCATAAAATACCACACTTTCAGTACTAAAGTTCATATAAAGGGTGAAGGGGCCGGGGGTGGTAGTTTAAAGGTCGAAAATAAGCGTAACGTTTTTTATGGACAGCTCCTAAGCTTAGAGCTTCAAAGGTACTTTTTGTAAATTCAATGCGCGGGCTGGAAGAATTCTCGTTGCGGGCCGCAAGTTCGACACTCTTGGAGTAGGAAGTTTGTTGTTAAATTTGAATTCCACACAAAAATTAGAAAAAAAAGTTTGACGAGGGGGTGAGGGAGAGGGGGTTTGAGATGTCTAAAATTAGCTTTTATGTATTTTATAGACAGTCCCTAATATTTTTCATTTAGTCCTTAATTTTACTATTCTTAAACAATTCTTTTCTGCTAGTGCACTGGTAACACCCCTGTTTTCAAATGAACCGCCGTAAACTGACACACGCTTACGAAAAATAATGGAAATCTTTTCAGTATAAAGCCAAAAAACCGATTTTATTGCTTCTGGTTTCATTGTAATCACTTTTTAGCCATTCTCGTTGAATCGGTGGTTAACCGAAAAAGTGAATGCACGATAAACCGTGCAATGACATCACTTAATTTGACGCCTTTTAAGGGACCAGCATCCATTCTATGAAAAACGCAATCTTCAAGTCTGTCAGCAGTTCCAGCTGGAAATTATGCCACCGCCACTGGCGGTGTTAAGGAACTTTAAGATGATGTCGTGCAGGTTTCATTCTTGGGGCCTATCCACATGTAGACGACTATTTGCATTTTTCAAGAAAACGAAACACGAAATTTAATTTTAATGTAGTCACATGTGATTGCAAGCGTAAAGCTCAGCTGATCAATTTTTCATGCTGAAATGACACCATAGAGCCACTCCCCCTGCCTGGACATTTACAGAAAATTAAATCTCAACAAAGGACGATGGTTTTTCCTACCTTTGGGCAGCGGTTTACTAAGGAATTGCATGTCATGTCTGCTATCAGTGCGATATGCCACGAAACCTTCACCGTTCACACTAGCGAAATTGCGTTATCATCGCCCCAAGAAGCCACCAACCAGTCAGCTGAGAGTCTTCGGGGGTCGTTGTTCTGACGGTCTCAAGTCGGGTGCCAGCCTGTGGTTTTGTTTTGTCGCACGATTCCACTGTCATTCTAGAAATTCCTACTATAGTATTATCGGCTTTTGGAACTATACGTTTTACACTCAGAATCAGTTGTAATGTCGTCAGACTTACGATGAATCTGAGAAAATGTAATCGTAATGATACATGAACGTGTTGACAATTTTTTTTGTTTTCAGAACAGATTTTTGTCCTTCCAGAAGATTTTTCTGACAGATAATGAGAGAGGGGGGGGGGGGGTGAGAAAAGGGAAATGTTTAATGTCTCTGTTAAAAATGTTATAATAAAATGCGCCGCAGGTGAACATTTTTAAAATGGAATCACGATGCACGTAGAAACAAATAAAAAAAACTGCGCCAATTAAAAATTTGAAGTTTTTTTTTTAAAAAAACCGAAATTTTTGAAGACCTTTACTATCGGACCGAAACTTTTGGGTTCCAGGACTTTTTAACACACAGACTCCTCCTGCTGAATTTTTGCGGAACTTGCATCCATCAATTACGCCTCTGATTCACAACATGCCAGGTTTTTCTATTTCGTCACATACCCGAAGGTCATTGACACCAATTTTTGAAAAAAACATTCTTTTGAAAAATTGCTTTCTTGAGAATTTTCCGAGAAGTTGGGAATCAAGACGGTATTTATGTGACCAAATCCGAAAAAAAAATATATTTCACAATAAGAGCTGCTAGTTGTAGTAAATCATGTGAAATAATTGCTCCCAAACCACCCACCAATCGACAATTCTCAGTCGCATTGTTCCTTCAGCCCTCCATAATTTTACTCTCTCCAAAATTTATTTTTCTTTCCCTTTCCGTATCACAAAGCTGTCAGGGAGGGTTTTATTTTACATGCTCTTATGTGCCTTTAAAAAACTTTCCGTCTTATCAGTTTCTGATAACAATCGACGCATTTATTCAATTTCTTGTAGGCTTTTCATTATAAAACCGTAGAAGCTTTCTTTCCCCGCGTAAAACTCTCGCTAGTTTCGGGCTCTTCCAACCTAATCATCCCCTCACCCTGCCCGCAGCTCACGTACATCGTGATCATGAAGTGCTAAAAAGTTCATACACAAAAATGTTCTTTGCTTCGGTGTTAATCCATCTAGGGGCAATGACCGCATTTCCCGAGCACTTGTGCAGCAAAGTGCGACACACATACTTGCAGCATGACTAAAAGCCCCAACGAAATATAGGCTGTTTTGGGCGAGAAGCTTGCGGAGTCTTCAGTTGAGATAAGAACGTCAGAACTTTTACTCGAGAGAATCTCTTTTTTACAAATTCTCACTGATTTACTGTTTATCAAGCTTTCAAGTTGCATAGAACAAACAGTACGTTGCAAAAGTTACGGAGCTGAGCTTAAGGGGAGTTAAAACTACTCCCCACTGTGGAAATAAAAGCTTTTCAACGGCGATTATCTATGGATTGATTTTAATTATTTACATGTGGTTGTGGCAGTATTTTGAGTCAAACAAATGATGAAATCACCTTTTCGGGGTTTGATTAACAATACTAATTTTACGAGCTTTATTAAATATTTTATTGTGATTGTTATTATTTTAAAAGCATCAATTTATTTATTATTGCCATCAATGATCGCAATCTGCATTGCGAAATTACACAATTCAACAGCGGTCAAAAAACAAAAAAAGTTCACCAGATCTTGTCGCAATAAAACCTTTAAGGTCTCAAATGCTTAAAAACATGAATTTTTTGATGAAAATTTTGATGATGATTGAAACTTATGCGATTTTGAAGACCAAATTGACGCATTTCCCCAGTGAAAATCGATTACCAGAAATATTGCGAAGTTCTTGCGAGTTTTTCTGCAATTTTCGCAGTTTTTTTTAGCATAATTTTTACGATATATTTTGATTGCGTTTGATGCAATTGAAAAGTGATTTTCGCTTAGCCGCCAGTAAATTTTTTTCCGCAGATCTCAAAAACACTCAAAACAATTTCGCTTCACTTAATCTTTCCCGAGCTTCAATTTGTTGCGAAATTTTTTTCATGTTTTTTATTCATTCGGTTATGGTCTGAAATTATTGCCAAAATATTTTATTGCCCAAAAATTTCGAGAGAGATGTGTCGCAAGGCTAATGGGTCATTTGCTTGTACACTTTAGACACCCACAATATTTATGTGAATGGATTGTTGCAATTTTTTCAGTGATTTAAAGTTTTCACTTCTTTTTTTTTTGATATTTTATTATTGGCATTGGTGTTATTCTGGGATGTTCATGTTTTTTTTTAAATATTTTTTGATGGTAAAAAAAATGGTTACCTCACGAATTTCCAAACGTTGAATGGAAATTTTAGGCCGCGACAGCATGCCTATCTCCGGAACTGTCCCGGGTTTAAGCAAGTTGTCCCGGTAACTAAAATTTTGCCCGGATTAATTGATTTAGTCCTGACACCTAAGAACTTTTGACAGCGAGATAGGTTTTTCAAGTATTTCTGCCTCTGGCGTCTCTTTGTTAAATAAAATCGCCTGCGGCGCATTTACATTTTTGATTTTGAGACTCTTGTACATAAATATCTTTCTGGCGGCAAAACAGCAGTCTAAGGAAAAAATACCATCTCACACCCTCATTATTTTCCAAAAAAAGATCAATTTTTGTGTTACTTTTTGTGGTATCTCGCTAAAATTTAACTTTCGGCTACACATTCGTTAAAACAATTTCGCCTGCGGCACAATTCTTTTTATTCTTAGGAGTTTTGTAACCATTTCTACTGTCATGCACAGCTTTGAAAATTGTAGTTCTTTTGATTTATATGTTCTTTAGCTTTCGAGTGGCCAAATCTATTGCTCCATACGCGTTGTTATTGACATCAAGTAAATATCTCGCCTGCGGCGCTATTCTTAAACAAATGACAAAATTTTGTTTTATAAAAGAATTATATAAAACGTCATAAAAGTTTTCCAACACAATACATTTTACTTACCCTCCCCACCGATCCCCCCTTCACTAACCCTAATTAAAACACGTGATCCCTACAAAATTGGGAATTTGAATGAATCTATTCGCAAATAACTACCCAAAAACCGGAAGTACACTACTCTCTCCAGTCTTGCGAAACTTCAAACAAAGGATTCAGCAAAACGCCGGTGTTTTGGAAAATAAACAAAAGTTTGGATCCGGTTTTCCGTAGAGGACTTCCTTTTCGTTCCAGTGACGGAAACGCGAAGCTTTGAAGTAGTTGGCATAGTTGGCATAGAGTGGGGGAGGGAGAAACGGAAAGCTCTTCAGTTACTAAGGAAGCTTTTTCGTTGACAGTTCTCCCATAGAGTAGTCTTCTCCATTCCCGACACAGAAGACTTTTGGGGAGAGCAATGGAGCTTTCGGGAGAAGTTGGGACTGTTTCTGTGTAACTGTAGATCATATTTCCCAATGTATCAGTGAATACTTGAAAAGCGCTCGCATAGATACCAGAGGCACACCGCGATTCTACGTCATCCCGTGTATGCCCAAACGAAAATATGAGGAACACAGAACGGGATTGGATCTGGGCGGATTTGCGGGGGTGGGGGGTGGACAGTGGCTGGTAGGTGGTGGCGGGCATTGGCATAATACACTCGGATAGAACGAAAAATATGTGCCAATGGCCTCGGCCGAACCGGCTGGCGGCTGCTACTTCTTCTGCTTTTGCTTCTGATTCTGCTGCCTTCCTTGCCAGCCTTCATCAACATCAACAAGAGAGCCGAGCCGTTGCCGTGTTTTTCTATATTCATTCGATATTCGCCCCAAAGCGTTCTATACTCGTACACAACGTAGAAGAAGCTGGTGTGTTTTTCTCTTGGGCCGCGTTTGTTGATTGTACGGCGCGGCGTGCATTAACCCTTAGCACTCCACCCGACGTCTCCACCTAAATTCGATTTGTTGTTGCTGTTGTTGTTTTTGCTGTTATTGCTTTTAACCACTCCGGCAACGTAACACTGGCAGCAGGGCAATGATATTTTTCCAACATATCTTTAAGCGTATACACTTTGCTGGCTACCATATGACATAGAACGGGATGGAATTATATAGGAAGAGAAAATTTTCACATATATATATATATATATTAAAGAACTTTTCTATATACGAAAATTCAAACCGAAACACACAATCTTATAAAACGTTATTTATTTTTTGTTGTTGTTGGATTTTGTTGTTGCTAGTATTTTTGGTTAGTTTTTTTTTCGCCGTGGCGTAAGCAACAGCAATCAAGCAGAGTAGTATAGAAGTAGCTTTTGAAACGGACACGGGATGGGACTCCGGGTCTCTCGATGGTGCGGGTTAAGAATTTTTTGAAGTCTAATACGACGACATCGTTTTTAAACGGTCGGTAGGCGCGGGTGGATATAGTGTTGGACGGATATTCGAGTTACCTTCTAACACCCAATCGATCGTTTTTTGATACTTCGTGGCCCACACTGAGTTAAAGAAACACGAAATTGTTTGATAAAATTTGGATATTGCAAATATGAGAACTATCAATCTTTGAATTTAGTGTCGAATTTCCAATTTTACCGAAAATTTCTCTCAGAACTCAAAAATTGATCTCAAAAGTTTTGTAGTTTAAAAAATCTCCATTTTTTTAACTGTTCGATTTTTTATGGACGTAAAAAATCCTTTTCTTGTCCATAAGCACGTCACTCGTGTCCATAAAACACTTTGGACTATGTGGTGGTAGCGTGACGGCAGTACTAAATTCTATACAAAAAAATCGTGAAAAAGCGGAACCAAGGGGAGAGGGGTTTGAAAGGCCGATATAAAGCAATTTATCCCTTAAAGAGTCTTGAAGCGTCGTTTAATTTTTTTTTAAAGTTTTCCTAAACTTTTCCGAATTTCAAAATCTTTGTTTCGAAATGTTTAGAACGTTTCCGGTTTGTTTTGACTTCCAGTATTTAAAAAAATTCACTTCTGACTGATAATAATTCTTTAGAGTTTTCCCAATTATTACTCAAAATTTTTAAAAACCGGTTTGAATATTTTTTTTTTACTTTTTTCCGAATGTTAACTTTATTGTTTGAAAATGTTTAAGTTTAATTTAGTCGGTATTATCTCTACACAAAAAACTGGAGGTACACGACTCTCTACTCCAATATATTTCTTATAAAACGTTCTTTATTTTTTGTTGTTGCTAGTATTTTTGGTTAGCTTTTTTCCGCCATTGCCTAAGCAACAGCAATCAACCAGAGTGGTATAGAATACTTTACTCTATAGATATTTTTCAATTATTTCACTCTTAAAAAAACCCCAATTTTAAATTTTTAGCTTTTAATCTAACAATTTTTATGTAAAATAACGTTTCTCGACACGCAGTACTAATTTGACAGGCTTTTCCTGTACAAAACTTCTTTTTAGCGTGGAAACACTGATCAAAAGAATAACATATAAATGAAAAAAAAACCCTTCGTGAATTTTCCTCTCTTTTCGCAAAACCTCCAATACTTTCCATTCTATCGGATTTTGCATTATTCTCTGATAGTTTTGCTATTTGGCGTTGTATTGTTTTCCTAGCAGACATATTTTTATTTCCATTCTTGTTATTATTATTCCATTAGAAACTCGAGTCGATAAACAACAATTCAGTTGAGGTATACAATGTATTCTTGCTCGTAGCAACAACCCTCCTACCACGTACCACCTATCTCTATTGACCACCACCCCGTTTAGCACAGTCCTACACCCATCACACAGCATTTCGGCTTTTCATTCTATATTTTATTGTTAGATGGAATTGAACTCCTAGTCGCCGAAGGGTGGGGAGTAAAGAGGGGTGGCGGGAGTATTTGAATATTGCATAGTTTAAATGCCCGTTGTAAATCGCTGCGACGCATCCGTAGCAAAAACTATATACACACCGGTCCGGAGGGATTTAGTCGAACGCTGCAGCGGGTTCAGGCACGAATTCGTGGGTTTGAGTACGCGGTGTGTAGTGCGTCTATCGCCATTTGTTTTTGCCATGCCGGCTCTAGAGTTCTTTTTTGAAACTTAGTATCGTCTTGGTATCTTCTTTAGACTGAAAGTCGTGTCAATTTGAGATTAGCATCTGCTCGTATCTAAATATCTTTCTATGATATCCATCCATAGAAAACTGTGGATGGTGAAGAGCTTTTTTCCACCACTATTATTACTATTTTTTATCACTTTTTTTTCCTCTTATGCCTACGCCGCCGGTTTGAATGAATAGAGAAATAGCGAGAAAGAGAGTGAGGGAAAAAATGTTCTCGTCTACATACGAACGTATCTACAATCTTACGTCATACTCTTATCCGCAACTATAGATATTCCTTGACTTCTGCCTGAAAAACTCAAGTCTATGGCGAAAAGCCGATGTTTTTTTTTCGCCCATCAACTCTGATATTCTCAACTATTTTCCACTGTGTGCCTGTGTGTGGATATAGTTGAAGCCTCCACTAAACTATACACATTTCTGACAGTTTCGCGGTGTACTAGTGTTTGTGTCTAGTTTTTATTGGATGAGCTGCTTCCTAGTTCCAAAGCGTTGTCGTCGGGAATGCTGTCGGGAAATATCTAGCATAGTGCGGAGTTATACAGGAATAATAATCGGAAGAAAAAAACACAGAAACAAAAAGACATACGAAAAAAATATAGTGACAAACAACGCAACACACCAAATTAAACCGATAATAATAAAAAAATCACCAAAAATATCTACAAAAGCTAGAAATGATAAAAAAATATATATGAAATAATATAGAAGGCAATTTTTTTGAAGAATGCATTGAGAGCTTTTCATTAAAGCTTCTCTCGTTCGAGTTTAAAGTGCTCAAAATATTCTACTTGAAGTTTAATCAACCAAAAGTGTCCTTTTTTTGTATACATCAAAGTTTGTACGGAAATTTAAATTCCACAAAAATTCGTAAATATCCGCATTTATCGTTAAAGTTGTTACAATGATTAAAACGTTTCAAAAATATTTTAAAAAATATAAAATATTCTTTTCGTATGTGAAGTTTAGTGACTAAAGCAAAATACTAAGAAAAACCAATTCAAAAAAGAAACATCAAGCTTTTTTACTTTCTTCTACGGAGTATAATAAAGTATTTTACACAAAGAATGATTTTTGGAAGTAAATATTTGTGCGAATTTTATAGAAGTTGGCTAATTTGATTGTTTTTAAATAGCAGTGACAAAAGTAGTGAAGGCATGAACCGGAAAACGATAGAAAAACCTTTAGAAGTTATGTTTAGCGAAAAAGTTACTTGCTTTGCTTCAAAATATGTTTTTAAGGAGTGAAAAATCGTTAAAAATTATTGAATTCCAATAATTCGACTGTTTTTATTTAGCATAGACAAAAATAGTGAAGACACGAACCAAAAAATCCGTAAAAAGACGTTTCAAGTGGTTTCAAGCAGAATATTTTTATTTTCCTGCCTCAAAAAGTCGTTTAAAAGAGTTTACAACTATTAAAAATATCAAAAAAAAATATTAAGAATAAAGAGAGTTTTTAGAAAACTCCGGTTAACAAAGTTGTAAAATTACGTTTAAAAAACACAAAAAAAAACAGTCACGAAAATTATCTCGAATCCCTAAATTGTCACAAAAGACGACAAAAGATTAACACGTATTTTCCACCCCCCTACCTCCTCAACTGTTCTAAGAAAAAAAATACTTGAAAAACTCAACTAATATTAAGGAAATTTTCTCAAAAACCCACGTGTGCCAAAGCTAGAAGCTCTTTTTTGCAGAAGATCCATGCACTCATCTCAAGTGTGTTCATACTTAATTTTCCCATATATATACACATATGTGTATAAAAAAAATATTATCCATATACCAACAAAAAATAATAACATGTGAAAAAAAATATAATAAAAGTTTTTCCCTCATATGAGAAAAATATGTGTTGGTTAAAAAAAAGTTCATTGACATCTCTCTCGCAAGTTTTGTAAAATCGCGCGCGTACACAAGGGAATAAAAGAGTTTTATAGGAAAATCCGCTAATGTATTCGTAATACAACGCAGTGCTAAATAAATAAATATTTAAAACAAATTGAAACATAAAAATTATTGTAATATTGTCAGTTTTAATTACTTTATCATCGAAAGGGTGAAAAGCTGGAGATTTTTTCGTGTTCGATGCGTTGAAAACAAAATTCTAGTTATTCAAAACGTGGTGGTTTTCTTCTTGAAAATTACCTATTTATGATTTTTGTGGTGCATTTTACCAAAATTACCCCACAGTGTTTAAATTGCAAAAATTGCCTTCAATAAAAAATTGCCTTAAAGTGAAGAAGTTTGTTTTTAATCAAATCAAGTAAATGTTTTGCCAAAAAAAAAAAAGAAAATTGTTGATTTAATTTTATAAAAAAAAAATTTGGTGTGTTTCGCGTGTCCGTAGGGTAATAAAAATGTACCCATTTTATGTGCACTCAACTAAAATGCATTTAAAGCTAATTGAGTGATTTTTTGAGTGAAAAATTGAGCTTCTCGCTCAATCGTAGTGCGGATAAAAATCTTGCGCAAGAAATTTTAGTTAATTTTAGTGATGTTCAATACTGAAACGCATCAATTGGATAAATTTGAGTGGAAAATATGTTTCAAGATCACATCAAGATCACGATTACCTGCGAATTCATTCATGTCGTAGTTCCGTGACAATTACCCTAAATTTTACCCGTTTTCTTAGTCTTCATTCTTTTCAAATTTTGTTTCTTGTAGTTTTTAAACCGTTGGAAATTCAAAAAGAAAAAAAAATCACCTTTCTTAGCAACACTCTATTAGTAGAAACATTTCATAATTTTTTTTTTAATTGGCTTCTTAATTGGTTTTTCTTCCATATCACAATTACTGTTAGAACATATCTAAGATAGTGTGGAATTTCCTTGCGTGCGGGTAATTTCAAATCTAGGCGTTGTGTGAAAAATCACCTTGAAATAGATACAATTAACTTCCGATTTAGAAAGACAATTTCGTTTCATTATTTCGACTGTGGTTTTTTTCACGCATTTCTTTTAAATAAGGGAAAATTACCTAAATCGAAGAATTTTTTTTTGTTACAAATTGTGGCTTTTATTGTCTGTTTTATCAATCAGCTTCCCACAGAGTGTCTGGTTTTCGTGGTCTAAAACTGATAAGACTGATAGTATATGCTTTACATATTCGCGATTAAATATTTTTTACTGTGGTTTTAAAAAAAATCTTTCGAATTTTTTTTTTAGTATTTTATACAAGGAAAACTCAAAATCCAATTCGTCGTAATTATCGCTAACCACTTTGTAATTGTAAAACTGAAATTCGATGGAAATTTACATGTTTATCTTGTGATCCACCCTGTTTTAAATACTTGGCTAAAATATGTGCCACTTTTATCATTCAAACGACATACTAGTGTTATCTTTTTTTTTTAAGAAAATCACATATAAGTAGGTAGTGGCTTTAAGTCAATAGCTTCAAAAAATTTGTAACCAAATTTTGCAAATTTAAGAAAATTTTTAAATCCTGAGTGAGTTGTTGAGTTTTATAAAGTCGAGATGGAATTTAACCAATTTTTAATCGTAGGTAAAAACAATCAAATTTTTTACTTTTATCGGCTTAAATTCGTACCTCAGATTTTTTGACCTTTTTGTCAAAATTCTACACTAAAATATTGCGAAAATTCAAGTTCAATTCACTTAGTTTGTCTTCTTATGTCGGACATCCAAATTGATATCATTTTTGAAAACGAGTTTTCTTTTTCCAAAAAAGTTGATAAATTTTTTTAAATTTTAGTATTTTTAAATTTTTACTTTGAACACGCGCATTTAGATATAAAAGTTTACAAAGGAACCGTTTACATTTGTGATTTTTGCCGGATTTTTTTTTATAGAACTTATTTGACGACACTAAGGCCCGCCGTACACTTGACCTAAGTTAGCTCATCTATGTGCCTGTTTAGAGCTTAACGTGGCATGTTTCGTGACGTATCAAAGTGAGGATAATATGAACCGTTAAACGTCCACGTATAAACAGGCACATAGCTGAGCTAACTTAGCTCAAGTGTACGGCGGGCGTTATTAAGGGTTTCACAAAATTTTTAACGACCATTAAATCGAGTTAGCGGGGCTAATTTTATGCAGAAATACACCGCTAACTCGATTTAGTGGGTGTTAAAAATTTCGAGAAACCTTTTTTTCATCTAACCATCGCAGAATAAGTTCACTTAGCAAAATTTTTCAGTATTCTAATTTATTCCGCCGATTTTGTAAGAAAAAATGCAAACTTTTTCCGAAATAAATTTCTGTAAGTAATGTAAACATGAATTTTGCAACAGGAATATTGTGTCACAGAATAAAACTCGCAGAATAAGGCGTCAGGTGTCAACGGCCCCTAAGAATAATTTCCAAGGCCTTTTCAAATATCCTGAAACTTACATAACTTACCATTCAAAATACACCCATATCTCGATATACGGCCCCTCGTTCCGCTTTTTGAATTGCATCTCAGTTTGGAAATACGTTTCACATTGATTCGATATACGGTCAAATATCGAAGAATTTCCCATCGAAATGTATTGCGGTCAATAAAATGGAAAACATACTGTACAGTGTTGTCGATGCTTCGATATACGGTCTATATTTTTGGAACCAATCTAGGTCGTATATCGAGGCAAACAGACCAGTTTTCGTCGATTAGGGTCTGTCCGACCACAGAATACTTCATTCTAATTTTTGGCTTTTCGAATCCCTCACCCCCCTCTCCCATTCGTTACGGTTTTTCGCGATTTTTTGTATGGAGTTCAGGACTGCCTTCACACTTTCGCAGACCTTCCGCCCCCAAAATTGTGACAATTTTTTTGAACAGCCCCTTACCTCTGGAGCCCAATGAACGCAACGCGAACGCAACTCCAACGCTGTGAACTGTCACGCAGCGCAACATTTCAGCGGCAGAGCCCAATGGCATCTCGTGAAGTAGTACAAGTGACATAATATAAAGTGGTATAAAGTTGGCAAAATTACAAAAATGGATAATTTTGAAGCGCTAATTTGCTTTATTGTTCTTTATCTTTGTCATTTGTCTGTTATTGCAGTAAGGCTATCAATTTTTCCTCGAACGACATTTCCCCAACCTCACTTTATGAACTGTCAACGCAGAATTCTGCGGCAAAGTTAGAAGTTTGCAAACTTTTGCGTTGTAGTTGCGTTCACTGCGTTCACTGTGCTCACTTCAAATGATTTCTATGGAACAAACTTGTAAGTGACAGTTTCTGCGTTCGCGTTGCGTTCATTGGGCTCCAGGCATTATGAGAAAAACGCTTCATTTTAAAAAAATTGCTAAGGCAGAAAATATTGATAATGAAATTGCACATAACTCTCCCACGCATCACGCTCCAATTGGAGTGAAAAATATGTAAATATCCTTCGTCCTTTCATCTCTTTGCTAAAAAGGAATGTCAGAACGGCAAAACTGAAGAATCGGGCTAGTTTTTCACCTAAAAATATCTGGTTTATGATCTAATTTCAAACACCGCTGGGATTCTAAAAATTTTAGGTTAAACTTTTGATTAAACCGCCAATTTTTTCGTACTTTCTACGAAAATTGGAAGACTCACTTCCCATGAACTTCACAAGAATATATTGACACTTTCAATTCAATTAAATTTGATCACGGTAAAGATGGATTTTTTTAGGAAAAAAATTATCAGATAATTATTATTTCTTAGTCGTTGTAGAGGCAGTGGCGGGACTAGGAGAGGGGCGACAGTTTGAACGCCCGGAAAAGTCGGTTCGCTTTAAAAAGGTTTTGATATTTTCGATCGTTATTTTAGGTCTCGATTAGACAAAAAGCGCGATTTTTTTCATGGCCTGCCATTAAAATGGCATTTGCAGACATGCTTTTCCGAGCATTTTTGCCCAAGACATCAAACAAATTCAGACAAATGCTGTCCCTGCGGCATATTTCAATGGCAGGTCGTAAAAAATCCCAATTTATGTCTAATCGAGACTATAGAAAAAAATTTCAAATTTTCGACACCATTGAAAATTCCGTTGTGGAAAAATAAAAAAGAGGGATTAGAAATTAAAGTAACGCAACTCCAGAAATCTGGAGAACAACAAAAATAATCCAATTTCTAATTTTACATTTACAAGTCAATGAGTTCTTATCAATAAAAATATAAAGTTCCAAGGAATTTATTGGGCACATTTGATGCCAATCGGTTCCTAACCCTTTAATTGAATCGATAACACGATCAAATTCCAACGAATTTGTAAACAAATCAAAGATTCCATCAAGCCGTTCAATTATTATAACCATCCCATTACATAAAAAAGCACGGAAAAAGACTTCCCGAAATATTTTGTCAATAAAAAGTTCAATGTATGATACTCGACTTCGGGAAAATATTCAGCCAATATAATTTTCCGAGATAAAAAATGTTTTGAAAAAAAAACTTGATTAGAAATAAAAGCCCACCAACATTAATCCTTCAAATCTGATTAGTCTGAGATCTGGCTAGTCGATGTATTGAACTTTTTTTGCATATCTGAAAGTAACGAAAAAGAATTTCTAATCCAGTCAACATTAAAAATACACACTCGGAAAAGCCACGAAAAGATCTTATCAAAAATCTTATCGTGGTGTATTTGAAAGAGAGAGGAAAGAACTCTTATCTATTGGCCCGCCACAATTATTACGACAAAAATTAATTTAATAATATTATATAGCTTTTTAGCTACACTAAAAACCGTCTGTAATAATACAATACAAGTACATATTTATGAGTAAACAGCAACAAAAACAACAACAAAATTGTATACCCAATCACCATAAGTGTTCGTGGATGACAAATAATTGATATCGCACTCCATACCCAAAACACACAATCGCCATCATGTCAATAACCTTTTTCAGTACAGTTTCAGTATAAAACGCTCAGCGCAAATCATCCACATATACTTTTACACACCCGAAAAAATAAATCCAACCGAAGAAAAAAAAAAACGTTCTTATAGTATAAAATCATAAGCGACGTCACATCAGCGTCGACACATCGAATTTCGAATAATTTTTCTTTCGCCTATACTTGACCATGATCGCTAGATATAAGCTAGCTATGCTAGACTTCGCTGGGGGACTATAGGAAAATATCATTGCGATCTTGTTCTTGGCCATGTCTTGACACTCAAAAAAAAAATACATACTTCTTGACCTTTTCCAAGATGGATTTTTTACGGCCAAATCATCATCGAGAAAATCGTCAATGGCGCCAATTTGAAATTGGATTTTTGACACCTCATCTAGAATATCTAGACATTTCGCTAGAATCTCTTACGCAATTTGTCTGCTTACTAAACTCGAGTAGCTTTCATGGTGTTAAGAAATGATGACGTTCTTCACATTTATTTAAACGGCATCCATTGCAAAAATTCAAAAAAAAAAAATTACAAATGAGCAAAAAAAATCAACATAAAATTGTCCAATAAGAATGTGAGTGAAATGAAATGAAATTGTCGACATTTCGGTTCTTGTACACTTTTTTTTGGCCACTTTGCCATAAATGACTGAATGAATGAATCCCGAGCAAGCAAATTCCACTCTTAATGCAATCGAAAAGGTATAAACTTTAGCAACGAAACACAACCACTACAGTTTCGCGTATTATCTCGAGGGTAGAAGGTGGATCTATCGATAATACCTACGGTTATCACGAAAAAAAAAAGTTTTTTTGTTACCCAGAAAAATTTCACGCGAAATTCCGAGCGGGTTTTTAAAATCGAAAAGGTTTTTTAAGAAAAAATTGGTAAATAAATATTTTCGAAAACTTCAGGTGCAAAAGAAAACGCTTTTTTGGTGGCAAGACAGAAATTTTTGGATTAAAAATCATTCTTCTTAGTTTTGTTTGATTCAAATTTTCAAAAAAATGAATTTTCGAATTTTCGGTTTAAAAGAAAAATTCAAAACCTTTTTTAAGTAAAATTTTTGTTCAGGTACTTCTCACATATTTAAAAACTTCCATATTTAAAACTGGAATATAAAAGATTTGTGAAATGAATTTTTTTAATTTTTGAAAACAAGGTTTTTTCAAATTTTCAGTTTTTAATATATCTTTTCTTTTAAAAAAATTAGTCAAAATTTCAGGATTCTTTTTTTTTTGTCAGAACAAAAGCCTACTTTGTAAAATAACCAATCATCATTTGTGTCAACCGTAGCCTTCAAAAAAATGACGGTTGACAAAAATGACGCTTGATAAAAATGAAGACCCTTTTTTATAACCGCCTTTTAGTACGTTTTAGTATCAAGGTTTGAGCTCGCGAGCATTTCGATTTGTGAACGATCTTCAGAAACGAATTTTGTTTACCTCGGTTCGTAAACTATTCAAATATGTCCTTAAAAATGTATCCTTCCTAGCAATTTTGCTGTCTGGTACGTATCCGCCTCTATATTAGACCCAGCTTTAGTGGCAGGTACTTACCATACCTCCCAAATACTAATAGGAAGAGACACGGCCTTTTTAACTTTCAAATTTTTGCGCCAAAATTTTGAATTCGTTTGGGTTTTTTCCCAAAATTATCAGATTTTTAAAATTATATTATAGTATAATATTTCCACAACAAAATGAAGTACCGATTCGAAATAGTTTTATATTTTCTCTTTTTGTAAAGATTCCTTCAAACATTTTCTGTTGCGAAAAAAATACTAACTCCCGATTTAAAAAAAAAAACTTTGACCAAAATTTCGTCCAACTGAAAAAAAATTACACATGCGAGCTAAAGATCTGAAATATTAAAAATTTCGTGTTTCGTTGCAAAGTTCGAATTCGATTGAAATGTTAGAAATCGTTTTCCTTTTAAGTGTCTCCTGTTTCGTTTTTGGTTTTTTTGCAGTTCCATGAAAAATTTTCAGCAACATTTCATAACAACATCAAGAAATCTAAAAGTGTTTACAAGTGATTTAAGAAGAATTTGAAAGTTCAAAGAAAGCAAATTACAATAAATCAAGTGCAGAGGAAGTAGAAAATATAATTAATAGTAGTGAATAAAAATGACGGTGCCTGTGTTAAAAGGGACCCTCTATCCAACTTAATAACAAACTTGGTGCAGTTTTAAAGTTGCTTGAATGCAACAAATCTCGAACTTATGTTCGCGTTTATCGAAAATGGATAACGAGTTTTCAGAGTTCTTGAATCAAACTTGGGGCAATAGCAATAACAGTAGTAGTAACAATCACAATAACAATAATAATAGCATTCAAATAAAAATTGAGCCATCGATTGGCTTATCATCGCATTCAGCGCTGCAGCAACATTATCAGCATCCTCATCATCAGCAACATCATAATCCGCATCATCATGCTCAGCCACAACATAATCGACCGACGCCATCATCGACCAGTAGCTCGAACGGTACTGCGAATTCAGCGCTTGATCAGCAGAGTGCAGCGGCCGCTCGAGCTCTGTTCGATGCGGCCGCCCTGCGACATCAATTCGGTCGTAGTTTGTCAGCAACCGGAAGTAACAGCATAACATCATCGACTGTACAAAATTCACATCATCATCAACAACAACAGCAGCAGCAACAACAACATAATCAGCAACCGCATAATCAGCAGCAGCACCATCAACCGAATCATCACCACCACAATCATCATCGAAACGCAACGATAGACTTAAAGGGCTTGCGCCTTTGTGGCCTTTCGGCGGCAGCGGCAGCGGCGGCTGCTGCCTCCTCATCGACGTCAACATCACCGGTTTCAAGTCCAATTCGATTGCCAGTGGACACGACAATATCAAGGAGTTCGCTGTCCTTGCAGCATCATATTCAGCAGCATCATCAGACACAGCAGCATCTTTCGTCACCATTCAGCGCTTCATCGCTCTGCTGCTCATCGCTGAATAGCAGCAATGGCGGTGGAGTGGGTGGAAGTGGAAGCGGTAACGGTAACGGAAGTGTAACGGCCAGCAGCGTTTGCTCAGTTGGACCGGATTCAGCTGATAGTACAACACCACCGCCATCTATACAAAGTTCAAATTCAATAGTCAGCGCTATTGAACACGAGAAAAAGACTGCCAACTCAATAAGAGGTGAATAAATGATAATTTCAGATGTTTTTCAACATTTTTCGTGAAGTGGTAAAATTTTGAAAGGTTTTTTTTTGACAGCACTCTGTAAGCTCTTGTAAGCAGATGGTTTTTGAAATGCTTATCTTTGCTAAATTTTAAGGAGATATTTTTACATTCATTTATGTTATGACAGCACTTTGTTCTTTTTTCAATGGAAAGCCTGGCTACAATTAAGAATCAATTTTCACGAAAAAAAACCTTTCGTTATTGGAAAAATTGATTTTCGATTTCTGCTGCATTGGCAAACCACATCACTGACCACAACTTACGGTAGGCACATGGCCAGGAACGTGATTTCGGGTCGAAAATTTCTCATTTGAACAATACATGACAAAAGATTTTAAGCAATATACGAATAGTGAAGCTGTGAACCGTCACAGAGTTTACAAAACTTACGAAACAAAATTTAGTTTTCTTTTTGCTATTATTTTCACACAACATACTGTAAAAAAAGTCATGCAACAACTGCCCACCCCAAACCCACAAAATTTTATGCATTTTTAGAATCGGTTTCAACTTAAATACAGAATTTGTAAACATTTTCCCAATCGCATTTAAAGTCTTCCCAATCGGTAAAGAACTTTTCATTTTCTTGTGTGGAAATTCATTTTCAATTGAACACTTTTTTCGGGTCAGTGACTTCAAAACTGCATCGCAAAGCATCATTTAATGCAATTTTTTGCCCACTATAAAGAAAATTTATTTCTTCATTATGTTTCCTGCTTAATCAAATTTCATGTTATTTGATATAAATTTCATAAAGTTCAATTGAGTGCAAAATGATTCAACAAATGGGTTGTTTTTTGAAGCAGTGACGAAATCATTGAAGGGAAAGAATCAATTTAGAGATTTAAAGTTGGCTATTTTCGACCATTTGATGGTAAGAACTAAAATAACCTGTCGAAATTGTTTTTAAACAAAAACCTAAAAAACGTCTCAAAAATTCCATAAATTGGTGGTTTTTATTTAAAATATTTTTTGGGATGAAAAGACCTCCAAAAATATCATTTCCACCCCAAAATTTCCTAAATCGATCAGCAAACATTTCAAAACTCAATTTTCGTCAACTGACAAATTACGTAAGTTGTCAGAAAAAAAAAAAACTTCTCCCAATCGAATTCGATAAAAGTTGCTGCTTGTCAACGGCGCGCGTTTAATGACCGAGCGAAGAGTGCAGTGCAACTGAGAAGTTCATCAACCCGACGCCACCCACTAAGCTAAAAAACAAAAGCTTTCGTTTAGAACTTGGGGTGATTTCGCAATGCAATGCAAATTCTGACGATCGCAACACGCGAGACGAGATGCGAAAAATTGAAGCTCTCAGAATGTGTTGATCTTTTGATCCCTGGCTCATCCGCTTGAAACGATGCGATGCTGTGGTCCAGATCTAAATTCCAATAAGCTCCCGCGTCTCACCAGGTAACCCTACCTTCCGCCCATCCACCCACCTTCCCGATTCCATTGAGCTTTTCCAGCGGCTGACGTTAACTGCTTGCGAGTGATTCACCCGACTTGGAAGTTGTGTGGAAAATCACTCTATGCCGGTGGCACTAAGTGACGTCATGGACGATGTTTACACTGGCAACACGCGAGTTTCAGTGATGCATCGGCCTGGGGTGTGATTGTGAAGCTTCCTCAGATTAATGACCTGCGACGAGCCTTATGCTACCTTGGCACACACCGCAACCGAACGGCTATTGACATTTTGAACCAGTTTCGCTTTATTCCCATCAGTCCAGCTCTACATTCGTTGCCATCCAACTGGAAACGCACATGGAAATTTTAAATTAAATTCAAACATTCCATGGACGAAAGAAAATTTTCCAACTTTTCCACCGATTTTCATTTATTTCCTTGCATTTTTGCTATTTTTTATGGAATCCGGAAAACCATTCAATTTATCAAAATTTTTGACCACGGACACATGTTTAAAAAAAAATCATAAAAGCTCTGATATTGTAGGAAGGGTGGATTAGGAACGGAATAAAACCCTGTAATAATCCCTTTATTTTTTTTATACATTTTGAGCCAATCTTTCTGTATATCTGATTTTCAACATTCTCGAGGTATCTTTTGTTTTAAAAGACTTTTCTTTTTTTTGTAACATTGTGGAATTTTAAACTAGTTTATTAGTATAACGCATTTTTTTTTATTAGAATTGTTACAATTTCCGTTGGAATTATTTGTGGATAGTAAAGAGTGTGAAAAATTTTGGTAATTTTTACTTAAGACTGTTTAGCTAGTGATTAAAACCATTGCGCTACATTGTGTTTAAAAATATTCGCCTGCGGCGCACATTTATTAATTGTTTTTTCTTGGACTTCGTTCCCAATAAGATTTATATTCTATATAAAATTTGTTGTTTCGTTGGTGTTCTGTTTAAGACATCCTCCCACATTCCCCTCTCCCCCTCCCCCGCTTATCTTGTAGCGGATTGTCCCAAATAAAATATGGTCACCCTACCTATATATAAGAAAAAAATGTTATGGACATTTTCTAAGATATTCGTATGATATCTTACCATATTTCTTGTTTGAACTTTCTTAGTAGATGGAAAATATGTCATTCGATGAGCTTTTCTATGTTTTCTGCGTCTATGATAGTAGCGAGAAGGGGTTCACCTAAAAACATGTGTCTCTGATGCAACCGCCATGCAGCCAATGATGCAATCAACCCCAACCAAAAGGTAGTTCGGGGTTAAATGCACATTTGTTATTCATTTACATAAGGATATGATGATGAGGAGGTTCGGTTGCAGATTTGTTTGTTTGCGATTTGGTTAACGGTTTCAGATCGTATTTCATCAGGTGGTAAACGTTCAAATCCAATGCAGTAACTGTCCGTGTTGCCAGCCACATTTTCATGTCGCACTTGCAATTATTGCATTGCAAAATACAAAAAAAAATACTCAATGGGGGAAAAACAAACCCGGCTCCTAGTATAGATAAAAGAAAAACGGTAGGCAGTTTACACAAGTTGATTGATGATTTTCTATCTCGTTTTGTTTAAAATACGCACGCACACGACTATTAGCAAAAGCTAAATACAAATATGTAGATAAATAAATAAACAAAAGGCTTACGAATTGTTGGCAATTTTCCGATAGGCTTACACTTTCCACTGATGATGAACGCCGTTGGCTTTTTGACCCAGTAAACTTTGTCTATCGGACAACAGACATAAGGCACGGGCAACCAACGTATCCAAACAGTGGGATTTCATAAAAGATGTTAAGACAATATTGTGGAAACAATGTTGATTAATGCTGATTAAACATTTTAACATTTAAATCAAATGTCTAAAAGATTACGCAATCCTATTGTCAAATATCGCAATTGTTTTTTTCTGCAGAGGCTGGTGGTTGTAAATGATCATACATAATTTAGTTCTTATTTAGTGCTGTTAGAAAAGTTAATATTTGGTTTATAAATAGTTCACCTTAGTCTTATAATTTTCCAAAAAATACCGACTTTGGATTTGGATGTTGCTAAAATATTTTTTACACACCAAAATTTTTTTTACCAGTTGCGCAGTATTTGAAAAGCGATCTAAAAAATGATTTTTAGTGTAAAATCGTTTATCTACACCATTCAGCTCAACATTCTCAACTTTTTTTCTCTTGTGACCCCCTTTTTTGAGCTTTTTAATTATAATGGGATGGGAGGCTCTTTTCCTAACATTTGTCGTAACAATACATGGTTGTCTTAAGAAAAATGCGCCGCAGGTATAATTTTTAAAAAAGAAAACTGCACAACATAAAACTTTCTAAGGGAAATGCGCCGCAGGCGATCGTTTTTAAAGTCTTAACTGAAATATAACTATTATTTTGTTGAACATCATTGAAATAGAGTTTTCTTTCCTATGCATCCTTCATTTTTACTTTCATCTGCGTAGCTAAGAGGAAAAATACTGTATTCATGACAGTGTCCGCCTCGTGAATGACGGCAGATAGAAATTTTCTGACCAGTACGAAATCCATTTCAGGGAAAATCAGGAGAATGTCCGTCCAATTGTCTGTCGGCCTGTTTGCTGGTCTATCTGTTGGTCTGTCTGTTGGTCTATCTGTCGGTCTGTCTGTTGGTCTATCTGTCGGTCTGTCTGTTGATATATCTGTCGGTCTGTCTGTTGGTCTATCTGTCGGTCTGTCTGTTGGTCTATCTGTCGGTCTGTCTGTTGATATATCTGCCGGTCTGTCTGTTAGTCTCTAGTTTGTCGGTCTGTCCGATGTACGTATCTTAAATAACTCGAGAACGCGTTGACGTAGCGACTTGAATTTTTTTGTAAATGAGTTTTACGAAAATCGTAGTTTCCTATCGATTTTTAATAAAGTAACGTTAGCTATACGGGTACCACCCATACAAAACGTCCCTTTCGTACAGGGATTACAGTCTAAATTTCATTGAAAGTTTTTAAAAGTACCACAATGGGTTAAGTACCAAAAAGTACCACAATGTCAACGCACGTGACATACAATGTAAACTATCATAATTGTCCAATTGACATTTGAATGCCAAAATTTATTGATTTAATAATTTTTTGTTAGCAAACGATTTATGCAAATTCTAGTCAGCCGCCAAAAAAAGCAACCCTCCCAAAAAAAATCCACAAAATTTCTAATCACCAATTTATATAAAAATTCATTTCTATCAAACAAAAAACAAACTAAAATATATATAATAATATAACGTCTCTTGTCCGCACATTTGCAAAAGTTGATTGTCCGTTTTGTTCATAAAATGCGATTAATCGTTGACCTAAATAAAAATTGCCACTCGACTCGACTTCGAGTATAGAATTTAACAAACGTCGAATGTCGACTTTCGACTCGACCAGGAATAGAATAAACTTTCACTCTTCTCGATTATCAAATTGTTGTCGTAACCACCCGTTCGCATGTAGTTAGCACTTGTCTAGAGTACGCATAATGTGAATATAGTATAGCATTATTAGAGTACTACTCGTGCTGTACGACGGCAATACAATTGAATCTATTTTGCATAGCATTCACTAATAGTACAAAAAAAACAACAAAAATTAAATTGATATTCACGCTCATACACTATGTCCATAGGCGATAGATAGTTTTCCGTAGAGGAATTTAGTGGGGTGGGTAAAGAGGGTACAGAATTACTGCCAGAGTATTTGTAATAGACTTTGGCTACGGTTTCAGCAGCAAAATTGCCTCATTGTGCGCATCTAAATGGTTTAATAGTAATACGATAAGAGTACTTTACCACCCGGTATCTACCCTGCAACCCAGAAATTACCCTCTTTCCGCTGTATGTTTGTGGGTATTTCTGGTAAAATTACCCTCAGCGAACAAGATTTTTCGCAATTCATGACCACAACCGAATCGATTTAGAAACTCATCCGCTCCGTTCTGCCTTTCAGTCGTTCTACGGTTAGATAAAAGTGCAATCAATGCAGTTTACGTTCGTTCAGGTCATGTACGGTACACAAGATATGCTAAACCACACAAATATCTAAGCACATGTCCACATACCATAGAACCAATTGTAATCGAGCTAGAATTTCGATATCTTTGAATGTTTACGATGACGACGATAAAGTGACATTTGGCGAATAGGCAGACCACACAAATTGACTGTTTGGTCATTTAGATATCGCCCGCAGAGTCCGAATGAACTATACCGGAATAGCCAACTATCAATCGGTCACTGTGGCCGTTTAACGAATGACGTTTTGACTTCCATAGTCTTTAGGCAAATTTTGACCTACTTAGATGGCGCTTATTTCCGTGAAAAAATCAAACCACGTGAATTTTGTACACATATTGGTGTACAATGATTTTCAATATGAAAGGTTTATCGATGGCAAAAATATGAATTGAGCTGAAAAACCACATAAAAATCTTGAATTTTTTATCTTGTGTGTAAAAGGATGACTACAAAATACGTCATACTTTTAGGAGAGACAAGAAGGAGGGGTTCTGTGGTATTTTCTGTGAAAATTTTGACGAAATAGGAGGAATCGGAAATGCCAAGAATTAAAATGACATATTTTATGGGCAGCCCCTAAAAGATTGTTTACTTTTAGGCATTTTACAAAAGTTGCTTAGACTGACTTCCCAATCAATATTTATGTCAACTGTGACTTTTGCGATTGACATCAATTCGGCCTGGACGAAAAATGAATTACTCCTGTTCGTAATGAAATATTAGGGGTATTCATGAAACCCGATTAAATTACCGATTATACGAAGTGTTTCATCAATGCCTTCGCGTAAACTGACGAGGGTCGTTGACAGCTAATTTACTTTCGCGGTTTACGAGGCACTCCCAAGATTTCATGAATACCCTGATTGTGAATTTTTTCGGTAGCACCATAACTCTCGAATGAATTTAGCTAGAGACTTGAAAGTTCGCACCCATAAATTTTTTGTGAAAAGTGAGGCTAATTTCTTGAACCAGCAACATCGGTCATTTCCCTTCCCCCTCCTGATACGATTCAAATAGTTTTTTGAGATTTCCTTGAAAACGGTGTATTGTATCGAAGAATTTATAAAGCTGAAATGTGTTAACAATATAATTCTACATAACCCTTCCATACATCAAAATCCAATCCAACCATCCCCTCTTCCCTCCACCATGTAAATAAAAAATTTCTATAAAAATTCGGTTCGAAGTTCTCATATAGAGTATTTCACGATAGCCCCCTGGCTGTTTTATTATGTTTTTACATAAAAAAAGGAAAAGATAAAGCGTAAAATAGCCATTACAACTAATTCTATCATTCTGAAACAGTCGCAGAAACATCAAATCCGATAAGAGGCATTCAATGTTTTTGCAGTCGCTTAATTTAACACACGGAAATGACAGTTACTAAAATTACTTAATCCTCCAGTCATTACAACTTTGATGTCATTAAACTTGTATCAAAACTCTGCCTCGAAATTGTCAACATTTTCGCTGACTCCCCAAAAACTAGGTCCAATTTCTGGTTTCGATGGGGCAGAGGTGACAATTAGTCGAGATAAAGTCGCTTTCGATTTTCGACTTTTGCCAAACATCACGTCGTCAATCGTCATATGAACCAATTTTTTGCTAAAAGTAGGCAAAATTTACATTTTACGTATTTATTTTTATTTTTGTTCCAGCAAATTTTTTTTGCTGAGTTTTTTTTTTTGTTCTTGGTTTTTTGTGTGTTTTGATAAATTCTATAAACCGCTGACACACTTTTTCCGGCTGTCTATTGTAGTTGCAGATAATAACACAACGTAACCGAGTTGGCTGGTCTGCGGATTTTAAATGCCGCATGACAAGTGCGATTTATTGCCTCACTTGAATTTCAGCGGATGGCTGAAGGGTCACAACGGTTGGGCACACTGGTTGGTCTGCCAGTGTTGAAGCCTTTATGGGATTATGAGATCCCATTTAAAAAAAAAATTTCACTACGTCAATACAGATATTATTTAATTTTTTTTTTAATACATTTATATTATTTACCAAGTAATTAGGATGTATGGATTACATATGGCAGGTCGAGATCATTGTTTTCCTGACATCAATTAGTAATTGAACAAGCACTTAGCTTCCTTAATTGTTTACCTTTCCATCATTTCTACTTTTCTTCTCACATCTTTTTAATTGAGTGTGTAACGAAGTTGCTTTTCGCAATTGTAAAAATTATAGGGAGGGAAATATCCAAACTCACGTGGTGCATTTATGATTATTTATTTTGTAGTATTGTAGAGTACTTCAGTGGCAATTTCTAGGTATTTATTAGGCGCCACACAGTTTAAGATTAAATTTTTATTTTTATTTTTTCTTCACGCAGGAAATGAGTTCAGAACCTAAAAAAATATTGGTTTTTTAATTGTGATGTAAATCAAATACGTAGAGCTTGGATTATTTTTTCTTAGCTTTTCTTGAATTTGCAAATTATTTCAACACGTTTTTCGAATGTTTTCATTGACTTGTTATTCTTAACTTTTTGATCTAATTTTGGGAAAATATCTTTTTAGGTAACCATTTGTGTCAAATTAATTTACATATCATCTATGGTGAATTTTTTGAATTAAATTACATGCGCTTTTAATTTGTTAATAGAAATTCAAGATATGTTTCCAACACCTTGCAACTTTTTCAAAATTTGGTTGTCGCCATTTTATTTTTCAAATTTCGCGTACCCCCAGAAACCAGCCTGTACATAAATAAGGGTATATGAACGCCAGGTTGGAAAACACTTATCTATCTTATTAGATTAAAATCCCTTCAGCGGTCTAAGAAAAATTTAGAGTCCGACTGTAGGTCAGTTTTTGGCAGAAGTCGAAACCGAGGCCGAACTGCGGCCTTTTTCTTAACCTTAGACCGAAGCCGTAGTCGAAGTCAAAGCCTAAAAGTTTTGCATAAAAGCTGAAATGAGGGCAAAGCAACTGCGGTTCTATTAAAATTATTTTTTTGTCCTTAAAAATATTAGAAACATTTAAAAATTTACAAATTGTTAACAAACAATTCCCACCAATAATAGAGAAAAATTTTATTGATGTTTTAATATTTTAAAAATTGCAATAATCCGAAAAATGTAATTTAATATCTTTCCTAAGACGCGGTTTTAGAAAATTTTGAAAACAGTGGTTTTGGAAAATTAAGAAATTCAATTGCAATACAGCTTTCACCATCTAGCAAAAAAAATGATGTATAAAACTCATTAGAAAGTAGATTTCCTCTAATTTTCTGCAATTTTTCATAAATTTCGCATTTTTCAAAACAATTTTAAGTTGTTGGACAAAAATATTGGAAAAAATCTGCCTGTAGTGTAATTTTGATCGAGACGAAATCTGACCGTGAAAAGTTTTCGGATTGACGAGAACATTTCATTAGCAAATAAATAATTTCCTATAATCCACCGTTCACCAAATACAAATTTTTGGGAAACTTAAATTTCGGTGAAAGTATGCCAAATTTTGGTTCTCATTGCATTGATATTTCACACTTCACTTGCATTTCTGGCTTCGGCCAAAACATTCGGTTTAATTTTGGCAGAAACCGAAGTTTGGCCGAAGCCGAAATTTGTCCAAATGGAGGTCACCAAATGTGTGATTTTTGGCCGAAGGTGGCCAAAGCTGAACCCGAAGCTGATTAATCGGCTGGAGCCTGTTCACATTGGTTGAAATAGTCCGCCTAATTCTGACAGAAACTGGCAACATTATGGCAAGGTGAGGAAGTGGGGCTCAGTCCCACTATTCCAACCAATCTGAACATGGTCTTGGACTCTAGAGATATCAGAAGAGGGGGTTGGCTGTCCGAGGAGAAATGAAACTTTTTTTAGTTGCAGATTTTTGTCTTCGAGATTCTTAAACTAACGCAGAAAACCGCATCTACATCCGTTGAACGATTGAAAAGTTATCAGGGGAGGGGTACCGAATGAGAGCGGGGAGGTCAATATAAAATACCCTATCTTTTTTTGCAAGTAACTCTTCATGTGTAAAAATATTCATCGAAATTGATTGTTGTTGTTTTTTACTAGAAAAAAAACTTTAGGTACGTCACATTTTTCCAATGAAGAATCTCTAAAAAATTACTCACTGCCAACAAACAATTATTATTTTTCATTCTAACACGTTCGCAAAGTTCAATACCCCTAAAATATTTTTTTTTGTGATCCCATTCAGATATATATATTTTCTTATTAATCAATCCATGTAAACAAGTAATAATATTTTCAAACTGTAGCAAATCTTTCTGTCATCTAGTCACGTTCGTGTAATTATTTTACCCGCTACTGAACATAACCCAAAACTAAACATGAGCAATTTATCGGATTTGAAAGTCAAACCGCAATAAAATCGTATAATATCGGACGGAGGGCCTTTCTAAATCGGAAACACTCAAGTTTTTTTTTTTGTTTTGGTTTGATAAATCTCCATGTCGACGTTAAAAAAGTGTTACAATTCTAACAAATTCACAAACTATTAAATAAAGACCAAAAGCGATTGGCAAGTGTCAGATCGGTGCTAAATTTAAAGTGGCGCCCGACCAATAAGTTTGGTTGTCACCTCAATGGTCTCACGCCGATTTATCACATTTCGATCGTCTGACATGCAACATGAGTCAGATATTCAAAAAGTCGTGAATGGAACCCAAGTTTATTAGTAATTTAGTCTAATAGGAGTCTATGGTCGCCGGCAATGTTGTTTTGGGGGCAATTTTGACGTATCGCGAGAGGTCAGAATCACACAATCAGATGGAACAGTCACCACTTTTGACAGCCGGCAATTTCACTCCATTGAGAATTTTTTCCAAACACCTGTCGTCGGACCATCATCAGGCACACTAGTGGATCACGCTTACATTGTCAAAATCATGTCATTTTTGGACAGTTTGTGTGCGTGTATTTAATATGACACAGATTTCTTCTCTAATAATGTGAAATTAATCGATCGATAGTGTCAGCCATATGTCAAATGAGTGCCGGCTAGCTTAAATAACCGCATATGAACTTTAATTCGCACTTTGATGTTGTGAAAACCTCTGAAGTTCTAACTATAAATTGAGAAAAAGTAACATTTTTATACCCCATGTGATCAAATCGTTTATTTAAATGATTTGATCACATGGGGTACGAAACATGAATTAGAGGCGGATATTCTCCTGTTTTTGTGTAAACCAACATTTCTCTGTAATTAATGTAAACCGTTCGACTATTACAAAAGTTATTCACAGGCAGCCGGGTATGATTTTACTATGCGTAAATTCTTCCTTGTGAGTAACTTGTCTAATAGTGAAAACCAGATCAAAATTCCTTGAACGATGCTGGAATTGGCAGGGAAGGGGTAACAAGGAAGGGGAAACAAAGAAGGGAAATATTTTGTCTTAGCCTTGATAGATCCCTTGGAGAAGCTTACTCTCAAGCACTGCTAGAGTGATGGAGGTCACCAAACTTTTTTTCAAAAGGTTACGACCTTTTTTTATGAACTACTTTTTTATGAAATCCCACAAGCAACGGATATATCAAAAAACTAATAAAGTGCACGAATTGTTAACCAAAACAAAATGTCTAATAATTTTACCTCGCAACTTATTCTGTTTATAAAATTTCGCCTGCGGCGCATTTTTTCGTAAGAAATTATACAATTAAAAATAATCTATTGACTACAATAGGAATACTGGATTGCCGAAACATCTATCATTTCTAAAATGGGGTTGCTAATAAAAACCTTTGGGGCGGGTGGTGGGGAGAGGGTTGAGGGAGGGGGAGTGTCGCGTGTCATAATTTCTGTCAGCCTCTTAGAAAGTTTCCAACAATCTCTATTTCTAATTTCTTCCATCGTTTTTTTTTAAATTTAAAGATGTTTCCAATATTTTGAAAACAATTTTCGGATTTCTCATTAAATTTTAAGAAATTATTATTTTTTAATTGTTTTTATTTTTCAATTACGTTTTTAAAGCCTCATCAAATAGGGTAACACTCCATGATTACGTCTTAGCATTTTTTTTTATCTTTTCACAAGTTTTATTTTTAGACCAACGAACCGTAGGGCTTCCGATAATAAACACCAAACATAAGAAGCCGAATTTCCGAGTGCGGGTGATTGTAACAGTCGATTGTGATACGAGGCTGGCTCTATTTTTATTGACTTTTTGGCATATTTTCCTTCAGTTCGCATAAAGTCGTTGACATCGGGGCGCACAATGTGTGATTAATTCCTACACCTCATGCCGTTCGCGCGTTTTCCCGTGTTTTACTACAAAAAAAAAAATCCAAAAATATACCCGCCACTCGCCTTCATTGAGCGGAACCGGCAAAAGACAGGAAAAAATAAACCCCAAAAGTCCATTTCACAATTTTCATGTCCACATGACGTGAGTTTTCCACAATTTCGATTGTAACAATTTTCGTCAGGTCACTACAGCCGCAGTTTTCCACCCCCAAAAAATTACCCCACTGACTCGATTATGGCACATAGTTTTCTCGCTATTGATTTTCCTATAGTCGCGAGTAAATCGTGTACACATTTTCAGTAATTTTTCCGGAATTTCAATAGATTGTAAGTGCCACAACCCCGTCGAGTGCAAAGATTTTTCTATTCTCTATTTTTGCTTTATTTCCCCTGATGTGTTTTTCATTTGTTTTTCGCTATTATTTTTGCTCATGAATGGGCGGTAATTCCAGTCAAGTGTGGTATTTATTCATCGATGGTGGCTTTTACTTCGAGTTGACATCATTTATTGCTACATGGGTACGAAAGTGGAGTGGGGCGGGCCGCAAACGACCCGAAAGTAATACATTTGGGTAATTTTTTGGCGCAATTAAAAAGGGAAATGGCAAAGAAATTAAGCAATAAGCAAACCGGGTACATTGATTAAATTCTTTCAGGACATTCACCCCGAAAAAATGAAAATGAACTTTTTTTTTCGTCCAACAGTAGGTACTGAAAATAGATTCATTGAATTTGTATTCACCCCAAGCGGCGATGGGGGAGGGAGGTGTTTTTTTCTCTTCCATTTTTGGAATTGTACTTTTACTTCTATTTAAATTCACAAAAAAAATGAGCCGGAAAAAAAGAAAATCCAAAATAATCACCAGAGCAATGTTGGCTAAACGAGGGAGTGCGGAGGTCAGATGGAGTCCGATTTTTATTTTGATACTTTTCCGATTATTGTCGAGGGTCATTGAATCGAATAAAATGCTGTACTTTTCCGTATTGTTTACTCGAATTTATGTTTTTCTCCTATAGTTTTTTTTTGTCGTCAATTTTATTATTTGCACAAAAGCTCAACTACAGGTCGAAAGTATTTTAAGGTGTTTTTCTTTCCAGTATGTACAGAAAAACAAACGTTTTTCGGGTGAATGGATTCCTCCATTAGATGAAAATGAAAATGTTTAAATGCCGGGCTTCTTGTTTATTCAATTTTCAGATTGAAATCAATTTGTTTGACATGAAATACCATCATAATGAATAATTTGTTGTGATTTAGCATAAAATTAAGTGGATATTAAACGGCGATTAAGGGAATTTCTCATTAGGACGATTTTTTGTTCAAAGGTTTCGGGTTGATGACCCGAGATTCCTTTTTAGGTGGTTGCCTGGAATTAGTCTAAAGGTTGTTTTTATTAAGAAAAATCTGTTTTAAAATTACATTTTAAGTCGTGGGGTTCGTTGAATATTTATTAAAACCTTTTTCTTTAGGTATTTTTTTTTTACCAGAGCGAAATTCTAGAAATCTATCTAAAAGTCCAAGGAATTAATCCAAGTCTTTTTGTTTCTTTAAAGTTTTTTTTAAACCCTACGATAGTTTTCAATTTTTGTCTCATATACAGTAATATTTCGATAATCCAAAATTTCAGCAACGGTTATACGAAAAAACTACTGAAGTGCACGAATTTTTAACCAAAAAAAAGTGCCAAATAATTTTACCTCGCAAATCTTTTCTTTTCCTTTAAAGTTTTTTTTAAATATTTACGCAAGTTTCCAATTTTTGTACCATATACAGTAATATTTCGATAATCCGAAATTTCGAAAATCCGAATCGATTTTTCCTTCGCACTACTTTGCAATCCGGATTTATTGCAATTCGATAATCCGAATTACTTGTAAAAAGAAAATTTCTGCTCCGAAATTTTGTTCTAACAAAATTCTTTCTCACAAAATGTTTTGATCAAAATTACGGGCCTTTTTTTGACTCCAAGTTTCCAAAAAGGGTGGTTAAGACCTTGGATAAGCCGGGAACCTGTCTAAGTCGTACACCATTCAAAGTCCCATTACTTTGTTTTTCATGTCTAAGAACTGTTCATAAAATACGTCACTCTTTAAGGGGGGAATGTTTGCGGTAGTGTGACAGCAGTACTAAATTCCATAAAAAAAATCCCGAAGCTTGTGGGTTCGAAAGGCAGAAAGTTAGCGTGACGTGTTTTATAAACAACTCCTAAGTCGAACAAATTTCCTGGGCCCGTGCGCGATTATCCGAAATAATGTAGTGTCAATTATTCGGATTATCGAGATACCACTGTCTATGAACTCCCTAAAACAGTGGCTCAGAACCTTTTTTATCTCTTAACCACCCTTTTTGGAAACTTGAAGTCAAAAAAAAAAATCAACGACCCCCTCTAGAATTGTTAAAAAAATATTCCTAGCACACATCGCCACCCTCCAAACAATGTTCAAAACAAGAACTTGAAACAAAGACTTGCAATTTCCGGAAACAATATTTTTGTCCCGGAATTATGCAATTTAGTGCTCTTATTTCTTAATCTGTCCTTAAAAATTGACTTCGAAACTAAAAAAGTTTACTTCGAAAAAAAAAATTCGCCTGTGGCGCAATTTCCTCAGAAATTATTGCCTCTAGCACATCTTTCTTTAAAAAAAATCGACTCCGGCGCCTTTTATTACATAACTAGCTTGCATACCCGTCGTTGCCGAGTTAAGTTTTTTCATTTTTTTTTGATGGACTATGTTGGAGCTAAACTTCAGGCCAATCGGTTCAGTAGTTTCCCCGCGAAAGAGTAACATAGCGCAAAAACTAAGTTTCAAAATCACTTTACCCCCTCCCCTTACTCCCCCCACCCCTCGCGCTACTTTTCTGTATGCCTATGTTGGAACCAGAACTACCACAGACACACATGCCAAATTTCAAGTCAATTGGTTCAGCCGTTTTTGCGTGAAAGAGGAACAGACAGACAGACAGACAGACACCAACTCATTTTTATATATTAGTATGATTTTCAATAGTGGAATGGCGTAGATTTTTTCTTTTTTTGTATTTTGAAATTACATAACCAACCAAGAGCACCCGAATCTCCTAGCGACCAAGTATTTTTCAACTGAGACCTTTTCCTTTTAAAAAATGAATCTTGTCACGGTAACTCCGCTTCAGATTTTGTAAAATCTATCATATGCCTGCCCTGCAAAATTGCCCTGCGTATGTAATTCTTGCCATCGATTTTTTTTTTAATTTCTTGCCATCGATTTTTTTTTGAAAAGATTTGAAGTTTATAAATACGAAAAAAAAATGCCAGAAAATATCTGTGAAATATTTAGAAAAACATTTTCCGTATGAAATTCATCTTTAAAAAGTTGACACTTCGAAGTTTTTGTCTCCGAGGATATCTCGTAGTTCCCAGGATATATACATAGTTAGTTTGTTATTATTTTAAACCACAAGTACTAAATCCTGGAGACTAAGGACTACGTAAAGTTAAATCGAAATTTTTTTTTTCATTATGTTGAAAATTCTTGAAATAAAGTAATATACATACATTTGGGACTAGAAACACATCATAAAAATTTATGAAAACGTAGAATGTATTTTTGCAAAGACTGGGCACCTGTGTCTATACGATCCTGTCTACCACAATTTTTTTTTTGCTATAAATCAAATTGACGCCAGAAAAAAATTTCCTACTGTATCCACACAATATGTTCGGTATTCTTTTTTCACTGAATTTTACTTTGTTTTTTCTTTTTAAATCATCCTTAAAAATAACATGCCCCGAAATAAATTTCCGCAATTCATCACTTTTTATGCAAACATACCATAAAAAAAACTGGATCTGAAGCAATAAAAAATAAAGTTGGAAAAAGTATCTACCCATCGATTTATCTGATGGGTTAAAAAAACCCTCCACTCTCACCCCCTTCGACCATGATATCAGTCAGTGAGATGTCTTTTCCGAGCCCCTTTATCAAAATCAGCTGACAGAACTGTATGTAAAATTGCTATAAGTTTTGCCCCGGAAAAACAGACATTTTTCGATGGAAATTTATTTTTATATTTATTTTGAAGTGAAATGTAAGATAAATCTATCTATTTATCTGTTATGGTGCTATACAACTTTCCATTCATGTTTCTAGAAAATCACCAATTTATCACTCCCAATTATCCGTCAAGTGTTACTGACCCCTTTTGGACTTTTGCTACGTAATAAATGAAATACTCTAACCATCCAGCCCGAATATATCTTTTATAATACACGAATATGTATTGTAGTAAAAATGTTTATGATGAGTTGCAAGTTAAAAATCTATAAAGACGCTTAGAGTATCCAAAGATGTTAATCAAAACTAAAAGTGTCTAAAAATAACTCAATTTACACTCGTATTATAAGCACACCATCTGGCGAAATTTGCTACCGAAGCGTTAGAAAATAATAATATGACGAACATCTGAGGATGTATGGCCGAAAAAAAAATGAAAATATTATGGAGCAATTTTAGCTATGGACCAAAACAAATATTGCGATGGGACCAATAACCTGATCCCCCGGGAATCAGAATCCCCGCTCCTGGCCGGCACGAAGAAGAATTCCTCGTTCACACGAACTCGAAACGATGAAAAAAGAAAATACCCAAAATATTACGCTTTAACACCCCGAAAATACCCCAAAAAATGCTGTTGGCTAGAAGTAAACATTCCGGTACGCTAGAAGAGGGTTGATCAGGAGCGTACTAGCGTTGGGGGTATGAACGAAGTTCAATCTCAAGTTCGACATCAATAAATTTCATCTTTTCTTAGCTTGGTTGAAAAGGGCAAACCATTATATCCAGAGAAAAGCCGAAATATTTCTCCTTTCCAATTTCATCCCTCATTTTTCGTAGCATTTCCACCCTAAGATAGTCTCATACCCTGACCACACCAATTGACTCGAATATTGCGCTAAAATTGATGCCTTCTGCCACATAGCAAGCAAAAAAAAAATCTGACATATCGTGTCGCACTGGGAAAGTATTTTGCTCGGAAAAGTGTCATAGCTTCGATCGAAAATGCCAATACTTTGAGTTTATCCAGAGGAAAATCAGAGGAAATCAATGACAGTATAAGGGATTTATATCCACACCGAAAGTCCAATAACCTTTTCTAAAATAATTTCTCAGTTCGGAGATGAAAATCGCCATAGAACGGGATAGGAAATTCAAAGGATATCCCGAGCCATAACCCTTACCTCTCACAGGTGATTTCGCTTAATATTAAGTTGCTGTGACGACAGATGAACAGCTTGACAACGTCTTTGATACGAAATCGAGTCATTGTGCCGAACGGAAAAAAATATATTATGAGGAAAAAAAAATTATAATTAGTCATACTTGAAAGAGAGTTTTTCTCCGCTTTTATTTTGGTGTCGTAAATTATGACCAACATGAAAAATATTTTGAATTCGTAGATCTTGGTTTGGGTTGGGTATGGTTTGCATAATCGGTTGATATTTAGAGAGGACAACAACCTTTTGAATTTTGTTGACGAGATATTTTCGCTTTCGTTTATTTTTTTTTTCTTTAGAAACGTCTTTTTTGTTTTTCAAATTTGCGGGAAACGTTCAAAATTTTCCAATCGAAGACGTTTTACGTTTACGTTATGATTTTATAGTGATATGCCCACTGTCAGTGTCACTGCCATCACAACATCAGCAGATAATTAACCTGTCGTTGGACGGATTGACATCCAACAAACTGAAATCTTTAAGATTCTTCATTCGTCTTTGGATTATTTGGCTTATTTGTTATTGGAAAATTTAGCATCCGAACTAATTAAGTTGAAACGCTTTCGCAGAACTCAAATGTTTACTTAAGCAGCCGAAATTTTTCTTTGGAAGTCATTATCGATTTTTTTTTTGGCGGCTGATGTAAGAATTTTGTGGTGAATTTTTTTTTCTAAAGAAAATCACTTTGGAAATTAATATTTCCGTCACTTTTTATTACGCATGTTTTTTCGTAATTTTATTTGGAACATTAAATATGGTACACAACATTAAATGTTCCGCAGGTGAATTCTTATACAGTCGAACCTGAGACTGTCTCACTGATCCTATTTTTCGAGATTTCCCACTTATCTCAAGTTCCCACTTCAGTTGAAAAACACTCGCACCAAATCCATCCAGTTATGGAGGTTTACCACTTACCCAGGTCCACTTATCCAGGTTCGACTGTATATAAAACTCTAAAGCGCTCCAATTCCTCCTCCGGGCGTCACTTTTTTAAAATCGCAAAAACATTACAGGCAAACTATAAGTTGTAACGGCAAGGGGTTTTTTGAATATAATGTTCTTAGTAGTGAGGGACATGTTATAGGCTATACGTCAACTTAATGCCTCCCTCCCACGTATTACCCCCTCATCAGCTATTTTCTTAACCGTTAGAGAAAATTTAATGCAGTTTCCGGTATTGGGTAAATCTCTCTTTAAGGAAATTTTTCGTTCACTAATATCGACCCCTCCCCTTGACTGTGAACCTCTGTATGTGAGAAAGTTATTAAACTGATTAGAAAGTTATTAAACATTTGTTAAGTATTAATACTTTAATTGCGTACTAGTAGTTTGCCAGCTTCAATTCTGTGCTAATAATGTGAATTGCTAAACGTTACTGATGGACTAGTTGCTAGTCAATAAGCAGCTAGCAACCAGCCTAATGTCATCTAGACATTAAGGAAAAAATAGCGTTTAATGTGGCACATAACGGCAGCTAGTATTTAGTACGTTTGAGTAGCCAATGGTCGCCTTCTCTTACATGTTTTGAAAGCAAGACAAATGCGCCGCAGGGAAAAAACATTTTTTAAAGAAAATTCGCCAAAAAATAGCTTCTTTTAGGAGTTTTTGGGCTACTAACTCCTGATTCTTTTGCTAAAAACCGAGAGTTTTGGGCTTGACAAAAGCCCTAACGATTGCGCCACAGTCATACAAAAAAACGTTTTTTTTTGTGAAAATAATATTAAAAATTTCAAATTTCTTCCATCAATGCTAATTTTATTTATTTAATTTTTTTTCTTTCAGCCCAAATAGAAATAATCCCATGTAAAGTGTGTGGTGATAAATCATCTGGTGTCCACTATGGTGTTATCACATGCGAAGGTTGTAAGGGTTTCTTTCGTCGATCACAGAGCTCCGTCGTGAACTATCAATGTCCACGGAATAAACAGTGTGTGGTCGATCGTGTTAATCGCAATCGATGCCAGTACTGTAGACTGCAAAAGTGCCTCAAACTAGGAATGAGTCGTGATGGTAAGTTCACAATAAAACATTATTATCAATATCCAAAATTATGAATTTAAAAAATGTGAAAAAATGAAAGCAACATAAATATGATTAAGATTTGGGATAAAATGCTTAAAAAAGGGATAAGAGAGAGCGGTTCCATCTAAGAACATGGGTGATACCAGAAGGAGGTAAAATTTTTCGTCTAAAACAATTGAAAAAAATAAATCATACGAAAGTTAGTGAAGCGGGTCCGAATCTTGTTTTCAAATTCAAATTTTCCAACCGTTTTTGCCACATATGCCAATGTGAGAAAACTTTCCGTTTTGGTTCAAAAAAAACTATTTTTAGGGGGTCGCGTTATCCGTTAAAAATCCATCAAAAATGTATATATTTTAAAAAAAAAAAACTACGAATCTTGTTAGAAGTTTCGTAATAAAATTTTAATCTCTTCGGCCCCAAAAAATTGTTTTTCTCGTCAAAATCCCAAATCACGTAAATAATAATAATCTCACATCGATTTTTCTTTTTATTTTGATTACTGAACTGTCTTTAAAAAATTTTATCCATCCCAATTTGATTGTTTTATTTTATGATTTCCTTAGGTTTATCTCTTCATAAACCGTTTTATTTATCTTCGATTTTTTTTTCTCGGCGTTTGTTTTTTCTTGTGGAATTAGAAAATGATTACAGTGCGGATTAAACAATGAGACATTAACATAGATTCCCGTTTCGACGCTTACAAAATTTCTTCTTTCAATTTTATAGCTGAATTGTCTTGAGTTGTGAGTTTTTTTTTCCTGTCTTATGCTGCTCTCTAGAGCACTGGTCAAAGATGGTCGAATGGTACTAAATTTAATGTTGCAGGGCCACCGGTTTTCTGAAAATAAAATAAAATGTAATGAAATTCCAAATAGTCAACAGCCATTCAACCGTGTTGCCATTTGTGGAACTTGTCTTATGACCGCGAATGTTTTTTTTTGTTTATTTTGAATTTCCCGCCACATTGCGTCCAAGAAGCAACGGAAGAAAACAATCAGTTTACACACTTCGGCGCTTAAATCAGTATCTTAGTTGAACTTATGCTTGGAAGATTGCCATTCAAAATCTTGTGTGTGTGGCTTGTGTGTCAAAACATGAAACTGTATCTAAATCTAAACAAGTTGAAGCTTGAATTGTGAACTATCGAAGGTGGAGTGGATTCGGATTTCTTTAGGGCATTTTGCTGATCCGTGGCTAAACACTGGACCGATTAAAACCCAAAAAAAACGACTACCCATTGAAGGAGGATTTTATTAACGGAATTTCGTGAATTATGGACGATTCTTTGGCTGTGGATCTGATAATCTCTTCATCTTCGACTTTTGACTTTATTGCGGTCTGTTTTTGACTTTTTGTGGTAATACTGAATGCTCGGAGACTCCTCCAAACATCAGAATAACCAGAAAAGTAACAAAACTAATTTAGTGATTGTATTTTTCAATGATGATGTCGATGTTTCTGATGATGATGATGATACCGTGCGCCGCCGATGAAGAAATAATTATTGTTCTTCTTGAGAATCTCGCGGCCGAAGATGGCGAAGGGTTCAAAATCTACTGGAAAATGTTGAATTCATTTGATTGATAATAAGTAATTCTTTTTCAGCAGTCGAGTCATGAACTATTGGGAAATTTTCGCTAATGGCTTTTAGACACATAGAATTCAACCAAGTTGCGATTTTTTTCACTCTTTTTTCATTCAGTTTATCGTGGGTTTTGTAAGCTTTTCTCTATTTGTTAATTATGTCGAATTTAGTTTTATTGCTTCATGGTTTATTTGGAAATATTAATGAATTTATTGCTAATGAAAGTTAAACTAGGGGAAATCTCAATTTATTTTTTCTCAACCTTGAATGGTGGTGATATTTGAATAAATGATGGGATTTAGATGAAATAAAAAATTCCATGAATATTATGAAACAATAAAACCAATGAAAGCTATTAAAGAATTCATAAACCCTTAAAATTAAGATGACCATACGTCCCGGACTGGCCGCGACAGTCCCGGATTAGGCATGTTGTCTCTGAAACCGGAATTGTGCAATCCAGTGTTGTAATGTGTTATTCATTAAAAAAATCGCCCGCTTTGCAGTTTCCTCAGAAATTACTGCCTGTAGCGCACTTTTCTCACAAAAAAATCGCCTGCGGCGCATTTCATGAAAAGAAATTCAATAATGATACGTTTGTCTCCAAATATTTTTGCATGCGGCGTAAATTTATAAATTTTATAGATGTAATTTTTCATAAACAAAAATTGAAACAAACTCTCTCCCCTCTGATTGGGCTTTCAAAATTTTCACGATTAATTTCGAAGCATTAAAAATGGTTAACTCTTCGTCGCCCCTCTTCCCCTTCTCTCTTCCCACCCGCAATCTGTACCCAAGAAAACACAAAAAAAATATGGTCGCCCTACACAAGCGGCGAGGTTTTGTAAGGTCCAAAAAGCAATTTTCTAATAAAAAGTCCTTCAAACTTTGGTAATCAAAAGAGGATTTAAGCAGGATTTCCCCAAATATTCTCCGAGAGGGCAGGGAGGGGGGGGGGGGGTTGACAAAATCTGTAGTTACGCCAGGGCACAATGAAAACTGTTATGAAGCTCAAACCCACCTCAAAATGTTATGCCAAAATAATGAAGAGATTGGGAATTCCAAGTTCAGAAGATCTTTGGCCCCATACATGAGGGGGGGGGGGGGGGGGAGGGGGGGACGATTCCGGGGATTGTACAATGACGAGGCCTATGGACATTATGGGGACGTACCCGGAGTTCCGGAAGCGAAACTTTGGTCACCGATTATTCAATTTATGGTTTATGAAACGCAAAAAGACGGCCATTAAATATGCCAAACATGTTCTGAACCTCCCATACAATTCTGTTTGGACAAATACAGTTTTTTGGAAATTTCGCAAAAACTATGCGCTTTTGAGAAAAAAATGCACATAAATAAATTTAAAGGAAATATTTTTTTCTGAATTTTATGCTTTAATGAGCTTTGCATATCTCTAACGATTCTTACGAAATCGATTCGAAATTTCGAAGTATATTAAAAAGCAAATTAAAAAGTAAAGATATTTCGGAACAAATTCGAAACGAAATTGCGTTCCGAAGTCGTATCAACCATTTCACCTATAAGACTTCAGTTCCGATGCCGGAAGTTATGTCCGACATTCCTTCCGATTTCGTACAGAATGCGGATCAAAATGTTGGATGGGTAGTTAATGGTTCGCGTTACCCCTGAATTTACAAAATTTTACACACGTCTTTTCTTGCCAAAAGATTTTAAAATTTTGTGGGAAAGCGGTTAAAAAGACTAATTGGTATGTGGTTGGTAGTTTCCATAGAGATATAAAATTTTAAAATCATTTTTGTCACTAATCCTCAAAAAATATTTAATTCCATTAATAAATAGTTACGAGAGACACACAAAAAATACAAGAAAAAATGTCAAGTTCATATCCAATTAGGGTTTCAAACAAAGCCCTGCCTGCATTTGGTTTGAAACAAGAAAACCAATCAGTCATCACAATTACAAATTTATCACCGAGACTCTGAAAAATCTTCCCAAATCTGGTGGCACGTGCACGAAGAAGTCATTCCGGGAACATGAACTTTTTTAGGTGAATGACTGGACACGTGGACCGCCACTGCGGCAAAACAGATGCAACTCGCATACATCCGAATTTTTCGAATTCATATTACAAAATGAAAAGCCAGTTGTGTGCACTTCCAACTGCATCCGAAACGCCCAAAAATTGATCATAAAACGAGAGAGAGAAACCCAAACAACGCGGAAAACACACAAACGAACGATTTTCCATTTGGGAACATGAATTTTGTGTTTTAATTTCCCAGAGAACTCGCTTGGATTCCCCTTCGGATTTTGTAGGGAAGCCCTTCAAAAGCTCAACCATTCGCTTGCCCTGCAAACGCCTCCTCTACTGCCGGACGAAGCCCTTCTGAGTCATATAACAACAACCAACATTAAATTCATTGATGCTTTTTAAAGTCCACCACCCTCGCCCGGTTAGCACTTGTTTTCGAATTAAACATGCCTAATGTATGCCATATGTTCAAACAAAAGAAAGAAAAACGAGAAAATATTAATGCATTTGTGCATGTGTGACCCATAATTTTTAAGTGAGTCCAATGTACTTTTGCTTTTAGATACAATATTTGACAACATGTGGAAACGGAAAAATTTGAACAAGAATCAAAATTTGTTGACAATACCAACGTTTTTACTTTTCCAGAATAGAATACTATTGTAATAATTTTTTTTTTGCAATGGAAAATGTGGGGGTGACTCTTACAGTTGAATGCAATTGCATTTCGGAAAACTTAATTTAAATAAAATGGCAAAAGATAAGTGGGACGAAGAAAATCTGAAAAACTCAAGAGACAAAGTAAAGTAAGTTTACAGGATGCGCTTCCTCGTTGAAACTGGGCCAAACTTTTGTTTATATGCGAAAGTCCTTGCCGTCTCTAACTCCCGGTTTCCTTTTTTTTTTGTTGAATAGTGCTCCTGCACTTCTGCAACGGGAAAATCCTCAAGATTAATTAAAAAAATGTAAAAGTAAATTCTGATTTGATCCTTTTTTTTCAAGCTCTTTTTTCCTGTGTTTTATTTCTCTTAACTGTTCATCATTACAAAAGTTTTTGTTTAACTGGAAATAAATAACAAAAAAAAATCTTTCAAGCGGAAATCTCTTAAAATTCAGCAACTCGTGTACTTTTTCACAATTTTTTTGACAAAAACAAACTTCAGCAAAGGACTTTTAAAGTTTTTCAAACTAAAAACCATCAGCAAAGTCTAATTAAAAAAGTGTGACCATTTTTTTCTGAATGTAAGAGAGATGAATGATAAGGTCGAGGAGGGTGGGGGGAGGGGGATAACGACTCAGTGTGAGGAAATTTTTAAGGCTTCGCAATTAATATCGCAGCCACCACCCAACCCCCTTACCCTAAGACAGTATTATAGCAGGCGAGGGGCTCAGAGGGGAGCGATTTTTTTTCACCTGTGCAAGTTTTCAAACAAGTTTTCGGATCTGTTGTAATGTCATCAAAATTAGGAAAGGTTGTTTACGAGGTTGTGGGTTGGGGAATAAAAGCGCTAGTTAAAAGCGTTTCAAAATAATTCCGAAACAAATTAAATGATTCTAAAAACCCCAACCGATAGGGCCCGCCGATAATCTCTAAAATACATTTAACCCACCGTGTAACAATTTGAACTGTTGTCGTTTTTGAACACCAACCTGAACTCCTCCTTCGCTAATACGGAATTAAGTTTTCTTGGTAACCAAAAAAAAACTTCTTTGTGTTGGTATTCCGACAGTCCTCATCATTGCTCGCGTCCAACTGTCGTTTTTTGTTCCATAGATGAGATAGTCGCAGTGACGGCTCTATTATCGCGTATCGCTTGTCATTCAGCCATAAATCTACCCCGTCTACCTCAAAAAGTCGTTGAGGGTTGAAGAGATTTTCACCTTTTAAGACGTCCGACGGTTCCAACCATCGTAACAGTAGTGAAAGACTCGTAAAGATAGGTATATGAAGGCTAGACAGAACGGAACAAACCCTAGTGAAAGTAGTTTTGATCATAAAAACTTCAGTTGAAGTTAGTTCTCCACCCCAGCTCCTAAATCCCTTGACTGTTTGCCTTAAGGATAATCTCCATCTGTCTAAATTTCGTAAGCCCTCTTGCCTCTTCTTGGTAAATCCACCTCATTCTGGTCTTTTCAATTCACTGTCTTTCATCGCTTGTTGAAGAACTAAACATTCGTGCACGTCATAGCGCCATCTATGGGTCATGAACTTTTATGATAAGAGGCCTGAATATGAACGCCATCTCCTCCCATACACCCAGCATGAATTTCCTCTCGCCTGTTAACTTTTCCATCCGAAGGTATTCGTCGTCATAAGTCTCTCCAGAACTCATTCACCCACGCAATCATTCAACATTAGAGCCCAGGCCGAGGAACAAAAGGCATTCTCGGTATGCGCTTATTATGAGCGTTTATCGCGCTATACGGCAATTCCGTCACCTCTTATTCTTGAGCCGTTCAACCCGAAAAACACCATTAGCTACCCCATTTGGGCAATGTGGAGAGATTATCCAACCCTCGCCACACCAGATGACATTCAACGACGAAGGGCGTTGGAGCTGAAATGTTTTATGGGAATCGAAAGTCAGTCAGTGACGTGAAGCGAGCAGAAGAAGGTGGTGTGGATGTGGTCGTTGGGCTTACAATGATTCTGCAGAAATAATTGTAGGGGGGTAAATACAAGCCTCCACGATTGAGTAATCGATCAATGACTCTTCATTGGAGCTTTTCCCATACATCCATGCAAAGTTTTTTTTTCACCCATTTTCCCAGTGATCCGAAACTTTCCATCGGAATTTTCACCCCCACTTGAATTTTCCTATTAAACAACTCCACAATTCTTAGCTCTTGTAGCTTCTAACGTCTAATGGCCATGGATGGTTTCCATTTATGTCGAAGTCGGATGCAATATAAAAGAACTTCTATACGCTTTGTCTGTGTTTTTATGCTGTTGCTGCAACAGCATAATTGGTCTATTTTTCTTAATGTTTTCCATTGTTTAAGGGTTTTTTTTCTGCTAAAAAGTGGAAGTATTTCTTTTTGTATTCTAAAATAGTTCCATGTTTGTTTTAGATCGAAATTTAAAAAAAAATCCTTAAACAATCAATGTTGCAATTTAATTGAAATTGAACAGCTTAAATGTATGACAAAATAAATATGTAATGGAATATTGTGGATGCAAAATAAGATTATTTCGACCGTAGTCTTTAGATTTAAGAGAAATTAAAAGATTATTGCAAAACTCATAAAAAATGCGCCGCAGTCGAAATTTTTCCCAAGAAAACCGACGCAAAATCCTGAAATATTTGGCGACCGATAAGGGGTCATGACAAATCACCCAAACACACACACACACAGAGGCAGACTGACACACACATACAGACACACACAAACACATTGAGCGAATTCTTAAGTTGCCAAGATTTTTCCGTCGTAAATTTTCCATCTTCAATCTGTATTTAAATACTCACCATTAAAAAAATTTAATTTGGTTTTTTTGGGTTATAAATTATTTTTTTAACACCACGACCTCTACAAAGTTTTTCTACAATCAATTTTCCATGTTTTTAACTTGGAATTCAGTCATGATATTTTATTCCAATAAAATTATTTTCCAATAAATTACATTTCCCCACAAACAGTTTTTCACCTGATAAATTACCTGCATAGCAATTATTTTTCCACTTTGAATGTGAATAAAATCATAACAATAAAACACGAGTACCTGCAATTTTTTACATTTATTTAAATTTCATAAATTAATAAAACCAATTTTCCGTCATTTGTTATTTTTTCCATTCAAAATTTTATATTGTTTTAATACTCAAACAATTTTTATTAAAAAGTTGACCCACATTTTTACAGAAAAATCAAGCAAAAAATAAAACATTCTGGTAAAGAAAATTCCAACCTTATTTTATTGAAGGATTTTTTTTATTAATGCACAAATAAACTGTTGAAAATTAATTTCATATTTCCTCGCCAGCCTCACTGCATGTTGAACAGCCATTGAAAATCGCCCAATTAAAAATTTCCCATAACGATTGGATGATTTTTTCTCAATAGTTTTCCAACAAAATCAATAAATTTGATGAACATGAATTTCATCATTTCGTGCTAAAAAACACTTTTTGAAATCAAATTTTTATATTTCTATCATTCAAAGTCAAATACTTTTAATTTTTTATTAATTTTCTACTTATTTTGATTGCATAACACTCGCAATGTTTACAATTTATTGCATTCAATCAGTAAACATTAATGATGGGCCCTTGGGAAAAGATTTTACCTTCGTAATATTCCCTAATAAATTTGCTACTGATTTTTATGTTGTTTCGTAAGGTTTTCATACGTTTATACGTGGATTGAGTGAAAAGTTTCTAGTTTTGACAAGAAAATATAAAAATTTCCTCCAAAAATTTCCTTTGCCCGGTCGACCATACACTTTAAAAGCAGGGTAATTGCATTAGCTAAGGCAGTCTCGGATTCAGGCATGTTGTCTCGTCGTCCCGGAAAAATTTGTCCTTGATTGTTTTTAATGTTTGTTTCGATTTAATGCTTGGACCTAAAAATTTTCTCCTGCGGCGCAGTTTTTTGGAAATTTTTTGCTTCTTGTGTATTTTTCTTTAACAGAAATTGGTCTGTGGCCTTTTTAAAAAAATTTTGATTACCAGATCTATTTTTTTTAAATCTTCCTGTATTCTCAAGAAAAAGATGCCATACAGAATAACACAAACATAGTTTTTTTTAAACCAGTGGCGGCATAAGTAAATATTTCAGTGGTCGCCGATTTATCTTGTTTTAATTTATAAATACATTGTTCAATGGTCGTGAAGTTCCATTTCAGTTCCATTTCAGTTCCATTTCAGTTCCATTTCAGTTCCATTTCAGTTCCATTTCAGTTCCATTTCAGTTCCATTTCAGTTCCATTTCAGTTAAGGTTCTTGAAGTTCGTAATTTTCGATAAATTTAGAGACATTAAATGTTTTCTCTTTCGCGCCCCTTTGGCGGTCATCTCTTTCCGATTCAAACGAAAAACGATATAATCACCCTATTTAGAAACCATACGAAAAATGTTCGTCTAATCGGTCGAGTCGTTTTGCAAATTATAGCTTTTAAAAACGAAAAAGACACATTTTTTGAGAAGAGTGGGGAGGGGGGGGGGGGGTGAACTAAACTTCATACAAAGAATCGCTGCAAAATTTTAGGAAGGAAGAGAGTTTCCTAAAAATTAGCGTGACGTTTTTTAGACCATCAGAACGGATTTTCTGCAAAGATTTTTAACTCGTTTTTATTACTGTCAATTTTCTCGGAAACGGCAAAATGACACTTTATGGGTCTGTCTTTTCTACAGATAAGAAAATTATTAAAACTCAAGCTCAAAAATTTACTCAAAAATTCCATCCTCTATTAGAATCTTTTGAAAATTCCTGATATCTACATTTTCTGACAGATCACATGTTTTTCCTGGCAGGAAACTTTTCCCCCTACCCTTGTGAACATTTTTCCTGCCAGGTCTTGAAACTTTTCCCCCTACCCTCGTGAACATTTTTCCTAGTTTTCCCGGAAAAATCAATATTCGCCGGATGGTGTAATTGAAATGCAGCCAGGTCTCTTCATTATCCCCCCCAGATTCTCACAAACTACCCCCAGTCAAACTATGTTAACATCTCCTGGAGTCGTGGGGTCGGGGATGTTTTATGAAATGAAAAACCAGACAACTTGTGGGGAAAATCATTGCTATCCGCGGAGGAAGTTGAAAAAAAAAATTTAAGGTGGAAAGTTCTTTTGAATTTATGAAAAGCATGAAGTGAGAACGATACTCAACTATTAGTTGGGAAAATAGGCAGACAGACAACGTCTCTTACCTCTAGGCCCGCTCTTGTTAGCTAGCGGGTTAGAAAAAATGCTGGGAAATTTTTTATTCATCTTTTATATTGCTGCTGGTGGCATATTTTTCCACATCAGGATAAAAATTGAAATGAATTTCCATCAAGTATGAAAAGGAAGTCATTTCTTAAGAGGGAAATACCCCCCATACATCATAATATCTGATGTGATGAGCAACATTCCCACTGATGGTGGTGTCGGAGTTCCTGTTGGATACTGAATGTCTTCCTGTTTGGCTGCGCCCATTGAGGAATACTTAGACGACCAGGCAAACTGAGAACAAGAAACTTTCAACTCGTTAATTATTTTTTTTAACAGTAATTCCATTCAATGGTCTTGAAGTTGGAGCTTGGTATCCATTTAAACTACCATAGCATTACAGCATCATCATTCAGAGGAATCTTCAACTATTTCCCCATTTTCCACCATTGGAGATGGTTTTCCATTATGAATGTTCAGTGCAGTATCATCTCGTCTCTAGTGGATTGACGTTAATAGTGTTGTGTGAGGATGAGTGAAATATCGGCCAAGTTAACAAACCCACAAGCCTGTAACCAGTAACCATCGACCGACAACTACTATGTTTCAAAATGAATGGGAGCTCCATTAGGGAAAATGATTCAGAAAAAAAGAATGAAGGAAAAACAATAAATTTACCATAATTATGATTTTATTTTAATTTCTTACTCTTCTCTATTCTACTGTGTGGTACATTATCCAATGGGAAACCGCAATAATTTGATATTCCGCTATGAATCTGCCACTGATTTCCTGTTCTGACGTCGTTAAAGTTTGTGTTTAAGTTGGAAATTTAAAGTTGATGCTATGATAGATAGATGCCTGACTCTAGATACTTTTGTTAGGGTTCTTCACATTTGACCAGATTACATAAAAATTTAACTGGATGTTCTAACTTTTTATACTCTATACGATACATCATATGGGAGTATATTAGATTCAGTCTACTGTACCGTTTGCAACGCATCGAACCAATCGTCGGACACGAAATGCACTATTACAGGATGTTTGCGATGACAAAACGTTCTGTCTGTCTCTGTCTGTCTCTCTGTCTCTCCGTCTGTCTGTCCATCTGTTCTTCTGTCCGTCCGTCTATCCGTTTGTCCGTCCGTCTGTCCGTTTGTCCGTCCGTCTCTCCGTTCGTCTCTCCGTTCGTCTCTCCGTTCGTCTCTCCGTTCGTCTCTCCGTTCGTCTCTCGATTCGTCTCTCCGTTCGTCTCTCCGTTCGTCTCTCCGTTCGTCTCTCCGTTCGTCTCTCCGTTCGTCTCTCCGTTTGTCTCTCCGTTTGTCTCTCCGTTCGTCTCTCCGTTCGTCTCTCCGTTCGTCTCTCCGTTCGTCTGTCCGTTCGTCTCTCCCTTCGTCTCTCCGTTTTTCTCTCCGCTCGTCTCTCCGTTCGTCTCTCCGTTCGTCTCTCCGTTCGTCTCTCCGTTCGTCTCTCCGTTCGTCTCTCCATTCGTCTCTCCGTTCGTCTCTCCGTTCGTATATCCATTCGTCTATCCGTCCATCGGTCTTTCTGTCCGTCCCTCTTCCCTTCTGCCCTTCTGTCGGTCTCTCCGTTCGTCCATCTATCCGTTTTGTCTGTCCGTCTGTTTTGACATTTTCAAAACATTTTTTTGTCAGATGACAAACCATTAAATGTTATCGCTGGATCTCAATTTTGGTTGAATGTAAATTTTGCTAAAAATTCAATCAGCTCTTGGAATCACATCGTGCTAGTAATTCTAACTAGTAAGCGTTTTTAATTTTTTTAACTGCATAAAGTTAACATAAATTTATGATTTTTTCGCATTTATGCTCCTCTTCATTGTTTCTAACGTGATTTGAGTGGGAACATGTTTTTTTCACACTTTCTTATAGTTCTGTGTACCTATACGAATAAATTTTTTTTTCTATTCATACATACAACCATCCATACTGCATAAATAATCATCATTCATCATCAACATAATCCATTGTCCATATGTTGGCTTATGTTTCTCATTCTTTATGCGCTCTGAATTCACTCTTGGAACATTTATGATTTATATAATGGCACTGTGTCAGGGGGGAAATACTTCCGAAATGTTGGAAAATTCCCTTCTATCAGTTTTTTCCCCCTGATGTTTCGGATGTTGCCAGAAGATTTTGTGGCTTTGAGGCGAAGGCCTCCAAAGTGCATTTCTGGGAGAGTGCAGATGTTAATGGGTTTTCTGCATTTTTTTTTGTTTCGACCGTTTATATTGCAGCATTTGTTTTATTTTTTCAAAAATTCACCTGCATTTATTGTTGATGGAGGATGTTTTTGTATTGAAATGATGCTTTGTTTTCATAAACAATGAGTTTTACATACAAATATTGTTTCGATGTTTGCCTGAAACATCATCAGGAATGTCGCTTTTTTGCATATATTTTCCAAAGTAGAACGGAGAACTTATGCGGTTAGTGTGCTTAACGTATGGAAATTACCAGAAAAAAACGGAAAAAATCGAAACAATTACTGAAAAAGCGATTTTTACTTGCTAAGCGATTGATGCTGCAGAAGTCATATTGCAGATAAATTTATGTTAACAGCGGTGGTGGAACAATTCTTTAGCGGTTACTGGGTTTTTATAATGGAGAAAATGTCGATATTTAAGGACTTTTTACTAAATATTTATTTTTATCAGAAGCGTTCCAGAGGGACGGCAGGGAGGTGGGCGTCAAGTGTTTGGTAGAGTTAAATTCTGTTTAATGGATATGGTAACCACTATTTTGTGTCAATCCGGGACAATGTGAGTGTTGGGAGGCAACTAAGGAAGGTTAGCTGAAATGAAACAACATATTTTGTAAAAAAAAATATTAAAATCTACAATTGCCAAATACTCTATATGAGGACAAACAAAATTTTCATGAAAAAATTTAACTTTTATGGGAGAGACGAGAGGGTGTGGTCCATTTGGATTTTGATATATGGAACGGTGATGCAAAATCCTATTCTAAACACATTTTACCTTTATAAATTTTTCAATACGATACACCGTTTTCGATTAAATTGCGTTTCTATGGGGGAGCAAAGAAGGGATGGTCCGATTTTGCCCGTTCAAGAACTTAGCCTTGCTATTTACTAGCAAAGCTGTACCAAATTTCAAGCCTCTGTCTCAATCTTTCCGGAAGTTATAGTGTTCACGGACAGACGCACAGACGGACAGATAGACAGACAGACAAACGCACAGACGGCAGGCGGACGGACGCGCGGAAATCAAAATATCTTATCATCCCAAACACCCCTGGTGTAGAAATATTATATTAATATTAAAATACTTAAAAGATATGCGCCGCAGTCGAAATTTTTCAAATAAAATGCCATGCAATGGTTTAAATCAAAAGTTAAGCGAAACCTATCTTCTTTTTTATACTTTTTCACGGTCCACAAACAAATTCAACCGAAATTGTGAAAAAAAAAACATTTACATAAAAATGCGTCGCAGTCTAGAAATTTTGATGTACATGCAAATCATTTGAAGAATGTACCGCAGGTGAAAAAACTCTAAGGTCTATAGTGCACCTTCTAAAAAGCCGTGGGCTGGGCAAGTTAATCCTTGATGATGCCATTTAGGTTGAAAAATGCTATAAAGTTCTCCAATTTTGTGTCGAAAAACTCAACAAGATCCTGAAAAAGGTATCCGCCCAAGAGTTTAAGTCTGCAGCATGGTAGAGTCGGTGATGTGATAACGAAGTCCTTCACTGTCCTGGCAACTTCGGCACCTATTGTCAACCAGTCTATGGAAGAAAATCACAACAATGTTGTGGGAAGTTACAAAAAAATCATCGAAATACGACCACGTGAAGAAAACTTGCATAGACATTGATTTTCTATTCATACGAAATAAATTCATTTGCAAGTTTTGTCCTTCTGTTTGTCAAAGAGTTAAGGGCGGAATATTTCCATATTCGCCCCTGGTGGCACCTTCTCCTTACTACGCCATTGTTTTTACGAGTTTTTGAAAACTTTCTACAATGTTCTAATATTGAAAATAGAATGTTTTCCATACAAAATTCCATCCAATTCGTTTTAATGAATTTTATATAATTAATTAGCGACGAATACCTTTCACGAAACGAAATTCAGTTCACCTTCACTTTTCGGATCTAATTCCAAAGATGTCAAACAATTTTAATGATATTTTGCTTTACTTTTCCCTGCGGCATCACAAAAAGCTTTAATTAATCAAGCAATCCCATTTAAAGTTTATGCTAAACCACATGGCAACACGAAATTGTAGCATAAAACAGATGTTGGCTGGCGTACACCGCCTCGAGACTCCCATCCAAAAATTAATCTATTAGACACAAAATTTCAACCAGGTTTACATTTTAAAGGCGCAACGGTTTGGGGTAGCTTTAAATTACCAGCAAAGTTATATCTCTCAGATACTACATTGTTAGAAGGTTTGGTAGTTAAATCTTTGCCAATCAAATCAAAGTCCACCTTTGAAATTTTCAACTCTATGCAAAAGGTGTATCCGATCGGATCCCAACATAAACATAAAAACAGCTGCTGCTGCTGATGCTGTTGTTGCCAAGATACCGGCACATGAACCTCTTTTAATGCATCTCGGGCTCCGCAAACCATTTGCCAAGTTCCCATAAATGGTATTTCCACTGGATGCGATTTTTGGCGCGTCTTAAAACGTGATTCACTGAAATTTATGCTTTTTATGGACATTGAAACAGCATCGTCGATGGTTATAAGGTGGTCACAGGTATCTGAGCGATTTAAAAAATTAATTCTCCAAGCTTCCATACAATAACTGCAGTCTATGGTCGAGATTAGTTACACAACTGCGCGATAATTTTTCAAATCCTCTATGGTCAAAATGTAAACATGCTCCTTTCATTTTTTCACTTGAGATTTTTGAATTTACCATCAAGATTTGCACATGTTGCTTTATAGAGTTTCTAATGTGATTAATTGTGATTTTCTATCCATTTTACAGCCGTGAAATTTGGTCGAATGTCGAAGAAGCAGCGGGAGAAAGTGGAGGACGAGGTTCGATTTCATCGAGCGCAAATGCGGGCCCAAAACGATGCAGCACCGGACAGTTCTGTTTTTGATACACAGACGCCATCTAGTAGTGATCAACTGCATCATGGTTATAATGGGTAAGAATAGTTTTTTTTTTAAATAAATCAACACATTTATTAAATTTTGTTTAAAACCAAATCAGTTTTTAAACCAAAAGCTGCAACCACACTAAAAATCAGATTTTTTTTTAGTACTCCGGTTCGCTTCATATTCAAGTTTTTTTCTGTGTAATTTTATACATTTTTTTTTACTATTTTTACCTTTTTTGTTATTTTGGTGAGGCAGTAATTTATCCAGACCTTGATTAACTTATATTAGCTTTGGTATTTTCCATATACTGAAATATTTAGAATTTTCGGATATGCGAATTATATTCTAACAGCCAAAAACATGCCATCGCGTTTTCCCTAATCACCTAACATTTTACTCTAAATGACAAAATTTCTAACAGCTTTTCTTACAATTTTAGGTACGCATATAACGAAGTGGGTTATGGTAGTCCGTATGGTTATTCTGCATCAGTGACGCCGCAACAGACAATGGGATACGATATATCAGCAGATTATGTCGATAGCACCACCACATATGAGCCCCGAAGCACGATCATCGATTCGGACTTTATTGGTGGCCACAGTAAGTCCTCAAATGCCATTATTTTAAATTTTATTAATAAATTATGGTGTAAAAAAATACTTTTTGTTCTATTCATTTCCATTGAGTTTTTACTTTTTTAATTTTCATTTTGGTAAATTGTTCTTCCTACCATTTCCATTGTAACACAGCTCGTTCCGGTTTAAAACACACACTTTTTTTGTCAGTCTCTGTGTACATTGCTAAAATGATGTAACTGTAATTTTGTTAATTTTTGTGATTATTTTGACTCCATTAATCATTAACAAACATTCATATTCCATCTGTCTGTACATATTTTATGTTTTAACTGAAATATTGACAATTTTGATTTTAAACGAAAGAAGACAAAAAAATTGTTTGGAATAGCTACCAACAATATTTTTTAAGGTTTGTTGTTATTTTTTTATTAAATTAATTACGGAATGTTTACAGCCGTGACGTTAATGAAAAACAAAAGAGACAAAAAACAAAGAAAATCAGAATAAATAAATCTTTTCAAATTGTTTATTAATTGCCTACACTTTTTTTGTCTTAAGGTTTTTATGATACTTTTCACATTGCATACTTTTGGGCGTTACATATTATATCGATTCCATACGGTGATTCTCAAAATGTTTCGTAAGATATTTCGACTAACCAAAATTAGTGGCGTTTAACAAAGTAATAACTTAAATTTTTTACAAATTTCGAAAAACTACGGTTTTTTGAAATTTCTGAAATTAAAACAACTCAACGAAAAAGAAAATCGACATTTAAGTGCCGAAAAGTTTTTTTTACGAGCAACACAATTTAGGAGCGTTGTGAAAAGTCGTGCAGAAAGAAATATTTTATTTGCAACAGTTGAACTTTTACACTAGGGGTTTGCGTCAAATTCCCACTAGGGAATGAAGCGCTTCAGAACCATTTATTCAGCGCAAGAAGACACAGAAAATTTGTTAATTCAACACTTGATTTGTCTGACAGGCCACCTAACTATTTGAATTTGAACGATAAATTAAAAAACTTTAAAACTTAAATCGGTTGTGAAATCCTCTTGCAAAAATGGGTGTTTCCCTGTCGCTTTTTTGGGAAGCAAGTAAGAAGCGCTTAAATCGTGCTAGCTTTATCTCAAATTTTCCAGAAATCTCGACTTTTTGCGTGCAATATCGATGTCAAATGTTTGTTGTTTTCCCCGAAAATTTCTAAAAGAGTTTCCAATGCAAAATGCTTTTACAATCCTAAAAAAATACTTCGAAAAAATGCTTTCTCCTGTCTCTGGAAAAAAGAACCAAAATTTTGAGTTTTTAACTCACAGGTTTGAAAAGCAAAACAGGTTCCAAAATATATTTTTCCACTTTGCAAAGAAATCGTAACTTGACAAAAAAAGATTTACGCACAAAATATTCTGTGTTCAAAAAAAAATAGGACACACCTTCTTACACACGTCAATTTTTTCGAGTATTTCTTTTTAAGTCACTTCAAAAACTATTCATTTTTTCCCCACTATTTTTTTGGCATTGATTATAATTTATTTACATATGTTTTCCGTTGATCCTGTGCCATCTCTCCCCCGTTAGTGCAGTGGCGTCCCTCAAATAAACAATAGATTTTTTAGGTAACTCGCTGAGACGTGGAACACCATCAGACTGCTGCCATACCGACTCAAATGCTAGCACAGCAGGTGGGGGCGGGGGAAGTGCTGGCGGCGGCAGTGGGGGTGGTGGATCAGGTGGTGCTGGGAACACAAATAGCAATAGCAGTGGCACTGGCAACAGTGCAGCAACGGGGGTGGTGAGCGGCTCAGCCGGAAATACGTCGTTGCACCAGCAGCAGCCACACCAGCCCGACCATCATCACCACCCTCACCATACTCCGCAGCAGCAAGCGCAACAACAACAGCCACAATCAGCCACGAATCAAATGACGCAAGTCAGCTTTGGGGATGATGACAGTTCCTGTGATTCCAGATGGGGTAAGAAGAAGATCAAGTTTGGATGGCCGAAAGCACGTTTTTCTACGAAAATGCTTACCGGAGTGCGAGAGCGAACAGAAAAAAAATAGTTGGAAATTAAGAAGAAACAAATTCTTGATGGAAATTCAAGCAAGAATCACTTGAAATGATTTCCAATTTCACAACACAAGGAAAGATTTGAGTGAAATTCAAAATGTAGTTTTATTATTTGCCGTAATTCTTTTTCGTTGACAGTGGCTGATAGTGAAAATCGAAAAGTTTCTTCCATATTAAGTGTTATTCGTTTTTATGATTAGTGAAAATTCACGAATTAAAAATTCTGATTAACTTTTTATCGAATGATGGAAAAATTTTGATGAAAAAAATTAAATTCAGTCTTTTTTATTCCAATTTAGTAGGAATTCTTCTGGGTTTTATCATTTGAATCTTATTTATTTGCTTTATGTGCATGATTTGCTTATTTTCTTACTAATGTTTAATAAAAACCTATCATTTTTTTCCTTTTTTCGGTATTTGTAGATACATAATTTAATTTCTTCAAACCTTACACAATATTGTACGATTTTATTAATTTGATTGTTTTCTTTCAGCTGATGGTGACATAAATGACGTACTGACAAAAACATTGGCTGAAGCGCATGCTAACACAAATACCAAACTAGAAATTGTTCACGAAATGTTTAGAAAGCCACAGGTAGGTATTTTGGTGCTGAAATTTGGGATCGAAGTTTTAGGTATCGTAGGGCATTGTTAAATTTTGAATTTCAATCGTAAACCAGTCCCTTTCATATATTTTTGCCTGTTTATCTCAAAAACTAGAGCTGTTACAACCAACCTAAAGATATGTCTAAAATCAACGACACCTATTACTAAAGAATGACTCTAATTTTAAAAAATCATTGAATTCACAAACTTTTCACAAATAGAAAAAAGATGAGTGTGCCAAAAAAAAAACTGGTTCGTTTTTTTAAATATTTTTGCTCAAATGTGTTTGAGAGTCACTAAGCATCTTTGACTTCTCCTGTAAATATGCTAAAAAAAATGAATCGTTTCTAGGGTAACGGCCCCGGATTCAGCTATGTTGTTCCGTCCACTAAACTTTTGTCACGAATCAATCAATTTATGGTCATTTGCACCAAAGAAGTTTAGCAACTTAGGTACAACTTAAAATCTTTAGGTCCCAGAATTTCTTGGTCTTAAGTAGGCTAAGCTCAACTTTATTTTTTTAAGAATAGGACGCACAAACGGGCCTTTGTGTTACAATTTATTAAACACTTAAAAAGCCATCACTAAATATGCTCTTACTTCTGCTGGAGGCTGCTGCTTATTATATTTTGTTCTTGCCTGCGGCGCATTTTTCAGCGAATTTTTACCCAGAATTCAAAACTTTTCGCCTGCATTTCTTTTTGTTTTGGTACGGGAAAAAGTACAAATAATCGAATTAATTTTCACTTGAGACTATATGAGGCGTTAAAAGCTAGAGTGGAGCAACCCACATGTCGAAATCGTGATTTTTTTTGTGTTTGAATCACTATTGCGAGTGAGTTTTTAGACAAAAATGTTTGAATGCACCAAAAAACGTTTCAACTTTGAGTAATAAAGTTCACAGATTTTTTTTTTCCAAAAATTTTCAGTCAATAATAGTACAGAGTGGAAAAGCTTCAAAAACTCGATTATGTGGGTTGGTCCACTCTAGCTTTTAACGCCTCATATAGCTCTTGGTTTAATTCAGTGCGCCGCATTCTGTTTAAAAAAAATTCCCCTGCGGTGCATATTTATTAATTATTTTTGCCCAGAATTGAGTTTTCTTTCTACACAGTTTTTACATCGCCATGGAAATAAACTATTTCAATTATATGGAGTTTTTGTATACAAAACTTGTTGTTCCGCGGCACAAAATAAATTTGGCCACCCTCTTTATTAGTAAACAAAACGCATGAATTTTTCCCGTCTCTTTCCGGTCTCTCCCTAAAACACGAACCTAAATTTCAGGTTAATCTGTTGAATATTTTAAGAGTAAATTAGGTTTCAGTTTGGGTTGTGTCTTTTTCTAGCAATTAAATTTGAAAAAAGTATTTTTATTGCTCCAAATCAGATAAACTCACAAATTGTCTTAATTTTTAGGACGTATCAAGAATACTTTATTACAAAAATCTCGGCCAAGAGGATCTCTGGCTAGATTGTGCCGAGAAATTAACGCAAATGATACAAAATATCATCGAATTTGCGAAGCTGATACCAGGCTTTATGCGTTTAAGCCAGGATGATCAGGTAAGTATATTAAATATGCGAAAATTCGGTTATTTATCGAGAAAAAAAATATTAATTTCTTCTGCTGATTAGATTTTGCTATTGAAGACGGGCTCTTTTGAGCTGGCCATTGTACGAATGTCTCGGCTGATGGATCTCTCACAAAATGCCGTTCTATATGGCGATGTTATGCTTCCGCAAGAAGCCTTCTATACATCGGACTCATATGAAATGAAATTGGTAACGTGTATATTTGAAACCGCCAAATCAATTGCCGAACTAAAATTAACAGAAACGGAACTAGCGCTGTACCAGAGTCTGGTACTTTTATGGCCTGGTAAGGAAAATTATTTACAATTGTGTGGTTTTTTCTTGTCATTTCGAATTTATTTAACATTAAAAATTATAACAAATTGTTTAAATTGGGGGAAATTTTACATTTTCCCCCAATTTCTCTCAATTTTTTCGCATTTTTCCCACTTACAGAACGGAATGGCGTTCGTGGAAATACGGAAATTCAGAGGCTTTTCAATTTAAGTATGAATGCAATACGGCAGGAGCTGGAATCAAATCATGCACCACTGAAAGGTGATGTCACCGTATTGGATTCATTATTAAATAAAATACCCACTTTCCGGTGAGTTGAAATTTATGTTCTTAGAACTCTTTTGAATAAATTGGGTGGTTTTTATCTGTGAAAGTGATTATTGTGCGCCTACCGATGTGTTCACGTAACAAACATTCAACGATGATGGTCGAAAGTAGATCTAAATCCGTTGATAACAGACGACGGGATTCAAAATAAGAGGGGTAGAGTAAATTTGAGTATCTGAAAACGAATACGTTACTAAATGATGACAACCAGGTCAAAATCGGTCAAGTGGTTTAGAAGTTATCAGAAGAGGGGGTAAAGCGTAAGAGGGGAAGAATGAATTTTCGTATCAGAATTGTGTGTAAAACAGCTATCGCGTTCTTATACTGCACCGAATGCCCAAATCAGTGAAGTGGTGTAGCAAATTTCAGGCGAGGGGATCGAAAGAAGTGCAGAAAGGGGGCAACCCGTAATCAAAAGCTAGTGGTTCAAAAACTATGCTAAAGCAATGTTTAAATCCGGACGTTAGTAAAACAATCACATGATAAAAATCACCAGTTTTGCATCAATATTTATATTTCCTTGCAAAAATTTCATCGATTTTTTTTTTTCAATTTTAGTGAACTATCAATAATGCACATGGAAGCATTAAGTAAATTCAAGCAAGAGCATCCACATCATGTGTTCCCGGCGCTGTACAAGGAACTCTTCTCGATCGATTCACAGCAGGATCTCACGTAACAGCCCCCAATCATTGATAAACGTTCACAACCGTAAAATAACTTCAAAGAAAAGAATAACAAAAATAAATAAACAAGATATTTATTTACAAAAACAATAAAAACGGACAAAAAGTTAATTTGATTCATTTTTTTAAATCTCTTTTTTACGTATATATTCGTATATGTATCTTCAAATAAAATCATTTTTCGGGAAAATATCAAATTAGGTAAAATTATTAATTAAAATATTGGTGTGTATTTCAAAAATGCAAAAACATCAGAGACTTTTTCGTAATAGCATTTCGATGAATTCATTTTATCTAAAAAAGATATCAAAGATATCAAAAAGATATCGGAGTCTTAGAGAGTTTCGTTCTTGCATAGAGTTACAAAAATTCAGACTTGGTAAATTTTTAAATTGTTTAAAAATGCTTGAAGACAGAGTAAAATGTTGGAAGAGAAAAAAAAAACAAAAAAGGCTTTAAAATTTTTGCCTACTGCCAAAACTCTGCAAATGCAAGTCAGTTAAACTTTTTAAAATGTTGGTCCGGAAAAATATTACTGAGACTCTGCAATATTAATTTTTTTTACATCCTTTTACAAATAAATTTCATTTCATTTCAAAAAACGTGAATCAAAATTTTTCATTCTAAAATAAATAAAGAAATCAAACCATTAATTCAATTAGGGAATTTTATTCAGTGGCGGCTCTTACAGAGGGTCTATAGTTGGGTTTGGTTCATGTCAAGAAAATTTTTCTTCGTCAAACTCTCCACATGACAATTCACAAGAAAATGAAATTCTTTGAAAACCAGTGGCGTGCAGAAAAAAAACTTTTTAACACGTTGACGGACAGTAGAAACAAGTGAAATTCGAACAAGTGAAATTCGACAGTAGAAACAAGTGAAATTCGAAAATTGACACTAGGCTTCTACTTGTACGCTGGTAAATGCACATTTGTGCTGCTACAGCCGCAGTGTCTAAAAACGACCGTTTCGTATTGGACGGCTATTGCCGTCATGTCACATAGTGAACTTGAACTTGACGGCTATAGCCGCAACTGTCCGTCAACGTGTTAAGCCAATGCCAAGGTTTTTCGCAGACGTTTTATTTTTTAGAGGGATTTGATGTAAAATATGACAAATATCCCTTTCTTATACCCCCACCTGGAAATCAGCTAACAATCAGTCCAGTCTGAAGATATCAGAAGAAGGGTCCACTTTTTAGCAATGTTCCACCTTTTCCTTTAATAAAGATTTTTTTTTTTATCAAAACATGTTTTACCTGTTAGGATAAACAATTTCTACCAGGATTTTTGGTGTATGGTACGTATCTGCAACTAAAAGTTTATCTAACGTAGTGGCAGATACGTTACGTAAAACAAAAATTCTAGTAAGGTATAAAATGTTGTTATTATGGTTTTTTGCATGTTTTAAGCTAAATTCTGGGCACCAATCATGTAGTCCGACGCGTCTCTGTCTTTCGACTTCGACGCAGCTTTTAACTCTTGACTTCGCCATATCTGTAGCTTGAAATTTCCTGGAATGACAGTCAGAATCACGTTTCGATTCATAGTGACGATTCCGCGAAATTTCAAGCTGTAGATGTGGCGAAGTCAAGAGTTAAAAGCTGCGTCGAAGTCGAAAGAGAGACGCGTCGGAATACCTGATTGGTGCCCTGATTTGTTTAATACGGATAACGAGATTTTTTTTTAAATGTAGAACCTTCCCTTTTTCTTTCTTTTGCCTCCAGAAAAGTTTCTGGATTTTCAGGATCTCCAATACTCCGACCACCTGTAGATACTTGCAAAAATCCTCCCCCCCCCCCCTCTTTTTGGGCGGGTTTAACACTGTTGTAGTTCCCCAAAAAATGATCAAAAGAACATGACTAAAAAACCAGATCAAAAAATGAAATCCTTTTTTTAATTTTCACCACTTGGCCCCTCAAAACCTAAGGCACGCACCCTCCAGGTTTACCATTTAATGAAATTATTTTTAGTAAATATTTTCCCATTCAACACAGTGAAAACTTTCATTGAGTCCAATTGTTGATTCCAAACTGCCGCCACTGTCGACTCATACATCCAAACAAATAAAATTCGTCATCCGTTTTGAACAAAAAATGGAAAACATTTGGACTGGTTAAATGTAGTTTTTATACTTTAACACGACACAAACAATTATTTTTAATAAAATTTATAATAAACAGAATTTATAGACTTCTCTCTGTTGTTCAGTTTTTTTTACAAAACAAATTGAAGCTTTAGGGAAATTTTTGAATTGTTTTTACTAAAATGAAACAAAATATAAGCAAAAATAAAAAATGAAACAAAATATGGCAACAACAACAAAAAAGATGATAACAAAAAAGTAATATTAGTTGTGAACCTTATCCCTGTAGAAAAATAGTTTAATTTTATTTAATTTCTGCTTAAGTGTTTATTTCTCTACGATTTTCCTGAAAATTACATAAAACACAAAAAAATAGCAAACAAAAAACCCTACATAAAAAGTGAAACATAAAAATTGTAATAAAAAGAGGAGAAACAAAATACAAATTGTTGAAAACAATCGGTTTTTTTTCGTTCAAATTGTTATGGAAAAATAATATATATTTAAAAAACACTGTTTAGAGATATTTTCTTCTTCTTATTAAATTATTTTATTTTTCAACAAAAAAATTATGTGTAGGTCTTTTTTATATAAATGAATGTCAAAACAACAAAAGTGTTAATAAAAATTTTATTAATGATTGGTAAAAAAAAAAATATTTAACAAAAAAAAATTGTAAACAAAATGTACAGAAGAGAAGTGTAAAACTTTTTTTCTTTAAAAAAAGATTTGAAAAAAAAAAACTATTTAACAGAAACATTGAGAGATATAATAAAACTAGGTAAATCAATAAATTTTAGTTGGTAAATATTATTTCTTATTTCTAATTTTATAATTTAGATGATTAACGTTAATATGAAAATGGTAATTTAATAGTTACAAAATTAAAATATAATGATTAAATTTTTTTATATAAAAACAAGTATAGATAAATTAATTTAAAGTAAATATAATTCAACACAACATAAAAAGAAAACAGAGAAAAAACTGAAAAAAATATATTCTATGAAGATTACAAAAAAAAAAACTATATTTGTTTGTGGTGTAAATGAGTTGTTAATTATTTTTATAAATTTTTAAAATATGAAATATATTAGTAAAAAAAAACAAATGAGAATAATTAAAAATAAAAATAGTAAAATAAATCAAGCAGAAACTTTGATCATGTTGATTTGTTTAATTATGATTTATAGTGAAAATGAAAGGAATGAGAAATAACTATGGTAAAACATGAATTATATTATTGATCTAAAATGCATAATAATAGTATAAAATCTAAACAAACAAAAAAATGATATATAAATATAATTATGTTGTTAACAGTTTTTTTTTATGTTAAGGAAATTTTTATTTTTTAATAAAACAAAAAATCTTTATATATAAATATTAGTAATATGGCAATTGTGTAGGTGATTAATTATACTTTATTATAAGTTTAATTATTATTATTATTAAAAGAAAAGAAAATGTACATTTTGTTTTTATATTAATATTATTATTACTATTATTTTTCTCCGAGTTTTTTTTTTTATTTTATTATTTTTATTTTGTATGAATAATGTGTTATAATTGTTTTTTCTTGAAACAGTTTTTTTTTTAATTTGTTTTTTAGTAAAAGAAGATAACTATTTTTTATTTTTCGTCTTTTTAGTTATTTTTTTATCGAGTAGAATTTTTTTTTCTTTTTTGTTTTAATTTATTTAATTCGTAAGAGAAGCTTGCATTAAGATATTTGTGAAGGGTATAGATTTGTTTTTTTATTATGACTTTTTTGTTTTTGCTTGGACTACATTTACATTAAATCGATTTTTGAAGAAAAATTCTCACAAACTGTGCTTGAGACTAGAGAAGATTGGAGAAATAGTTTTGGTGGTGCAAGATTTTTACATTTACCGTTAATTTTGCAATATTTTCTTATTTTTTTTTAGAATGTTTTACAATTTCATCGAAAATCTACTAAACTTTGCGCCCTTTTATGCAACAAGCCCCCATCTCTGCTCCTTGCCAACAAACATTTTCTATTGCCCCTTAAAATCAAAACTCAAAACTCATTATATTTTAATCCCTCCCCCCTCTCCCAACTACTAACGCAAATTTACCTCTTTTTCATCAGTCTGCCATACAAACGTGACAATTTCAAAATTTTGCATGGTGGGTTTTTAGGACTAAATAACAACAACCGAACAAAATAAAAAATTGCAGGGAAAAAGTCCGGCATAAAAATTTGAAAATCTTTTTTTGCGAATCGATCTTTCTGGACTCTTAAAACCTCTTTCTGGACTCTTAAACGATCTTTCCGGGCTCTTAAAACCTCCAGCAGTTCCAGCAATGTTGTGGACGTTGTATTAAAAGTTCGTAAGGCTATGAAACGCATTAACGTAACGCAAAGCGTTTTTCGTAAACACTTTTAAGCTAATTTGGACTGCATGTTCTCCACAAAAGACTTTTAACTTTAGTAGAACCTTTACTTTTGTAGTTTCATAAAAAAAGTTATTGTATAAAAAAAATGTCGTAGCGCACATCACAGCTCCTCTAAAATTGCTCGACCACCCACCGGTTGAGAAGCCGTGCTTTGGTGTAATTTCCTTTCACAGACCAAATTGTCCCCCTTCCCCCTGCTTCGACCACCCTACGAGACTCAAATCATATCTGTGGTCACAAGGAAAAACCGCCTAAGTCGAAAAAGCGTGTTTTGAGTAATTTGGGTTTAAAGTTTTGATTATTTTTGTTTTTGCAAGCAAAACTGACTTAGGTAATATGGTTTTTGCTCTGCCATTCCTCATAGGGGTACAGCATGAAAACCAAATTTTGACAGAATATAGAACTGGATAAGGAGAATTCAAATATGCACCAACCTTTAAAACCACATAACTCGACTTAAGCGGTTTTTCCTTGTGACCACAGATATGTTCTACTATTGAAAAACATTACAAACGCTACAATTTCAAACAAGATTTGGAATCTATGAAAAACTGTAAACACGACAGCAGGAAAAAACACTACGAAACCTCGATTGGAGAAAGCCAATTTGGACTGCGGTGGTATTGAAAGCAGCAGTTTTCTGATACACTCAGAAAAATGGAGGCTAACTCGACAGCCTACATACGGCGTAATTGGCCTCGGGCAGGCGCGCGTTCGCCCGCATGTGGGCAAGTAAAACTGAGTTGACCTGTGGTCGGAGAAATTCTGAAATTAAGCCACCAGCAGGTGAAGTAGGGCATTGGGAGCTGCACGAGTTGACCTTAGATAGGTTAACTCTGACCGCTAGCTGGCTTACAGAGACCTCTGTAAGGTCCGAGTTAACCTGACAAAAAGTTGACCTGAACATTTTTCTGAGTGTACATTACATAATTTACCCCACAAAGTAATTTTCAAAATCATCGTTCCCGCCAAATTTCAGCAAAAAAAAAATTGCGCAAATTGCCCAAAAACCTCGAATAGCAGAATTTGAAACGCACAAATCTACAATCAATATCAGAAATACATGAAAACTGTTTACCAATCAAGCGGAGCGATAAAAAAAATTTTGCTTTTTGGGCAATTTGCTAAAAACAATCAAACCGTCTTGTCTAGTCTCAGCACAACAAAAAAAATCCAAAATTCGCTAGAAAAAAATAATTTTATTCCATATTTTACCTTCAGACAACCAAAATCACAACAAAATCAAAAACAATGTTTCAAAACAAAAAAAAATATCTTTAAAAATTTAAAAAAAGAAGAAAAAAACACAAAAAATGGACCTTAAAGACTTAGCAACAAAATATTTAAAAAAAAAAGAACTTATTAAGAAAAAAAAATCTAAAAACGAAAATGTTTTTTATTACAAAAATTGTAATGTAACAAATAATAATAAAAAAAACGTTTATAAAAAAAGAGAATACAAAAAAAATCTTGATAAAAATCTAAATTTCTATATTTAAGTATAAAATATTGTACTAAATTTTTTAAGGATTTCATTATTATTAAATAAAATGAATTTTTGAGACTAAAAAAACAAAATTTAAAAATAATATTATAATGAAAAAAAAATACTATTATTACGACAGTGACATTCTAGGAAGTTTAAGCAACTTAACAATATGAAATTTTTACAATTAAAAAAATCTTTTCAAAAAAGAACGAAAAATGAATTCTGTATACTGTGAATAAGAAAATCTTTTTTTTTTGTTTTTGTATTTTTATTTTATTTATTCCTTAGAGATTGGAAGCTGAGTATTTTTCCTCAATTGAGTTGTTCTTTTTGGTTGGTATGTTTTTTTTAAATGTGATTTTAGTTTTAAATTTCCATTATTTAACGAGGATAATTCGTTTGGAGCTATCTATAAATGTATTAGTAAAAATAATTTTCCTTTTTTAAAAGGAAAAGGAAAGGAAATTTTAATCCAAAAACGCCAATGGAATTATTTCTCACATCTGTTTCGACATTTCTACTCCGACATTCAATTGGATGAGTTTTTACAAAAATTACCAGACTTCAGTGGACCAGTCACACAACTCAGTAGTATTCCCGCAACTTTGGGTGTTTCTGAAGCTTTAGGGGGCCAAAAAGGGTCTTAAAATCCAGAAAATTTCTTAAAAGTCATCGATTTCATTGATTTTTTTTTTAAATTTTTGTAAACAGAACTTTAATTTGGGGGGGGGGGGGGGGGGAGAGGAACGGCGTGCCGGATTACAAGATGTTTATTTTGTAATGTGAAATTTGCAGACGAGAAATGCTTATTGCCCCTCGCCTGTTATCTTCTGAACCACTGAAGGCAATTGAAAACGGTTTTCAGTGTTGGACAGGCGGACTGTTGGACAGGTGCAAGACGTTCACCCACTCAAACCTCTCCCTCCCTCATTTAGCGAATCTTCTCTCCTGTCATCTCCCAAACTATTGAATTTAACACGGTTTTTACTGTTGGGTAGGGTGTCTGTAAAGGTAAATTTTCGCCCACACAAACAACTCCCTCCTGCATGACGAGAACTCCTGCTATATCCTTTATTTGAAGTTACGCCACTGTTAAAAACAGTGTCGGCCCAGGTGCTTTTGAACCTCTTCAATTTGGAAGCCCCACGGAGAATATTGGATGACAAGTTGTTACCAAGTTTGGTTGTTCATGGTTAAAATGAACTAAAATCACTACGCCTCTGAAAGATTTGTCTGAAATTCTCGATCGCTTAAAAAATCTTCATTGATATTTTTGTCTCGAGAGAAAATAATTGGTCACAACCTGGAAAATTAGTGGTAGGAGGTTAGTAGCTTGTTGGAGGTTAGTAATTGTCCGCCCCTAAGGAGTTTTTCCACCAGTACAACAGGGGAATGCGTCGCACATCCTTACTACACCCAGCGCCGTGCCGAGAAGGGAAGTGAAGGGGCCTCCGCCCCAAAATTGGATGTAAAATTTTAGATTTTAGAAAAAATTTTCAAAATGCATTTCTATCAACTTTTTAGAAAGCGATGGGGCAAAAATTTGAAAACTTTCTTTCTTGTGGTTTCCCACAATGGTTTCTTGGAATTTTTTTTCTTTCATGGACCGAAATTTGCAGCACCAAAAATCGTCCCCCTCCACCTTGGTACGCTTGAGGGTCGAAAAAGGACTCAGACCAAGGCCATAACTTGCCAATTCTGGGACGTTTTCAATAACAGTTTTAATTTTGAGGCGTCTTCGAAGATTTTTTCTTATCTTTTTTGAGAAATTATGCGATGGTTATAGAAAAAAGCTTGTTTCCAACCGAAGAAAAACACGTTTGATAGTATTTGTGAGCCGCTTCTAGCCCACCCCCTGGTTCGCGGTCTTGTATAGATACACATTACGGTCCTGCTTGAGACTAAAGAAATTTCTTGAAATTTTTTTTTGTTGATTTTTTTCGTTTACTACTTTTTTAGGTGTTTTCTTTTATTTTCTTTCAGTTATTTTCTTAATGACAAAATACGGATGGAACAATAGAAAAAATAATAAAAATTACTTCAAACAGAAAACAAGACAAAAAAAATTATATCTTCACACACATTTACAAGGCAAATATTGAAAAGCGTAAAATTCAAAAGAAAAACCGCATCAGCCACGATAGAGACAAAAAAAAATCGCGAAAACAGCAAAAATGAAAATAAACAAAGAAAATTTGATAAAAAAATGTATGGGTGCTTCTATTATAATATAAATAATAATTATAATTTAATAATTTAATTAATAAAAAGACAAAAGGAAAGAGAAATAATTAAATATTTAATAAAAATATAAAATAATAATATTTCAAATCCATTTGAAAGCGAAGAAATTTCGTGAATAAAAGAAAGGGAAAGAATGAAATTAAAAAAACAATGATAAACAAATTATATATATATTATACATGTATGAATTAATTGCCTTAAAAATATATATTTAAAAACAACAAAAAACAAACAAATATATAAATGATTTAATAAATAAAAAAAAGGAAAAAAAGTAAATAAATTATATATTATAATATATACATTTAAATTTAAAAGAAAAATATATATTAAACCAAAAAAAAAGAATACAAGAAAATATTAGTAAAAGATATTACGTCAAATCATAATACAACAAAAATTATTTATTAATTTTTGAAAGGAACAAAAATACGAAGAAAGAAAAATTCACATTTACTATGTGAATCTAAGGGAAATAATTTCATTGGAAAATGAAACTGGAAAAGTTAATAAAAAAATTCGTTCTTATACAAGGACATTAAAAAAAATATTTAAGCGCATATTTACACATATTTAAATAAAAATAACAGCAGAAATGGGTTAAAAAGTTACCCCCGCAGAGGTAAAACCAAAACAAAAATATTTAAACACACACAAATCCAGACACACATACACATACACACAGAGAGAAACACAGAAATCCGATATACGCATGTTTTATTTAGAAAATTGAAAATGAATTAAAAATAATAATCATAAACAGAACTTTTGTAATTTTAAATTTTTACGTCAGAAAGTCAATGATTCTTTCAATAAATGGAAAGCCTGATGGAGTTTGTGTAAAAATTGGCGGAAATTTTTATTGTTTCCCCTTTGAAAAATGATCCGACTATGGCTGACTTTACACAAGGTAGGAGAAGTGTAATGTCGTTGTTCTGTTTTAGAAATTTTCTCTTCAGATCAACAAGAAAATACTTTCTGAAAAGAAAATTTCTAAAACGACACTATTGGCCTTTTGCGCTAACTATTCTTTAAAAAATAAGTTGTGCTTAGCCTACTGGAATCACAGAAATTCTTAGCTTAAATCATTTAAGTTGGTAAGTTTGATTAGTGCAAACGGCCATAAGAACACACAAATTTCTTCCGCGCTGTGTAAATTCAGTTCGATCCCTACTAGCATTTTTGGTGTATGGCACGTTTCACAAAACCATTTCGCAAAAACCCATTTCGCCGAACCCTAGTTTTCAAAAGTTCTAGTTACGCAAAAATATTTTTAGCAAAATTTCCGCTTTACAAACCACCATTTTGTTCTAATACGGCACTATGCGAAAAGTCCTTTTGACGAAATCTCATTTCGCAAAAACGTCAACAATGAGCAATTTCAACAATTTTTTTAATGGGATACCGATAGTTTATTTTGTTTTATCTACAAATGCATTTGTACAGACATCAAATGTTTGATTAGAATTTTTTTCTAAATAATGAATTTTTCTCTTAATCATTATTTTCTAAATAATGATTAAGAGATTACAACACTAGATTGCGTAATTCCGGGATAAAATTTTGGTTTCCAAGACACCGGCTTAGATCCGGAACTGTCCCGGTGATTCCGGCACGTATGGTCAAATTTGTTAAGCGTCTTTTTGTCAAGTATCCACTTTTGTCAAAAAAAATTATGCAGAATGACTTATTGTCAAATAGTCTATTAATGAACTTTAGTTTTTGCCAATGGGAGTTCACTTTCGCCGCGTGGTTTTCGGACAATTGTCTCTAAACAATAGTCTACTTAATAGCATTTCTAGTGGCAGCTACGTTCCATACACCAAAAATGTTAGAGGAAAGGCTTCGCTTCCGCAAAGCCTAAATATTTCTCTCAGTACAAAATTATAAAAAAATATATATATTAAAAAGAAATTTTATTACTAGACCAAATTCCCAGTAACCACAGAAATATAATAAATTAGTTGAAATATACTTATTTAAATTTTTTGTACGTTCTATCGTAAATTGTTCCAATTTCCAAATTAAACTTTGAAAAAATGAAACGCTTCTAATTTCCATTATCTAAAAATCAAAACCCAAAAAAAAAACTAACTTTAAAAAAGATCATTAAAAGAATGATTCAAAAAATTAAAAAATAAAATGATAGACTCCATTTATTATGGTGATATTGAATATAAATTTCTGTATATATTAAAGAAATATATTTAGTTTAAGATTTATAAATTTAATAATTAAATTTTGAAGGGAAAAAAATGAAAAATACTTGAAAATTGATAATGAAACAGTGTCTTATTATTATCTGAGTTCTTTTTGTATATGGAAAGAGAATTAATTGCGTGGCAGATAAGAAAATTTAATTAAAAGCTAGTTAAATGTGTTTTTTATACATAAAACATTTGTACATTTTTTAGTAAATTAAATATGATTATAATCGGTAATGTGTAATTTTTAAATGTAAAATCTATACAAAAAATTACATTTTTTTAAAAATGTTTTTTGATATCAAAAATTTTTGAGGTGAAATTTATTCTTTTTTTTTTTTGGAAATGATTGTTTTTATCGAAATTTTCGAAATATACTCTTTTGCTGGAGGTCATTTGTCGTATGTTTCAAATTTTCGTATTTCATGAACAATGCAGAAAGTCACATTTGGTAAGTCACTGCTAAACACTATTGTATGTATGATTAGTAAATTCGATCAAGAAGAAAAGTTTCAGGATTAGAAATTCAAAAAAAAAATCGGGCATACAAGAATTTGTAAGAAAAACTAGCCTTTAAAAACGTTTTTTTTTTTCAAATGCAACTGCAATGTTTTTTTGAATTCTAGCCAAAAAAAACCTTCATTTTCAATAGATCTGAAATTGTTCTCGATTTTTTTATTTACAAAATTGTTTTATAATTTTGAGTCTCGGTTAGACAAAAATTTCGCGTATTTTCATAGCCTGCCATTAAAATGGCACTTGCGGACAGATTTTTGCAGAACATTTTTGACCAAGACATCAGAAGTTTCCTGAAAAATACTTCCGCCACGGGACAACTTTTGTGCATGACATGAAAATTGTTGAAATTTACGGAAATCTAGTTAGCGGACGAATTTCATGCAAAAAAAGCCTGAGAACTCGATTTCGTGACCGATAAAAATTTCTTGAAATCCGCCATGAAAATTTTATTTCTTTTCACCTGATCGTAAATTATCCCTCCTAAAAGCGAGTAAATTACTTTAATAACTATTAAATCTCTTCACTTTTTCACATCCCGCCAGATTTTTAAAAATAAAATCAAAAAAAAACTTTCATTCGCTTTGCAAACAAAAGACTTAAGCCAGAAACCTGATTTCCTATAAAAATCGCTTTATCAAAAATATTTTTCTATGATTATGAAGTTAATATTTGTAAATTATTTTCTACCTTAAATGTAGTGTAAAATTGTGTGATTGTTAGTGTAGGTATTGGAAATTAGAAAAGTCTGTATCAGTGGAGGCCTTAAAGAATGGTATGGTTTAGGGTTAGATTAATTTATAGTAAGTCAGTTATAATAAAAATTACCAAATTGGTTGGGTGTCAAAATCAGTTTTTGGGAAGGTAATCTTAAAAATCTACAATTTTTAAATAAAGCTCGGTTGAAAGGAGGATAATTTCCAATTTTTTTGGCATTTCTGTTGAGACATTTCAATACATTTTAATTTTTTAGAATACGTTTTTACCATTTCTTCTTTTTCACATGGAAATTGATTTGCACAACGATTCCATTTAAAATGTTTTATAATTTTATTTTAAAAAAGATACGACAAATGACCAAAGCTGTGAAAAAAGAGTTTTTTTTATTTGAAAAAGTGACCCTTTTTGCAACCTGATTTGATCGATTTTAGTTAGTTAACAAACCAGGAAGAAAAAAAGTGAATTATCAAAGAAAAAATCAAAGAAAAACACAAGAAAAAAAATTAGAATTACTCAAAATACTAAAATAGCTTCCATAAATCACACAGATACAATATTTATAAAACTAGATTCAGTCAAATAAAAAAGAAACCAGAATGAATTTATCATGATTCCAATCATTTTTGCATCTAACAACATACACTAAAAATATTATTAATAAAAGCAACAAGAAATTATATTTATATGTAAAAAAAATGAATCCTTTTTAAAGTAACAATGAACAACCAAAAAATCTAATTCTGTACATTTTAATAAATCAGATAAAAAACAAAAAGCATTTAATTTGTTAATTTTACAAAAATACAACAAAGAGGATTATTATTAATGAACCATTTATAAAAGTTAAATAAAACTGTAGAAAAAATTTTTCATTTCATTTACTTAGGCAAATAATTATATTTATAATTTTTGTTTTTTCTACACAGTTAATATTTATTAATAATACAATATTTATATAATTGCTAAGACTAGAGAAAAAAAATGAAAAGATAGTTCAAACTATAGAGAAAAGTTTTGTCTTTTGTTGTTTTTAAAATTAATTTCAATATAGAAAAACTGAATTAATAAACAAGAAGTAAATAAAATAATAAAGAAAATGAAAATAAATTATGTAAAATGATTTTTATCTATACATATATATTAAAAATTAATTTTTAATATTTAAACTAAACAGAAGGCGGAAAAAACATTTAACAAGAATGCAAATTAATAAAAAACATTGATGAAAAGGAAAATAACAAAAAAAAAATGGAAATTTGTTATAATACGAGACAAGATTTATGATCATGTAAAGCAAGAAATAAATTAAAATAATTAAAAAAACAATGAAGTGATATTATAAACAAATAAATAAAATTAAATAAATGAGACACAGAGACACACACTATAATAGCCTGATTGAATGTATAAAAAAATCGTTAAGAATACCAAAAAAAAAGAAAAGTCGCAGAATGAAAAAAAAAATCAAATAAGCGAAAATTCGATGAAAAAAAAATTTGAGTAATGGAAGAAAAAAAGAGATAAAATAAATGAGAACTTTGTTCATTTTGTTAATTCATTTAAATAATTAACATGTGGTATTTTTTCTCAATTTCCCTACAACCCATTTTAATTTCCCCAATAATTAAGATCATTAGCACGTGCAAAATTTTTGTTTGTGATTGCCTAGATAAAAAGGTTGTCTTGAGTCTTCGGCATACAACAAAAATTGCGCCTCAGACAAAAGCTTTTAAAAGCTCTTCAAAAGGTTTTAAATTTTTCTAAAAGGTTTTAAGGTAGAACCAGAAACACACGTCCGTGCGTGCGGCATGATTTTGTTCTGGCATCTAGTAGTTGTCACCGCGTCTAAAAGTAGAGACTGAGCCTACTCTCCGCGGCAGGGACGCGGCAACGCGTCTGAGCAACGCGCAATTATACATTTACTCATATAGATGCGTAGTTTTTACCTTCACCGCGTGGGTGCCGCACGCACGAAGGCGTAATTGTGGTTGAGGCTTTAAAAACTTTCCGAATCCTTCAAAAAGCTCCCAAAAAAATTCGAAAACTACCCAAAAGCTTTCAAAATACCCTCCAAAGCCTCCAACTCTCCAACCGATTTGATGTCTCTAGAAATACTCTAAGGCGGCGAAAAACGTCGTAAAAATTGAAAGTCATTTAGGGGTTATCCAAAAAAAAAACACACGTCACAACTTTCGGAGGGAGGAGGGTCTACAGTTGAGTAGCGGCGGTACTATAATTATGGATAACTGTAAAAAAAGTGAGGAAGAGAAGGGTCCGAAAATACTAAAATTAGCCTGCCATGAATTATGGACAGCCCCTTACGAGTTTTTGCAACAGAAAACTGTTTCAATCGTAATTTGGTTTTAGTGACCCTTTTTTCCAATGAATCACGCCTGGAGAGCAAAAAAAAAATGACTTGGGCGGCGAAAATCTGTTTTTAATTAGGTCAGTTTGTACAGAAAGCCCTCCTATATAGTCCCATACGTAAACCTTTCTGTTGAAGTCTGGGTCCAGCCAGATTAAAAAAAAACACCCTCCCTGGGGCACAAAACTCGCACGCGTCATGAATTTGTGGAACTTTTCGCGTCTGCCTACGCCCCATGAACTGTAATTACAGCGGAATGGAATAATAGAATAGCGCAGAAATTTCCTCGCAGTCAGTAATTAATTACCAAACAGACTTAACCGTACATACCACCATAATACTACAGGTAGACAGCGATAATAATTAAGATCATTAGCACGTGCAAAATAGGCCGCTCTCAATTAAATTAATTTCAGTTATTTTTTGGTCATTGACATCCCACCTACACAAACACACACACACACACACAAGCATTTCTCTTAAATCTCCGACGTGATTACAGCCAGTCAAACGATATTTAAAAAAACTCATCATTTCAGCATTTGGCGAATTGTATGGAATTTAAACAAAAACATAACAAAAATATGGAATAAAAATATATTCCATTTTTTCACATTCAAAAGGGAGTCACTGACTTTTTGTCAGTAGAAATGACTTTTAATATTCTTTTGCGATATATTTGGAATCTTTCGGTGGATTTTTGGTTGGAAAATCTCCAAATTCAGTGGCACCGACCACCAAAGAATATTAAGATTATTACTATTATTGTATGTACTTAAGATAATCATGAAGACATGAAAATTTATCCGTTGTTTATCCATCCATCCGTTCACTCGCTTGGTCACTCCACCCAAGATACCATTAACCATCTAGAAGAGTCCACCACATATTCTTGTGTTTTTCTGTTTTTTGCAAAGGAAGATCACTTGACCATCACATCACATCAACATCGAATCTCATCATGAGGTGAGAAATTTTTCATGTTTTAATGACTTCCTTTCGTCGGTCGGAGTCTCAAATGCTTTTTACAGACAGACATCATCGTCTCGGTTGAATTTTTAAACTGAATTTTTTTTCTGTCTACGCGAAATTGAAGTAATTCGCAGGTCGTCGGTGGCTAGTGGTAAAGACCCGTAAGTCGTTTTATGCTAGATGGTCATTTGGTTAATAATAATATCTTACCTAAGACGAATTGTGTTTTCTTAGTAATTTTTAGTGTTTTTCAAATGATGACTGAATTGGTCAGCGAACAGTACTGTCCACATTTTCATGCCTTGTGGGTAACCAAAATGCAAATTTCTTAAAATTCAAATATTTTCCAAAACATGATGTGGGCATCATAAATTTTGCAAATGAAGATTCGTAGATACTGATCTTGACAGGAAGTTTTATTTTTAACGCAGAGGTGATGGATTTCATCTATTAAAAGTGAAACAACAAAAAACTCAAGAAGGATTTGCTTTGTTGAGGAAAATTTGGCAAAAAAAACTGTTTCAAATGTGAGTCATTCTGGTGTCTATAAAAAATTGTGAGTAATTGAAATAAATCTTTTAATTACATAATATCTAAGAATTTACATTGAAGTAATAACTAAAAGTGACGTTGGAGGTATGACTGCGTGGACAGGAAATATTTAGATATTCGGAAAATGCGTAGAAAATTAAGAATAAGACGTCCGTATCGAAAATCGCAAAAAGCGGTCTTATCGATCGGCGGGGTTTTTTAATAGCCGTTTTTTAACTGAATTTGAATAAATTTCACACATTTTTTCACAAGAACTCGAATAGGTTTTTGTTGCTAATGTTTCCAGTAAGAGATTCAAAATTACTTAAGAAGATGAGCCATTTATGGTGTGATCATATTTATGTTTTGTCAACCTGGGACAAGGTGAGTTGTTATGAGAAGATGGGCTAGATATTGGAAAACTGTGTTTTTTCTAAAAAATAAACCATCCACTTGGACGAAAATCATGAAATTAGTCAGACGGTGAAGAAAGTACGGTAAAGAGGGGAGGGGAGTGGAAGGCAACCATGAGCTGCACATTTTTGAAAAAAAAATACACTAATTTGAAACACAAAAAAGACTTGAAATTTTCGACGAAAAACCTTTATTTGCGGCAAATTTGAATATTCGCCCCAGGCACCACCAATCTTCAGACTTGCAATCACAATTTCTTTGTCCATTTTTCCTTTTAAAAAAAGCCATCCTAAATAACCTTTTTAAGTACAAAAAATCCAAGATGCTTTTCATAGTGACCCACAAAAAATCTTTTACCATGTCTGCACAGGAAACAATAAAAAAGACTCAATTCCGCAAAATGCATCTTTTCGTCCATAATTCTCAGAATGAATTTGAATGCGTTCCTCAATGGGTAATTTAACAGTAAAATGTATATTTATACAATAAATATAAATCACAACACATGCATGAAATCATCGAAGAAATGTTCAGAAAATTAATGCCACAATCCGTTGTTTACTTGCCATTTTTCTGGCTTTTGATGCAAAATCTTTTGAAAAAAAATCTCGGTCAACTTTACGGGTCTGACTGATTGATAAATAACCTTTACCGAAGATGTTTAACTTTAATGCCACGAGAAATTTTCCTTCTTTCACCTGAGACGCCCCCATAAAAATCTAGAATGATGCTCGTCTTAGCACCTGAGAAATGGCGTGCGGTACAAAAGCCAACGTCGAAATGTAAATGAAGACGTCGAAAATAAACGGGGGTAGATAGAAAATTTCTGATCAGTACGAAATCCATTTCAGGCAAAATTATGAGGATGTCCGCACATCTGTCTGTCGGTCTGTCTGTCTGTCCGGTACTTATCTGAAACAACCTGGATTGCGTTGAGCTAACAACTTGAAATTTTCTGTGGATGTGTTTTACCAAAACCTTAGTTTTCTATCAATTTTAGGAAAAGTAATATTAACTATAACGGGTACCTCCCATACATTTTTTTAGTGCAGTTTTTGAAGATTTCTCGAAAATTATGGGCCATTGGAAGAAACACATATAACAAAATGTACAGGAAAAAAAATCCTACATTCATGATACCATAAAGCAAAAATTAGGATCGTATTTTTTAAACCTAGACATCGGTAAAAAAAATTTCTCCAGCGGCGGCGCGTGTTTTGAAAATTCCTCGAAAATTGTGCGCTTTTGAGAAAAAACGCATTTAACAAAATTTAAAGAAAATTAAATTTCCCACATTTTCTGCTTTAACAGTTTTTATGCGTCTCTAACGGTTCTTCCGTTTTTTTTACTTATTTTTTCTTGAAACGTTAAATATTGCAGAGGAGAGTTTTGTGTTGACCACAACTGATATTTATTATTCAGTAAAATATTCTAGCATTAAAAATAAACTATAACAATATCGTATTTTATTAATTTCTGTCAATCACACAAGCGAATTTCAATCAACTTTAGAATACTCTTAATTCGCCAATTGATGAAAAATCTAAATCTTTAAACAACAAATTGCAAAAATCTCATCACTTTATGGTGTTTACTGAAAATGCTTTACAAATTCAGACCCACTTAATTTGCCCCAAAAATGTAAACCCATCATAATCTACTGCCATTAATCTGCTTTGCGAAAATTCTCTCTGATCGATCATTGAATCGAAAAAAAATGATCAATGATCTTCAGTGCAAACACCTGACACTAATCCAATCCCATACAATTTACCTGGTTGTCCCCAAATTCTCAGAGAAAACCGGCAGATAAAGAGAACGAACAACCCATTGTCCAACAGACTTTTCCCATTTGGATCCTCATCGAAGAACATTAGAGATTCCACCTGGAGCTTGCATATCTTCGTACATGGAATGGAACAGATTGGAAGATTATACCTACTAGTTGAATTTACCTCGATCAAATAAAGGGAAAAAAGCGCGCAAATGTACACATAAACCGTCAGTCGTTATTGTTTAGTGATCGCGATCGGTTTAAATCCGCTTCTGGATCTGCGTACAATTTTTCGCCAGAAAAAAAAAGAATAAATAAAAAATAAACCGACCATAGTCAAGTATTTGTACCTGAGTAAAATAGCACAGAGCATCATAGATCGCGAATTATGTGTCGTTATTATTCTAGCTGATCGCGCAGTGATCTATGGTCATTATTTTTTATGTATTTTGATTTTTTTTGGATTATTCGTCTGGTAGCATAGATTATTTTTAGAAGAATACAGGTTGGTAGATCCATGTGTGATGAGCCTACTTGAAATCAAAAAAAAAAATTACAATGTGTTCTACGATCTCACATGGATGACGGAATAATTAGACAATGTCGATATGTTGGTTTACCTACAAATGTTAGTTAAAGGTGCAAAACTGATCATCATATTGTGAGAGGTTGGACTGTATCCGTTGGCTAGCGTTGTTACAACAACCTAACGACGACTTCTTCCATTCAGTTAATTCTAATTCACATGCACCCTATGTGGTGATGAGTTGTAGTGGAAGTGATTATTATTAAATAAATACAAATGAAACAGCAACAACAACAACAAAAAAAACATATAAAAAAAGACAACAAATTATAGCAAAAAGAAATAATACTAGAACATTATTTAGAACCGCTAACAAATATTGTGAATGTTACACTTGCTGAATTGTGATTTTTCTTTCTCATATGGTGTTTTTTTAAAAATTTATTGTAACATGATTAATTGGAATAATATGGCATAACGTGTATTCAAATTTGATACCTGGAATGGATTATTAACTAATTTATACTTTCTATTGACAGCTTGTGCCGGTGTTTTGGAAATTTCAGCCGAATTCGGTGAAATTGTAAATTTCTCTAATATGGAATTACTGAAGGATATCAAAAACTGTGAAAATATCCAATTAAAACTGTTGTCAATATAAAAAAGTTTAAAAAAATGGTGTAAAAATAGATTTCATATCATTCGAAGGGCAAACGTAAAATTACTTTATCAAATATAAACGCATTTCAACAAACAAAATGTTTTTACACGATTTTGTGTTTTTTTGTTGGAAAGATTAAAATCAGTTCGAATAATGAAGGACATATTTTTTTCAATGCAATATTTTATAATTTGCAAAAATCGGTCTTAATCACTTGTTCCCTGGCGCATGAATGTCACAATTAAAATAATCTTCAAATTTTTTACTATGATTTAAATTGTCTGGCGTATGTTTGTTTAGGATTATCTCATATGCAGGCTAATTTGGACTGTAAATTTAACTATGTAAACTCTATGAATTATGGGTGTTTTTTCATGTTTGCTGGAAATGAGCAGTTAATTTTTTATAATCATCCGTATGTTTTCTAATTTACTGGAAAAATACATACTTTGGGAATCAAAGTCAAACATGGTATCAATGTTATGTGATATCATAAGTGACAAATAGTTATAATAATATAAAGTCAATTGGGAAATAAGGAAATATTGAGGTAGTTTTTTTTAAAGAAGTATAAAGGATTCCGCTTTTCACGAGCGATAGAACTGGATTCCGCCGAATCTGCTAAATACGGGTTTCTCGATATTTGTAATTTCTTGGGAAATAAGTACCAAAATATCCTGATACCTTTTCTATGATATTCCACGCCACTAAACTCTGAATGATTCCAAAAAAAATCGTGAAAATTTTCAGAGGGAAGAGGCGTTGTAATAAAACCTAACTAAAACATATTTTAAATGAAGGAGTAATCAAAAATTCCAACAGCACGAATTCACTTGTAATTTTTTGATACACGATAAATAAAGTTAACAAGCAAATTTCGATTCGATTGAATGATTTTACGATTCTCGTTATAGCATCAGCCTTACACAACCATCTTCAAGGTTTTCCTTCACTCAATTTGTCAATAGTCAATAATTTTTCCAATTGCTTCCCCCACAAACGATTACTTCCTTATAATTTGTCCAAAAATAAACACAAAACTATGTCCGACCTCGTTTAAACATCTTTCAAATAAAACCAATTATTACCATTGATTGTGGGTAATACAATTTAATAATTTTTTTAAGTTTTAAAATAAAAACAAAACCCTTTTTAACTTTACTTTGTAAACTGTTAGTTTGTAATTTAAGAAACCACATAATTCTACGTAAAATCAGTTTTTAGAACCAATGATTCTAAGACGTCTATAATTATTTCTAAATACCGAGAGTTCTAAGATGTCTATAATTATTTCCAAATACCGAGAATTGTTAATGAACAAAACTTTGGTAAACATCCGTAAAAGAAGTATTTTATTGACCCCAAATGCCTACACGGTAAAAAATTTCGGTGAAAAAACACAAAATTTTTATCAAATTGTATTCAATTTTTCATACAATTTGAAAAGGAATTACAACACTAAATTGCATAATTCTGGGGTAAAAGATTAGTATCCGGGATGCTAGGACAACATGCCAAGATCCGGGACCGTCCGGGCTAAGCCAGAACGAATGGTCATCTTACTTTTGTGCAAAGTTCGGGCTACGAAAACATTGGGCTCGTATTTATAGTCGTTTTTAAACAAATGTTTCGTTAAACATGAGTTTAAACTGACAAAAATCAATAGCAAACTGTCAGTTTAAACTCATGTTTAACAAAACCTATGTTCAAAAATGACTATGAATACGCATCATGATTTTGCACTTTGAAACCTCCCTTCTTCAGACGATATTTCAGAAAGTTTGGCACAATCGGTCGGGTGGTTTTCGAGTCTCTTTCTTATTTGACAATTGTTACTTCGTTTTTCGACTCGGTTTTCTCAAAAATAGATCGAGACCTGTGATGATTTCAAGGATTTTTAATTTAAAAAGTTCGAACTAGCAAATCACTTGACCGATTGGCTGAAATTTTAGCTCTTGTCTTCGTTTTTTGTTCCTATTTTCGTTGGGACGGAGTGCAGAGGACGACGGTATTTTTTACAAATCAAATATTATTCAGCCTTTAAATATCTGAACCACCCTCCCTTCTCCCATCAAAAATGTTCACCGTGTGAAGACAAACATTTTAGAATTATTTTTGCGCTTCTATAAAATCGTAACTTCAAATTAGAAACAATGCACGAAATTTTTATAACATCGTCATCCTCGAAACCCAAAAAATTTTCGTAGAACCCCATAATTATTAAAATGTCCAAATGCTGACCATTAGAAATTAATGAAAATTCTTAATATTTCTAACAGCCTCAAGAAAAAGGCCGCAAGCCACGGATGTCGAGGTGATCGTAAAAAAATTGACGATAGTTTTTTTAAAATTGAATTTCCACCTGATTACCGCACCTGAGATCAGAACGACTCAGCCAGGTAGTGCTAGTAGATGGAATTTACGACTATACCAGCATTGATTTTTTAACATTTCAGTGAAAGATGTTTCGGTGATCGTTTCGCAAATAACAAACCAAATTCTATTTTTTTTGCTGATATGAAAGTAAAACAGTAAAACAAAAAGAACCAAAGTGAGTGTGAATTTAAAGAAGAAGAAAACCACCTGAAAAAAAAGTAGTGAAATTAAGAGATTAAGAACAGAACTTGCTAAAGTAGACCCCGACGAAAAAACCACCTAAGCATAAGGAAAAAGGTTACACGCGACTTTTTAAGATGCTAACGGTTAACCCGCCAAGCATAATAATATGAGATGTGATTTGATTCGCGTACCTGCTAAGATCAAGATCGCTTTCGGCATCAGCAGAAAATAATCATCAGGTACGGCGTCTCCGGGCCGGTTTTTTTTAAATGTTTATCAGCATAAATGGGAAAATTGTGTAAAAGAAAATTCGTGTAATTAAAAATTCGTAGGCGTAAATACAAGAAAGTTATTTCTTTAAATTAAGAGTCGTATTAAGAAACAGGTGATATTGAGGTAAAAATTTTGAAAAAAAAATAGTACAAAACAACGATGGATCCTAAATTAACATCGAGACTGGTTTTTGTGACTGTGACAATTATTTGTGTCACAAATTATAACTGGGCCCTGACGATAGACAACCAGCTGGTATCCGCAAGAAGTGGTGAGTTTTACTTTTGAAAAATTGAGAGAAAAAAATTAATTATAGTAGATAAATCGCTTTTGGCATAGGTAAACATCACTACTAACCCAAAAACTATGAAAATCTGTTAATCTAAGACCTTTAATCGTATGGCATAGTTTAACTAAATTAGTGTAGATCTCAGTCGATAGGAAGAGTCAAATTTTATTGTGATTTTACTTGATTTTTTCCTGAGCTGCCAGAACAAATTGGTTTTTGTGGTATCCAGGTTCAGGTATTCAACTATTTCACCTAATACCGATTCACCTGTACAAATAGAAAACACAACAAATAATATTATGGTGGAAAAATTTCATTTCATACTCATCGGCTCGGGAAAACTCTCGATATGAACTTGACACCTTTTTCCTAACACTTTTGATCCGCGCCAATTGCTACCGATTTAGATAGGCGTTTGTATATGTATATCTGTGTGTTGCTCAATTGCACAAAAATCATTTGTTTCACCTGTAATAACGTGATATGAACTCTTCATTGTGATTTAATTGTCACGGTGATAGGCTTCTAGATGAGATTTGGGTCCATTTTGACCAACGCAACGCGAAACGCAAAAAGAGCCATCAGCATGACATCAATGCCAATGACTTTTCCGCAAACGTGGAGCGGAGGGGGAGAATTTTTCGCTTTTCACTGTCGGTTTATCCACCTGGAAATTCTATAAACTTCCACTCATATTTCCGAGTATCTGCCAACAGAAAATCCCCCAATCACCCCCGCGTAAGTTTTCCGATTTTCCCCGCTTCCTCATCATACAAATCTCACAGACTCCACTAAAAAAAATTCCTATGAAACGTAATGCTGGAAAAAATAACAACATAGAAAAAACATTAATGCATTAATTTATTTATGGATGCCGACGACATTTGACGCGTCTAGTGTCTTTTGTTTTTGTGAAAAGCGCATACCAAATTGGCAATTAATTGTTAATTTTCAATGCCATTCACGTCCAACTATGATAATATTCAAAAGAATTTTTTTTAATAAAAAAAAGAATATTAAAATTCTACATTATTTGAATTAAATAAGTTTATTTTCAGATGTTTTTTTATTTATTCCAGTAAAACAGGAAAAGTAATCGTGAAAAAGAGGAGAATTATGAGTGCGTTTTGATTATATTTTAGCGACTCTTAGTTCAAAGACTTTTCTGAGTTCATTTACTTGATCTTTTGAATAAAAAAAATCCAAGTTGGTTTTTGAAAGAATTTCCCAATATGTTCTAAACTTGAAATGACCATGACCTAATTCCATAAATCATTCACTCGTGCTGATTTTTTTTCTAGTTCAAAATATGGTGAAACTAAAATTAATGGGCATCGAAATGTTTTAAAAGTGTCACAATCTTTTTAGTAGGAGTTTTATGACGGGTTTTACGAAATTTTTAGCAACCACCAAATTGAGGTAGCGGGCAAATTTCAAGCAAAAACCGCTTGTTAACGCGATTTAGTGGCCGCTAAAGGTTTCGTGAAACCCGCCATTGGGCACGTGATATCAGCGTCGTTTTTATAGTAAATAAAATAACTTTTGTGGTTTCAATTTCTTTTAAGTAATCCTCAACGAACGTCACATTAAAATCTGTCTAAAAGTCTAGAAAATAGCAGGCGAGGGGGTAATAAGGGCAGATTCATGTAAATTGCTTAGGGAATGTCAATACAATACGCCACACATTTAGCTGGGAGATAGTTTTACAGCAGTATTAAATCTTATACAAAAAATCGTGAAAAAGCAATACAAGGCAGCACAGCCTTTTATGGGAGGTTCAGAATTTTACCTTGCATCAAAATCTCCTGCGGCGAATTTCGACCCAAATTTCAAAATAAATCGTCGATCTTTTCTGTCTCTAAATTTCTAAAATCATTAGGAAGAAAAAAAAGTTTGAAACCCCTGCGTTAGTATGCTCGAGAAAGTCACTTTTGAATGATCAAAAGATAGTTCTACAAAATTTTAAATCTCTTTAAGACGTAATTAAGAAGGAAAAAGAGCAACAAGAATAAGTGTAATATTTTTTTATCAACCTAAAGAAGAGATTTTATCTGGAGAAAAGTTTTGAAAGTCTTAGGCCCCGTTTCCACCTGACACATTGTTCCGCAAATTTTATTCTGCAACACTAAATTCACGTTTCACAACCGTTTACACAAAACTTTGAATTTGTTCCAGAAAGACGAAGGAACCGGATTTTTTGCATACAAAATCGCTGAAATAAATTCAAATTTTGACAACTTTTGCTAAGTGAATTTAATCGGCGATAGATGCACAGAATTCGCGGAACTAATTCGGAATGGAATTCGCGAAGAAATTCAATAAATCGCAAATGTAAACGAGGCCTTCTTTTGATCAATTTTTTACATATAGAATTTTATGGAAAATATTGCCAAATTCTTCCTATCACTGACGATTTGATTCTTCCCAAAATATTTATGTATATAAAATTTATTCCTGCATTTACTAATATTTTTATTTAATTTACATATTTCTTTTAAATTTGGAAATGCGTAACAAACTAACAACACTCGGATGTGGGTAAAACTAAAAAGGATTTTGTAGTAGAAGTCACTCACTTACTAAATTTTTACTATTTTGTGGTCATAATAAGCGAGATATCCATGAAGATTTGTTTCCAGGTAATTTTTGACATGGCCTGAAGTGGTTTTAACTGTTTTTTTTTGTGGTTTGTATTCGATCGTGTTTTGTAGGTAATTCAAAATATTTTTCTGTTGGGAAAAACTTTTTTCAATACCTATATTATGATTTCCAATCTAAAATCACGAACGCGCAAACCGCTCGATCGATTGAGTTGAAATGTTGGCTCGAACGCGCAATATGCTCGATCGATTCAGTTGAAATTTGTTCTGTAAAAATGAATTTAGAAATTTTCACAAACCGTTTGTTTTTCGGAACTTCTTATCCTATCCTTGTGGTTTAACAGTGAAACCTATCTAAGCTGAACCGTGGAGACACCGGCAACCTGTCTAAACCGAGAATTTTTCAAAGTCCGGAAATTTGTTTCTCATAGTAAATGCAGCCGGATAAGCCAGAAACATGTCTACGTCAGGCAAATTTCTTGGCCCCCCTAGAATTCCGGTTTATACAGGTTTCACTGTACCTACTTGAAAGTATACTCATTTTTAAATGCCAACGACTTCTCATATAATTTTTTTTCGACTTTTGTCAATTTACATCTTCGTCACAGGTTTCTAACAACTTTGAAGTTTTATTTTCTTTTAAATTTTTTTAATTTAATTGCAATCATCCGGAGTGAAGACTGTCTAGAAATTAAGAATCATTTGAAATTATTGATTGCACAACTTGATCATTAATGCAAATTACACGATCGCCTCATTGTTTATAAATATTTACGTCATTAATTGTCTGGAGCAATTTGCAATAAAATTACTCACCTTTCCATTTACAATATTTACCTGCATTTTAAAATTGCATTTGACTAATTCCATTTTAATTCAATTTCAGATTGCTTCGAGCGAATCGCTCTGGGCGCAATGCTTCCGTTTGAGAAGACCTTTCGCATGGAAGATATTAACTCCCTGAAGATGTGTCAAGAGTTTTGTCTTAAAGAAAACGAAAAGTGTCAGACAATCGCATTTGGGTTTGTTCAGCATCAATAGAGTTTTATTATGCAACATTACTAAACGAAATTATTGTATTTTTAGAATTCACGTGCGAGGGAACGGAACCTGCCAACTGTCATCATCGAAGATCGACGGAACCAAGACGCGGCCACCTGGAACGATATTCGACCCGGATTTTGATCTCTACGCGAAAAAGGAAGATTGTTTCAATTTGCCAGATATGGACAACACGATCCCCACGCCAGGCTTGGGGGGATTGGGAGATTATCCGGGAAGCGCAAGGCCAGGATCTAGTCGTCCGCCACCACTGCCTTTCGGGCCTACAGACAGTATGCCACCTACGACGTCGTCCGGAAGTCCTTTTTCAACGACGTTGGATGGACCTGGTATGACGACCACAGCAGACGATCGATACTCGCCACGACCACCAGATCGATATCCCACTCCAGAAAGTCAATATCCTACGACCGATTTCGGAAGATATCCTTCGCCAGGATATTCTGTTGTCGAGGAGGGAAACACTCAACCGTTCGACACGACATATCCGACCAAAGACACTCCTACGACGTACGGAGATAGAACTCCAATGTCGTACGATCAGAATCAGAATAACTACAACGGCAATCGCGATCAAGACAGAATTTATTTTCAAGACGGATATCCTTTGTACAAATTTCCGATGCTCTATGAACAGAATTATCCCCGACCGAACGATCCGGCAGGATATCCTCGAGTCTACGCAGCAAATGCTCCCACACTGGATGATCGATATCGACCGACGTATCCAGCGTCGCCGGATTACGGGAATCGCAATACGACACCAAGACCAATTTACGGATTAGGATATGGTAACGGTTACAGTTACGGAACGCCCGTTAAATATGGTTCCACGCGGCCAACTTCAACCACCAGCTACGACATGCGGCCGAACACTAGGCCGGATTACGGAAGCCGACCGACGACTTCCTACGACAGTAATCAAAGGCCATCTGTCGCAGGATACGGCGGAGGACCAGAATATAGTCAGGATCCAAGTCGTCCTTCATCAAGACCCACGTACGCTTCAGATGGTGGCCGTCCGAACTACTCCACAGACAGTAGGCCCACGTACGACAGTGGAGCTGGCTACAATACAAGACCGATGGGAGAATATTCTCCACGTCCGGACCCGCCCTACCCTCCAGGTCAACGACCAACTTCTACTGACTCAGGATACGGCTCTAGTCAAACCACCGGTTCCCGTCCCACGAGTTCAGGGTCCACCTATCCTGGCACTCAGCGGCCAACTTCGTCAGGATCAACGCGACCAAGCAGTAGCAGTGACAGCAGCAGTGGCTATGGAGGGTCATCGGATCCTACAAGTTCCGCTGGTGGTAACGGAAGTACTCGGCCAGGGTATGGAACTTCAACCACTCAGGAAGGTAATTATCACGTGAGCGAGGAACCAATCGAAACATATTTCAATCCTGATGACTATTACGAAACCAAGTGGACGCGTAAGTTCCGAATTTGAAATTTTTGTTTGGGTTTTGTTGAGTCGCACCCACTAAAACGACACTTGCGTGGTTTGGAATTCACAAAAATGTTTTTAGAGTGACTAAATTTGAAATCAGCAAACAAAACTTAAAACTATAATTTAAGCTATATTAGTTAAGGGTAGTTATTTTATAAGACATTTTTCCATTTTTTTTTTAAATCACACTTTTTTCAAAAACTACAACACTTTAAACCAAAAAAAATTAAATGTCAGAATAATTCTGAAATTTTTCGTTTAAAAATTCTAAATCACAAAAAATTACTGTTGTGAAAAACAATCTAGAATTTTTAACTAACTTTGTAGTTTTAACAACAGTACAAAATGCTATTTGATTTTTAACCATATTTTTACATTTTTACTAACTAGAATATTTTTTTCAAAATTATCAATCAGCAATTTTTTACAACAAAGATTTACATGCGCTATCAATACACTGTTTATATTAATTAAATAATCTAACTATTAAATGAAAAGAAGAAAACTCAAAATGGGTGCAAAATCTTAACCAAAAATGATGCTTGTCAAAATTGATTTAAAACTTATCGACCGATTAATTTAAAATTTTTGTATTTTACTATTTTTTCAATTTCCAATATCAAAGTATCAAAAATATTCATAGGCATTCGATTTTGTTATTTTCTTTGTAATGTTGACATAATTTGACTAAAAATATGTTTAGGGTAGGGTGAGTGATTTTTATACAATGGACGCTTCCAAGCAGTTTAAATTTTTTTATAGAAATAGATTCTATGCATTTTATTTAGAAGGTAAAAATATGTAGAAATCAAGAAGTCGGTATTTTTTTTATATTTGAAAAGAAATTACAAGCTTTTAATGGCCGGTTGACAATAGACTGGTAGCCAGCTGCTAGTTAACATTAGCTGGAAACTACGGTAATTCTAGTATAATTCTAGCTGATTTTGGCATTAGAATCTAACTAGTTGAAAACTTTCAGCTTTTTGACACCAACTTACAGCTTTTTGCCGGTGTCTCATGCTGGTACGACATTTAAATTTACGAAGGTGTATAAATTTAGTGAAAGCCAATCATTAAAATTGATAGCGATATATAAACAACACGAGCGTGCCTGGAGTTATCAAATTTTAGACTATAAAAACCGCGTTTTAATTTTTTGCGTTCGATGATTTTCTAAAAGTCAACTGCAAAAAGTTACTGGTGTGCTAGTCACTAATTAATAAGCAGCTGGCAACCAATTACACTTGGTATTCAAATACATTTAAGAGTATTCCCGAAAAAAAAGGTTTAAATTATTCCACAATGGAATCGATCTCATTTTTTTATCTATTCGCATATCAACAGCAATCTCGTTGTAAATATAATAGGGTTCAAGTAGCTGATGTATCCATAAGTACTAAAAATCAAATTTAATTGAAACTACAGATGTCCCTCGATTTAAGACGCCTCAATATATGACGTTTTGATATAAGACGCAAAAGTTTGGTGGGTCGAAATTTATTAAATTCCAATTAGTTTTGACATTTTCCTTTAATTACCTTAATTTAAGGTAAATGTCTAAACTAGTATGGTTTTGAGGCCCTAGCATCAAGACTAACAGAGCTAGCTTTAGTTGGATTTAGAAATTTTTATTATCAGTATTAAGCTATTTATTCATTTTTTAAAAGGAAAATCACGGCTGATACAAGAATGACAAAAAAAACTAATAGACTAGCCACTCGCGAAAAAAAATTGAATAAGTATGATGTGTTTTTTCCCGAACAAAAGTCCAGGCAAAAGACCCGAACACTGTTTTTTTAGATAGGGTGACCACATTTATTTTGTGCCAATTGGGGACAAGATGAGCGGAGAAGAAGCGGAAAGGCATAAGAAAGGATGAGAGATGAGGAAGTGCTCATTCATCAGAAAAGTCAGAAATATCGAAAAATTGTGTATGCGCCGCAGGAGAAATTTTTCTGTACCGTTCTAAACAAAGCAAATGGGGATTTAGAGCAAATGCAACATCGTTCTATACAAAGAGTAACTCTAATTACTGTGTTGTTTCACGTTATGTAAATACATGCAACTTTGTGGAAACACCACTAATTAAACATGAAAATTAGTTTAAAAAATCCGCCTTAAGCGAAAAAAATTTTTTCTTCATCAACTCCCAGACAGGGTTGAGTATGTTTTGCATATTTAGTTATGCTTTTGAAAGGTTAACAAATTTTACTACTAAATTGAACATTCAGGGCGAAACAATCCGTTTCCGAGACGACGGGACAACATGCTTGAAGCCGGGTCTATCCCGGCTAATCCAGGGCGTATAGTTAACTTATCTATAGAAACGTTTTAAAACCAGAACATTTATTCCCTAAATTTTGTCAATAAATTTTCACCATGTCACATTTAATTTACTTAATTGCGGTTATTAATTACTTTGGACCGCAATAAATCACTATTAAATGATTTTTCTTAAACAACAAAATGCAAATACAAAAAAAAAGCCTTTACAAATCGTTGCGTTTAAAAAAAACAAAATGAAGTCATTTTATTTGAAAATTATGCAAAATATGTGTAAATGATTCTCTAAATTGAGATAATCATCAAATTCGAATTAAGGAATCAAAATAACTAGCATACAATTTGTTTAAAAAGCATAAGTACTCGAAATAACCTTCTTTAATAAAACAATTAAAATACCCAAAGTCTCTTGATGGTCAGAAATGCCACACAATTTGTAAAATTTAAATACCTCCATCTATTGTTAACTGCGATGTAAACAAAATACAGATAGGAAAAAATAGCAAATACTTACTGTTCCCATAATTAAATAATTAAATTTAAAATGTCCCAACTTACTACCCTACTATTATGACAAATAATGATGTCTGTTTAAAAATTATTTTACAACCAAATATGCTAAATTATGTTCCCCTCTCGCACGTCTGACAAATTTAAAAAGTAAAATTGAAATTACACTCGTAATTTGATGAATTAGAAAGAAAAAAAAATTAATGATAGTTGATAGCGTTAAGTAATTCTCACAGCTGATCGCGGAAACGGTTTTCAAACATTTCGTGTTTATTTGTGGGCATTTTTTTTTGTTGATTTCATCAAATTTTATGACAATTTTTTACTCTATAATTGGACAAGTTAGTGATGCATTTGGTCCGTTACGTTGTGATGATCATGACCAGCCGTGACCACTATTAGATCGCCAGTGTTCCCATCGTTGTCCGACAACCCCGTCTTAATCTTAAACTAGTTAGACTTTTACGATATCTTCCTTCTCCTCATAAATTTCGGAATTAACACGCGGAATGCTGGGTGAAAATTTCAAATGGTTCGCACGGCAACAAAATCACATCCAAAAAACCCATAAAATAAAATAAAACAAGATTTTATTGCTTAAAAACAGCTCCCTATATTTTGTTGCGAGGTACACTTTAAGATTTTCTGTAAGATTTTTTTTTCATTATTGTTTTTCTGGTAATGCGTTTCACTACAAACTTTTATTGTGTGTGATTTTTTTTTTTTTGCAATTTTTGCACGGATTTTCTTACAAATTTTTGCTTGGCCGAAACCTTCAATGTCACGGCTATATTTGTCTGATGCGTGTGCATAAATGTTTGGCTCATTAATTCCAAAGTAATTGGTTCCTATACGTTCGTTTCTTAATGAAGACATAATTCTTATGGCGTTTCTAATTACAGGCAAGCCGGGCTGTGGAAGCGGAAGTAACTGCGGTGGAAGTTATGGGACATCTAACCGATATCCAGATGAAATACATAGCGGTAAGGGAAAATTTTACTTTTTAACATAAAATTTGTACCAGGAAGTTTGCATAGATGAGATTTTGCACATGTTTGGAGAGAATACGAAGGCAGGGTTTTCCAAGACAAATAACACTTTTGTGTTCTCAGGATGTTTAATATCAGAATAAAGTAACTTTCTGACCTTAAAGTTCTTTGAGATTTTAACACTTTCTAGGGCTGATTTATATAAGACGGCTGGATGAAATTTTAATGGAATTTAGTAGGTTAATGATACACAAAATCTCCCCTTCCCGACACGCGTCTATTTCATACGCAGGGCAAATTGCCGGGCATTTCATATTCCAGCATGGGACAGAATAATTTGATTTTACAGCCCAATATAACTATTATCAAGGCCCTGTTATACCAATCACTGAAAAATTAAAAAAAAAGTCTAAAGCTTACTTAATATTTAAAAGGAAAATATCATTTAAAAAATAACTAGCAACATATGAAATGCAGGGCAAATAAATAAAAGCTATTTTACGACATTTCAAAAACTATTAATTTTAAAAACAGCAGGGCAACGAGTTTCTTATTTTCTGATCAAAACCCACTGTTTTTGATTGACCTGCAAGCAGCATGGCAAAACTTGTCCTGCATGTGAAATAGACGTTCCCGACATACCTTTAATATTTTTTCGATTGATTCGATAACGATGCGAGATGTTTCGAAAAAGAATTTGAAACAAAAAGTTTTGAAACAAAAAGTAGTATTTACATGACTCTTCCATAGATAGGGTGAACACACGTCCCGGACTTATGTTGTCCCGGCATACCGGAAAATAAAATTTTTGAAATGCTTTAGAAAACGATCACTAAGCACGCAAAAATGCTCTAAGTCGGTTGGGGGTTGTTTTAAACAGTGTTGTTCCTCTACGCGTAGACTTTAATTGTCTACACTTTAGTGTAGACAATAGCGTAGACAATCGATTTGGGGTAGACAATGTAGACATTGGCGTAGACAATGTCGACTTTGCGTAGACAATGTAGACTTTCTCATATCTGTCAAAACAAAGTTATTAGTGAGTCATATATTGTCAAAGCCGAAATCGACTGACCTTTGATAGGTCTATATATTATTTGATTTGAATTACTTCCGTATAGATTTCCGTCTATCTGTAAATACAACTCTCAACGGAATTAAGCTAAAGACTAGAAACAAACGTGTTTTTTGAACAAATTAAACAGATATTCTTAAATTAGCAAAGCCATCCCATACAAATGAATCAGTTTTTTAAACAAACGGTTCGTTATATTGAAAAATGTGTAAAGAAAAAGATTTTAGAATTTAATGTGATTTCAATTGCAAAAATTAAAAAAAACCGCTTAGATTGCATGAAAAGAATTAGAATTGCCACTAAAGTTAGCTCCGAAGTTCTCCATTACAGCATTTCGCGATTGTTTCCTGAAAAGTGTGCTTTATTATGTTAAAATTAATTGAAAAAAAAATGAGATTTTAAAACTAAATCAGCTATTTTTTATTTTATTGATTGTCTACATTGTCTACGCGTAGAGAATAGACCATTGTCTACAGTAATAGTCTACGCGTAGACAATGGTGTAGTCTACATCACGTAGACTACGCGGCACAACACTGGTTTTAAATCCCTTCTTTTTTTGCCTGCGGTGCATTTTTTCAACGATTTTCTGCAAGGAGCGCATGTTATTGAAAAAAAAAATCTTTTCTACAGAGTAGTTCGGTTTATGGATTGGTTTCGGTTCACTGAAAATTTAATGGTTTTCTGGTTTTTGGTTGGCTTCAAAAAACCGGTATGCATCTCTGTTTCTTAATTGTTTTTCTTTGGTTTTTGTGCTGTGTTTTTTAAGAATTTAAGCAAATATGTAAACATTAAAAGCCCAAACCCTTTATGTAAGAAAAAAAACTTCCCCATTGTCATGGCAAATGATTTGTAAAACTTGAAATTCTTTCATCATGAAAACAATTAATATTTTATTACACAATCTGAGTGACTTGAATCACCAAATTTGCAATATTACTCTCAGACATTTTATCGAATGTAATCAGCAACATATGTTCAAAGTCAGTATATTTTAATTTAGAAATCACAAATGTTTTAAACAATTACTTCAAATTATAAATTTTTGCGGCCGGTTGATCACGATAATAGCATAATTAATCTCATCCTGTCGCCAAAAGATAACCGCTTAGCCTAAATGCGGCTTGAGATCGTATTTAAGAAAATCGTGTGCGGATTTTAAGACGATCGAATCGTCGCTGTCATGGCAATGCAAATCGCGATCACTATCTGACGATCACCCGTTCTAATAGAACGATCACGTAAGTGTATTACAAACGATTTCAGCTACGTATCGATGAAGATTATCAGATGCGGATCAAAAGTTAGACTTTGCCATATTCTTATATGGACTCTTCGAAATGGCGTTTCTTATTTTTTTTCTGTCTTTGCTAAAATCTTGGCACGTGTCTATTGGGTAATTTTGGATATGGCAAAAAAAAATTTACTGACATTTCCACCTGGTGCGAATTGGCCAATCAAATTCTCATTGTTTCAACAATTGAAATGCACTGCATTCAGACAGATGATGGTTTTAGGCAAATACCTTTATTATTATTATTTTCCAACCATTATTTTACCACCTGTGCAGCGCGTAATACAAGTACATGAAGATGCATTTCCATAACCGTATCTAAAGTTGGTCTTTTTTTAAAGGATCGACCGTTGAAAGGGTGATAGATCACTCACAAGAAATTTATGACAGATGGATTGCATTTCTGATGTTATTTTCGTTTATTGTACGTGAGTGCATTTGCATTGTTTTGCTGTCCGTACGTGTCTGTCTTGCACATGATCCGAGTAGGTACAATGTTTGATTGCAACAAATCTGCAACCATATTTACGACTGTATACATGCATCAAACATCGTGTAGAACAAACTGAACAACATTAGAGGCAATTTCAAACATTCGAGGCACTTGAGATTATCATTAAAGATTTTGCATTTGATTTTGAGATTTTATCCGATTTGACGATCTTTGAGGATGTTTACTGGATTTGTTTAGGTCAGAAGCCTTTGTCCGGCTCATTTGCAAGTCAAAAAGATCATTTTTAAACGATTGATGGACTCAAGATGCTTAGACGATACATAATTATTGCAACAAACAGATTTGTGGCAATGACTGGAAAAATTGCAATTTTTGTACCCGTATGGTTTTAAGTAAATTTTAACAGTTGAGTGTAATGACCGAACTATTAAAATAAATTCAAGGATATAAGAAGAAAAATTGGGTCAAGAATGATTCGTGCAAAGGAAGTAGAAAAGTTTTCGACACAAAACAATATTCCTTGGATAAAGTGATCGAGAAATATTTTCTATGAACGTAGCTCTGTTGATTTTTGTTATATTTTATCAGACTATCGCAAATTTAAAAGGATATCAACAAAAATAGTTTCATTAGAAGAATAAAATATTTTCTGGAAAATTGTGGAACCTAAAAACATTTAAAGTCCAGCGTAGTTAGGGATGCAACATCGTTCATACAACCTCGATGTATCGAAAATCGATGTTTTTTTTAGGGCGACATCGATTTCAAAAAACATCGTCCTGAAAACATCGATACCTCGATATTTTTCCGATGTTTTGAAAAAGTTAAATTTAATAAATAATTTAGCCACCTGGCGGATGCTCTACTGTGGGTGGAGTGCACCCAGGTAGAATTAACACGGTTTTAATTCTTCTTATACGTTGAACCACCAAAAAACCGTTAGTTTTCGAGATATTCGCAAAAAAAAAATTTTTTTTGAAATACCGGCATATCTTTATAACGGAGTTCTAGTAAAAGACATAAATGTAGCAAATTTTATAGTCTGCAAGTTTTGTAATACATAAGACTACTGGAAAATGGTTAGTTTCGGAATAAATCGCAAAAAACCGCATAGTTTTTAAAAAGCCGCCGTTTTGGTTACTTCCGGTTAACGGATTTCCACATCAGGACCAAACTTCTCTGTAAAATTTCATGGCTAGCTCTGGTATTTTTTGCGAAATCTTTCATTGCGAAAATGAAACCGAAAATTGATACCAAAGGAAATTTAAACAAATCTTTAAGTAGAGTGGCTATATTAAATCTATCTAAAAACTAGTCCCTCTAGTCCTAAAATTAGTTTCTCTACTAATTTTATAAAGAGTAATGTTATAACATCGTGGATAACAACATCGATACCTCGATATATCGGTCTGTTCAACATCGAGGTTAAAACTCGATATTTTTCAACGATACCTCGATGTTTTGCAAACATCGAGGTATCGTTGGCATCCCTAAGCGTAGTCCAAGTGGTAAAGTACTTGGCCCGTATTTCGGAGGTCGGTGGTTCCATTCCCGACTGTCGCACGCTGTGATTCAAGTCCACTCAACTTGCTTTACGAAATGATTAGTGATAATTAGAGAGCCTATAACCTAAAGAGTGGCCATGGGGACATCTAAAAATGGCCGCCGAACTGAAAGACGATCGCGAAAAACTTTAAACATTTGATTCATTATCACAAATAATTGCCAAAATTACTGAAATCAGTTAATTTAATTAAAAAACTCATTTCTGAGGTATCAAAAAAATTTAGAACGTCGTAGTTGTTTTAATAAATTGAAAAATTGTTTACAGACTGTTCTAATCTGGCGAAAAAGCTGTTCTAACTAACCTAATAGACTGTTCTAATTGGAGTTAATAGACTGTCCTACTCAGTAGCACAGTCTATTAAGGTAGCATGGCCACTCTCTAGGTTAAAGGCTCTCTAGTGATAATTGCCGCTCGGTGTTAACGACATTATCGGTCTAGATTGCTATCACGGCCTCTGCTGTTGATGGGTTGCAACCCAAAAACCTTACAAATGTTGTAATTCATCCATGGTTCACAATCCATGTAAAACTGTAGGTGCGAAGCGGAGAAGAAATTGTTATGAAACCTCAATTGAGGAGGCCCAGGCCCTTCGAGAGCTGTAGCGCCAAGGATGATGATGAAAAACATTTGAAAAACGATGAATTTGATTTGTAAAAAGTTGAATTTGACTTGTAAAAAGTCCAATTTGATTTGTAAAGTAGTGAATTTGATGTGTAAAAGTCGCATTTGGATTTAAGAACCTGTATTAAAATCGATTTTATTTTAAAAGTAAAAGCGTCGCACTTTGGTGGGAGGGGGATCTACGGTAGTGCGACGGTGGTAGTAAAATGCTTTCAAAAAATTACAAGAAGCGTGTCGAAGGGCAAGGGACCGAAAATTAGCGGTACGAATGTTATGGACAACCCCTTAACGCCTTACAGCATTTCTGGAAATCTTTCAGACCGCATTTTAAAAAAAAAACCTGAAAATCAAAACTCCAACCATAATTACATGCGAATTTTTACAACTTTTTACTGGAATTGCAAAAATTAAATGACACTTCATCCAACAACGATTGACTTCCGTTCGACTCGACAAAGTTCTAGTTAAGTGCCACATTCGGATGAACTTCCAACTCGGTTTTTTTATTTTTATTTATTTTCATTCGCCTAAACTGGGTCAACTCATGGATGATATTTAAAGATGACCACCGCAGAATACGGATAGGTGCATCAAAAACCATCCACAGCATACCATAAATCCATACATTCGACTGATATGGTGTACCTAAAAAACCATGATGTCAACATAGTAGTTTTTTTTCGTATTTGGTTATATGAATTTTTAATGCATTACAATTAAATTTTAATTTTTTTATGGTATTTTTTCGGATAGGGTAAAAATTTTCGATTTGTTTCGAGTTTTGTATAATTTCAGTCGAGGCTGAATTAATTTAACATTCCGCTGATTCAAATAAATAACAATTTATAATTATGGTTGCACACTATTAAAAAGAAGAATATTTTTTTTTCAAACATCATATATGTTACTTAATAGTGGACAAGGTTATTCTTATTCTATATCCATATGACAATCAAATAATCTTTTCCAAAAAAAGTCACTGCAAAAAAACGACTATTAATTATTAAGACAAAACTTTTTGCTCCTTAAATCTGTGCATTACTAGTAGTGTTCATAGAACGTAGCGAAGAATTTTTTTCATTATTTTTTTTCGGTTTTTCTAACAAAACGGTCCATTACCCCCGCAATGTAGATTGGACGCGGTTTTTTCAAGTTTTTTTTTTTCACATTTTTGTTTTTTGGCAAACCTAATATGTCTTGAGGAAGTCTGTTACGATTCTTGATCACGAATGACAGTTTACAGTAACCGACAACCGATTATGTCATTCGCATATATGTATGACGGCGAATAAAACTAATTTCGCTGTGATTGCGGCAGGTGATGATGGTAATGTAATGATGCCGACGATGATTATGATACACTTACTTAGAACACCTCATGTCAGGCAAAAATAGACAACAAAAAAATAATCATATTCGATGGCAATGAATCCATTTTGGGGGTCCCATTGTAAATTAGACCTTACCTCTTTTTTGGTTTATCTAGCGTGGAGAATTTATTACACGCACTCTGACATATCATCACCTGTTCAACGATTCCACCTGCTCCATCTTACTCTTACTTTTCATTCTAATCACATCGCATTCTAATGTTCTTGGAGTGGTTTTTGCTTTTTTCGCAATTTAAATTTTGGTTTTTTTTAGGTTTCAATTCTAGCGAATTACGGGCGGTTGAGTGTGAAAATCAACAATGAATGAAGGGAATCTATTTCGGGGCTTGGAATTAATTATAGTTTTGAACTTTAAATAAATTAATTTATACATAATATAGACATTCGATATTGTAATCTAGACACGACTATATTCGACGGACATTCACGGTTCGTTGATTCTAAAAATGAAATTATATGGGAATTTTTTTCCTCATTATTTGTTCTGTTATCAGGTGGAAAGGTGCTCACGATGATCTCAAGTCGTATACAAATTAAGTTAATTTGGTTTAACTTCGTTTAATGAAAGAATATTTTTTTTTCAATTATTATGAAGACAATGCGAATTACTCGTAAGTGATGACTAGGAAGGGCCGATTTTTTAAATGCTTGACTGTGTTTTCAACTTCCGTGTCCTCCAAGTTCATGTTTTAATAACACTCATATGTTTTATAAAACAAAACCAGGTGTAATAATTGCCAATTAAGATTAAAATCTATAGAATTCGAATGTGGTTATCGCGTGATTTTTAATGCGCATAATTGAATATTTTCATAAATGAGTAGCTTTTATGCCAAACTGAACATCTGATAGTTAATATAACTATCAGAAAATTGTTCCCAATGAGATCAACATAAGTAAAGTGACTATATAGGATAAGAATGGAGGAGGGCTTTCGATATGGAAAATAATATTCAATTTGAAGGAAAAAGAAATGTGCTCCGAAGAGGAAATTTTTTTGAACAGAATGCTACGAATCAAGAGCTGCACACTCCCAAGTGAAAGCCAACAAATTTTTTCGGCCTCTTTATATTCCACAAAACATGGCAACGAAAATCGTAAAAATACCAGTAAAGAGAAATACGCCGCACGCAAAATATTTTGAGATACACTCGCCCATTGTGGAAAATGGTTGTAAAAATTCGCCGCCACCAAAAAAATTTAATTGATAGCAACTCCTAGACCAAGTTCACAATTTTTTGTATATTTAGGACGTTAGATAAATTAGATAAATTAATTTGAAAACTCCGACACTAAAGTTCAGTTCCCGGGACGTCGAAACCAAATCTCAAAATCCGGGACTGCCCCAGCAATTCCGGAAAGTGTGGTCACCATAGAAAAAAGTCACTTTCTAATTATTTTGACATAAAGATATTGACTTTGATATAATTTAAGCCACTGAATCATCAACTTATGTTTAGAATTTTAAAACTACAAGTATTAAGGGGTTGTCTATAAAATACTACTAGCTTGCATACCCGTCATTGCCGGGTTAAGTTTTTTCAATTTTTTTTTTATGGTCTATGTTGGAGCTAAACTTCAGACCAATCGGCTCGGTAGTTTCCCCGTGAAAGGGTAATATAGAGGAAGAGCTAAGTTTCGAGATCACTTTATATCCTCCCCTTACACCCCCCCCCCTCGGGCTACTTTTTAATGGGTCCATGTTAGGGCTGGACCTCCGAAGAACATCTATGCAAATTTCAGGCGAATCGGTTCAGTAGTTTCCCCGCGAAAGAGTAACAAAGAGAGAAAATTAAGTTTCGAGACGACTTTACCCCCTCCCCTTACTCCCCCCACCTCTCGGGCTACTTTTAATGGCTGGACTCCCGACGAACATCTATGCCAAATTTCAGGCGAATCGGTTCGGTAGTTTCCCCGCGAAAGAGTAACATAGCGCAAAAACCAAGTTTCGAAATCACTTTACCCCCTCCCCTTACTCCCCCCACCCCTCGCGTTACTTTTCCGTATGCCTATGTTGGAACCAGAACTACCACAGACACTCATGCCAAAGTTCAAGCCAATCGGTTCAGCCGTTTTTGCGTGAAAGAGGAACAGACAGACAGACAGACAGACACCAGCTCATTTTTATATATTAGTATGATATAAAAAAGGGAAAAAGTTTCTTCTCGAATTTTCTGAAATTTTCCCGTACCGTGTAAAATTTCTCAAGAAAATTTTCTTCCAACATATTTTTTTTTAGAATTTCTGAGGGAATGCATAACTATCATATCGTCATATGACAATTATAGTAACGATATAGTTATTTGATACTTTATTTCGCGAGATTTATTCTTCGATAAAAAATTCATGTTGTGCAACTGTTGACGAAATTTATTCCTGAAAACTCCAGAATTCGAGTTTTTTCATATTATAAAACCACTGAAATAAATTCAAATTTATTCAGGTGCGGCAGCAGAGCTGAAAAGTCAAACGCTGAAATTTGAACTATTACGTCGTTGAATATGGGGATAGACAAATCGTCTATTTTCTATTTTTTTTAGTATTTCCATGGCGGAAGTTTTCTCCAGTATCTTGAAAAACACTTAATATGCCGGAATCTAATGTCCTTTTTTCAATTTTTGAAAAGCATTTTCCGACACAGACCGCCACTCTGTAGGCTAGCTGATTTATATCCAATAGAATTTTTGTTTTCCTAGGTTTTCTAGCCGGGCGAAGGTTGGTCCAAATTCTGGTTGTGAATAATTTTTAAAATTTTGCGCAGAAAATCTTCAAAAAATGTTAAAAAGATTTTTTTGCAAAATTCCATACACGTTCCCAAATTACTTGAAAATTTTCCTATAATTTGTCATTCTTAGCAAACTTTAAACTAAATCATCAAAAAGCGATAAAAACTTATAGATCAATCCTTGAAGTTCTTTAAACTTTCAAAAAAAAAATTCAATAGAGATATCAAAACCACATATTTTAAAATTCAAATTATTTACTTGAATATCTTTAAAGTTTTTTTATTGCTATAATATTCTCGTAAAATATTATATAACCGTATCATTAACCACTTGAAAGATGATATGAAAACGTGCTAAAATCGAGATAAAAGCGAAAAACCGATAACGCAAAAGTTTAGCACAAAACCATTAAAAAGTGAAACATGAAAAGAAAAAACCTATGAAAATTGTCAAAACAGACCAGCCAGCATGGCGACAAAATATTCTTTACAAAAATCAATCTAGTTTTAATCCAACCCAAATGCTATTAAATAAAATATATTATATGAAAATAAGAATAAAAAAGTTATCGATAAAGAAATAAAGATGGAACAACTTTGTTATCGAAATTTATATCACCAATAAATTAAGTCACACTTTTCTGGCCACAAATTTGTCGCATTAACTGAAAAAATAAGACAAAGTTTCACGCTACGATCTAAAAATCACACGTTGCTTATAATTCAGATTTAGAACCAGTTTTTGAATAAATATATTTTTTTTCGTATAAAATTTTATCATATAATCTGCAATTCTATGCAAATACAGATCAAATACATAAATCTTATCGAAAATCTAACCAATTTAAGTCAGAAAAGTGACATCATCGCGTCACGATCGTTGTACAGATGTTGAAGATTATCTCAAATGCCTGTGAAAAAGAAACCGCGCAAATATCAAAAATAAAAGAAGTTCAACTATATTATAAAATTGTTAAAGATATAATTTATCTTCTCTTTGAATACGTTGTTTTTTTTTTTTCACTCAAAAAGATTTCATAAAAGATCAGCAGGCGTCATTTAAAAACGATCATAAGATCACCTGGTGAACATTTTGCGACCATCTTCACACACAAATAAACAATAAACGATCCCATCCGAAAATTGAATCTTATTTTATCTTAAAGACCGCTGAAATTTTCACTTAAAAAGTTCAAGTGAAAAAAAATGGTTTTAATATAAATGAAAAAAAAAACAATAAATCTGAAAAAATCAACTTCCAACTTTTAACTCATTAACCTCCGACAATTTCCTGTGCATGCTCAACAGTTGAAAACAATGCAATTCAACATCACTAATTTCTTAGTTATTTATTTTGTCGTTCGTGTAGTGTCTTCAAAAAAATTTCCTGCAGTTTTCTTAGCATTTTTCTTGTAGGCCAAATTTTTTCTTGAAAAACTTTAAGACCCATCACTGTCGTCAGCCATCATAAACGCGTAATGATCATTCAACTAAGATCGCGATCAACATAATTTTTGTTCATGTTCTGCATTCAATGATGGCTGCTCATCATTGCCATTGACTTCTTTAACTTCTTTAAGACAGTAGCTTCAACTGCTGTCCCATTGTTATAGGCTTGTATCGTTTCAATGCAAATAATTTTACTGTAAAATAGTACATGGAGTTTTTTTTTCATGTAGATTTAATATTTGTTTTTCTAAACGATGGCTTCATTTTAAATTCCATCAACCATTAGTGTCAAGATGACAAGGGGTTATATACAGAATGAAATGGGGAGAAAATGCAATCGCATCTGATTGACAAAATTCGGTGAAGGTTTTACGTCACTTTGTCAGCTGTTTGTATAGCAAAAAGCTGTAACTTTTAGTCGAATATTCTGTAACAATGAAGATGTGTGGAAGAAATGATTTAAGCGCTCTGAAAAAATTCCGCTATGCAGGAAAATTATCCATTTTTTTAAAAGTGATTTTCTCCATTTCAAAATATTTTTTTTCAATCCACGATTTTTTTTTTAAATAGACACTAAATATATATTGGGGGAATAAACCTCAACCCCTAATTGTTAGTACTGCTATTAAAAAATATCCCATGTTCCTGAGGAGGAGTACGGCATATTTTTGTTTATCTCAAAGATTTAACGTTGAGTACCTACTTTTAAATGTAACGATGAGCGAAAAATCCTGGACAAAGCGACAAAAACCCCGGATACGCTTAAACTATTTGCGACCAATGCGCCGCAGTCAAACCATAGTTGGAATTGCGCGAAGAAATACACCTGAGGCGAAAATTTTGACATTTAAAATATACCCGTAAATTGGAAGCCTCACACTCCGTGCTTTGTGTTTCCTGACTACTTGCTTTTATGAAGGAAATTGGCTTGAAATTCCCCAGACACCTTTAAAAATCTAGAACACAGTGAAAAACCCTCACCGGGCACTCTTACAAAGAAGACGGTGCCTGGGGAAAAGAGGACGAATGGCCACCTTAAATAAGGGACTCTCCATTATCACGTCAGTTTTCGAGCCTACAGTCTCCCACCTCGTCCTCGTCGTCACGTGGTCTCGGTTTTTGTGTACACTCAGAAAAATGGAGGCTAACTCGACGACCTACATACGGCGTAATTGGCCTCGGGCAGGCGCGCGTTCGCCTGCATGTGGGCAAGTAAAACTGAGTTGACCTGTGGTCGGAGAAATTCTGAAATTAAGCCACCAGCAGGTGAAGTAGGGCATTGGAAGCTGAACGAGTTGACCTTAGATAGGTTAACTCTGACCGCTAGCTATCTTACAGACACCTCTGTAAGGTCAGAGTTAACCTGACAAAAAGTTGACCTGGACATTTTTCTGAGTGTAGAATTTTATATCGCCGTCATACACCTGCCCACCCCTCCCCTTCACCTCCCTCTAAATGGGTGAAATTTTATAGACAGCCTCCAAGTGGAGTTAAAATTTTGAAGGTGCCCCCAAAAACAGAAACTTTGCAAAATCTTTTTCGAGAACCGAAAATGAAAAACTTTTTTAGGTATTTAGAACGGAGGTAACATTCAGGAACTGAAACCTCGTTCTTTTCCTACTTACTCAATTAGAGTCCCATTTTATTTAAGTACAGTTTGTATTAAAGAAGTTCATTAAATTGTCAAATTTTAGCCTGCGGCGTGTTTATTGTTATTGGTATTCTTATAATATCAAATGCAATTGTTTATAGAACATGAAAAAGCACAAAAAATTGAGTTTTTCTTCGCTTAAAACGTGGTTGTTTTTAATTTAAATAATTTCGTTGTATTCTGTTTAAAAAATACCACCTGCGGCGCATTTTTATTATTTTTTTCGGATTTAAAAGAAATATTTTAAAAAACTGTTATGGATATTAATAAATTAGGGCGGGTTTTAAATTTTTATCTAATACCATCCACTTAAAATCGTTAAAATACCAACGCTTCATTCTAAAAGATTTCTAAGAAATTCAAAACAATTCCCTCAAATCAAAAACTGAATGAATACGTATTGCTATTATGCTGTTGTTATGCTCCCCAGACATTCAGTCTCCTCATTAATGTCAGTTAAATACGTCTGTTTTTGCCATATCTCCACCATTATATCTTCATTCAAAATCTCAAAGCTCCGCTGAAATCGAGAGTGACTTAAGCTTATGGCTTCTGAATCGGTCCAAAAGCCAGAGTTCTACATGCGAAAATACAATAAAAAACGAAAAAAAAAACTTTTGATATACGAATGAAGTGATCAACAGAAGATCAACTTCATCCACTACCACCTGACCTACCGCGATATCTCATCCACCTGTGGCGAAATACCATAGGAAGAAGATCAATGTAAATACTAGTATAATTCGTAATATATGCGCCCCACTCGAATAGAATTTTAGGTGAGGCAACACCATTCTATGCCGGTGATCTGGTGGTGGGTATATCGTGCCCCATTCCAACAATTTTCCATATAAAACCGTAAACCAAATTATGCTAGGCTCAGTTACCAACATTTAATCCAAACACATGCGACTAAAAAACCACCAGCTCAGTCAGACACATTCGTCTATCGATCGGTGTGGATTATTTTAATAATTTAAATAAAATCATCGTGTTTTAAAGAACATAACGAGAATATTTCGAAACAATAAAGATTTTTTTTTTAAAAATTAGTTTAGATCGCACGAAACCAATGATATTGCACTTGGTTATAAAATTCTGCAGCAGTTGGAGTTGAAAAATTAAAAAAAAAAAACGCGGCGTTCCGTTGAATTGATTCGGTTTGTGATTGCGCGCGCAATTTAAAATTCTATGCACAAGGATATCGCACGCACGACCACGCAACATATAATCAGCATAAATATAGTAAAACAGTGATCAAGATCGTGTATCTAACATCATCTCTTCGATCGACAGTTGCTGCATATGTGATACAAATATAGTTTGTTTTTGTTTCAAATTTCGCTTTAATCTGATTTGAATTTTTTTCGTTGTTTCATTTATGATAAACAATTTTTCAATGTCTTCGCAAAATGGATTTATGAACCCAGCCAACAGCATCAGCAACTGAAACGGGGGCGAAATTCATTTCATTATCGGAGAACATAATCAAAGATTCTAATTTATGTAAAACTGATTTTATAAAAAAAAATTACGTAACTAGTACTCGTAGTGTGTTAATGTTAATGTGATTCCATTATAGTCAAATTGTACATTAGACCATTGTGAAACTTTTTTTTTTAAAAAACTGATCGTGATCATGATCGAGACATAGATTTCAACATATGACAATTAAGAGGAATTTAATTAAATTGTCATTTATAATAATAGTCTAGCATTTATAAAGTATTAAAAATAGAAGAACATTTTAAGAATAAAAAAAAATAAAAAACGATTCCATTTTGATTAGAATCTGACCCACCCTTCCATTATCTGTGATCTTTTTTATACTATTTTAAGATACTAGAATACTAAACTTTATTCATTCATTGAGGGACAGTTTTATTTAAATAAACGTGAAGTGGTTTTATCAACAACAAAAAAATTGTGAAAATGGTGAATAAACTGAAATATTTGATGAACGTTGTGTTCTTGACAACGTGCTATTTTGGAGTACTTGGAAGTACAATCATCATAGTTGAAGATGCTAAAGGTTTGTCCAAACTTTGTAAGTAATGTGAAATTTAACAAACGAAAAAACCATCAACACGTCAAATTTTGCACTTTTAAATTGGATTCTCAAACAGGCATTGTTTTAAAATTTCGAATATGATTTCCACAAAAATGATTTCCAAAAAATATCAAAAATATCGTTTGGTTTTAAGTGTACTATGTTTGAAAAATTAATTTTTATTAGCCTAATGCCTGGAGCCCAATGAGCGCAACGCGAACGCAGAAACTGTCACTTACAAGTTTGTTCCATAGAAATCATTTGAAGTGAGCACAGTGAACGCAGTGAACGCAACTACAACGCAAAAGTTTGCAAACTTCTAACTTTGCCGCAGAATTCTGCGTTGACAGTTCATAAAGTGAGGTTGGAAAAATGTCGTTCGAGGAAAAATTGATAGCCTTAGTGCAAATAACAAAGATAAAGACCAACAAAGCAAATTATCGGTTCAAAATTATCCGTTTTTGTAATTTTGCCAGCTTTATACCACTTTATATTATGTCACTTTTACTACTTCACGAGATGCCATTGGGCTCTGCCGCTGAAATGTTGCGCTGCGTGACAGTTCACAGCGTTGGAGTTGCGTTCGCGTTGCGTTCATTGTGCTCCAGAGGTAAGCTGCCTTTTATTTGGATGTCTTTACATCCCAAAACTACTTACCAACAATACACTCCCATCGAAAACAGACAGACGGACAGACATGCAGAATCCAAAATGTTTTGTCATTCCACACATCCGGGTGGTGCAGATTCCTCAGGATTTACCGCCTCTAGCACATTTTTCTTGAAAAATTCACTTGCGGCGTATTCTTTTGAATAATTTTTCATAGTGAGATGTTTGTTTTTTTGAAGATTTTGCCTGCGGCGCAATTTGTCGAAATAATCATAAACAAAAATTAAAACAAACTCTTTTCCCTCTGATCGGGCTTTCAAAATTTTCACGGCTAATTTTAAAGCATTGAAAATTGCAATCTGTCTCGGATTCAGACAAAAATATGGTCAATCTTATTAAAATCAGACACTTTTCTAATGAAGATTTGTAGTTAGGCCACCCTTCACTCTTAGCTAATGTTGGTCACTCTGTTTTTTTTTCCTAACTTTTTCGAAAAGTAATTATTTACGATATAAAATAACATTTACGCATTGCAAATTTACACTAAATAAAAATTGAAGCATTTTTTGTGTTTCCTAATAAAATACAGATTTTTCCTTTAATTCGTTCTCTCGATTAATTGATTTTTTCAATTAAAAGCAAAAAACAAACATATTTTTGCTACAAATATGATTTTCAAGGAAACTTTCGAAATGCACAAAAAACCTTGTTAGAGTATTTAAGCGATTTAATTGCAATTTAAAGAATTCACTGCATAAGTCCAAGGATCATAAACGATTTTATGTCACTACTTACCATAAATTTATGTGTGAAATTAAAAATCATTTACCTGAAAGTAAAATACCATCATAACTCACCTGAATTATACACGTTTGCTCTCTTCCCTACCGCTACCTAGTTGAGCTCATTCAATTTCACACCAAAGAAAAATCGCTAAATACCACCCGCCGACTAAAAGACAGTCGTCCTTCAGAATATGTTGTAACGCATCAGAGACTTTGCGCTTTAGGCACAGAAAGAAATTTTCCTCAAGACGACGACGTAAGACATATAAAATTAGCGTTGAACACGAAGAAGTGTCATATTTAATAGAGAAGGTACCACCATTAGAGATGGCGGAGTCACTTCAGGCAAATCGAATTGAATTTAATGTCTTAGAGAAGAAGAAGAACCTCCAGACCGGATATGATGGCCAATTTTATTCTTTTATTGTAATTCCTAAAGTAGTTTTTCTACCTAACTTATGCTGATGATGATTTTATATTGTCTTGTAACATAGATTAGAATTTTACTAAGAAAAATACCAATTAATTAATCTGATTTCAGCGTGCTTCCGCCGAGTATTGGCCGGAAAACGGGTCGCCCCACACTGGGTAAGACGGACTCTTGCCTGCGAACGCGTCGAAGACTGCATGCAGGAGTGCGGCCACGAAAAACGATTCACCTGTGAAGGATTCAACTACCGGCTCGACCCATCCGGTCACGGTCAAGGTGACTGTGAGCTCATCGAAGTTCCGCTATCCGAAATGGATGTCTATTCGAGTTCTCATAGTCGAGACTCGAACTTGCTGCGTCATCCCGACTACGATTACTACGAGCGTGATCGAAATGCGCCCTCAAGCTGCCGGCAAGCTTGCACAGACTGCGGTACCGGAAGTGGTGGAGGTGGTGGTGGTGGTGGCGGCCGACCTCCTCCATATGGAACGACGGGATACTATAGACCGAGCTCCAGACCGGATCCTTATCCTCCAACAGGTGATTACGGTCCAGGAACCGCTATAGACTCGTATCGCCCACGCCCACCGCCATCGTACGACTCGAGACCACCACCACCATCAGACTATCACTACCACTCTTACAGTATAGACAGGCACGATGTAATCCGTCCGGGGGACAGCTATCGACCCGGATCTGGGTATTATGATAGACCCACGGGTTATGGGAGCCGAGATCCTCCACCACGCGATTATTACCGACCACCGTACAGACCAGGGTCGGACTACTCGCCATACCGCTCGGACCGGTATCCCTCTCCAGACTATTCCGATAGGGATAGGGGCTGTAATAAACAACCCTGCAGGTTCGTACCATATCTTGTGGGAACGGAAAAGAGTTGGGGATCGTACGGAGGAAGCTACGGGGGCGGATCGTACAACAAAAATTCGGTGGACTATTGGGGCTTGAGGAATGACAATAGGCGACATGATAGCGGCGACTTCAACTACTTGGACTTGGGTGGAAGACGGAAACCCTCCTACCCCAGTGACAATTTTGCATGGAACTATCCGGGATCACGGTATGGATCTAGTGATCGTTATGGAGGAGGGGGTGGCGGAGGGAGGGGAGGAGATTATGGACGACCCAATTATGGATCACAATGGACCCGGCGTCCAAATGATGATGGTAAGTCATTATTACTAATAAATTGGTTCATTTACATGAAATTACCCCCATTTACTCAGAATGTTCGGTGAAATCGAGCGAAGGTTTCCGATTGCATAAAGGCGCTGTCCGACATGCATATGTGGCACCGACAATAACGGAATGTGAAAGATTATGCTATTCAGAGGATAAATTCTCTTGTCAAACGTACAGTTACAGGTGAGTCATTGCTGTAGAACAATATAAATGAACGTTTAAAAAAAGGTTAACGCAATTCGTTATTTCGTGACACTTTCAAAGGAATTTAGGCTTTATTACCTCCGCAGAAAGCTATTCTTTAAAAGTATAAAATATCGAAAAAAGGACCGTTTTGTGAGGCAGTTAAGTCTAAATATCTTTAAATCACAGGCTAAGACTACCGCAATTTTTGCGTTACAACACTAAAAAATTTTAATGGTTTTTCTATTATTTTTTCAAATTTTCATTTAAATTCCAAAAGATATTCAAATGCTGAGCGTGATAATTGCTTACTTTGCGATCGGCCGTACAACAACTTGGATTATTACACAGATTTGGAACCTGACCGAGATTATGACGTTTATTCAATGTCTGATGATCAGTCAGTGTGCAAACGACCGCCCGAATCAACTGCAATTGCGAATAGACGAAATAATAATAATCGTAAGATTTTTTTTCCTACTTTTCTCATTAATATTTTTTGAATGTTTTGTAAAAATAACGCTTAAATAAAGCATTCGTTAAGCTACGGGTACAATGAGACATTGTACAATGGAACATAAAACTGTACGAATAAATTTAAATTTTGACAACTTTTGCTAAGTAATTTTACAGTGAAATTCGCAGAACAAATTCTGAATCAAATTCGCGGAGAAATTCAAGAAAAAATCGCAAATGTAAACTGGGCGTAAGTCAGGAAAAAAATAAGAACGAAGTTATTCTGTAAGCTAGAGGAAATACAAAATAAATTCGTTGGCAAATTTTTGCTGGCTTAGGTCTCTTGCATAATCACCGATTCATATTTTGATAAAGTTTCAAAATCGTGGTTTCATTGCTCTATACTCAAACAATGCTTAAGGATGCTTTAGAATTTTATCTAAAAGTGACAAAAACTTTTAAAAAAATCAACAAATTTTCTAGAATGTTTCTTCCGTGCGATCGACGCTACTCGCTTCTTCAAATCGATCGTACGTGATTCACTAACGGTTCGATCGATCGGTGAGTGTGAATTGGAGTGCATAAAATCAACAAAATTCACGTGTAGAGCATTTGCGTTCCGTTATGGACAAAGGACTCCTAATGGCGTCATCGATAACTGCCAATTGTCTGATTGGCCGTGCCGCGACATGGACAAGGACAGACATCTGATACACGATCCACTATTTGATGTGTTCGAGAGAGCCAGCTATGGCCATGGATGCGAACTACAACCAATCGTTGATGACAAACATAAGAAATGTAGGAAGTGTAAAAATTAAATTATTATCTATAATTTTTAATTTAACATAAATTTATATATAAATATATACGATAAATATTTTATTTTGTATTATTAGCTCTATGAAAAAAATAATAATAATTTGTTTATCAGCATTTAACGCACCAAAAAAAATCAGTTTTAATTTTTGTTTTAAATTTCTTCTATTTATTACAAATTGATTTCATAAAATTTCCACAAAAACATTTTTCTCATAAATCATTGAAAAATCTCTCACTCAAACGAAAATCATTGAATTCAAAATTAAAATTTCATTCGCAAACTTCATTTTCTTGCAATTCATTTAAAAAACATTTTTTTGTCCTAGAAAAAAAAACAATAATTGAATTGGTTTTTATTTTTGAAGATTTCTTTTCAACTTCTTACGATCGGTTGTAGTCACTACTAGTAGATCAGTCGCTTCTGTTTGAAAAATGACGTTTACGGCTGTTATACGACTAGTCACCGTCATATCAAAGTGGACAATGTTTTTTGTATAACAGAACAAGAAATTAGAGCCAAACTCTGTGCTGGAATGGGAAAACAATACAATACAAAATTCTATAACCACAAAACAATACATAATTTTTTTATATACAAAAATTACAACGCTTTGCTGATAAGTAATTTCTGTTGTTTTTTAATAACGAAAAGTGCCTGTAAATCGCTCAATTTTTTGTTTAATTTTTGCTTGCCAACTCAATTATCATTCATTTAACATAAATTTGTTTCCATTTTTCCATAAATTCTCATTTCTAGTGTGCTATTTGGGCTATGGTTCGCCAGCCAAGCTTCTTTCAACAGCTATTAAAAAAGTCATCTCCGTGCCAACGGAATTGGAATGCAAAAATGAATGCATTCGATATCGGGAAAATACACCATTCAAGTGTTACTCATTCAGTTTTGGGTAAGTTATACGAAGTCACTCTTAAAAATATCCTTTTTTGAATAGTGTAAAGGCTTGACCCCACGGCAACGTGACGGAACTTGCATTGTGAACAAAATGGCCGCCAAATTTAATCGCGTAAGTTCCGTCACGTGGCATATCACTGTGCCCAAGTCTTAACACATAGGTTTTATTTAAAAAACATATAAATTTATGGGGCGTATTCAAAGTCATTTTTTAAGTCAGTTTTTCTTTAATTAAACTGGCAGAAAACCATAGCTAACTGTCAGTTTTAACTCATATTAAAGAAAAATTGTATTTAAAAACGACTATAAATACGCCCCATTATTTTTAACGCCACTTATTTAAAAAAAAATCAATTAGCTCTAAATTTCATAATAAAAATTTTCTGTGGTCAAAACGAAAATAGCAATTTAAAATCGTAAAAAAAATATATCTTCCCTAATTTCAACAGATCTCACGCATCAACATTCAATTGCGAAATGTCAGACCTCGACCAAAGTGAACTAAAGTTGAATATCCACTACGCCCCCACAAAGGATCGCGACTATTGGCTTTTTGCTTGGAATCCATTTGATTGGACTTGCCGAGATAAAGTAACAACAATCGGTGGTACACGCGTTAACAACGATCGACGGATGGACATTTTCCGCGAGCCCGGTAACAGAATTTTTTACAGATTCTGCACGTAGTCACTCTATCTATTGTGTAAATAAATTGTAGCCTCTATCGATCATTTTTTTAAATAAAACCAAAGCATAAAAAATTTATTCATAATTCAAAGAAAAATCTAAATTTTATAAAAAATCTACACTTAGACAAAAATTGAAATTTTCAAAAGGACAAATGAGACGAATCCTTCATTTAAAAAAAAAACAATTGGTATTGGAACTTAACTTTATTTATTAATATTTTGTAACTACTTTATTATTTTATAATTAACTATCAATCTATTCTGTATCATAAGAACTTAAAAAAGAAAATACTTTTAAAGTTCAAAAATCTTACTTTGTACATACAAAAAAAATCATCACTTTCTGAAACTGTGGTATCTGTAGTTCTTGTCAACAAAAAAAAAGCAATAAGTGTTAGCTTTAATTGTAAATACAAACAATACACAAAGAGACATTTTTAAATAATAATCCACAACATAACAAGGAGATGTAACTTGGCGTCATTTCACCGTTTCGGGAAAACAATGTCGTCTCGGCAGCGAATGTAATAAGAATATAGTGACAGGATTTTATTCATGTGAAATTGAAGGAGGCGAAGTTGGATCCTGGGATTATTGCTGCAAAGCTGACCACCCCTGCGGCTATTCACAGGGGTTCGAGTATCCATGGTAATAAAAACTTTAGGTTATAAAACATTTAACGTTCTTAATTCTTATTGACCCGTTATGGTCGCCATTTTGTTTTCCTTCTTTTTTGTGTTGCAAAAACCAGGTGCTTTGTGGGCGATGAACGTGACCAATGGCGGAAATGCAGCGATCGTTACTTCCCAGTAAATGACACTCATCCGCATCCGGGTATTACATACACGCACATTTCGGATTCAACCAAACCGGAACAATATCAGCAGAGACCCCCTCGACCCGGTGGACTGCAGAGTCTCAACGATTTCACAGCAGCCAGACTTTGGCCGGTCACGTATTTGTACAGCGAAGGACCTCCAAATTCCACGGAACTCAGCAATTTTGTCGATTGTATCAAAGAAACTTGTTAGTATTAGTAGTATTACCATCGAAGCAGATTTTTAATCAAAAAAATAGAATTTTAAGATTAATAGTAGTGATAATAATATTTGGGTACCAATAAAACAAAATGGATGGGAACTTTGATAGAGCAGGTCAACAGATCAATAAAATATACTCACCTAAAAATTGGTTCTTTTGATCGTTTCTTACTTTTTTTTATTACATACTTTTTAAACCAACAAAAACACAAAGAGACAACACAAAATGCACAAGAAAAGTTTTTTTTATTATTGAAATAAGTGAAGAAATAACATTTTATTTATTTACAAATTTGTATTATTTTAGTATTTGAAAATTGTATAAAAAATCAAAAAAAAAAATTAAAATAAACCATATTTAAAAGCTGAATGGTGTGGTTTTATGTAGTTTAAAATAAGGGAGTGCCCCAAAAATACGTCAAGGATTGTAAACATTTTAAATGAACAGTGGAGGTCTTTTAAAAAAAAAAGCGGGACGTATTCTATAGACAGCGACGTATTTTATAGAAAGGGGCATATTTTATAGACAGGAGCGTATTTTATAGACAGGAGAGTATTTTATAGAAAGTTTTTTTTATTAAAAAAACAAAAACATTTTAAATTAACAGTGGATGTCCTTTTATACTTAATGGCCAAAAAATAAATAAAACCCTTATAAGAATCTTCTTTTAACGATTAAAAAATGGAAGACCGATCTCTAACGAACATTTTTAAAACCATGTTGTAAAATAGAAAAGATAGCAATAAAAACTAATAAATTATAATGAGAAAAACAATTTGTAGCGCGAATATTCAAAAATATGACTATAGCGTCAACGGCTCTTAATGCAAACACCATGTGCTCGCTAAATGTCAAAACCAGCTGATTTTCCAGTTTTTTTTTCGGATTTCTTCTGTTTTTATTTGTTTTGCCATAAGAAAATAGTGAAGATAATGAATAACATTTTTATTAAAAAGCTAATAACATTAACGGGAGTAGCGGGAACCTCATTTATGCTTGGAAGTTACGTGGAAAGGTGTAGAACTATTAGTAAAATAGAAGCAACATGTGAGGAAAATGCCTACATCTTTAGCCAAAAGACTGACATCTTAAACACTGTAAGATTGTCTTTTATTGCTTAGTTTCCTTAAGCAATTCTTTGTTTTAGATAGCAATAAAGCCAGGACTGCCAATATTCGGGACAGTTTCCGCCGCTGTCCCGGTTCCCAGGACCCAAGAGGCTTCAGTTGCAACCAATCCAAATCGCATTTCCCAAATTATGAAGTACGGATTTCCAGGACTCGACCACGTCAGATCCTTTTCCGATTACGTATTAAGCTACGACCGAAGAAATAGAGTTGCTCATTGGGTATTCGAACATTTAACGCGAGATTCTGTGCAAAGCAACGACCAAGTTGACCGGAGCAAATGCCAGTTCTCACCTGACCAAAGCATTCATACTTTTTTCAGATCGGATAACACAGATTACAAGAAATCTGGCTACGATCGAGGGCATCTAGCCGCAGCCGGGAACCATCGACGCCACCAAAGTCATTGCGATGAAACCTTCCTCCTGTCCAATATGGCACCACAAGTTGGTAAAGGATTCAATCGGGATTCGTGGAATCGCCTGGAGAAACACGTCCGGAAGTTGACCAAAGTTTACCCAAATGTGTACGTTTGTACAGGACCCCTCTACCTTCCGCAGAAGTACAACGATGGGAAAATGTACGTGAAGTACGAAGTGATTGGGGCCAACACTGTAGCCGTCCCGACGCATTTCTTTAAGATGGTTGTTGGAGAAGCCTCTGACGGGAAGTTGGAAATGGAGGCTTATGTGATGCCGAATCAGGTGATTAACGATGAGACTCCATTGAATGTGTTTCAAGTGCCCCCTGAAACGATAGAGAGGGCTGCCGGGCTATTGTTTTTTGATAAAATTTCGAGAAAACAATTGCACAAAATCAACGGAAAGAAAGTTTAAAGAAACATATTTTAATAGTCAAAGGCATGAAGGAAATATTTACGAGTAGGATAGTTTTAAGTCTTGACTGAGACCGTATTTTTAATTTTAAGTAGAAAATTTTACTGTGCAATAACTTAAATATTTATGAAGAATAAATTTTTCGAAATCCCACTCCATATTTTGGCGAATAAAAAAATCAGCGCGTGGGCATTTTCAGTCATGATTTTTCATTTTTATTGTGTCTCCATAGCGTACTTAGAAATGTCAACCAGGAGGTAATCAGGGCAGCCAACTAGAAATCAGCCAATTTGACTGAACAAATGTCAAAAAAAAATCCTACTTTTCAGCAGCCAAAAAAATCATGACAGTACGGAGATTTAAATCATGATGCAAGATTTTTTGAGTCTCCATTAGATTTTTTCGTGATTGGATTTAAATACAATCTGGAAAAAATCTAATGGAGTCGTGGGGTAAGAATATAGATTTGAGTACCCAATCTTCCAAAACCGAAACGGCTTTGATTTTTTAAAATTATTTTTTTTAGATTATCAAAAAGCCCAAAAATTTTACTTCTCTATATAAATAAAAGTGTGTCCACTAGACCGATTTTGATGTGGTTTTTTCCTCTATATTAGTAGTTTTTGAAAAATATAAAGTAAAAAAATTAAATTTTAAAAGTTCGGCCAGTTTTATTTTCAGCTCTTTGTCAGCAATCAAACTCATCGAAACTCCAGACAAAGCGGCAACACTAATTTCGACACCTGCCGCCATTTCGGTGTACTCGAGTATAATTTGAGACTATTTTGAGTGGACTTTCCACTGACACCACTTGTGAAATATTTTGGACCTGCATCATAAGCAGTTTGTGAGTAATTTCGATCAAGTAGTTTTTTTAAAATTAAAAGGAAAAAAAAACGCTGCAAAAACGAAAGAATCACCTTTTTTGGAGGCCTTCTTCAATCGGAGCAAAAGGGAAACGTCTTTCTTCAACCACTATTCTTGATATCTGCATTTTTGATAAGTTGCGAAATCTACAATCAAATTCAATTCTTGGTGAGCATAAAGAAATTACATTTGGAATGGAAATCACTAATGAAGGCCCTTCAATTCACAGTTATTTTGGTTCACAAAACAGTAAAGATGGATAACAGCTGGAAACCAGACTTTGACCTTGAAGAACAAATGCTATCAATGCAACCGGACTGCTATTTAACGGTGGAGACATTCCAACAGAACCCTCGGACATTATTTCGATCGAATGGCGAGAACAATGAGATCCCAGATCCGTCGCTTGAAGCCAAATTGGTGACGGAGGCTCGGAAAGAGTTCGGCCAAGTGATTGGGAAACGATTGAGCCATAAACAAATCGAGGAAGGCGACATCGAACAAGAGACAGTCGCAATGCTACGACAAGCTGGTATATATCCGTCAAAAGAAGAAAATTTAAACAGCAGAAAGACACTGGGAACAGTTTCCAGTGGCAAAAAATTACTTAACGGCGATACAACGTTTCCGATACTCCTTGACGAAGAATATTTCAAGTTGAAACCGAAAACAAGCCCCGTCAGCTTGGAGAAAATAAAGATGGAAACTTCGAAAATCTCACAAGATTCAAAAGACTCCAGTTTCTACGAACAGTTCACCACTCTGTATCCCCTAAGCGAGAATTCCTGTATAGACGAGAGTTCAGTTCTTGACTATCATGAGCTAAATGGCGACCACAGTTCGGAAGTCTTAAACATATCCAGTAATTCCGGATCGGATCGCTACTCCCCACCAAGTATTGGCCTCGATGGCAACCAAATTAGCAAACCAATGGATTTCTTTACTCCAAAGGAGATCTACATGATGAAGCGCCCGTTGAAAGGTAAAACGAATGTACACAGCTAGGGATTTCAATTTCTTTCAATGTCACTAGTTCAATTTCTCATCGCAATGTCTGTTTATTTAAGTAGTTAATAATCAATAATATACAATTTTTATTTACGATATGTAAAATGATTTTCGTAGAATTTTCTCTCAACATTCTTGAAGCATTTTTAAAGGAAGTGGTTTGGTGGTTGATTTGAAGTCTGATAGTTAGATTTTGAAATATTCTATAAAAAAAACATTGAAATTATTTCTTGAACAAGTGAATCGTAGCAACTTATGTTCAACTTAGTGCCGTTTGCACCAACGAAAGAAACAAAGGAATCACATTGGCTTTTATTTAACAAATATTAGATAACTAAAGATAAGAAACAACAGAATTTTTCATAGAACTTTTAAAATGTGTGGAAAATATTGTAGAGTTATGAATCTCAATCAAATTACGCATAAAATTGAAATATTTTATTTTGATTTCTCAATACCGCAACATATTTTGCAAAAGTTTCGTTTGCGCCATTTTAATTTTGTTGTTTGTCAAAATCTGTTATACCAGTGCTGTCTTACCAGTCAAATTGGTAAGCCAGATAGGTCCACACTGGCTTGTTAGCAGACAGTTTTGCTAGTACATCAGAAATAAAAGTCAATGTAGTCTCTGTGTTACCCGGCCTTTACACGCGACTATAAAGTCTGTCTGTAGCACAGACTCCAAATGTCAAATTACTGACAACGAATTAGAAGACATTTAGCGAACTTGCAGCCAGTTCATTTTCAAAATGACTTTGTTTGTAAAACAGCTACAATCTCTCGTATTCCAGAGGCATGAATTTTGCTCGTATGCTTGATTATTTTAATTATCTCGTTCCTAGTTAGTCTTCTTTCACCAGTCTGAGAGTTCTAAAAGTAAAAAAAAGAATTAAAAACAGTGAATTCATAATAATTTAATAGATTTACCTCAAATTCTTCATTTTCCGCCATCTTAGATGTCTGAAATGTCAAATTACTGGCATGTCTGTACTGACTACAAAAATGTCCCGTCAGTACAGACTTGTCAGTGCCAGTAAAGCCCGTAACAGATTGACCGTCAGTAGCAGTAGCAGTGGCAGTAGCAGTAAATAGAGAAATGCTGTTCGTTGAAACACATTGGATTTCACATGCAGTGGCAGCAACATTTTGACATTCGGTTACTGGTGTCTCAGATTTCAGATCAAATTCAGTTTTTTGTTTTTTTGTTAATCAATTTCTCTTCCATTTTTAATAAAAACTAATATTAAGCACACACTAAGTCTTCAAAGAAACTGAGTTGATTTTTTCTTTTAGCTGTCAAATGTTTTTATATCGTTTGGCGCTTTTTTTGAAGAACCTAACCTCACTAAAATTTGCTGCATGTGCACATGCAGCAAAATTAGGATTTGAGATGACCGAGCAGCAAAAATATTTTCACTGCATGTGTCGCCATGTTGTCGGATTTCAGCCAATCAGACCATTTTGCTGCCACTGCTACTGCCGGTCAATCTGTTACGGACTTAAGCATTTACACGAGACTGTGTCAGCTCTACAGACGCGTGTAAAGGCTGTGTAACAATCGAATTTTTTCATATATTTTTTCTGTTCGAATAAATTCAAATTTTGACCATTTTTTCTAAATGATTTTATTCTGCGATAGATGACTAAAATTCGCAGAAAAAAATCTAAATAAAATTCGCGGTATAAATTCTGAATAAAATTCGCGCAGTAAAGAAAAAATCGCAAGTAAAATAGCGAAAACACAATGACGCGTCAACGCGTTCGTAAGCTTTGACAATTGAACGCTTTGAAGCGTCTGTGCTATAACTTAATAACGCTTAAAATGGAAATAAAAATAAAATGTAAATAAAGAGTTTTTGTGAATTAAAAAGCATTTGGAAGACATAGAATTTGTTGCAGCAGTAGCACACAAAGCACATGAATTACAAACAACTATTGATGATGGTGCATTCAAGAAATAAATATTAATAGAGATAAGAGCGATTTCTTTATAAAATATTTTATTTAAATAATGAAAGCCACGATGATCCAGAGCATGTTTGAGTCACTAGAATGATCAGCGAATATATTTGAATTATTTCCACTTGATTTTTTTGTTGTCTTATTCCGTATTTTCATACAACTTCGATTTTAGATTGCATAAACATTCATTATTTTTCTTTTCTTTAATAATTGCTTCCTTGAATGCATCATTTGCCTCACAATTTCCCAAAAATTACTCACAAAACACAAATTTCATTGTGTCAGAAAGTAGGTCTACTCCAGGCGTCAGGACGCTTTGAAGCGTCAACGCGAAGCTTCATTATAAATCGTTCCATAGTAAATCGCAGGTTTTACTTTTTAAGCATCGAAATGTCAAAGCTTACGCACGCCTTGACGCGTCATTACCTGTTGACTACAATTCCAAAAAAAATCAGTTTCCACACTTTATCAATTAGATTTTAAGTTTTTGGCGCCGTTTACACCTGACACTTTATTCCGCAAATTTTGTTCTTCAACACTAGATTCATGTTGCACAATCGTTTACACTACGACATAAAATTCAAAAATTTATTCTTGAAAGACGCCCGAACTCGAATTTTTTCATATAAAACTATTTGAATGAGTTCAAATTTTGACGATTTTTTTAAGTGATTTTATTCTGCGATAGATGAATAACATTCGCGGAATAAATTCTGAACAAAATTCACGGAATAAATTCTGAACAAAATTCGAGGAACCAATTCTGAATAACATTCGCGGAATAAACTCTTCGCGGATAATAAAAAACTCGCGGAGTACTTCAAGAAAAAAATACTCAGTTGCTTACAGCTCAACGCATTTCTGGAACTGAAACGTCATGCCAGAATCAGCAGCCCACCTACGTCACAACAGAATTTTCTAATGACATTTATGTTAACAGTCCTGTCAACGTTTCCGGCAGGTCTGGATGGCGTGTTAGCAAAGATGTCAGCAAAAACTGTCTGACTCTTCTGTCGTAACAGCTGACATTGCAGTCTTCACTAGACGTAACATCAGATATAACAGCGACATTGACGGCATTCATGGCAGGTCTGGATGGCTGGTAAACCGGTAGCTGCCATCGCACCGCATAGCGCGGTATTGTGGTATAGACTTAAAGTTCCAATGATAACGTCGTACTTCAATAGTTGACGCGTCAAAGCAAAACACTATTAGAAATTATCCTATTGCAGAATTTTTTGAATTTCTTGCTAACGACGGCAAACGCTTTCATTTTTTTTATTTTATTAATTAGTATTTATTTAATTAATTAGCCAATTCACAATCCAATGTACTTATAATTAATTATAACTACTAATTTCCGGTATTATCTAATCTCCTTTTGTTCAGAGACCTTACATGGTATATCATTCTTCCGTTTCTTTCTTCGTTTGACTTTCTAGGTGGTCATTATTGTAATAATTTTAATGGAAATACATCCACTAGAAATAAGCTTTAGGTTAACTTTTCAATCAATCCACCATCACTTCTTAAGAAATGCTAGTAAATAAAAAATATATATATCTTACAGACCGAATATCTTCTTATCTAAATTACATTAATTTTCATTTGTTAAAAAAAAATTCTACGAAAATTATGATTTCCAAAGCACTGCCAAATGGTCAAAAATTTAAGTAAAATTAAAGACTTGTGCCTTAAAAAAGCGTTTTTAATTATCTATGTTTAAAGAATATTTAATATTGTTATTTATAAATAAGAAATATTTTTATACTGCAGTTTGCGTTTTATTTGATTAAATTTCATATCATCAGTAAAGAAACAAAGAAATCCGAAACCAACTTGAATTCCGTCATCATTTTTTCAATGTTGTGAAATTAATAACAGTTCTTTGACCACGTTTAGACGCGACGTCTTTTCATTCGTTAGACCATGTTCAGATTGGTTCAAATAGTCTGCCTAAATAGGACGGATGAAATATTGCTCGTGTTCAGATTGAGACTATTTAAGCCAGTAGCTGTGAACAATCAGACTGTCGTGCAACATTCGGAAAACGGAACATCTAAGAATCTATTTTTGATGTTCTTCAAAAGTAGCAAATTCTTCCATCTAACCTACAAAATGAAAAAAGGTCATAGAATTCCCCAGAATCTTTGCTTGGATACTTTTTGATCTGTCGAACCTTCTTGTAGCAAAAGAAAAACTAATTTAAACCAATCTCACACGTGAAATTCCTCTTTAGACCTTTATCAACCACCTTGTATTCCACTTTGGCATTCAATACAACTTTATACGAACAAATGCAGTACGAAATAGCTAAACGGTCTCTATTTCTTTTTCAGTTCCCAAATCCACCATTCTGTGGAAACAAGTCACAAGGGCATAAGTCTATTCTTAGGCTAAGCCAAATTGCTCGATCAGTCAAGCAAATACAGGTCTTTTTGGCTTGATCTCAAGATTGACTTAGGCTGTCACGGAATTTTTTACTTCAAATGTTTATAAACAGTATCAAAATAGGTATTACAGGATTATTAAAAAAAAACAGTCTTTTAAAGTAATCGTGAATAGTAAAAAGAATAAATTATGTTGAATTTCCTTTAAGAATACTCGCAGTATAAAATAAAATGGGGAATTGTTGGGATTTTATAGTTGGAAAGTGAATATTGAGCTATTTTGATAGGCTCCCAGCCGACCTGAATCTAACTAAAATTAAAAACTATGGATGCCTTATCGTCGATACACAAAAAATGCCGAATATGCCTTGAAGACGGACCTGAATTTACTCGCAAGACTACCGACGAATGGGAAAATCAATTGACTTTCATTAATTTAATACAATTTCTTACTTCAGCCACGGACGAATTGATAGAACTACCGGAATTCATTTGCGGGTCCTGTGAATCCGGTTTGGTGCAAGCGTTTTTATTCAAAAAGAAGTGCCTTGAAGCTGAGCAGACCCTTCGGGAAAAGCAGAACGTCCTTAAAAATAATGTAAATTTAGCTGCGTCCAGCGGAGACGAAGATGAAAACTGTGATTACCGGGATTTACTGATTGAACCAGAAGAACCTCCGGTTAGTCCTTTGCCTGAGAAATCCACGGGAGGGACAGGAAGTCACAATTGCCTTCGATGCAAAGTGAAATTCGAATCGTATCGAAACTATCAGGCGCACTATCGAGAACACCATCAAGAGAAGGATTTGTGCTCGCTGTGCGGCAAGTTTGTTCCACGCTACAACCTGGAGAAGCACCAAATTTCCCATCTCAAACCCAAACAAAGGCCCTTCGTTTGCGAGGAATGCGGAAAGTGCTTCACTCTAATTGAGAATCTCAGAAAGCACGTGCGGATTCACACTGGAGACCACCGCTACGAATGCGAACATTGTCAGAAGAAGTTTATCCACTGGAATAGCAAGCGTTGTCATTTGAAGACGTACCATACTCGGGAAAAGGACCACGAATGCAATTTGTGCAAGAAGACCTTCGCACATCGCAGCAATTTGATCCGTCACATTCGCTACCACACCGGAGAAATGCCTCATTCCTGCCCACACTGTCCGAAGAAATTCAACACCACTTCGGAGCTTAAAAACCATCTCGTCACGCACACGAAGGAGAAGAACCAAATCTGCGACGTCTGCAGTAAGGCTTTCGGGACAAGAAAGGCGCTTAACACACATCTTCGAACCCATAGCGGAGAGAGGAACTACATTTGCCCAGTTTGTGAAAAAGGCTTCACGCAGCCTCATGTGCTGCGAACGCACTTGAAGATTCATCATCCCCGCCATCCGATGCCACCCCCTGGTACGATTTTATCGCAGAAACGAATCGAAGTCCTGGAAAAACTCAAAGAACCCGGCCAGCAGCTTCAATCTCTGTGATGGTTTTTAGGTTAGAACGAAAATTTGTCTCGATATTTTATAACTACTTTATTAACAAGTTGATTATGGCTTAAATTTTACTGCGTTTTATTCCTATTACTGCCACAAAATGCTCATCAGGGAAAGCGGGGGCATTCCGGGCTCCGGACCCTTCTTGAATCCTGTAACGAAAGCGCGTGATGTATGAAATCGAAGATTTTTTGATTTTATTTCGCCTTACCTAAGTAAATAACAGCAGGAATAAAGCCCCAGTGGAACACCTTGGTTGCACATTCGAAAACTATCCCCAATCGTTCCTTTGCGCCTGGTGAAAACTCCATTTTTCCTGCTTTTCTTCCCGTGAATTTGTCCCAACTTCCGGAAAATGAGAAATGTCAGTTTGACAATTGTTGGTGGTGGGTTAGGAAAAAATAGGCCTTTTGCGGAGGGCGTAATTTTCGTTCCTACGAAAGTGAATTTCCCGTTTCGTTCCACAACAATTTCTGTCCAACGCGTTTTGTACTGTATGCCCTCTACACACGGTCTAAATTAGCATTCGCGTGTCAATGATTACTGCGCAGTTCCAACAACAACTCGTCGAGTGTGTGTGCGACGGAATGACACGGAGAAAGAGAGAGAGTCCTTTTTTTGTGGCGAGCTTCCATCAACTCGTCTCGTGGTCTTCATAAATTTCTAAAAATTCAATATAAAAGCACGTTGAGCTGAGTTGGTAGCTAAAAAGTATTGCATCTGAAACGCGGAAGTGCATCGAGCATAATTTAAATAAAACCAAGTGAGTTTTCCATTTATTTGAGGAGGTTTGTGAATTTAGTTTTTCCACCAGTGGAGAATCATGTCTTCAGTCATGGGAATTTTCCATATTTTTTCACTATGGGCTCCGTTGCTATGAATTGAGGCTGGAAAAATAAAATTCTTTGTCTTTTCTGTGATGCTGTAGTAGTTTTTGTTCTTTCCGTTTGTTGAGTTGTTTTCTGTTGCAGTTCGAAATTAATGAAAATTTGTTACATAATTCCGACTTTCGAAAGTGTAATTCATTTCTATTAAAAAATACTTTGCTTTCATTTGATTCCACTTTAAAATTGTGTGCTAATAGAATTCCGTTTTCGTTTTTGTGATTTTTCGCAGGTGAAGGTTAACCGGCAAATAAATTTTCAGCTGCCAAAGAAATCCAAATAAAATCAGAAATATGAAGACCACAAATGTTGCTATGTACGCCCTCAGATTGAGTATTGGACATGTAAGTACAGAAAAAACAAAATTTGCTATTATTTAATAAGCGAGGGGAAAGGCGAACGAAATTTGCAAATTCTAAACTATTTGTTAGAGGAACGACCTTCAAAATATTCTCGAAAAACATCTGATAGAAGGTCGCAAGGTTTTTTTTAAAGAAAAAACTAAATATTTCTGTGCAAAATTCAAAAAAAACTATAGTAAAATTACTCAAAAGAACGACTTCGCCAATGAAAAACAGAATTATTCTCGTAACAGTAATAAAATATCTATCTTTTACTGAAAAAAAATCTTATGTGAACAGCACATGACTTTCTTATACAAAATCTACGCTCCTACACAATTTACACAATAATCCGACGAATAAAACATTAGGTTACATTAAAATATCAAAATCTGAAATATCTCGATAACGGTAAAATCCGCTATCTTTTACCGTTATCGAGATATACGATACAAGGCAAAAATGTAAAGAATTTTAATATCTTTAATTCTTCCTTTACCTATTTTTCCCCTTGAAAAACTGTTAGTATGGAAACGATCCGCAAAAATCTGACTTCACTTTTTAATGAAAAAATCATGACAAGTTTTAGAAAACTAGGACTCGGAGCGAAAATTGCCAATAATCACGGTTACAACCGCGTAAAACACATTCAAAATTTCACTTCAAACACCAATTGTCGTGGGAAAATGAGCCGCAGGTGAAAATTTCGCCAATTTTGACTTAAAAGGTCGTATAAAGGCGACGCACCAGAAACTTTCTTCGGATACGTTCGAAAAAATGCCACCGGACGTGACCGAACATCCTTAGAACTATAGTCCGTAACAGATTGACCGGCAGTAGCAGTAGCAGTGGCAGCAAAATGTTCTGATTGGCTGAAATCCGACCACATGTCGGATTTCAGCCAATCAGAACATTTTGCTGCCACTGCTACTGCCGGTCAATCTGTTACGGACTTATCACGCAATGCGGCAACACAACACAACGCAGCTGGTATGTCATAGCCCTTAACTCGAAAACCATTACCTCGAAGCGGAAAATACGACGGTTTCCGATGAAAATGCCGTCAAAATTATTTCGACTAATCATAAAATTTTTATCGCAGAAAACAAATAAAGATTTATCAAAAATTCTTCAAGTTTTACTATAACTCCCAAGAAAATAATTTCCAATAATAAATCATTATCGAACATCAGATAGGGTTTGACCCTAAGTAATTCATCATTGAAAAATTTCTCTTTCCAAAGTATTTCTTCTTCCAGATAATCTAAAACAGAAATTTGTTACTGCCCATCTTGTGCCTCACAACCCCTTTTACCATCAATATTCAATCCAGTTTCATTTAATTATTTTTAAGCATTTATTAATCACCAGAAAATCAAGTCGTAGGTCATTTACAGTACAAGTCGAACATCATTTTTGACCCATTTTGCCTGTAAATGTTTTTTTTTTGTTGATTTTCAGCTTGAATTTCAGTTCCATTTCGACCTTTTGCAACTGCGATTAGAGTAAAAATAACCGATTCACAATTTTCTCTTCGTAAAATCTTTGATTGAAGGCGATGCAAAATACAATTGAAGCAAAAATACAAACATTTCAGTGACATTTTGATAACCACTTGACGTCAATTTGCTGATTATAAAAGGGGAATGAATGCAGTCCGATTTCGATTACCGATTTAGACTCGCTTAACAGAAAATGCGTTAAAGATTTTGTCCGGAATTTGAATTTTTTACAAATAATTTGAAATTTTGGGGGATTTTCTTAATTGTTTTGTTCAAGTTTTAGAGAATATCAATTGATGATTATTTTCTTTTTATGCTTCCTCGAGTTTCGGAGATTCGTTATTGACTCGGATTTCAACAGGTTTTTGGGAAATACTTGCCCAAAGGCCGGCTGTAAAAAAAAACTTGATTTCGATATGAAATTCGTTTCATAACAAACAAAAAATCTTGCCTTCGATGCATTTTTTTTACAAATAAACAAAAAGAAAATCCTTATTTACATAAGATTTAGGCTATGACATACCAAGTGTGTTGCGTTGCCGCATTGCGTGATTTTTAATTACAGTGAGACAAATTTAGACATTTTTCCTTCTACAAAAAGTTTATATTTGCATAACCAAATAAATGGAATAAGAATAAATAAAGTTTATGTAAATAAGAAACTTTGGTAGACAGAAAACCTTCTAAATTCGTTTGTTTGTCTTTAAAAACATCACGATTCGCCAACGCAATAGACTTGGAAATTCTACAATTAAATTTGCAAGTAAAATTCAATTAAAATTGTTCACAAAAACCGCACATCTTCTTACATGTCCTCAGATATTTCTTATCTATGCTTTGTCTAGTCAGTAATTTTACACATTTCACTGCGCATCACACACAAAAAAAACTCATCTTTCCCATCGATTGTTTTTCTAGAAAATATGTCACCACTACGACGAAATTTAGCGATTCAACGACCTTCAGAATTTAATATTCCGCTGGCAGATTCAATTTTTTACACACCGGAACAAAAAAACACTACAAATTTGCATAACATCTGAGATATTTGTTTAGTAAAATGCCAGATTTTGCAATGAAAATAGAAGTAAGAAGTAGGAAAAAAAATTTATAAAACAGATAACGATTGTAGTAGACAAAAACGCACCTTAAAATATTTTCTGTTTCAGAGAGGTTAACGATTGATTGTCAAACAGAAATTCGTAATCGGTTCAACAAGTCTGTAAAGGCAATAAAGGGTCATCGAACGTGATTTCATTCGAACAAAAATGAAAATCTTGTGGGAAAATTCATTCGAAGAGAATTCAAATTGGCGCCAATAGCGACAGAAAATTGCGCGCCGCCCATTCAAGTTTAAAATTAGTTGAGAAAAATTTTATTTTTAGCGAAAGAATTGAACTGCAATGAAGCTATAAAAACGCAATTTCAATCGATTGTGAGGAAAATGCGATTCTGTATAAGAGTTTTGTTATTTTTCTGAGTTTCCTCACCATAGATAAATCTTTGCTGTGATTTCCATGCATTTTCCTTCCGCATATCGCATTAAAATTGCCATTTTTAGTTCATTTTACTATAATTTAATGCGATTTAATTGTACTAAGCTAAAATAGCAGTTTTTTTTTAAATCGCCTTAAAGTGCCGGCTTGCCGCCACTTTGTCAGATTTGAAATAAATTAATTGAATGCAAGCCAATTTCAATTTACTACAATCAAAATAAATGAAGTGTTTTTCGCGTCTCGGATTTTAAGTCGTCATAAGACCAACGTAAGCGAAGTGGTGGAATTGAAAATCATCTGGCGAAACTTATTTTGCGTTTCTGTTGTGGGGGTTTAGCAAGAGAGAGTGGTTAGTAATAGTTAAACAGTGTGACCGATGGGCATTTTTCTTGGTTTTCCCAAAAACAAAATATTTTTCCAACTATGAATTCTTATTTTTAAATTTCAGAGCATTTATCCATATAATACGTAACACTTTTAGGGGGTGGGGAAGAGGGTGTGTTGAAAAATGTTCTCTGCGGCGCATTACCTTAAAGAATTTTAATTTGTGTCGTTTTCTTTTTTAAAAATTGAACTCTGATTGTCAAAAATTCAACTCCGTGCTGCTAACAGTTCAAAGAAGTTTTTGAAGTCGCATGTTGCAAGTTGTTTTGAAACCTACTGGGACTCCAAGCAACATTTATGTAAGCCGTAACGTCAACGGTTGCCATATGGCCTCACGACATGTCAACCACTAACGTCACGGTCGACCTAAATGTTGTTTATGAAATCTAACAAAAATCACTTAAAATATTGAAATTATTAACAAAAATCTACAATGAACAGATTTTATTCTTCGATTTGCTTTCAGCTGAGAAAATACAATATTATGTTTAGAACAGCGACCATTAAAAAAATAATTCATCCCAAAATTCTAAATATTTCTACCACAAAACTGTCTTCCGTGTCACAAGGAAAAAATATTGGAATTTTTCACACATTTAAAAAGTCGGTCACATAATTTCTATGCGTATTGTTAGAATGACTAACCAAAAAATCTTCGCATTGCGGAAATAATTTCCACATAGAATTGTTAAAATTGCGTGTTTCGCAGATTTGAGCTTTTAAAACGATTCTTCGATAACAATGGGATAAAATTTTCACGTCTAGCTGCTTATCGGGTTAACGCTTTTGAATAAATGCCAGCCGCTAATCGAAATTGTAAATTTTCCGGCGGCAAAATTGAATCGCATATAATCTCTGGCGTCTGAAGATGTTAACATTACTCAAAATTCAGCCTCGGCTTTCTTATCTTATTGAATTTTCTACTATTTGATGTTTGAGAAATTCATTTGATAAGAATTCAAATTGTCGTGCGTCTAACACTCAACGATAACTCATGTCTAATTCCATTTCAAATGCAAATTGCATAAATTTGAACCAGATTTTAATTCAAATTTTTGTGAAATCAATTGCGATTTTCAATTCCGATGATTTTTTGTATAAAATCTTCAGTTATGGTCGCGTAATTTTTCGTCTTTTTATAGATTTGAATTTCTAAAAATAAGATTTTTGTTTTTCGCGAACGAGTAAAAATGGTTTTCATGTTTTCAATAATTTCTTCAGACTTTGATTTGATGCTCGCACGTTGCAGCAATAATTTTGGATTTTTTTTTCAACACAAAACGAAAAAAATGAACATCAAAATAAGATTTCGCCATTGAAGTTCGGTTTTTTAAAGCGCAAATCAACAACAAATTTAATTTAATTTAACATCTGGGAGGCATGGCTGGGTGGGCATGGCTTCCAAATTTTTATCAATTTTTGCGGACGGATTGTGTCCTACTTTTGTTGTCATCTGTTTCAGTTTTTTCTTCTTTTTTCCAGTTTTTATTTGTAGGCCATCGATTTTTAGTTACAGCAAATTCCACAAAAACGTTGAAACAAAGCGGTTGTTGCAAAAATGCGGGGATTAATGTGTCTGCTATTTATTAGGAAAATTGATTGTTTTTTTTTTCAGTCGATCAAAAAGATGTGATAGAAAATGTTTAATCGAGTATTTTTTGATTGCGGACTTGATTGTTTTTAAAAATTTAGATCTTAATCGTTGCATTTTTATACTCTACTAGCAGACCCTTCGTTGCCAGCTTAAAGTTTTTTGTATAAATTTTAGAATGCCAAAAAACCATAAATAACCTACAAACTTTTGGGAAAAACGTTATCTTTACAGGACCTTCCGTCTCGAATTTTGAAAATATGATACCGGATTCGTTATCAGCGACCCCAAAAACCCCATAATGGCAATTTTTCCGAGGAAAAAGGATATTTGCATTATCTTTACAGGACATTCTGTTTCAAATTTTGAAAATCTAACTTAGCTAAAAACCTGCTCCTGGTAACGTAGGTCATTTTGCAAAAAACTGCGTAAAAATCGGTCCAGTAGTTTTTGAGTTTTGTAATCCCAAACAGACAGCCCAACAGACAGACAGACAAACAACCATTTTTATAAATATAGAAGACTAGCTTGCATTCCCGTCGTTGCCGGGTTATGTTTTTTGTCTAAGATTTAGAATACGAAGAAAACCGGAAAGAAGTTAAAAACTTTTTAATGGGTCTATGTTGGGGCTGGACCCCCGACGAACATCTATGCCAAATTTCAGGCCAATCGGTTCAGCCGTTTATGCGTGAAAGAGGAACAGACAGACAGACACCAACTCATTTTTATATATTAGTATGATATGAGTATCATATGGTTTCTCGCAAATGGCTAACGGTCAAAATCGGACTATATCTTCCCCCCTCCCCAACAAGCGAAACGGTTTTTTGCAATTTTCTCGAAAACGGTGAGTCGTATTGAAAAATTTATAAAGGTGAAATGAGTTTAGAATTGGATTTTACATAACTCATCCATACATCAAATTCTAATCTGCTCCAAAATTTGAGCTGAAATTTTACTACACTGTCGTCTGAAAGCGACAAGAGACAAAAGTTTGCCCCAAAACAATTTGTTTTCCTCACTCCTAAATCTACCCCCATAGCTACACTTTTGTAATGCTTTGCAAAAAAGTTTCTTCAAATTAAAGCTTCTATTTTCCTATCGATTTCATATCTGCATGTTGTCACTTAGTTCTATCAACAGACCTCAATTATTTTCACCCCTTCACTCATTCATGACAAACGCAAGTAGTGTAGAAATTAAAACGGAATTCATTATTTGACGCCATTAAGTAACATTTTTTTTAAACTCATTGATAATCATTTACCTCTTTAATCCGGTTCACTAGCGAAACCAGTTTTGTTCGCTAAAAACTGACATGAGAACATTTTTATTTTGGCTTACAAAGATGTAAAGTTAATCGGGAGTTTAATTTATTCACACAATGTATGCGTGCTAATGTCGTTTATCAGCTATTCGTTAAAATTTTTTTAATTTCATTTAACGATTCGGTGATATTTTTGATTAATTCATAATCAAATTGGGACATAATTGGGAGATTTTAATATTTTTTTATAAATTTTTTGAATTGATTATAAGAGAATTTTTACAAAAAAATGTACTAAAGATTCGTCAAAGTTCAATTTCAGGGTTAGGTCGTCAAGTTATCACATTTCAGTCAATAAACCCTTTGAACCTTGAGTAAATTGTAATTCAAAATTCATGTTTGATTTTTGATATTTTTTTTCGCAAACAAATTGAACAAATGCTTTTAATTCCTTTGCAACTAATCGAGGTTACCTACGAATTAGGGCGGGATTAAATTCTTTATCGGATTTCAGATTATTTTTTTATCAGTGATTCACATTGCTTTTTTGTTATTTCTGTGGCGAATTTTTATCAAACTGAATTTCGCACAAAGTATTTTTCAAATTTAAACAAACAATCCTTGAGTGTCTGGAGAAAATATACCTTTTTTTTTTGAGGATTTGTTTTCAGACGTCTGTTTTTTATCAAAAATATTTTAATGTAAGAACTTGATCGAGATCGAGAAAAATGATATCTTTGTACATGCACGAAAATACCCCTTGACTAACTTTTGGGTTTATTATTCATTCTATCTGCGTTGCAAAGGTAATTTGCTCTAGTTTTCTTGACAAAAGCTCTTTTTTGGCGGGAACTGCAGGGGGATGGTCAGCTGCCATCTCATACTCAATGATTTTTCCATGCCGTTTTCGCCGGGCTAACTTTTGAACTAGTTTTGAAAAAATGTGTAAAAATTTCTTCAAGATTTGAGACTATAAATTATTTTTTTTATCGATTTCTATTTAAAAATTTAACGGTTCAAAGTACAGTAGAAATTTTTTATATCGACAATATTTCCAGGATCTAGCTGGGACTTCTAAGGTGTTTTTCTATCGGATATGCCGACCAAATTGTTGTGTCTATTCAAGGTCGTTTTAACCGGTTTTCACTGTACACTGAATCGGTACAAATCGTACCAGTATCTTAAAATTAGTGGCTGTTTGTTTGTTTGTTTACATTCTTTGAGTCTGTCGATTAAAAACAACGCGTTTAAGTGGTCCAAAAAAATATTATAAATTTATGGAAAAACTATGAAAATTGTAATGAAAAAACCTTGAAAATCGTAATGAAAAATCTCGTTGGGATGGAGTTTGAAAAGGCAAAAATGAACGTTAGGGGCGGCCCATAAAATACGTCACACTTCTAGCGGGAGCGAATCTGCGATGGTGTGTTACGAATTCCATGCAAAAAATCACAAAAACATGCATATTTAGGAGTGTTTAAAAAGGACGGGTGGGTGGAAGTTAAAAAGCCCAAAATGTGCGTCACGTAAACACACCTTTTATCCAGAAAACTCCTGACCGATTGGCCTGAATGTTGGGATAAAAATTCGTAACGATTTTCTTCTCTATTTTTGATTTTTCTCAAGCAACCTTTTTTGGTTTTTAAAATCAATGACCGGAAAACCACAAAACCGATTAATCTGAAATTTTGAATCATGAATTCTGGGTGGAGGAGGGGCCAGAGGGGAACCCGAAGTTTTTTTTTTGATCACAATCCATATGTTTTCTTTGTCATGCCAGAAATGCTTGATTTTCCAAAACTTTCTAACTTAATTTTTCGCTTTAAAATTTAAACATTAAAAATTTATCAGATTTTTTTGTTTGCGAATTTCTAATTTTAATCTTTCAACATTTTTTTTCCTACCAACTTTAATGCAACAAAACAAATTGAAATAAAAATGTTTTGATTTAAAGTCAATTAAAATCTCATAGTCACAATTACGACAATATTAATGTCGACCTCTTTTAAGATCAAGGACAAGAGATCAGCTTTCACGACAATATCATCAAAGCAAAAATATATTTAACAAAAAAAACAAACATTTTATGTTATGGAAGAAAAATCAAAGTTTACTCTCCAATTCGTAACCGTCCCCGACTCCAAATGGGCCTAGCAATCACGATAACAAGTCAAGTCGAATCGCTGATGGCAATATAAATTCTCTTACACAATTCTCAGCTGTTTCAAATTTTAATTACGTCAAATAATTTCCACGCACTCATTACGCTGACAGAAATTGTAGTAACATGAGATTATAAACAAAAAACCGCCTCAAACAGAAATTCTCCACAACAAAATTTCATATCACAATATTTTGAAGACATTTCCATTGTCGAAAATTTCCACAAAATCCGAGCTTAGTAACAAAAAATTCGAACAGCTGGAAATGTGTTTGGATGGAAAATTTTTACGCCACAGAAGGGTAGTCATCACTTGAACCACATTTTGAGTTCTCATGATTAATAAAAAAATGTTTTCTTTTCAATCAGATTGTTTTGTTTTTCCAATACAGAGTGACGAACGTCGCGGGTATGTTTTAAGAAATAAACAAATTCCGCTTTTATTCAATCGTCATCCTGGGATTATATCACTTGTGAAGTCGTCGATTTGCGCTTTTATCCAAGAGTGTATTGAATATCGTAATTCTGACGGACATTGAAGAATAATTTAGTATTGTTTGCGATGTTAGCAAGATATATGCTAATGAAAAACAATTCGACTTTTGCGGTGTTAAGAATCTGGCGCGAAATTTCAAATGCGCATGTTTTGAAGACATTTTTTCATACATAACACGTGTGAGTTGGTCGATTTTTAATTTTTTGCGGCCAGAAACTTCCAATTTGAAAGTACTAGCAAAGATTTTCCTATGTTTTAATTTTCCAAAACTCCCTACTTGTTTGCAATTTTTTCCGAAATTTCTTATAGTGCCACCGCGTTTTCTCAAAATGTCTCTATTGCTTTAGAAATCTCTTCTAAATCTGTTTCAAAATTCCTTCCTATTTTTCAGAAGCTTCTCCAAATTTTCCAAACACCACTCCAAAATTATTCGGAGATATTCCAAAGTTTTTCTGGAAAAAACTTAAATGTTTCTCCGAAAGTCTTTCAATTTTTTTTTGCGAAAGTTCTTGAATCCTTGGTGGAACAAGTCCCCTCAACTTTTCTTCAAAATATCTTCCAAAATGTTTGTCGAAAACTCTTCAAAGTTTCCCCAAAAATCACACTGTAAAGAGTTTAATCGACTGTTGCCAACAAAAATCACTTTCTCAGAACAGATCTGCAACACAGAAGTTGTTTATGCATTCTTCAGATATTTCGCTTATCACCGAAAAAATTTTCGATTCAAAATTTATCAAAATCTCATGATTTGATCATCAAATTTTGATGAATCCCCCGTCGAGTGTCATCGAAAAACCTCAATTTCAAATGTTTTGATTTTTTCAATACTTCTATACGCTATGATCTCAAAATTGTTATTTAATTTACCGCAACTAACAACATTTAAGTTCAAAAATGTTAATTATTCAATCAGTGTGCCAAAAAAAAATTTTTTTACTACTAATTCAAAATTAGTTCAACTCACATGAGATAGAAGAATCAAATGATTCGAGATTATTCTTAACCGGCTTCAAGTTTTTGATTTTATTTTGCTATTTTTTTTGCAATTCAATCAACTACACCCTCAAATCTGTGGGAAATTACTTTGCTTTTGTTGTCTGACATAAAAATAGTTTTCCTGGCCGCGAACCAATTTTCTTTTTTTTTCGCTTATATAAGAAATGTGCTTTTTGTTGTTTTCTTGTTCAAAAAAATACATCTGTCAATTTTAGATCTCTTTTTAATGGTCGTATTTTTGCGACCGATGATAATTGAGTGACTAATTATAAGTATTTTAGAAATTTAATTTTTTTGTATGAACATTTTGCCGGCTTTTCGAATTTTTTAACAATTTTTGCCGGTGTTTTTTTTTTTTGTAGATTTTGTTTATTTTTGAATTTAGAAAACCATGAAATATTTCATGTTTAAAATGTAAATGTGATTTTCCGCATCCACCGTATTAGCCAGACTTACCTCCCATTCTTTTTTAAATTCTAGTCCGAAACTCGTTTTATTCGTTCCCCTCTAATAAAATTCGATTTTTTTTATCTATTTCTAACGATTATTTTTTAATTATTTTTCCAGACATCTGAAATGTCAGCAGCAGCTCCAGATCGCGTTGTTAGCCGCTCAGCAGCAATGATGGCCGCATTTGGCATTGCCCTCTCATCATTTAGTCTTAAACAAATGTTAAACAGCAGTCAGGCAGCAAGAAAAACTTAAATATTTTTATTTAAAATATCAACAAATTTTTTAAATTAATATAATTTATGTTTTTCTACATTTTATTATTAAAATTATTATTTCGTCGCTTACGAATGGAAGAATTTCTTCGTACAATGAAGGAATTTTAATGCAAATTACGTGCCACAATGGTGAAAAATCAAATACCAAAATCTACACAAATTATGAAATGAAAGAAATCGATGGGATATTAAAGAATCAAGAAAGGAAACTCCTTGGAAAGGACTTCGTATTAAGAACTCCACATGGACTGAACTGGGCGACCATCTAATTATGTCTTCTTTCGATAAAAATAATTTGAAGAATTTTATTGTTAACCATGAATTTATTTCTTTAAATTATTTTTATGTATTTAAAAAAAACAATTTGAAAACATTTCGCCACGACTGTTCAATTATTCTCACGTGTTTTTTATTTTATACCTAAATAAGTTTACCTTCGGCTTTTTATATTTTATTTTGCAGTAACAGTCGAGGTACAAATCAATGAAGTAAAAAAAGGAATTTATTAACTTTAAGAATTTCATTTGTTTGTTTTCAAACAATTCAATATAAATTTGTGTACCAATTGTAGGTTTGATTTTTATTAAATGTAAGAATTGTGTATTTCTTTAGAGAGTTTTCTTATGTTGTAGGAAAGATAAACTGTCTATTTTCATTTCGTTTCTTTTTCTATTAAAAAAAAATCAACAAAAAAAATATTTTTTACATATTGTATGTGATAATAGTTTAAAAGAAGTGTAATAAAAATGATGAGAAATAATATTGAAAGTATTTGTCTTTTATTTATAAAATAGCAACGTTTTTTGGGTCCAGAAAAAAATTGTCTACTTTCAGGAGTTTCACTCGTTTAAGGGCTGTTTTAAAGTACGTCACACAATTGATGGAACCGGGTGACGGCAATATTAAATACCATACAAAAAAATTGTGAAAAAGCATGACGTTAAAGGAGAGGGGGCTCCAAAAAGATAAATCCCCTTTATTGTAAAACAACTTTTAATTTTATTGCCTTGATTTTTTGAACACATTTTTCAGTAGGCTGTTTCCTCAAAAATTTACTATTGCCTCAAGTATTTACCGAAAAAAACGTTCAAATGATATTTTTTAAACTAAGTCATCAAATTCCAAAATAAAAATGAATTCAAATCGAAATCAAAATGGCAGAAGCCCGCGAACATTAGCGAATAGGAGAAAATCGAGAATAACAAGAAATCCTTTTCTAAATTATGTTCGACATCTTCGAAGAAGAAATGAATATCCTGGAGTGAGCAATTTTCTAGAGCAAGCGGGAATATCATGGAGAAATTTAGATCAACGGGAGAAGAATCGTTTTTTAAAGCAAGCTAGAGAAGTGAAAAAAAGCAAAACGAAACCCAGGATTTCTCAATTTTTGGGTACAAATGGTCTGCCGCGGCCATATCGTAGACATTTGGAGTATTTCAAATATTTGGTGGACAAGATTATAGAAAATAATCTTGTCAAAATGCAAAATATTCAATGGCGTCGAGAACATTAAATTTTTGTAGAGATGAAATTACGCAATGTAGAAAATTTTTTGTATTATTCTGAAATATATATTTTTGAAGATAAATGTTTGTTTATTTGGAAAACCTCGTCCATTATTTTAGATCTCTATTAGATATAAAATAGGCTGCCATTACAAAATTTCAAGTCTCTAGCTCAATCCATTCGAAAGTTATGGTATTATCGGACAGACAGACGGACGGACATACTTTGTGAAGTTCATTTTTGTGTCCAAAGATTGGTTCGATGCGATACAAACGGTATACTATTATTTTTTATTTATTTTATTTATTTAATTCATCGTGATACAAGTTTGAGAATATATTTTAGGGCTAGAGATCGACTTCATGTCTTACAGCTAGAACAGTATACTAAATCTAAAATATTTCTGTATGATTCTCATATAGAGTATAAAAACAAGATTCTTCTCTAAAAAGAATTGTTGTTCAATGAAAGAAACGAAAACAAATCTACAAAATTGATGCAAAGCCTAAAAATTTTATAAATTCCATAATTTAAAAGCTGTTCCTTAATCTTAGAATAATTTTGGAGTTTAAACTTTTATATTTGAGAATTTTTCAAAAAAATTTAGTACAGTTTTGTACGAAATTTTGCACTGCCAACATCACTGGGTTAAGCAAAAACTGATCGTATTCCGAACACCAACAGGCTAATATCTTGACAGTAGCACCATTATAAATTTCGAGCTGTCAAAAGTCTGACATTTCACATTCACTCGCTCGCTTCTGGTTTATTTTGTTAGTTTAATCGCGAAAAACGCAGTATTTTCGAGCTGAAAACGGAAACTGAAGCCCTCCACATCGAATTTAGCGGCAGAAAATTGTAAACAAATTGAATTTGCAGCGCATCCGCAACGGGATAGTCAATAATTAGTTAAATGAAATGGGAATCAATGTAAGCAGAGTCGTTGATCTGTCGGAGAATGAGATTCTGAAGAAATTCGTCGGAAAGGATCATATTCCGATCACTGACACTAAATATTGGCTAACAATGATGGAATACTACCTGCAGATACCCACAAACAGGTAAATAAATTGTTTAAATTCCTTCTTTAAGTTGTTGAAGCTTTTCCGGTTCTTTGTAAAACTTTGATGACATGTCATCAATCCAGAGAATAGAATAAGGTGGCGGGCGGCTCCAAGAGTACGTGGATAGTTATTTCACTGTACTGAATCATGATTCAGTCGTAATGACGGTTTTTGTTTTGCCTACATTCGCCTTATTACGAATTAAAAATGCTTTAATGAGTTTTCCCTAAATTTCCTTATTTTAGTCAAGAACAACTCAGTTTAGACTCCCGACTCGAGTCTTTGTGTCAGGATTTTATCACACACAACTTAAAGACAGGGAATTTCGGATCTCTAATTGCTGTTTTCGTGGGGAATGTGACCAAGGCACTGTCACTATCCGACCATGACAGGTAAATTATTTAAAAAAAATTATCTATTTTCACATTTAATACCATGTTTTTCAGTACCTTACAAATAGATCGAACGGCAAAGCTTCTGTTTATTATTCGTAGTATAATCAAGTATTTAAATGAAACCGGATCTGAATATCAGTTGCTGCAACATTTCGAAGCGATGCCTAATCTGGAGGATCTCAATAAATCCACTGAGAAGGCGACTGGTGTCGAAGCAGCGGCCATTGCGATTGAGGATGGCGATGAAACGAGAGCAGCTGCTCCTGTTCTTGTCGATGGCTCGAAATTTGAGTCGTTTGTCGAGTCTTTAATTAATATTCTTGTTATACTTCCGGTCAAGTATGTGTCATATATATGGTTTTTGTGTTTCGGGGTGTTTTGAATGATTTTTTTTATGATTCTTAGAGAACACACATATCTTTTGCATTTGGAATGCGTTAACACGATCATAACACTTTTTTCGGTGCACCTGTTCTCCCAACAGTCGACAGAGAAGTCTACTATTTTCAAGTTAGTATAAATTTGGTCATTCTATAACAGAAAACTACACAAAATTATTGCGGGAAATCGCCAAAAAGTGAACAACACCATTTTTTACGAGACCGTTGGTTTTATGTGATTTACGGGAGATTTTTAAGCGCAACCCCCAAATTTTTGATCAAAAAACAAACTTTACCAAATATTTTTTACCATTTTAGAACCATCTACAACTCTCCGAACGCAACAGTTCTAATGAGTGCTTTGCTACATTTCGTGTCCCGAATGACTGAAGCCCCAGCTGGTATCTACGGCTCAACACCGGGTGGATCTTTTGTATTTGGAATCGCTGAATCTCTTCTATCGATTTTCACATTCCGAAAAACGCAAGACACCCTCAACGCCAATGGCCCCGATCTTCCAGAACAATTTAAATGGCATTACCCGCTAGCTAATCAAAGTCTGCTGTTAATTTTAATTCTAACCAATCATTATACGACAAAAAACAATGCCTACCGAACGAGTCTGTTTGGCTGTTCCGATTCAAAGGATTCCCCAAATGACGGATCAACATTCAAGATTGACTTCAGTGCTCTGTTTAATACACTATGTCGAATTGTGACTATTGATCAGGCGACTCTACTCCTCTATTTGCTGTTGCATCGTAATCAGAAGTTCTACAAGTTCGTAATGTCACAATCGGACCTTCAGCAGTTGGTAATTCCTATTCTCCAGACTTTATACAACGCACCCGATAGCACGTCCCATCATATTTACATGTCGTTGATAGTCCTTTTAATCCTTAGCGAAGACGATGGCTTTAATAAGAGTGTCCATCAAATTGTGAGTGAAACATCATATCGAAATCATTTAATTTCAGATAAAAATATTTTTTATATTTGTTACAGATTTTAAAGAACATAACTTGGTATACGGAACGTTCAGTATCGGAAATATCTCTAGGTGGTCTTTTAATTCTTGTCGTCATTCGAACGATTCAATACAATATGCTGAAAATGCGTGACAAATATCTCCACACGAATTGCTTGGCAGCTCTAGCGAATATGTCCGGCCAGTTTAGGTCTTTACATCCGTATGTGGCGCAGCGTTTGATTAGTTTATTTGAGACATTAGCAAAGAAACACACACGACTCGATGCTCAACTAAAACAACCGGTGAATGGGGCCGTTAGTGTGAATGTGTCAACGACTCCCGATGATATGTTGCAGGATCTTAACGTTCTCGAGGAGGTTCTACGCATGGTTTTAGAAATTTTAAACTCTTGCCTTTCCAATCAATTGGTTTACTGTCCAAATTTGGTTTACACGCTGCTCTACAAGAGACAAGTTTTCGAGAGTTTCCGGAGTCATCACGCCTTTCAGGATATCATACAAAATATTGACATGGTATGAGTTGTCGGTGTAACTATTGTGAAGATGTGTTCTAGAAAAATCAATTTGCGTTTCAGGTCGTTGGATTTTTTTCGTCCCGATTGCAACGTGTTCAGGATCAACGTGGGGAGTTGGGTGTTACTGAGGTCCTTGAAGTTATATCGAAGGGTGCCAGCCAATGGTCTAGTGATAGATTAAGGGTGAGTATCATTATTTTTACGTAAGTCAACAGCAGAATTGTAGCCGTTCTGAAGCGGCCAACTAGGCTTTGAGATCGGAACTTGACTTTTTCCGTTCCTTTGTTTCAATTGAATTAATTTCAAACGTGAGAAATTCGGTACAGATGAATAAAAAAATCATTTCGAGAAGCAAATATTCAAATTACTGACCAATAAACCTTAAAAGCGGTTTTGACGAGATTTCTGGCGAATGCTAAATCGAGTTAGCGGGCAAATTTCAGGCAAAAAGAGACTGCTAACTCGATTTAGTGGCTGCTATGAAATTCGTCATAAGATTGTTTGAACAAATTCCGTGAAAATTCTAAAAAAAATATATTTTTACAAGCGATTGAAAAAAGTGGAACGCTATGAAAAGTAAAAAAAATGTTTCTTTTTTGCTTTCAGAAATTCCCCGATTTGAAATTCAAATACGTTGAAGAAGACGCACCGGAGGAGTTTTTCATTCCGTACGTTTGGACATTAGTTTGCAAATATGGCTGCGTGCATTTTAGTTCAGAAAGCATCAAGGGAGTCACAACGGATATTAGTTGCTAATAACAAGAATTACGATAAATACTAATTATTGAAAATAAAATTTAAAAAAACAACAACAACAGAGATCAATAACAATTTATTTATGTTAATAATATTATTATTATGATTATTATTATTATAATAAAAGTCTATACATTTAATAACAAAAAAAAAGAGAAAAAAAGAATATTTTTTATCGAACGTGTTTACTTGGCTGAGCCATCAAAATTTATTATACAATCGTATTTTTATTACGTTCATTAAAAACTTATATTATTAATAATACAATCGATTAATAAAATCTTTTGATTAGCATTCGATTAGGATTATGAAAAGAGAGATTCATATTGAGGGCGGAATTTTTTTGTGGTTCTTTTAAAAGTTCTGAATTGGTACGGGATTTACAGAGATATTCACCCCGATTGCGAGTGTCGTGTCGTTTTCGACAAGAGTCGTTTCACATGTTGTTGTTAGTGTTTTTCTACCAACAACAACACGTAAAACGACTCTTGTCGAAAGCGACACGACACTCGCAATCGGGGTGATTATTTTAATTACAATAAATGACACACAAAAATTGATTTTCAAGTTATATTTTTGTTTCTAATATTTTGATGTTTTTTCTTGAATAAATTGATTATTAAAAATTGATAATACGTTAAAAAAAAAATTCTAAAAACAATTTTTACAAAAGTATAATTTTTGGTAACTTAACCAAAATTATAAATCAAAGTAAAAACTAAAAAAAAACTTGATATCCCACTAATAACAACTAATATACGAATAACGCCAATATAATATTTATTTCAATGATTTGTGAATGTTCTGTTAATAGCATTTAAAACAATAATAAGCTATTTATTTTGTCACAATTTTATCCATCTGAATATACATTGAACGAGAACATTGTAATAAGATTAACTTAATATAATTATTGATATACAAATGATTTGTTTTTCACAATTTTTATTAAAATTTTGGTAAATAGGGGTTGTTTATAAAATACGTCACACATTTGGTGAGCTCGCATAACGGCGGTGTTAAATCGCATACAAAAATATCGCGGTAAAAGTTGTATAGGGGAAAGGAGGTGTTTGAAAATTCAAGAATTACCGTGACATATATTTATTTTTATAAAAAAACAAACGCGGCATCCAAGGTGTTAATTACCGCAAAGCGCATTATAAATGATCGTCAATTTTTCCAAACGAAACACGAAACTTTCTTCCCTCGTTAAAGAAAAAGAAAACCTTTTCAAAATTGCCGATGATTAACATCTTGATTACATCGCGCTTTTATGTAAGGAAAATTGAAAAAGCCAAATTAACCCTTCTGTAATTTTTAGATTATGGGGCCACCAATCATAATTCCCTTATCGATGCCAACTAATTCTGTAAGCTTCAGTTGCAGGCATATCCATTTAATTTCTTTATCCCAAGCAAGTTCCGTGATTGTTTCGATTCCTTGTTCAGGTTGCATTGCTCGCTCATTCTACTCTCGTTTTGGCTAGGTATGAAAAAAATAACTTAAACTCCAACAAATGAAAAAGTCATCGTCGACCAAAAAGTTTACGAATTGCTAACAGTTTTCATTTCATATACAGCAGGCATATCATTTCATATACAGCTGCGAGAATAGCGTAGATAAGAGGGAGGAAATGACCTCTTGAACAGTTTATCCCGTAAATAGATTAAGGGTGGTTTACAATTGCCGCCCATTCCACACGACTAGTCATTTTCCGATATTTCGAAATTCAACCGGATTGAGTTGGAGGTGGTTGAAATAGTGAAAAAGTTAAGGAGGGTGTGGTAAACTGTTGTTGGCTAACAAACAAAAACAAATTTTATGTGAATTTTGTTGGTATATTTTGGGTAAGCGAAGTTTTGCGTTCTTGTTGTTGTGTTTGGGGTTGGAGCATGGGTGTATTTGAAGCCTCTTCCCTTGTTGACCACTTACTATTTGGGCATGGGTCGTATGCCATTCATCAATCAATTGACCGCATCAAATGTAGCTGAAAATTGGCCACGGAGAAATTTCAACCATTCAGGTTGGGATCGATACACTTTGGGGACAGTGAAACCTTTTAGAAAATACTTGACAATATTTCAGTTCTAAATGGGTTTTAAAAAATATCAAATTACTTGATTTGTAGATGGTTTAAGAGCATAATGAAGAAATGTTGCTGCCGGTTAGAGGCTTTTTAACTTGAATATGGCCCCAATAAACGACATTGTAACAATATTTAAAAAAAAACCATTGCTATGCTAAAGCAATTAATAAAAAGGTTAATTTTATTTGTTTCACTTAATAAAATAAGTGTTAGTTTAACAAAGGTTGCATAAAATTTGTAAAACAGACTATTTTCAAAGTCGTATGAATTTTCATGCGATATTTTGAAAAAAAACCATGAAATTTTCGATCAATAACAAACTGAAATAGAAAATTTAAAAATAAAAAGTTCCCTTTATTTACCCATATGCTTTCCTGCTAAAATTTCAGTGAATATATTCTTTTAATTATTTGCAAAAACAACCTTCGAAAATATTTTTCCACGAAGACTCTGATAGCCATGAAAATATGTTAATAGACACCTGGATTACGTGTGGCTTTATTGGTTTTTATTCTCGCCCAATTTTAAACTTTTAAGGATATTTTTTCAATGGCAAATAATTTTGAAATAGATTTTTGTAGGTTTTTTTTTGCAAACAATATTAACAAAAATTAGATAATATTCATCTCAAAGAGTAGTTATTTTTCACATTTTGCGATATAATGCCATGTTTTTAAGAGAACTACAAAAACTATGTTCTATTTATCTGAGCGGGAGGAAGGAGGGGTCAAAACAAACTTGTAGAATTCTAAAAAAAGAAAAAAAAACATTTTTATCGTATTTTTTTCGTTGTATGCTGGGTTATTTATGCTGTGGTGGCCTTTGTAACTCTTGTTTGCTGGGTTGTTTATGCCTACCATACTTTGTAACTTTTTAAACGTTTTCTTTGGGCATTCCTGATTTATTTATAGGATTCGATGCTAGAAGGTCAAGTAAAAACCATGAATCAGAAAAACACAAAATTCCTGATTTATAAAATTTCATATTTCTATTTGAATTTCATCGAAATTTTGCGTATTAATAAATGGAAAATTGTTGAAGCGACGATCTATCAGATTTTTCAATGAATCTTTTCACCCGGAATAGGTTTTTAGTATTTTCTTCTTAAAAACGCAACTTTGGACCCGAAATTTTCATAGCTTTACGACCCTACAAGCTGTAGATAAAATTTCTAGATAAAAGCTGTAGAGAAAAGTAGATAATTTAGTTCACATTTTTATGTAAAGGTTTCACTGTTTCACTCGAGATACTACATTATCCCAATCAATGTGATATTTTACTACAAGCCAAGTATGAAAACTAAAAGAACTTGAAGAAAATATTAAATTACAACTTCTACAACTTAAAGGAATTTCGGTACAAAAATCATAAATTATTTTCAATTATTGTTATTTTTAAACTATTACAGTTGAAATTCTGGCAGAGGAAGTAGCATAAAATTAACGGAAAAATATTTTTCAATATGATTTTTATTCAATAAATTTAAATCTTATATTTTAATTATACAAATAGATATGTATGTTCAGTCAAATAGTTTTATATGAAGATGATTTTGAAATTATCATTAACGAAACACACAACAACGTCTTAAAAAAAATCACACACTGGGATAGTGGTTAAAAATATTAATTAATAATAAATAAATAAAATGGAAACGAATCACACAACAATCATTGGTATAATGGAACACATCTTTGATGAATTAATTAATTTATGATGAAAATCAAGCGCTTTACAGCCTCACTGCTTGCAGGATACTCGCGATCCTAGAATCCTTTACAGACGTCCATACACTGTTTATAGGTTGCAAAGTTATTGCCGTTTCCATCGCAACCGCCGAATTTGAATTCGTGGCAGTTTTGGGTTTCAGGATCGTAGTTAAAACGTGGAATCAACGCCCTGCAAACTCCCTTGCGCATGGGCAAGCGACAGCGCTCTTCGTCCTGGACCCTAGGATTCCTGTTAGACGCCTCTTCTGCACCACCCGTACCGAAAACATCGAGGAAGTCCAACATTCGGTCATAGAATTTTTCGTCATTCAAATTGTCGAAAATGTCAAGAGCTCCCGGAGCTGGGTCTGGAACAGGGACTGGAGAAGTCTGGATCGATCGCAACACTCCAACCAGCATCAGGGAAACTATCGCGATTGTTGATTTCATTTTTCCAAACGTCTAAACAAACTTAACTTTTGCTTAAAATAAAATTCGAAAAATTCACTTCTGTTCGAGAGTTTTCTTTTTTCTTTCACTTGATTTTCTCACGTTCAAAACTTTTTCAACTTCTTTTTTTTTATCAAAGCTATTTTCAGGTGATCGTCAACTCTTCTTTCTTTCTCAATGGTTTGAATTAACTGTGATCGGATGTATAGATCGCTTACTAATGTGGCATTTGGTGCGTTACAGGTGGGTTTTATATACCAATCGAAAGAAAAATCACTCTCACACAATGCGCAACCTGAGGCAGGTATGAGGTCTGAAAACATCGCCAATTTGCTGGAACAAAAAAAAAAGTATCACCTGTGATATGTGGATGACCATGCGGATGCCAATAGAGGGGGGAGGTTTTGGGGCATCGTAAAATATAAGATTACGAACGTTGATAAATGCCAGCATTATTGTTGGTAAACAGATATACATCAAATGAAATGTGGAAAAACAAACATTTTGCCGGGTGAAATTATTTTTTTTTCTCTACGTGGTTTATGTTTTTTCAGAGTTGGATGATGGTTCGTCAATTTGATTTGAAATAAAGCCATCAGGTAAAATTTGACGCGGTGAAACATTTTTTTTTTCGTCATTTTTTCCGAATTAGTTAATTGATGACAAATTGGTGATATTATATCTGAACTGTGTGAAGCTATTAGGAATTATGAACCAGGAATTTTAAAATTATTGTATTTTAATAATGAATTATTTATCTTGTAAACAAATTATTATAAGCAGAGTTTTTGCTTTTGTTTGTAGTGAAATTGAATCCAAAGTATGTAATTGGGAGTAATATTACAGGTGATTATTGAAATTTAATGATACTTTGACAAATTATTTATTATTTCCCATAGGAATCTTTTGAATCATGAAAATATGGAGTTTAAGCTTTCGTTTTTAGAAGCATAACTGAGAAGATAAACTGACAAAATCTTATTTCCCCTATTTGATACATTGTCCCTTCAACAATTTTTTGTCATTTAACCCTGGCAATCGCACCTGCAATATTCTGAACGTGTGGTGGGATTTTGATACAGCTTTCACTATTAAAATGGTCGTACTTCAATTTTTTAACCAACAAAATATACTTATCACGTCCCCTGGAAACCTTTATCTTCTGAACCGCAACACGGTTAGAGATACGAAGCTGGAACTTAAAAGCTACTTAACCGATTGAACTGAAATGATTGTTTACTTGTAGTATAGCCATATTTTTTTTGGGTCTATCCAGAACATGATGAATGGGGGAGGGGGGAGGGGAAGGAATGATTGCTGACACGGAATATCAACGAAAGAAACATTTTGTTATGAAAAATGAAACTTGATTTCGACGATAACCAAGGAAAAACAATAAAGAAATATGCGCCGTAGGTGAAATCTTTTAAACAGAATGCGGTGCAAATCAAGAGCTTGAACAAAAATTTCGTGATTTTCACGTTCCGTAAATAAACAGTTGAAATTATAAAACGCAAATAAAGACAAATTCACCGCAGGTGAAAACTGTTAAGATAAATGCATACTAGGTGGAAATTCGTTGTTGAAATGCGCCCCAGGCAAAAAAAAATATACACAGTAAACCCCGAGCCAAAGTAGGGTATGTTTTGCATATTTAATAATTGTTTTTTCTAGCATTTGATAAATTCTAACATTAAATTGAATAATCCGGGACAACAATTTAGCTTCGGGAAAATGCGGAACTGCCTTGGCGGCTCCAGGACATATTGGCGCCCTACTTATTTGTCAAAAATCGTCTGTCTTCCTTGCCAGACTTTGACTTTCTTACAATATCGTTGCAAATTTAACGCACGATCTCTTTGAGGATGATTTCAAATCCCATCTTCTAATTAAGTCAAAACTTGGTATAAAAAATCTGTCAGTCTTATCTATAGCGACATACATTACTCCACAATCATATTAAGAGATATGAAACAAAACTATTGAAGAACAACATTTCTTAGAATTGAAATAAAAGACATGAAAACTTATGCGTTTCAAAGTTTGCCACCAGATTTGAATATGGAAACTCGCTGTAGGAATAAGTTTTTCCTTTCACAATTATAAGAAGAAGACAATTCGAAAATTCAAACTTTTACCCGCTTTTGTTCAACTTTTGATTATTGTTACTATTATTTAATAAAGCGAATGCATGTTTATCAAAAGCCTTTATTATTCTCCCCTTGGTATATATTTTGGGTTTACAGATTTTAATAACACAAATATTGGATTCACAAGTGTATACCGCATTTAAATCGAATAAACATTATTAGATGATAAAAGTCTTTCAAAGATCCTGTTGTAAGTTAAAATTCATTAATTTTCTTGCTTCGTTTACATCCCAACATGTTTTCTGGTACAAAGAAATGAATTTTCGTGTACTGGCAAAAAAAAGTCGAGTAATTTTTATGCTTGCTCGGTCAATTAATCTTCGAATTGTCAATATTCAAAAGGGGATAAATGTAATTAGGTTTGATGTCGTGACAAAATCCCATTGTTGATGTAAAAACCTAAACGTACTGATAGATTTCCCTATTTTTTTCTCATGGATAATTGCTAAAATGTGATTTTCCTACTGCATCTCATGATCATGGCAATTATTATGAAATTCATGCTGAGAGGGGTATAAGCGAATTTCCTATCATAATTTAATTTCTACCCCTATGAGATTTTCCCTCTAGCTACGCTATGGTTCATTAATTTTAATTTTTCAATTTACAAAAAAAAACTGTTTACTGATCTAATTTTACGCTTATTTTTATTTCATGAGAAATTGCTTCCCTCTGCTTTATTGGTGATTTTATCGAAATTCATGTCATGAAAATTCAATTCAAATTACTCATCTCTCGATATATTATAATATAATGGTTTCAATTATGTTTGGACATATTTTCATTAGACAATCGTAAATATTTGTGGTTTTTATACACAATAAATGGAATATTAATTCAAACATTGAAAATTTCAACTTTCAAATAACGTTTAAGGGGCTGTCCATAAAATTTGTTTTATTTTTGTGGGAAGGGGGTATATATACATATTTAAAAAAACAAGCTTTTAAAGTGTACTAAAAATAAATAATAATTTTACACATTTCAAAAATAAGAGCAAGATAAAAAAGTTATATTTTTTGCTTATTAACTTTTATCTCGGGTTTATGTGTTGCACGCTAAACTCCTACGTAAAATTATTATTTGATTTTTATACTTTAAAAGCTTGCTATTAAAAACATTTTTTTACCCTATCTTTTTCAGCCTTTCGAATTCCTTAATAATTTCCCGCAGCTCTTCCTTTTAAGAATTTTGTGGCCCTAAATATCATTATTTAAATATCAGGGCACCAATCGTGTATTCCGACGCGTTTCTGTCTTTCGACTTCGACGCAGCTTTTAACTCTTGACTTCGCCATATCAGCAGCTTCAAATTTCCTAGAATGACAGTCAGAGTCACGTTTCGATTCATAGTGACGATTCCGCGAAATTTCAAGCTGCACATATGGCGAAGTCAAGAGTTAAAAGCTGCGTCGAAGTCGAATGACACCAATCATGTTGAGACGCGTCGGACTACATGATTGGTGCCCTGATTTTACACGGCGAGAAAACCTTACAAATGTTTAGTTTTTAGAAAATTTATCGGGTTCGAAGATTAAACATTTCTTCATAACGAAAATTTGAAAAGTATTGGATCGGAGATCAAAGAAATTACTTTACAATAAGTTACGCTAACTTGTCTTTTTTGACCTCCCCTCCCACCCAACCGTAACTCTTCTTCGGATTCCACACCACCCCACTTTCACACAACTGCCGACTTAAAATTCCCCTCAAACCCCCTCATTTGTTATATTTTAAATTACAATTAAAAAAATAACATTTTCAATTTACGTAAAAAACAAAACGCAAGTTTGAATTTACCGACTAGATTTCCATATTTTTTCTAGAACAAAAGATTGAGAATACAATTTTTCGATAAGGACACCCCATATTCAAAGGAGTGTGAAAGGTTCAATCTGATTTCGAACCGGCGGAGTCCCTGACTCGTACTAAAGGAAAACTCAGGGAAAATTCATGTTCCTACCGCGCACGGTAGCAACAGGTGTTTCATTTTGAGGGGGGTAGATAAATAAGGATGGGGTTAGAAAAACTGAACTGCTTTTCTTTCCCTTCTTCTGCAAATTGTGTGGAGAAATTCTACGCTTTTTTCAATTGAATCCTGAAAATGAAGCGTATTGGCAAGATTAGATAACTAAAGGTATGCAACAACCGTATACCTTCTTTTTATAAAAAATTTAAAATGTCTGGAAGACACTTTGAAAATATGAATCTCAATCACGTAACATATGCAGTTTAGTTTTATTGATTTTTTGGCAAATGAGCGTCAAAATATACGGGAAAATAATTGTTTTGCAATGGCGAAATTATTTTCACCAAATTTTATTCTAGGTTTCATATCTTTATTTACCAGATCTTTAGTCTTTGGTTGATTGGGTAGATATCTTCTCTAAAAAAATGTGAATCTTTATTCGACTTTTAATTCTCAGTCAGACTTTTAACCACCACTTTTAGTCACATTGTTCAGATTATCCTTTCCCACTAAACTTCTGTAAACGCCCATTACTCCAAACCGATTAAAATTCAAATTTTTTCAGCTGTAGTTCGTCATCCATGGAGGATTGTTCTTTTTTGTTTGAATGTTTTTATATTTTCGTCCTTTTTCAGTCGTACTATGACATGACGACTATATCAGGATTTTTACTGTAAGATTCAATATTTTTACCAACTATTGTGAGCAGATATTAGGTAGATTAACACTGGTACGTAGCAATATATTGATATATCTGTAAAAGTCGATATATAAACTCACATCTTTATCTATAGATAGAGCCGTTCATGGGATGTCTCCATTTGTAATACAATCTATCGAAATGGAACGATTTTGGACTATTCCCAAGCGAAATCAATTGATGCTGAGCGGAATGCGAATGTAGCTCTAGCTGCAGTAGAAAAACAATAAAATCTATCAGATACTCCCGTAGGACAGAAAAATGACTGAGAATAATAATGGTTCAACTCCGCTAAAATTTTCTTGTAGGTACAGAAAAGCACCGAGTGTTTACTTAACAAGCTTTTGTTTCGTCACATTTTGTTTTTATTGTTTTTAATTTTTTTTTAACACTAATTCAATATTTTGGTTTTATTTATAATCCACGAAATAACGAAAAAATCGTTAAAAATGCGTAACACAAAACAAAATCATAAAAAATGCGAAATATATATGTTGCAGTTTTTTTTTGGGAAAGCTGGAAGTTGCAAAAGCTTTATGTTATAAAGGCAATATTTTAAAAGCTTGGTCAAATTTCGTAAACTAATTTGAAACATTTCCACTCTTCCGAATGATTTGAAATTTTACACACATACGTAATTCCGATGACAATACAATATTTTCTCAAATTTTCAGGAAAACAATCTTATCTTTTGGGGCCGCCAAATCCGATTCTGATATTCAGAAGTCCATAAGGATAGCGAAAGGTCCTGTGAAAATGACGCGGTTAACCTTTTCCTCCAACATTTTCCGAAAAAAAAATCTCATCTGAGCGTTTTTCAAGCCGCTGAATATGATTCTGACGTTAAGAAGTCTGTAAAGATGACGGAAGGTCCTGTAAGGATAACGTTCGAACCGAGCTCGAGCCTAAACCGGAATCCTCACCTAAATCCGCTAAAGAATGTGTTGAACCTGAAACAGAACTCAAATTTTCAGGGTTCGAACGCTTGCCTTAAACCGTTTTCAAGATTTCCCATTTCCCAAGTTTTCCTGGAAGATGAAGAATTGAATTAATATCGCAATATACTTATGTTAAATAATAATAGTAGGTGGTAAAAACGTAATACAACTCTAAAGTTAGGCGCTACGAAAATAAAAAAAACCAGAAATGGTTCAAAAAGTTCACTGTATATTAGTCTAACACCATTAACGTCAACAACAACAAATATTATTGCATAAAACGATCAAAATTACGTCATCGCTGCCTCGAAAAGTGCATAATGCCGAAACTTTTCTTTTCGGTTTTCAAGTCATGGACTATGAAATGTTAAAAACGTGTAATTTTTGCCCATCATCAATCGTGCTAACAAATTATTCAAATTGAATAGCCGATGGCCGCACACGATCTTATTTTGATCGAAAGCTGTAGGTAAACAATTTCTTGCAACATAAGACGTCATCACATCGCCAAAATCCTCGTCATTGAATGCAACGGTGTTTCAGGTGTGTCTGCTGCCTATGCGCTACTGTGCACGCACATATCAATGGTTTTGCTCTGCTTTGGTGAACTTTCCGTGGCACGAACTTCGAGAAAACTCCATCGAAAGGTGTGAAAATGATGTCTTCAGGTAGCCCAGTGGTGTGACGGTTTCTGGGAATTACCGGCTTCGTTTTATGTAAATTAACAGGTGATGAACGCGTGTCTCTTCTGACGTTGGAGACTGAAACTGAAACCACCCCGAATGTGGGACACTGGCCATCGATACTGGGGTCATGGTGTGAATGGGAATTTGAATTTGGCGCTTTTGGTTACGCGTCAGCCCGTAATAAAAAAAAACACAATCCTAATAAATCAACATGTTTACAGGTTTCACTTTTTTTTTTATTTTTAAAATGCAACCATATTTAAAAAAGCAGAATTCGCAAGCGGGTTTTTTGCGGCTTTACGAATTTGTGGGAGAATTAATTGAACTTCGTGTACATTCGATTGTTGTTTAGCCACAGCTACCATCATAAAATCATATTTGCGCCAATTTAACTGGGAGTTTTATGATAATTCATTGATAGCAATAAAAACATAATAATGAATGATAAATTCGTTATTAATTTATTCATAACGCTGACGGTCATCGTCCTCGTGTCAGCGAATTAAATTGTGCGTAAGATTTGAAGCCGAAGGTTTTCCATCAAAATCTATTTAATGCGGAAGATATTTGTGTTAAATTTAAAGCGTGTTTAAAGTTTATTATTATCTGATGTTGTAGGTCGGCTGGAAAATATTGGAAAAATAAACAGCTGGTCTAAAAATAGATGAGTTTTTGTATGTTTTTTAAAATTAATAAAGTTTTAGAGAAAGGATAGTCAAATAGTTTACGTGATGTGGGTTTCTTAGAGGATTTTAGAAGAATAATATTACCTTTTTTGACAAACTTTTAAAAAAAGAAAAAGAGTGCTCTTTTTGATTTTATTGAAGGCGTTTTTCCTTATATTTGCGTTTTGCGTTTTTTGTAAAATTTTTGGTGCTTTTGTTTTGCGTGTTTGTAAGTTTTAAAAATCTTTCTACAGTTTTAAATAAAATTACACATTATCGATAAAAATTAAAACAATATTTTTTTTTTCAAAATTCCAGTTAAACGCAATAACGTCAATGCCGGAATTTCATAGTAAAACACTTTGGTTTCACATTTGCTAATAAATGAGTAAACTAGAAATTTTTTGAGCCAACAAACAGTAAAATGTGCATATTTGAAATTCTTATCATTCCGCAAACTTCGGTAATTCCAGAAAATCATTTTCCCCAGTGAGAAAATAAAAAATTTCCAGCGATTTTTATTGTATTTAAATTGCGAATCCGAATACGATTGCATTACTCACTAGTAAACGATAAAAATTTGTCTGTTTTGCACATAATTTTATGTTTACCAGGAAAAAACCCTCAGCCGGTAAAATTTATGAATGGAAAATGAAATCGACGATAAAATGTTGTCACCTTTTCGAAAATGTTGGTCATGCGTTTATGGAATGGAACCCGCAATCGAAAGTATCGATGACGCTTTAACACCAAAAGTCACTTCCATGCAAAAGTTATAGTTTTTTTTAATACGATTATGTAATAATAAGCCGGTATTTTTTTCTGTTTATTTTACCTGTAAACAAAAATATCAATAGGCAGATTGCAGCCCGTATACCTGGTGGGATAAAGTTAAATGACCGATTATTCGGTTTTTACACTCGATTTTAACATAATTTTTGATAACAAAATGAATAACAATGAAAATTCAGCAATGAAATTCAGTTTGATTAATCCAATATGTGACAAAATTAATTTTATAAAAGACCTGGCGTATGCCAAACGTGTGGCCAAATTGATTGATTGGCATTTACCTAACAAAAATAAAAATAACCAATTCGAAACATATTTTATTTTCATGCCGAGGTGATTGTGAAATTTCTCTGAAAAACGTCTTTTTAAAAGTAAACATATTTTATTTCTTTAATATTTTGTTTAAATATGTATTTTTTCTTTGCTTTTCCAGGAAAAACATGTTGATTTAATATCATTTATAAAAAAAACAAATATAATTGGCCATTCGATCTATATTTGTACCTTTTACTGCCGCATTTTTGTATTTTTTTGACCATATCGTTTCAAAAACACGGAAAACCGAAGGAATATGACAAAACTCTGATTTCTAAATGGTGTCAATGAAAACAATCGGCCAGGAATTACCAAGCTTCATTTGGTAATTTTGACGCATTTTTTATTGGCGGTTAATAGATTAAAAGTACAGCGGTTAGCAGGGGGTGGGACGTAAGTAAGAATGAAGGGAAGGCTTTGGTTAACCTACGGTCTAAAACCCGCTCCTTGATGTCAGCAAGCTCCCCTGGAAGTTCCATCCAAATTGGTTCTGTGGTTCTTGGGTGATAAGCGAACATATAGACAGACAGCCAAAAAAGCCTGTTATACTCGTATAATTGATAGTGCATTTTGGCCAAGTCTCCCCATTTTGTGGGGTGTGGGTAGGGAGGTGGGGTTTCTTTTTTAAAAATCGGTCACGAAAGCTAGTTTCAAATAAAATGTCTTTAATTTTATGTAAACTAGAAAAACTTTTGAGTTTGAAGTGTATTTCTCTATCTGTTCGACAGGAAAACTTTTCTAAATAAAGACATATTTTCCGACAACTAAATGTTTCATTTTGCTTACAGTTAGTTAGTGTAACAAAAATGTTACAGTCACAGAGTTGTATGAAAAGTCATAGATCAAATACTGTTGTAGGTCTCAATTCGACCGGTGTTCACTTATTGAACAAATGAAATTATTTGAAAGTCATGTTTTACAAGGAAACTTTAAACATTGCGAGAAATTGTGAAAATGAACCTTTAGCAGGATGGGTAGTTGGTTGTGCGCCCAAGACTATCAGGACTATTGGGACGAAATACAGAAAGCAAAGGAATTGAACGACTATAATGTGTTAACATGACAGGAAAAAAAGTTTCTGTCATAGTGCTGTTCTATTTCCGAAGATAAATGTTCCCTAATAGACGCGCATATCGCATCCAAGAGAGCAGATCCATGTCGCAAAAGGATACATTGAACGGGTATGCGAGCGGATGTTGGATGTAAAGACGATGGGAGTGTAGTGAGTGCAGGACAAGATATCATACGACGGATATTATGATACATAGAACAAATAAGAAGGATATGGGGAGGCGTATGTACAGGATGTAAGTCTCGTAGATACTTTTCTGGATAGGTAAATAAACGAATATATATAAAACTATTGTTCAAAAAGTTCTTGTTTTCAACTTAACTTTCTATTTTAATGTCAACGTGTCCAACTTGCTTAGAGGTGGTACATCTGTGTCTAATCTCATAAAAACTTAGAGGCCACTCAGGACTAGCAGGACTAGCAGGACTTGCTGCTTGTGCCGAGGCGCATTTTCCTCATCTTACCATAGTTTCATTTGCGCCTGTGGGAGGGAGGAAAAAGGGGGGGTTTGTTTCTAGATAAATTGTAGCATGGATGAAAATCACCTGTACGTACCCTTCGTTACCTGCTGAGAAGAATTCCCCAAAAAAACCTCCACCAAACACTGTCTTGCAAGTGTAGAAAATCCTTTTCAAATGCGATGTTCTTCATGTTTCTCAATAATAGTTTGTGGTTACGTCGGTCGGCTGTGCAACATGGGAATTCCCCGGCACTTTTCTTATACAATTTCCTTTCAAAATTGAACGTGGTTATGGCATGATTTCATCCCCCATCCTTTTGGGAGGATATGGCTCTGCCTGCCTGACTAAAAAGGTAAATTATGAGCAGAATGAGAATTTAATCGAAATACGTGTGAAAACTAAAAATTGCTCTTCATGTCGAATACGAAAGAAAGTAAAACTTACGGTTTGGATCTATTTCACATCCTTTCACCTGAATAAACACATGAACATGTGGAATTATCATCTCATCTCAAAACCATCTTGAAAAGGGGTGGAGAGATGTATTCCCAAATGATATTCTCGAATTGTTATTAAGGAAAATTGTTTTTCTTGCTGTTCACTCGAATTACGATGAAGATTATGTGACTTGAGATCGTGACATAAAAAAAAAACGAGTTAAAAACATTTCTATTTGGTACTCTTTTTCTGAGAAAGCATTTCTGTGCCAATTCCCAAAAGTAGTGACTCTCTAAAACCAAAAATCTCCTTCTTTTTACTTTTTGGCGATCGAAACTTTCGAAAAATCGCCGAAAATTTAAAGAGGTTTTACGAATCCAGATATTCTGAAGAAAATTTTTAGGAAATGGTTGTTTGGTTGCCTTCAAAAAACCCGAACCAAAACCGAAACACTGCATGTGGCAGTTACGTGCCAAACACCAAAAATGCTACTAGTATAAATAATATGTAAGAATTTGCCTTGAAAAATTGTTCAGCTATATATTCTTTTTCATTAATTCATATTTTTGAAACTAATTTTCTATCACTGCTTAAAAATCGCGATTTCCTTTAAAAAAAATTACCGAACATGATTACAAAGTTCGAAACTTTATGTTCAAAATTATTTATTAATCAAACAAATAAATTAAAAATGCACCGAAAGCGGTTGCTAAAAATAAAAGAATAAAATTACAAATAATAATTATCTTGAAAGGATTGATAATCTTCCAAATCACTCTTCTGTAAATGATGTTTTTGAATAAAATCCGATGTCTGAATCAATTTGATGAGCTTCGAACTGATTTTATCACCATCTTGAGATAATGCGGACGATGTTGTTGCCGAATTATCTGTAGATGTTGAATTTTGTTGTTTTACAACCTGTTGCCGCTTAAGTCTTTCAATCTGTTGTTCTTCAGCAATTTCTACCTCTTCGAGAAAAGCCAAATGCATTTGCAGCAAATCCCTGACATCTTTGGCTTTCTGTTGATCTTCGAGAGGTAAATAATCATATTGATTGAGCAATTTCTTAACTACGCTGCACTTTTCCCGGATTACGGGTACCTCGAAATGAACATCATTCCTTTTATAAACGTCGTGATAGTATGAGGAGGGATTCGAATGGGTCTGATGAAATGTTCGGTGACTGTATTCTCGATTTTTACGCTTACCGATTTGCTCATCGTTTTCATTACGTGATTTCAATATCAAATCGTAGAATTCCTTGAGATCTGGTCGAAGTGGAACGCAGGTCCTTGAATGCACCTGTTGTTGTATGAGTGAATTTAATGTTTCCATAACTTGACGTAGCATTTGTTCACTTCGTTGAATCTCTTCGAAGTTGTTCTGTTGGAGAGATTTAATATCAGTAGATTTAATATGCGTTTTTTTTGGGAGGGGGTCTAAAAGTGTTATGCATTTTATCGAAGCTGCTTATCCTTACAGGACCTCAGAGTAAAAGTTTAAAAATTTTGACATTAGGCCCCGTTTACATGAATTTTATCCTGCGACACTAAATAGTGAAGTTCTGGAGGTACTAAACTCCATATAAAAAATCGCCAAAAAGCGTAATGAAAGGAAGGGGGAGGGGGGGGGGGGGGGGGGGTGAAGCTTTGGCGGTCATAAACGTCACATAAAAAATCGCCAAAAGGCGAAACGAAAGGGAGTGGGGGTTCAAAAATCCAAAAATTAGTGTGACGTGTTTAAAGCACAGCCCCTAATAAGATGGACGGATTTAGTATGGTTTACTAGCTACTAGTATTTTTGCTACTAGTAAGCCAGGCACCTTCATTAGACGCAGCCACAAAAAACACCAAAAGTTTTTTACACTTTTTTCTACATATATTTGTTAGCAAATTTTTACCTCATTTTTAATCATATCGAAACCTTGCAGCTCTTCATGTGTGGTGAATTTACGATTCTTTAACGCAGGCCAAATTTCCCGGCGAAAGTCATTATTCGATTCCGCCAATTGGTAAACAGCGCTAACCAATTGTACTGGAAGTTTTCCATTTATCAAGTCATCCAATGGAATATTAGGGCGTGCTTTCAAATAACTATTGCTACAAAAAATAGTAGTATTGGTGAAAAATAAGAACATTAGTTTGTAGTTCTGCTGGTATCCAAGGTAACAATTAATCGAAAACAAATGAGTCACTAAGGTAACATGTCTACAAAAACATACCGAACATCCCGATTGGGGCGAGCTTGAACTATAGGCGTAAAATTTCCAAAAACTTCTCCATTTTCTTGAAAGATATCACCATCAAAACTTGGAATATCATTGGCTATTTTGTGACATTCAAGGGAAACATTTTGAGTTCCGTTTTTATTGGATTCTAAAATTGCTGTCGTGGTGTTAATTTCAGTAACGCTTGAAGTATTTTCGTCCTTTTTTAATTGCGGCATAACTGTAGTTTCTTTAAGTGAAGATTCATCTTCAATTTTCATTTCAGATGCATTCCAGTGAAGGTCGGAAATTCTCTTAAAACGCTTTAGAGTTTCACTATTTTCCAACTCAAATTCATCATCAACTGATAAAAGTTTTCGCCCTTTAAATTCATTATCATCCGAATTCCTTTTAAACCGATTTTGAATATTTTCCAAGCTCTTACCAGAAATCACATCATTGATTGTAATTTCAGCCTTGGGTCCTGCTATGGAGTCACTCGGGAGAGATGGACCAAGTCCCCGCGAGATCAAATGATCACTCACTAGGAGTTTAATCTCCAAATCTGGATCAAGACTTCTTTTTACTTCACTTGCGGAGTCGTCCCTATTTTCATCCTTGACTTCAACAATTTGTTTGCTTGAAGCGATTGGAACCATTCTTTGCTGCTGGAAAGGATTATGTTGACTATTAAACCAACTTTGATTGGATCTGATGGTTTTTGCCATCGCATCCTGTTCAAATTTGGATAGTTTGTAGTTTGCCTCATGCGACAAATCATTTTTTGTCTTTTCTACTTGATCCTTGAGGATTACTGGTTGCATATTCGATTGGAATTGCAATTGGCGAGGTGTAAGGATATTTTCTGATAGATTGGCGAAATTTGATGAAGGATTTTTGAATGATGGAAATGTATTTTTTGGTGGCATGAAGTTGTATGAGTTTCCCTGAAAATTTTGAGGTTTTGCAATGAACTGGTTTTGAGAGCCCGTGAATGGAAAATTGTTTGAATTTTTTGGATTCAATGATTCGGGATTTTTTTCCTGTTTAGAAAAACTATAAAGTGGGCTATCAAAATAAACTGGCTGAGAGTTAGTGGTGGTTTCTTGTACGTAAACGTTATTGTATTCATCGTAATCAGGATCGAGAAAATTGTTTTGTGGATTCTTGTTAAAATTTGGCTCAAGTTTGGAAGAATGCGATTGGAATTTAAAAAATGGTTGACTAAAGCGACGGTTTTCCTGAAACATTTTATTTTTGTTTTTCTTCTTATTATTGTGTCTTTTATGTTCGGTTCTAATTTTCATTTTATTTTTCCCAGTCATATACGATCCTCGTTTACAACCTCCATGTCTGCATTCCTCCTTCCGGAAGCGATTATACCACAAATCACCGCTTTCCATCTCATCTAAAAATTCCGGTGCGACTTCATCTTCGTAAAAACTGATGTATTTAAAATTTGCCAGAATTTCAGAGATCCCATCAGCACTTCGCCTCATCCGGTAATTGGTGAAGTCCTCTTCGGATTCATGTCCTGACAGTGAACGAATCCACAGGAGATCGGGTTCAACGTTTTTGACACTCTCCAGGAATTTGTCTAATTTCTCGCTGGCAAAAGTTATCTGTGGAAATAAAAGATAAATTTAAAAAAAAACATTGTCTGTGAAAGAGAAGAAATTAAAATTAGAATTCTTATCGTAAGCAGGAAAAGTTACAAGTGACACGACCGGCGTTATAAACAAGTTCACAAATATGTCGTTAGAAGTCATAAAACTAAATGAAGGGAAAAAGGATCCGATCTGAAGACATCACAAGTCAGGAGTTATCTTCACATTTTCAGTTAACTGAAAACTGTTTGGATGCAGTTTTCCAAGTGAGTTTGGTTAGATTCATGGTTTTTCATATACGAGATTTCAATTTTCCTCCCTTCACGATTCCCTAGATCTAAACGTTTGCCACCATCATCAGACTTGGAAGAAAGAGTCCTTCGTTAATATATTTTTTTTTTGGTCTAAGCTTGTGCCTCAAGAAGTATGCATATGCATGTAAGTTTAGCGATATCCTTATAGCAAAAGACATAATCAAAGGACTCGAACGAAATACGATTAGTACGATATGCACTTAACCCGAAAGGGAACTTTGTCTTAAAGTGAGAATGCATAATTAATTGCAATTATGTGTCCTTGTGAGTTGCATATCGTTTTGAAACGTTTTGTGCCTCTCATTCCTGTGTGAATTCAGTATGTTTGTGTGGTGGGATACATTATTATAGGGTTTTATAACTGGATTTTAAAATAGTGTGTCTGATATATGAAGATTATGTTTTGGATGTGAACATTGAACACATATTTAAAATGGATAAGGAGCACCTACTCCGACGGGACTTTGGCTGAAGATCGTCCTTTATATCCTTTTGCTGTATCTGCGATGTGTGACGCTTTTGCTTTTTGAATATCGTTTACCATGGGAGTTTTGAATATTTTGTGTGAATTTTAGCTGAAGTTGAGAAAACGCTTCTGATTCATTTAATGGTGGTTATTGGTTAACCGTTAACGTATTGGGATTTTTTTTTCTTAGTTGTGGGGGAAATTTGAATTTTAAAGTTGCTGGATGTTAAAAACGAAATTCCGAAGGTTTTACAAGAACAAAGTTCTTCATTTAAGTTTTTAAAGAAATTTCTCGGTGCGGAAAATTTTAATCTTTAAAAGTTTATTCATAAATTCGTTTTACAAACTTCGAGGAAAAAATCAAAATAATTTTCTCTAAATTGGACAAAAAATGGTTTTTCTCGCGACTAAAAAAAGTTTATAAAAATAACCTTTTTCGGAATCGGAAGGAGTTCATAAACCAAACCGTTCACAAACTGAGGTCTCTACTTTTGATTTGGAAATTGGTTTTATGAAAATTTCAAACACACGATGTGTTCGATATTTATATTTTGAAAAGGCTAAAATTAGCGTAACATATTTTATGGACAGCCTCTTATGAGAGTTGAATTCAAAGAAAATTTTTTATCACTTCTGTTCCCTTCAGCTCATTTTATACCTATTCAACAACAATTTAAATGTTTTTCATAAAAAAAACAACAATAGCGAATGACATTATTAAACTTCTTGTTACATGTTATTCTGAACAAATAAAACAACACACTTCGGCATACAAATAAATAAATAAATAGAAAAAAAACAAAATATATATTCTTCCCCTATTTTATGGTCAAGTAATTGTTCACCCGCAACCCTTAAATTGACCTTTTTCCACTATAGGCCATCAACAACTTCCTATTAATTTTTATGTGATGTGACCATCAACAACTGCCCTTTGGCTATAAATCTCCTCAACGTGTGCGTGATCCAACACATAGCTGTGTTTAATAGGATCTTTATATATCCACAAGACGGTTTTCTATATGCCATTTAATCCCTTTTGTAGGCATACGAGGATATCCTAAAAAACACAGATAAGTTCTTCGTTTGTAATAAAAATCTTCGTCTATCAAATTTGATTTGAAAATAAAATTCATTTCGAGGTGTGCTACAAAATCATAAAAATCTGTTATTTTCTCCGGATACGGACATGTTTTTCTTTGGTGGTAATCGGGAGAAATTCGACAAAACGTAATTTACAAGGGAAATTTTTTTCCATTGTGGTGTGTGAATTAAAATTTTGTCGAGATGTACCTGAAAAGCTTTCGATTTTTTTTTTATTCAATCAATCGAACACAACTTCAAACATTTCCTTTAGTATTGTTATGTAATATTTTAGTACCGTTTCGAAATCGACTTTAAGTGCCTATTTTCAAACATTTTACGACCTTTCCCTAATATTTTTCCCATAGAAAAAAGCGCAGAAAATAAAGAGACCCATGAAAAAACCTCAAATTTTTTCCGATAGGATGAATTTAGATGTCGTCGGAGGAGGAGGAGGAGGGTTGTAAATCAAGGGAAGTTGTGGAAAATTCAGCAGCACAGTAAACTTTTACGGGAGATCGGGGTAAGGCAACGGGGTGGGACAAGTGGGTGGTGAATGGTAGTCATAGTCATACAAAGTCAATTTTTTTGTCATTTTCCCAGTTTTCTTCATGAGCTTCTGGTCAATTTCTAGTCGTTCATTGTTCCACTTTAAATGGCAAAGTCGAAGCTAAAATTGAAACTCTGTTTTGGATTGCGATTTTTTGCACTCAATGGCATTATTATATATTATTTTTATTTTATTTTTTTTTCGTCATCATCAACGATTTCTAGTGTGGTTTTTATTTGTTTTTTATATATTTTTAGCTAAGATCGAAAATGTTGACTATACGTATATTGGAAGAAAATACAAGAAAACATGAGAAATATAAATATTTGGGGGCGGAAATATCATTTTCAAGGGAAATGTTTCAATTATTTACACTTGATCAATTTATAAAATCAATTGTTGGAGTTTATTGTAACTGAAAATAAGTTGGGGGAGAAAATATTTTTAAATGACTCAATTGTTGAGACTCTTGTAGTTTTTATTACATCCTAATGGAGACATTTTATGAATATGGGCAGGTATTTATATTTGAATTTTTTTGATTGGTTGAATTATACTTTGAATTGTAATTTTCCATTGAAAATTTGATTTTTATCCACTGCGGTAGAGCCGCAGAGATTCCAGGTGTGTGGCATGGGTTTTGCAGGGTAACAAAAAATATGTGAATATTTTTAAAAAAGACGCAAAAAAAAATTAAAAAAGGTTTCGAAATTTCATCAGAAAGATTTGTAAAAATCAACATCCCCTTGCTCCTCTTTTTTGAAACCCTTCTCCCGATATATTTAATTCTGTATAACTAAATTTGATCCGGTTTTCACCAATCGGTTGGGTGTTTGTTTTTCAAAAGTTTTTGACTTTCTTCTTGGTTTTTGGGTGCAAAATAACTTATGCAAAAAACTTTAACCCGACAACGACGGATATGCAAGCTAGTAGGTACTATATAACTGAATATTAAACACCTTCAAAAAACAGTTATTTTTTAAAATATTCTTACTCAAATGATTTAGTCCAACAGTTCTCATCTGGAAGTCAAAATATCTTGAAAATCGCTTCACATTTACTACCATTTTCCCTCAATTTGTACAGCGCAAGTGAGCTCAAGTCGGAAAATTTATTTGATTTCACAGTCCAATAAAGCATTAAAATACATTTTAATTTCATTTAAATCGTTTTAGGCAGTTCAACATTGAAATAATTTCCCATAAAGTAGCGAATTTGAAGAATGTTGAGAAAAAAAAACAAGTTAAATGAATCCTTGTTTCAGTATCTCACCATCTTTTATCAGATAACAAAATCCTTTTGAGTTATCCTGGCCGCATAACAGAAGTGATACCTAAGTCACAAAGTAACTGAAATAAAATTGACTTTCATTTATTTTTTCGCATTTTATAGGAACATTTTTTTTTGTTTCCTCTGCTTTTTAGCCACCTCTGCTTTGGTAAATGCGAAAACGGCAAATGGAGGAAAATTCCCTATATTTTATATTTATAAAGAGAGAGAGCAAGAAAGCTACGCGACCATTTATAATATTTAAACATTCATTATCCTAATTCCTTGGCACAATCTGCTTGCCTACTTTATACCCAGTTGGCAATTCGGTAAATTTGGTCGCATTGTAAGAAGTAATAAAATTTAATGTCTCTCCGACCGACACAAAATACTGGGAATATTTCCACAAATATTTTTTTTTAAAATGGGTTTTCTTTGAGATTTTTTTTATTCAACTGCGAACGGGTAAAGGAAAAATAAAGCAATTAATAAATAAAATATATATCTGGTGGAAGTTGTACTAAAATATGAACAGCAGCGAAAATAAAAACGTGTAACCCGGAAATTTAAACCGTTTTCCATGAATCCCGATTTTATATTCGCTATATTTAGTGTTAAGAGTGTTCATAAAAATGGGAATAATACGCGTACTGATGGTGAACGTTAAAGGAGCATCATGAGTTTCAAGGGAAAATTATACAATTTTATAATTTTACGATCTGAACTGTAATACAAATAAAATAAAACTCATTAAACACTTTCCCTCCTTTTAAGTCAATAAATTAGTAAAACGGAATGTTTGAATAGGAGTAGCAAATTTCGGGTTACAGAAAAAGGGGACGAAACCCAGTAAATGAGTGAGCAGAAAGTCTTGGATATTCCGGGAGGAGTTTTTATCAAAATCTGAAGCTATATTCCCACTGTGGAGTGATATCTTTATTAGAACTAGTTCTTTCATAAGGGGCTGTCCGTACAATACTTTTAGGAGACGGAGTGTCTGCGACAATGTGACGGCAATACTAAACTCCAATCAAAAAAATGCGAAAAAAACCTGACGAAAAGGATGTTTGAAAAGCTGACAATTACGTGACGTATGGACAACCCCTAAGTTGATCAATAAAAAATTCGCATTTTAAAACCAACCATGGATACCATGGAATTTTTTTAGGAACTGCCCAAAAAATACAACACGTCACGCCAATTTTCGCCTTTTCAATTTTCCAAAGAGACACTCTACAAATACCCCTCCCTCACCGCCCTCCTCATTTACACCCGTTACAATTTTCCAAGTTTCTTTTTAACGCCGCGCCGTCACACTACAGTTGATCGTGTTTATTTCTTTAAAAAGGTTAATCGGCTCTAAAACACCGAAATACTTTTAAACATATCAGTTGTAAATTTACCATACATAAAAACTGTATTTGAAAGCTTCTGATGGGAACACACCCACAAAAATAATAAAACATTCTCTTAATTTTTTTATGGCGTGTAAGCCAAGTAATTCTAATAGAATCCCATTTGAAAACTTCTTCCTTTTAATTTTTCGTTTCTATAAATCTATAAATCTTTTTTACCATTTTCTCGAAAACGGCATTCAGAATATGATTTTTTTAAACTGCGCTTTCCTTTGAAATTATGGCGAAGAACTTCTTATTCCTATTCTGGCCAAAATGCGAAGCGATTTTACGCGATTTTAGTCGATTATCCCGAAAACGGTTGATGGGATCAAAAAAATTACAATTGTTGAAACATGAATTTTCGAAGTCGCGGCTTATGCACGTACTGGATTGAGGGAGAGGGGGTCGGTCAAGGTCAAATCATTTTTTTGTTGTACACGATTTCTTCTACATGGTTTCGTTTTCGTTTTCCAAATTTTTATTCTTTGGAGATTTCTAGCGATCGAAAGTCTATTGAAACTCTGGTTTAAAAGTATTTCCCGTAAATGAAACTTTATCGACAAAAAACATTAAACAAGGTCCTTCGATTCGAATTGAATTCCATAATTGGCCTATTGCCCTACTCACATATACCACCTATACGATTATATAAATTATGTTTATTGAAATTTCCACAGTCTCGATATTCATTATAAACGTATTCTATTTCATAGATATGCATTTACGTCTATATTTAATAAATACTATTTACTAATACGTGCACAGAAGTGAAAACTCAATTAATGTGTACGCATTTATGAGTAGGGTTATACCTATTTCGAAATCCTTTCATTGGCTCTCCATTTAAATTCATTTGAAAATTTTCCCTGAGTCCATCCGCAGTACTTTTGGGTCCTGGATTTCTCTCTTGATTTTAGGGGGATGAAAACGGAAATCTTTTTAGATGAACTTATTTCAATTTTCAGTGGACCAGGTGGAAGTTTACTTTTCTGTTTTCATAGATCGTGTCCTTGACTGAATTCACTCGCAGAAACTCAAAAGAGTTTTCCCAAGTTTTCTGAATTTTCAAATACAGGAAAATACAAATTGTACAATTGTATATCGACTTTAAATGTGTTGCGTACGACAGCTAAAATATGTCTACATAAATAAATACAAAAATATGAGCAAAATTATGAGCAGCAGCACAGAAAAGGGTAGCGAAAAATTAATTTTCAATTAGAAAATTGTCGGAAAATAACAATAACAATAATAATCGTAAAGTTTTCCATCTTCTATGGTATTGAGTTGCTCATTTTCTAATACTTTGAGTGCTATGCAACCCCTCAACGGAATCGTCATAGTCGTTATAAAAGTCTTGAGTGAAGTCAAAACGAACTTAGGCCGGGGGTTAAAAGTGAAGGACCGAAAGGACGAGGTCGTAGTCAATACATGGATTGGAATTGGAAAGAGCCCAAAAATGGATAATAAATCATTTGCGCGCAATTATAATGCTTAGCGGAAAAGCGTTCTGCTCGCACTCGCATATTTTAAGTGATGTCGATGGGGGATAGGGTAGGATATGGCCAAGGGATGAGAAATATTAGGGTAGCTGGCTTTCTGAAATAGCGAAAAATATAACAAATTGCATTTCAAAACCCTCTCAGTTATATTCGGCTATAATGTTTTCTATAACGACTGAAATATTTTCGCCGTTTCTGGAAAATGCGAAGGTCGGAGGAGCGACCGGCAATATGAAAATATGATTGGCAAAATATTTTGGTAAATATGAAAGAAGAATTATAATGTTTTTTTTTTCTACAGGAAAACGATGGCAATGAGTATGGAATATGAAGTTACAGATTTTTATGGGGTTTTCACGAGGTCCTCGGGGGATTGAAGAAACACGTTTTGGAATCAAGCAATTTTCATTTTATTTCAATTTTTGATTTTTAAGAGAATTAAAGTTTTTTAATTTTTCATTCGTTTTATACTCTAAAGTAGTCCAGCAAATACGTCACCAGCGACCAGCGGGAATCAGAACTTGTAGCGGGAACCAGCGTTATCGACACAGAACTAAAATTTTGTCCAAAAGACCAAATCTAAAGGAAAAATTTAAATAATAAATCAAATTAATAAAAAAAAATCAAATAAAAAAAGTTGGCTCCTTGCTAGCGTCAGGGAGCTAGTCAAAATCTAGAATAAGAAAGAATGTATTGGCATAAAAACTTGATGGTAAACCGCTGTTGCCGTATGGCTACGCCGCCGCCGGACGTTAATGGGTTATTTGCTTTTGGTAAATATTTAAAAAGAATTATAGAAGAAATTACGATAGCGTCGGTACAAAAAAATCGCAAAAAGGTGGGACAAGAAGGTAGGAGGTCTGAAATGGCCTTAGGGTTTTTTATGAATAAAAAAAGTATACTAAAATAATAAGCAATGTGTTTCGAAAACTACAGCACCTGGAAAAATTTTCGTTTCTTATTTTTCGTAATTTAATTTCGATTATGATGACCTATTGCCCTTTCTTTCTTACTGCCCGCACCCTCCCACTGTTATCTGTTGATATCTTAAAGAAAAACTGGTCCGCCCTTCGCAACTGATCTGGTGGTCTTACAAAAAAAAAACGTTCACTAAAATCATGAGTAAACATAAGTGCCAACGCACACGGTTCATCTCGTCTCGGCAACTTTTGGTCCTCAAAATGCCTTTCCGACGTACACGCTTCTTCACTTTTTAGTAGGAAAAACTTGTGTGCAACAAGCGATCGCTCATGTGTGTGTGGTTCTCATATATGTGTTGTATTTCCAGCTCATTCCCTTTCTAGCTAGCACCGAAGCAACATCAATTGCCAAAATAGAAACTGCCAACAATAGAAGAATAAGGACTGGTAATTTGTTATGGCATTTACCCTTTCCTACCTACCTGAAAAATAAAACTACCTGCAATGGGTATTTCATTATTTGCATTCATTTTTTGTTTATTTGGGATATGTTTACGAGTCGGTGGCTGACTCAATGAAATTACGCACACATGCATGATGACGTGCTATACGAGCGACTTCGTTTGTGTGCGTAAAATAAGACGAGAAGAAAACTTTTCGAATGGCGACTTTGCCCCTCTTGCCGCACTCGTTTCTTTCCTACAATTTGGTGAAGTTGCAGCATGCTGATGACCGAAAGTTGCTCTGTGTACGCCCATACTAATTTTACTGGGAACCTTCTCTCCTGCTAAGTCTTGTGACTCGAAAGAAATTTTAATCGAGTCTTTGTGAGGAAAACTGTTTATTTTTACCAACTAAAATTAACCCCTAAAAGTATTGATCAAGAAAAAAAACATTGGTTTCTGACAAACAAAAATTTAACAATGTTTGTACGCAGATTTTAGAAAACTAATGGTTTTTAGTAATTTTTTTTAAACAATTATTTTTTTTAGATTTTTTATCTCTGAGAAAAAAAATTTTGTGATTGATTTTTTTTTATCAGACTTAAAAGTGCGATTTAAAAATTGAAAGCCCAAAGACGTGCAACGCAATTATGATTAGTTTTTTATCTCTTTATTGTAAAGACACGCAGCTGCGTTATTTGACAGAACGCAAATAAAATGATAATTTTAATTTTCGAAATAAATATTTGAATGGAAGAGAGAAATAAAAATCAAATCCAAGCAATATGTCAAGGTCCTTAAGATTTTAAAACTGTAATGACTTTATTAAACCATTTAGCTTTGAGTGGATGCCTTCACACAACATCCCCTCGAACCCCACCATTCGGCCGTATTTCATCCCCCCACGTTGCCTCACCAATCAAAGCGATATTATTGTCCTTTTGTCAGGCGGTGAAATTGCAAAACAAAACCATATCTAGATGATTTCCGGGAATTCGGGGATGAAATAGAAGAAAAGGATTTTGGTTACTTTGTATTTACAGCAATTTAGCTGTAAATAAGATTCAGAGTGGAGCTTTGCCACGCACTCAAGGGCCAATAAATCATAGAAGGCGGACAATATTTTATTCTCCTTAATCGCACTTAATAAATTTCATTCCAAATAATAAAATGACTACTTGGGGCTGTATTTGTGGCCCAAAATAATAATAAAGTGAACAATTAGAGCTTTGGTTAACCACCACAAGCTCCACATCCACATCCACATCTCATAGTCATGCCAGTGGCGCGAGATTTTAAGCACGAAATTCCCGAAGGATGGCTACATTTGTCCCCATCGTTGGGAAAGACTTCCACCGTTCTACCAGTGATTAGTCCAGAAAGTGTAACTTTGGTGGCCACCAAATGGGCGCATTCGCAACATTATTACCACCCAAGCATAGTCCTGTATGTCCTGTAGATGGCAATGAGGAAGATTCTTCGCCTCCTGAAAGTCAAATTCTGGATTCGAATTCTATCTCCTGGGAGAGGTGAGCTCAATTCGCCCTGTTTTCAGTGGTGGTGAGGACGAAATGAGGTTATCTTTCCAAGATTCTTCCTTTACACAGGATTCTCTCTGCCAAGAATACTGCAGGATACTATGGCGTAGTCGGTTTTGTTTGGCTCGCTGTGCGAAACAAGTTTCGCAGCACATCGGAATCCTGTTCCAGATCCTGGTTTTCCATACTATATTAGCGGCAGGAACAATGCTAGCAGCAGCAGTCATGGTAATGTGGTGCAGTGTTGTATCATGAGAGGAACTCAGGGAGGTGTGGAAGCAACGTGAAGTATATTTAAGTACGTAGTGTACTACTTTTGAAGTGGATGGTTTTAAGCACAGAAGGACCTAATTGAGCACTAAATAATAACAATTCCATTCCATGGTTGAATATTGGGGACAGGGGTGGTGGTAAAACAGTGGCACCACGACCTGTGGATCGAAAATGGAGAGCCCATCATCGCGGGGGTGGTTGCGAGGGGTGGGTTTCACTGTATTCGCAGTGAAAAACGAAAAACAAATTTGGAATTGGTTTTTTGTACAAAACCACCTGAGCACACTTTGGTGGCATCGTTGCCTTAAATTAAATATGATGAGAAATTTTTGGCTTGCATATAATTATATGCGAAAGTAGTGCTTTTTTTTCTTTCTTTGGCCCTAAGCTAAGTGAATTCCCAGCATGCAAATATATTTAGTGTAGCTTAAAAGATGTCGCATTATAGTTTCGATGCAATTTAGTCAAGTTCCTCTGGGATGTTCTTGAAATAGGTCTGAAATTTATATTTAAAAATTTCATTCATGAAAATTCCTATTTAAAAATTGATAAAAAAATAAATAAATATTTAAAAAATAATTTTAAAACTTAGATGGAGTTTTAAGTTAAATATAAAAGACATCGTAGAAGATTTAACAAAATGACGTACGGATAAAAATCTGTAAAAGTCTTTGCTTTTAGGAATGAAACCGATTTTTTGTTTTTCGAAAATCGATCGTTTTTGTACAGGGGTTGTTCGAATAAAACCCTTAATAGAAACAAAATTCTTAACAGAAGCACGAAACATCCAAAACGAACTCTACTCTGGCCGGGGCTGCTGTTATCTTTTTTTCTATCTCTTACGAGAGGTGATCTTTGAGCTTGTTTTCACTCGCATAGATATTCCTTGCGGCGCAGTTTTATTTCGAAAAATTTTCCCTGCGGCGCATTTTCATACGCATATCTTTTCACAATTCAGCATTTTCATACGTATATATTTTCAAGTCGCGTATGTTTATGGAATTTTTTTCCAACATTCTAAACCAGACGCTTTTTTCCTAGTAAATTTCCCAGCGAAATGTTACTGAAATTTTACTGGGGAAATGTTCTTTTTTTACTGTTTTTGCAGTAAAATTTACTGATTCTGCGGTAAAATTTACTACAGCACACTCCCCCTAAAACTTTAACGTATTTTATGGGCAACCCAATTTTATTATTGGGTTATATCTTGTCACCCCTAAGGATAAAAGATATCCCAATAAAAACTGTATAACTCCAAATAATTTTCAAATTTTCCGGGATGAAAACATTTCCGGTTGACTACCGTAATTTGGATTTGTTTCCACAATTTTCAACAATGAATTCAGCTAGCAATAAGAATTTTCACTTCGAATTGTGCAGCAAGTTTTTTCTTCACTTCACAAATTAACCGCAGTGGGGAAAAAAATCTGCGAAAAAAGAATCCTGTGAATGAGATACAATGGTTTTCACAGCAAATATTAAAACATCCAACATGACTAAACATCAGGGGGGGTTTGAAAATCGGTATGGGCAAATAACAAAAAAATCATTTTTTTCGTGCTTTTTAAAAGTGTTGCGTTCACTAGAAATTGCGGTGCGGCCGGGAGTCACAAATGGGGGGAGGGAGGGCACGGAGTAGGTGTTCCCCATTGTGGTACACCGCACTTGAGTGCCGGCATCACCCTAACTCAACTCAACGCTGGCAACACTATGCATATAGGCGAAAGCATTCTCCCAATTATTACGAGCTTCGTTCATTTAATGCACCTGAGGCCAATAATTACCCACGTTTTTATTTTTAATTTTCCTGTTTCAGGATTTCACCAGAGTTTTTTTCCGTTCTCTTTGTATTTATTTGTTGCTATTCTTGCTGTTGTTATCAACTTTTTGTACATTTCCATTTTAACATATTACCAAGGATCCAGAAATATATATCAGTTCGTATTTGGTGTTTTTTGCTTTTTAGCTCCCTCGGTAGATATTTTTCACAACATTTTTTTTATATATATAGTCGGATATCATCAACTGAAATAGTTTTGTATGAAAAAAAAATGCTCTGGGACAGGAATGCAAAGTGAAAATCTTCACCTGGATGAGGAAAATGAGCAATGCAGACGTTGGTAGTCGTTGACATAAAATGGATCATGGGACAGAAATACAAAATCTGAGATATGTTCATTTGTTTTGGATTTTCAACCAGCAAAAAGTGAAAAATCTCTAAAGTAAAACATGGTTGACTGCTAAATACTCGACTTTTCCAACATTTTTATTTTATGATTTTTTGCTCACTTTTTTTGCTCAACTTTTTCCCTCAACTCAGTCAGATATGCTTGCATTTTATTTGAAACTTTTAGCATTCTTTGCAATAACTTTTATTTCTGAACAAACAAAACTATTGCCGAGAAACAAACAAAACAGTTTTTCAATAACTTTTCTTCATATATAATGGAAAGAATTTTTCTTGTTTTTCCCCATTTTCACGTTGAGTGGAAAATGAACATGCCGGCAAAATCAGAATAAGGACAGACGGATTTCATTTAAAGTCCTATATGAGCTCATTCTTCCACAAAATTAGACACTCATTGATACATTTCTGTGGTTCACTTGTGAAGCACTCGCAAGACCCTTGGGGGTTAAAAAAATTATAATCCTACCGTTGTTGCGTTGTCGGGTTTGCAAAACACAGCGCTCAACATTTAATTTCGCTCAGACTGAAAAACTGCCTGCACTTGGAATTTGCATTAGTAGAAAATTCATTTCTTTTGTTTCACTTCAGATTTTTTTTCGATGGTTTTTTTTACTTTTATATTCTTGGATTTTTATTATTCATTTCTTTGCAAATGGTTTGGTTATTTTAGGGGATGAACCCTACTAGGCAGGTTTCCCCTGAATTACTGAAGAATTACTCGAGGATTTGTTTTTTTTTCGAAGGATTTGGAAAAACAACCTTTCAAATGCAAGAGAGGGGGGTAAAAAGCTAATATATTATTAACACATTGACTGCCATGGCTATCATTTTTGATAGCCAATGAAAAATGGCACAAGTTTTATGAGAGGCCCCGGTTATTATTTTCGACAGCCAGCGGCGGCTTCATGCAACTTATTTTCGGTCGACCGATAAGGGAATCCTTTTTCACCAAAACTGATTAAACAGGCCGACACTCACTGGGGGCACACGATATAAGAATCTTTTCTAATTAATTTGGAGTCGCTGAATCCGAATCTGGCCGTAGTTTAGCCGGATCAGCTCTTGTTTTTAAAATACAAAGAAAAAAATAATTGTTGATTTCCATATTATAAATATTTAAACCAATTTATGAATCACCCTTCATATTTGAAAAACGAGAGTTGATACAGCCAAAATTCTACCGGATTCGGATTCAGCGATCCCAAATTACCCAGAAAATACTCTTATATCGTATGCACCAGATAGAGTGTCGACCTGCGTAATAATTTTTGGTCATCTAAAGATTTCCTTCGACTACTCATTTTATCGAAAATAAGTTACATGCATTCATACATACACACATATATTCTACAGGTCTACATGTATTGGCGTTTTCTTTAAATATTTGCAAAATTTGTTCGGCAGTCAACGTGTTAAACATGTTTCTCATTCCCTCTGCGCCCCTCCGCTAAATAATGAGCCAAATTTTGAGCCCAATCGGCCGATTGTTTTTTGAGTTAGAATCTGCGAAATGCATTTTTTTTCAAATATTTCCATTTTTCTTAAATTTTGTTTTTATTTTCGTTTTTTTTTGAAATTTCCTGAAAACCTTTTGTTTGATTTCGTATTACAGACTAAACCATCTCGTCTCGCAACTCTAGCGGCTCGCTCCCGCCCCCTTCCCTCGCTACTCTAAGCATGGGCCAGCATTGCGAAAAAACAACACCTACCATCCTCCTTAGATTCAAGGGTATTGTGGGAAACCTCTAAACATTTTCTTGGAAATTCCAGCGGAAAAAACCTAATGGGGTGGAAAATTTTAACATTCCAAAAAGAAAAAGTTCTTCGTAATTTTTCACAATTCTTTATTCCATCTTCCAGATGGTTTTTGCACACTCAGAAAAATGGAGGCTAACTCGAAGACCTACATACGGCGTAATTGGCCTCGGGCAGGCACGCGTTCGCCTGCATGTGGGCAAGTAAAACTGAGTTGACCTGTGGTCGGAGAAATTCTGAAATTAAGCCACCAGCAGGTGAAGTAGGGCATTGGGAGCTGCACGAGTTGACCTTAGATAGGTTAGCTCTGACCGCTAGCTGGCTTACAGACACCTCTGTAAGGTCAGAGTTAACCTGACAAAAAGTTGACCTGGACATTTTTCTGAGTGCACTTTTTATTTTCTTCCCAAATGTTCCAGCTAAACTTTAGTGAACCGCAGCCGGCAGGATAGTGTCCGCAATTTTCCATTACGTAGTGTGGCCATCAAGGATGCAAAACTTTTGTTACACCCGAAATTGCATCTACGTGAAAAACTCATTTTCAAAGTTTTTCATAGCGTTAAAAAAATAATTCGAACATGGATTCGAAAAAAAATCCATTTGCTTGCTTTGTATCGTCCTTATGAGGACCTTCTCGCCTGATCTTCATTACTTTTCCATCGTTTTTTTACTGTTTCTTATATTTTTATTGTATTTTCTTTCTACTTGGGAAACAAATGAAAGTAGGAAAAAAAACACATGAAATGAGTGAATAGTTGAAGCGAACAGGACGAAAAAGATCCATTATGGGCCGCTAAACAACAAGAAACAATGAAATCCTTTGAAGGGATCTATCCCAGCTTTCATCCGAATTATTTTAATTGTAAAGTATTGTAGACAATAACGCAATGCTGGCAACAAAAACAATCAAAACTTAAAAAAACAATAAAAATTGTAGTGAAACAGATATACTTTTGTTTCCAAACGCGTACAACTTTTACTTCTCTTTGTGGTCATTTCAAAGTTGGAGAAACATAAAACATAGTTCAACATTGCGCATTTTACACATTTTTTAAAATTAAAATAAAATTCTATTGCTGTATAGACAAATTGGTGGACAACAAATGAAAAACAGTTCGAAGTTGCGATTTTTCTTTTGCAATTTTTAGTTTTCTAGCTGGGGATGAGAGTTTTTATGGTCTATGATTGATTTTCTTTTGATTTGTTTGCAAAGACATCAAAAGAGAAGGTGTAAAAGAGTGAAATATCTTGAAGGCTTACAAAGCTTTGAATTTTCAATTACAAAACACTGAGTTCTGAAGAAATTACTTTTTGAAAATTCGTTAGAGTTTAAATTGTTTTTGGAATATTTTTCCACGTTAATGTGGATTACGAGGGGGAAAAATTGGTACGGGAAAAGAGAGAAAATCTTAGTTAAAAAACCCAGATCTGACAAGCTGTAAAAGCTATAACTTGCAACCAACTCGACTGACTGAGCTGAAATTTTAGACCATGTTTCTGCGGAGAAAAAATGAAAAATCTTTTTTTGTCTGGCCAGAACAACTGGGCCTGATCTAACCCTTTTACCTATCTATATATTTTAACACTCATTTGTTTGCGTTTCAATGAATGATCATGTACCCATATCTGTCACCACAAATAACATCCAGAAAAAGGTCCTTTAGTAGGGTTACAGAAACGGGGACTAATATTCTATTATTTCACTTGAAAAAAATCTGGAACATAGTGCAACATGTATTTAATAAAGTACAAAAGAGCTGAAACAAAAAAATTTTTTTTCTTTTCAGGCCTTGCAGATAGGCATAATCCTTTAAAATGTACCGCCCCAAAATTTTGCGCCTCTGGAAATTGCCCTGCGTAAATTCAGCCCTGGGCCTGAGTGCATGCACTGGGCGGACCCTTTAAAATTTAAAACCAATTTCCCGCAACAAAACAAATTAATTTTTAGGGCCTTTTTTTTAAAAAAAAAACCCTCCTTGTACGTCAAACCGTCCCCCATCGTTTCAAATTTTTAATTTTCACACCGCAACGATTAATTTTGTCTCTGGGAAACAAACATGAGATAGAATAAGTGTCATAATTCTATTTATTTGATCCCCTTGTGTGTAACATGATTTTCTTTAAGAGAAGCTCCACAAAGTCATAGCATAATTAATTTTCTTTGGTGAATCTTCCACTGGAAAATTGCAAAGAAAAACTGGTGGTTAGGCCAACCCCAATGCAACAACTAATATTGCCATCGACTACCGGGGAATAGAAAAGTTTCGAGAGAAAAAGCAATCCGAGTGACAAATCAAAGCGAGAGTCCATTTTATTATGATTCACAGCATATTTTTTCCATCCCACACCCCCTTCATTTTTATGCTTTTACGCTTTGCATATTTTTTTTAAATTTCTGCTGTATGATTGTGAAGTGGATTCCTTTAGCATATCATCCATTTGGGATGAAAGAACGCAGAGTTTTACGTCCTGATGGTATAATGTCCTCTGGTATATTCACAAAGAAACAATCCTCCCGGTATTGTTTGTTAGCCCAGGACCAAGTTCAGCCCAAGCGTCAGCCCTAGTGCATTTTCAACCCCCCCAGATATCCTGTCGCATGGAAAGATCACAGACAAAGCAAAGTGAAACGAACAGTGGTTTTTCAAAACGCTGACTACCGTTATTCCTGTTTAATCACTCAAAAATGTCACCGATCTGTCTTCCTTGTGGGCCTTTTTCTCTGCATATTTCCATTGAACGTTTTTTTTCGGTTTCTTTGTTGCATGCAGAAGGACATTTTCGCTTGAAGAAAGGGAATTTTTCATCCCTCTATCATTTTTAATGTTTGTTTATATCTTTAAAAAAAACATTTCATTGTTGGTGGAGGTTTATTTTGTTGCTTGTTGTCCGAATTGAACAACAGCGACAGATAAAGGAGCATAAGTTCTTGTCGGCACAGACATTATGAATGTGATTCCTTCCGCTTTTAATTTCGCTGACACTCTCTGCTGTATCCCTCGACTGGAGGTTCATAATTTTATAGTTTTTTTTCTAAGAGGAGATAAAATACTCTTAGCAGAACAGTCTTTTTTTTGGAGTCATCACAAGAAGTACCAAATATTTGCTAGGATTACGTCGAATACACGCAGAGAAAAAAAATAGTTGTTTTTAACAACTTTTCAATTATTTAGTAATGGCAAATCGTGACTATCACTTTTGTAGTTGATCTTTATTATAAAGAATAGTTGATCGCAATATAAAATTGTAAATAATTACAATAAAATAGTTCTTGCCAGATTACATTAGTAGTAAAATTTTATTGCATAATAATTACTTTTAATTATTTTATTATAGATTTAATTTAAAAATAGTTATATTTATTAAAAAACAATTATTTTTTCATTAAGTCTACTGCGAAATAGTAGAAATTCAGACTCAAAATAATTATTTTGTGTTTGAAATTACTTTAAAATAGTTACTGTGTATTACAAAAGTCGTCATTTTTAACTATTTTCTAATCACTGTTATTACAAATTAGTTAAAATTTTTAGAAAAATAATGATTTTTCAATTATTTTGCCCTGAATTTACTGAAAAACAGAAACTCAACAGAAAAAGAAACAGAATGTGTTGTGCTACAAAAATATTTTATTTCCAGTAAAAATAACCTTAACAAGGATTTATCACAAAAGAAAAACTCAAAATCACATTAGCATGAGGATGGCATCACAAGAATCTATATAAAAAGTAGAATGTAAAATGAGAAATTTACTAACAAAAAAAATTACCTTCTGTCGTATTTCCGTTTTCGTTATGTTTGGCTTTAATTTTATACGAAATTTATGAAAATGCGTGTGTAGACTTTCCAATTTGCTCACGCATTTTATACAATCATCTTGGAGATATTTCAAGAATTTCTTATTATTTTCGATTTGTTCGTCTAGTTAAAAAAACTGTATTAGTGCTCTGTGATTTAAAGCAAATATTATACTTGTTATAGTTTTTATTCAACAAAATAGCATAAAAATGAATAATACCAGTTAGAGAACACTCCGCTTTCAAATGGTTTGCTTCGCCTGTCTCTTTGTTAGCACAGTTCTTTAAGATTTTATTTTTCTGGAAAGTTGAGGAAGAAACGAATTTTATTTCTAAGTAAAAATGTTGGAAAAATTAAAAAAAGGCAAAAAAATCTTACCGTTGAATATAGGATATAGAGATGATAAATCCCAAGAATCTAACAAGACGAATAGGGGATCCAGTGAAGTTTGATCCAACACAATAATCGGCGCACCCTCAGCTGCTTTTTGATAATCTGACTGTTCCATTTAATGCACTTGAAAAATTCACAACTTTACCACACGAAAACGATGAACAAAATGATGCGTCAGTAGAAAGTTGTAAATTTTTAATAAGTTTGTAATAGATTTTATTACAAATTTGTCATTTTTACTATTATATAATTTTTTTTATTATTTCAAATCTGAAACCTATCATTATGTAGTTGGAATTAGAGAACTCAACTACAAAACGATAAACAAATAGTACCAAATAGTTATTTGTATTTTAACTATTTGTTATAATTAAAATTGATTATTTTGCTGTAAACACCGAAATGAGAGCATTTTAGACATGGTTACTATTTCGCACTATTTCTTGACTATTCTTTAACAACTTTAACTATTTTTGGATGTTCATCGAGATTCGTAGAATTATCAACATCAACTACCAAAAATAATAAAATTAACTATTTTTTTTCTCTGAGTGTACCCTTGCTGAAAAAGGGTGTTTTTACGCCTATTTCATACGCAGGGGTAATTTTGCCGTGCAGCTCGCAGGTCAATTTTTCTCTGCGTGTAGGTTTCTGGACCTGCAATGCTCCCATAGGAGGGTAAGACAGCAAATCAACAGGTAACCTGGGCACCAATCATGTATTCCGACGCGTCTCTGTCTTTCGACTTCGACGCAGCTTTTAACTCTTGACTTCGCCATATCTGCAGCTTGAAATTTCGCGGAATCGTCACTATGAATCGAAACGTGATTCTGACTGTCACTCCAGGAAATTTGAAGCTGCTGATATGGCGAAGTCAAGAGTTAAAAGCTGCGTCGAAGTCGAAAGACAGAGACGCGTCGGAATACATGATTGGTGCCCTGAGTCCACATATTAGCGTCTAGATAATGCTCTAGTCATACATCCCTCCGCATACGCTGTGCCACCTTGAATTTTTTAAGGTTTGCTCAGTTAGCTTAGCGTTTTATTGGGTGGTTGAAGTGGTGGTAGTGGTGATAATAATAGTAGTGCTGGTGGTGGGGTTGACAAGGGTGGTGGTGGTTGAAAGATCTGCATCGAAAAAGTAACAAAATGAGTTTCAAATTTTTTCACTTCCTTTCTGTAACTCATAGTCCCTTTTACTTAATGTCAGTCTGAGGGATGCTGTATATCCAATTATCCTGCACACTGCCTTACGGAACCGTCTTACAATTTAAAGGCGATCAGGCGAATCTGTTGAATGATAATGGAAAGGACGATGGAAAACAGATGATGGTTGAGTTAAGAGGATTCCTAAACCATCAGAGTACTTATAGTGTACATAATCACGACATGATATCCTCTTTTTATATCCCCGTTTTTTTTTTCAAGCGGCAGCAGAACGCAGAATGGGACATTTAAGTAATATATGAGAATTGTCTTGGGCTGTGAAACAGGAAACTGCTTGTGGGTTTGTGTATTAAAATACCATTTTCTTTGTTCATTTCATCGAGGTGTAGAAGCAGAAGAGTCGTACAAAAAAATCCTGTGAAATGGAAAACATTTTATTCATTGTTTAAGGACAATCTTTTTGGATGAACATGCGGTTCTTTTATATGAATTTGGATTCTTGGCGCAGAAGACCAATGATGCAATGGGTGGGAAAATGGTGAAGTGGCGAAACGTAAGGATGTGGACAAAAATATTTCTCATTTTTTCCACCAGTTATTTCTATTGTATGGGTTTATGACTTGTGTGGAGTGATTTGTATAATACTCTAGTTCTGTTCATAATAAAAAAAAATCTTTTTTCTGTTTGTTTGCTGGTCTTCTCATTTTTTTAATATTATTTTTTTTTGATATTTTGTTGCTCCTGAATGAACAGTAATATCCTTTAATGTTCATAGATATGACCACTAGCAGAAAACTGGATTTTTTTATAATAATAATAAAAAAGGGAAAGAGAAAAGGAAAGGAAGGAGAATAGTAGGGACAAATGGAAATAAAGGAAGAACAGTGTTTGCCAACGCCAACACGGAAATTGAAAAACTAATTTCAAATGTTTCACATTATAATGTTTTATACGGCGAATAATACAAAAGTTTTTTCATTAAAACAAATGGCTTTTTTAATAGCAACATCAAAGAAATATTTTATACCAATGTGAATGATTTTGTAAATTATTTTTTTTTTTTTGTGAATTTCACCTGTAGTACGTCGAAGAAAGAGTGATATCGGATATCAATAAATATTTGTGATTTAGAAAATCATTTTTAACAGATTTTTTAATGAGGATAGAATAAAAACTTCCGAATTTTTCTTTTTTTGGCTGTGATCCTTCACGTAGAAAATATGTGCTTCAATTTAAGCTCAATCGGTCAACTGGTTCTCGAGTCAGAGCTTTCGAAAGCCGGAAACTTTACCAAATCCGTTGTGTTGCCGCATTGCGCGATTTTTAAAGATGGCCAAACAAATTTAGATTTTTTCGTTCTACATAAGGTTTTTATTTGCATAAGCTGTTGTAATTCTTATTTAGTTGTTTGGTTATGCAAATATGAACGTTTGGTAAAAGCAAAACGTTTAAATTTATTTGGTTTTTTCAAACCTTAAGCTTAACGTAAAACCTGGCCGCTAGAAAGCTGAAAAATCTTGGCCCGGAAATTCTCGCTGTCGCCGATTACTACTCGGCTGTTAAAATTTCAAGATTTTTAGAAAATGTTTTAAAAGGTGATCTCGAGGATCCTTTTTGCCATTTTTTCTCGCAAAATTAGCGTCATGGGATCGTGAAATTGCATCCTGATAGAAGATTTTTCTAGGATAAAAAGGATTATTTTTAAAAAAAGGTGGTTTCCAAGCATGTACCCGCTTTTGTACCAGGTACGATAGCTATTGTAGTTTGCCCAAAATCGAATTTATTTCAACCATTAGCTTATGTCGTAGGGAAATACGTCAACTGCTAACGTCACGGTTGACATAAAGAGTGCATTCTGATATTTTTACAATTATTTTGACAAATTGAGAATAAAAATGCGGCCCTAATTTTTTGCGTCAAAAATATTTCGTAATGATTTAAAAAATCTTGAAAAAGATAAGATTTTTCTTAAAGATACTTCATGTTTTCCCGAAAACTGCATTACACCACAGTTTTCCAAACTTAATTAGAGCACAACCTAATTTCCGGAGTCCCAAAAATTAAGCAATCTTCACGTAACCCAGAAATAGTCAACTCTACGAAGTAACATTTTGCATATGGCGAATTAACATGGCACTTAGTAGTTAAGATTTACATAATTGAAAAGGAGTTCTCATCATCACTTTTGCAACTCTGCACAGACTACCAAAAGTAAAGCGAGCAAATGGCTACCTGACACAATTGAGCATAATGAACATTTGTTTTCATCTCATCTAGAAAGTGCTATTCAAGAATTATAAAATATGTGACAGAGGTAGCCAGGATAAAATGCGATGCCATAAGTCTGGTTATATGGCGGTCTGACCAAGCGACTACCAACAATCACACTTAATAATTTATGAAAAAAACCGAGAGGACAGAAGAATAAAAAAACACCACAAAACTATCTGCTGAAAAAGAACCACTTTAGAAGTCCAGAAGAAGATAGTTTTTGGCCATCTTATATTCAGTCCTCTGATATCCTTTTTGGTCGTTTTGAATGTCTTCAGTATATAAGATTGTAACATGCAAAAGTATTATTTCGAAACAAGAGAGACTTACAAGATGAGCTCCGGGCAAAGTGAAAATAAGAAAAGTATCTTTTATTATTGTCCACCTTAGCCGTTTGGTTAAAAACACAACGAAATCGAGCAAAAACCAACCCAGACGAGATGAGTTTGAAACATTTACCAAAAAAAAAACTTTCTTTTTGGGTTTCTTCTCCGCTCCCGAATTCTACGTGCTCAGGATATGTTTTTACACTGGGAAATGAAAAAAAAGATCTAGGATCTAAGGTAGATACACCGACTATGAAACGTGCATTGGATTTTTTTCCATCCCGAGAAATTTATCCATTGCAAAGTGTTTTATTTTTTTTCTGGTATATCTTTTGAGACCATTTTGGTAAATCGTAGATGTGGTGGCATATTTTTGGCGAAAAGAAACCCACCCTTTGTCAGTAACCGCAGAGGAGTGACTGAGGGTGCCATTTTTGACCACCATTCATGTTTGGGTGCTTATCAAAAATTAATGAAAGTGTTTTCCATGTATGTATATGAGAGGTAGGATACTTTCTTTGTACGTTTTAGTATTTTTAGTTTCACTCTTGGATAAAACTATAGCCTCGCCTTATTCCACGCGAAGCATCAACCCCCAAATTCAACCGCTCTCTTAATTTCCCAATAGTACCTGCCATCTAACGCTATTACAAACGTTGGATATTTACTTTAAACTGTTGTGCCAATATATTTGCAATTTCGACTTCTCTTCACATGAGAGTTTGTACGTTTCAACCTTTTATTCACATCCGATTAGAGTGGGGGTATTTTGACTTGAAAAAGAATTAAGCATTTATTCAGGGTAGCTTTACTATGTGTTAACCCAAAACATGAGCCCTTCGGAAGAGTTCATTGCCATTTTCGACTACTATAAAAATTTAGTTAATATTCTGTAAAGTTTTAAATTATTTCACTCATTCATTGTAAATGAAATAGATTAAAATTTAAAAGCGTCCAAGGGCACCTTATATTCTGGAAGAGTTCCTTATATTCTGGGAAGAAAACACATCTTTAGTGATAAAAAGAAAACATAAATTTCAACTCAATCCTTTGAATGGTTTTCAACTCAATTATTTAAATAACTCATGTGTTTGAGTGTTTTTTCTCTAATTTTTAAAATAATCTTTTTTTCGAACATTCATGAAAAGTTATAGAAATGTCGAACTACAGAATATATTTACATTTTATGGAGAGTTGTTTCGAAACTAAGACCTTATAACAACCTCCGGAATTAATATCTTATAAAAACTAATAAGTCACGAGCAACAAATCGCAACGAAAAGGGGTTTCTTGAATCTTCTCCAATATCGAACAAAAATCACTCAAACCACCACTCAAAAATTCACTCAATGAGTAAATGTGTTAGTTTTTCCAGACAATTTCAAGTGTTTCAAAAAAAAAAAAAATCGGTATTGTATATTTTAGCATATGTAAACTTGGTATCTGTCAATTATCTCACGAAAGAACGAATAATTTTTTCATTTTCTCGATTTTATTACTCACTGGCAATGTGTAAATGATTTTTTATTAAATTGCTACGTTACTAAAAGCTGTGTTAATGACGGAAAATTACTTTTTCATTAAAAAATCTGACTCATTTCCTCACTGTACCTTTCCGTTTAAAAAATATTTAATAAAACTGAATTTATCCGATCCGGTCTTCTGCCATCATCATAAAAAAATCACTGTATGGGCATTTTTTCCCCATTGGATTCAGAAAAGAGCATAAAAATATAATCGATTTTGAATAATTGCTTCTACGACTCATTCCCACCAGGAAAATAAATGAAATTCTCCACAGCCATCGGCTTCATTTTAACTGTTTTTCAGTTGTTATTTGCCAGCCACCCCATCACTCAATCCTGATGGTATTCGGTGTAGGTAAATGGACGCCCACCATCCATCCAACCATCATGGATTGCAATTTTAGATTATTCCGATTTTTTCAGATTTCTAGAGTTCATACGAGTGAAGGGTTTGAGGATTTTGAGAGATGGATATCGACCAGAATCATAAACATTCAATGATACTGATACATATCGATCAATTCTGACAATAACAGCACCAGCAGCAGGAACAAAAAAAAACTAGGAACGTTGATTTCAACCCTTCATGCTAACCCTTTCAGTTTTTCACGAACTTTTGTTGCTGCCATCAAACCCTCGAATCATCAAGGCCTGGAGTTTTTTTTCCCGCCAATGCTATTTGCTATTTGAAATAATTGCACCCGATACAAAACAAGAATTAAGTTCTTGAAAAACGCTGAAGAATCATTAAACATTGATTCTATGAACTCATGATATTTGATTGATTGTGAAACATGCATTATCCACCATTAGAATAATTTTCAACAAACGGGGGTTAGGAGGGTGAGAACGGCAAATGTGATTTCTGCGTGTGTGAAATGAAATTTTAAAGTGCGAATGAGTTTTTAATCTTATCTTACAATTTTTTTAAAATTTTAATGTGTATCTTTGTTGTGACTAAATAAAAAGATCGAACAATATCATAAGAAGTGGAAAATCTCGAAAACGGCGAAGAAAAATTAAAATCGGTTCAAAATCAAAAACATGGAAAATTTTGGTATGATTCCACCTTCGTCCTCTTTGTAAAAGAAATCCCTGGGCACTGTTCTGTGTAAGGGGCTGTCCATAAAATACGTACCCCCCTCGCCCCTTGTGAGCGCTTGTTTAATAGCGAAAACCGCATCAAAAGCAATTCAGTAGCTTAGGAGATATCAGGAGGGGGGGATTAAAATATGATTCGGATGGAAAGGGGGTTGGCGGGCGGGGTAGCAGGAGGTGAAGGGAGTGGGGAGAAGGTGTAGAAAGGGGGTGGGGGAGGGGGGGGGGGAGGGTTAATTTGTAACCAGTTTTGACAATTACTAAGGCCATTCCTCTAGAAAAATGGTCGTTCACCAAAATTAACAACTACTTCTTGCGAACCCCTTTTTCGCGTAAATGGAGGCCTGATTTTGTAAGAAAGCGTGGTTCAAGTCAGAGACATGTCTAATTACATTGAGGCAAACTTTTTTTTCATGAAAACCTAACATCTTCAACATTCGTTCCTGGCATCTTCTATGTATAAATTCGATTTGAAGAATCATTTCTTGGTTGGTAGACAATTACCCGGATTCGAGTAGATTGTATGCACACACAAGTTCGACTCCATTACTAGGTAATGTGTTTGTATGCAAATTTACGTTCATTAAAACTTCGCCGTTTCACAGAATCCCGGCCCAGTTTAGCCCCGTATTCTACGCCCCGTTCTCATGAATTGATCATACATTTTCAGATAATAAATAGACGTATTTTTCGCCGAATGGATCCTGCGAGATGGGAGTATGTTGGTGTGTGTGTGTTTTGTGTTGAGATGAAACGATGGAAAAGTTGATTTTCGCTTGGATATCGTTTTAAAATCGTCACCATAAATAAATTTCTTGTGTGTTTGTGCTTATTAAGTTTGTCCTTCGTGCTAAGCGCTCAACCGGGTTGTTGTTTATTGGCGCTAAAAGTCGGCGCTGTTGTTGATGTGGCCGTATTTTTGGGGAGTGGATTGGAGTCGAATTTTCACGTTGTAGGTGTTGAAGGGGGGCATGGGAGAGGGGTTGTTCGCGATATACGAGTATTATCAAATCACCATTTTCACTAGGAAGCACATAAATGATTCCAGTAGGCGGTGGCCGGGTATAGGTTGAATGACTCCAACGTGTAGCTTGAGTGAAATAGAAACGGTGATGGGGGTTGAAGTAAATTGAGGTGAGTTAAAGGCAGCTAAAGGGTATTTTAAATGAATACGAACTCGGGGCTTTTAACAGCTATGTTTGGCTTAAGAGGCCGAGGCCATTTGATGGAAGGCATCATTCGAATTAAATTTAATGTTGGTTTTTGTAACGTCATCGGGGTAGTTAGCGTTGAATCAATAGAAATATCACATAATAAGATCATTACAGTTGAAAATTTTTCAAATTTTCCACACGGTAGAGGTATTTTTATTAAAATTATTTTCTTTTTGCACTTTTTGTGTTTTCCAATAATTTTAAATGCGTTCAAAATATGGACAAAACAAGTTTTTATTTCATTTATTTAAATAAATGTGGGATTGGTGTTTATTAAGTGAAATAACACAGGCAGATTCATATGTCGTACTTTTATATTTTAACATGTCAATCGTCTTTTGAGATTTTAAAATAATTACCGTTTTATATTTTGTGTGTCAACCGTCTGTTCTGTTCTTTAGTTTACTACCTTATTATCGACAGTCAGTATAGTAAAGTAATTTAAATAATATTTCCAAATATTAGCAACGAAAATCCTGTGCTAATCTTCACACATGTTGATCATATTAAAAGATGCAAGAAATAATTTAATTTCGCATCCCTCAATAAGCTTATTATTGTTGCTTGAGTGATAGACATCTTTGATGGGTCCACGGGGGTTAATTGAAGTTAATGCGATATTATTATTAATAGAGTTTTCTTAAATGAAAAAATGTTACATACTTAATAAAAGTTATGACTTTTTTTTATGTCTGTCTGTTGGTTTTACGCATCTTAAATTACTCGACAACGCGTTGAGCTAGCGACTTGAAATTTTTTTGTTTTTCGAAAAATCGTAGTTTTCTATCACCTGTGACGTTAGAAAAAAAATGCATACGACCAAAAGACATTTTTACAAGTTTTAGCTTTAACAATTTTTTCGTATCTTTTACAATTCTCAAGAGATTCGAAAAAAATTAGGTTTTTTTGAAAATTTCTCGAAAACTATGCGCTTTTGAGAAAAAATGCATATATCCAACTTCAAAGAAAATATAATTTTCTGCATTAATTTCCTTAACAGTTTTTACATATCTTTCACGGTTCTCGAGATATTTGAAAAAATATTATGTTTTACTTATTTTTCCGAAACAGAGGAAGGTTTGTGTTGCTCACAACTGATATTTTTTTATGCGATTTCCTTTTTCAGTAAAATTTTATTAAAATACTAGCTTGCATACCCGTCGTTGCCGGGTTAAGCTTTTTGTCTAAGTTTTAGAATACGAAGAAAACCGGAAAGAACATAAAAACTTTCTAATGGGTCTATGTTGGGGCTGGACCCCCGACGAACATCTATGCCAAATTTCAGGCTAATCGGTTCAGTAGTTTCCCTGCGAAAGAGTAACATAGCGCAAAAACTAAGTTTAGAAATCACTTTACCCCCCCCCCCCCCCCTTACTCCCCCCACCCCTCGCGCTTCGTTTCCGTATGCCTATGTTGGAACCAGAACTACCACAGACACTCATGCCAAATTTCAAGACAATCGGTTCAGCCGTTTTTGCGTGAAAGAGGAACAGACAGACAGACAGACACCAACTCATTTTTATATATTAGTATTAGTATATGATTATTAGAATCACTTGCGACGTTCTGTTCCATTCTAAAGTTATGCAAAGTAAAAGTAAAGTGAATTAAAACATGAGATTTTTGTTTTTGTGTAGGTGTAATATATTACTACACTTTATGACTCTCATATAAAGTTAAAACAAGCATGAATGTCACCTCCTCCCCCGCGCCAGTTTAAAATTAAGAGCTGTAAAAATCCAAAAGTGGATGAAATTAAAGAAAGTTAACGTACCTATGTAAAAAGGTAAAAATTAGTTGGTTAAGTGTACATACTTGGAACTGAAGTTGGGGACGAAACTCTTCACAGCCTCATAGTGAGAGTGCTTTAAAATTTTTCCTTGGAGCCCCTTCAGGTCCGGGAAATTGAGGCATTAAAGTCAAAATGGAAGGAAAGACATTGTGAAAAGACGGAAAGAAATTTCGGAAGGAAAAAAAGGAAGGATGTTGAAAGTCAACAGTGTAATTGCTGTAATGTGTGCAAAGTCATTAGTGTCACACATTTTATTAAATCCTAATGTTACACATGTGTTAAGTTTTCATTCTTTATTTGTTACGAAAGTTAGAAAATATGTATATCTATAGTAAAATACACATGAATTTACTTGGCAGTAAGGGGACATTTTTCTTAAGTACGTAGAAACATTTTTTTTCTTGAAAAGTACGATGATGAGATGAAGACGTTTTACATTTAGATTTGACAGAAAATTTAAGTCGATTTGGCATAAAGCGTCGCGTGGGGTCTCTGGCTTAATAGTAGTTGAAGAGATTATATTTACATATGCATGCTTAAAATATGACACTTTATACTCATTTCGCCGATGTTTTCATGTCTAGACTTTAATAAAAAAAAGGAAAAAATGAATAATGAAATCTCTTTATATTTCAGATAAATAATAGTATTTACTCAGCCGTATTTTTTCAGTAAACAAATATTGAAAATTGCTAATTAAAAGTTTTTTGACCTCTTTTTTAAGGCTGTTTTTTTTTGTGTTAAAAATTGAAGCGAAAAAGTTGTTTGAAAATAGACTTTTTATTTAGTCGGCGGTCCTACTACCAGAAAAAAAAAACCTACCTAAAATTCTTTCAGCGGTTCAGTTTTTACTTTTATTACAATATTTATTGAGATAGTTGAGTGCGCCAGAAGTTTTGTTATGAAGTAACATTTATAATGTTGCAAGCCAAATTAAAATCAGTTCTTATTTTCAGAAGATAGCAGAAGAGGGGATTTTTTTTAGAAGGGAAGGGCTGAATAAGTATCTTTGTTCTGATTCCCCAAAAAGAATGCACCAACAAAACTTTAAAAAAAAGTAGAAAAATTGTATTTGCAAGTTTTTAATTATAAAAATTTAAATGTAAATTAGAAAAAAAAACTTCAAAATTCCGATTTCAACAAAAAATCTTTAAAACAAACTGCACAGATGATAGTAAAATAATGATCAAAAGTCTTTATTTATTTATGGATAAATCCATAAATCCAGAATTTATATTATGAATATTAAATGACGGAGGAAAAATGAACCGAAATACACTTTTATTGTGAAATCTAATCCGATCTCAAGGCGATATAGTCGTATACAAGTTCTTGTCATGATTGATCGGCCTAATCAATTTTCCCTGAAGATTTTAAAAACTATTTGCTCTGAGTATTACCCTCCTGGTTGTATGGAATAATAAAACCGTAGTATCAGATTACAATTTCAAATACAATTTCCATATATTTCTTCTTTTATCTGCCAATTGTGTGCATTCGTAATTCGAATATTTAGAATCGATTGCTCCAATCAATTTTTTTTTTGCAGTTAAAAAAAGAGATTAATATGAGATATGGGGCATCACGGCCACTAAAAGTAGTAAACATAAATTTTGAATCTACAATAGACTTATTATTTTAATAATTTGAGACCCACAGGAAGGATTTAAATATTTGTAAGGCGTTGTAACGCGTCAAGTAGTAGATATTTATCCAAGCATTCTGGTAAAATAAGAAGACATGGAATGACAGCGTCTCTTTCTTCACCTTTCTTCTTCCGCAATTAATCTATATCTCTCTCGCTTTCCCTCTCTATTTCTTTTTCATTTCTGTCTCCCTTTCGCCCTACTTCCCTCTCGCTTTGTCTCATCCACCTTCCCCTTATCTTTTTTCAAGCAAGTTTTCTCTCTCTCTCTCTCTCTCTCTCTTTTTCTTTCAGAGCCTAGATTTCACTACTGAACTACTCTATCTTAGTGATCAATCAAAATCTGATTGCAACACTTTTTCCTAACCCTTTACAATAAACAAAGAGTAAAAAAAAAAATCAAAAAAAAACCTAGATTAAAAAAAAAGACTTGTTAAAACCCCAAATTAAAAAAAATCCTTAAAAAAGGATAAAATAACACAATCATTGGAGAAGGTTTAAAGTTTGAGTGCTTCGGGATATCCTTGCTACACAAATATAACGACAAATAGGCTTTACCGATGCACACAAATTTTAAAGTTACTCCAGTGATTGCATTATTTTATTTTATTTTTTATAAAGATCTCTTTTTATTTTATTTCGGTGTTTTTCAATTTTTAAAGGGTTTGTTTAGTCAGGGGTTTTTTTCTAAAATTTTTAACATTATTTTTTTAAGGATTTCCGAGCCTCTGAAACATTTGAAGAGTTATGAAAAAAGAAGAAATTGAAATACAGTAAATAGATGCGCCGCAGGCGAAAATTTGACAACGAACTCTTTTGCGTATAACATCTACTTTCACAGTTATTTAGTAAAGAAAATATCCCACCAAAAACACCCTTGCCCTGTTTAATCGAAAAATCTTTCTAAAAGGGAAGAATTCTACAATCTGGCCACGCTTTGGTCACGCTTTTCGCGATTTTCTATATTGTGATGTATTTTATATACAGACCCTAAACATTTCCACCAAAATATTTAAGCCAGTGTAGCCCCAAATCCTATTTTTTTTAAATTTAGTTTATATTAGGTAAAAATGTGGGTTTTAGCGAAACTTTTTTCATATTTAAAAAGGTCAAAATAAGAATTTTTCATAGAAAAGTAGATAAAAAAAAAGAAATTAGAATTAAGATCTTCTGTGAGCACCTGGAATTTGTTTTAATTTTAAGTAAGTCCAAGTAAATATACAGAAATTTGTTTCCAGAAAGTTAACTTTTTCAGCTTAAATTCTACTTTAATTATCTCCATTTAATAATGTGCTATCCACCTTATTATTTTTTTTTTTGCCTTAATTTAACTTGCCATTATCCTCATCATGAGCTTCGATACAACAAGCACTCGTGTAGAATTTGTTCCTATATTCTTATTATTGGCTCCCAACCCTAACTCTGAAGTTTTTCTTTACATTTCACCTCACGTCCCCGAGAAACGATTCAAGAAGCGATTTCTTGTACAATGTATAAAACCAAAACAGCAGATTCTTAACCAAAATCCGATAAATCCAGATTATTTACATATTTATACAGTCCCGTTAAGCACCGAATATACAAACCCACGTATATCTAAGGAATCCAGAAGAAACATTGGAAAGTAGCAGAAAGAACAGGAATAGCGAAAAAAAAACAAGAAAAAAAACCTATAAGGAGGAATCATGGAAATCTACGTACGCACGCAGAGGGAAAATCTAGAAGGCGGCATTCAGCCAAACAAGAAGGATAAACGTTTATCTAAAACTCTAAATTAATATTTTCAAAAACCATCTGCGGTTCTACAAATCCTTGGAGCCAGCGGCTTCCATTCCTTCAAACAAACATAGTAAGAGACGAGGAGGTGCATAGAGTAACTCAGACTATAAGGGAAAAACATTTACGGTGGTTTTTTCCAGCAGATTTTTGCGTGTATCTGTGCGGATTTTGTGGTAAAATGAGTCCTTGTTATTCACGATTTTCGTATAACGTTTAAGTGTAATATGGAAAATAAAAAAGGTTCTTCGTAAAAATGGAGATAATAATAAGGATGCGAATTTTAGGTATTTTTGAGATACTTTTCAATTTCTACAAAGACAAAAGACGATGGAAACTGAACCGATTAACTCGGAGAAAAACTCGCTCAACTCGACTTAAGTCGTTTTATTTTTCACCCTCAGGACCTAAAAAAGACAACCGAAACCAGGTGAGTGTTCATCTAGAAGAAAACTTTCTGAGAAAATTGGAAACAGAAAGATCCATCCCAATATCGTGGCACCGTTGTGGGAATTTCGTTATCCTTTCGATGCTGAGCGTAAACGTACGACGGGTGTGATCCCAACGTACAAGAAACGTGCTTTATCACATCCCGTATATCCTGTGAGCAATTGTTTCTTTTTTTTTTTGCAGGTGAGGGTAGAAATTTTTGCGATGATTCAAATGCGAAAAAATCTCCTGATCTTGGAATCGGAATCGCACCTATCCAGGATATATTATTTGTTTCCTAGTCCGATACCGATGGGAATTCATAACGATTCGACTTGAACATGTAACGGAGTTAAGATGAAAAACTGACATAAACATGGCCAGAATCTCTGCAAGGATGATGTTCCGGCTATGGATAAATTCAAGTACAGGAATGAGATTTTCCCTTCGACTTTTCCCTTTGTTTCGCATCATTTCCATATCCCAATGGGATGTGATAAACAAATTTGCATTCCTGTCTTGTTCCCGTTGTAATAAAATTATTATCTCCAGATATTACACTCATTTTACGACATAGACAGGAAAATTATTTCAACTTGCGAAAAGAATGAGAAAATATGCTCTGAGTTGCTGTGATGGCTAATAGAAGGTATGGCTACTGAGATGATAGAAATTTAGAGACGATGGAAAGCCGCTTTTTCGATTTTTTTTTCGAGAGGTGGTACACGTATCAACATAGTTTCCTAGAGAAACATTAAAAATTAAGCAATTGAATATGTTTTGAGAATACCTAACTACTCTAGATTCTGACGGTAATTCAATAATTAACCTTCATCCGTCCCTCAAAAAAAATCACACTAAAGTTCCTCGGGTCTATTTTGACCCATAAAGGTTTAGTGTATACAAAAATCAAAAAACGAGTTTTTTTATGTTTTTTGAAATTTTTACAACATACAACAACATCTGTATAACCCAAAAGACTTATATATTGTTCTAATGAACTCTCCCCGAAAATAGCGGTCAAAAAACTTCATACAAAAATTGAGAAATATGGCAGTTGAGTTTTTCCCAATTGACATCCAACAAAATCGGTTTCTTATACCCGAGAAATCACCCCGTTCGGTCAAAGATTTTAGATCCGTATTCTAGATATAGTTTACAAACACTAACTAATATAATATAATATGACTAAATTAAACATTTCTTATACGAATAACTGCCTTGGGTCATTTTAGACCCGAAGGTCTTTAGTGTGACTATTTTTGTAGCAGTGTAACGGGTAATCGGAAGTTGCCAAATTTTTGCATACTGCTAGTTTACAATAAATAAGGCAAAGTCAAAAAATTTCAGGTTCGTAATATAAATATTTTTAAAGGTACAAGCAAACTAATTTCTGTTTGGGTCAAATTAGACCCGAGGGACGGAAGAAGGTTAAGACATACTACGAAGACACTTTCGGTGATTTTTGAGCCACATGGTAAAAAAACACATAGTCTACTATACGTAATTAATAAAAATCAAAGCCGAATGACGAGATTCGCCAATTACGAGCAAAAAGAAAAACTCTGCTTTGTTAAGAAAAAGTCATAATTTGTTAAAATTGGACTTTGATGTAAGAATTTAAGTAAAATTTTGTGTCAGCACTGTTTAACTTCATAAATGTGTTATTTTTCAGAAAACTTAAAAAAAAACTTTCGCACTTGTGTTTGACAATACGGAAAAAAATTCATTTTGTCAATTCACGAATTTCTCATACATTTTCTGTTAAAATTTCCACTTCATTATTGACATTTCACAAACAAAATATATGAAAAAACTGCAAAAATATTTTCACCTATCATACAAATGTAAATGCAGTTGAATATATTTGTTTTAGTCTTATTTCATAATGATGTTTCATCAATTGATTTTGCATAAATTAAATTTCAACAATGACTTACCATCAATTGGCAATATTTTCGGCATTTATAAAAGAAAATTTTCTATTCAAAGGGAATAAAATTTACGGAATTCTGCTTAGTTTTGCCAAAACCCTTCAATCGATCAGTTAAAAATGTTTCTTCAGAGAGGAAAATTCCTAAAAGAATTTAATCGTTTTGAGAAAATTGGAAAAGCAATTTTGAGTGAAAAATATTTAGAAATTAGTGTCGATAGTGGGAAATTGATGAAATTCCCGCAGATTTGGCTTCGGGATAATTGCCAATGCCGAGAGTGTTTTCATGAAACCTCCAAGAGTCGAGCGATTAACTGGGATAACTTCCGGGTTTCGAAAGTCCAAGCGAAAAGTGTTGCAGTGAGTAAGTAAGTGAGTTATCGAGAACAGTTTTAAAGTAAAAGTGCAATATTTTGTTATGAATTTAGGTTGATAACACTGAAGAGGTCATTAATATAGAGTGGAATGATCAACACAAGTCCAAATATGTCTTAAATTGGTTGAAAGACCGAGAATTTAGTGAGGAAAATCGCTCAAACTATTTAAACACGGTTTATCGACCGAAAAATGTCCATTGGGGCAAAGACGATTTCAAGAAGATTTGTAAAACCTTTGAGTTTCAAGACATTGCGGAATCTGATGAAGGTAAAAATAAATAAAACTCAAATCTCAATTAGAAATTTGAACTTTTAAAAACAAAAAAATTGGAAGAAAATTTTTGATTATGCAATGGAATTTCTTTATCTACACAAAATTTTAGTTTATCTACACCAAATTTTGGCAATAGGAATAATGTTCATAGCGAATTAAGTTCAGATGCTGAGGTTCTTGTAAGACAAAGAAAAAAACTCGATTAAAGTATTTTTGAAAAAAAATCACATAATTTTTTGCGATTTTAGAAAGTTTGACTGATAATTTTATTTATTTTTTAAAGGATTAAAAGATTGGCTGGAGTCTCTGTCTATTAATGGAGTAGCAATGATAAAAAATGCTCCGAACGATGAAGGATCTGCTCGGAGAATAGGAGAACGCGTGGGATTCATTCGGAAAACCTATTTGGGGTATGTGAGACACAAGTAAAGGCTCATTTACATTACTATTAAAAAAATCCATCGCGGGCAAAATTTTTATATGCATACACGTAGAAATTATTGCGCCTCAGGTGAAAAACTTTTAATGCCAAGCTCAAATGTACTATTAGGGTTGCCATCCCGTCCTCTTTTTTCCCCAGAAGCCACGAAGGGAGGACATTTCAAGGGGTCCATGGCAGCAAAATGTAGCTCTAGAAAAGCAATGCCTCGGACACCTTGAAAAAAATTCCCCTGAACGATAAAATCACAAAATTAAACCTGTGAAGACTACTTTATGACCTTTGGTGCTACATTGTGTTGTACAATAATAAGTTTTTGCTATTAAGGTAAACACATAATAGAACTCATTTCGACAACGCAAGTACAAGAGCTAGGGCACATGCGCCCAGTTAGATTTTCTAGAGCTAGGCCTCAACTCGATCGTAGTCAATTTGAGCCAAATGACAGCAGATCAAGGCGAACACAATGTTCAAACTTTTGCGTTCATTGTGACACTTGTACATTTGCCAAGAGTGTGAATGTAGTATTAGAAACATAAGTGCAGGCGCATACCGCATTGGCACGCGCGTAACTAAGTAGGTCGGAATACAATTCGTTGCCAGTTTTCACAGTGGTTTGTACGCGTTTTAAAAACTGCAATTGCCCTTCAGCACCATTCTACATGCTTGCGAACGCGGTGCGCGCCTGCACTAAGATCATTGCAAAAACTAATAACACAAATTTTTAGTGAAGAATTAATAGTGCGAGCAAATCCAAATGCCACAAACTATGCGTATTTACCAACCCTTCTCCAGCTACACACAGATTTACCTTATTATGAGTATAAACCAGGAGTGACAATTTTGCATTGTTTGGTCCAATCTCAATCTAAGGGTGGAAGTAATTTGCTTGCGGATGGATTTTTTGTAGCAGATCGAATGAAGCGCGATTTTCCCGAGTATTTTAAAATTTTAACCCAAACCGTAGTTGATTGGAACGATATTGTTCAGGAGGATAATGGATATCCTTATCATAGTATCTACAGAGCTCCAGTTTTGTGGTGAGATTTTTATTTTTTATACAGATTTTTTTATTGTGTAAAATGGGGATTTTTTTGAGTTCAAGAAAATTAAAATATTGGTTTTAGTTTGGATAAGGATGGCAACTACACTCGAATAAATCGAAACGTTCAACAGCGGGATAGTCATTTCTCGGTTACTCTGGGCGAAGTGATTCCCTGGTATGAAGCCTACGAGAAATTCGTTGAAATTTTGAAAACTGAGGCGGTAACTTTCAAAACTCAACCTGGAGACATTTTAACATTCAGTAATATTCGTTGTGTCCACGGAAGAACAGGATATGCCGACAATTCAAATAATATTCGACATGTCGTTGCAGCCTTTTTAGACTGGGACATAATATTTGCTAGACTACGAATGCTTAAACGGAAATAACAGTTATTTTTCACACAATAACAGTTATTTGAATTTACTCCCTGCTGATTTTTAACATACTATATTTTAAACAAAAAGATTTTTGCTGAAATAGCCATTATTAGATATTACTGAGAAATAAAAAAAAGTAAATGAAAAAATTCATAAACAAACCCGGATTTCTAAAAACGTGATGATCAAAATAAAATTTAAACTCCTCTGTAAAGTCTGTTTTGTTCCGAATTTCTTCATTCCTAAATTTCAATTCAGTATTATTAACTTTTTTCACACAAACATGTATAAAATACATATAAAAAATTATTCTCAACTGTTTGACATTTTGATAATAAAGAGGCGAAAAAATCATGGATAGAATTGTTTTATTCTTAATCCAAAATTATATTCTCTCAGTGAAATTATTTTCTACGGTCGCCAGTTTAGATGATTTTAATTTTCAAGCTACTTACTTGGCTTATCATTCAATGACGAAAAATGTGGCATTGATAAGACGAGATTATCCACAGCACACCAGAAGATGTTTCAGAATTCGCATTTAGTTTCGGAAAAGTTCGACACTGGATCAGAGTGAAAAATGCTGCTTAAGACGGGGAAATTTTTAATTGACTTTAATCGTTGTTTAAGCCAGACTTCAACACTGTTTAAGAAAATTGGAAAAGCAATTTTGAGTGAAAAATATTTAGAAATTAGTGTCGATAGTGGGAAATTGATGAAATTCCCGCAGGTTTGGCTTCGGGATAATTGCCAATGCCGAGAGTGTTTCCATGAAACCTCGAAGAGTCGGGCGATTAACTGGGATAACTTCCGGGTTTCGAAAGTCCAAGCGAAAAGTGTTGCAGTGAGTAAGTAAGTGATTTATCTGGAACAGTTTTAAAGTAAAAGTGCAATGTATGAATTTAGGTTAATAACACTGAAGAGGTCATCAATATAGAGTGGAATGATCAACACAAGTCCAAATATTTCTTAAATTGGTTGAAAGATCGAGAATTTAGTGAGGAAAATCGCTCAAAATATTTAAACACGGTTTATCGTCCGAAAAATGTCCATTGGGGCAAAGACGATTTCGAAAAGATTTGTGAAACCTTTGAGTTTCATGATATTGTGGAATCTGATGAAGGTAAAAAAAATTTTCCTTTAAACACTTTTCTCTCATTATCAATCAAATCATGGATCAGTAAAAAATTCTTCAAAAAAGTAAATTTCTTAAGCAGATTTTTTTAAAATCTTTTTAAATCTCAGGATTGAAAGATTGGTTGGAGTCTCTGTCTGTTAATGGTGTGGCAATGATAAAAAATGCTCAACACGATGAAGGATCGACTCGGAAAATTGCGGATCGTGTTGGATTTATTCGGAAAACATATTATGGGTATTTGAAATAATTCGATAAACATTCATAACTTTAAGTAAATTTTATTACAATAGAATTTCGGTTTGTAAACACCCCGGTTTGCGAACAGTCTTTAAGAACGGATTAAGTTCACGAATCGAGGTGCCATTGTACTTGAAAAGACCTTTAAGATTTGCCATAATTGAAACTGTTTATATTCTGTTTCTTGAGAATTGTTATTTTTCTGATTTTCCTTAACCCGTTTGTTCCGGATATCCTCTCCAGAGGACATACTGTAACTTTCGGGTGCTAGTATGAATTCAGCCAAAATCTTCCAGAAAAAAGTGCGCCAAGTTCTCAATCCTTAAACAAATAATTCAAAGTTATTGGAAACCTGGCCCCATTTTGTATCTCAACAGTTTTGTTGGTCAAACAATTGAGAACTTTGGTGCCCCTAGATTCCTTGGGTTTATTTTGAAAAAAAACCCTTGAGACTGAAAATTTAAAAAAAAATATTTAATTTATTTTCTGTATTTTTTTAGTGAAGAATTTATAGTGCGCGCAAAACCAGGTGCAACAAACTATGCGTATTTATCAACACCTCTGCCATTGCACACGGATTTGCCCTATTATGAATACAAACCTGGTGTTAATCTCCTGCATTGTTTGGTCCAATCTCAATCTAAGGGTGGAAGTAATTTGCTTGCGGATGGATTTTTTGTTGCGGATCGAATGAAGCGCGATTTTCCCGAGTATTTTAAGACTTTAACCCAAACCGTAGTTGATTGGAACGATATTGTTCAGGAGGATAATGGATATCCTTATCATAGTATTTACAGAGCACCAGTTTTGTGGTAAAAATTTGTAGTCTTGAGTTTTTTTTTTTGAAACATTTAGTAAAAAAAATATTTACTTTTAGTTTGGACAAAGATGGCAATTACCTTCGCGTAAATCGAAGCGTTCCGCAAAGAGACAGCCATTTTTCGGTTACTCTGGATGAAGTGATTCCCTGGTATGAAGCCTACGAGAAATTCGTTGAAATTTTGAAAACTGAGGCGGTGACTTTCAAAACTCAACCTGGAGACATTTTAACATTCAGTAATATTCGTTGTGTCCACGGAAGAACAGGATATGACGATGGATCAGATAATATTCGATATATTGTGGGAGCCTATTTAGATTGGGACATAATATTTGCCAGATTGCGAGTATTGAAACAGAGAATTTCTTAATAAAATCAATTAATCTATAGATTTGTGTTTGAGGCTGTTGATTCGGTTTGATTTCAAAAATTTTACCTCTCGTCATGCTTTGTTGCGATCATTTGTATGGAAGTTAACTACATCAGCTACATTAACTACAGTTAACTACATTAACTACATCAGAACTACATCAGCCACCCCTCCCCTTTCTCCTAAATGTGTGACGTATTTTACGAACAGTCAATTTTGAAATTTATGTGTGAGTTTTAAGGGTAACAAAATCTGTTAAGTAAAAAAAACACCAACTCTATAATTATAGAATTTTCAAATCAAAATTTCCATTTGAAATTTAAATAATTTTCAAAACCGCCATCATTTGAAATTGATATTCAAAGTCTGAAAACGGAAAATGAGGTATCAGGATGAAGTTTACATGATGAGGATAAATTTTCATTTATATTTATTCGTCCTCTTGACAACAACTTGACAGTGATAAGCGACAAGGACGAGTTTTAGGGTTGTCAGTGTTCAATTTCTGTTTTTTTTCCTATGAATTTTCCAGAATACGTTAACAGTGAAAAAAAAATCCCACCAGAAAGGCGAAAAATGGGAAAAATATTTTCTAAGCCTATATGAACTGAAAACTATATACCGAATTGTGGCAAGTATTTTATAGTATCTACATTTAGGTACAAAAAACTTATATCTACAAATTGCTGTGTTAGTGAGAACATATTACATTGACATACTATAACAAAAGTAGTATTCATGCTATGGAAAAAATCGTCGATAATTCTATGGTGAAAAGGATTCAATATGGAGATATGAAATGAACGTAATATTCCGCAGAATGTTCCCGATATGTGGAACATGCATTTTGCTTCTGGATGGATAGCAAGTGTGTCTGCGGGAACCGGGAGTGTTAAAGTAACGTTCGAAACGGAGATTGTGCGAATGTTCCTCCAATGTCAAAATGTTTCCGGATGCTGATGTTTCCGATTCTCTTTCCTATCTCCATTGTATCTACAAACTCTAACATTTCATATTCGTTTACTTGATTCCAGTACATCTGACAGTTTCGGTTGGGTTAAAGTAAGGTGTAATACAATCAGTTACATAGTAATAATCGTATTACATATTGCTGTAGTATGTACTATTCTGATGTTTTAGTTTACAATACATTCAATGATAACACCGAATAAAAGGTTTTTATACCTTATAGTAGTTGAATGAAACATACCGACATTTCAATATCAAGATTTTATCCACTTGCAAATTTTTCACATTGACGAGAATCCTTTAGAAGCTGAGTTTTATTCGTTGATGGTGAGAATTTGCTCTAAATGTTTAGAAACAGGATTCGAATTTTAGGAAAATTAAAAAAATATATGAAAAACAGGCAGTGCTTAGAAGCTCAATTCATTAAAACTCTTTATTTTACAAGTATAGCAGTTGAAAAATACGTTTTTTTTTGAAATTTTGGATATTTTTTAAAGTTGAAAGGTTATTGAAAAATTTGAAACTTTAAAAACTGGAGCCAATTGATTACTACGAGTATTGTAAAACTAGAATTAATGCCCGTCCTACAACGCGACGGGTAAGCGCAATCTAGTTATTAAGACCATTTTCGGAAGTTGAGGGATTAAGCTTCCTAGATTTTAGGGAGAAAACTGTGAAAAACCAACTGCGATTTGTTATTTCTGAAAACCGTATGTATGGAAAATGTATGTATGGAAAATGAAAATGTATGGAAAGAGGTCGATATTAGTGGGAGAAAAATTTGCTTGAAGGACGATCTATTCGATGGCAAAAACCATTTAAGAGTTTCAAGTTTTCGATAGAACCATTTTATCCTTAATATAACCATCTCCTTATTTTAACCTCAATGACATAATTAAAATTTAAAATTTGGTGAAAAACATTCAGCGGTTTTCCGGCGACCAATTGTTAAACTCCTTATCTTTCAAAAATAAAAAAAAAATAAAAAAATTAGTAAATGATAAAATTTTCAGAAGATTAAAATTTAAATCTACACACACTCTTGATTCGCTGTAAAAATTTAAAACACAGAAATTACAAGAATTTTTTTCTCTATCTTCGAGTAATTTCTTACCAATTCAAGATGACCATGGCTACCCCTATTAGAAGCCGAAAAGACATTTATTAAAAATTTATAAAAATTGTTTGGGGTCCTGAACAGTAGTATCGAAAAAAAACATTGAATGGATATATAGGGAAATATCCAAGGCCAACCGAATCAATTTACACGGCATCGCCAGTGGTCAAAAAGGTGTTTCTAAGGGAGGGGGGAAAAAGATGGTACACTAATATAGCTTAATATTCGCTTCAAAGGAACCTTTTTCTATCATCCTGAGGTTAGTCTTATTCCATGTTTTTCTCCTTGTTTCGTTTTTTTATTTAATTTTCAAGGAAAGTAACCACCCTTTTCGGTAGGGACGAAAGGACATTTTTATTGGTGACGCATCAATTTATATTTACTTCGAATTGAATATCTCCCCACGGAAAATGTCGATTGAAATTTATGAATATGCTCGATACCGAAATGGAAGTTTTTTTTTTCTTAACGGACTTTTGCGTTTCTTCTTAGTTTTTTTTTACTCCTTTTACTGTGCTTTACTGTGGCTTTTAAGGGTTAAGATCGATGTTTATATTTGTTTTTAAGTGCACTTAAAGATATAGAAAAGGTGAAAGTAAAAAATATTTCCTTATTTCACATAAAAACATAAAAATATATGCGAATTGGCACATTTGGTTTGAGGATTATTTTATTTTATGTATTTTTTTCACAGGTTTCATTTGGCTTTCCAAAGATAGAGTGGAAAGGGTTAAAATTTGCGTAAAAACAAGTGGCTGTGCTTTAAGGATATTATGTTAGACGATTTGAAAGGTTTTTGATATCAAGTCGCTATAAAATTTCAGTTTTAGACGTTTCGAGATCGATGTGACCAAATTATATGAATTTCTTGAAATTTGTTTACGCGAGAATTTTTAGGTTGATGATTTATAGTTTGAAACTTGTAAATACTTTTATTCGATAGGATGTTTTAATAACATGTAAAAAAAATGTTGGAATTGGCAGTTGTCGAGAAATTTGTAAAATTTGTTAACAAAACTTAGATTAAAAGCTTTCAGCATTTTTATTACAAGTTAATGAAAGGTAAAACTACGATCATACTAATATATAAAAATTTTAAAAAAAGCTTTTATTAAAAAACAATGCACTAAAAAGAAAAAAATAATTTTCTGGACGCTGTGTATCACAAATATAAAAGCTTTTTAAAAGCGAGATAAATTTTTATTTTATTGTTTTATGCTTTATCTCGCTTTTTAAAAGCTTTTATATTTGTGATACACAGCGTCCAGAAAATTATTTTTTTCTTTTTAGTGCATTCTTTTTTAATAAAAGCTTTTTTTCAAATTTTTTCTTTAATTTTGTTCTTTTTAGTCTTCGAATATACATATATCCTTACATTTGAGATGTCCTTACAGGCTTTTTAACTTGAGAATCGTATTTAGCGACCCCAAAAACCCCCAGAATAGATTTTTTCCCGGAAAATTTGGAGAAAAGGATAATCACGTTATCCTTACAGGACCTTCCGTTATCCTTACTGACTTTTTAATGACAGATTCGGATTCAGCGACCCCAAAAACCCCCAGAATAGATTTTTTCCTGGAAAATTTGGAGAAAAGGATAATCACGTTATCCTTACAGGACCTTCTGTTATCCTTACAAGGACGAAGTAGTGAAAATATTGTATTGTCATCGGAGTTATATAAGTGTGCAAAATTTCAAGTCAATCGGACAAGTCGAAGTGGGTCAAAATTGGGTTGCAAGATTTGATCTGACAAACAGCCAAACAGACAGACACGAAGGCAAGCTAAATAAAAGCTTTTAAAAAATGAGTTGGTGTCTGTCTGTCTGTTCCTCTTTCACGCAAAAACGGCTGAACCGATTGACTTGAAATTTTGCATGAGTCTCTGTGGTAGTTCTGGTTCCAATATAGGCATACGGAAAAGTAGCGCGAGGGGTGGGGGGAGTAAGGGGAGGGGGTAAAGTGATTTCGAAACTTCGTTTTTGCGCTATGTTACTCTTTTGCGGGGAAACTACTGAACCGATTGGCCTGAAATTTGGCATAGATGTTCGTCGGGGGTCCAGCCCCAACATAGACCCATTAAAAAGTAGCTTGAGAGGTGGGGGAGTAAGGGGAGGAGGTAAAGTGATCTCGAAACTTAGCCCTTCCTTTATGTTACCCTTTCGCGGGGAAACTACCGAGCCGATTGGCCTGCAGTTTAGCTCCAACAAAGCCCATAAAAAAAAATTGAAAAAAACTTAACCCGGCAACGACGGGTATGCAAGCTAGTATTATAATAATGTTTGTAGTTTAGTAATTTTCAGTGGCAAAAAGTGAAAATTACAGAATAGCAGATTGCAAAGGTAAATGACGAACCACATTAAAAACAGAATAACAACTATGATTGCCAGGCAATCTTGAAATATCCTGCGGTAGTAACGGCCTGTCGACAAAATAAGTTAAAAAGATGGTGGCGAAAATGTTTTCTATTAAATTTCCCATATTTAGTTATTAATAAATTGTGATTATTTAAGAGCAACGAAAATAAAGTTGATTTAACTTTGAAAATGTACATTACTTTTAAATGTGTGTTTGTAAAGTCCAAATAACTTAATATGAATTACCTGTTAGCAATATTAACGTTTATTGGACACTCTATCATGTTAAGACCATGAAAAACTTAAACCTGCAATCACATCATTTCAAACGAAAACTATAAATTTTATGACCATTATATATTGATCAAATCTTTTATTCAAGTGTTATTGAACTTCCATGGCTTTACAATATGTTACATAAAATTTGATTCTAAGCTGATACATATTTCAAAAGAGATCTAGTCATTTCTATTGGGTTTTTTGGATCCAGAATTTATAGCCTAGTTTCTCACGCTGAATTAGTTCTAATCCACTTCCATTCAATGCAGAAATCAATTCAAATTTTAGTTTATGCTTATTGAGAAATCGATATCAGCTCCCTTCCTTATAAATAAACAGTTTTAAGTCGCATTAATTTTTATTTTGCAATAAAAAATTGAAGCGACAAACTTTTGATTGCAAATTCTAATTTAAAGCCAATTTCCATGTGGGTATGCTTTTATGTGCATTGATTAGAACATAAAAATCACTATTTTGTTTACACACGTTGAAGAATTTACAGTTATAGTTTGAACAAACTGTTAGTTTCTTGAAAGTTCGATAGAGTATAAATAAGAAGCTCTTGATTCTTGGAAATTAGATCAGTCAAGATGAGGATTGCGATCAAAGTATTAGTTGCCTGTATAGTCTTCACTTTTTTAAAAATTATTTAAGGATTTTATTTAAAAGTATATTTTTATATTTTATAGTACTCCTGGCAAACATCTGCTTAGCAAGAAGTCAGCAGCGAAGACGATTTTCGAAAGGTCGTCTACTAGCACCATCAAGAAATGTTGCAGCGCGGCAATCGACGCCACCTTGCTGTGTTGCTCAAACTTGCGGATGTTCTTCGGGATCACCCGGTCTGCCGGGATTACCTGGGGAACCTGGATACGATGGAGTACCAGGAGAACCTGGATCTCCAGGTCCGACAGGACCACCAGGACCTCCCGGACCAACAGGACCTCCCGGATCAGAGGGATCAACAGGACCAAGCGGATTTCCTGGGTTTGTTGCTCGCGCTGGAAATGTGGGTGACTTTGGAGAAGCTGTCGTTGATGAAGGAAGACGCAGGGGAAGAGGTGGCAGAAGAAGTGGACAAGGTGGAAGATGGAAAAAACGCGAATGGCAGCAACGAGAATGGGAGTTTAAATAATCAAATTATACATAAATACTTGCTGCTGAAAAATAACAAAAAAAAAATATGCAACCAGTTTTAATAAAAGAATGCAATCAGTTGTAATGGAGTAGGGATTATGTATGGAAATAAATAAAAATCATAAAGTACAGAAGAGATAGTGTTGATTTTTTTTCATATGGTTTCAAACTCAGAATGGAAGGGAGTCTATAGAAGTGGAAGTGTCTTCATGTATTAACTTATTTAACATATTCCGACCCCATAATGAAGTCTTCTTCCAAATCTGTTCATTGGGTTAGAAGTTAGCTGGTGAGGGATTTATGAAGAGAGCGGGGGAATAGAGGATTCCAAGTTCAAATCAAGCATTGAAATTGTTGCAGACTTTAGAAATTTGCAGTTAAAAATTCACGAAATTATGAGTTGAAATATTTTATGGTGTCAGTTTGATCGCTAAGTTGTACTTAGTCTACTTTAACCATAAAAATTCTGGGACTTAAATAATTTACAGTATTAGTGATGGTTTGGTGTTTTTACCACCAGCATACATTGTAATTTCAGCTTCTTATGTTGATGGGTTGGTCACCTTACAAATGTTGAAATCAGTATAAGAAAGGAAATTTTTATGAATTCACAATTCAATGAGGCTTTAATCCGTCTTGCAGTGCAATGCTAAGAAAAGGATTTTATGAATTAACCCCTTCACCTCTTTCCTCTGTCCATAAAAACTTCTAGGTGGATTTGCGGAACTTTTTCAAAGTGATTTTGGGCTTTTCATGTGATTTCTTAATATATTTCTGCGTGATCTGTCTCCGTGCTACCGTTTTGTTGCACTATTAATAAGAGGCGAAATAAGTAGGGGAAACTGGGGCACATTCGGCAAAGGGGCACATTCGGCATTGCCATTTTCAGTATCAAGAATGCTTCAGAAAGGAGCGATCAAATACGTAAATGCACAATAATGCAATAACTTGAATTTAAATAAAGTCTGAGAGTTCTATTTCGGCGCTCAGAAGAGCAAGAGGTATTTTTGTGTTTTTCGGAAGTTTGATGTAATTTTCCCAAGCAGGTACGTAAGGAATTTTTGAAGTCAATTTCGTCCGACGCTTAAAAAATTTCGCGCAAATAGCATTTAAAAACATTAAGTTTCAATCCCGAAAGTAGAATGCCCTTTAATTTACAGTATTTTAGATAAAAAATCTGAAAACATTTAGCTGACATTTTTGGGGCACATTCGGCTTTCGTGATTTTAAGAAGTGAGATTGAATACATCCGTGATTTTAAGAAGAGAGATTGAATTTAAATTACTAAATTTAAATTATAGATTGAATTTAAATGAATCCTGTCGGCACATTTCGATATTCCACATAATATATTTTTAATATAAATTTCGATAACTATTTCGTGAAATAGGATTTTTCAATCATTCTTGTATGTGATATGTAATGAATTTTTATTTTTTATTTTATTTTAAAGAATTAATAAAATGAATTCAAATCTAATAGTCTTTCAATTAGTAAAATCAAACAAATAACGTATATTCGCCGAATGTGCCCCTTCAAAAGCCGAATGTGCCCCAGTTTCCCCTACTTATTTCGCCTCTTATTAATAGTGCAACAAAACGGTAGCACGGAGACAGATCACGCAGAAATATATTAAGAAATCACATGAAAAGCCCAAAATCACTTTGAAAAAGTTCCGCAAATCCACCTAGAAGTTTTTATGGACAGAGGAAAGAGGTGAAGGGGTTAATTCATAAAATCCTTTTCTTAGCATTGCACTGCAAGACGGATTAAAGCCTCATTGAATTGTGAATTCATAAAAATTTCCTTTCTTATACTGATTTCAACATTTGTAAGGTGACCAACCCATCAACATAAGAAGCTGAAATTACAATGTATGCTGGTGGTAAAAACACCAAACCATCACTAATACTGTAAATTATTTAAGTCCCAGAATTTTTATGGTTAAAGTAGACTAAGTACAACTTAGCGATCAAACTGACACCATAAAATATTTCAACTCATAATTTCGTGAATTTTTAACTGCAAATTTCTAAAGTCTGCAACAATTTCAATGCTTGATTTGAACTTGGAATCCTCTATTCCCCCGCTCTCTTCATAAATCCCTCACCAGCTAACTTCTAACCCAATGAACAGATTTGGAAGAAGACTTCATTATGGGGTCGGAATATGTTAAATAAGTTAATACATGAAGACACTTCCACTTCTATAGACTCCCTTCCATTCTGAGTTTGAAACCATATGAAAAAAAATCAACACTATCTCTTCTGTACTTTATGATTTTTATTTATTTCCATACATAATCCCTACTCCATTACAACTGATTGCATTCTTTTATTAAAACTGGTTGCATATTTTTTTTTTGTTATTTTTCAGCAGCAAGTATTTATGTATAATTTGATTATTTAAACTCCCATTCTCGTTGCTGCCATTCGCGTTTTTTCCATCTTCCACCTTGTCCACTTCTTCTGCCACCTCTTCCCCTGCGTCTTCCTTCATCAACGACAGCTTCTCCAAAGTCACCCACATTTCCAGCGCGAGCAACAAACCCAGGAAATCCGCTTGGTCCTGTTGATCCCTCTGATCCGGGAGGTCCTGTTGGTCCGGGAGGTCCTGGTGGTCCTGTCGGACCTGGAGATCCAGGTTCTCCTGGTACTCCATCGTATCCAGGTTCCCCAGGTAATCCCGGCAGACCGGGTGATCCCGAAGAACATCCGCAAGTTTGAGCAACACAGCAAGGTGGCGTCGATTGCCGCGCTGCAACATTTCTTGATGGTGCTAGTAGACGACCTTTCGAAAATCGTCTTCGCTGCTGACTTCTTGCTAAGCAGATGTTTGCCAGGAGTACTATAAAATATAAAAATATACTTTTAAATAAAATCCTTAAATAATTTTTAAAAAAGTGAAGACTATACAGGCAACTAATACTTTGATCGCAATCCTCATCTTGACTGATCTAATTTCCAAGAATCAAGAGCTTCTTATTTATACTCTATCGAACTTTCAAGAAACTAACAGTTTGTTCAAACTATAACTGTAAATTCTTCAACGTGTGTAAACAAAATAGTGATTTTTATGTTCTAATCAATGCACATAAAAGCATACCCACATGGAAATTGGCTTTAAATTAGAATTTGCAATCAAAAGTTTGTCGCTTCAATTTTTTATTGCAAAATAAAAATTAATGCGACTTAAAACTGTTTATTTATAAGGAAGGGAGCTGATATCGATTTCTCAATAAGCATAAACTAAAATTTGAATTGATTTCTGCATTGAATGGAAGTGGATTAGAACTAATTCAGCGTGAGAAACTAGGCTATAAATTCTGGATCCAAAAAACCCAATAGAAATGACTAGATCTCTTTTGAAATATGTATCAGCATCCCCCTGCAGTTCCCCGCCAAAAAACAGCTTATGTCCATGAAACTAGAGCAAATTACCTTTCCAATGGGGGTAATACGAAAGTGAAACCCAAAAGTTAGTAAAGGGGCATTTTCGTGCATCGTTCTTTAAATAATGAAGAACGCATCGTGTAAGGTCAGAGCTTTGAGAAATTTGAGGAAAAAACAAAATGGGGATTAAAAAAGATTAAATAAAAAAAATAAATTAAAATTTAACACAAAAAAACAAGCTTTTAAGGTGTACTAAAAATAAAAAAAAATTGCGTGTGGATCTGGCTTCAAAAATAAAAGTTAATATACAATTTTTAGCATACTCTAAAAGCATGTTTCTTAATTTTTTTAAAATCCTAATAAACTTGCAAGATACTCAAATGTTATTGGAGAAAAAATTTAACAAAACGTTTCCGCACATTTCATAAATTAATAACTAAACTGTAAAACATTTCATTGAAAAAGTTTGTGGCTTGTAAAACCATTTATGAAATCAATTTTCTACAAAACACTCCTTTATTTATTAATCTCCATAAAAAATTGCAATAAAATTAAAAACTTCGTTCAAAGATGAAAGAAAAAATCTCATTTAAAGGAAAAACTTTCTCGAATCTATGTTAGAATTCCAAGCAATAAGATCGCCACTAGACTCATAAACTGTATTTTGTACGAGGTTTTAGTCATGCAAGAAACAAGTAAAGTCCTTCATGAGACACAGGATAAAGGAGAAGTCGAAAAGTGTTCTGTACTCCATTCCAAGATTCCATTCCTAAATTGATAGCGAAGTGTATTTAACTTTAGTTGAAGTCTACATCTTCTTGTTCTCAAAACGGCATAAAAGCAATACTTGTGGCCAGGAGTCCTTTATTCCTTGGAAATGTATCGGAGTGGATTCGTTTTAGCCACCAACAAATTACTGTTTGTCATGAAAAAAAGATGGTAGAACAAGGGGTACGGTCGAAGGACGAGAGTGAAATGCATGTATGCAATGTACGTGGGTTTGTGAATGACTGGCTGTATCTTATCTGCAGGAAACGGCGATGGTAATGCAGTGGTGATGCTAAATATTCAATGAGATTTAAAAAGGACGAAAGCGTACAGAACCATAACCTAGACCAGAAGACTCACAAATCCACCTGAATCGCTGATATACTCGTACGTTGTACAACCGGACTTGAAATGACTTTGTTAGTCCTTTCAATGTTGGTCGTTTTTGGATTTTTATACACCGAGTATTTACTGATGCTACTTTTGTTGGGGGTTAGGGTTTTTTCGGTGGTGGTAGTGTGAATTTGGGATAGATACTCATTAGTTATGTATACATATGCAATATAGTAAATTCTAAATAAATAATGAAATAACATGCATCGTGCACCCCCCTTAAAACATTTAACTTCCATTTCGATGCAGAATCCTTTTGTTGCCTGAGTGTTTTTCGTTATTTGAGTGGGGTACCAGTGGGTTCGAGTTTCGGACCTTTATTGTTTGTTTTGTATAAAAAGTTTTAGCAAGTAATGTGTTGACCAAACATTTTTGATTTTGGTATTGTTGGAAAAAAAATCCGGGTTTCTTTTAATCCAAAAATCTTTGTTCATGTTCTTTTTTTTGGATTGCTGAACATTTTTATTCATAAGTAAACATATTTAATTTGTTTTTAAACAGTCTTAGAACTTTTATGACGGTTTTCAACGTGGAAAATTCCAAATCCTTTTTATATTTTTTAAAGCAATTTTCGAGATATGTGATACTTAATACCAAAAATTTTGAATACAGTGGAACCTGGATATTTCATAGGACTTTTATCAATGTTTTTTTTCTCTGGAAAATAACTTTTTTGGTATGGTGACCATATTTTTTGTAAACCCGGGACAGATGATCCTTAGTGAGAATGCACTTGATGGTATAATTCAAGACAAAAGTTTAGTTTCCAGGACGGCGGGACAATATGCCCAAATCCGGGACTGTCCGGCCATTCCGAGACGCGTGATTACCTTACTTTTAGGTGTTATTCCTAATTTTTGCTCTAGCTTCTCAGGATAAGACCAACCTTTTTGTACTAAAACCTCGCATGATTATAACTTCAATTTTATAAATATTTTAAATTGACGAGAATCAGCACAAAACATCTTACTAAAAGCTATCAACGGGGACATTGACTGCATTAGAAAATATTTTGAAGAAATTAACGATAGGATTAATGGCTAAACAAAAAGGTGGACAGCTAAAAGTGATAAAGGAATAGAAATGGGGATATTCTATCCTCACTTACTCATGATAAAAATTTAAAAATTCCGTGAATAAGCCGTAAACTTGCCCTAGGATCCTTCCCGAGAACCTGGCACTGAGATATTATCTTAATCTTTGTTCCTATTTCAATTTCTTAAGTCTGCATGTCCTTACGGTTGTGCATTTTCTTCTTCATCATCATCGTAGTAATATTTTCTTCTTAGCCCGGGAGAGCCCTTAAGTCAGTTTAGCGGAATGCATTCGGCATGCCTCGATCATAAACCATACTGTTGCAATTTTATGACCAAACAGGACTCCGCACAGGTTTACGTCTGCTCCTAAAGTGACGGTAACTTCTTTCAGTTTTCAGTAAGTCGTGGGAATATTAAAATGGGAAAAACAAGGAGAAGCGAACCTTTTGGGAACCAACCGAAGTGAAATGGACTGCACCAAATGCCCGATGGTAACAAAATTCTTCTGAATTTACTTCAAATTCGACCGATGCAATGTTTTTCGCGTTTAGTTTTTGTTTTCCTTTTCGTCGTGTTTTATGTTGTATTTTGAAATTTTGTTATGGTTTTCTTGTTGCTATTCCAACATAAAATTTATTTTCACTTAACAAAATGTTTTATATTCCTCATATTGCCTTAATGTTCCCAGCACTTCGTCGTCGACGTCTTAACAAACAGTCGTCGTTGGTTGTCCCTTATTTCTTTGAAGTTTTTTAATGTTTCTCTGGTGTTTTAAATGTTCATTTTGTGCACGTCTTAGTCATCGTGTATTTTCATACGATTTCACACAAAACGAATGTCCATATTTTGTGGCACAAATGGCAAAAGCGCATACCGATGACGTTGTAAAGCAATCAACCCTTGCTGCACATCCACTACCACTCACCCTCATTGTTAACTTCCACCGCTTGTAGATAGAGATGTATGCAAGGTAACTGGAGTGGGTGGTAAATGACGTCTTAATTGTTTATGAGACTGCAATTTCGCCATGGGCTCAGGAGGGTTACGGTTTTATGCTTTTCCCCAACACAAATATGTAAGTATAGGTGCATCGCGTTCGTTTTAATGTTACTTGAGTTTTATTTTTATTTTGTGATTTTTTTACTTTATTTTTTCTTAAATGCTGTTCACCACTCATACAACAACGCCTTCCACTCAAGTTTTTGATGGCTCCATTAAAACTAAGTTCTTTTCCTTCGTGCTGGCTCAAAAGTGAGAAAAGTGGTGAGAAGTGGGAAATGGGGTTGAAATTCTAAGAGCTGATGGCGGTTTTTTTTCAAAATTTATTAATATTGTTAAATGTTTATGGAAAACTTTACTTGGATGCACTTGGCATCGTTCTTTACGGTTTTAATTGACTACGTGTTTTAGGCTTAAGTTGTTTTGTTTTTGATTAAAATTAACATAAAGAAAATTTCATAATATTTATTATATTAACAGTTAGAACATTATGTAGTACCATCCAGCTGTAATTACAAAAAAAAACGATAGTTTTGAAAAACAAGTTCCAATTTAGTCAGAAAAGGTTTTAAAAATTAAAAGCAATAAAAAAATTAGAAGAAAGTAAAATTTTCCGGAAATAAATCGTGTTGAGGAAAATTTTTCGAGAAATTTTTTTCCGGCAATTTCTTTAAAACTTAAAGCCCAATTCAGATTAACGATTGCGATTACGATTAAAGCTTCTCGACCAATGAGATCAAAGCTTTAAATGATAGGAAATTGAAAGCTTTGAACTTAATCTTCCTTGTATTCTTGTGCCAGATTATAATGAAAAATATTTTGACATTAATATGTTAAAAGTGGTGCTGTGATCCAATTTTCAAAAAGTATTTTCAAAAGTCTATAACGCCATACTAATTCAATTAGAATTTTTAAAGTATACTTTTAATATCTTTTAAAGTAGGTAGGGCTGACCGGGCTTAGTTGGCTATAGGGGTAAGTAGACTCATTGCGGTTAAGTCAACTACGGTTGAAAACAAACCTGCGTGAATTGGACTGTTTATTCAGTCGACTGACAGCTATCAGTGAACCAATGTAGTTAGACCACAGTGCTCTTGGAACGAACTGTGAGGGGAAAAAACGAAATTTCAAGCGTCTGAGTAATTTTTTTTCTTGTTAATTAAATTGTTTTGTAGCTTACACTTTCATTGTATTGAACTCGTCAGTGATTTCAAGTGAAAATTTATGTATGAGTTAACGAGTTAGTGAAGCATTTTCTGACCCATACTTTTTCATTTTTTCTCACGAGTGTGTTAAAAATAAAATGGCGGCTTGGGGCTAGTTGACTCACAGTATACTGGGGTTAAATGACTCGATATGAATTACCTATATTTTTTTGTTAATTAATTTTATTTTTTTAAATTAGATGAAATTTACACCCCGATTGCGAGTGTCGTGTCGTTTTCGACAAGAGTCGTTTTACGTGTTGTTAGTGTTTTTCTACCAACAACACGTAAAACGACTCTCGCAATCAGGGTGTTAATTTATGTTAATCTGAAATGTTATTAATTTTTTAAAGAATATATTTTTTCAGAATTAATATAGTTTTTTAATATGTTCCAACACATTTTCCCCACAAAAAGTATAGAGTCAAATAACCCCGTTCACAGAGTCAACAAACCCCAGACACGGGGTTAGTCGACTCATCGAACAACTTTTTTTAAAATGAAAACATAACAAAAGCTATAATTGCCAATCTGGCAATCATTGGAGACCCGTATGGTGATATTCGTATCAAAATTCGAACAGTTATACCAAAATTCCACTTTGAAGTCAAACTTTTCAATAAGATTTTTTAAAATTTATTCCAATCGGATTTTGATGTATGGGAGTTTTATGTAGAATCATATCCTAAATAACTTTTGTTCTTGGACTTTTTTGATAAGATGCACCGTTTTTGAGATATTCACAAGAAACGATTTCGTTCGTATGGGGGGTACCCCCCCTAATGGTCCATTTTTGCCCATTAACGAACTTGGCCTCACATTTTACGAAAAACGGATCCACGCAAAATTTCAAGTCTCTAACTCAATCCGTGCGCCCGCAATCCGCGCCACAGACAGACGGACAGACGGACAGACGGACAGACAGACGGACAGACAGACGGACAGACGGACAGACGGACGGACATGCAAAATTCAACTTTTTTTATCATTCTAAACACACTGGTGTAATTCATTTTTGTGTGCGATGACGAGATCTTGGCTTTACAAACGGTAAGGCAAAGTTAATATACCCTTTGGTTTTACCATACGGGTATAAAAAAATATTTGAAACACTTATAATTAGTCAAAATAAAAGATTGACTAAGAAACACAATAGAATAAATCAACCAAAAACGTCTTTACTACACCTGAAATAATTACAGTAAAACCTCTATAAAGTAGATTATAAAAAGTGGGTCTACTAGCCCCGGTCTACCCTACCCTTGAACTATATAGAAGAAAAAAAGATAATTATATAAGAAGATTCTATGATTTTTTAAAGAAAATTTGATCACAAAAATGCAATAACCAAGCATGGAATGGATTTAAAATGACAAATCAATAGAGCTTATATTCGGATTGTTAGAAATAGAAAAGGTTCTCATATACTAATAGAATATACAGTCGGAAATGTAATATTAAGAAATAATCTTATTTGCTTCAATCAATGATAACAACTTGCTAAACAACTCGAATAACATAACGATAATAAATCAATGAGAATTGTGTGCATTGAGGCAAAAAGGCAAAACACATCTCACTTGATGTAAGCAAATTTGTTAACAGTTTGATTTTCTAAGAGTCCTCGTCACATTTCACGCAACCTTTTTTTCGCATTGCCATATCTTCACCCCACACCGCATCGTGTGCTCATCCTTTTTCGACTCCCTTGACATCACCAACCCCCATTAGGGTCTTAAGGGGGAGAATTTCATTCTAATTCAATGCTGCGAGAATCACAGACTCTTCATCCGTTTTCCGGTCCCCTCCCAATTTCACCGCCAACACGCGGGCGGCATGATGTTGATCCTTTTTCCTGTATAACTGTCTTATTACTTGGTTGCTTACAGCCCCCTATCAATGCCATTATTCTACAGTTACGTATAAACGGGATAACAGAATCAGCCGACAGGATAACAAATAGGTAAAGGATCGAAATCCCATTGTTAGTTAGGGATGATAGTATGTGTTCTTGGTGCTTTATATACGAATATAGATGTTATTGGTGTCGCTTCCATCCTTGCTCTTTCATTCCGGCTTTATTCAAAAGAAGCGAAAAATAAGGAAAACAGCTTGAAAAACGAAACCGAATTGAATATTCTCCCCCGTCTTCTGCGGTTCCAACGAAAATTCCTTTTTACGCATAGGCGAAAAAGGATTTTCACGCACACAGACTCACGCCGCTGCCGCCCGCCAGGACAAAGAACGAAGAAGCATTAACTTGAAGCACAATAGGAGGCCTAAACCGGATCGACTTGGTGGATTTGGTATCGTTTGGGTACAAGTTATGATGCGAAACCGGGAAAAAAAGGGAAATCAATTTTCCTACCCCCCCGCCACCTCATTGCGGTGGGTTGGCGTTATTGATGTGTAATATGTAAGTGAAAACCTTCGAAAATAGCACCCTTGGGTATTGCATTGGTATCTTATACAAATTCTACATTCCCATTTACACAATTCCCAAGTTATCTTCATCCCTTGGAATCTCCGTCATATGTGGGCTTAGTTTACTCGGTTTACCACGAAAAAAGGAATGGAAAATTCCTGAGAAAAGGATGTCCAAGGGTTAAAAGACGACCATTTCCTGGCAGGGTATGAGCGTACGCACTCAGCGGCAAATAAACAAAATTTTGTGTTAATCTTGGGTGGGAAAATCTTTCCCATTATGTACAATTCCAGAAAATTTTGTTTACTTAATCATTTTTACAGTTTGATTTTTGTAAGTCCTTATCCAATGAGAAGAAAAAAAAATATTTAAAAATAATTTTAGACCTTAAGCGTGGGTCGATTAGAAATTACTCTTTTCTCCGCAGATTTCCAGAGCACAAAAAACGTTTTTCGCCCAAATGTGTTCTGTGCCGATTTTATCAAAACATCTCATTCGAGAAAAGTTTTTGAAAAGACAATCAGGTCGGTCCAATATGACAAATAATTATCTAGATCAATTGAAACGTCTTCGAATATACCTGGACACAACAGTTTTACGCAAAATATCTTATCGAATACACTTATCGAACTTTAAACACAATACTTTTGCATAAATGCACTTTTAACACATTGACTGCTATGGCTATTATTTTTGATAGAAATTGCACTAAGTTTCATGAGGGGCCTCGGCTATCATCTTCGATAGCCAGGTCTACATTCTACATGTGTATATGTTTTAGCATTTCCTTTAGATATTAGCAAAAATGGTTCGGCAGTCAACGTGTTAATAGATATTTCACTTCACTTTTCGGTCGTGATTTGTACGTACTGTCAAATTTTCGTCCACAAAATTGCAAAATTGGTTCGGCAGTCAACGTGTTAATAAATATTTCATTTCAGTTTTCGGTCGTCATTTGTACGTCCTGTCAAATTTTCGTCCACAAAATTGCAAAATTGGTTCGGCAGTCAACGTGTTAACAAATATTTCACTTCACTTTTCGGTCGTCACTTGTACGTCTTGTCAAATTTTCGTCTACAAAAAATTCCACCGTCCATTTTGTTATGTGGAGCTCCTACTGTATATAAAATTTGAAAAATCATTTTATCTTAACTATTGTATCGCATGACATTATCTCAAAAATTCTTTGCCAGAAAAATAAATTCATATGCCTTTACCCTATATATAACTCAACTACCAACTCGCCCATTGAGGTGTTAAAAAAGATTTTCAAAAATTTCAACAAACCCGACATAATATTCGATATAAAATTCTATTAAACTCGTTGAAAACACGCAAAAAATCCTCAATGATGCCAGCAGGAGGAGATATGTCAGGGGAAGAGAAAAAAACCCCCCAGAGAAGCAACAGTGGCGAAAAGCATTGGACTGGAACAAGGATCAATCGTGAAAGGACTCTCGGTTTCACAACTAAAATGGCCATTCCATAGCAGTTAAGCCAGGAGGAAGGGTTATCTCAAATAGAATAATAATAAAAGAGAAAAAAAAACATTGCAAAAAAAGGATATACGAGAAGATGGAAAGATTCAACATTTTGCCATTTGCCAAGGGATTCCGAAGGATGTCAATATGGAACTCGGTTAGACATTTATATAATTGTGTACACCATGCGAATGGGATCATGTTTATTGTGGGTGCGAGACTCGGTTGAACGAAGGACTACGCAATGACTTTCTTTTTTCTTGATAATGTTTGGCCGAGCATTGCTGGCGCCTGTACCACATTTCACATTCTTCGAAGGATCCGGCTGAAGTTACTCATTCTCAAGGAGTGTATAAATGGAAAATGGTCTTACCTACTCATAGTCGATGTAAACACGTAAAAAGGATGCATGAGGTAAGGACCCTTTTCCACAACTAATACTGACTGAGTGCGATGTTTGATGCCTTTTTTTTCCTGTTTTCTGCACAATTTTCGGTTTAAATAATTCATATAATGTTATTCTCGTGTGGAGTTACATTCATATATAGGTTTGTTGCCGTATTTTATAATATACGAATGGGATAATATCGGCTATGGGTATATTATATCACATACATATCCTAGAAATATCCTTTTCTTTACGATGCTTCGGCAGTTTTGCTCGAAAGGTAGATAATTCGGGCTTCAGGGTGATGCCGGCACCTTTTGGGCTGGAGGAATGGTAATTCAGCATAGAGTATCAAATCTATACACGTATGTGGTCGATATCTGTATAGATAGATGATAAAACCAATATCGTCTAATATCTTTACTCTTACCCTCCGATAAACAGATATACCGAACCACATAGGATTCAATTCAATATGATTATAACATTCTAAAGGTGGCCAGCAGGTTTCTGTTCCTTAATATGAGATGACGAGGGGAAAAAACACCCTGTCTGAAAGCGGCAGGGGATTGGGGAGTTTAAGGTAAGTGGAAGAATCTCGATATGTTTATGGGATTGTTTGTATCATATATACCAGTATTTATAGAAGATATCTGTATATAGAAAGGATACTCGTTAGCAGGTTTAAGTTGGATACAGGATGGATAAGGTCGATGTAGTTTGTTCTAGTTAAGTGACTCAAATTTATATCATGTGAATGAGAGAGGCTTGTCGAGAGAGTATCCTAAATTGTGTGAAAATAATCTACTGGATAGAGAAGGATGTTCACAAGGACTTTCAATAAAGCCCATCTTCATAGCATGCGAATAGAAAAAAAAATAAAGTGAAATATTACAAATGGCCACACCTTTGATTTGTGTTATCCGACAAAACTATATAATATGAGGTTGGGAAAGTCCTTTCTTAGCAAGGAAGTGAAATCTTAATTTAATGGTTATCAATTTTAATTCAATAAGGTTTTTGTACTTTGCTGGTAGCTTTAAGGATTATCATGGGATATATGGGAGATTTTCAAACAGATTGTTATTCGTTGGGTGGTTTTTTTGGCAAAGGAAGTACGGTACTCTTGAAAGATTATTTAGGTTTTGAAACATTTATTCTTGTGACGGTGATTCTGTTGGGGAGTATATGTATTAAAAATAATTAAAGATGGTTTAAGTTCTAGGGAAAAAATGAAAAAAAGTCATTGCATTTTAATTTAAAATACGAACCGAAAGAAAACGCATGTGTTTGTTTTCTGATATCTATTGCTTGTGTGTTTGTGCGCCTTGCCTCTTGGCGACTTCTTCGTTTGGTGGAGCATAGTTAAAATCGGCACGTGACCGGAAACACCGGCGATAGTCACTGTGGCATGCCAAAACTTGTAAACCGGTTGTAGCTCCGAAGGACTGGCGGTTTGAAAAGCGAAATACAAAGAAAATTTGGTCTACTTTTAGGCGTTGAAAAAATTTTTTTTTTAAATTTTATGAGGATGTCCGAGCAATTGTCTGTCGATTTGTCTGTTTGCCGGTTTGTCCTTTTAAGGTATCCTAAAGAACTCGTTGAGCTAGCGACTTGAATTTTTTTGTGGATCAATTTTACGAAAATCGTGGTTTTCTATCAACTTTTGAAAAAGTAACGTTAGTTACAACGGGAACCTCCCTTACAATTTCAATGTAACAAAATTAAAAGGATTTAAAATTTTCTACATTTTTTGCTTTAACGGTTTTTTACGCATCTTTAAGGGTTCTCAAAATATTTTAATAAATTACGTTTGTTGAAAATTTCTCAGAAACTGTGCGCTTTTGAGAAAAGATTCATATAACCGAATTCAAAGAAAATAAAATTTCCTTCATTTTTTGCTTTAACCGTTTTTACGTATCTTTAACAGTTTTTGATATATTTGAAAAAATATAGTTTTATATTATAAATATTCTCCCGAAACTAAATATTGCAGAGGAAAGTTTTGTGTTGATCACTACTATAATAAATAATTTGGAAGACACAGGAATACCTTACTGAATGCCGCTTCGTTGGTAGACCCGCCGTTGCGCCCCACACCTGATGACCTCTGAAGCTTAGGGTTAGTGTTCTTCTACCATGAGAGGCTCCCTTTTTATTCTCGATCTCTCACCGACTAACGCTTCAATTGCCTCAGGCCGCAACGACGGGCCACCCTCACCCGGACACTGTAATCAGTGCTACCAGGCGGGCAGTTTCTCCTATCTTTTGAATCGGGGATTTCAAACTCTTACACTACTGATATTCTTAGCTAGAAAAATGTTTTGAGTGAAAATTGCCTAATTTCAGGTGTTTTAGAAAATTCTGTACTAAACATAGAACAAATTGTTAATGGCTTCTGAAAAACGTGAAGTGTTTTTTTTTTGGAATTTTTATGCTTAGAAACTTGTAAAATTTTGGAAAAATTTCCAGTGCTACCCTTGAATAAACTGAGCCGTTTTTCTAGCAAAAATTTCCATAAAACAGCATTTTTCCCCAAATTAACCAAAAGCCAGTGAAAAAGAAAACACGACCATTCGTAAAATAATTTTTCAATTTTATTTCTTTTAAAATAAAATTTCCATCTAGAGAAGTGAGAAGTAAAATGTAACGATATAGAATTCGAATTTATGCAGCATTTCACGCATCACCTTTTCACACTTGAGTACCATATAAATGTCTAAGTGTATTTACCGAATAGAGTATTGGCTTGTTGGCACGTAACATTATATTTATGTGAAAACATAACCTCAAAAATGTAAAGACATAAGTTTCATTGAATGATGTTACCACTTTCCGTTATTGGATCCATCTACATATTTGTTCAACGGTACTACTTACAGTGGAAAATTTTCGTAGAGTACACCCTGCTTTTTTTTACTCCTACAAATTCAGACATTTTCCATCCTCATCCCAAAAGTTCTGTTCAAGTGAACGGTTCCTTGGTTTTCAAAGTTCGTCTCTCGAATTTAAGAAAATATAAAAATAAAATGTGTAAAATAAATAAAACCCCCTGTAAAAATATTGGACGATATTGAAGGATGGAGGCGAAATAAGATCTAAGAGTGTCTGACTGTCTTATGAAAAGTAAAGAAAAAAAATTGTAGTTGGGGAATTTTAAGGACCTGTGGTGTGGGAATTTCAAAATAAGAGGATATTTTTGTTTCTCACAAAAAAAAAAATTTGGGTTGATATTTTCCTCTAGTCGTACATCATGCGTGATTTCTAAATCCACCATCGCTTCAACAATTTATTATCCTCCGTAGTGCCACTTCTTCTGCGTCACTGGAGAAACATATCAGGATCATCAAATACAGGTCGACCTCCTCATGGTAACGGTATTCACTTCTTCGGGGAGCTGTTCGCCAAATAGCACTTGGGGGTGGCTGGTAAGTGATAATTCACCCCTATTTGAGTAAAAATTATTAGCATCGCCATAAATTATCGTATTGCATTTACAAGGATAATTTGAAAATGAAATAGTGGCTGCCCACCCTTAATCCCCTTTCCGACTGTGAAACTAGTATTTCGAACAGGACGAATAAAATACATCTCCTCACCGAAATGGTAAAAACCGAATGCGTTTGCCATATCCTGCAGGATCCAGGATTGGAACAGCCTCTTTGGAGTTACAATGGTGTAGAATTATGTCCTTTACGTATACATAATATGTCAACATAAATTTAATGTTCCGCACATTCCATATGTTTATTTGTCCTCTGCTTCTTCATCCAGCGCCCATCACTACTAGTAGCTTCGTTTGTGTCCTCTTCTGGGTGTCAAAGCTGATCCCATTCGAAAGGACAGTAAAAGCAGTTCGCAGGAAGAACCAATATGCGTGCGTATATCGAATAGAGGAATATGTAGATTCGACTGGATCCCCTTACGACTGAATTTCGTTGCGCGGTAGTTGTGGCAAGGATTTTTGCATACATCGGACTTATTTATGGGCAACTTGTGTAAATATGAAACAACTCAACAGCGACACACATCAGTATAGCGATGAGCGCCTTAAAGTTCCCCTCCTTCATTTCGCAACATATTTTTTTTTGCCAGAATTTTTTATTCACTTGCGGTGGATTTTGTGAATGTCTTGTGGAAAAGGACCTCGCGACTTATTGCGAGAAATTTTTTATGGTTGTGAATTTATTTCTGTTTTTTATGCCAATTTCTATATGAATACGTAAAGGATGTGTACCGGGTCGGGTTGATGTTCCTTGAGAATAGGGTTTTTTGGTACTTTTGGCCGGTGTCGTAAGTGACAGCACGTTATAGTGGAAAACATATTTTCATGGTTTACCGGTGGTAAATATCATTTCTCATGCTGGGATGATTTTAATTTGTAAAAGCGAAGGTGTCTTTTATGCACGAATAGGAAATTACGATGCTTCCTTATTTTGAATTGAGATCCCAGAAGGCGTAAAATTCAATAAATTTTAGTTCAACGAAATTCATATTGAATCGTGGTAGGTAAAGGAAATTTTTTTTTCTTTGAATGAATTTGATTGTAAAAGTCCTAATGGCAGTAGCCATGAGTAGGAGAACGATTTCCAGAGGTTGCTTCAATACAAAGTAATTGTGCTGGTCCATTTGTGGTATTCTAAATCCTTTTTGTCCTTTCAGTTATTTTTTTTTGTGTGATGAACCGTTTTCAAGAAATGAGCGAAAAACCTTTTTCATTTGTATTGAAAAGATTAGAGGGGATGGATCAGTTTTTGCCATCAACGAACTGAGCGTTAATTTTGATTAGAAACGGTCCTTCAATTTTCTAGCTCAAACACTTTTTTCTCGAAAATTGTTGAAAAGGAACTGCCCATAAAATACGTCACACTTTTAGTGGGGGCTCTGAGGCAGTGGTGTAACAAGAGACGAAAACCGAAAATTTTTTGAGTGTGGTTTGATTTTGGTTCAAGGACAAATTTAAATTTCTGGTTTTGGCTCATAAAATTTCAAAATTTAGTTCCGGTTTTGGTATTGGTTTCTAAAATTTCAATAATTTGGTTCAAGTTTTGGTTTCGGTTCATTAAATCGAGTTACATATGGCGATTTTCTTTCCGGAAACGACTCGGCGGAAAAAAATATCAGTTCTGATCGCGTCTATTTCGTAAGCAGGGCAAGTTTTTCCATGCGTCTGCAGCTCAATCAAAAACAGTAGGTTTTGTAAGAAAATAAGAAACATGTTGCCGTACTATTTCTAAAATTAAAATATGTAGTTTAAAAAAAACTTTTCTATTCCATAACGACTCTCAATTCCTTCATTTTTTCCACAAATTTCCTTCATTTTTTTCCACAAGAAAAAAACTCCACTCTTTTTGTAAAAATCCTGTCAAAAAGTCAACCCGCAAAAATGACTCTGCAATCAAACTCTTCTAACTCGATAATGCAATCAACCTTTTCATCCTTTACGAGTAAAGTGCCTCCTTTAAATATTTTTGAATTTAATTTTTCGCCAGCAACAATGGCATAAAAAACGACGTTTTTTCTACTCGTTGCTCCTTGAGTACAAAAGAGAAAATTGGAAATGGGAAAAGACGTTGTTAAGTGTATCGACATTTTTTCTACCAATTTTCCCGATAAGCGAGAACGAACCAAAGTGACAATCCGAGGGGGTTAAGCAGTTGTAGTCAAAGATGGAAAAAAATGTATCCAAAATGTATCTTCGGCAAGTGGAAAAATTTTATGCTATTCCACACCTCAGTCGCATATTCATATGCAAAGTGGCTGTTGCGGCTTAAGTCGATTCGTATCGGCAACAGCACTTAAATTGCCATTTTAGCAGTTTATTACACAAATAAATTTTCCCTCATTTTAAAATCACGTCCCCTTCGCCACCATAAGTCTCGTGTACTGCTCCGACTCATATGTTTTCAAGTTCGACATTTTCAAGTCAAGGAGCCAGAATTCAGTCGACAAGGGCGAAAGTTTATCAAGGAGATCTCTTGGCTCCTCTGAGGAGCATTTAGAAATGGTCGCTTGTATCCCGAGAGAGGGTCCCATGCAAGGAGGTCCAGAAGGACGAAGAACCACATCCTTGTGGCATGCTTGCATATCTTGTTCCTCATGTGAAAAAAGACAAATTTAATGGAGTCCCCCTTTCTTGTCGAAATCTTCCTTCAGCGATTGGTATCCTTGACTGATCTTTTCCCCAAGTACACAGTTTTGATTTTGTCAACATAAAAAATATGTTGCTGTTGAAGCAAAAAGCAACAAAATATTTTAAAAAAATTGATTTTTTTCTTACGTTAACTTGTCATGTTGTATACATAATCGTGTTTGTCGTCATCTTATACCCACCGACGACATTGAAGACGTTTTTGTCGACACTTTTGTGTTGTTTGGCATGTAGGATTTTTTTTTTCGCATTAATTCCATACCCGGATATGAATAAATCGGAAGTCGTGACTTTTTAACACATACCAAAAGACGATGAATAAATCTTTCCAAAAAAAGGAATTTGTTTTTTTCGCGCCAGCATTTTTATTCAGGAAAAAATTGTGTTCTCTTTGATATGTAGATATCCTTTTTAAGAATAAGAAGCAAGCGAGAAAGATGTTTTGTTGGCAACACTTGAAGCTTTTGCAAGTGAAAAAAGAAAACCTTTTCGCATTTCAAATAATTTCGAGTATATTCTAAAGTGCAAAAATATGTTTTATCCGTACACTGAGTATATATGATTAATTTGCATCTTGTTTGCCTAAAAATCTAAAAGTACTTGTGGAAAGTTTCTGAGACGTGATGACAATCTTTTCAAGTTTTTGGATAAGTATTCTACTTTCGCTTGATATGCTAAATGTTTTTTTTTGAAGAACTAATTTTTCTTTTCTAAATTTGAACTAATTTTTCTTTTCTAAATTTGAATTAAAAAAGCTCGATTTTAAAGACACCATCGGCTCCCCACTATCTCCTTTTTACTCATTTTTACAAATCTACAAAACGAAAAAGTTTCCGAATTTTCATTTATTATATTCATATGGACAATCCGTTAAGAAATTACTGAGTCATGATGACGAACGTGCAAATTTCTAAAAATCGTCTTTAATTTTCCGTTCCGGTTTTTTTCCAAACAAAATTTGCAGGTTTTTAAAAAACTTGGAAAATCAAAATTTTCAGAGATACTGACATTATTACGTTTGTATGGGGGAGGAAGAAGGAATGTTCCGATTTTGCCTTTCAGCCTTCCCATTTACGAGAAACGCAACTATACAAAATTTCAAGTCTTTAGCTCAATCCTTTCGAAAGTTATAGTGTACTCGAACGGGCGGGCAGACTGACGGACGGATATGCGGTAATCAAAACCTTTCGTTATCCCAAACTCCCTTGTGTTGTTGCCTACTAAATCTAATATAGTCTTATATGATATATAGAGTATAAAAAATTCAAGCTCCCATCACAATATTTGGAAGTGTTAAATAATTTTACCAATGAATTAAATTAATTTGAGTATGATGTTAATCGATTTCTAATAAATTGGAGTGGATCCAAATATTCCACATAAATTTTAATTTAATTACAAAGTTTTAATAAATAATACTGATAGGTTTAGCATGCAATTAATACTACTAACAAACCTAATCGATCTCATTATAATAAAACTTACGTGACATTTATTGGCACAAAATTATATCAAAGGCAAATACACTTTGAAACTTTTAATAAGTTGTTAAATATTCTGTCACCACAAATGAAATTCCGATTACACAATTTTCCAGCACTTGTACGAAATGAGGAAATTTTCGTTAAAATGTGATACTTTTTCTCATTTTCGTTCGTTTCAATTATATTTTCCTTTGGATTTTCTTCATTTTCTTGGTGTTTATTCGATTGAGGATGAGTGTTAGGAAATATTTATGTAGTGACCCGAACGGGCAAATGTTATTCAATTCACGTTCAACATCTATTGACCTATTAACAAATCCCAATTACATTGGATCCTTATCAATTTTCTGAGGTAACATAAGGCGAACAAACATTTACCACATGCCCCCCTTCGCTCCTTTCACCACTGCTTCCACATAATATACAAGAAAATCTATGAGCATATAATGTAGAAAAATCTTCTCCCCGTAGAATACCCAGAAGAAGTGAAACTGTAACGAAACTGTCCGAAAATATTTAGGGTCATGTATTTCTCATACATGAGGATATTCTGTATCCTTTTTCAGTATGATCCCTGCTTTTCTATCCATTCCATAGCCATTTTGCGGATAGAAGTTTCGTTGGTCTCATTTTTAATACTATTTTCATCTTCATTTTTTTCTTACGTTTTGCTCGTTTTTTTTTGTTATATACTTGGTCTTTTGGTTTTATTTATTATTAAAATTTATAATACACAAAAGACTGAGATAATTTTTCGTTCGATTTATCTCAAACCTTTTCTGTATCGACAACAAGGACGACCTCATCACTAAATTCCCATCTATGCGAAAATCCTTACCAAAAAGCTTATTTTCCTTGTGGATCATACAATATGGGGTATTTTTCTTCTTCTTCGGCTTGTTGTTGTTGTTCTCGGTGTGTGTGGAAAAGTAGACACCTTTGAATCCTTGATAGTTCATATTACGAATTGGATGGCAAGAAGGCATATCGGCTTTCAAATGCCTCCTGCCAAGAGAATTTCCAAACTCCCATCTCATTGACGGTGTACCGCAAAAATGTACATCTTCTGAGGATCAAGAATATTCTACTGTAGAGAATACTCGTGTGTACATGAAATCCACGTCCTTCATTCGTTTGTCCTTTGTTGCTGTGCTTGTGGTCCTTTATGTGGAATCAAAATAGAAGATGTTGTCGGAAGATGTAGACGAAGAGCATTAGAATAACGTAAGAAGAAAGTATCTCTTCTTTTGCCATGATATTCACATTTTGTACAAATAGGGATCCAAGAAAGTCCTTAGGCCATCAAGGACTTCATGCCTCCATTCTGGAATATCGACGACAAAAAATATACTTGAGTGCGACGATATGTGTACACTGGCTATCGTCATCGTATTGGTATTAAGGAAGAGCAATCCTTAGAATGAAGAAAACGACATTCGAATGGCAAACAAGGATCAGCCGTATAAGATTTTTTCCGTCGAAGAAGAATGGAGAAAATCCATAGAGAAGAAAAAAATAAAAATGACTCATTTCTATATACATTTCTTGTACAATACCTTCGCTCATCCCATTTAAGTCGCTATACGAGTCCATTTGGTTTCTTTACATCTACGTGGATTCCAGTACGCTTTGCTCTCTTGTGCTGCTAATTCTTATTTATCCTACCCTTGGGATTCGGATCTGGATAAATTATAACATGATATGTCAAGGGATAGGGAATGACTTTTCTACGGTTTGATTCGTTTATTTCGTAAATGTGACGATATGAGGACTGAATGTAGAGATATTTTCGTATAAAATTATTCAAAGGGTAATTTTAAATTAATATTAAAATAATTAATTTAATATTTTTATGATAATCATATCTAGATGCATGGCAGTTCAGCATTACAATGTACTTTTACCAGAAAGAACTTAGATCGATTTCAACCCCTTTGTAGCCTAGCCATTTACGAGAAACGTACCTTTACAAAATATGAAGTCTCGAGCTCAATCGCTTCGAAATTAATGCTGTTCAAGGACAGACAGGTAGACAGACGAACAGACAGAAAGACAGACGGACATATAGAAAGACAGACGGACAGGCAGAAAGACGGCCAGACGGACAGGCGGACAGATAGAAAGACGGATAGACGGAAAGATGGACAGACAGACGGACAGACAGACTGACTGACAGACAGACAAACAGCTGACGGACAGACGGACAGACAGACGGACAGACAGACGGACAGACAGATAGACGTACGGACGGACGGACAGGCGGGCATGCGGAAATCAAAATATTTTGTCATCCCAAACATTTTATAGTTAATTGTTGTGTTCGACGATTTTTCGATGCGTTACAAATGGTATACTAAATCTAATATACTCCTATATGATATATTATATAATATAGAGTATTGAAACGCATGTGTTTTTTGAAAAATTTGCTCTCACGCGAAAACCTTATAGAAATAACTTTGCACACTTTTCTATTATTTTCACCAGTTTATAACCAGATACTTCAAAATTCCGAATTATATTTCGATTTCCTTTTTCTCTGAAAGAACACCTCAAAATGTTCAGAATTGGCCAATTAACTTAAATATGATTTCTCCTTTTATTAAAAATCATTGGCGTTCAGATTCGTACAAAAAAGTCCTGATCGGGACGCGTACAATGCTTATTGAATTATATTTGTTAAGAAATTGAATTTTTTTCCACAATTTTCACAAAAAGCAGCTTTATGTACCAGTGTTGAATTGGAATATTTGCCCTGGGGACATAGCCAAAAAAATAAGTAAGAAGCGTAAAATTCAACATTCTCCCTTCATTTAGACGGTTTCGGAAGAAAGAATTTTTGTGTAAAAACCTTTTTTTTCTCGCTTTAGATAAAATATAAAATATAAGGGGATGAAGAAACAGTTTTGGGATGGGGAAAATGTAGGCAACAGCAACAAACAATGATGGATCAAATCCCAATGACGACATTTTCTAGAGTTTCCCAACAATGGATGGAAAATGTTGAAAACTTAATCTGGATATGTCGCCAAATGCATTTTTTAATCCTTCGCCCAGCGCATATTATTAGCAATGGAGCATTCGAATAAAAATTGTAGCAAAAAATGGTAAAATAAATCAGCAAAAAAATAGAAACTTTTTCTCCATTTATGTCAAACCCTTACCACCCACCACCTGACGTTGCCGGTTTCTCCATAGTTGAGGTTGACGGTGAAAATCTGTTTGTACAAAATGAAAAAAAAAATCTGTATTTTATTTTTCTATTTTGAAATAAGTGTATTGACATTTATGCTCTCCGTTTTCATATTTTTTTATACCTATTTCAGATGCTTCAAGGTTTCATACCCAAATACATCATCCTCGATTCCATCATTCATCATCCCCCGTCGCACCGTTCATCATCCTTTCGTCCTTCTGCTGTTTCTTCAATTGTACAACCCGCTAAAAGGTTAGGTAAGGTTACGCTTGCATTGCTGACTCTAAACTTCACATAAGGCAAATCCAGCGATTTTTTTGTCTTCGCTTTCTCAAACCCACGTTTTTCAGAAAAAACATTTTTTTTTTCGAATTTCCAACCCCCATATTTAGTTAGTGCTCGTATAATTTTATCCACCCTTCAATGCTTTATGTGGCTTTAGGCTCATTCAAGTGCACTGTTGGATAAAATGTCGACTTGTTATCCAACGTCAGCATAAAATCGTTGAGTTTATTAATTTGTGCATAATGCCAGCATGATTTTATACGAGAATAAACATTGTTGACAACAGAACCAAATCATATCTAAAAATCTAAAGTATTAAAAAAAATGTAATCTATATTATTGTAATATCGGATTATTATATAACAAACATGTAGTGAGGTTATGTTCAAAATTACTTTTGAAAACATACGATAATTTTAAATGTTTTATCAACTTTTTATAATTATTTTTAACTAGCTTGCATACCCGTCGTTGCCGGGTTAAGTTTTTTCAAATTTTTTTTTATTGATGGTCTATGTTGGAGCTAAACTTCAGGCCAATCGGTTCAGTAGTTTCCCCGCGAAAGAGTAACATAGCGCAAAAACTAAGTTTCGAAATCACTTTACCCCCTCCCCTTACTCCCCCCACCAATCGCGCTACTTTTACGTATGCCTATGTTGGAACCAGAACTACCACAGACACTCATGTCAAATTTCAAGTCAATCGGTTCAGCCGTTTTTGCGTGAAAGAGGAACAGACAGACCGACAGACAGACACCAACTAATTTTTTTATATGTTAGTACTAGTTTGCATACCCGTCGTTGCCGAGTTAAGTTTTTTCGATTTTTTTTATGGTCTATGTTGGAGCTAAACTTCAGGCCAATCGGCTCGGTAGTTTCCCCGCATAGAGGGAGAGTTAAGTTTCGAGATCACTTTACCCCCTCCCCTTACTCCCCCACTCCTCGCGCTACTTTTCCGTATGCCTATGTCGGAACCAGAACTGCCGCAGACACTCATGCCAAATTTCAAGTCAATCGGTTTACCCGTTTTTGCGTGAAAGAGGAACAGACAGACAGACAGACAGACAGATAGACAGACAGACAGACAGACAGACACCAACTCATTTTTATATATTAGTATGATTGCTTTTAATTATTTAAATAAAAAGAGCTTGTTTACTTAAAACTTAAAGTTCTGCTTGCAAATTCTTCTAAATTTTATTCTCCTAATCAAAATATAGCAAAAGATTATCTAGGATCCGCCTTAAACAGGTTTCAATGTATTTTTTTTCTGCAAAAAAATACACTGAAACCTGTCTAAGGCGGATCCTAGATAATTCCTAATTCCACCACTAGACGTGCTTGAACAGTTTTCCGATATCTAAAGCTGTTTTCCAGCAAATTAAAAAAAAATGGAATTTTAAAAAAAACTGAGAAACTGTATGGGAGGTACCCGTTACAGCTACAATTACTGTTTCAAAAGTTGATAGAAAACTACGATTTTTGTAAAAAAATTTTACAGAAAATTTCAAGTCGCTAGATTAACGTATTGTCGAGTGTTAACACGTTGGCTACCATGTGAGTCACCGGTGTACACACACTATTGTCATTACCGTCAGTTTTTCAAGTTCCATGGTTGAGTGCAGTCGCTCGTGCGGTACAAAGGGGTTTTTTTTGTCCGTTATATTTTATTCGATTCGTTCGTTTTTGTCTGTATTGATCTTGTGTTCACTGGTGACTCACAAAGAACAGAAATGATTTTTGCGTTTTTTCCCAGTGTATATTAGCGGAGTAAGCGTTTTTTTGGCTGGTAGCCAACGTATTAAGACAGACAGAAAGACAAATGCACGGACATCTTCATGATTTTGCATGAAACGGACTTCGAACTGATCAGAAATTATCTATTTGCCCCCGTTCTCGAGCCAATCTCCGTCATAGATACAATAGTTTCCCCTCTACAGAAGAGGAGAGTAAAAACCATTCGACCGATTGAGCTAAAATTTTATCTTAGTACTGGAGGAACTTGCTCCAAGCAATTTTTTTTTGTTTATCCATTAATTATGGCGATGTTTTTGTCTATTTTTTTCTAGAAACTTCAAATTACACGGTTTTCAAATCCAGAGATACATGCATTTCAAAAAAATGTGTTTCTTTCAATTTTAACATTATTCTGCTTCATTAAATCGAAACGACAATTGAAAATATCGAAAAATAAAAATTCTGTTTTTCCATCATTTCCCTCTTGAATGCTACACAATAAGATTTCAATTTGGCGATATGTCATTTGCGGATAAAACTAATTTTTGATATCTATTCCGAGTCTTTTAGTCCTAGGACAACAACAAATATTCCTGACCAATAAATGAAACGATTATCCCCATGTCTTCACTTTTAAGCCGCAAACGTAACAAACTCAAAGGCAACATTAATAACAATAACAACAACAATGTGGACAGAACATGAAAATCCCGGCGAGGATTTTCCTTATCGTGTAGATCGAATTGGTATGCAATCATTCGGAAAATCTGGTAATTAAAACTCGAGTTCCCTTTTCCCACAAATACAAACACACATGTTAACCGCACACATTCTTGACTTCCTTTTTAGCGGTTAGCGGTCTTCCGCCTCCGTGCGGCCGTAATTTCCCTCACAAAATCTGTTTTCATGGGGAAATCAGAGGTCCACAGGACCACGAGAAATCGTCTCCAGAAAATAGGCCTATCGCCCATTCGGATCGCCATCAAGTGTTTCGAGTGTATTCCAGCAGGGAACCATATTGGAACGTAGGCAAAATACAAGAATGAAAACGTAACAAGAATAGGGAAAAATTGAAAAAAAAATGTGAAAGAGGCGCAGGACTTCAATGAAAATGACATGTAATTTCCTGATTTCAATATCATTTTCTATTTAAATGAAAAATAGTTAAAGGAAAATTTCGAAAAAAAACCAAAATTAATGAAACCTTACGGAAAATGTCCGCCCTGCTTGCTGATTTTTTTTTATATGAATGACAGTTTTTTTTTCAATCCTGATATATGAGCCCATCTATGAAGCTCTCATATTTGCGATATTCCTGTGGTGGTCATAAATTTTCATAACTCAAATTTTCCCTCCGTCTGTGCAGATTTCGCCACAACTTTTCTGCACGCTTGAGCATCGAAAAAGAAGAAAAGATGCTCGGATTTTTATATTAACCCGCGCCAAATATCACCGTTCCGGCTGGAAAAACACGTAAAATAAAAAAAATTCTCACCTGGAATTTGGAATAAGGATTCATTTCGAGTGTGATGGGCACAGAATTTGTGACTTAAGATCAAAACCACAACAAAAAAACGATTTGAAAAATATACTTAAGGAATTCATTTGTGTAGTCAGTTGTCTAGAGCTTGGCTAGATTTTTACATCCATCCAACCAATGGTGGTCGGATTATTGTGACAAACAAGTAGTAAGGGTGAGGCTTGCATCTCCATCGTCAGGTTTAGATCGAAGCTAACATAACAACCATAAATGCCAACTGCCATTGCAACATGTCATATATCAATGCCTGCCCAAGGATCTCACTTCTGATGGCGATATGGTGATGATGGGGGAGTGGTTGTAGTGGTCGCTACAAAACCAAATCGAACCGAGTTACATCCTCTCGAGGACATATGGAAGCCACCAAATAACCACAAAAAGACCTGGAGCGGGTGGACATTTCTACGACCGCAGGGCCATCACTTTCATCATCTTATGTTTCAGGCCCCTATCACATCCACAGGACCATCAAAGTGAGATGTCTGTAGGGGAACAGGTTGGATAGCGAGACTAGTTTTTTTAGTAACTTAAAATGCTGGCCGCGCAAAATTTTTTTTCTTGGGATCCTACAAACTTGGTGTCTAAAATTTGAACCTCCGCGATTCTTCCAGCAGCGTAGTCCAATTGGTAAGGTACTTGACCTGTAATCCGGAGATCGGTGGTTTGATTCATGTTTGTGATTCAAGTCCACTCAACTTTCTTTACGAAATGAGTAGTCATAGTTACCGCTTTGTGTTAACGACATCATCGGTCTAGACTGCTGTCACGGTCTCTGCTGTTGATGCGTTGCAACGTAAAAAAACCTTACAAATGTTGCAATTCATCCATAGTTCGCAGTCCATGTAAAACTGTGGGTGCGAAGGAGAGAAAGCAATTGTTATGATAACCTCAATTGAGGAGACCCAGTCCGGTTTTGGGATGTAGAGCCATATACGGATAGATAAATTCTTTCAGCGACGTACTTCCCGAAACACCTCCAAAATCAAATTAGCCTGTTGAAAAATCCCAAAAATCTCGGGAAAAATATCAAAAAAGAGGAAAATGCCACATTTACTAACATTCACGTGAAGGTAATGGAGACAAAATGGAGCCTAAATTTTTGGGGAAAAATATACGTTATAATCAACAATTTTATAACAAAATATGCCGCAGGAGAATTTTTTAAAATACACCATGGAGTTAGAAGCTTAAAAAACTGCGAAAATTTTTCGGTTTAGAGGCTAAGTCGAAAAACTCTGGTGGGAGAATATGACTAAATCCAGGACTCTCCCGGCCATTCTGGGACTTATGGTTACCTACTCATGAAACGCAAGCGATTTTCTCGAAAACGGTTGTAAGTTTTTGGAAAATGATCCACTATTCAACATCTTCTCCTGCACATATAATTTGTGTTCGCGGTTGTGTTCTCTGATCCCAAGTCTCATCTATCTGCACGTCGCCCGAACGAATTTGGACTGAGAGAGAAGGTAAAAAGGATACAGTAATTTCATACATTCTCCGAAAACCTTACTTTATATCCTCTACCAATGCGTCCCATTCCAATTTTTATCTAGTATGACTCGAGGTGTCTGATTCCTTATTTTTCCCATTGGCAGTATCCATTCCAATTGGAAAATATGAATCTGGGAAAGAGTTTTTATCGGAGATATTTCAATAGGGTTCTAGTTATAAGGACTCTTATGTGAAGAAATAGAAAAATAGTGTCCGTATAGACATTCGGTTACAATTTTCTCACTATTTCTATTAGTTTTTATTTTACTTCGACTCTTTTTGTGAAATTTATTCAGTATTTTTGAGACAACTTTCCACCTCACATCTTCTACCGGTTTAAGTGAAAATTCCATTACCTTCAATGTGAACTGGTCTTCGACAGAAGATGGTTTCTTGTAGAACTTCATCCCAATCGCATTCGCTAAACCCACCTGCTGTTATTTGTTTATCACCCAAGCCAAAAGACGGTCCCAAAACACTCCGATTACCTTCTTTACGACATTGCCGAAATATCCGTACATGTGTAGAACGTATAAAAACAGGACATTTAGAAGGATGTCAAACTCGTCTCACCGCATAATGCTGGCCTGTATTTGTGACTCTCATAAAATTGATCCACTGTAATGAAATTCGAAATCCCAACGTCAGATTGCATTCGGAGGATATATACCGGTAATGCTCATATGCTCAAATAAGGATATTCTTTCAATGTTGTGAATACTTAGGTGGATATTCGCTTCGGATCAGTCGTGGACGGTGCTAAAATGAAGAAAAACAAAAAGAAACAAAAACAGAAACCTTTTTCCTTACCTGTACTATAGGTTCAAATTATTATTTCCTTTCAGTGTTTTTTTTTTCCTTTCTCATTTTGGTAGGGATAATGCATACATGCTGGTCATATATTGAAGTGGTTTTATATGGAAAGCCACGTCGATGATGATTTTTTGCGTCGTCTGAATGCCAAAATTGCGAAATTACTGATTGAAAATCGAAAAAAATTGCGGTTTTGAAAAATTGAGTTGAATCACTGAAGAGAAAAACTAAATCAAAAGTTTATGCAAATTTCTTAAAAATACCTCTTTTAAAAGAATAGTTTTCTAATTGCTTTTAAAGCATTTTTCATGAAAAAAACCAAAGAAAAGCTACAATTTCCAGGGGCTAACCGTCAGATACTCTAGGACAGGCAAAATTTGTATGTTTGTATGAGAGACGTAGGAAGGAGTGGTCAGATTTGATTTCTGTGTGTGGAGCGGTTATGTAAAATTATATTCTAAACACATTTTGTCTCTATAAATTATTCGATATGAGACATCGTTTCCGAGAAAATTGTCAAAAACTATTTAATTTGTATGGTGGAAGGGAGAAGGAGTAGTCCAACAAGATTTTGATGTATGGATGAGTTATATAAAATCTTATTCTAAACACATTTTACCTGTACAAATTTTTCAATTCAACTTATCATATTATATTATACTAATATATAAAAATGAGTTGGTGGCTGTCTGTCTGTCTGTCTGTCTGTTCCTCTTTCACGCAAAAACGGCTGAGCCGATTGACTTGAAATTTGACATGAGTATCTGTGGTAGTTCTGGTTCCAACATAGGCATACGGAAAAGTAGCGCGAGGGGTTGGGGGGAGTAAGGGGAAGGGATAAAGTGATTTCGAAACTTAGTTTTTGCGCTATGTTACTCTTTCGCAGGGACACTACTGAACCGATTGGCCTGAAATTTCGCATAGATGTTCCTCGGGGGTCCAACCCCAACACAGACCCATTAAAAAGTAGTCCGAGGGGTGGGGGGAGTAAGGGGAGGGGGTAAAGTAATCTCGAAACTTAGTTTTCCCTCTATGTTACTCTTTCGCGGGGAAACTACTAAACCGATTGGCCTGAAATTTAACTCCAACATAGACCATAAAAAAAAAATAATTGAAAAAACTTAACCCGGCAACGACGGGTATGCAAGCTAGTTTTCGATAAAATCTCAAAAAAAGTGTTTCGCTTGTGTTATTACTTTCCTTACTTTCCTTCATGTTTTTATCAACTTTTAAATGTAAAGCTGCAAAAATTTATATTGCATTTAATTGACTTCTTATTAGAAATTGACTTCCTATTAGATTTCTTAACTCTTGTGCATAATTTAAACGAACACACACTCAAAATCTCATAAGAAAATCTTCACAAACAGTGAAGAAATAAAGAAAATAGTTACTGTAATAAGAAAAACTTATCAGACTACTTATTTCGAGCATAAAAATATTCAACATGAATAAATTCTGTAAGTTTATGTGATTTTAAGGAGTTTCTTCCGCTGCCTACCAGCGAATACGAAAATTGAAACAACATTTGCTGTTTGTCAGTTTCTTTTCTGCTGATTATTAAGAAAATAAACTTTAACATTTTATGCTTATGCGATAGTAAAAGTGTCGAAGTGACGTCAGACGTTGAAAACGATTGTCGAAAATAATTTTATTTATCGTTACGGCCGCCTACTCACCGTTAAATTTGGATTCTGGTTTTTAATATTGCAAAGCATAAAAAAGTTTTTGAAATCGGTGTGAGCGGGACTTTGGGAAAATGTGAAAAAATCCTTAATTTTAGGTGATAATTTTTATGAGTTCAACGTGGAGAGTTTTCTTCGATACAATGTTAGATACGTAACTTTAATGTTTCACATATTTAGTCCTAAGTAACAAAGTTTATGGTTTATCTTCAAAGCTCTGGAATAATAGTTCACATATTTAAATATTCAATTTTACTGACATTGTTCCATTGGTGCTGCTGTACTAATTTATCCTGGGAGTCACATATTTACAACGATATAATACTATGCTATAAGAGATATCTTTATGGTGTATCTTTGCAATCCAAAACATAAACTTCCAGGCACAAGTGTTTATTGAAATAAACAAATAGCATAACCTACATATGAATAGGATTTGTGAAATATCATATCTATTATTCAGTTATGTATCTATTTACTCTGAATTTGTGTCCTATACATATATCTACGAATATATGTTAGTTACGTATAGATATGTGAATTGTTGTAAATATTACAAACATGGCTTTGTGTCTGTCGTGTTAGGAAAATTTTGATTTATTACCGGCCTGAACATGACGTCATTTTGAAATTTGGTTCAATGAACATGCTGCTCCTTCAATTTCACTCACATTTATGGATCGCAACATAAATGCGTGTAGGTTTGTTGAAATGCGATATACGCACAGAGATTGATCATAAATTGTTGGAATTATGTGTAGTTATGTAGTCAGAGTTCTATATAAATTAAACGATATAGAAATGGTCAATCATTGTCCAACTATAAAATATATATCTGTTTCGAGTTCCAGTGCCGGATATTCTAGGATTTTTTTTGTAAGTGCGCCAACTAAATGTATACACATGAATGTAAACACCAGTTATATGTAGGTACCAACAAATAGTTATTAATGGTTGAATCTGAAAACAAATACCATCCTAAGATATACAATCTTAATCCTTGGGACAAAACTATTTCTGATGGAAGGATCTTAGTGAAATATTTCAAGAATAATCCAATACGCATAATTGTGCGGTTTGAGAGGAAGTAAGCAGTTGGCAATTATGTAATATCGGAGAATTACGAATGGGATTTGCAGCAAAATTTACCTTAACGGATATGCGTTTATTGAGTTCGGATGTGGAAGATAAGGACTAATGCATTGATTCAGTTATCATTGCGATAAATTAATTTAATTGATATTGATTTGATAATAATATTAACTAATATTCAATAAGCATTTAATTGAGGATTCAGGGATGGAAAACGAAAAATAAAATCGTAACGTCACACATTTCGTTATGTAACGAAATTCGAATTTTGTTTCGTTAGGTTACTAAGAGGGAAAAAGGAGTGGTCCGATAGGATTTTCTGTCCCAAATTTGTGCCAAATTTCTCGGAAAACTTAGAGCAAAAATCTAGCTTCAGATTCACTTTAAACTGTGTCAAAAAAGCAAAAAATTAACTCTTTTCACAAATATGTTTGAATTAATGATTTAAAAAAAAAAAAATATAGCAAACATTGGAACACATTCTATGTAAAAGAAACAAAACAATATCATTCCCACAATGTAAATTTTATTTTCAGTAAAAAAAATCAATAAAATCCGGCTCGAAATTCATTAAAAAGTGTTTAATTTTACACAAGGAAAGCAGGCTATGTCTAAATTGATGAGCAGAAATTTTCCCATAAATTATCATTTTACATTAAATTTTCATATATTTAAAATATCAAAAAGTGCTAAAATTAATTATAGTTATAATTAATGATGTTGCTTTTCAAACACCATAAACCTTACCCCCTTGCCAGCATTGTTTGTTTCGCTTTGCCGACACCCTCTCGCCGTGACGCTTCCACCTTTTTGTATTACACAAAAAATATTTCAACGGCCTAAAGCGGCTTGATGTCTTTCCATACTAACAAGCGCGAATAAAACGACAAGTGTCTGGGGTTAATGCGATGCTGTCTTCTGTGTTTTTTTCGCGTCCTTTTTTTTGGAAAATTTCCCAGTTAGCTACCCGGGCGAACCCCGGAGGAGATCCTGTGCCTCTCATATTTAACTGAAGTATTGCCTCGCTATTTAGCGCGCCCTTTAAATTCATAACCATAAAATACGGAGTTGATGGGTCCGCGAACGAATCCGCTGCCGTCGCTGTGGCCAACGAGGGCCTCTGAGGCTATCCCAGGCATGACGGAACTGCGACGGGACTCAGTCACTTAAATATAAGGATCAAATCAAACAAAGGACATAGCGAATAGAATAGTGAGGTGGGTTAGATCGTCCTTAGAATTTGATTCTTCCTTTTGCGGGGACAATTCCAGTTCATATTTCAGGTGATGTCATTTAAGATATGGTGAAGGGAGCCTGTACTTTGGGTGGAAAGGAGCAAAAGGACATCATCGCACACACACACACACATAATGGGGAAAAAAACCCCACAAACACATCACGAAAGCATTAAAATTAAATCGCGTCCTTTTTACTGATTCGTGGCCGTATTCCGTGGCAGAATGTGATCCTCTCAAGCGTAAAACAGAAACAAGATAAGGATTTCAATTAGCAGAGGTTAAAGTACAATTTCTGTGAATGTACTCGAAAGATATTGAGGTTATTTCTTTTTGTTTCGATGAACAACTTTTGTGCGTAAATATCAACTATAACAATTGGTAGTAGGCATTGCATGCTTCTTTTTTTTATTTAAGAAAAGTCCTTCCAGAGGTTTGTTGTTTGGATTTCTAAACAGGAAGTTTTTATGGCAGACATTACTTTTTATGAATAACTAAAACTCGTCAATTAAAGGAGAACTTTGACCCATCCTTAAAAAACATGTAAAGACAGATTTTCAGGGTTTCAATTTAAAGTGAAGTGGCGATTTGAAATTTCTCAAATTACATCCATAAAATTTAAACAGATTTTAGTTTAAGTAAATCGAGATTTGTAAACAATTACCGAAAAGACAATTCTAATTAGTTTGAGATGTAAAATGTTTACATTATACTAAATTTTTAAATCAAAAGAAAAGTAAAAAACCACGAGATTTTGTTATGAAATATTAGTTGTGATTAACACAAAACTTTCCTCTGCAATATTTAGTTCCGGAAAAAATACGTAAAAAATAATATTTTTTTGAATATCTCTAAAACCGTTAAAGATACTTAAAAACCGGTAAAAGGAAAAATTGCATAACATTTTATTTTCATTGAAAATAAATAATGGTAGCAGGTAGATGCCATTTAAAAACAAAAGGGGTGGTTTTTGATAATGACGGCGGTATTAAACTCAATACAAAAAAAATCGTGAAAGAGCATGATAAAGAGGTGTTCGAAATGGAGAAATTATAGTGACCTATTTTATGGACAGCCTCAAAGTTATGAAATTCCTAAAAGATCACTGGATAGTGAGAAATCGCGTCTTAAGGTGCCGGTCCACATTAGAGCCGGCGAGAACCTCTCGATAGCAGCTAATCGCAAATGGACACATATCTGAGAGTCGCTCGCAGAAACTCGCAAAAACTCGCGAGCTACTTTCTGCGAGCTGTCAAAAGTGTTTCTACTCTCTAGTGGACACGCCTCCACTGAACTGTCGGAGAGTAACTCGCCAGATACGAATGTTTTGTCTGAGTAGGAGGTTTTTTGTAAACTTTCTTTGTACTGACTCTATGGTAAACTTGTGAATATCATGACATGGACTCCAAACCACAGAGCCGTATTATAATATGCCCCGTACTAATGTTATTAAGTGTGGATGTAATTCTTAAAACAAAGCCCGACATATCATAAACTCTAACGGCCAATTTATTCACTAGGAGTTAAATCGCCTTAACTCCCTTAACTCACCTTTTACATGGAAAATAACACTAGCTAACTCCCTTAACTCACTAACTCGGCTTAACTCCTAGTGAATAAATTAGGGGTAAGTGAAATGTCTGCAAAATTCAAGTCAAATTTAAGTTTAGAGTCAAAGGTTATGCCAAGGTCTTTGATAACCGATTATATTATAGTCAAAATCAATGGGCCGTTTTTTTAAGTATACAGAACCAATTAAAACGATAACTCTTAAGCCAATTAAAACGATAACAGCTTGTGAAGTTCATTAAAAAAAATCCCCCAAATACCTAACATTTTTTCAGTTTCTATTTTTTTGTTGTTGTGCTTTTTCGAAACACGATCCAACATAATCGGTTAAAAGGACTTTTACCGCCTACTAATCACGCATGGAACGTGTCAAATGACATACGACAAGCCCTTGAAACAAACCTGTTAATAGTTTGGAATTTTGTCCTTTGATCCCGTTCTCCTGTTTTTGCGGTGGGAAAACTCCCTAACACCATAAGCAACCACAATAATAAAAACAACAACAAACGGCATGAAACTATACTATATAAAGAGCCATAAAGTGAAAACACGAATCGGCCTGAAACTGGACAGTCATGTATTCGGCTGGTAATTTTTAACATGATAGGAAAATAGAATCAAACAAAAGCGGAAAACTCATGAGTGAAAAGTGAGGAAAAGTCATACAGGGAAGAAATACCCTAACTTTCTAATACTGAATACACAAGAAAAACAGCAACAAAAACATTAGCAAACAGCAACAACAGTAGGGATAACAAGAATAAGAAAACGAGGATTCTATGATGAATAGATGGTAGAAGGCAAGGGTACAAAAGAGTGAAAGAGGAAGCAGAAGAGAGAAAAAATAAAATAAAATAAAAATATATTTTCAATTTGTTGAACGAAGAAAATGTTTTCCCTATGTCTATACAAAATTGATGATATTTTCTTTATTCAACGGAAAGAAGGATATATATAAGGTGGGCTCAAAGTGTCTAACGGTAATAGAGAAGGAAAAAACGATGACAACATTTTCGTCTCAAGGTGGAAGATATCCCGTATGCTGTATACAAAATTCACTAAAAGCCAAAAGGGATATAAGAGCGTATGAGAAAATTTATGAGTCCTATGAAAATTTCATCTCTTGCTAGCAAGTGTACTTTCTTATGGATTTTCTTGTTTTTCACACAAGGATAATGTGGAAAATTCATTTTCCGCTCATAGGGGAAAAATTCACTGATGCTGTTGTGCTGTACCAAAAATTTGTACAACTGCATCGCAATTTTGTGGCGGGGGAAGGTGGGGTAAGGTGGGGGGATGAAAATTCCCGAAGTTTTAACGAAATCCCTTCTGAAATTCACTCTTTACTCCAGAAAAATACACGATTCCAAGGGGAAATATCAACATAGCATAAGAAGAAATTTTTGGGACAATATTGGGACATGTGGATTTTCCATAATTTTCACCCCTTTTATAACCACCCTGTGAAAGCTTTTACTATAGCATCTCTTTTTTTTCGCAACGTCCTTTGTTGCTCCTGCATACAGCTAGGCGCATAAACTTTTGTCAACAACACCATTATCCCATTTATGGGTCCCGCGAAAAGGTTTTTGTTTTTAAAAAAAAAATACCACTGGTGGGGCAATGTTCGGTTTTTACGTTTTTGCTACCCCAGCCGAATATGTCCCAAATTACATCCTCCCCACCAATAAAATTCATCTCGACGGCTTGGTATAAAAACCCCCGTAACTAGAAATCACCCACTAAGTCGGATCTTATACGTCAGTTGTGTGGTGCTGTGTGGCATCCTTTCGCTGTCCGAATTATACTTGATTCGGTACAGTGTTACCAATATCCTATTTCCATTCATTATTTATTTATTTCATTTTGGATGAGAATTTCTTTTTGGACTTCTTGGTCGTTTCCGTTTGGTTTTGTTGTTGGCGTTTTTGGATCCTGTCAAAAGTTGTACAACTAGCCCACGCACACACACACACACACACACATAAACACAAGTAAATTTGTATAAAGTGTGTTTTGTTGTTATTAAGCGAAGTTCTGTGCGTGTGTGTGTTTTTTTTCCTGTGATCCTTGTTTAACAATATCTGTTTTGTGTGAATATAAAATAACAGTCTATATATTCGTGACACATTGAACAGTAATTTCGTAATTTGTTAGCAATATACAATTTCAAATGAAAATTATTTTTCTTGGAATGAGTTTTGGACGAGGGGAGGGGAGGGGTGGTTGAGTTTTCCCTCAATTCCTCCAAATTCGTACGGCAAACATGAGTGTTTCGAAGAGATGAAACGGAAAATTGCGACAGGGGTTGAAAATGAGATATGATTGAGAGGATTTTTCCGAACTGAGTACTTTTGAATGGTGGAAGAGTAGTGGATTTTTTTCCTGACTGCGGTATTAAGTGCTTGATTTAATTACAGTGGAATGTAACTTAATTGAAATAAATAAAAAAAAATATGAGACAGAATTAATTGAATTCAATTGAAATTTTCCCATTATCAATTATTTTCCTTTTGATATCTGGGACTTTGATGAGATTTAACAATTTTTAACATATTAACAAATTAATATTCATAATTGCCGGAAATATTTTTTTGAATAAATTAACAATAATTCTTGTGATAAACATTCAAAATTAAATCGGTTTTCATATGCTACCATTTTTAATAAAACGCAAAAAAAAATTTTTTTAATAAATTATTATTCAAATAAGCAACATAAATATTTTTTAATTAAAAAAGTGTTGAACATTGCTTTTTCGTTAATTAAAAATGTAACAAAAAAAAAATTTAAAAAATGGCAACAATGAGGAAGACAGAATGATAAATAACTGAAACTGAGTATAAAGGTGTGTAACCGAACAGAAGTGACAGACGCTTTTCGTGGACCTTTTTCCAACTAATTAACTCTGGTGTGTTTGGACCAACAACAATTTCTAAAATAAAACAAAAAAAAAAGTTTTGTGAGAAAATGTATGTACGTGCGGAAGGCACTTTGCGAAAATCATGTTTGCGCTGTGTTTTAATTTGGTAAGAAAAATGTTGCTATTTAAAACAATTTTTTTTAGAAATATATTATAGCATGTGGGCAGTACTTAAATATATTATAGCGAAGTTGTTCTCCCGGCTTCATTTAATGATTTTTTTTTAAATTCAAATTGTTTTAAATTTTTTAATACTTATCCATTGATTTTCTTACAAAATATTGTCCCAATACCTCCTTTTTACAAAACCGAGAAGCGGGTTATATCCCAATTTGATGATTTGTCCAAAATTTATTCAATAATTTTTTTTCATTAAATTCAAATTGCACATTAAAAATTTTAAAACTTATCCACTGGTTTTCTGATAAATTCGTATGTTCCAAATTTCGCAATCGTCCCAAGATGGTCTCAATATCACCCTAGAAGATCACCAGTTTTTTTCCTTTTCCTCTTTTTTTTTAAAATTGTATATTCCAGTATTTTCCAATAATTGTCCCAATACCACCCTAAAAGATTGTCTAAATTCGGTATAAATAAAAATGCAATTTATAATGAAATTACTTTGCTTATATATTTTTTATTTTCACCCACTTTGAAGAAATTTGTGTATATCAGGGGTTGCCAAACTTTTTTGACCAATGGGGCTGCGGATGTGTGGACTTCTTAAAAATCCCCAGACCTTACTTTTATCTAATTGCCATACCTTTACTGTCCCCCAATCATCCAAAAACCGGAATCGACAACTAAAAATTCTAAATTAACACACAAATTTTTTAAAGTCACTTGGCCACCCCTGGATTTGAAATCCCTGGATGATCTATGCTGAATATTTCAACCACTTTGCCAACCCTTAATCTAAACGGGCGGGTATCACATACTTGGCTAGACGATGGATGCCAGCAAAACCTTACAAATGTTTCCAACCCCTAATCAAGTGCTCGCAAAATATGTGAAACTGTGGGTGCGGGGGCGGAGAAGACGTGTTAAGAAACCCCAATTATAGGAAGTTAAAATCCATTGTAAATACTTATCAAATTTGTGAGAAAAAGAAGAAAATTTCCAAGAAATCAGCAGAAAAATTTGTGCTGAGTGAATAAACCCAAGTAACCAAATAGGGCGTAAAGTGGTCGTGGCAACTTTAACATCGAATCTTTATGGTCGCGACGACCACTTTACGCCCTATTTGGTTACTTGGGAAATAAAACAATTTTTTTTACTAGCAATTTAGCAAATTTTAGTACAAAATTATATACTTTTGTATTAAAACCTGGTAAATTCTCAGTAAAATCATTTGCTTTATTTTAATCACTTGGCCCTCCCACTTATTTTTTTTAAAAATATGATTAGATACTTTTTTAATTATTTTGACCCTCGCATTCGAAGGTCCGGTAAAAAATTAATAAGATTTTTGTAAAATATTAGAAGTTGTCAAATTAATTACTATTTTTATTGGGAACCGCTTCACTTTTTGTATCTCAATGGGTCCCAATTTTTCTTTAGAGTATTTCTGAAAATATTTGAAGAGCCACAATCCGGTTGCTAAAGTAATGCCGAAAAAAAGAAAAGTGATCAAATATTCAGGTATATATTTTTCTCTTTTGCTAGGTGTAATGTATTTTAACAAAAATGCACGAAATAAAAACAATTCTTGATGCAGAGAAATTTGAAAAAGCCGGAATTGCTCAAGACCAATAAATTTGTCAGGCTTAAATAAAATTTAATGTTGTCCAGGGTCCGGCTTAGATAGGTTTCAGTGTATTGCGAAAAAAACTGTTAATTCTTTTTATTTAAAATTTATATAATGATAAAAAGTTTCAGGATAAATGAATACATGCTCTTGACTCCTTCCTATTAAAAAAATATGAGCCAAAATTTCGGGCCAATCGGTTAAGTGGTTTTCGAGTTACAGCGTTTGAGAGCAAGTACTGCCAGGCCAGACTTGTTTAAGAACGAGTGATTCATTTTTGTCTTCGAGTTTATTGAAGACTGCTGGAGATTTCGAAAATGTATGCAAGGAAAATTTCAAGCAAATCCTATGATCTTTTAGGGATTATTAGACTAATCAAAACATCTATCGTTCTTTGTTAATATTTTCTATTAATTACATGATATTTATTCAAAACGACTCGAATTGTAGATACTTGTTCTAGTTAATATCTTACAATATTTTTATCTGCAAACCAATGTAAACAATTTTTTCAGAAAAATCTCTGGATTGAACTTTCCCGAATTCTAAAATTTCTCGAATTTTCTGCAATTTTTCACTAATTAGAAAACTTAAAAAAAAAATCTACTCAATTGAAAAGTTTTCACAAAAATAGTCACTCACAACCGACCTAATAACATGCAAGTCTCTTAAGTATTTTTGCACATAATAATCAATTAAATCAACTGAAAGATGAGCACGTTTTTACCATTTCTGTAACATTCAAGTCAATTCGTTGGTGTTGTAATTTAAAACGCAGACGAACAAACAGTCGTTGTCGTACATTTCCGTATATTTGGATCGTAATACCACTTTAAATGCGATGTCCTGAGTCCTGAGAGAGCGAAAAAGGACGACAAATAATTTTTGTTGAGTGTACGACTCTATATAATTTTCTATACGTTTTCATTCGTTTTTTTTGGGGCATCCCTTCTGGCCTTGTTTGATTCTCTTGCTGACTGGAGTGTATGTTGGATACACAATTTTGTTATAGTCACGTTTTCGTTGAGAGACAAATTTAGCTACTTTCGAAAAATAAGGATGAGATATTATTCAAATTTATTTGTCTCATATGGGAATCACGTACGATTTTATACATAGAGAGAAAAAGGCCTTCAAATATATATTCAAAATGTGATGTGCTCGATTTTATAGTAAATATACCTCATTGTATAGCACTTTCTACATTCACTCATCTCTTCGTTTTTTTTTTCAGTTTACTCACCTAAAAAGCATATCATTCAAATTGGTTCGCATTCGTAATGGAATTTGAAAGGATCCAGGCAACGGAACAGTTGTTATACTCTGAATATTGAGATCATTCATGGTACAAGCGTATGCGAACATCTGAGTTTATAACCTTTGCTTACTTGTAGGCGTTTGAAGTTCGCCCATATGTATGCAATGAGCCAGGGATTGTAAATCATGAGGGGATGGAAACAGATATATTTATCAGGTCATACATGCATTAATCCGTGAAAACGATCCGAGTTAGAAATTGTCGTGGGCTATAAACAGTATTCGCATATTTCCATCTTATAAATGAGTAGTGCTAGTGTAGTTATTTATGTATAGAACATCATTTTCACAAAAGTTAGATATAGCATAAATTTTGGCGGTTCAGTGGCATACATACAAGAGGGCAGGGACATTTTGATTTTCTTATATCGAAGATTAGTAAAAAAGGATTGCAATTATATTTTATCAAAAAAGTTTGATCAAAAAAATTCCTTTTATGTGCCAAATATTTTATTAGGGTGGTTTATTTGTGACTCTAAAGCTTGTAGTTGTATTCAAATAAGCAAATTAGCTCACCCCCAAATTTATAAAAATCTAGGTCTATTCGTCAAAATTTTTACTATATTAAATTGTGATGAAATTCGTGAAAATAACGTGAGTATATTTGAATTAAAAAAATTGGGTAGTCTTATTTATAAATTATTTCCTTTGAATAATAACACGATTTTTGACATTTTATTACTTTTTTAACCATCTTTTAGATTTAAAAAAATTATTGAAATAAAAACTTGCTTTCTATTTTTTTTTTGCACCACCTTATTAGCCAATAAAATGTGTATTAAAAAAGTACTAAAATGCTAGTAAAATCATTTGCTAGATTTTTTTTTTAATAATTCGGCACAGTATTTGAAACCATTTGCCAGAAATCGCAACTATTTTCCCTTCGAGAATGAAACAAATCGACGCCTCCGTTCAAGGTTATCATAAATTGATTTATACGACATCTTTCAATATCAAATTTTTAATAAAAAAAACTAAAACTCGTTAACATTTTTGAGATGTTACAAATTTTTGATGATTACAGATTGAATAATTTTCTGCCAAAATCATCGGAAAGGAACTAAAATTCTTCCCAATATTAACATTTTATCGAACTTACAAAAAAGACAGAATGCTGACAGCTCGAGATAGATAAGATAATCTTGCTCGTAGGCGTCGAAATTAGTCGTCGAAATTAACTCAGATCCACAACCCTTCTAAGGATACTTAATAGACTTTCTCCCGAAAATATTTTCGGAATCGGGCTTCACATTTTTGGGTTTTTCTCGAAAACGGTTGTTTTAATCAAAGTCAGAGATGCGAACCAGAAAACGGCTAAACTTTTTAGTGACCCAAAAGCAGAAGATCAGCCGAAGAGCTCTGAAAAAATGATGACCGAATCGATTAAAAATCGAACCAAAACCAAACTAGTTTTTAAAACAAATGCTGTAACCAAACCAAAAGCCAATTTTTTTTTTGCTTTTTACTTAATTTCTTGAAAAAAAAAAGATTTATATTTTTCCCGATTGCAATGATAAACTCAATTGATGATTATGTACGATTTTCAACAGCAGCCAATATTAATCTACCAGAGAGCGCAACAAGAGAACATATTTCTTAAGCCATAAGTTGCCATTTTTCATGCTTGCTGTGCTAAATTTGATTCTCTTATTTTTATTTTTCCCATATTACTCGCCTTATGTTTTTTTCGGTCTTTTTTTGGCCTTTTTGCTACTCTCGACCAATGATTATGATGATGATGATAAAAGGATAATGCGATGGTAAAAATGAAATATAAAATAAGGATATAATCGGCATGGACCGTCATTGTGTCCGTCGTCAAAATGATCTCATGATATTTCAACAGAAATTACTCTTCGTTGTCCACAATTTCATGTTCGTCGACATCCTTCTCAGTCCATGTTGAATTTCGCTAGTTTTCGTCCTTGTTTTGCGGTGTGGCGTCAACGTCATAAAACTCGCGGTCATCAAATATTTTTCTCTCTAGATTTTGTCATGTTTTACCATGGTCTGGTTTTTTCGTCCTTCCGTCGTTGTTGTGATGTTTGTACATTTTCTGCAAAACTTTTCCCACACAGTACACACACACACACACACAACGTCAAAAGGAGTGGTCGATTTTTAAGCGCTAAACTTTTTCAAAACTTTTTCTCCGGCCGGCGGCGGCGGTGGCATCTGGTCGGGTTAAGGTTCGTCCTGGAATCTGTCGAGGTTTGCGTTTTCCAGTCTTTGTGTATATGCCACGTTGGTTTTCTCGTCCTTTTTGATCCTGTTTGTGTTGTTTACACCGCTGTTGGTTGAAAACTTTGCAACAGGATATTTTTCAGCGTTTGTATGCATTTTCCATGCGTCAAGAAGGAGAATTCCTTTACTTTGTACTCGGTTTTTTCGTCGCTCTCGGTTTAGTTTTTCATCATGTTTTTTTTTAAATTTTATTTTCCTTTTGGGTTTGCTATAGAATTTCAGTAGAACTTTTCCCGCTTGCCTCGTTTTGCCGGTTCAACTTGTCTTTCCTCGTCATTTTCATTTGGTGTTCAGTCAAGTTAAGTGCACACGATATGATCACTGTTCATATTTTTGAGCAAAAAAGTGTCCCAAACGTGTTCATATCGTCTGAACACCATATTTTTGTGTTCATACGTATGAACACAAGGCATATGAACACATTTGAACATGCCGTGAGCAAACGTATGAACACGACCTGTTCATACCGTGTGAACACTATTTTGGGACCGTATGAGCCCAGTTTGTAAAATTCGGACGTATGATCACAGATATGAACACACTGTCACATTTGAACATGGGCTAAGTTTTCAACATGTTCAAATGTAAAATTTTGAGTCAAATTTGTACGTAAATTGATGTTTTCTGGTTTTTATTTGGGTCTAGTAGGTTTTAGATTTGTGGCGTGGATGGCTCAGTCAGCTAAGTGCTTGCCTTGTGATCCAATGAGCAGTGGTTCAAATCCCATTCAGGGTAAAATAATTCGATTCGAATTTGAACTTTTCTGTTCATGGACTTTAAAACACGGACCAGTTTGGTCTTCGCCTCCAAGCTCCTGGCATATAACACAAAAAAAAAAGTTTTCGACAGTTTTGTAATTTGTTGTGTGTGTGCTCAAATGCTCTTAAAAATTGTTCATATCTGTAATTTGAACAAAACGTTCATATCGTCTGAACAGTGGTTCATACGCGCAGAAAAAATATGAACACAATGCATTTGAGCACATATGAACACACCTAAAAATTTGAAGCTTTGGGACAAAATGTTCATATCGTGTGAACACCTTTCATATATTGTATGAACATATGAGCATTTGAAGCTTATAAGCAACATATGCGTATGTTCAGAAATATGAACAGTGATCATATCGTGTGCACTTACCTTACCTTCAGTTTTCATTGCAAATTTTCATTTTGCTGTCCGTTTCAAGACTTTTATTGCGTTTTATTGTTTCAGACTTGAATTGACTTATTTGTTTTTCAGTTTTTCATTTGAATCTTTCTTCGATTTTCTTTTTTTTTATTTCCTTTCCTTTAAAAAGTTCTCTACTCTTTCATTACGAAATTCCGTATTTCGCATTTCCCAAACTAACACGAAATGCTGCTCAAGAGCTAATAGTAAAAAGTGCATTTTGTTGTTCCGCTTGGAAAACTTCTTGCGGTCATACTTTGAAAGCTTTCATTTTCCGATTCTCCTTTTTATTGTTTCCTCATGAAACAAAAATAATGCGAAAATCAAGAGCGGAAAAGCCGATTGGAAAGTGAGAAAATATCAGATTTATTTGGATCTTCGTAAGGACTTTAAGGGATGTATATATCTATCGAATGAAAACTTCCTGAGCTCCAGATTTCGTAATACATTTCCAACAGAAATCATCACAATCGTTTTTTTCCTCGTTGTTTCTCAGAAACATGAAAAAAAAGAAATTTTTCAGCAACATCTTTTTATTGTTTTTAGAACTCGCATTTTCTTACAACTTTGAAGGGTTTATGAATTCGTACTAAGATTTTGCTGGGAAAACTTTCTTTTAAAACAAATGGAAAAGAGTCGAAATAGGATGGAAAAAGGATATTTTTGTGTATTTGTCGTTTTGATGTTGGGTGAAAAGCAACCTCTTGTTATGCAAGTGGTAATTTAAATTAATTGGTGGATTTTTATGGTGAAAATGCAGGACAAGAAAGTTATGAATCGGTCTGTTAATTATTCGAGTGCACCTCAAAAGCAAGGTTAGTGGATACAAAAAAATCCTCCTCTGTATTTATAATTAGATAGAAACTAGTTTGTTAGCTACAAAGAATTTTTGTTTTCAACAAAAATATTCAAAACTGCACCTTGAAATGGAAATAAAACTTTTTCCTCTATATTATAGAGGCTATATAGTTGGAACTTTTCAGGTTGAATTTAAATTTCATTGCGAAAGTTTCCACCGATTCTCTGTTCTGGTTTTTAAAATATACTCAAAGTTGCTTTTATAATTGTCAATCTTTATATTACAGGGAACTTATGATATTTAATTCTTTTAATTTCATTCATTTCAGTGAAAAATATTATTCCACCCAACCCGTGCGATTTTCATAAGAAAAAAACCTACAAAAATTATGTTTACTAGTAAAATTATATTGTTTTTCTTGAGAAAGTTGAAATTTTAGAAAGATTTTAGCATAAAAAATCACATGTTTTTTTCTTTATTGCAGATTTTTGTGAAAAATCCATAAATATTGCTGGTAAGTTTTTTTTGTGCCTATAAAAATTTCAGATTAATAATTTCTACAAGAAATCGAAGATCCGGTTCGAGAGAAGTGAATATTATTCAAAATTACTGATCAATAAACCTTAGGCTTCGAAATATTGAACAGCATTTATGTTTTCAACAAAAATATTCAATCCTTTTTATATAAAAAAAACTGAAAAAATACTATTTAAAATTCTAGGAGTTGGTAAAAGTTTTTTTGTTCATAGCTTCCTAAAAATTTTGTTCGTTGCTTCCTAATTTTCAGTCTCTCCGAAAAGTCTTCCGATTTTTGAGCCTCAAAATTTGCGGTTTCCAAATTGTTAACTACCCGATATTTATTTCAGGTCACGTTCTCTTTTTCGTGGCCTGCCCTTAAAATTACACTTGCAGACACATTTTTTTGTGGATATTTGCGGAAGACAAATGATTTCCAAATGGAATACAATTTGTGTGTTCTTTGGAATATTTTTCACTCAGTGACCATTTGGCTCAAATCTATTGGTAAGAAAAATTTATCTTTATTATTTTTTTACCATTTCCCAAAACATTGTAAAATGGTGGTGCACAATGGGTTTATATTCTTATTACAGTCTCTGTAGTCGGTGGGTTGAGGCACCCCAAAATTTTGCAGTTCAAACTATACAGACTATGTATTAAAATTCTTGTAAAAGGGTAGGTGCGGTAGTAGAGAGGAAAATTGTTATGAAATATTAATTTGGTGAGGAAAAAACTCGATTTGGGGTCTGCTGTTTTTAGAGAAGAAAATTATCTAAAAAAACCATTTTAAGGCTGCTATAACTGGAATTTTCTGTAATTAAACAAAAGTTCAGAACAATTAAAAAAATCTAGCAGATTTGAAAGCCTCAATCTAAAATAATTTCTAATACCATTTAACTCACTCATAATAATTAACAATTGCGCATTAAATTTCAGAAAATCCTCAACCGATTTAAAATTCCGTCTGTTAATCTAATCAAAGATCGAGTAAAATCCTATTAACAGCATTGAAAATATTTGAGAAAAAAAAAATTGGTATTCACCTCGTAAACTTTGCACAGACATTGAGTTCGATTGAAAGTCAAAACCGAGGAACTATTTTGCGGATACTAAAAATGAAATTGAGCGTGACAAGTGAAAATCGATCGATATGGGCGATAATTTCCCGATTATAAGGAAACTCTCAATCTCAATCGACGGTGGCGGTGACGGTGGAGGTTCTGGTGGTTAGGTCTGGGGGGTAACTGTGTTGATTGTTGGCTCCTGGGTCCTCGTGGATGGTGCGAAAAAAATATTTTTTTCGCATTTCCTATTCCTAAATATTCGTTCGTCCTTCATCACACTATCATCGTCGTCATCATCGGCTTATGCCTATTACCAGCCACAGCAAGTTTAGGGATGAGAGGGATTGAAAAAGGACTATATTTGCCGACAGCTAAGCAAAAGTTATATTAGGCTCGATGGTGAAGGTTTTAGGACAAAGCGGCATCGAGAGCAGGAAAAACCACCTCATAAATTTTCACAATTTTCGTCCATGGTGTGGCGCTCCGCATTGATGGAAAATGGGGAAAATTCTTTTGGTCCACTCACTGAAAATTGTGTTTAGTGAAGTTTTCAGGACGACCAAGGGATGCTAAGCGAAAAAAAAACCACACTTAGCCAGCCAACAACCATCGATTTGACGAACTCGCCTGTAGTTTGTTCAGATAGTGAACGTTTTCAGTCCTGGTTTTTGCTGTCAACACCACTCTTTTTTCAGGATATTGAGATTGGCTGTGCGCGTGTGTGTGGGTTACAGTATAGATTCCAAGAGTAATAAATGAGACAATTCTTCCTTAGGCTAGAGCAAAAAAAAGAAGAAAACACATCACTGTGATCCCATAATTGAAGTGAGGGTGGTTGAGAGATTTTCTGATTCCATTTCAGAAAAAAAAAATTAATTCCTAGGACATACACATCGCCACACCAAAAGCAAACAGCAGAACACACCAAAAGTCAGGATGTTCGCAAGGATATTTCACGAGTTGTCTCCAATTCCGGCAACGTTGAACACTAAGGGTGGTAAAATCGGAAAATCTGGGAAAAATCTCGATGAGGCAAATATTTGGACATTGAAGATAGCGTTAGGTGGTGCAAATTAAAAAAGATGTAGAAAGGATAATTGCCAAGTGCGCACTTTTTTTGGACTAAGTTACTTTTTGGTATCCGTCGAAGATCCTAAACCATTCATTCTTAAACATTGGCTGGATTTCGGCAAGAACTTTTCCAAGACGATTTTGTCATAAAGCCCTTCTCCTGGTAGGAATGTGGGAAGGGATGGGAGGGACGAGGGACGGACAAGGGACGGAATAAAATTCATTCCAGTATCGATAATAATAAGTGTTGTGGATGGTGTAATGCTTGATGCGATAAGTGGATAAAATTTGTCTTGAAGGGTTTGGGGATGGGAGTTTAAGGATATCGGAACAATTTATTGATGACTCAACTGTTGAAACTTTGTTGGGAGTAAACTTTATCGTTCAGACAATGTTGTTTCGGAAATTAATTAAAATAAAATTGTGAAAAATGTATACTTATTAAGCACTTTTACTAACTTTACGGTCACTTTAAGAAAGGTTGCATTGTTAACCCTCTAACCGGAATATTTCCGAGAAAAATTCACTAAAATATGACTTTCAACTTGCGACAGACCGTAACCAAGACAACGTACAGGGCTAAATTTTTTCCAGCATGTAAAGCGATAACTTACAAAAGTCAGTGTAAGACGTTCCGGCGATTTCCGGCGATTAAAATTGCTACCCGTTATAAACAAGCGAATTCCTTGAAGCCCGCCTTAAGGCGGGCATTCCGGTTAGAGGGTTAAAGGTGTATTAGGATTTATGAGAAGGATAATTTGGGAAATATCTGCTAAATGGTACTATTTTTTTTAAACTGAGAGGATACTTTTGTTTTTATTGAAGATTAAGCTTGACAACCTAAATTTTTAAATACCATTTTTCACCTGTTTTAACACATTGACTGCCATGGCTATCATTTTTGATACCCAGTGAAAATTGGCACTATGATTCATGAGCGGCCAAGGCTATCATTTTCGATAGCTGGGTCTACAATCTACATGCATACATACATACATTCATACATACGTACATTCTACATACGTCTACATGTATTGGTATAAGGGAGATACAAAATTGGTCTGGCAGTCAATGTGTTAAAACATTTTTATATTGAAAACATGATAATAGTAATATTTATTGTTACTACGCAATAAATTTGTACTTTTTAGTGTGTGAATAATATTTTTTCTTTGGTTTGAAGACACAGATTTCTTTGAGTGTACATATAACTATTTCTTTGTGCTTCCGCAATCTCTTGACAGACTTTTGGTTTAATTTTTATCATTATTCCATCACCTGAAGGTGTTCTTCAGCATTAATGGGTTTATTCTAAGCTACGCAGATATCTATAAAAAGAAGATGGTTTTCGAATCACTAAAATATTTTCCCCCTGAAACCCTCTCTCTTTGTAAGCCTTCTCATCTGCCTTTTTCTAAACCGTTAAAGGAATTTCGACCTGGTTTTTCCGATTTATTAAATGTAGTCGATAAACTACGTCACGCTAGCTTTGGTATTTCAAACACCCCATTCTCCCCGTCAGGCTTATGGGATGTTTTATGGGTTTTAATAATACTCCTCACCCACCCAAAATGTGTTACGTTTTTCATGGAAATTTCCTTCAAGATAATTTATTTTCCTTCAAATCTACTCTAGTCCTTTCCTGAACCTGCAATTCCTACTGCTGATTTTTAACATCTAAGAAAATACTTTAACGCAACTTTTTTTTTGAAAAAAAAAGGAAAAAAAAGATTTTTGCCAAAAATTTTTAAAGATTTCCTCTAATAGTTTTAAAAGGTTTGTAATAGTAGGAAGCCTTTTGAACACCACCTCGTCTAACGCGCAGCCATTTGTATACAAAATTAGATTTTCCCACAAGAATCCTAAAAAACACAAAAAAAAATCTTACAATTTGTTTGATGATGTCCCAAAAATAAAGCCGTTCAAAAAATAAAAGAAAACGCAAAAATGTCTTCTTTGATTTCATTAAATTTGCGAGAAACTTCTAATACAATGGCAATATTTCATCTTCTTTATTGCTTATTTGGTTCTTAACTTTTTCTTAAATCCTGACCCTAGGAAACGGCAAATGGTAACCCTACTGTTATTCTATTTCCATAGTGGAAAGCTAAGTAAAAATTTTTTCGTGATATTTTTTTTTGCCTTCAAGAAAAATAAAAGGGAAAAAATAAATTTTCCCTTTGTGGATTTTATTTCTCCCTGGTTTAGACAAATTTCCCTACACTTCAAGTCAAATTTTGGTTGTCGTCCGTTCACCTTCGCTGTGAGCATCATCAGGTGACTCCTCTCATACCTTTTTTTTTTTTGGAAATTCAAATAACAGAATGAAAGAAAAACCCGCCAAACGTCGTCCTTGTCGCGAAAAACGTGCCAGCAAACAAATATGGACGGAGAATTTAACCGAGAACCTTTAAGCATATTTTCCTTTATGACTTTAACTTTTCCTCTTTCATGACAGAGACAATTTTTTTCACCAACAAAAGAAGGAAAACAAAAAAAAAATAAAAATAGAAAAGAACAAAAATAAGAAAAATAAAGGGAAAAATGTGCACTTATATACGAAGATATTACGTATATGTACAAAAAACTATATAGGATTGCGTTCTCAATGTATACACATTCGGGGTGTAGAAATTATGGGGTGGATTTCATTCGAAAGAAAAAGTCAAGGTGCAGACTTTTCCATTTTCTTTTAAGATTTACCCAGGGTGCGTGTTTTTCTCTTTCCCCTTTTTTCGACAAAGTTTTGTTTTCGTTGTTTGGTTAAAACGCTACGCTTTAACGTTACCAAAAGTCTGTGACTGAAGTTTTCTATCTAACATTCGGAATTTCTATACTACTGAGAAACCCGAATCCTGGACCAACAACCGAAAACGGAGAAGTATTGAAGGAATAAAAGGACGAGAATATTTCTTGTGCTTTTTTTCCTATCTCTTCACTTTATTTTTTTGTATTTTTCTGTGCTCTTCTCGTGTTATACCGACTTTTTTCCGTTATTTTTAAATAAAAGAGTAGAGAAAGGACAACGGCATCAACGTCAGTAAGGACGGCAAAAAAAAGGATGATGGGTGGTCCACCTTCACCAGAAATTAATGTCATGGATGGCGGTAGGGTGAAGATGACGTCGAAAGAATTTCTGTTTTATTTTCTCGTTTCTCATTAATGGACCCTTGGCCATTTTTCTTAAATCTCCTTTTTATGATGTGCACCCTATTTCCTGCCTCCAATGGGTGGGGAGTTTTTTTTTTGTCCTGTCGGGGCAACACTGCCTGATGCTGCCTGTTTTGTCGTCCGGGCCCGTGATCCGTTTCCCTTTTGTTAAAGGGCCTTGCTTACATTTTGAGTGATAATTAGTCAATTTTTGTGTGTTCTGGGAACTTGTATCATTGCTTAAAGATCAAGTGAATAAGAAAGATACCATCTTTTCCCTAATTCCTCTTTTTTTAATCGTATTTCATGGTTTTTCTTCCCCATTGTGAACCTGTAGTCCTTTTTTAGGCTGTCCTTGTTGGGGGGGTTTTTTTTGATGATGCTGCTGTTGTTTTCAGGTATTATTTTTTTTGTGAATCTTCCTTTTCTGTTGTTTAACATCAAAAGCATAACTTTATTTATTTATTTAATGCTGAAGGTAGTTAGGAGAAGATGGAACGATTTTCTCACCTAAATTACTCTTGAAGCGCTTTATTCCAAAGTTATCCTTATGCCTCTAGGGTAAACTAATGAAATTTTCTAATTAGTGATGGGAAAATTGCTTGAAAGTTTCGGGGTGAAGTGGTTGTCGTAGCAAAAAAAAATAGATTGAAGGAATTAATTATGTTTAGGTAAGTGATTGAAAGGCAATCTTTTTAATGGAAAAAATTTGCTCATCTTGACTTTTCAAGGAAAACAAACAAGCAGCACATAGTTTTGATTATAATACTGTAGTTATTAAGAGAATTGAAAAAAAAAACACGCATAGAAAATTCTTTAGTCCTTCGTATTAAAAATTACAAAATAAAATCAGTTTCTCGTTAGTCAAATTGAAATTTTAGCAATGACTTTAAGTTACGGATGGGTTGAAACATTTGTAAGGTTTGCTAAGTTTACTTTTTGTTAATACAAAATTGTAGCTTTCTTATTTTTAAAAAAATATGTGAACTTTAAAATGAAATCTCGCTGGAATCAACCACAAGACCTTCACCTCTCAGCTTAGTGCTTTGCTAATAATCCAAACGCGAAGTTTTCCGTATTCCAAGATTAAAAACTGCGCCACATGCAAAAATCTAAAAAAAATCTTTTTAGAATGAATAGTGTAAAAAATACGCTGCAGGCGAATATGTTCACTGATTCTTTTCGATATTACAATCGGTTTCCGGCTATAGTCTGCCGCAATGTCTGTTGTCAGAAGTCCTGGGCACCAATCATGTAGTCCGACGCGTCTCTGTCTTTCGACTTCGACGCAGCTTTTAACTCTTGACTTCGCCATATCTGCAGCTTGAAATTTCGCGGAATCGTCACTATGAATCGAAACGTGATTCTGACTGTCACTCCAGGAAATTTAAAGCTGCTGATATGGCGAAGTCAAGAGTTAAAAGCTGCGTCGAAGTCGAAAGACAGAGACGCGTCGGAATACATGATTGGTGCCCTGGTCGACAGCCCATGTTCTCGTGGTTTGAATCTCAATTCCCTTCGCATCTTGGAGACGCATTTCGGTCTCCTTTGTCGCTTTGTTCGACAAACGATATTGTGATTCATTATTACCCCCCTAGCCATCACCCTTTTTTAACTAGGGCTTATGAAGTTGTACTTGTTGCATCTGCCTTTTTATAGCTTATCGTAATTTTCTCAAAAACGGTTTGTTGAATTCAAAATATGTTAGCTTGACGATATTTTAAAATCAGTTCAAGGGTAGCCAGATTTTCAAGGATAGTAAAACAATAACCCTGTTCAATTATAATATTAAATCGCGGATAAAAACAAATAAATGAAAGATTCAATTCAAAATCCAAAAATAGTGGAGTAAACACTTTTGTGATTATTCAAAATAATACAAAACGTGACCAATTTGCCAAGTGATTCTTAACCTTTTTTTTTTTTTTTGCATTTTCTCTATAAATATTTTCATCGTATCACATCACATATGCGAGTAGGTATTATCATAAAAATTCAAGGCTATTTTATTTATTTATATATCAGACTGGCCCAGACAGAATAAATACGATATTAAAAATCTTGGAAGAAAACATCAGGTCCTTCACCCAATTATTATGTCCCATAAATATTTATTCATATCAATTGGAGGATTTTTTTGTGAATCTTAAAATAGTTATAGGTAAAAGAATTGACAATAGAATGAAGAAAAATAAAAATCAAATGTTTAAAACCATTTGTGAATATACTAAAGAACAAACCGATCATCACGATTTTGAACGCGATGGAAACAATTTGGTAAGTATATTCGGCAGAAAAATACCTTATACAAGGATAGGTTGAAAAGTTTTGAGCTTGCTAGGAAAATACGATTTTTGTGGAAATTTCGTGATCTGGGCGCTTTCCCGCAGAACAGGGCCAAACCGAGACGGGGTCGACGGGGGCGGTGGCCCCGGGCGCTCTGGGATTGGCGCTGTTTTAAAGAACCTGTAGCAAACTCCTGTAACAGAAAAAGCATAAATTTATTAAGTTATTTTAAATTTCTTATTATTTCGATACTTATCTTTTTTTTAGTTCACTCCTTGTGGAATTCAAATTCATTACTTTCCGTTCCGTCAGCTCACGTGAACTAATATCGGTCAATTTGCTTCCTGAAAAATACACAAAAGAAATATTCAAAATGATATCAAAAATAATAATAATCAAATTTTATCAACGACAACACTCAAAAATAAATTAGATAATCATGCTAACAGAAACGGATTTGTTGGACAATTATTACTAAAACATAAACATTAACATAAATCGCGCAACTAATTCACTTTAGCTTGAGATTAATTTTGTTGTTTAGTTTTTACTATTGACACAAAACACTAAATACAAAATGCACTCAAACTATAAACATATGAAACTAGCTCAATAATCCTTGCGAAATTTACGACGCGATTCCAGGGGATCGCATTGATTTTCTTTTAATCTTAACATTTTTTCCCGACACTAAACAAAAAAATTAAATTAAATCAAGATTTCGACACAAAAAAATTAAAAAAAAATGATACAGAAAAGAAAATGATCCAAAAACAAAATAAAAACCGAAATGCACTGTGGAAGCAAAGCAAAACAAACTAGAAAAACAATTGATACTTACGATGTTATTGATCGCTACGAAGATTTCTCGCTGAGATTTTGTTTAACTGTTCGTCATCAATACACTGAAATCATATTAAACAAGTTAATTTAGAATAAACCAAAATTGAAGTAATATTACACTTACCCAGATATTGACTTGTTTTGGATAGATGATATTTTTTTTTAATGACGTCAACAAGTAGCTATAGTGTTTTTCCTTGGAGAATTTGAGCCACATATAGGAAACACTACGCGAGCCAAAATATTTTTTTTGATAATTTTTAAAGTCTTTGGGATTATAAGAAACTTAACCGGATATTCATCTTAAATCTTTTCATACAATGTTTAACCCGAAATAGTTACCCAAATCGAACAGAAAATAATCTAAGATTTTGGTCGGTATAAATTCTAGAATGGGGAAACTTTTTTTTATTAAAGAAATAGGTACGTAAATAACATGGAATAAAATCTAAAACCTAAAACATAATTATCATGGGGATTTTCACACATTTTGTTTTAAAATAAAATAGTCTCTCGAAAATTAGAATTGTTGACTCGAATTCCACTTCGTCCATATCTAAGATGGAAGAACTTCCTTCTTCTTTCTTGAACAGGGGTCGAAGTGGTTACACGTGCAAAAGTAGCACTGCAATTTTTGTAAATTCTGAAGAAATCTAGGAGAAATAAAAAATTTACCAGGATTATCTTGCTAGAAAGGAAAAGTAAGTGGAAAACCAAAATTTTCTTTCTCTTAATTATTGTTAAAAATTGTCAAGTTATTTTTTAATCAAGATATCCTATAACTAATATGTACTTTACTTTAATGAACAGAGATACCTTTGATTGTATAATTCTAGTAATGAAAATTTTTTAAGTCATTCGTAATTCTATAACCGTTCAATAAACTTCGTTACAATTAAATCGTGTCTAATTTCTCTATAACTTCTAAAGAGCAACGAAGAGAAAATAAGGATTTGGAAAATTCCAGAGGAAACAACCAGCAGGTTTTATCGGTTAAAACGAATTTTATCAAGAAAGATAAAAAGAATGTAAAGTGTTTTACTTGCGGGCAAAGAGGTCATTATTCTTCAAATTGTTCAAGCAAGAAGAAGGACAATAAGAGGTCATCAGAAGAGAAGAAACCATCATTACTGGTGCTAGATGAAGATTCTACTTTAGGTATTCAAGAATGGTGTCTTGATAGTGGCGCAACGTCACATATGTGCTGTACAAAGGAGCTTTTTACAGAACTTAAAGAAAGTGAAGAGCATATTATTCATCTTGCAAGCGACAAAGTGTGTACTTCAAGAGGAATTGGTACAGTTCAGTTGGAAACAGAAGATAGAATCATTACGTTGGAAAATGTTTTATTTGTGCCGGAACTTAAAGGAAATTTTCTTTCAGTAAGTAAGATTACGGATCACAAATGCAGAGTCAATTTCGATGGAAAAGGTGCTGTAATTCGAAATAATGACAAAGAAATTATCTTAATGGCTACGAAAAGAAGAGATTTATATATCGTAAAGATTGTTGCATCTCAACAAATATCATTTTGTACAGTCAAGTCGGATTCAGAAGTAATGCTCTGGCATGAGAGATATGGTCATCTAAATGGACAGAGTTTGAAGGAACTAGTGAAGTCAGATATGGTTGTCGGTTTAGATCTCATCAATATTCCAAAGAAGTTGGACTGTCTTACATGCGCAAGAGGTAAAATTCATGTATTGCCATTTTCTAATAGTGTAAATCATTGTAGTGAATTGCCACTTGAATTAATTCATTCGGATATTTGTGGACCGATGAGGGTTACATCAGCTGGTGGTGCTAAATATTTCGCTATTTTTGTGGATGATAAGACAAGGATGATCTTCATATATTTTCTTAAGACGCGAGCTGAGATCTTTACAGTATTCAAAAATTTTAAAACGATGGTAGAGCTACAAACTGGTCAAAAGATAAAGATGTTTCGAAGTGATAATGCTAAGGAGTATTTAAGTAAGGAGTTCACACAATATCTTGTTGATAATGGTATTAAACGACAGTTAACGACGGAATATACACCTCAGCAAAATGGTGTAGCTGAAAGATGCAATCGTACGTTGATGGAAATGGCTAGATGTTTGTTATTGTCGTCAAGATTACCTGATAGTATGTGGGCAGAAGCTGTAAATACTGCAACTTACTTACGAAATCGAGCACCAACATCTATATTCAAGAAAACTCCGATTGAAATGTGGACTGGTAGAAAACCAAGTGTAAGACATTTAAGGACTTTTGGAAGCGTGGTTGTTGCTTTGTGCAAGAAACCTGGAAAGTCAAAGCTAAAACCAAAAGGAAAAGAATACATCATGGTGGGATATTCTGAAGAATCTAAAGCATATCGGCTTTATGATCCAATTTCCAGAGATGTTATCAAAAGTCGTGACGTCATTTTCTTTGAAGATAAAAAATCTTTAAGCAATATTTATAAAGATATTGAACATATTTCGGTGGAAGATATTTTTGGAAATGCAGGTAGTGTAATAAGCAGCGAGAACAGTCAGCCAGCAAACAGTCAATTGGATGGTAATGCTTGTATTCAGGATGAAGATGAAGTATTTCAACCTTTATCAGATGGTGTTGATCCAGATTTTCAAATTTGTCAAAGCCAGAACGAAATACAAACAGTGAGCAGTCATCAGGATCAAAGAAGAGGTCCAGGGCGTCCTAGGTTGGAAAGAACTGGAAAACCAGGAAGACCAGCTAAGAAGTTCAATTATGTAAATGCTTGTATAACTAAAGAGGATGAAATTCCTTCAACGTTTGGTGAAGCAATGAAGAGCAAGGATGCTGATAATTGGAGGAACGCCATGCAGATCGAATATGAAGCTTTGAAGTCCCATAATACATGGACATTAGTGGATAAACCGGAAAATCGTCGAACCATTGGTTGTAAATGGGTGTTCAATATCAAACGTAATGTTGATGGTACCATTGAACGATACAAATGTAGGCTCGTGGCGAAAGGTTTTACCCAAAAGTACAAAGAAGATTATTTTGAAACTTTTTCTCCTGTGGTACGTCATTCCAGCATAAGAATTATATTGGCAATTGCGGTTGAATATGAATTGTTAGTCCATCATATGGATGTCACATCGGCTTATTTGAATGGTGACTTGAACGAAGAAGTTTATATGGCACAGCCAGAAGGTTTTGTTGATCTCCAGAATCCAGACAAGGTATGTAAATTAAACAAATCTTTATATGGTTTAAAGCAATCTGGTAGAGAGTGGAATCGCAAACTTGATGAAGTTCTTAAGAAGCTAAATTTTAAAAGATGTGCGGAAGATTCATGTATTTATATTCAACATCGAGAAGAAGAAATAAATATAATTGCTGTATACGTAGATGACATTATAATTGCATGTTCTAATATAAATTCGTTGAACAGAATCAAAGCTCAGATAGGTTCAGAATTTGATATTGTAGATAAAGGAGCTTTATCGCATTATTTGGGAATTCATATACGTAGGGATGGATGCAGGGGAAGTATTAAATTGAATCAACAACAATATGTAAATAATTTACTTACTAAATTTGAAATGGATAAATGTAAACCAAGCTGTACACCATTAGATGCAAGTTTAAAACTAGTGAAATGTGAAAAGGGTGATTGTCAAGAAATAGATAAGAACTACTATCAATCGCTAATAGGTTCTTTGATATATTTAGCAATTTCTACTCGCCCAGATATCATGCATGCAGTTAGTAAATTATCACAATTTAATTCAGATCCTCATAAAGAACATTTGTGTGCAGCTAAATATCTATTGAGATATTTAAAAAGTACTGCAGGTTCAGAATTATTTTATGAGAAGACCGGAAAACCTCTATATGGATATGTAGATTCAGATTGGGGTAGCTGTTTGATTGATCGAAAATCCTATACAGGTTTTGCATTCTTTATCGGTGGAGCAGCAGTCTCATGGGAATCGAAGAAACAATCTTCAGTTGCACTAAGTAGTACAGAAGCCGAATACATGGCACTCGGGCAAGCTACAAAAGAAGCTACTTACTTGCGTAAACTTTTAATTGAAATCGGATTTGGAGATTTGGTAAAGGATCCAATAATTTTACACAGCGACAATCAAGGATCTCAAAAGTTGGTCAAGAATACCGTGTATCATGCACGTACAAAACATATAGATATTCGGCATCATTTTATTCGCGATGCATATGACAACAATATAATTGATCTTCAGTATGTCCAGAGTGAAGAGATGATTGCAGATGTTCTTACTAAGATTTTAGCAAAAATAAAACATAGAAAATTTACAAGTCTACTTGGAATTGTTTTTGAAAAATAATGTAAATAATGTAATATGTTTTTATGTTTTTTGTTTAGTTAGTTATCTTGAGGGGAAGTGTTAAAAATTGTCAAGTTATTTTTTAATCAAGATATCCTATAACTAATATGTACTTTACTTTAATGAACAGAGATACCTTTGATTGTATAATTCTAGTAATGAAAATTTTTTAAGTCATTCGTAATTCTATAACCGTTCAATAAACTTCGTTACAATTAAATCGTGTCTAATTTCTCTATAACTTCTAACAATTATAAACTGCAAGTTTATAATTTTGTCGTTCTGGTTTTTAGCCAAAGCGAAGTCAAAGAATTCCCTGACGTCTAGAAAAGCGAGGATTAGGGACGATTCCCTCAAGTCCGGATCGCTCAAACAACTTCTTTTTGTATCCTGAGAGTGGAGCATAAAATCAGCCCCGCAGGAATATTTGTGCTGGAAATAATATATTTATGAGAAGGGAAGCACATTTTGGAGAATCCACGGATTGAAGGCGAAGTCTCTTCAAGGTTAAGAGTTCACCTGTAAATAGTCCTAGGAACCTATTTCAAGTAAGATCTAACCATTTAAAAGACGTAATTGCGAATTTTCCTAATAACCCTGGATTACGATCACAATATAGAATTCATTAGCTCATGGTCGCACATAACCTCTTCGAATTTCACCGCTTTGGTTTTCCTTATAAGTATAAATCTTCCAACATATTTTTTTTGATACATGAAGTCCGTATTCATCGTACACGGATTGCTACAAGATTTCATTTCTTTTGTCAACTTCGTAAATTTAAAATATTATTCTTTTGCAATATATAATGTTGTTAACATAAGTAAAGTAAATTCTAAAATTTCTCTTAAACCTAATTAACGATTACTAAATTAATTATAATGCATTTTTTAAAAGTGATCTCTTAAACTACAATTTTTTATGGAATATAAATGTGCACTGTAGCCACTAGGTCGTGTTTTTAAGAAATTCGCGTACTTCAGATATAACCCCGATATGATAAAGGTTATAAAAATTGATTAAGAATTTGGGCCCAAGTTTTACGTCGATTATATTTTTATTTAATATCGATATATTTAATATGTGTTATAGTGGTGTCAGGAAATTTGTCCTAGATTATACGTTTTCAAAATTTTAAACAATGAACGATTTTTATCAAATAATATTTTTTGTGACTTTGATCGCATTATTTGAATGACATATTGTGCTATATTTTTAGTGATCAAAGTTAATGCTTAGTACTATTTTATCATGCTTGTAATATTTTATAGTTTAGAGAGCTCGTTTAATTAAACATGTTTTTAGCATAAATTTTTTTGTTTTGCTGACGGAAGTACCGAAGAAGGAGATGGCACACAGGCTCACGTAGCCCGAGTGGTATTGTTTATCCTGTTTTCCCTACCTTCCCTTTCCCTTTTATATGAAGAAGAGAAAATGAGCAATTTTGTAATTATCCCTTTTATCCTCAAGTTAAATGGCACGAAATTTTATTGTTATGTTTAGGTGACGATTTTTAAAATTGGTAAGAGTAAGAACCCCCCCTTTTCCGGCGAGCTAAGCCGCAAGACCCCGAGCGTGCCAATCCTCTCTTACCAGTGAAAACACAGAATTTTCTTAAATGAAATATATTGGGTCACAAAGTATGAAAATACACCATAACATCCATAACAAACCCAATATAAATTTTAGATGAATCCTTTATTTCGAAGAATGTTGCCTGCGGCGCATTTTTTCGTACTTTGAAGGAAGAAAGTACATAACTGCAATCGGAAATAGACAACACTGTGGAACTTTTTTTTATTATTTTCTGTTGCATGAGATTTTTTAACTGGTCAGTTTGTTCGTCCGTCAAAGTGTCTGTCTGTTAGTCCGTCAGAGTGTCTGTCTGTTAGTCTTTGTAACATAATTCTCAAAAACTACTTAATTTAGAGTCTTGAAATTTTACAGGCACCTTTGGTTCCAGAATGGGACAATCTTGTCAACGCATGTTGGAAAACTGTTAACCGGAATCGACCGAAATGGCCACTTCCGGTTAACAGATTTCCAACAGCTTTCATAAGATTGTCCCATTCTGGAAATATTTGGTTCCAGAATGGGACAATTTTATGAAAATTTCAAGAAATTTCAAGACTCTAAATTAAGTAGTTTTTGAGAAATTAAAAATATGGTCGCTTCCGGTTAACAGATTTCCAGCACACGTTGATAAGATTTTTCACTCCAAATCCACTCAACCGATTGACTCGAAATTTTGCCTACAACCGCCTAAGAGAAAAGCCAAAAAGAAAAATACTTCATCACAAATCATTACGGTTTTTTTTCCATTACCGGAACTTTTATCGTTACCCTCGCATTTTCATTTAAAAAAAAACTCTCTTTGAGATAATGACTTGGTAGCAGTAGCAATGCAAAACGAAACGAAATCTTCGGAAGAACACATTGAGAACGCGATGAAGGAATAATCTATTTTGAAATCTGGCACCACTAATTACGCAAATATCCTTTTCAACTTGATCCTCACACTATATTAACATACAAGTGTGAAAATGCTTTTCCATTCTAAAATGATATTCGCTTTCCCTCAAGATGACTTTTATTATGCATGCATGGGTATGTGAACAACAAAAATGACGATATAATTCTATAGATGTATGTTTGCTGTGTGGAGGGCTTTATGGATTTGGAGCGTAAGTAGTAAACGATAATATGGGCCAGAAGCATCATGGAATGAGAGTAAGATATCAAACCAAAAAACGAAGAAATCCAGAAAAAAAAAATCAAAAAGAGGATGAAGAATATGACCGTTGCCACGTTAGGAAGTCAAGTCATGAATAAATTTTACATTAAGGCACTAATCCACCAGCAAACGCTTCTCGATACACAAGCGTATGAACATCGGTAAACACATACATCAATGATAGACACATTTAAATTTAATGCTCGTACAAAACACTCTCGTCGACATAAGTTTCCTTGGACTTTATTTTCTTTGGTTTTTTTTTCCAGATGGAGAGACCATCTATTCAGGCAATTTATTTCGTGTGTGTGTGTCATTCGGCGGTGTGTGTTAAAATTGAGAGGGGGTGGCGGTGCTAAGGAAACATATATTGAAGAACTTGAACAGCATCCTTAACATCATCATAGCTTAGTTGGCTTTTGTCGTAAACGGTTGAACTGGTACACATGTTGTGTGTGTCCTTTCCACTAAAATGGAATATCCTTCCTGTTTCCTACATTCCTGCCCCATTTCCTCGCCACAGCCTGCATTATCCTTAGCCGATTACAGGAACATGAATTTGTTCCGTGTACGAAACGAGTAAATCTTCCCTCCGAGGACAATCGCATTTGTATGTAAAATTTCTTTTTTTGAAGGCAATATGTGGCGATAGATAGATTTAAGGATCTTCCACTCTATGAATCCTGTGCAGTATAAGGTTATCTCAACCTGTCTGTCCGTATGTACGATCTGTTGGTAAAAGGAATAGGGAAGCATTATGAGTTGAATAGTTGTAGAAAATCTCCATAACAGAAGGATCCTGCCTGCTGATGTATTTCAATCCATTTACCCTAGTTACGACATGGAGGCGAACGAGCAAAGGATTTCACTTTATTTTTCTCTATTTTTTATTTAACGTTTTTTTTTGTGTGCGGATGCAGAAGGACCACGTCAGGATCGTGGGTAGAGCTATTGAGGGAATGAAGTACATGGAAAGGATGTAAACGGAAAGGGAAGCTTTGCACATTGGGAGACGCTTTAGAAAGTTTGTGGAGCCATGACCTCGTAACAAATTTACTCTTCGCCCATTGCCGACTGTAAAATGGGGGGTATAAGGGTTTGAAAAGGGGTTTGAAGAGCGCAGTAGACCAGGACAAGACAATATCCAACAAAAGGATATGTTGACGGCGACAATAGGGGAGACAGTTGAGTTGTTGCTGAATGATCTAAAGTAAGTTTTACGCTTTGTGTACAAACGTAGGGATTTTTCGGAGATCAAGCGGATACACTTGGCTTGCATGATAAAGTATGGGACAAAACCTCTAGCCCACTCTGCATTTTCTATGTAAACTCTTTACCCACTTGTGCGGGATGCACGGATAGAATATTGTTTATTCCACCCCTGATTTTATGCTACACGAAGATTAAGTACTGAGGCTAAATAAATGCAAAAAAAAAAATCGACGATCTCAGCAAATTAGGTTGCATTGCATTACACTCCCATATAAAAATGAAATTTCTTCTGTATTTAATTTCGAACAGCAGATCGGCTTCAGTCAATGAACCAGCGTCCTAGGGGGGGTACAAGGGGGATTTAGGTTTCGTTTACATTTTTCAATGACTGAGAAAATGTGGATTTGTATTTTGATTTGTTGTTGCATGACAATTAGCTTGACTAAATTTGCCTAAGTGAAAATTTGCATTTCGTTTGAATTTAAAAGTGTTTTTCTTTGAAGAAAAAAATTTTTTTGGGAAAGATTTTTGTTTCGTGTAAAAGAAATGTTTTTGCAGATTTCAATTGAAAATTCGACCTTGTATGGATAAATTCTTTATGGATTTTAAAATTTAATGTTCTTTTTTAAATCATGCAAAAAATATGATACGGGTCATATTCAAAAAATTGCCTTTTAAGCAAAATTTCGTTATAAATTCAACATATTTTTTTTGTGTAAATCTGGGACAGGAAAGGGAGATTTCAAAACTAATCGAAAAGTATTTTAAACAGGGCAAAGCCGCAAATTTGTTTTTTCTTTAACTCCGTTGCTGTGGTGGGGCATGACTTACCCCACGACAGAAACGAAGGATTAAAAAACCGCCCTTTTGGCCGTCCTTTTATCAATTTCAACAAAACTGAGCAGAATTGACCCATTGAATGACCAAACATGTGTGTGAAATTTCATTACCGTGTTTCAAGTAGTTTTTGAGAAATTGAACGCAGTGATGGAGTATGTAATATTCCACTATACCAACGAAAGGTTAACCACCCATTCTTTCCCAAAAAACGATTATTTTGTCCCGTTTTGTGTTTTTTTGTCAACACGAATTGCGCCGCAGGCACGATCTTTGAGAACAAATCATACTAATATATAAAAATGAGTTGGTGTCTGTCTGTCTGTCTGTTCCTCTTTCACGCAAAAACGGCTGAACCGATTGACTTGAAATTTGGCATGATTGTCTGTGGTAGTTCTGGTTCCAACATAGGCATATGAAAAAGTAGCGCGAGCGGTGGGGGAGTAAGGGGGGGGGGGGGGGGGTAAAGTGATTTCGAAACTTAGTTTTTGCGCTATGTTACTCTTTCGCGGGGAAACTACTGAACCGATTGGCCTGAAATTTGGCATAGATGTTCGTCGGGGGTCCAGCCCCAACATAGACCCATTAAAAAGTAGCCCGAGAGGTGGGGGGAGTAAGGGGAGGGGGTAAAGTCATCTCGAAACTTAGCTCTTCCTCTATGTTACCTTTTCGCGGGGAAACTACCGAGCCGATTGGCCTGAACTTTAGCTCCATCAAAAAAAAATTGAAAAAACTTAACACGGCAACGACTGTTATGCAAGCCAGTATCTTATAATCGAAAATTGTCCATAAAATACGTTACACTAATGTGCAATTTTCTCGAAAGAATTTTTCATAACACATGCATCGAAAATATGCCTTTCGATGCCTCCGTAGCGGGTCGAAAGTTGCGTTTTCGGCCCTAGGGGCGAAAGTGCGATTAGCAGGCCGAAACTGTGTTTTCGCGACGTAAACCGAAAATTTATGAATGAAACTGAACGAGTGAAATTAGCTATACGAGCGCAGTGTGATTTACAATAGTTGCGCATTACCGATTTCCATTTTTTGTTATGTTGATTTTTCATTTCAAAGGAAAGAAATTTAAAAATTAAAATCTGTTTTGACCAACATTTCTTGGTAATAAAACGAATTTATAGAATATAGTTGTTTTGTTTCTTTTAAAAATTCACTTCTGCTGAAATCAGGGGGCTTCGCCCCCCGAACCCCCTGGCCGGGGCTCCACCCCTGGGCCCCGCCATACCCCCTTTTGCATTACTCTCCAATACCAAAATCGCGCTTAAATGGCATCTCAAGGCATATTTTCAATGAATTTGTTATGAAAAATTGTATACGCAACTCGGAGCGGAGTCACCGATTTCACTCGTGTGATATCTGCCCTCGCTTCGCTCGTGCAGCTAACTTCACACTCTTGAAATCGTTGACTTTCGCCCCTTGTTGCGTAATATACTATTACACAACGTCTCTGCCAATTGAAATAAAAAAATTACTTTATATCGCCCAATTGGAGTTCTTACAAAAATATTCTGGCATTGCAGCTTTTCTTAAGTTATTTTGGTTTATTTCACGATAACTTCTAAAAGTTCTTTTATTACTCAAAAACTCGCTAGTAATTAAACTCGGCAATAATTGCCAATTTTATCCAACAACTTTTTGACCTTACGAAGTAATTGTCTAGTTAGCAGCAATCGTAACACATTACATAATCATTTTCACGAAAATTTTGGACACATTCCAAAACTATTGCCCGAAAAAGAAGAACATAAATTCCATACAACATAATTAATTATATTTCTGAGCACTAAATGAACACCAGACACAGCATCAAATATAATTAATCTCCTGAGCTTTAAAGGAATTAGTTTTTTTTTGTTAATTTTCACTAGGGCAAACTTAAAGGACATTAGGAGAAAGAAATAACTACCTAAGGAGCATTTTCCGCGCAAGAACAGGCTGACGACAAACAAAAAAAATGGAATCATTTCCGGTTATGTTTTGTTTGTGCTGTCGTCAGTTGTGGTGATGTTTTTACAGTTTTCCCCCATCCGGATGTTACTTGGGTAGCCACAAGTTGCCAGTTTCAAGGATTTTAGTTTGAGGCAGTTAAGATGGCAGCACAATGGCTCCAGTTAACCTATTATACCTTTTTCTGTCGTCCTGCGGCGTTTCCTTAAAGTACGATTTGGGGAAATTTTGGACTCTTCTATAAATTTTAATGAAATTCGCCCTTGCACATAAAACTTGTGGCCACTGAATCTGGCGTTCACCCAAAATTTAATAGCTTTGGACTCGACAGCCGCTAGCTATGAATTTGGCGAGGGGTTGAAAAATCCTCAGTGAGTTTCCGGAAAAAATGGTACTCGTGTGCAACTTTATTGTGTTTTGTGCAATTTCTATGTTAAAGATGTTAAATCATTGCAAGAGGTATAAGAAATTAGAACATTGGGGCGTTGGGAAAGTTTCTTCTTGAGAAAATATTCAATTGCAGTTCAGAGGAGTATTTTATGCGTTGCTTTGGCTTTCCAATTTCCCGCATGAAAATTTGTAAAGCGAACCGCTTAAGGAGATGCAATTTAGTACACAGGCAGTGACTTTTCACCCACCTGGATGAAATACGGCCAAAGGATATTTTTGTTTCTAAAAGGAGAAAAGTTAGAAGGATATTTGTTAAAGTTTTCCTTTAAGAAATTGTTAAAAAGGGAACTTAGAGATTCAAGTTGAATAAAATAATTGTTTGCATTTTCCAAGGAAAATTTTAATTCCGCTAGTTTGGAAAAACTCGCTGTGAAGATAACTTGAATTTATATTGACATAAAAAGCTCTACGAGAGTTCGACGCTGGCATTTTGAACAAAGATTTACTGTTTCTTGGTTAACGTTCAATTCGAAGTGTCGCTTTTGTGCTGCCCCTCACCCACCGCCCCTAAACCACCTCCTTAACAGTTGCTATGTAAAATTTTCCACAACTCCATATTCAAAAAACCACCCTTTGTCATGCTGCACTTCTAGAATAGCTCAATTTTACAGACGCTGCAAACCTTCACAAGGCAACGTCAGATAGGAAAAATCGAGGAAAATGCAAAAGAATTTTCACCCTTGTATAGAAGCAGAAGCAAAAAAAAGGTTTTCCATGACTGTAAGGCTCTGAGCTTTTAGAGGATGAGTTGGAAAAGAATTTTAAGCCAGTTGCACAATGAAACGGGGTAGCGAAAGTACATTTTCGATCGCACAATGGTCGTTTTATTGAAAGCTACTCAAGGTAACGCAGGTGTACGTGGACGTATGTTAGCTAAGAATTTCTTATTTCGCCATTTTTATTCTTATAATTTTTCATTTATTCATCTGAGTATTTGAAAAACAGAGAGAGGAAAAAAGGTATATTAAAAGTCGTATTGTGTGATACAATGATGTTTTTAACTAAAATTAAGCACAGTTTATGGGAGTGGAAACTCTGATATAAATCTTTGCCACTATAGATGTGTTTTCTGATTCGTAGCTTAGTGAATTTTTACCCTTAATTTTTTCGCAAGTGTGAATTGGGTCGTAAACGGAAGTATTTTTCTATTGCATTCAAAAAATGATTTTATTAAATGTTGGTGATAAGTTAGAAAGATTCTTTTAATTTTTAATGGTATTAGTGTTTATAATTATTAATTTAGGAAAAAAGTCAAAAGAAATACTTCGCAAAATCCAGTTTTAAGGGGGGAAATTGAGTCAAAACAGTATTAGAACATTGGGAAAACTATATTCTGACAAACTAATATAATAAGAAAATATATATTAGAAAATATCTCCGTTTAAAATGTCGCAAAAATTGGTCAAACAAATTTGGACATTTTTCCTTTTACAAAATACTTTTCGGAATTTTTTCAAAATTTTGTCTACCTGCGGCGCATATTTCTTTAATAAAAGTATTTCATTTGGGTGCAGCAAATTTGAAATATTTTTTGTGATTTTTATCTCGGTTTAAATCGAAATATTACTTTCTTAAATATTTTAAAAAATTGCTTCACGAAAAACTCTTTAACTTCTTGAGAATAACAAGTTTTAAGAGTTCCGAAATCCTTGAAACTTCATCGGTCATCATTCTTTTTAGAGAAAAATTTATCACTTTCGACCATGTGACAAACAGATAAAACTTTATGAGTTCCGTACCGAGACATTAAGTCAATTTATCCTTTGAACGTTGAAGAGAAGTTTTTCAACCGACGTAAATGTTATACCAAACACACTTATGATGTATGACCTCAATTCGGTATAGCATCATTTTTGCCCATTTCGGGTTTAATTGGTTCAATTGATTCAATATTTTGAAGTGATTTCAGTAATTTGACAAGTGCAATATCATTTAATTGTGCAATTATGTCCTTTACAGAGGAAATGGTTCGGAAATAGTTCGGAAATGCGAGGAAAATATAATATTTTTAGTTGTTTTGCCACAGCAATGCTATTGATTTGTTTTGATAGTTTTTGACGTTGTTAAATGAATTTAATAGATACAAAATACCAAAAATAATTTGATTTGAGAAAATTATGTCAACCAAGAAGTTTAAAAAAGATTTTTTGAACCAGTTTTTGTCCCGAAGGTCTACAATTTTTAGTCATGCCACTGATAAATATCGACTAATTATATATCAGGTTTCTGGTTGTATTGTTAAATTTTGCTCGTATTTTTACACTATATTCTACTGCAGACTTTTGCATTGGTGCCGTTAGCGAATTTCCCGAATTTTCTATATTGAGTCAAACAGGCTATCCGACTTTTTGACCGAAAAAAGGGATTTTTATTCGGAAAAGTGGACCTTTGTCCCGAAAGGGGAGATACTGATTTAAAAAAAATATATTTCGATGTCGGTGAGGGATTTGAGGGGTAGGAGGGGTAGAAATTTGTCCGGATAAAACTCCACTTATGTTGTGGCCCCTTTTCGGAATATTTTACCACTTTTCCCGGCCAAAAACCCGCACCCGTCCAGAAGCCTTTTTCTAGTGTGGAACTGGTGATTTTCACTAGGTGCAAACTAACCTGATCCCATACTTAAACCAGCGTTACGCCATTTGACAGCTTTAAGATTATCGAATTTTTGTATGAAAAATCTGAATCTCTTTGAGGAAAGTTTTAATATTTTTAGGAAAGACTATACTGTCTACGGAGTTAAGCATTTCTACAATCTGAAACCAAAGTGGAATGTTTTATCTCTTTTAATCTCAAATCAATTGTCTTAATCGGCATTTCAAATTACAAAAGTTTAAATAATTTCAACGTTAAATTTGGATTTTCACAATTTTGTTCAGTTACTTCCGGTTTCGAAAAACTAAAAAACATTGATGATTTTTACATATCTTCTAAACTAAAATACTTAACAAAACACAAAAAAAAAGAATTTTTTCCCACGTTATTCGACTTAAGGCAAAACTAATTTGATGTGAGGTGAGATTGAATCCATGGAATATGGTCGGAAACTTTGGCGTATATATTCGGCATACCACCTTCGCATCCTTTCATTACAGCATTGGCTATTCCAACTAGTTTCCCCCCGACTACAGCAGGACCTCCAGAATCTCCACTACAAGCGCTCTGTCCGATTTCGTGCAGCAAGCAAAGGAAACTCTGTCCCTGATGATCCAAAGCTTCAGTGCAATCTGGTTCGGTTGCAGTCAGAAGGACGTTGTATTTCAAAAATTCAGGAGATTGTCCGCTGTTGTTGATGTCTCCCCATCCTGAAATCGTAACTTCAGATCCACCGGGAACGGTTTTATCATTAAGGGAGATCGGTTGGACAGATTCGCTGAACGTCAAAGGATTTTCCAATTTCACCAAAGCTACATCGTAGAAATGTCCATTGCTTATGTATTTCTCGTGTGGGATTTTCTTTGCCACCCTAAAACGCTGCCCAGTTTTGTCATCAATTGTGCCAACAACAATTTCAACTTGGCTCCAGTCTAAGCTAATGCTGTTTGTTATAGAAGAATTTTTTTAAAATTTGTTTTAAGTGAAAATTTATTTATTTTGCACTCAGATGAAAACTCACTCCACGCAATGTGCTGCTGTTAAAATGAAATTTTCGTTAACAATCGAACCCCCGCAAAAATGTTGGCCACGGAATTGCATTGAAACCTGATACGGAAATTGATTCTTTTCCGCGAAAAATCCTCCAACAATCAAACTTCTGGGGGCGGCATTTGCCACTGCCAATAGTGCCCCAATTAAGAGGAAAGTAAACTTAAACATGATTTTTGCTAACAGCACCTGGAATTTCCAAAATTTAAAAAAACTCAATACGAAACAACGCTATTTCGAAACTATCAACAAAAAGTTGAAAGCCAGGCCTTTTATAATACGCCTAAATTTCGAAATTTCAAGTACATACTTTATCAATTTTTGATTTTCTTGAGTATAATTTATATCAATCTTAAATTATTTTATTTTGTGGCGTAGTGGCATATGAAGTAGTATACATATTACTTATATTTCGCATTTTTGAGTTGATAACAATTTCCAGATTTTCAAAATTTTACTATACAGTCGAACTTGGTTAAGTGGAACCTGAGTAGGTGGATAACCACTATTTTGTAACAGATACGATTTACCTCAGACTAAAAATCGGATCAGAAACACGTTAAAAATCCAAAAGGAAGCAGTGCCCAAGTTTCAGAAACTCTAGAGGCGGAGTGGTGATGTAACTATAAATGTTGAGCCTCTCGGACTCCCTAAAAAACTAAAGATTTTTTCTCAACATTTTTTTTTACGATTTAGGAAGATTTTTTATATTTTTTTTTGTAATTTATAGGCATGTTTTCTGCGTTTCACTTATCAGAGACCGCCCATTAATTATATTACATTCCTGGGGGAGGGGTTTGCTGGTAGTAAGACCATAATATTAATATCCATACACAAAATTGTGAAATAGTATGCCGAGAGGGAATCGGAAGTCCGAGAAAGATAAAATTAGCGCATGGAGCACCCCTACTTCATTTTCAACAACTTTTTTATTGACCGCGTTTTGGAGATATTTTAAATATTTATAAAAATTCCATATAAGTATACCAAAGTAACCAAAATGGTTACACGCCAATTGCGAAATACAGTAGAATCCCGATAATTCGTATTTCAAGGGATCAAGAAATTCATACGAATTAGCGGGATATACGAATTATCGGGGTACGAATTATCGGGATTCTACTGTACATGGTTTCACGAATAGGTCACAGTAACGTCAGATTAACTTTGCTGTAACGTCAACGTTACCCCTTTCGCCTAGTTTTTTTTTTGTGGCTGTCGTTACAAAGTAACGGTTACGCCACCGTTTCCGCAGAAACTCTTTTATGACGAAGTTTGACAAGGGAAAGGGTGGGGGACAATTCAAGTGTGATGTTAGTGTAAACAAGTAGTTTATGCGTACATTAGAAAACGCTGTAAGTATAAATTCCTTGGTCCAAAGTTGACTATTTTTTAATACTTCGATAGCACTATTTGTTAGTGAATTATAAACAAGCACAAAAGAAACAACGAAAAACAATAATTTCCGATTGGTCACAAAGTAACTAATCTGTAACGGGTTTTTTTGTGACCAAACAAACCGATTTGCAACTGATTTGCAACAAGTGGCTTTGTGTAATCGGCCACAAAGTAACAGATATACAATGTTTTTTTTTGCGACCGGTCACAAAGTAACCGATTTGAAATCAATTTTTTTGCGATCAGTCATAAGCATCGCATAAATTTGTGACCAGAGTCACATTGTAACCTGAGTCGCAAAATGGCTGTTTAATTCTGTCATGATTATATCCGATTTTTTAATAAGGCATCAATCGTTTTTTTTGAGTGTATATCTGAGAAGTAGAATCTGACTCTTACTTTTTAAACAATTTTTATGCTTTTATCTTGCATTTGCCCATTTATAACAAGAAGGTGATAAAAATTATGGTTATCGAAATCAGGTGTCTTAAAGATAATATTTTTAAATCAGAATAATTTTTTTTATCAACTATTATGTAATAAAAACGCCTTTTTTCTATTCGAAGTCATTAAATTATATTTAAAAAAATCTTAATAAAAATTAAAACATCTTTTTGTTCATTGATTTTTTTTGATACTTATTTATTTACACTTTTTCTCTTTTTAAAGCAATTTCCTTATAATTTAAAATATTTTTTTCTGTGTACGTGCAGATACACAAAATCGTCTAAATTCCACCAGTATTTTGATAAATCCACGTGAAATAGTAGCTAACATCGGCGTATAACATCGGTCCACTATTATTCACACAGAGATCAGGCACCACAGCGGCTGTAACGCCAATGAGGACTCCATTGACCACAGCAGGACCTCCAGAGTCTCCATGGCACGCACTCTGGTCTAAATCGTGCCTTAAGCAAACTTTGCTGGTCGAGTTCACCTTAAGAAATTCATAATAAAATTCCGAACAATCAGACGGTGATATTGTTTCCACGTAGGTGTACTTTAGATAATCGGGCGAAGGTCCATTGTCAACTTCAGAACCCCATCCAGAGATCACAACATTCATTCCAGCGATTATGGGATTCAAATTTAATGGAATTATTTGAACAGATTCACTAATTATGACCTCGTCTTGCAATTGCAGCAATGCAATATCGTGTAAATCATTCGTTGCGATGTAATTCTCATGCGGAATCGCTTTTTTCAGCTTATGTCGCGTTCCAGATCCAGTGTAAATTGTCCCTACGACCACTTCAACAGATTCCAAGTATTTTTCATTGACTCTAAAACACATTTCAGAAATTAGATGCAGAATTTTAGTTTTGGAATTTTCGATTAATTTTTATTTTGATTCTCAAACAATTTTGAATATTTTCTTTAAAAAAACTCACACTACACAATGAGCCGCTGTTAGTATAAAATCCTTTTTTATAATTGATCCACCGCAAAAATGCTCTTTGTTAAATTGCAATGAAACTTGATATGGAAATTGATTTTTTTCAGCAAAAAATCCACCAACAATTAAACTTCTTGGAGTTGCATTGGAAAGTTTAAACACAAATAGTGAAAAAAGATTGAAAATCAGAATTTTTGTAAACATGTTGCTTCTTTGTTTATTTTTCTATATTTTATGGTGGTTTTAGGATCGTTTTCTGCTTTTATATAGATTATAATTTTATCAATCGCACTTTTAAATTATTGAAGTGGTATCACTTGTCTTTTATCAAATTTGAAGTAAAAATTTATACAAAAATGATAAAATTGAAAAATGTTGTGATATTTGATTTCTGGAAAATATTTGGTCCCACTTCTGAATTTACAAATGTGTAATTAAAAAGATTAAACGTGTGCACGGAGTAAATCTAAATATTTTATAATGACGAATCGTAACTATTACTAAAATAGTTAATTTAAATTATCAAAATAGTTAATTTCAATTATCAAAATAGTCAATTTAACAACAAAATAGTAAATTTTCCTACTAAGTAGTTAAACTTGTTATAAAAATATAAGATTTTGACTATGTTTTTAATTGAATTTAACTATTTTAGTAATAGTTGTCATGATTCCCATTGTAAAATAGTTAGATTTACCATCTTTTCTCTGTGTGTGGTACCAAAATTGAAGAAAATAAAAATAAACACACAATTTTTCTATTTTTAAAAAGCTTTACAACAAAAAACTTTTTTGAGACCCCTTAACCAATTTCATGTCCATCGGTTGAACAGTTTTAATGTTATAAGCTGTGAAATCGAATAAGAACTTGGCTTTAAAATACATCATGCTAACTTTGAGGTTTTCCGATCTTCCTCTCTCTCTCTCTCTCTCTCTCTCTCTCTCTCTCTTTCTCTCTCTCTCTCTCTCTCTCTCTCTTCTTCCTTCTTGTCATTCTTTTTCATATTTTTTTGTGCAAATTTTAGTTCTCTTCTCTTCTTCCTTCTTGTCAATCTTTTTCATATTTTTTTGTCCGAATTTTAAAACTACCTTCATACTACGTATTTTTTGACCAGTTCCAAAATACAAGCTTTGTTCTACTGGCTAAGATTTTACACTTTGTTTTTTAGATTTTCCGAAAAACAATTTAAAATATTGGAAAACGGTGTGACTAGTCCAAGTAACACAGGGGTTCATAAATTGGGCATCGCGCCGTAAATTCATACCAATTAATTGACTTTGTGCTCAAGTAACGTCCACTTATCGCTTCTTGTATTACTCGTACGCCTCTTGTACGCCTACGCCTCTTGTACGCCTACGCCTCTTGTACGCCTACGCCTCTCGTGCGAATTTCGATTGAGTCTAAAATCTTTTATTGCAGGTTTCACGAAACCAAAGACTAGTTAAATAAAGGTAAGAAACTTAGAACAAATTTTGGGTGCCCAAAAAAATCCGCCAACGGAAATGGCCTTATAAAATGATTATTTTTCCTTATATTTTGAAGCACAACTCTCATAAAATTAATAAAAATATTTAAACTGCATGCGTTGCGTGATTGTGACTCATAACACTACAGTATTTTCCATACATTTTAAAAGTTACATAAAAAATTCTATGGTTTCGTATCATAAGCTATCTAATCTTTGGCGGAAATTTTGGTGGTGACTAAATTGAGTTAGACAGTTTTTTTGTTGAAAAACTTAGGGGTTGTCGTTAAGACACGTTACGTTTATTTTTCATCCTTTCAGGGGATCCGACCTTTAAACTTTTATTTTACTTATGAAATCCGTATTTTTTTTTTTAATGAAACATTAATTTTCTTAAACAATTTAATCGCTTTTCCTCGATTTTTTTTCAATTCAATTGAATTTTCTGTTTAGTTCCTAGTTTCCAGCAACTACGCCAGTATTCTCCTGTATCCACGTCAAAAATGGTGCCACTCGGATGTAGAAATTTTGTCTACCATCTTGGCATTTTGTAAAAGCTGCGAAACCAACTAATCGTCCATTTAAGAGAGCAGGACTGCCTCCAACACCCTTTGAGTAGGGACAAAGTTGTTGATACAAATTTTCTCGTAGGCACAAGACGGTCTTTCCATCAGCATTAGAAACTTTCGCACATTCCTTGGCTGTTGTGGCATCCGAAAATGCATAAACGATAAATAATCTTTCTTTTCCTGCATTGCTAGTATATCCTGCCCATCCAGTGATTAAGACATCTGATCCACCGTAAATTTCATTAACTTTAGATAAGTCAACTTTATTGATGGTGTCATTAAATGATAACGAACGCTCCAACTGAATCACCGCAATATTATTTTCCAATGATTTTCCGGTGTATTTTTCATGTTTTATCACTTTTTTAATTTTAAAATTTATCCCGCCTTCTAAAACTGTTGTTCCGCCAATTAGTCCCACAGCGGTTTCGAAATTTGGCACAGAACTGAAATTTTTGTTTGTTTAACCTTTTAGGACAGTTTTGTTTAATTGTAGAAAGATACTTACTTTACACACTCGGCTGACGTTAAAACGAATTCTTTGCTAATGATTGATCCACCACAAATAATTTCGTTGTTATGTCGGAATGAGACGTAATATAAAAACTCACCACTTTGAGCATAAAAATATGCTAAACTTTGGGAACTCCCCAAAAGCAAGATTGCCACAATTAAAATATTTGCATTTAGCACCATCTTTTATGCTTGAAAGTAATTTGACTAATGAGAATTTTCGTGAAAAAACATTTTTTCTCAGTTGTTTATTAGAAAAATTATTTGATTGTCGACAGCTTTTTGGCTGATAATTTTCTTTTTATCAATATTGATATGTGGCTATCGAAAAATAATTATCTTACGTATTCGAATAGAGGTTTTAAACACAAAACCAAATTTGCAATAATTAAAATATTGTAAACTTTTTACAACACGTAGAAATAACTTTCGTTTAGCTCTTCATTAACCCTATTCCTGTCAGGCTGTGAATTTCGAACCAATATAGATGATTTAATACATGTTTTAACGCAAAATCAATTTAACAAAAAAACATAAAATTTATTCTATATAACAGTAGCGTAGTGACCAATAACATTAAATTGATTTTGCGTTAAAACATGTATTAAATCATCTATATTGGTTCGAAATTGAATAGTGACTCACAGTCACAGCCTGACAGGAATAGGGTTAAATTAGCTTTTGAAATTATGGGAAAAACACACGATTTTCAAAATTTGTCACAAACGTGTGTTTTCCAATAATTTCAAAAGCTATTCTAGGTCTTGCTGTTCTTCGACGAAATTTCAGGTTGAAGCTTATAAAAGCACAAGTTGTGGGAAGCTTTGTAATCCCTAATTTATTTACATTTTGTTGTAATAAGTGCGAACGCACACGCTTCTTCTCGTCGCGGCGGCTTTTAGTCCTCAAAATGCCTTTCCGACCTACACGCTTCTTCACTTTTTAGCAGGAAAAACTTGTGTACAACAAGCGATCGCTCATGTGTGTGTGTGGTTCTCATATATGTGTTGTATTTCCAGCTCATTCCCTCACTAGCTAGCACCGAGGCAACATCAATTGCCACAATAGAAACTGCTAACAATAGAAGAATAAGGACTGGTAATTTGTTATGGCATTTACCCTTTCCTACCTACCTGAAAAATAAAACTACCTGGAACTGGTATTTCATTATTTGCATTCAATTTTTGTTTATTTGGGATATGTTTACGAGCCGGTGGCTAAGCACCGACTGACTCAATCAAATTACGCACACATGCATGCTGACGTGCTACACGAGCGCCTTCGTTTTTGGGCGTAAAAGAAGACGAGAAGAACACTTTTCGAGTGGCGACTTTTCCCCTCTTGCCGCACTCGTTTCTTTCCTACAATTTGGTGAAGTTGCTGCATGCTGATGACCGAAAGTTGCTCCGTGTACGCCCTCGCTAAGAGCTGTGGGCAAAAAAAACGTTACTCTTTCTGGAAATATTGGAAATAAGGGGAAGGGGGGGGGGGGTCGACCCGGTGTGACGGCTGTACTAAACTCCAGGCAAAAAAACGTGAAAATGCCATACAAAATACAACTTTTTTGTGGACAAAAGACGGGCACCCAAATTTTAGTATATCTTTGGGAAAAACATAATATAGTTTCAAACTTTCCGTATTTTATGTTTTCGTAGTGGTGTGAAACTTTCTTAATAAACTGTAGATTCCATAATTTCCGGACAAAGTTTTGTTTCTGGGACGACGCCTGCACAACATGCCTAAATCTAGGACTCTCTCAGCCATTCCGGGACATACGGTCACCCTAGTTATATATCAAAATACTGTCTCACAATAAAATTAAACAACACAATTGAATTTTTTTAACGTATTTATTCAATATTACGTCTTCTGATTCCAAACTAAAAATTGCCAACTGGGGCTTCAAACAGATAACCTTTCATTATATCAAAAATAAAATTCAGAGATGATTTCTTCATTTTTGATATTTTACTTATTGTTATTGTTCTGTCAATCGTAAAAAAAATATCCTCCGAAAAAAATTTCATATTTCATTATTTTACATATTTTTAGATTTGCGTAGGTGAGCATAAAATTTTATTCTATTAATTTAATGTTTTTTGTCATTTTCCCCCTAAAAGGTTGTCAAGTAATTAAATTTTTTTTTCCATCTTCTATAGTTTGATTTGAATAACCGAAATAATGATACATTAACTCTATAGTGCATATGCTTACCATTTAAATGTACACAAAGTGTAACTTAATAATTTTTATGGCAAAAATGCTTGTAGTACCTACCTACATTTTAACAGTTTAATTTCGATTTTAGCAGCTTAATTTGAACCCAAAATTAGCATCCGATTCTCGTTGTATGACCCAAGTTGACTGTAAAAATGAATTTCGTTTACAACAAAAAACACCCCATGCATTAGAGGGTTAATGATGATATAAATTCATTTAAGCGACTTTAATAAATCATCTTCGTTCACATGAATACTTAAAAATTTAATAAATTAAACGATTTCAAAATGTTATTAAAGATGTTTATACTGTTTTCAATGTTCCCTTGTGATGGCTTCGTTGTAACTTTGTATGATTTACAATGTTTTCTGAAAATTACGGAATGTGTTAATAATGTAAAAGATTTACCTCCGGTTATGTTCTCAAGTCGATTAAATTATTTTTTTGCCTGGGGATATGCAGCGCACATTCAACAAAAACAGTGAGATACAAAAGTATCCTTCAAAATCTTTTTCCTTTGATATAAATTTAAATTTATGCCTCCTTTTAAAGGAGGAACTTTAAGATATGTTTTTCCTATTTAAATCAAACTGAACACAAATATTTAATAATCGCTCTTAGAATTGTTTGAAATAATTTTTTTTAATAAGCGTAGGAGTTTTATAAAGCTTTAATAAACCTTTTTTGAAGGAAAGGTTGCCAAGAAAATAGGATGTCGAAAAGGCTTTTATTAGCAATTCTCCGAAGAAAGGATTGGCCTTAAATTAATTATTTTATCATTAACTTTTTTTGTGTTTAGAAAATTATATCCATCAAATGTCAGAGAGAGATTCTATTCTCAAGTTTAAGAGATAATTTAAAAAAATAGATTTATCAACAAAAAAATTACTATTTGAAGATTCATCAAAAAAAATTACAATTTGAAGACGAATTACAATTTGAATACCTACCAACCTTTTTTTGTTGTAAAAGAAAATTGAAAAACGCGATTTTTTTGTTACCTACCTTTTTGATTACTTTTTTTTAAAACCCAACTTTATACAAAATGGATTAAATAATTTACAATTTTGTGTTTTTATATCCAGTTCTGCTCAAGAAGATCAAAAAAGTCGAAAATTTCAACCCCTAAGCAGAAATCTAACTAAGATACGTTGCCAATTCAGACTTTCATTACGTAGTCTGATGTCTTGCATTATTTGTTAAAATTGTTAAAAAAAATTGAGGAACCTGGAGCTGGTTTTTGGAAGGAACTGTAACTGCTGTTTTCCAATTGAAACTTCAATTTTCGTTCGCATATAATTCGCATGTGAATAGCATTAGGTCCTTCGTAACAAACCTTTTTTTTAAAAAAATGAAGCATTGTACACGTACAGTCGATTCTGGATAAGTGGGACTTGGGTAAATGGAAAATCTTTATAACTGGGATGGATTGTTCGTTCCGAGCATTTTTCAAGGGAAGTGGAAACTTAGTGTCAACTTAGTGCCAGCAGGAAACCTCTAAAAGTTGAATCGGTGAAAGAGATCTCGTGGGACTCGACTGAATATCGGATTTTTGTTTTCGTCTATCAAAACGTCTCATGTAGATATTTGGTTTTTTTTTTGACAAAATATGTCACACAAAATTTCCATCGGATATAGCAATATTTAAATTTGTCATTCCGTCATTACTGTTATATCCAATAAGGGGCTGTTTATAAAATACGTCGCCATAATTTTCGACCTTGCGTACCCCTTCTCCTCATCCCTTCGTTCCGTTTTTTTGCATTTTTTTATATGAAGTTTGGTACCGCTGTTACACTACCGCAGACCTCTCCCCCTAAAAATGTGACGTATTTTATGGACAGCTCAACCTCTAAGTTAGGGCTAAGAGGTTGGGCTGTCCATAATTTGCTAGGGATATCAAATTGGATGACCACGGCACAAGACCGGGTCGGTTGGAGATTCTTGCTGACAGGTTTAGACCGGAACCCGGGTTGTTTCGCCGATGTTTATGATTATCTACGCGCTTAGATTATTAAAATAATTGAAACATTATAATTAACAGTATTTTGACCATATATTTTCGCAATATTTTTTCTTATCACAAATGTATTCCTAAATAATTAACTTATACTAAGCTACTAGAATAACTTATATTAATTTTAACACCATATTCGATTCAATCCTTAACCTAATCCTTGTTATGTTAATTCAGTCACCACTTTTGATCTTTCTATAAAAAAAAATTAAAATTAAAATATTTTGTTCACAATTTTGCCAAAAAAAAATATTCCTCACTTTTGTTAACGGACTGTAGTCATATTTAATTGTACTTTTATTATTAATCCATCCCAGATACGATAAAATCCCTTTGTTATATCCAGTCGATTTGCAACAGCATCCCTTATTGCAGGCAATTTTATTAATGGTCAACTTTTTTGTACAACTCGGTAACTCCACACCAAAATGACTGCTGCATTTCGAACACATTTTTAAAATAGCTTAAGTAAAAAACAAATTCTTCGATATTTTTTTATTCGAAATCTTTGCAGTCGAAGCAAACAAGTGGCACTGAAGTATTCCAATAATTTTTGCGGTTATTTATATGTCGTTAATAAACGTTAAGAGGTATTTTATTGTTTGGCTGTTTGCACGAAAATAAGTCTTATTGGCTTCTTAACACTTCAAAATTTTCGTGATAGATAAAGTCTGGTTATCTGAAACGATTTTTCCTTTTCAAATATTTTAATGAAGTTGATTGTTCCTGATTCAAATTTGGATTTTCCATGAAAATCTAGTTTCGATTAAAATTTGTATTAATTTTTAAACTCTGGTTTTTTCACATTTTAACTATTTCGAAAATTTTCCATAATTTCGCATCAATTAAATGAACTAAACACAAACGTTGTAAACAAATAGCACTGGCGGAATGAACTTTTTCTATTGGGTGGAGTGTGCCAAATGATTTTCCACCTTGGTTAAAAACGTGAAAAGAGTATTCAAAATATTTGCGTGCACACAAACGCGTAATTTTCATTGGGGGTCATATGCGGACGTTCTTATCTGCTTATCGCGTTCATTATTGCGAGGAAAATAATCATACAAATCGGAATATAAAATATGAGTTTTTTTTTACTTCAGTCTTATTAAAAAAAAAGTTTTCCTGATCATTTTTATTCCAAATAGGTTACATACGTAGTTTGAAACGTAGTGCGATAGTAAGCGTTGCAAAAATTTGGGCCATAAAATTTTATTCCCCACGTTTCAATTGGAAAACAAATTGGAAAGAGTTGAAATAATTTATTGCTCAGTAATTATGGCCAAAATTGACTATGGTTTTTGAGATGGAATATTTGGGACACAATGAAAAGCTTTTTTGGTAGCTGTCGGTAACATTCGATACGTCTCGGTGTCCAAAATCTATCCAAACGAAATCCTATGTTTTAATCTTTGTTACCTGAAAGTTGGTTTTCGAGTTTCATGAAATTCTACCCAGCCATTTGTGATATTTGCGAGAACAAACAAAACAAAGTTTCGCAATTTCAAATTGGTCAAAAACGTGAAAAAATAGCTGTTGCCGTTAGCGTTGAGAAAATGAACTAAAAATTTAGTGTCCTCATATTGCAAAAATTTTCGACTTTATTTGAAAAAATCCATTTTAATGGTAAATGGAGGAAAGAGTGGTGCGATTGGATTTTGATGTATGGAAAGATTATGTAAAATCATATTCTAAGCACATTTCGCCTTCGAAAATTTTTCGATACAATGCGTCGTTTTCGAGAAAATCGGAAAAAAGTATTCCAGTTGTATGGGGAGGGTGGAAGGAGCAGTTCAACTGGATTTTAATACATGGATGAGTTATGTAAAATCGTATTCTGCAAGTATTTTACCTTTATAAATTTTTCGATAACACTAACCGTTTTCGAGAAAATCGCAAGAAACTATTTCGTTTATTTACCAGAAAAGCATTTGTACAAAATTTTAAGTCTCTAGCTCAATCCTGTCGGAAGTTATGGTGTTCACGGACAGACAGATAGACAGATGGAAATACGGACAGACAGAGAGATAGACAGGCAGACAGGCAGACGGACAGACAGACGGACAGACAGACGGACAGACAGACGAACAGACGGACAGACAGACAGACAGACGGACAGACAGACGGACAGACAGACGGACAGACAGACGGACAGACAGACGGACAGACAGACGGCCAGACAGACAGACGGACAGAAAGACGGACAGACAGACGGACAGACAGATGGACAAACAGAGAGACGGACAGACCAGATAAACAAACAGACGGACGGACATGTGGAAATCAAAATCTATTGCCATCCCAAGTAACCAAATAGGGCGTAAAGTGGTCGTGGCGACTTTAACATCGAATCTTTATGGTCGCCACGACCACTTTACGCCCTATTTGGTTACTTGGGATCCCAAACACCCTGATGTAATTCATTGTTGTGTCCGACGACTGGTTAGGTGCGTTCCAGACGGTATACTAAATCTAATATTCTTCTATATGATTCTCATGTAGAGTAAAAAAAATCGCTCACTTATCAACATTTACAACGTTTTGCTGTAATCATGATAATCTAATTAAAATTTCCGTATTAATTAATTTGACACAATTATTCAACTGTCGCCGGCGATAAATTCTGATAATATTATCGCAAAGAACAAAGTGCTAAAAAATTAAACGATTACATTTTGTACCTTAGCTTAAAACTATCTTAATCAAATATCATTGACATTGTGGTCTACAATAAATATTCGATTAATTAAAAATTGGTAAAATCGATTAAGATTACGCTTTGTTTACAAATATACCTTTTTAATTCGTACAAATACTCATCAAAATCATTACCAAGGCAAAAAAAAAAATGTGCGGCTGGAAAATCCCAAATTAACCTAAATTTTAATGATGAAATTTTATAGTGATTTATGATATCGCAAAAATTTTTTTTTCAAGTGCTTGTACTTTTGAATCTCTTATCGTTTAATTGACTCTCAGCATTTTTATTGGATTTATTAAACTGCTCTTATATATAATCGTGTTTTCAGTATTTTAATGTTATCACAATCAGATTATCATTTAGATAAGAGTTAAACGTGAAAATCGAAATTTTCACACGTTACAATTAAAAATATAAAATTACTACGTGCGGTGCTGTTTTACCGGCACTGATGATGACTTTTATTCAAATTTGTGTGATTTGAATAAACAAATGTCTAGTGAATCACAATCTTTTTAGGAAGTTTTTGTTATTTTACGAAAGAAAATGTTTTTTGGGAACATCTGAACCAAGAATTTAGTCATCTAGAGATGATATTGATAAGAATGTTATTAACTTTATTAGATCTACGCAATGTATATTAATTGGTTGTACCTTTTATGTACGGTGATATAAAAATGCAAAAAAATAGTGAGAAAAACGTCAATAAAGAGAAATGAGCCGCAGGCAAAAATTTTTGAGATATATGAACCCTGGTAAAAAATCGTTGAAAAAATGCATAGGTAAGAACAAATTATAATTTACAGCAACCCTCAATCAAAGGAGGGTATTTTTTTCGCATATTTAGTAATAATTTTTTAGCATTTATTAAAAACTAGCTTGCATACCCGTCGTTGCCGGGTTAAGTTTTTTCAATTTTTTTTATGGCCTATTTTGGAGCTAAATTTTAGACCAATCGGCTCGGTAGTTTCCCCGCGAATGGGTAACATAGAGGAACAGCTAAGTTTCGAGATCACTTTACCCCCTCCCCTTACTCCCCCCACCTCTCGGGCTACTTTTTAACGGGGCTGGACCCCCGACGAATATCTATGCCAAATTTCAGGCCAATCGGTTTAGTAGTTTCCCCGCGAAAGAGTAACATAGCGCAAAAACTAAGTTTCGAAATCACTTTACCCCCTCCCCTTACTCCACCAACCCTCGCGCTACTTTTCCGTATGCCTATGTTGGAACCAGAACTACCACAGACACTCATGCCAAATTTCAAGTCAATCGGTTCAGCCGTTTTTGCGTGAAAGAGGAACAGACAGACACCAACTCATTTTTATATATTAGTATGATGATATAATACTATATTGAAGAATTCGGGACCAAAGTTTGGTTTCCAGCACACATTTCTAAATGTCGAACTTCTCCGACTAATGAGGCACGAAATAGATCATTACAAGTACAGTCGAACCTGGATAATTGTGGTCTAACATAACGGTTCAACGGAGGTTTTTCATTTACCCTAAGTTCCCACTTTTATTTAAAAACGCTCGGACCAAACAATCCATCCCAGTTATATAGGTTTCACATTTGCCCAGGTCTAACTTATCCCAGCCCTGTATGAAAAATTTCGCGCTTTTAGAGTTTATTCTTACAAGCTTTTATTTAGTGTCACTTGTTAGTTAGTTTGTTTGTTTGTTAGGCTTGTAATCTATTTTTGACCCACTTCCACACATCCGAATTTTTTGCCCGCTCTAGGTATCAGAAATTAAAACGAGATAAAAGCATAAAAAATAAAAAATATTTTTTTACTTCTTAATTTTTCCCTCTTAGTACAATACATTCTTTTTTCAAAAAAAAAGCTTTTTTTCAATTTTTTTTTTCAAAAATTATATTCAAAATTTATATTAACATATTTTTAAGGCTACATTCAAAGTAAAAGTTTTCATATCACGTACACAAATCTACTTCAAATAATGTTTGTTACATCAAAGGTATTTCATTAAATTTATAACTTCAAACATGTGATTTATCTCTATTAAAGAGTATTTCTATTTGATTTTGAATAGCATCTGATGACAACCTCTAATTTCTGATTAACCATGTATTCAGATGTGCTTCCGGAAAATTGCAAAAAAAAATACTCTTTGCAAAATAAAAGCAGAGAAAATGCTTACGAGTAAAAACTATCGAAAAAGTTGAAATTGAAGTTAGATCTCTGGTAATGACATTTTTTTTCTCTTTTGTGGCTAAATGTAAGTACGTACTAAGGAATATTTTTTTACTTTTCTTGTTTTCTCGGTTGTTTTCTTTTATTTTCAAAGCTTTTTTTAGAAACAAAATTTTTACCATACCGGATCTGCTGTCTTCTTTTTAGGTTGGCTCTTTTTTGAGTTTGTTGCTATTCTGATAAATCACAAAAGAACTTTATTTCGAACATTGTTACTTTTCTTATTATTTGTATTTTCCATATATGCAAAAATACACATTACTACCTACTACAGAGAAGCTAAAAGGATTTCTTTACAAACGATGAGACGAGAATGATGTTCTAGAACAGACATTTCCACGCTCTACTTTCCTTGAACAATGCTTAGAGTACTATAACTCTAAAATTTGTTTGAAGGAAGTTTACGTATGTTACTTGGAAGGATGTGTGACAATAATCCTTTTATACTTTTACATGTGTACATATAGTAAAGTGGAAATGTCGGATTTCTATCGTGTTTAAAAAAACCCCAGAGAAAAAAAAACACAATCAGTAATGACTGAACTTTTTCTAAGATCATAAATTAAATTCGAAGATGGAACACTTTTAATTACCTTAAATATCCTTTTTTATCGGAGCACACGATTAAAAATCCAATAATGAAAATCTGATTAAAAGACAAAATTCGTATGTATAATAATTATTTTTTAAACCACGGCTCTAACTTTGGAACTGCGAATTATATTTAAGAAAAAAATTCAAATAATGGGTGTTTATGCTAGTGTTTAAGTAGCCTAAATACACATTATTTGTACAATATTTTTCATTGAATATAATTCGCACTTTCAAAGTTAGAACTGTGGATTTTTATGTAGTTTTTTTTTGTGTTTTTCTTTAAATATAACTCGTACTTTCAAAGAAGAGCTGTCATTTCTTTAGTCCTACCGACTCGTGAAAATCAACAATGCGTATTTCAAGAAATACGTTTTTTTAAATTTCTATCTTAGATATACACCACTCTATTTTTTCTAAATATAATATCCACCTTTAAAATCTTAAAAAAACCTCGCGATCTTTGTTATAGATGTTTTCTGATGTTCTTTAAAAATTAACAAATTGCATTGATGGACGTTTGCCAATCCTGAAATTGTAAGTATTACGAAATAATACAACATATCCTGTTTGGAATTTCTATAAAGAAAATAAAAAAAACTGGGGACAAAAAACAACTAGAATAAAGGGCTGTTGTTTCATTGAAAGTTTGTGATACGTAACTCTTGCCCTCTTGCCCTCCAAATCACAGTACAGAACAGGGGAATGAGAAATTTTTTCCGATGTTTGAATGAAAAAGCCCTTTTTCTAAATGAACATGTCTTATTGAAACGATTTTGTAACGAAGACATAAATTTTATCTCCATAGTACTAGAGACGACTTAATTAAAAACTAAAGGTACGACCAATACAGGTGCAACTCTGATACGGATAATATTCTATGTGTAAAGACACATAAAATTTAATGAAAAAAGAAAAAAAAACAGTATGGCATGGCAGTGGAAGAATTGTCGATAGCCTCTGGCATAAGTTTTTCAAACCTCTGGAGCCGGAGCCCCCTCCACATCCCTTGGAATCCGAAGTAAATAAATAAATCCAGAGACGAAATAAATTCGATGGTGAGTCTAAATCTTAGATTTTGGATTTCGACGGGCAATGAAGCGGTATTTGCTCCCCTAAAAGTTGATTATACTCTCCAATATCGTTTTCTGTGGAAATTGCGGGCGATAGGGAATGCGAGGGTTTGAGGATCCTGTAATTTGTTCCGTCGCATCAATAAAAATTAGTCGAAGCTGTAAACATATCCAACTGAGATTTAGGAGTTATCATCCTTTTTTCTGGGCTCCTTATTTCTTCTTTTTTTATCTATTTATTTATTTTTTGTTTTGTTTTTCATTTTTCGATTTTCCGTGTGTATTCCTGGCTACACTTGGATTTAAATTTATTTGTTCAACAGATTTACGGAAGTTTTGTATCAATTCCATTCCGGCAAATATGTGAATTCGTTTGAACGTAATTTTGTTTAATTTTGTGAGTTTACCATCGGTTTCGTACCGCTTCAAGCTCCCATCGTAAAATTAATTGCCGCCAAGTTCATTTGGTACTAATTTACGGAACATAATTTTTACATTCTTTCCACATATATGAGCGCGCTATCCTTTCGAATGTTTCCTGCATGACGGTGGGTGTGTGGAGGTTAGGCGCATTTTCCATGGATTCACAGTCGAAGCTTGTTGTGGTCGTTAAATTCGTGTACAGAAAGTACTGAAAGCTGTCGTTTTATTTAACCTCGTTCCCTCCGTCTCTTTCACTGGGTCCATGCATGTTCTATTTGTGGATAATATTACCACGAGAAAAGCAATGGAGTCGTCTGTGTAGACATGATATTATTCCCCTTAATTACATTCTTGACATTTTGCAATTCTCGTTTAAGGATTGTGTATCTATCTATGCGCCTATCTGTATGCAATGCATTATTTTGCTTCTCACATACTTCGCAAGTTGGATGTGCTGTTTTGAAAACATATCCGGATAGTAAATAGATGTATTCATTGAGTTAGTATATACATATATTACTTACATTAAACAAGATTATTCTGATAATTTTTGTACAGACAAACGATACTAACGACATTTGCATGTTAAGAAGTTTGCCCAAAGCGATACGCGGCTGTGAATCTGTTAAGACTGAATGTAAACGAAGGGACAGAATGGCTTTAGAGAGATTTTAATTGCATCCAAATTCGCGCATTCATTTTGAATTTTTGTCTAAATGTCATGAACCCCCATTTCGTTGGTGCAGTGGAAAGGAATTCAAGCAATTTAATGGCATCATGGTTGAATATCCGGGAAATGTAACTTTTTTTCCTTGTTGCTATAAATCTGCGATGTGATTTGCACTCCTAATGGTGTGAATTATTATATTTCGTAGGAGGTTTTCCAGTTTTTTGTCCTTTTTTTTTTTGAAGAAACTTTTCCTGCATTTAATGCATGCCTTCATGTGATAATCTAGTCTTTCGTGTCATTAAATTTTATGTTAAATCATTACGTAATATGCAAAAATTTAATTTATTGTAGAAATAAATTTAAGTCAAATTCCAAGACAAATATTAAATCAAATTTTCATTTATTCCAGATTATTTGCGACTGAATCTATTAATTTTGAAGGTAAGCCTTAAACATTTTCTGAATAACTACTTGAAATGCGCCAATTTATTTTATATAACTTTATATGCACTTTTTTGAATAACTGCTGTAATTCGCAAGTTAACCTATTTTCTTATTTAATTTTAACAAATTTAATTGGAATACGAAAGAATTTTGTCTATTCTTCTTTTTTCGATATGCCTAAAAGTATGCAATTAATTTTTTTTGCAGGGTTAACAAACTGTGCATTTTGGTTCTTTTTATGTTTTCATTCTAGCATAAAAGAAAACTTTTTTTTCGTTTAAAACCAAGCATTATTTCGTTTTAACATGATCTAGGGAGAGGGAAATTTACCTGAAAAGTCAGTCGAAAAGTTAAATTCTTTTTTAATTAATTAAAAAATAGCTTCATTTCTTCTGTAAATGGCAATTAAATTCTCCCACTTCGTTTATTTTAACGACGTTAAACTCCTTACCTAGAATTGCGAATCTCCAAAAAAAACTTATTAAAAGATGTTTAAAAATTATTTAAATTATTCTCACATTGTATTATTTATTAACGTAATGGCATTATTTTTTTTTAATATTTATCAATTTTTCAACAGTTCTGCCCATTAAGCGACTTAAGAATTTCACGAGAAACTTTTCCTTTAAATTTAAGCCGCTTTCCCACAAAAAAAATCTAATTAAAACCATTAAACAAGTTCTGAATGGAAAATTTTTTTCCGTGTGTATATAAATATTCCCTTAATTAAAGAAGAGAAAATTCCAAGGTGAGACAAGGGGCGAGCAATACGAGATGGGAATAAAATGCCTCTCAAACATTAATTCGGTATTCGTAAATCACCTAATTATAAAGCAAGAGCGCATCAGCAATCAGTAAACAACTTTCACAAGTGCCACGAAAGCAGTGGCAGGAACATCTCTTGGCACCGCCATGCCACCAAAAATCGGGGAAAAAAAGAATAATTACGTGAGGAATATATACGCTCCCGGAAAAGAAGGAAAATCTTCAAGTACTTTTCTCATCGTACTTTTGCTGAATCTGTCTTTTTTTAAAAGAATGCTCGCATCCTCTGGTCCTCGAAAAATTCCACTTCTAAACCCTCCGATTTCCGGAATGTGAAACTGGAAAACAACGAAAAGGAAAAAAAATGAAGAAAAAGTATAAAAATAAAATGTAGGAAAAGTTTCAAGACGAATTTGAAGAAAATTGTTTACACAAACTACGCGACTCATTTCAGCGATTAAATAATACCAACATTGTCCTTTAGTGTTGGCAATTTGAGTGCGAGGAGTTTTTTTTCTGGGTATTTCGGATAATCACACACTGAACATCCTTACAATTAGGGAAAAACGTACGACAGGGCTGTTAAACGTGCAGATGACTTATCTTCAATTTTATTGAATTGAAAGAATAATTCTTATGAACCTTTTTTTTCAAATCCAAGAGCCATTTTTTAAAAAACCATTTTTTGTTTGAAATTTTGTGAAAACTAAGCTGTGTATTTAAAGTTTTTTTTAATGGTGCTTTAGTTGAACTTACCATTCGTTTAAGTCTTATTCAAATTTTGCTTCGGAGTCCAACCTCGCTCCACAAGTCGGCATTCGACTTGGAGGCTTAATATTTAGTGCTATGCACTCAGAAAAATGGAGGATAACTCGACGACCTACATACGGCGTAATTGGCCTCGGGCAGGCGCGCGTTCGCCTGCATGTGGGCAAGTAAAACTGAGTTGACCTGTGGTCGGAGAAATTCTGAAATTAAGCCACCAGCAGGTGAAGTAGGGCATTGGGAGCTGCACGAGTTGACCTTAGATAGGTTAACTCTGACCGCTAGCTGGCTTACAGATACCTCTGTAAGGTCAGAGTTAACCTGACAAAAAGTTGACCTGGACATTTTTCTGAGTGTGGATACATTTCGCGTAGGATACATTTTAGTTGGTGACAAAATTCGGTGCAGGATGACTGTTCTAATGATGAAAATCGAATCCAAATCCTTCCAAAATTGTAGAAGACAGCAGCACAGTGGGTTATAGAGGGGTGTGGTAAATATTATTGGGCCAAAAATTTCCTTAAGGGATAACCTATTAATGATAAAATTCTGGAGCAAATCTCTACGGCAGCTCAAATGATAACAGAAAAGTGGGTACGAAGAAAGGATAATTTTTAAAAACAAAGTAGCCTACACGCTCCGTAACTCCGAACCTAACTCTGAACCTAACGGTATAACGGTGTTACGAAATCTTTCTAAAATGTTTTCGGGGATGAAAAAGCGATTGCCCCAAGTCTCGTCTTCAGGAAAATTCGTTAAGGTCCTGTAGGGATAACGAAAATATCCTTTCTTCCATGTTTCCTCAGGAAAGTCACCACTAATTAGGGTGACCATACATTCCGGAATAACGGGATAGTCTCAGATTTAGGTCTATTGTCCCGGCCACCCGAAAAGGGCTCAAAAACTTAAGTTTATTTTAGCTTGATACTGTGTAGCGCCATACTATGTTTCAAATATTTCGCCTGCGGCGCATATTTATTGATCATTTTACCTTAGCTTTCGTCCAAATACATATTTTTTTCATGAAATTTTGGTTTTAGTTGGAATTTTGTTATAACCATCCAAGATGGAATTCTTTCTGAAATTTTTTTTGCGTATTTCTAAAACGTGAAATTTTAGTGATTTTTCCCTGTTTTTGAAGAAATTCTAAAATCCAGCAACGAAGATCCGACATTCTAGTTCTTAAATATAAAACCAGCTTGGTTTTAGTCACGTTTAAAAGCTTTAACTTGAAAAATTCTCGACTAATTGACCTGAATTCTTGTGTTATTGGGGTCAGGATATATGCTAGGCCAGGGTCTTATTGCTAATAGTGAGTACGTCAGGAGGAAGAGAAAAAAAAATAATCACAAATCATGTGTTTTATGAAATCCGGAACTTTTCACTCTAACTATATATGAAAAAACATACTAAAAATACAAACAAAATTCAAATTAGCTTTTTAACATATAAGCAAAAACGTTTTAGAAAATTCCAATGATATAAAACCAATACATTCCGACAATCTGTGTGACATGATTTCATTCTGATCCATCTGTTAAGTATCTAATTTATATAAATTTCAAAAAAAAAAAAAATCGTCACTTGTTTATTTATTTTACTTTTCTTTGCTTTCTGTTTTATTGGTTTCTTTTATTTATTTTCATGTTTGATTTTTATATGTTAACGTATCCATTGCTTAAGTAAAAGGATATGAGAACCACAAATTTGTTGACATTATCCTTGCTAAATATACGAGTGTAGTTTACAAGTTGGAATAGTTTCTTTCAATCTGTTCCATTTGGATTCCTTTCAACTATCAGATCGTCCAGCTGTACAGCAACACTAGCAGTCCTTTGTATGTATGTGAAAAGGACATTGGCAAAAACCAACGACATATACTACAGACTTCACTTTGCTGTTGTACCGACCCACCGCCCAGCTCATTTGACAATTTTCCCAACAATTCAACTTCAAGTTTTCGATGGTAAAAAATTTCCCAAAGCTTTTCCAGTTCTTCTTTTTTACTGCCCTTTTCGTCTTGTTCAAAAAGTTATAGAAGTAACACAAACCAATGACAATACAAATAGCATAACTATTCATTCTCAATCCTCCCGTTCTTTTTTCCACAAAAAAAAAATCCATTTAAAGTGTTTGGGGTGAAAAGAAGTTTCGGGGGTGGATAATTCGTCTACTTTGGGAGCAGATGTTCCATTCAGTTGGCATACATACGATTCCATATTAACTACATATATTTTCACAAGCATAAAATCAGATACACACGAGTATGTATAAAAAAACGATTTCCCACTATCTGTTGGTGGTCGTCTTCTCTGTAAATATGAACGTCACGAAAAAGGATATTAAGGCAAACACTTTTCTTGCGAAAGCTCATTGAGAAGATATCATGGACGATGGCACAAAAAAAATCGCTATAAAAGGAAAAACTAAATAACGTCAGAAATTGGCATTTTTCCAAAGAGGAAATGTTAAGCAGCACCACGAAGAGATCTCTGTTGCAATTTGTAGTCCTTGGCGTTGGGAAAGGATTTTATGTTTCGAAGCTTCTACGTATTTAGTAACTAAATGCATTATCGAAAAACGAAAAAACAAATTAAATGCTTGTCCGAAAAAAAATATAAAGCAAAAAAAAAAAATATGCAACGAAAAGAAAATAACTTATAAAGATCCTTGTAAAGTATTTTCAACCATAATTAAATTAAATCCTTATACCTTTATTCAACTGAGTTCGTTTGCCTGCATCCTGCGCTATTCCGTAGCCAAAAGCATACGGCCTTGTGATTTTTTTTTTCTGCAAATGAAATTGCGGAGTTGCCTTCGGAGTTGGTTGGTATCACAGAAACAGGATAAAGGATTCAACATTCAGGATATCATCAAAACCATACCTATGTACACTAAATGCTAAACGTATTTGGTGAAAAGCACGAGAAAAGAAATTGTCTTGGAGACTTTTTTTTCATTTTCATTTTTCCTTACCTATACGAAAAAAGGAATCCCACGTGAGCTTCTGGTCGTCTTTGACTATAAGTAAATCTGAAAACATGTAATTTCTAATTATCCTTTTATCCAAGGATCTGTGTCTGGCTGAGCTCTAAACGTATTCAAGCCACTCTCTTTTGCCGCTGCTCAGGAAACGGGGTGAAAACTCTTTTGGCAAACATCATTGCGGGATCGTTTTTTGTTCCGGTATGTATGCCGGAATGTATGCATCCTAAGCCAGGATGAAAAAATGAACTTTTTTATACTACAACTACAGCCAATGGTACACATAAGTATGTATAGAAGCTGGATTTTTTCTTAAACACAATTTTTAGCATGTCTCCCGCAGCGCTAGCCAAGGGTATTTAAGAGTTTATCTCAGTGCAATGTAAAGGGTGATAATTTCACCCCACCTTAATATGTATAATCGCAAATGCATTCATCCATTGCACAAAAAAAATGCCCAGGTAAAGCCACCTTATGACTAAAACTTCCATTTCTTTGGGCGAACAATATTTAAATCAACAGATACACTCGTACATACATTAGTTCATCATAATCATGGCTGAATTTCATCCCTTAGTTTGCTTTAATCCCTCTATTTATATGTAACTGGGTTAACAGAGTTTTACCAAGGAAAAGAAAGAGCCTAAAATTAGAAATTAAAAATGTACGCTTTGCAAAATTTTTTTTTTAATTTGTGCGGATTTAAATTTTTTATACTTATATATCTTGGGAAGATCATTACGTTGTAGACTTTGTGTAATTTGGTGTAACTTTGTTTGATTTGGCGATATGAGAAATTAAACATTTTTGAACTGCTAAATTACAAATTTAGTTCTAAATTACAAATTTCAGTGATTTTGACTGGACTATCAGTCATTTTAATGGGAATTTCAGTGATTTTTACTGGAACCCCAGTGATTTTTACTAGCCTTAAATCTGTTTTACACACTCTAAGAAATGATAGTAAAATTCAACAATATTTTACTTCAATAATACTAGAAAAATTACTTCAATAATTGAATGAATGCGAAATTTAGTTGAATATTTAACATACTTTTGTTGAAAATTCCAAGTTTTTTTGAAAATTCAACAAATTTTGTTGAAAATTCAAAGTTTGTTGAGATTTCAACATTTTTTGGTTGAAAATTCATAATTTGTTGATTGTAAGTATTTGTATTCTAGAAGTGTGCATCTGGAAAAATCATTAAACTGGAACCAACCTTGGAAATACTGGGAAAATATAATTTGCTGGGGTAAAATAGTGACGTAGCGAGCGAGGCCCATACACCCGCTGTTGTGAGGTTTTGCGGTCATTAAATGTTAGCTTCCTGACAAATGTCTCTAAAAAAGGGGTCCCTACATTTTAGGTGCCCCACACAGATAACGTGGACATTTATTTCTACGTGATTTTTTTCAAAATGCTATCCTGAAGTTTGGCTGGAGGGAGGTAAAATTTCTATAGTTACGCCACTACATAGCATTGAATCCACACCCTTTAGCCTTCAAGTTTCTTCTGTCACTAACACAAACCACATTTAAATCCTATCCTACGAAATTTAAATCCCACCGAAATTTCGTATATATTTTTCGCATGAAAAACTTCAACTTCCAACACCAAAATATTTTTTACTGACATATTTTGGTGCGATCTTAATCCTTTTATAAAACAGTAATAAATTGCCCATATTTTTTCACTATCTGACATAAAAACTATAGATTTTCTCACATCGTTATGTTGATTTCTCTGTTTAATCAAATATGTTTGTCAGCACCAAAAACAAAAACCATAACAACATAACAACCGATTATTCAGATAAATTTTTCAAGACAGTTATGAGTCACATAAAATACGATATCTGTTGTATATTGTAGTAAACATAACATCAATTCAAGAAAAAAGAAAAGATAATTTCATTTGCTATCAAGATTTTTATGAGAATAGTCTGTTAATGCCGGATGGAAGGAATTAGTTATTATTTGGAATGTATAGCAATAATTTGTAATTGCTTCATTGCTGCGATTTTTTTCTCACTTGAAATATAGAAATATCAGTTTTAAGGTATTCTGCGTTATGAAACTTATGAGCGACTAGTGATCATATTGGAAGTAGTCCAATTGAATTTTGATGTGTGGCAGAGTTATGTGGAATCGTATTCTAAACACACTCAGAAAAATGTCCAGGTCAACTTTTTGTCAGGTTAACTCTGACATTACAGAGGTGTCTGTAAGCCAGCTAGCGGTCAGAGTTAACCTATCCAAGGTCAACTCGTGCAGCTCCCAATGCCCTACTTCACCTGCTGGTGGCTTAATTTCAGAATTTCCCCGACCACAGGTCAACTCAGTTTTACTTGCCCACATGCAGGCGAACGCGCGCCAGCCCGAGGCCAATTACGCCGTATGTAGGTCGTCGAGTTAGCCTCCATTTTTCTGAGTGCACTTCTTGTCTAAAAATTCTTCTTCAAAAAGTGAACCGTTTTGAGAAAATAATCAGTTTTTTTCGGTGCTATCGATTATTTTTGAAAAAGATTATCAATAAAAAATATAACTTCAAAAAAACATTTAAATTTGTTCAAAAAAGCAGCTGTACTAGACAAAAAAAAATTGACCGAAAAACAGAAAATTTTACTGAGAAAAAAATTTGAATTTCTCCTTGGAACATAAATTTTTCAATGTCTCTTAAAAAAACATTGCGAGACGGAGAAAAAAAAACATTTGAACAACTGCACACACGTAGATTAGGTGACCAAAAAAAACAAACTTTTTTTCGGATAAGTAAACAAAATTGACGACTCATCGATTCCTGGAAATCTTTTCTCAAGGAAGTCAACTTTGACGCAAACAAAAAACTCCAAAGACAAATAGAAAAATATTCTAGAAAAAAAAACAATTTTTATAAAGTCAAAATGAGAATAAATTCATCGAAATCTGTTCGTGACTTTTTCTTTCCAAGTAAGTTGTTTGTAATTTATGATCGTCGTTGGATGGGAAAACTCTTCAACACTTCCAAAATATCTTCCACATTATAAAGTCCGGACGATTCACAAAACTCATCTGAGTTTTTCTTTTTCGCCATCCCATAACTTTTTTTTTCCACCTTTTAAAGACGAAAATTGTATAAATTGTCATAAAGAAATGTGCCACGTTGAATTTGGCAGAAAGAAAATTTCGGGGAAAAGTTGTGCAGTCTTTGATTTTCTTCGAAAAAGAAAAAAATAAAGATCCGAGAAGATTTTTGATATTTGAAGGTTTATAGGGAATAGGAATTCGTCTATACAAATACAGTCGTTGATATTTTTTTGGGAGAAATTCCAAGTATTTATCTGGGGTGATAAGAGTTTATCTTTTTCTGGTAGTTATGTTTTGCCTTTTGCCTGCCATCTGAATGAATTTTGTACATCTGGATCGAAAGAGGTTTTCTTCCAAGTACGAGAATCTTATCTGATAAAAAAAAATCTGGAATAACTGGGAGTTGAAGAAGCAATCGATTCGAAGGGACTAAAAGTGTGACTGGATTTATGCATGGACTTTAGATTAAGACCTAGAGATGAGGGAAAAGTGAGATAAGATAAGGAAATTCGTTATCTAGGATTAAGTTTGGAGAACTGCTTTACTGTGTTTGCCTATGAATCTGGTGACCATACATCCCAGAATGCCCGAGATAGTCTCAGATTTGTGTATGCTGTCCTGGCGCTCTGGAAACTAAATTTTTGTCCCGGTTTTTTAACTTTAGTGTAACATTTTATTAAACAGAAAAAAGCACAATCACTAAATATGCCAAACATACTTTACTTAGGCTGGGAGTTGCTGTATATTAGATTTTTTTTCTCCTGCGGCGCATCTTTTCAACAACTTCCTACAAAAGGTGTATATATCTCAAAGAATTTGTCCTGCACACCGCATTTCTTCGTTTCGGTGTTTTTACAATTTCCGTTGCGATTATTCATAGAACGTAAAGATCTCGAAAGATTAAGTGGATTTTCACATGGGACTGTGTTTGATTTAAATCATTTGATCGAGTTCTGTTAAAAAAAATTTGTCTGCGGCGCTCATTTCTCAATTGTTTTCCTTGGTTTGATCCTAATAATGTTTTATTTTCTATATAAAATTTGTTATTTCGTAGTTTTCCCGTTTTAGCAATGCCACCGCTTCTGGTCCCGGATTCACCCAAAATTGAATATCGTCACCCTATCTATGAACAAATCAGAGCAAACAATTTTTTTTAACACTTTGTCAGTTTTCCAGCTTTTTTCTTCTTCTCGTTATCAATCAGTAAAACATATCCTAAAGCATTTTAAATAATTTTCCAGTAATTTGAAATGACGTGACGCGTAGTTGAATTGACAACCGCAGCTCTCCGTCATTTCAATTTCACATTTCAATCAAAACAAATGGCTCCGATGGCACATTTCTATAAAATTCTAATTAAATCGCTTGATCAAAGCTAAAACACACATACAGTCTGATTTGATTGTTGAATAATTCTTGTTTGTTATGTTTTATGCTGTTTAACATTGAGTGGATCAAGGGGTTCTCGGGGGTGATTTGAATCACTAAAAATCATTGGTAGAAGTAGGTACTATTTGAATTGGGAATGGGGCTTAGAACCAGAGATTTTGTTGGAATCGACAATCAGCCAACAACAATTCCAATACTAGCTTAGACTGATTGAAATTAATTATGACGTCATGCCGTCCAAATAGCTCGACCAATTGTCAATTATGACCGCAATGTGAAAGAGTAGTCCGCGGTCAGGGTGGGGTGTCGACAGTAGAATTTCGTTCTAATATTCACAGCTAATCCCGAATCCCATTAAATATTTGAATTACAAAGGGGTTCACTGGCAAGTATGGGTGGTTATGTGGAGACCATAGGGAAAAAGGAAATGGATTTGTGGATTGAGTTCCGAGGAAATCGAAATGAATTGGACTTTTGATGGGGTCTGGGGTGATATAAGTTGTGGTGATGGAAATCTAAATTGCATTAAAGTCAAAAACCGCTAAGCTGTTGTTACATGAAACACTTGTGCAGTTGTGCAACACTTTTGACGGTATTTAATCTGGATGATTTGAAAAATTTGCGACAAAAAAAGTAATAATAGTTTGGGATGAATAAAAAGTATGTACATATAGGCCATTTTTTAATTTTATAATTTATGTTAAAAATAATTAAAAATACCCCAGTGCGGAACTCTTTTTACTAACCACTCTAGTAAAATATTTGTATAAAGTGTGTAAAAAAAACTTACAACAAGAAAAACAAAAAAAAATTCAAAGGGGCTCACCTTTATTCCGCAAAAAAAATTTGCAAAAAATGTAGAATATTTTATACCCTTTAACTTTTATTTTATTCATTTTTTCCAAAAAGGGCATAGGTTTCGAGAAATTTTCAAAAACCGGTATTTAAAAAAATTATATGGGACGTACACGTTACAGCTACCGTCACTTTTCCTAAAGTTGATAGAAAACTGCGATTTTTGTAAAACTCATTTAGAAAAAATTTCAACTCTCTAGCCCAACGCGTTCTCGAGTTATTTAAGATACGTAAAACGGACAGACTGACAGACAGATGCACGGACATCCTCATAATTTTGCCTGAAACGGATTTCGTACTGATCACAAGGTTTTTAACTGCCCCCGTTCCTTCATGAATACAATACTTTCCCTCTATAGGAGATGAAAGTAATAAGATTCTCGTACCTCCAAGAAAACCTCTTTCGACTTACGATTGTTGTTTTACAAATTTAATTTTTTGCAGAATAGATAATAAAGCCGGTTGAAACCGTTTTTTTCAATTTTTTTTTAATCTATTCAAGAATTTTTTTTACACCAGTTTTTGATCGAGAGATTTCGCCTGCGGCGCATTCTTATTTTGTTGTTCTTTCAAATCTAATTTGACTCTTTTATTACAAAACGGGTACGAACATTTTTAAAGCATTGGGTTGGAATATGGTCCAAAAAAACGTTGGACAACTTTGAGCCTGAAATTGTTAAAAGAAAACCTCAAATTTTTCCTGCGCCTATGGCCTCATTTTGTCTAAATCCACATCCGTGATCCCCCACTCCCCCTCCGCTCAGTAACCACAGTTATTATCCAATTACAATAAAATAACTAAAGTCCAAATTATTATCCCGGTGCGAAATTCAGTGTCCGGGTAAATGGGGTGAAAGAGGTCACAATCATTATGTAATATCGAAATGATTGAAGCACTTTGTGGTATGTTAACCAATTTTGAAATATTTACGCACCCCCTCTCGTACTGTTTAGGACTTAAAACAGACATGATAATTTGTATGGGCCGCGAGAGGGTCAAATAGGCGGCAAATCTTTGCTTGCTGCCCCCAAGGGTTAAGCACATAACAGCGTGAAAACGTGGAAAAACATTACTTAAACATGTTGAAAATTATTTCAGTTAACTAGCGTGCAAAATTATTTATGGGAAAACTATTTTCGCAATGTTTGTATTTTGTGCACATTTGACGATGATTTATATGAACGGTTAACGAATTTATGATTAAACATCGAAATGTAAATAATTCCGTTAGTAAAGCTTTAATTGTTTTAATTAAATTCTATTCCACATGACTGGAAAATTGATATCAGTGAATTTTGGATAGTTATGGACCTCCTATATAATTATTATTTTTTAGAATTGAATTGCTGTAATACAGTTTCGGTTAGGCGGTGAAAAATCTTTGTAATACAGTTAAAAGTATTTCTATGTAATATTATTTGAGAATATTCAAAAAACTGAATTTGGTATGAAATTTTGATTATAAACGCAGCAAATTTTAATTAATTGAAATGGAATATTTAATTAGAGGGACTCTATGCATGTTATTCGAAATTACTATTTAATTCTATATTTGATTGAATCAGTTTTTGGATAATTATTTAGGTTTTCATGTTAAATGAGAAACTCAGCTTATTTAGTATTTAACAAAATTAAATTTCTTTCTTTTCATTGAAAGCTCATTTTTTTTTCTGAATAGTAAAATACGAGTTATATGTTTAAGTGAAATTCTGGTATTATTTTTTGTTAGAGCTTTAGCGACGAGACAACCAATGACACACAATTTCTTCATTTTTTTAAGTGGCATTTTATAAACTGGCTTAAGAATGTCGTTCAGTAAACCCCTTACCCCTCTCCTAACAAACGCAAAACCTTTTTATAGTTTCATTAAAAATACTGCATTGATACCATGGAAAGAAAATCTACAATTGCCTGGGGGAGTCGTGAAATCATATATTAATATTATAAAGGCAAGTGGGAAAATTTAAAGGAAATAAAATTTCAAAAAATTAGCACCGCCCATTTCAAAACTAGTTATTTTTGCCCGCGGCGCAAATATGCAGATTTTTGAAAATCTCTGGAAAACTTTGTGCTCTTGAGAAAAAAAAAACGAATTTTTAAACGGTTTTTACGTATATCTAACTGTTTTTCAAATATTAGAATGTTTTTTTTACATATTTTTTCCAAAACTTTAAATATTGCAGAGGAAAGTTACACTCAGAAAAATTGAGGCTAACTCGACGACCTACATACGGCGTAATTGGCCTCGGGCAGGCGCGCGTTCACCTGCATGTGGGCAAGTAAAACTGAGTTGACCTGTGGTCGGAGAAATTCTGAAATTAAGCCACCAGCAGGTGAAGTAGGGCATTGGGAGCTGCACTAGTTGACCTTAGATAGGTTAACTCTGACCGCTAGCTGGCTTACAGATACCTCTGTAAGGTCAGAGTTAACCTGACAAAAAGTTGACCTGGACATTTTTCTGAGTGTATGTGATATTTGTTAATAAAAACATTTTTTTATAAGTACGGCCGTAAGGACTATTTCTCATAAAATCCAATATGTAACAATCTTGTGATTAAAGTTTGATATTTTATCAGCGCAAACAGAATTATTTCTTAACGGAAGAAAGATACATCCCTTAATCAGTGACGATCACAATTTTAAACCGAAATCTTGGATAATTTTAACAAATGTATGTGTATGTCAAACAGTGTTTAACTTTACCCCATTTGGTTTTAACACGTTGCTATGATAATCGCACATTTATCCAACAATGTTGTAATAATGTAAATCTGGCGCAAGTTGGGAATTAATTTTATTGAGTAATAAAACTAAAATGACAAAACAAACCGCCATCAGACCCGCACCACTTTCTCAAATGTTCGTCGGCGTATTCCAACAAAAAACTAATTATAGTGAACTATATATATATATATATATATGTGTGTGTATACCGTAAAACACTGTTTATATAATCATACGAGCAAGGCTATGAGTTAGAATGTGTGTTTCCAAGTTGTGAAAACCAAATCAATTCTTAAATAGGTATTATCGTTTAAAATTCAACCTTAATTAACATTTTAACAAACAGAGTGCCCCCCAATGGGCTAACAAAAAGCTTTTTCATTCTTATTTAGTCTACAACGCTCACATGCGAGTTTAGTTTTATATCTCTACCCCCATCCGGTTGTAATCAAGCGAAGTCACAGAAGGTTCAGATCTAGGACCCATTTTGTTCCCATACACCAACTCCAAACGCTCGATTTTCTAGCGCGTTAAATCGGGTTCAGGTTCGCAGGGGTGAAAGAAATGAGAGCAGGGAAATTGAGAATAAACAATGCGAACTATCAACACATCACAGCGTAGGGGAACTCACCCGCAACCCTGTGGGTTTTCAACCCCCGATGAGTCGCCAAAAACGACCATCAGTTCCACATGTTCAACGTCGTCCTTGTCTCCATTCGGCGTTTTCTACAGTTTCGGGGGATAAAATTTTCACAACATCATCCCTTCTTTGGAGCATTCTGTAATTCTCCTTCCCCGCCCGGGGTAACCCCATGGGGTGTCAGTTAAATTCTGACACTATGACACAAAGTACCATAACCTTGTTGTTTAGCAAAAGCAATACAGTAGTTAAGTTGACGTAATCCTCCCTTAACGTATTATCTCACACAAACCTGTTGTCACTAATTGGGTCGAACTGAAAGTTTTTAAACGAAAAACACAAAACAAAAACGAAACGTATTTAAAGTGGAACGAATTCAGCAGCATCCATACTATACTGAGTCTTAAGGAAGCGTGGCTTATTTCGACGGAGCGCCATGTTGCATGAATTAAAATTTTAAAGATGAGGTGAGGTGAACATGCGGACACCTGGAAAAACTTTATCAATACTTAGGATGTATATATATATGACGGAATTCATTCTCCAACCCCTTGCCGTTTCATTGGTTTTCCTTTCATTTCTCTCACACTTCGTTGAATTCAATTCGGTTGGCGTTTTATGGACCTATTTTAAACGTAAACATTGCCTGGAAAAACTTATTATCAGCTTAACACCTTTTGGTCTCCGGTAAACAAAATAAACTTTAAAATATGAGCGAACACAACACAAACATGAACCTGAACCGCCGCGACGCTTGCTGTACCTGAATATCCGCCACATGGTGTCACCGCGCAATGTGCTTGGGATGAAAAGTTTTTTTTTTCGGAGCTTCCATCAGGAAAAGGTGATGCAAAATTCCAACCGACCATCTTTTTCTGAGGGGTGAAACCAAAACAAAATCCATAAAGGAAGATGGTTTGTTTGTTCCGTAAATATCTCGTGGGAACAGTTCAGTTATATCCTGTCAACTTGACTTCTGGCTGCCACGTAAGGATATCCTGGGGGATATATTTAGAGGGATATGGGATCATAACCTCAAAACCGTAACAGTGAAGTCGTTTGCTGGAAGCTTTTTTTTCTGAAACGATGATAGTAAGGGGATTTTTTTTCCAACAATATTTTAGACTAATTAAGATTATGCGAGTTTTCTTAGAGGGAAATATAGACAATTAGATGAGGAAGATAACTGGGTTAACAAAGAAATAAACCGGATCTAAGGAACGAGTTAGAAATCGGTTGTGTGTGTAAATGAAACATTTTTTTTATGTCACGCTCATTTTGATGAAAAGTCTAATGTGGTCAAGGCAAGACTTTTTTTTTATAACGAATGAAATTTTAAAGAAAATCCTTTATGTTTTTTTAAAAATATTTTGATCAGTTCTTTGCCTGAAAAATGTGAAAACAGAATTTTCTTTGCAGTGATTTTGAATTTTGGGCTGTCCATATAATAAGTCACACTTTTTGGGCAGTAGGCGAAGGGTCTGCGGTGTTGTGACGGAGGTACTAGCATACAAAAAAATCGTGAAAAAGCTTGGCAAGGGAGAGGCGGGGGGTGGTTTGAAAGACTGAAAATCATACCCAAGGGACTCGGATCACTCTCGTAACTATGCGATTGCCGGAGAAAGCCTGAATAAACTAGGGTGACCATATTTTGGTTGTGTGAATCCGGGTTACATGACAGGTGAAGGGAGGGGAACGGGTGAGGAAATGGAAATTTTTAATACTTCGAAATCAATCAAAAAGCACGAAAAAAGGCAAAGCGGTGCGCCCGGAAAACCCTTCTACAACCTAACCCCTAAAAATTAATTTTTCTGTCATTTTTTGTCTTTAGAATTTGACAACAATTGCGCCGCAGGTAAATATCTTAGACAGAAAGATAAGTAATGATCAAAAATATTATAACAAAATGTGCCGCAGGCGATTTTACAAAAAGAAGCCATGATAATAGTAGAAATCTTTGAAAAAATCGCATATTTATACCCGTATGGTGAAACCAAAGGGTATATTAACTTTGCCTTACCGTTTGTAACGCCAAGATCCCGTTATCACACACAAAAATGAATTACACCAGTGTGTTTAAAATGACTAAAAAAATTGATTTTTGCATGTCCGTCCGTCTGTCCGTCTGTCTGTCCATCTGTCCGTCTGTCCGTCCGTCTGTCTGTCCGTCTGTCTGTGGCGCGGATTGCGGGCGCACGGATTGAGCTAGAGACTTGAAATTTTGCGCAGATCCGTTTTTCGTAAAATGCGAGGCTAAGTTCGTTCATGGGTAAAAATTGACAATTAGGGGGGGTACCCCCCATACGAACGAAAACGTTTTTTGCGAATATCTCAAAAACGGTATATCTTTTCAAAAAAGTCCAAGAACAAAAGTTATTTAGGATATGATTCTACATAAAACTTCCATACATCAAAATCCGATTGGAATAAATTTTAAAAAATCTTATTGGAAAGTTTGACTTCAAACTGGAATTTTGGTACAACTGTTCGAATTTTGATACGAATATCACCATACGGGTCTCCAATGATTGCCAGATTGGCAATTATAGCTTTTGTTATGTTTTTGATTTGAAGACTACATCGTGAAATCCGGAACAAAAATTTAGACTCCGGGACATATGATCACCCTACATATGACTGATATATTTCCTTTATATTTTAAGTGGTAAGTTTTGTATATAAAATTAGCTAGAAATAAGAACTCATATAAGGCCTCTTATAACTCTTATAAGAACTCTTATTTAAATAAGTTTTTTCGTTAACTTTACCCTGAGGGGGGATTTTAAAAAAAATTTGAATTCACTTTTTATGGACGTATTTTATGAGCAGCCTTAAAGCCAAGCTTTTTAATTTCTTTTTGATTTCAAGTTTTGATTTCTAGTTTTACAAAACCCCTGTTAACCCTTTCAATCTTTTTGTTACCATACGGTAACATTTACTAGATTAGTATCAAATTAATATCTACAAAATGATTTTAATTTCAAGAATTATGAGAAGTTTTGTGGAATTTGTTTATTTAAGTCATAACAAACATTAGTGGAAATTAGGTGTTACCATATGGCAACAAATCCTAGAAATATCCTGAATAACCCAAGGACCATTTTTTTACAGAAAATATTTTTTTGTCCTATAAATATTAAAATAAACACCAAGATTGATTTTTTATATAGCTATTTCGAAAATCGTATTGAATGGGTTAAAGAGTACTTCGTGCTTCAAAATATTTTAATTTAAAAACTAGAACCGAAAAAAATAAATGCTAATTATTTCTAATTTTAATATTTTTGAATAATTCCAAAAAATATTTTCTATTCATTACAAATTAAGCTATTTTCGCCAATAAAAAAAACACTTTTTGTAGGTTTTTAATTAATATAATTGAAATCAAAGAAAACGGAATCCTTTTGATTCGTTAAGTTGTATTGCCTAAAACTCCTTAGTAAATTTTTTCAAAGTCTAATTAAATTGAGTACAACACAAATTTTCGCAGATACTTGGAAAATAAGATTTTCTCTAACGAATTTCAATAATGTTTTACTAGCAGACACGGAAAGAAAAACGAGAGAATAATAAATTGGCAACACTTGTTTTCAATTCTTATCAGTTGAGAATCGTCTACTTAACGCTTTTCATAATAAAACTAAACTTTGTCTGCTGTTATCTAATAAAACCCACCAGAAAAAAAACTCCACACACCAAAATAGCTTCAAATAAAAACAAAGTGATTTTTTGTTGGATTTTTATTTCAAAACGGACGGAGCTTTGAGATTTTCATCAATTCATTTGCGACCGCCAGTCGGAATTGTGAAAAGTCGCGCAAACGCATGGGAAATTTCCCCAGTTTTTCTGCATTTTCCGCGTGAAGCTTTTCTCATCATCAACAAAACACCGGAATTCGCTTTTCACATTATATTTATTTTTTTTTGTTTTATTTTCGACGGACGATGATCTGTTTCTGTGTTTCCACCTCCTAAAGACGATGCTGTTGCTGCCATTAGTACGACGGGGTGGGGAGCGGAAGTGGATGATACTATTGTCGTTTTTAAGGGATGTCGGTTAATCCTTGCCTGAGAGATGCTGTGACTGCAAAGGGATGAATTGCGAGGGCAGTGAGAAATGTCGGGTTATCGGAGAGTGAGAAACGGTAAAGTTCAGGAATTGAGGGTTGAGTATTAAGGGCTCTCTTTCCAAGCGTATTAGTTATTGGTGTGCAGATTCAAAAACACATAAAAGGTTAACCTTTAAAAAAAGCTTTTCGCCAACTAATAACAATAATAGTAATGAGATCAGACGAATTTCGGGTAAAAAAAGGACAAGCTGCCTTTTTCGTGTGTTTCGTTTCGGGAATAGGAACGGAAATCGGGCAGGAATAAAAGGATATAACAATAAAAGTTTTCGGTATAGACGCGTTCACGAATATAATGCGATCGGCTACCCTCTTCAAAGGGGATGCTATTCGTGTTCACGTTTCACAGTTAAGATGTGAGAAAACCAAGAGAGAGATAAAGGGAGAAGAAATGAGAGAAAGATATGCCGTGCGGATGCTGTACCATTTTAGAAAAAAAAAACTTTCATTAAATCTCTGGAATTTTGCATTCGTGGTGGTGCGATTTGTGATGGTATTTGCATGATTTGTGAGTGTGTGTGTTTTTTCTGGATGAAATGCTAGGGGAGAGTACATCAAAAATGGCCTTTAGCTCCCATATTCTATGGAAATGTTCCCGATTTGTTGCCGCATATGGACTTTCGTAGTTTTATTTAACGCGTGTAAAAATTCAAATGCGGGACGATGAGGGGTGAGCGGACGATCCCATATAGTTAGTTGCTCTCTGGTCTGTCGGAATCAGACTTTCATCCATTCGCGGAAAGTCTTCTAGCGTGGATAGTAGTCTCGAGAAAAGCACTTTTCCGATATTTGAGAAATTCTTGGATTTTCACACGATTTTCCTCTTAATTCGAGAATCTCACAGTTTTTCGGAATATTGTTTACCATGCGGACATTTTGTTGTGGGATATTTCGGGAAAATCGTACCCCAGTGAAATTGAATGAATGGATTTTCCGCAAAGTGATGAAATTCCAGTGAAATAATCGACACTTTGGGGGAAAAATCAAATGGACCGACCGTATATTGATCCCCCCCGACATCAGGAAATGTGAACTTCGTCTCGTTTGTGTTTTGTGCGTTGTAGGAAAAATTCGAATGCGTTCAGTTTTAGTGGTTTTTCATATGTTTCCACGACTTTTAATTTTCGGTGACGAATGTACAATTTCTTATCAGACAAAATTCCAAAGCTATTCTCACCAAATTTTTTTTTTAATCAGTTTCAGTTTAAATATTGGTGCTTCAGATAAAGTGTTATTCGATCGCAATGTGTTCCAATCTACTCCCCACATAGTCGAGGAGTTTTTTTTTTAAACATTGTTTATTTTTTATTGGGTAAAATACACTTATTTCCGATTGTGTTGGTGTGAAGCTATTTCCATGCTTTTAATTCAGGTAATTTCTAAAAACGCTGCCAGAATGAAAAAAAAAATAGTGGGAGAACTCTGATTGTTACAAGCAGTTATAAAAATTGGGTACGGCTAAAAGCGGTTGTTTCCTGACGAGGGGCGTTGAGGGGAAGTCTAAAAAAAATGGGAAACACTTCGTTAATTTAAATGACGGTTGACAGTTTTATTAAATATGGCCACCGGATGTGGTATACTAATGCATTTCACACATGTATGCTACAGAAATTCACCAGCGACTTAACAAAAGCAGTAAAAAAAATGGTTTGTAATTTTTTGTAATTAATGAGAGTTTTTCGGTTCGTATTTTTTTTTGTAGAAGTGTGAATGGAGATTTTTTAATCGCAAACTCATACAGTCTGCTTGACTTCAAGGCAACGAACATGATTTGTAAAATTAATTACAGCCAATGACGTCATCACCTCATGTGATTGAAAGATTTGGTCCATGCAATTTCAAAAATTTCGGTTGAGAAACCAGTGTTGCCCGATTGATTGGATCTCTAAAGCAATAATTCTTTTCGCTATTTATACCCCCTTCATACCTCTTTTATTTCATACTTTTTATTTCATAGCAAAAATGTTAATGAATTTACATTCACCCTATTATCAACAAGTGTTTTTTTTTGTTCAAATTCTGCAGGTTGTTGACTTCGATTCAATTTAGAGCGGGATATTTGAAAAAAAAATCTTCCCGCTTCCAAATTTCTCGCGACTTGGCCATAAAAATGAAACCATTTCATGAAGAGCACGGAATTTCCATTCTAGATAAAGACATAATGAGATTTACTCGTAAAAGAAATGACGTTGTCGGTTTTATGACCCAACAAAAATTCTGAACAGCATTTAAATTTCTAAGAGAATCACTAAGAATTGATGATTGCTGTTTTACATTTGGCATCAAAAAAAATCCTGTGATCATCTCGCAGTTTTCTTATATACGGATTAAATTAAAAAAATTGCTACACATTTATGTAGAATATCTGGAAAATGGTTAGCCACTGTCGCTTTAAATTTGGTAACCAAAAAATCGAGTATCCTCACCTTTTAATTTTTTTATATGCATTGAATTTGAGTTTTTTTAAGAATATCTCGAAACCGGCTAAAGGTATCCTAAGCTACCCCATAAATTTCCTGTTGTCATTTTAAATCGACACAAAAAAAATCAAGTGTCATATCACCTCCTGACTTTGTTATACATATTAACTTTCGTAGTACGAGAGAAATCTCGGAAACGGTCAAAAAAATGAGAGAGGAAGGTTTAAATTAACCCACAACTAACCTGACCACTCGATTTTAAAGTCCTTTCTGGATTACTTTTTGTCACTGACTTTGAATCTGGCCGTGGTTTGGCTGGATCAGTTTAAGTTTGCGCGATATACCACACCCACATGGCTCTAGTTTTTGGGTTACCACACCCAAAAACTAGAGCCGAGTCAGCCAAACCACTGCCAGCGTCGGAACCAGCGAAAAAATACTCTAGAAAAAAGTCCTCTCTTGTCGGCCTGATGTTGTTTTCTTTAATCCAAAATATTGGAGTTTAAAAGGAAATTGCGAAAACAGAATTTTCAAAAATCAGATTTCGAGAAATATCTCGGAAACGGTATAAAATATTCTATTAAATTCTTTCTTTTCCTTTGGCTATTCCAATGCGAGGTAGAATTCGCTGATTTAATGCAAAAATTATTATTAACTAAAATTATGATTCATTAGCTTTAACTGCACGCCCATGTCCCTTCCCCCCACCGCGAAAATCGTTTTGTTTGACTTGAAAATAATTAATTTCGATTGGTTTTCGTCGACTTTCGGTGTTGATGTTTATTTATCTTTTATCGGTTCTGGTCAAAAAGTCTGGAGGCTTTTTCTGCCACCATCCTATTATAAACAAAAATTCTCATTCCTGAATTAAATTCGCTATCGTATTGTTTTTTTTCTATTTTAATTTAGATTTGAAGGCGAAAATTCTGAAACCGATGCTGGTATCATGGTTTGCATGATGACGATGGGGGCAAGTGTGAACCACGTGCGGTGAATTCTTGAAATTTGAAGGAATTTCTCTGACATTTCCCGAAGAAAATGGTAAATGTGATCAGCTACATTAATTTATCGATTAAAAGGTGTGTATTTTTTATCACTTGGAAAAATTCAGGTGATATGGAGGACCTGAGATCAGAATTGGTGTCACAATTTCCTTGAAAATTCGGTAAATTTTCATGAAAAGAGATAACAATAATTGAATTATCAAGAACCTTTGCCTGCGGCGCAATTTTTTCCCAGGATTTGGACGGAAAAGTCATTTTTACACCAAATTTGTATCAACCCGCAGGTTTTTACTGACATTTGGTATCAAATGTAAAAATTTGGTAAATGGGTAAATTTGAAAAAAAAAAATTGGTGTTGTTTTGATATTTTACACTAAATATTGGTATAAATTTGGTGTAAAATATTTTAATAACAAAAATTTATTCATATAAATCCTAAAAATTTCTTACCGTGTAAGAAAACGAACTACTGCTTAACTTAACTAAAACCTCAACACAACGATGTTATCGCAATTAAAATATTACCATTACAAAATGCAATCAATCCCTTCACCCTTATGAATATTTCATACGATAAGTGCATCATGCATTAAACCTATAGTAATCCTTAGTGAAGGGGAAAGATTCCAGGAATAGCACATCAATCCCATTAAAAGATATTGAACGTAACCCGCAATTACTTTGTCTTCCCTTAACTTCTTCATAATTCTTAATCTTCCACCCTCATAATTCGCACAAAGTGTCGATAGTGTGAGTGGCTCTCTGTCTGTAGCTCTACACCTTTATCCACTTCAGCCGCTGGCACATCCCTTTTTTGCCGTAGACGAGCAACGTTTCCTCAAAATCAATAAATCATACCGAGCGCGTAGGATGAATGAATGTTCGGCAGGATTCTCGCCACTCGACATCATCACAGGATCAGTCAACGACGTCATCGTTGTAACGAAATGGGTGCAAACATCAAGGATATCGGATAAGGTTGATTCGAATGATTTTTCCTGGTATTCTCTTGAAAAACTCCCATCACCAGCGAAGTAGTTAAGGGGATGTGAGGGTGGCGAAAAATGGATCTGATGGCTAAAATGCACACCGAAGAAAAATTTATACGAAATATCAAGATAGAAATCAGCGTCATCACCACTAATAGCATCGGCTAGTCCTGTAATCCTTGAATGTTATCCTGCGGACACGAAAGGGGCAATGGCGGGTATCGCAAAAAGGCGAAAAATCCTAAAAGCTATTTGGGGAAAAAAAACTCCAGCTTTTTCGTTACTTTCGGTGGGATTTTTGTCCTTTTTCACATTTCCTGTAATCTCTCCAACAACTAAAGTCCCCCACATAGCCTAGAGAAAAACGCGGAAAAATCTTCTGCCGTCAAAACAAAAAGGAAAGTCCCATTTCAAACAACTGACAGATTCCAAACCGTACTCCGTGCGAAAGTTTCAACGAGAATCAGGAAAGAAATTTCCTTTCTCTCGTTTGGATTTCGATCCAAATTCCGAAATGTGTTGGTGTGAGGTTTTAGGTGGTTCAATGATATTCTGTTTTTTTTATTCCATTTCACATTTCTTTTTTGTTTTTAGCGAGTTACTTTTTCAGAAGGGTGTGCTTTGCACGATTATATGCCCTCCAGATTGTTTCGCAAGGATAAAAAAAATTTGGTCCTTGCATCATGCAACAATTCTTCGCTAAAACGCACTCGAGTTATGTTCAAATGATGAAGTCATGCCATCCTCAGACCCGAAATCCGAAAACCAGGATTTCGAATACACGTCGTAGGATGTAAGTTTGGTGGTGGAGTCCTGAATTCCAGTCGGAATTTTTCCAGCCAGAAGTTTTTGTGCTCATGTCTCGCCTGGTCTGATAGAGAAATCAGTTGTTGGGTCTATTCAGGATCGTCTTTCGGTTCAGTTCGTCCTTAGATCAGAGGGTGAAAGCGCAAAAAATGTGCGAAAAAAAAATTGGAGAGTAAAATTTATTTCCGCCCTACAGGACAGAATTGTAGTACCGAGTTGTTTTTGGTGAAGGTTCTTGTGGCATATGAATACCAAAATGCTGATGGGTTTTTGTTGTGTACAGTAAAGGTCGGAGAAACGGACTGATGTTCTAACATAAAAAATGTCCCTTTGATAGTATAGATTTTTCGATCTTAAAAAAATCGAATTTGAACCTCGCGGAACTACTAAAAAAATTTCTGGTATTTGGTTTGGTTACAGCATTTGTGTTAAAAACTGGGTTGGTTTTTGGTTCGGTCTTCTTTTTTTAAAAACTAGTTGGGTTTTGGTTCGGTTCGGCCATATTAGTTTTAAAACTGGTTTGTTTTTGGCTGAGTTCAGACCTCTTTTTTTAAAACAGGTTTGATTTTGGTTCAGTTCGGCCATATTTTTTCAGAGTGGTTCGGTTTATGGTTTGGGTCTGGCTCACTCAAATTTCAATGGTTCAGTGGTTTTGGTTCGGTTTAAAAAACCGGGTTTTTCTGCTTAAAAGTTTAACCTTCCTCACCCCCCCCTCTTCAACCGGTCAACTGTCCCGAATTCACACACAAAAAAAATATGGTCACCCTAGTTACAAAGCGATTGGCGCAAACAACATTTCTATATTTTCAACAGAGCCTTTTTTCATAGAAAATTTTTGACAAATACCCGGAATAGCAAAGGGCAAAACCATCATCTGACTAAGCCTATTAGAAGATAGAAAAACGAAAGAAAAAAAATTTTTTTTGCTGAATTTTTATGAGAAATTACGACGAGTGACATCAACGGTTGTGTTTAGTAAAACCAACAAGTAGCAGACACTGTCCCCGTCATCATGATGAAATCGGTTCCAAGTTTCTCTCAAACTACTACTTCAAAATAGTCAGTCTGTGTCCTGTCTTCACCCTCATTTCTCTATCGCAATCAGGAATTTATCTATGTGTGCTGTTGTTTTGCTTGTCTTTCCTCGTTTTACTACATTAAAAGATTTACGACAATTGATATCCAGTGGTGCCGAATTAATGCGTGCAAAGGATACTTGAAATCCTTTTTTTTTAGTTATTTGTACGAGTGTAGCAGCCAGCGTCCAAAGATCAAACCAAATCGCTAACAAACGAACTGAACGGACCGAAAAGTATTTTATTCTCTCAGTATAGTATTTGGCAAAAGTGTGTTTATTAGGGGTGCTGTAATTTATTGGACCCGTACATGTGAATGTCATCTTCGTATCGATAGATACTCGACTCGCATGTCAAAGTGGTGTGGTGTAGTCGAGGGTTAATGGATGTTCAGTTGAGGGTAGTTGATTTAACGATTTTAAATGTGTTACAGCATTAAATTTATAATTAACAGGGAAATTTATTTGTTATAAAATATGTTGACGGATTTTATGGTTATGTTATGCTCGTAAACGTATAAACAATGTTTTCGGGGCTCTGATGAATGGTGGATACTGCGTAGAATGCTGAGTGGTGGTGTGGTGGATTTATGACATCAAATTTGTAATAAACGGTTTCAATTTCACCGGAACTGTTGCATTAGCTGACAGCAATTTAGAATTTAATTGAGCTTAAAAGTTTTTTTTTGAACATGTCAAATTTTATGCGAATTTTACGTATTAATTTTGAGACTTATTGGTGTTGGTGAAAAAAAAACCTTTTAGGGGCTGTCCATAAAATACGTCACGCTAAATTTCGGCCTTTCGACACCCCCCTCCTCTTCCCCTCCCCACGTTCCACCCGATGAATGTGACGTAAAATTTTCACACAAATTTAAAATCAGTGGATTTTTCGCTAAGAATTTCCACTTTGTTTTCCTCAATTTTCCTATAAAACCAATGATATTTCGATGATTGCACTGTTTTTTTACATTTCCAGCCAATTTCGAGAAAATAGAAAAAAAAATTAAGAAAAATGACGAAAAATCTTGGCCGTTGTTAATGGTTGTAATATCTGTATAAATGGTCTCCCTATTCACGTCCCGGATTGGCCGGTACAATACGGCATGTTGTCCTAGAGTCCTGAAAATTCAATTTTTCTGCTTTTTTCCATACAAAATATCGCAAAAAGGCATTTTTTAAATATTAATATCGATGATTGCACTGTTTTTTTACATTTCCAGCCAATTTCGAGAAAATAGAAAAAAAAATTAAGAAAAATGACGAAAAATCTTGGCCGTTGTTAATGGTTGTAATATCTGTATAAATGGTCTCCCTATTCACGTCCCGGATTGGCCGGTACAATACGGCATGTTGTCCTAGAGTCCTGAAAATTCAATTTTTCTGCTTTTTTCCATACAAAATATCGCAAAAAGGCATTTTTTAAATATTAATAAAAATGTTTATCAAAATTACGTGAAAAATTCCTACCAATACAGGCCAGTAAAAAAAACCAAGAGAGGGAGGAGAGGAGGCCAGCATTTTTAGTGTAAGTAAGATTCAAGTTTATTTGAAGCAAAAAAATGTATTTTAAGACGGTTACCCTCTTAATCCGTCCTCTAAATATTAAACGAAAATATCATAGGGTTTTTCTAATTACTCTAAACTCGTTATATTCCGACTTAACTAAAAAAAATCCGGTAAGTTTCGCAAATTATGCTGTTTTATTCAAAAACCAGCTGGTGAAAATTTGAATATTAAATACGACATTCTCGTGTTTATTGAACAAAGCGCACCTCTCATAAGAAGCCATCCGTAGTTAAAAATGCGTTCAATATTCGAATTTAAAATCCTCGTCATACGACATATCACTCTATATTTGCAATCCCAGCATATGTTTTACTTAGTGTTCAACATGTGCGCGCATACAACCGAGCAAAAGATTTCTGTGCAGTGTTCGGTCGGCTTTAAAATTCCAGTTAGTTCTCAGTTAGTTCTCAAATAGGGTGGTTTATGCTCACCAGCATAGGATAAACTATTCCGTCCTATTCTTGTTCTTATGGTTGTTGCTGTGTCGAGCATATATATATAAAAAAAAGAAGAAATCCGTTCGCTTTCAAATGTCTTTGGCTGTGCGAGATTTGTTTTAATTCAGAGTTTCACATTTTTCTTTTGCACAGTGTTTTTTTTTTTGTTCTTTTCTGGAGATTTGAATTTAGAAATGTGAGTAATTCACGTACATAAAAAAATGTAAACGAGGGCTGCCTTTACGTCAGCGCGGGCAAAAAATTTGAAATTTCGAGGTCGAAAGTGTAGTTAACATGCGCATATATGAACAATTCAGAAAAAAAAGGTTTCGTCTTGCTTAAATCATACTAAAACCATGTGGTTTTTGTGCTTTTTTGAGATTTTCCCAAGATTTTTACTCTTGTGAAAATTCTTAGAAAGTGAATTTCTAATGCATTTGGCTTTTTTTTCCACATCTCTGGATGACTACACAACATTGAAATCATTCGGAAATAGCAAATTCTTGGAACAAATTCGTGAATGGTTCAATTTCAAGTAAGTTGAGTAACATTTTTTTTTAATCAGAATATTGTTGAATTTTTATACAGTATTAAAACATTGCAATTCGCTTATCTTCTTTGATTACTTAGTAGAGGAAAACGGGGTCGTCGCGTGCTTTTGTAAACAGTAGCTGGCCCGCCTAAATATTTTTCTTAAGATAAGATTAAGCAAAAAACTTTCACAGTATCTGAAATTGGAATTATTTTTTTCTCTTCCTCATAAAACTCGAATTTTAAATTATTGAAACGTTTATCGCATACAAAATGTTGATTTTAATGTAAGTTAGTTCCCACTCAATGGAGAAATTCATGTATGGTTTTTCATAGAACCAAACAACGGAATGGATTTATGTCGTTTTTGTTGTTGCTTCCTATAAAACTCAATTATGAAGAGGAAAAGAGTAATGTGCCCTTATCAGTTGTTACTTCCTCTTTCAATATATTCCAAATGGGGTATTTTTAGTCATTTTGTCCGCCTAGACATTTTATGAAGCCACATTCGAATTCAAAGATCCGTGTTGGTCATAACAGACCGAGTTGTAATATCAGCACATTCTAATAGATTCATAATTTTAATTGAATGCTAGACAAATACGAGGGTAGGGCGAAAAGTTTTGAGCACTCAACTTCTTAGTTATGAAATTTTATACGAAAAATTCGGAGAAAGCGCGACGAATATGGGTTCAGGAATCAAAAATGAAAAACTCAAGGCAAAATTTCAGGGTTGATTTGTTTATAATTTTTCCTATTTTGTAGAAATTCGGAAAATCCAGTGATAAACGATCAAAAAGTCAAAAAATATAGCATACGGGGCTGTCCATAAAATAAACGAAAATTTAACCCTCATACTGTCCTCGGGTCATTTCTGACCCAAATTCGATTTTAATTAAAAGTATCTTCTCAACTACATGAACAATGTTTGTATGGTGTAGGCTCTTTGAACAAATTTCTTTTGAATACCGAAAACAATAATCTATTTGTTCATATTTTAATCCATTGAAGAGCACTGTAGTCTTCATGGGTCATAAATGGGTCATAATGGGTCATTCTTGACCCACGAAGACATCATACGTTATTTTTCTTAAGGACAGTATGAGGGTTAAGGGAAGGGTCTGAGGGTTTGCGCTAGTCAGAGCTGGGCAAAATACTCAATACTCAAGTATCAATACCAGTATATGGTAATGATACTTTTAACCGCATTTCAGTATCAGTACAAAAAGTACTGGTACTGCAAAAACCAATACCAGTACAAAAAGTACTGGTATTGCAAAAAGCCAGTACAAAAATACAAATATTGTAAGAAACCAGTACCAGTACTTTTTGTACTGGGACTGGATCCGTGCATCGATTACAAGTACTTCAAGTACTGGTACTGATCGTGCAGTACCAATACTTAAGGTATTGATACTGGTGGCAAGCCCAGTACAAGTATCTATGTACTGGTACTGCTCGTGTACTGCAGTATCAAATGTACTGAAGTATGCCCAGCTCTGGCGCTAGTGTGACGTGATATTAAATCCTAGATTAAATAATTGTTGTGAACCTTCCTTCATGATATTAATTCCTAGATAAAATTTTTTTTTTGCTGAATTTTTATGAGAAATTACGACGAGTGACAAAAAGGAGCCGCCCATAAACCGTGACGAGGTGAGGAAATGGCTTTCGAACGACGAAAATTTTTGTCAGTTTCTTTTAGTAAAATTTTTGATTTATCATTTCCGCAAATTTTCTCAAAAACAACTTAAGATCGGAAAACCACCCAAACAACACAAAAGGTTATAACGTGGTGGTCGCGACCATAAAGACGTGAAATTAAAGTCGCGACAACCAGTTTACGACCTATTGTGCTGTTTAGGTATGTCAGCACAATTTTTTATTTTATTTTTCTGTCAAAATATTCATAATTTTTCTACTGTAAAAAAATTATGAAAAAAAAATCCGGAATAACAAAAATAAGTCTAAAATGTCGGATAAAAATCTAACCTGACTTTTAAAGCATCTAATTCGGAAACCACAAGACCGATTGAGCGGAAATGTTGGATTAAGACTTTTGATGGCAGGGACATAAAGATAAGAGGTCAATTTATTATATATCATAGAACTTTTCACACAACTCTTGTATATCTGCGAAAATAATGGAATAATCGCTATTTCTATTTCACGGCAAAAATAGTGGCACTTTTTAATACTCGCAATATGGACGTTATTGATAAATAAACCTCTCCCTCTCTCAGTATTCTCTATTTGCAACAAAAACCAACCCACTATCAATAGATTTCACAAAACTGATTATATAGCTTTCTAGGGTTAATTCCTAAGCTGAATTCACTCCCGCAGTTTGACTGAATGCTAAAATGCCCTTAATTGGTTCGCGGATGTGCATCTAGACTGACCGTTTATATCCCAGTGCGATATCTTCAGACCAGCATTTTATAGTTTAATATTAACTGGCAAACGTCTATTATGACATTTGGTCGCGGGATAGAACAAAAAACGATAAAAATCATTTACTTTTGCGGGACAATAAAGTCGTTCTATTCTTTCATCTTGATTCAAACTGACCAGTCGATCGACCGACCGACAGACAGACAGACAACGAAATTATGGGATGATTTTCGGTTGAAATGGGATGAGATTGGGATCGGGATGGAATTGAAACTGTAGTGGTTGATGATGATGATGACGATGATGAGGAGACAAACTGGCGGAATATACTGATTCTGTTTATTGTCTCTAATCAACGCCAATTTATTTAGAAGCGACTTTTTGTTTAGTGTCTGGATAATTTAGAAAAGTCACTCACTAACTCCGTGGTACCGTACCAGGGGGAATTGCTATCGTACAGCAAATGTGATGTAATTCGATGATGGCTTTTCAAAAACCAAGGAAAGGGAAATCGAGTGAAAAGTTGACCTAAAATACAGAGAAATTAACTCATTAAGGGCCGTTTGCAATAATTATTTAATGTACCCCATATGACGAATAAGACAACCGGGTGAGACCGGTAAGGGGCGTCAAGTGTGAGGAAATGTTTAATACTTTGAAGCCTGAAGATAGAAGGTTCATTTCATATTTTGTTTTGTGGTTTAATAAAACATGTTTTGGGTGTTTAATGTTTTTAAAATACCTCAAAATTTGCACCGCTGGCAAAATTTCTTGAAACAAACATTCCACTATCATTAAATGAAATGCGCCGCAGGTGATTTTTTTAAGAAGAATCCACTAGAGCCAGTAATTTCTAAGAAAACTGAGCACTGCAGGCGAAATTTTCTGAGTTTTGACGTTAATTTTGTTAATTATTAAGAAATTCCAACTCTAAACTGCATAATCCCGGGACAATAGTTTAGTATCTTTAAAGACGGGACGACATGTCCAAATCCGGGACTGTCACGGCGATTCAGCGACGTATGGTCACCCTATTCAGAAGGCAAAAAACTTTCCGACTTGCCAATGGCGCGTAATCATAGCCATTTTTAAACACAGATTTTGTTAAATATGAGTTTAAACTGACCTGGTACCATCAGGGGGGTTTTTGGGGTTTTTAGGGTTTTTGGGGGTTGCCGGTCACGAATCTAATACTAGAACTTAAAATTTCGGATCGAAAGGCCCAGTAAAAGTATCAAAAATATCTTTTCCGTTCATTTTTTTTTTAGAAAATTGCCATAGGGGATTTTTGGATAGGGGATTTCATACCTCAGTTAAGGTTCTGTAAAGTTAACGAGAATATATTTTTTCCCAAAAAATCGGCATGGTTTTGTCTTTCAGATACATCTAAATAATTCATCATCAAAGCTTTTGTAGAAGTTTTTATTTAAAAGCAAGCTTTTGCGTGCGGTTAAGCCTTTTTACTTGATAAAACATTCAAACTTTAATTTGTTTACCATCCGTAAAGTTATTCTAATTTTAGTACTTAAATTGCACAAAAGTCTGAAATACCTCAATTGTGCTTTTTTACTCTAAATAATTTAAACAACATTTTTTCGGGCTGGACGCTTTATATTTTTTTAAATTTTTTCCTCCTTAATTTTATACACTTTATAAACACAATCTCCCTACAGCCACTTATGTAACGTCATTAACGAAATCCCACCTCCAGACAAAAGCTCAAAACATAAAATAAAGGAAAAAGTCTAAAAGTTGTTGCAGCAAAGCGTAAAATGAGGTGCAATTTGAAAGTAATCAAAAGACCCTTCAAACTATGTAAAAACAAAAAAATACCTTAAAAAGGCTGTAGAAATTATAATAAACCCAGACACATTGCGGAGTAGCTCGTTTTAGTTAAAGGATTACAGCCAAAAGGGAAGGTCCTGGCATTTTTCAACAAACTTTTATTACATTTTGATGCCTTTTGTCACCAATTTGTTGGCAGTTACGGATTCTTGGATAAACCAAATGTAAAATGTCACTATGGAAGAACTCTCTCAATTTTTGTTAGAATTCTATCAATGGGTTTGTTTTCGTATCACATCCACTATATATAGTATTGCATCAAACTTAAACTAATTTAGGAATAAATTTCAATAAATACAGTCACACCTTGATAAGTCAAACCTCTGTCCTTCTCAGATTTGAGTTATACACGTTCGACACAAAAATTTTCGATTTCATTTATTAGTGATTCCGATTTCTCAGATGTCACTGTAAAAATGAAATAAACGAAGGCATTTTAAGGGACAAAATATGAAATAAAGACAAGAAAAAAAATCCCGATAATAGTTTTCAAGGATCTCCGCTTTTTTTCTCCTAATATTTGAATTGCAGAAAAAGCGAAATAATTTTGTATGCTTCTGCCAATGAAGGCGAGAAAAACTACAATCAATGGTAGCAAAATGAAGAAACTACAAACAGAATATGGCATAAAAAGACATCCTTATCCCTGATGAATATCTTCATTATACCCAGAAAGGAAGACCGAACAATCAGGGCAAAGGGCTCTTCTAGCTTACAGGAGGCAGACACCAAAACCTTTCGTATATGGAAAGCAATGTGTTTGTGTAAGATTTCATCTTTTTGTGGATCCGAGACTTTTCGTATTTGTAATGTGATTCTTAGCTCATATGAGTTAACCTCGAAATGGTGGAATACTTTCTCATTCGTTGGTATGTAAAATTCCCGCCTGTGCTATGAAATTCCCACACGATGTTTTTGTACACCGATAGATAGTCGGAATAAAGCATAAACCTATGAGCATAAGACATCAAATAGCAGACATTAGATTGCAGATTTTGCCTTTTAATATCGTTCACAAAAAAAAAACGTTGAACAAAAAAAGAGAAACATCAACAGCAGCAATAACACATCTGAAAAATAAGAAAAATGTGTGGAAAAATGACACTGTGAATGCTCATGTGTAGATGACACACACGTGCTTTGATATAATTTCGGTATGGCGCGAATTCTTTTGAATTTATTTTTAAATTTTTATTCAGAAAAAAAAAATTGAAAACCTGGAAGGTGGTAAAGAAGTGATAGAGATTAGTAAAGAACTTTCGTTGGGAAAGTGTTTGAAGTTTTCTGAAAACTTTTCAAGTTTTGAGTTAAAAAAGAAGTGACAAGAAAACTACTCTTGTTCAAGTTCTTGAATTCAGATTTTGTTGAAACGGAGCCTGAATAAGTTGTACGTGGACAAGTTTTTTTTAATGGAAAATGTAATGAATACAGTCTTATAATAGGTATTCGGTTACTGGTCGATGGAAGTAAAGTATCGCGTATAAAAAAAAATTAACAAAGCCTCAGATGTTTCAGGTGCTTGTAACAACTATATCCCAGAGCGAGATTAAGCCACTTGCTCTGGGATATAGTTGTTACAATTAAGTTATCGTAATAATTTTTCTTGCTGCGGGCAGTTTTACGAATAGATGGATCTCAACATTTGTAAGGTTTTTCGTTATAATCCAATAACAGCAGACGCCGTGATATTAGACTAATGGTATCGTGAGTACCAAGCAGTAGCTATCACTACTCATTCACTCATCAGGTTACCATAGTCGGGAGAATCGGACCAAAGGCCTTAGGTTCATCAGTTAAACTCTGCTACACTGACAAAAAAACTCCATGATCAGTTTCATAAAAAAAAAATTTTGTTTGAGGTGGTTTGAAGAAGTTTTGTCATTCAAGATTTTTTTAATGCAATTTCCCAAACTGCCTTTCCATTTATTTTAAAAGGCATTTAACTCGTACTATTTTCTAGCTCTGAATTTTTTGCTCATACATTTTTTCTAGATTTTTATGTAACAATTTGTTGCTTCGAAACGCTCCGAAGAGCGTCCATTTATTGGCTTTGAAACGCTTCGAAGAGCGTCCATTTATTGGCTTCGAAACGCTTTTAGAGCGTCCATTTATTGGCTTCGAAACGCTTTTAGAGCGTCCAGAGCCTATATTATACTTTTTACGAAATCATTTCGGAATTCAAAAAACATCATTTTCTTCATATCCTTTTTTTATAAGAATTTGCGTTTTTCTTTGAAAATCACTTTTTAAATGGAAATTTTAACAATATTTTTTCCTTTTTTTTCAGATTTCCGAAAAAAATTTCGAATATGTCGTCGAAGAGAACGAGAATTAAATGAAATTTGAAGGTAAACGCTATAAAATCGCCACATGTTTATGAGGAAGCGGGAAGAGTCTACGATCGTGTGAAGCTGGCTTAAATCACATACAAAAAATTGTGAAAAAGCCTGACGAGGGGAGAAGTGTTCGAAAAAAAGCAACATATTTTACAGAAAGTCCATAACCAAAACCTAACTCGCTGCTCGAGTTTTCATATGTTTCAAAGTAGCTCGAATTAATTCGAGTGTATTCATTATAGAGTTAAGATACGTTAGAGATATGCGAATAATTTTACAACTCATGTAAAATTCTCAAAAGAGAAAAAATATGTTTTCCAAAATCAGCATTTTAATAAAAGTCGATGAATTTTTTTACTTCCGTAAAATCTACACAAAATCCGAATTTAACGAGTGTAATGGACTACGGCAATTTCAAATAAAATCACGCAAAGAGCGTAAAAATCTTCAATCGGTTTCATTTAGCTGGTCTTTGATTTTACCATCGGGTAATCAATATCGAGATCGCATACAAAATATCACACTTTCACCCCAAAACGACAACAACAACAGTAATAATAATAATAATAATAATAACAACAACAGGATCAGCAACGAAAAAGTGAAATGTATTAAGCGATATCAGATTTTCATAAAAGCTTTACAACCCCTTGACATTAATCTCAAAAAGTGTTCAATATATTGACGAATAAACGATGCCTCGTTTCCATGAACGACACCACCGGCACCGTTGATTTTTTCGATATGTTCACCACCGAACGTTTCGGAAATCGGGGATGATGGTAGCGGGGTTGATTGTAGTAGATTTGATGGTAGCCGCAAGGCGAAACGTGCGAATCGTAACATCAGTAGAAGTATTGGTGTGTACGTGTTTTTTTTTGTGCCCTAAGAGGAACAACACCATAAGTCGTTTACCCCTTTTTCACAAAAAAAAATATTTTTTTTCATATCCTACGCTTAACACATTTTTGGAAGCTCCGGAAAACCTACCCTGAACCATTCCACGGTTGTCCTTTAGAATTTTGGTGCTGGTTTTCCCCCCAAACTCATATCAGTGTATCCTGCGTGGCCATCAGCAAAATTAAATAAATAAATATTAAAAAATAAAATTGGTGGACGTGAAGTAAAAAAGAAAAACTTGAATAAGCGAGTGTGGCTAGGAAAAATATCCAGAATGTTAACAGACATGGCAACCGTAAAAAAAATTTTTAAAAAAGGGAAAATATATCAAAATGTTTTGGGCATGAGAAGGGAAAAAATGAAATCCTTTTTTTCGATTAAAATTCAATATAGTGGGCTTATAGGGGGAATGATTGGGGATTTCGTATACCACATCAGCTCTACTTTTCCCATGATGAATAATCTTTTTTCCTGAAAACTGGTCAGTTATGCTTATATGTTGTATGGCAGGCTTTTTTTCCTGCCAGTTTGGGGGGGGGTTTTTTTATTATGACTAGTTCTGTTATCCTCAAAGCCCCCCTTTCTCGCTCGATTTTAAACTGAAAAAAGGGTTTTCAGCCTGTAATATCCTTCCTGCATTTTTTTTCGGCCGATATTTTATTCAGGAGAGACGTTGTGTTGCCAGTGATGTACAAATTCTATATAGGCATCAACGAATATTTATTTAATTGGCAAAAGTGTTTTTGCTATTAAATACAATTTTTAAGTATCACTCATAGTAGAAAAATTATGTTCTCTCACTGTCTGGCTTTTATACGAATTTATCTTATTTTCAATAATGAAAAACAACATTCTGAGTATTTTGTGAAATTCAATAAGGTAAAATTTTAAAGGTGAAAGCAATAACTTTTCATTGAATGTTTTAAATATTTTTTCTACTCGTACTCGTACTATGAAATTTTAAACGGTTTGTTTTGTTTTATTTGCTTGTTGTTATTCAGAATTTAATTAAAATATTTTATTTTAGTCAAACAATTTAATATTGAAGCATATGGCGGATTTCATGAAATTTTTAACGACGACTACATCAAGTTTGTGGGCGAATTTCAAGAAAAAAAAGCGAAATCAAGTTTACGGGCGAATTTCAAGTAAAAACATAACAAAAGCTATAATTGCCAATCTGGCAATTATTGAAAACCCGTATGGTGATATTCGTATCAAAATTCGAACAGTTGTACCAAAATTCCACTTTGAAGTCAAACTTTCCAATAAGATTTTTTAAAATTTATTCCAATCGGATTTTGATGTATGGGAGTTTTATGTAGAATTATATCCTAAATAACTTTTGTTCTTTGACTTTTTTGATAAGATGCACCGTTTTCGAGATATTCACAAAAACCGTTTTCGTTCGTATGGGGGGTACCCCCCCCCCCCCCCCCCCTCACCTCACCCTAATGGTCCATTTTTGCCCATTAACGAACTTAGCCTCGCATTTTACGAAAAACGGATCTGCGCAAAATTTCAAGTCTCTAGCTCAATGCGTGCGCCCGCAATCCGCGCCACAGACAGACAGACAGACAGACAGACGGACAGACAGACGGACAGACGGACGGACATACAGAAATTAATTATTTTTATCATTCTAAACACACTGGTGTAATTCATTTGTGTGTGTGATGACGGGATCTTGGCGTTACAAACGGTAAAGCAAAGTTAATATACCCTTTGGTTTCACCATACGGATATAAAAAGCGAAATCAAGTTTACGGGCGAATTTCAAGTAAGAAAAACGTGCTAACTCTGCTTGATGGCCGACAAAAGTTTCCAAAACCTCGCCATTAGAATTTTGAAATCTTTATTGTTTTCGTGAATTTATAGAATAAAAATCTTTAAGGATTCAATTTTGCTGTGAAACCTCGTCTCGATTAGACATAAATTTAATTCTTTTTTCATGGTCTGCCATTCAAATGTCCCGTCGAGATAACATTTGTCAAATTTTTATTTTTTAATGTAACACCAAATGAGAGGCGCCTGTAATTTAAGAGTTTTGGACATGAACCTCCATTACATAATCAAATCTCTTTCGAATATCGTTGAAAATATCAAAGAACACTCTAAAAGTGATTGATAGCAAATCTCATGATCTTTACTTCGTTTTACAGATTTCATAGCAAAAAATTTATTAGTTTTTCATATAAAGGTCGAGAAAAATTAAAGCAAAGTAGAAAATATTAGCTTAAAATCTTTGGACTGTTTAAAAAGCGATAACTCGAAAACCACTCGACCAATTGATATTAAATTTTGACTAATTTCGCCTAAGAAAACCGGTTCATTTCGCCTATTGACTAATTTCGCCTAAGAAAAAAGAAATCTCCCACCATTTTTTTTTGATTTTCCCGATTTTTTTTTAAATTTTATTTTCAACAATTCAATAAAAAACCAGTGGCGGCGTAGCAAGGGCTGGTAGCGCCTGTGGGAGATATAAAAAATTTACCCACGAAATTTCATTTTTTTTCATGATTTTCCGTCACAAATTTCTCTCTCTGTAAAATAAAAGTATTTCCATAATTTTTTTGGTGTAGAAAATATGCAAACGAAAATATTTTATATGCAAAAAAAAACTTCAGTGGACGGGAAATGTTTCATTGTTTAAAAATTTAATAATTTAGGAAATATAAAAATCAATTGAATAAACCTTTAGTTCGTCAACATAAATATTCAGTATTTGCGATATGAAATGTGATTCCGAGGAAAGAAAAATCATGCAATCTCATGATGTAAACGCAGAATCATCCGAAACTTGTAACCGGGAAAAACGCAAAAATAAAGAAAGCATCCCCCCGCTGCGAGGGTGAATAGAGAGTTTCCATCATTTCACGATCGATAAGGCAGATACAATATAATAGCCAAATATAATTTTCATGTCAGAATCTGAGGGCAAGGGACGAACACCCACTGATGGTGAATAGCTAATATCCACATTCACATTTATGTTTTCACTGAAATCTGAAAAAAAAAATCCATCATCCAGAAAGGATATCACGGCAGAGTCCATGCAAGTATAAAGGATTCAAAAAAATTGTATGTACGAAAAAGCAAACGAGCTTAAAGTGTATAATGATCGAAGGCATTTTGTATCGGCAGAATATTACTGGCATGTAGTTGAGGGCAACATCAGCGGCAGTTATCCGACGGTTATCCTTGGTCCTTATATCGCAGCACACAAAAGTCAAGTACCGAAGCAATAAAGGCATATCCTGCTGACTACTTGCCTGATGTCCCGACGTTGCCGACCGATTCGCCGCCGTCAATCAGTTCAATTCGGTTTCATATATAGACAGTCAGTCAGCCAGTGTTCGTCTCATTCAACGTTATTTTTCCATGCATGTCCTTTATTGGTGGTACTATAATATTAAAGGACTACCGATGGTAGTATAACCAACCCTTTTGCTTTGCGTTTAACAAAAACTCCTGAATTTCAAATCCCAAAACATTCGATCCGTAACCATGCTAAGCTGCAAGAATTCGCAAAAAAAAATCTGCCAACTACCACCACTATTATAATCCTTGCTTCAAGGCAAAGGTATGAAAATCATGGCGAAAGGATGCGCTGATATTCGAAACGCACCACAGACAGAACCCATGTGTGAGCATACCATGAGTAGATCCTGATGGCAGGCAAACCTAAAGTAGCCTCTACTAGTATACCTTCTGCAATCAGAAAGCATATACCGAATCAATCCATCCCGCTTATCCTTGTTTGGTTTTCGCTATCCTCACCCCTCAGTCATTCGTATGAGTCGATCCTGCAGAAGCACAAAATTATGGCAACATATGAGGATTCGGTTTTTTTTTGCGTTTTTTAAAGCCTTGCACACGTTTAATATTCATCCTTTTTTGATATGAAGCCCATTTTTTTCTCTCATTGTTCCGTCGAATAGAATCAAGTCATTCTGAAATTGCTATAAAAAAATTTACTCGCAAAAAATTGATAAATTAAATTAGAATGGAGGTATGAGTTTGTTGTGAAAATGACTTTTGAATTTGTAAAACTCCCTTATTCAAGTAGGGGTTTTCGGTGGAAGCTTTTCTGAATTTTCTATGGCAAAATTTAATCGTGGATTTTTTCATTAGTGTTATACCGACTTAAATGTCTTCTGAAAAATTACAAATTAGGGATTTAAAAAATTGTGGAGCAGAGTGGATTTTCGGTTTATGAACAATTGACTTAGAGGCTGTCTGTAAAATACGTCATCCTAATTTTCAGCTTTTCGAATCTCCACGCCCCCCTCCCCTTCTCTATGCTTTTTCACGAATTTTTGTATGGAGTTTAATACCGCCGCCACTCTACGCAAACCACCCAATTTTTGTGTTTGGAAACGGTGCATCAAATTCTAACAATGGAGCACTATAAATAAAAAAGTGGGTGGCTGAAAAATTGCTAAAAAAATCCGTTTAAGCCAGGGGTGTGGATTCGTAGTCTGAGTCACGGAGTTGCTGGTTTTTGCGCGAAGTCTGAGTTCGTTTTTAATATTTTGTTGAGTAGGAGCCTAACTTGTGGGTTTTTTTAGAAATATCACACCTAAAAACCCTTTCGACACGTCTTTCACAATTTTTCATAGTTTTCTGGGACATATGTGCCCCAGCAGCTGCGAAAGGGTTAAACACTGCGAAGAGCTATCCAATTTTGTCCATTCGCGGACATTGTGTCAAGGTTTTTTTGAAATATATGCGTCCTTGAATAGAAATTCGGCAAAAATGCGCCGCAGGAGAAAAAATATTACATTTACAGTAATCTCCAGCCAAACTAACATGTTTTACATATTCAGTGATTTTTCTTGGCGTTTAATGAATAATAGAACATAATTGAAAACCCCGGGACAAAAGTTTAGATTCCAGGACGCGGGACATCATATCTAAATCCGGGACTATTCCAACCAATCCAAGATGAATCGTCACTTTATGTATAGAGTTTTCCAAAAGTTTGCATCGTCAAAACCTATAAACGTTCACGTGCATCCGGACATGGCTGGCGTATATAATCTCATGAATTGAAATTGTAAATTAATGGAAAGTTTTTTTTTAAATAACGACTGACTGTTGATACCGCAAAGACTGAAAACTTAAGTTGACCGGCTGCAAACTTTATTACGTCGATCGTTTCTGTGGGTAAAAGATGGGAGCATTGCTAATGGACTAAAGTGGATTCTTTATGTTTTTTACGCTTAATATTCTTATTCTTAGTCATGTGCATCCCCTGATGATTGCAACTTGGAACGATGACAATTTAATAACCCTTGAGGGGATGTTGGCCGAATTAAGTGGATTTCAATTAATTGACCGTGTGAAATGGAGCGATTTTAAATCGAAAATATAGTAGATTTAAAAAAAATCTCTTTTTTTTTACAAAAAAAGATACAATTATCTACAACGGTATTGTTGAATCAAATGTGCCCAAAAAGGTAAAAGAAAAAACGTTACGGACGATAATTTAAAGTGATTGAATCCACTTAAAGCTTTAAAGGTGTTTCATGTATTTTTATGTTAAAATCTTTTTTTTCGCATTGGAAATTAAATGAAATTGTAATGAATATGGCTGGTAACCAAAAACCCCCAGGTAAAAATCGAATTTGAATTTTAAAATCGTTTCGTTGTTCGAAACCGCCTGCCGATGACAATTGGTTGGATTGTATATTATCTATCGATTTGAAAGTGAGACCGAATAACATAGATGAGGATCAAATTGAATCGAAATTCGAACAAAATAATATGATAAAATTTTGTCGACTATTGGCTAAATGGACAGCAAATAGATTCATGGCAGGAAAAAAAAAATAAATAAAAACTGGTGGTGTGAAATAAATTTACATTGATTTGGAATTTTGAATAGTAAAAAGGGCAAAAGGGTCGTCCGTCTAACTTGAACGCGTCAGTGTCGCGCGGATATCACTGGAAAATATCGTTACATACTATACTTAGGCTATGCCCCCAAACCGGATGAATAAATTTTCGTCCGTTTTGTTGTTTTCCTTTCAATTGAGAATATTTTTCTTTGTGCGATTCTCATCTTGTTTTTGAATTTTCTTTACCAGTTGTTGTTTTTTTTTATTTATTCATTTATTTATTTTTTTGTTATGGTTTTCAACTGAAAAGTTCACAGAAACGAAAACGAATGTCATCAATGATAAGAGAAGTCTGGCTTTCTTTAAGTACAGGCGAGTGTGTATAGCGAGTGAATCGTTTATGTTAAGAGGGGCCTATTGTCGGTTCTTGGGCACTCGGCACCCTTCTGATAAGATTAACAAACCAAATACAGAATAATATACTGTTCAGGAAAACTTATGTTGTGTTGCTTTCAGGCGGTTGTTTTTTTTTTCATGGACTCCGGGTCTAAGGTTGAAGAGGGGCTCCAACGGAACTTTTTGTTGGGCACTTCCTGTATGTACGCCAACAAATCTACAAACTCTTCAATTGATGGAATACCACGAGTCAGTTGGCGTTGTGTGTGCTTAACCCAATTTTTTCGAAGCCTGGGTGAATTGTTGAAAATTTAAAACTTACGATTTTTGGTTCTCGTATGATCAATGGAAATCTTTGTGATATTTTTTAAAACGCCTAAAACGTTTTTCCAGTTTTGAATTTCCTTCAAAATTCATATTAAAACAGGTAACCTTAATTTCAGGCTTCTGGAAGGATCCCCAACCCGATATCAACCCACTTTTTCTCGATTTCATTTATGAAGTTTAGAGTCGCGGTCACAGTACCGCAGACTACTTGTTCACCCTAAAAGTGTAAAGTTTTTTATGTACAGCCTCTAAGAATTACTTTCCCCTATACGCATTTTTTGAGAATTTTCAACCTAATGACGTGGGCTTGAATTTTGAACCACAAAAACCATCAATAGCCTCTTGAAAATCACCAAATTTTCATTACTCGTCCAAAAAGGTGAAAATTCAATAAAAACCACTTTAAGATGTCGCCTCATTATATTAAAATTTTCAAGTTCACACATTGAGCCACGGTCCAGTGCCCTTGAAAGTCTACAAAAGTTCATTAACACAAAAATCATTGAATCCTGATGCGAAAATTTCTAAAACTAAATCAATATTCATTAATTCAGGATTTTTTTTTCCAATATCAAACAAAAGAGTCCATTAATTATCGCGTTGAAGCCCCGTTTAATCATAGTTCCTGTAGAATTTTCCATTATGATTTTCAAAAATTTTGAATATTGTTCATTCAGCTGTGTTAATCCAGATGACAATTTAATTTGTAAGGAAAACAATTGCATTTGTACTCACAAAAAAAAAATCTTTTTTGTGACCACTCCTGTGACTTTTTCAGAACTTACAATTCGAACAATGACTCAGAAATTCACGTTCACCCCTTAAAATGCTCAAAACACACGATAAAGGTTTGTCACGGTGTTCCAAGCTAACTTTTGTGTATATTTATGTGTGTGTGTGTGATTTTCCAGGCATGTAAGATCCATGTAGAAATTACATGTTTTTTTTTTAAATTTTCCTTTACACAATTTGGATTTGATTTTAAGCCTCCGAATTTTATGCTTTTATAATCCCTAAGCATATGCGATCAACACACATTTCGTATGGCATGGTCCTTTAAACCTCTACGATGTAGACATTTATCCTATTCTGAGATCATTTTGTTGCTTTTGGTCCTTTGTCCGAGTAATACTACAAAAATACGCATTTCCAAAAAAAAATCCACAGGAAAGACGATGTGAAACCAATACAAACCAATTATGAGCGATTTCTTGAATGGATTCATTTGTCCTGAAATATTCCTTTGATTTTCATTCCTGACGCCTGATCCTTGTGCGCAGCTGATCATCATTAGTTAATTTTTTTTACCATGATGTATTTTTTTTTCATTTAAGAGAAGATCAACGAGTATTGCGCAATTTCGATGACTACACACGGATTTCTTGGAATTTTAAGACGTATTTCTACAAGCGATCGGATGAAAAGGACATTGACTGGAAGGGAAATATCAAGGAATGAGTCTTTTCGGTCTTCACTGCACATTTAAAGTGAAGCACGTGTTCTTAGGGCACATTTCACAGCCACAATGAAGCGTCTCAGTCTCAAGAGTACGGATGTTTGGTCTGCGAGGATTTCAGGCATGTGAGGAGAACCAGATGCGTCATAGGATCATAATGTATACAAAGAATGATCATTTAGATTGTGTGTGCATGGGGACCTTTTTATGTTTGGAAATCTAGGTTGGCAGACACTTCGAAGGGGAATTCGCTGCGGTCATGTGGTTACAAACGTCTCAGCGATAAATGGCTATTCGTAAGACACGGTAGTTTTTTTTTTGTTGTGAAAATATATTTATAGTCTTTTCCATATAATTTTAAAAATTTATTTAGGCTTATTTCTGTGGAATATTTGGCTAAAAAATGGTGGTGCTCCATAAGATTTTTATATATTCAAAATATGTTCATACAATGATTTCGCTTGTTTGTTATTTGAAATTGTGCATGGAAGCGATGGAGAGCAGCTTTATTTACATAATAATAATTCTTATAATCGACGGAGCACCGGTGTATTCGAACCCTTATCATTCTCGCGCCCCGTGTATTTGATAACGACTGGACGGAGAACTGATAAGGGCCCGTGTCACCTTACAACAACATTTTTAGCTAAAGTAAAACAAATTTCACCATAATCAAATATTGATTTTTTTGTAATAAACTTTAGTTTGATTTATTTATAATATAAGCCTTTGGAATCATGTATAGATAAAAAAAATCGAATGAATTTTGTGTTTAGATGAATAGTTTCAAAGTAATGATATATGCAGAAAGTTCGTGTTTACATACAAACGGTAAGTAAAAATTTGTTAAATTCTAATAGGGTTAAATACATATCTAACTTTAATGAAAATCATAAAAAAAAATTTTCCGGAAAAACAACGTGAAGATCATTAAATGATCCTGAAGATCATTAAAACTCAAAAAATGATGAGATAATTGTAAAAGTAAAACCCCCCTACTAAAAACATTCCTTTAGTTTGAAAATGAAAAAATATTTTAAAAATGATAAAATAATCATTCCAGTTAATTTAAAACTGGTGGGCATTTAATTTAAAACTGGTGGGCATCGGGACAGCCGTAGGAAATAAGGTTTCCTGACGCATACAAATTTAAAATTTACTTCAATCATTATTTTACCACTTCTAAAAGGTTTTTTTTTTATTCAGAGGTATTTCCAATTTTTTAAATTCAGGATATAGCCACCCGGGAGAGACCGGGACATCACCCGGGAGAGAGTGGTTTGAGTGGGTGAAAATCTTCCTTTAATATCGTCCTGCCCAACACTTATAACCGAATTAACATCCATTCAGTAGTTTAAGGGATAGTAGGAGAGGGGTTTAGCAACGCATGAGAGGGGTGGTTTGAGTGGGCGACATTGAACTTGACTGACTCACTCATCAACGCCCAGCCCAAACCCCTTGGGCTAGAAATCTGAAATTTTCACACTATGTTCAATCTTCCATTTAGAAGTCGGGGTTTTTCGAAATTTTACCTCTAAGGTGCTAAACGAGGGTTGCTTAGGGTGTTGGTATTTGATATTGGCCATGAAACCTGCTCTTTAGGAAGCTGAGAAATGTCACTCGGTGGTTTTCGGAATCGCTGATCATGAATATGGTGTTAGAATATCAAAATTCGAAACCGGAGGTTCGATAAGGAAAACGGTTTTTCTTTAACACGTTGGCTGCCAAAGCCTTTTCAGGATTTTGATCGTGCAGTGCCAACGTCTTTTCACGATTTTGGTCACCTGAGGCCAACTTTTTTTTGTTATTTTTTGTTTCTTTGTGCCTAAAAATCATTTTTGACTACTCGCGACTTTATTATTGGTCCTAATTTTGCAGTTATAACGGTTTTTTTGTGTCGCACGTTTTCGTGCGACATGGCCTGGGAGAACATAAAACATCCTGTGGGGCCACGTCGCACGAAAATGTGCGACGCGGCCTCAGGGTAACATTTGGGCACAAACAAGTATATACAGATAACCAATGCCCATAGCAGCATCTGTACCCATTTTTAGCTCGTAGCCGACAGTCATAGCTGACAAAACGAAATGAGAAAATGCCGAAACCAACCGACTGCGATCGTTTGCTAGATATCCTCTTCCCTTTCTGCCTTTCGGCGATCAAATAGAATCTTTCACGATCGTAGTCATCGCAGTCGGTTCGTTGTGGCATTTTCTTATTGCGTTGTGTCAGCTACGACTGTCGGCTACGAACTAAAAATGGGTACAGATGCTACTATGGGCATTGGTTATCTGTATATACTTGTTTGTGATTTGGGTGTCGCACGAAAAGGTGCGACATGGCAGCCAACGTGTTAAAAGTCTTAAGAAATTTCGATTTAAATCATTTCTTGGTAAAACCTATATTTTAAGTATTTGTGGATTGAATCACAAAATTTAGAAAAAAATGTTTGAGAACAAAAAAAATCCTTATGGCGGTAGTAGCCATAAGAAAAATGTAGATCTAAAAAGTTTTAGGCAGAAGTTCTGGCTAAAATGAAAATATTGATGTGCAATTGAATTTTGATGTATGGAAAATTTATCTAAAATCACATTTTACAAACCTTTGCCCTAACTAAACTTATCAACTTAAGCAAAACTTAAATTATTTAAGTCTCAGAATTTTTTTGGTTTAAATAGGCTAAGTACAACTTAATTTAAAAAAAAAAAATTGGTGCAATTAGCCATTAGTCTCAATATGACGAAATGTTTTCGAAATAATCTCAAAAGCTTCTTCATTTGTGGAGGGGTGGGGGCAGCAGGAATCGAATTAAATTCTTATGTAGGGAAGAGTTACATATGGTAAGCCAAAGAGTATTTCTTTCAAATCTGCCACGGTTTTTTCATATTTTTTTTTATTTGTTTTGAGAAGATAAAAACTGTAGGAAATCTATGCTTCCCACTGAAATAAAAAAAAGTAAAAACTCTGGAAATTTTAACCCGATTTTAAAAACAGTTTTTGCCATAAGAAACACTGGTTCGTGTTCTGTTGTTCCAAAAGATGGCCACTGAAAAAAATTAGTTTAAAGAGATTTTATAGAAACATATAAAATAACTTTTCCATTTCCCTATAATATTCTTAAATTCTTGTCATTTTTGTTTTCAAATTTCCCGCTAAATTAAATTCGCTGTTTATTGGAATTTTAGACATTCCAAACAATAATTTCAATTCAATTAATTTCATTAACCGAATTTAAAGCAATTTTATTAAAATATTTCGAATTTTTCTCGACCTTATTCTGATAATAAGTTCTACAATTACAAACAACACTCAGAATATTAAAATTAAGACCAGTAGTATATTCCACAACAACGTTATCTCCCCATAGGAAGAAAAAAAAATCAAATAATTAGTCATCAAAGAAAATATTTCGCTTCATTTCAAAGGATTTTCAAAAGGATTTTCAAAGGGATCCTCGATTCTTTGGAGGGAAAATTCCAAAATCATTTGCATGCCAATTCCCTTCACAAATTTACCCCAGATTGGCTATATTTGAGAATTTTTCTCATGTTTTCCAATCGTTTGTTGGCCGTGGCCGCACCGAATTTTCCAAAGAATTTTTGCCAAAGCTCCAGAAACCTGTTTGGCCGGGATCCAAAATATTACAAAACTTGCCAAAATCGCTTATTTATGAGTCTCCTGACACATAGCGTTATCTTCAAATTAAATTCCTTTAATCCGCTTGCATCCTGTGTGGTGTGAAAATCCTTTTTAGTCCATCCATAGGCTATACGGCTATGATGAGGATATATTCGAGATAACCAACTGCAGATTTCCCTTTCCACACTCGCAACAGGCAGCGATCCGCCTTTCCGACTTTGGTATAGAGGAGTGCTTTTCCTGATGTTGAGCACTCCGCTTCCGTTTCGGCTTCCCCTTGACATTCACCGCGGCAGGAAATGATACAAATGGCCTTTCGGAAGCTGAAATAGGGGATGAGAAGTTAGAGTGTAGTCGCGCGGAGGATCTGGCAGAAATTCCTGACCGTCTTTCAACTGGGTGCCGCCACCCTTGTTAACCCCAAGAACTTTTAAATCAAACAATTAAATTCCATTTGCTTCTATGGCTTTTTTGTGGCAATGCACTGGGATTCCCTACATCCTGAAGCAGGAGTGCATACTTTGCTTGGCTGGTCTCTGTCGGAACATTTAAGGATAGAGGATCAGACGATTCCCGGCTGGATATGGAGCCTCCAGCTAACCACACGAGCAGATAAAAAGCCTCAAAAACGACTAAAGCAAAAAAAAAAAAAAAGTTTTAATGTTTGTCTAGAAATCGCTTTTTCCTTTTCTTGTTCTTTTTCCCAGCTTCTGTTTAACCCTTGTGTTCAGTGCAAGGAGTGTTTTTTTTTTCTTGCTTTCATGGACTTTTGTATGTCTGCGGATTTCCACAATTTCTCTTCGAATTAAAGAAGTGTAAAGAGTGATAGTTGGCTGAGAATTGTTCGTTTTTCTGAACACATTTTCTGTTCATCGTCTTGGACATTTTTTTTCTATTAGCGATTTTCTCAGATTTTCAACATGCATTTAAATCTTAAATTCTGTTGCCTCTTCCTGGCGGTTTCTTTAAATCCTTGTGGGTGGAATTCAGGTCCAGTACGAAAGATTCTTTTAATTCTGGGAAGTATTCCCACAACAAATCCTTGGTTGATGTCGGAATGGTGTCCGTAAACGATACTCTTATAATTCCCCGCTGCATAAAGAAAATGGAATTAGAGTTAAACATGGATTTAGTTAGCTTCTTATCCTAAAAGAAAGATTCTTTTTGTCGATTCTCATCCTCATGGATAGCAAACCCGCAAAATTAGACGAGGTGAGCGTATAGCCAAGACAGGAATTAAACCAACAACAGACGGGATACTGAGAAGGGGTGATTGGGATCAGTTGGCTGTGGTCCTTGGGCAAGGGGCAATCGCGGTGCTCGAGCACATATTCGTATATTCGAGTTGAATCCCATATCCTTGTATATAGATAAACATTTTAGTGCCGGTATGGCCCGGGGGTACGTAGTATTGTTTGTCAGGAATTTATTTATCTTGCGGCCAAATTGTTTGGATGTTGTATAAATTCAGTTTTCTCAAATTGAATTTTGTTTTGAGAGCCAATCGATTTTCTATGGGGTTTTGAATGGGATCCGGTCCAGCATAAATACGATGGTGTTAAGTTCTCCGGAAGCGAGATTTATACAATTTAGGTTTTTGTTTGTATTCTGTTAGGATATTTCACTATGACCGTTTGTAAATTGGGATATTATGGAAGGTTCTTATTGTTGTAACAAGTATTTGGCCCTCAATTTTCTATTTCTAATGGTATTTGGATTCCAAAAACAACATTCGTGAACGGAGGGAAATTATGTAATTCAATCGAATGCTAGATTTTTGTTAATGTGTTTAGAAAGTTCTGATTAGAAACTCGTAATACAAGTACTCGGCCAATTTTCCAAAGTGGATTAAATGAATTTTTAAACATTTCCCATTGGTTTATTGCGAGATTGGGTTAAAGTGAATGTTTGGAATGTAATTTCTGATAGGGAGTTGAAGTTATTGCTAAGTAGAATAGCTTTTAGTAGCCCGTGTTGCTCGATCTGGTATGATTTTTTTATTTCGTTGTTATAGAATGGTATATCAGTCCTCTATGATTGTTTTTTTTTCTTACGAAGTTTTTTTTAAGGAAAAACAAATATAGGCAGCATTTTTTTTTTACTGCCGGATAAATTGGGCAGATATGTTTTAAAGTCGCATACAGGTAAAGGACTGCCCATAAAATTTAGGGGAGAGGAGGGGGAAGTAGTCTGCGATAGTGTGATGGCGGTACTCGCGAAAAAAAATTCCTAAGAATTGTTGCACGAAAACTGTCTTATTTTAATCCAACAAAATGAACTCACAATATAAAAAAAACCTAGTTTTGGGTTCGAATAAATGTTGTCAGATCGGTGCTCTACTCTTTTGGTCGTCTTTTAAAGTACTCGCTACAACTTAATTGAGGATTGCATCTACAATATCGTTGCTCAAGAATTTAATTGTAGTACGTTGTTCGACGTTTAGAATAACATACGACAATTAAATTCTTCGGCGACGATATGCAATTGTGATTAGTGTGTACTCTCGTGCTTCACTTACGAGTCATTTTTCTTTGTATGTTTTTTTTTAAATTCTGAATGTGAATGAAGACTTACAAAAAATATTTCGTATTCTGATGCCATTGAATCGTGAAATATACGTACATAATATATATACAAAAACGTACATATAAATTTCTACATCCGTCGGTTTAAGAAATTATCCGCTTTTCGCTTAATTCTTTTCTTATTCTTTTCTTATTCATGATGAGAATAAAGTTTTCCCAATTATGAATGAACTCCATTGACTAATGTTTTACTCGAATTCCCCTACATCTGAATGTTCGAAAAACGCTGAGAGCATAAGAACATAATTTAACATAAGACACATCACAGCAAAAAGCGTAAAAATAAGAGCAGGAATAAAAAGCCTTCAGAAAATGAAAAGAAAAACTGCGAAAAATCTACCCAATATTTTAATCGTTCTTGTTTAGATTACTGAACGAAAATCATATCATGTTGTCCATTTATAAACGAAATTTGACCTCCAAGAGTCCATCAAACTTTGAACGAATCTTAAATTCAAAGCAGTGTTGCCCAAATGACATGATTTCCCAGTGCACCCCCTCTTAAAATTAGCAGTGGCAGTGGCGTAGAGGCATAACGAATTATTTTTATTATTCTTAAGAAGATCCATTCAAGCACATATGGTCCACGTCTTTATACCCGACCAGTGAATGATGTTGGGAATTATTCCAGTGTTTTCTGTACGAAAATCGTCTAACCGATGCTGATCTTATGCTATTTATGCTGTTTATGATTCTCTTCGTATATGAGCCACGAGTTTTTTTTTTTTGCTGTTATTTTAATAATTTTATTTATTTACTGTGTTGTGGTCGGATGTTGGATGTTGGGTACTGAATACTGGATGGAAATTGAACGTCACATCCGTCTCTAGAATGACAAGTCGTTCTGTGGCTACATGCGAATCTGTCTTGGAGGGTTTTTTGTGCCCCAAAACACTTTTGAATGGAGTTTCAGTTGGGGTTAATTTCACCATGTGTACATGTATATATGTTGCTTATGCTGCTTATGCTGGATGGTGGTGATGTTGCCGTTGTTGGCTTTTAGTATAATAGTAGTCGTTTGTTGGGTTCATTGTCGAGTAAAAGTGCTCAACAAAGATAAAGTGCGTCGTTGGATGATGCCTTTTACAATTTTCCTTTGGATGGTAAACATTGTTATCTCTGCAGAGCAATGGCACACGTCATATAAACCGTGGGATGACACTCGTTTACTTGACATCCCTTTTCCCTCCTTTCACCATCAAAGTAAGGAAAATTCTAAACTCTTTTCTCATAGCCTTATATATGGGAATTTAATACAATCAAAACAGCCAAACAATGACATAAGCAAGAGAGCATTTCGTTTGGTTATGATAAAAACGGAAACTCATATTCACAAAGAAAAGCCCCGGCATTCAACGTGTTTAGCGCAATGTGTTTCGAAAGTATAAAACTTTCATACGAGACTGTCATAAAGCGACGTAATGGAAGCCTCCATATATACTCCAAATTTTTAATAAAGTATGAACTTCCAGTGCCTCTTCCCCCTCCCCCAATTCAAGTGGAAAATTTTGTTCGTTTAACTTTCTCTGGATTCCCCTTTCCAGAATATTAGAACATTTTTCTGATTAATATTAATCTATGACTGCAGAACTTACAATTTATATGTACAGCAGTTTCAGCAAGCTTTAAGCTTTTTAACCCTCAACAATTTTTTTTTTTTCAAAAATCAGAAATTTTTGAGAAAACTCTGAAGCGAAATCTGGAGTGATTTTGCAACCACGAAATTCTGATGAGAATCTTTTGCATTAAACTAGTGCTCGTTTTTAATTAAAATTTTTTTTATTCTTTTGTTTTATTTATGACCCAGAGCGTCAAACTTTTTTTTTATTCTTTTTAGTGCATTTAAAAAAAACTTTTTTCAAAAAAAATTGTCAAATGGTTTTCCGAAATTCGCCTGACAGTCGCCATTTTGTTTTTTGATGTATTTATTTAACTATGACAAGCAATGTTGTGCCGGTTTCTTACATAAAGGAATTTACCCAGTTTTTACACGTAAAAAGTTAGAGTAAAAACCTCTATTTTAATCTAAAAACACACTCAGAAAAATGTCCAGGTCAACTTTTTGTCAGGTTAACTCTGACCTTACAGAGGTTTCTGTAAGCCAGCTAGAGGTCAGAGTTAACCTATCTAAGGTCAACTCGTGCACCTCTTAATGCCCTACTTCACCTGCTGGTGGCTTAATTTCAGAATTTCTCCGACAACAGGTCAACTCAGTTTTAGTTGCCCACATGCAGGCGAACGCGCGCCTGCCCGAGGCCAATTACGTCGTATGTAGGTCGTCGAGTTAGCCTCCATTTTTCTGAGTGTAAAAACCCTGTTTTTTTCGTCGATTCGCTCAAATTTGGTGAACAGTTTCAATTCAATCGGATACTACTGCATATCCGATTAGCATCAAAATTAGGTTACGAAATTTGAACCTTGCAAGTGAAACTAAACAAAAGCTTGTAAAAAGTCATTAGACTTAAATGAATTGAAAATTCATACATGATCTCTGTTCCGGGAGTTCCCATTTTTATACAAGAAAAACATTTGCTTTATTTAACTATTTTCCTATATAATTTACGGAATAGTTCCTACATTATATCTTGTAATAAACATTCCACAAATTAAATTATGTTACAAAATTTTGAGTATTTACTCAATAGAGTAAAAACTTTTCTATATGAATAAAAAAAAGGCGAAATTTTAGTTGGTCGTGGTAAAATTTGATCCATTCAGGACCCGTAAAATGGGACATATTAAAATTCCTTATGACACCGCCTCATTCCAGGCGACCATTGTTAAATATTTTGTTTATTCATAATATTTTCCAAACATATCTCTAAAGCGTCACTACATATTTGAAACATGCCAAATGCGAGTAGATATTATAAACAATAGGGAGGTGTATAAAATATTTTGAATACAGAATACGATGATATTGTATAAAATATTTCAAGTCTATGTTGTTTCCCGAAGCGATGCTGATGCTGATGTAGGAAGTCGGGAAAAGCGATTTTACTTTTACGGGAATATCCACACCAAATTCACTACCGTTCCGAAGCGATTGTCAAAAAAGCCTAAAGGAATGAAGTTCAACGATGATGGCAACCGGGATTCGTGGAAATGGAAGTCGAACGGGAGGTCCCTGATATGAAAATCCTATACGACACCAAGGAAAGTTGAAAAATGTGTACCCATATGTACACATTTTGAGCCAATGTATTTGTGGTGATATTCAAATTTGTTTAGAAAAGATTTTAATTTAACATTTTGTTTGATGTTTAGGTTAGATGCATTGGAATGTGTTTGTGTATTTCCGAGACACACAACGAGAGGGAAATGCTTAAGTGAAAAATTCATCCAATGAATTTGTAAGAGGGAAAAAGGGATACCCGATCAACATGAACTCATGATGAATTGGACTTTTTAATTTAGGGTTTGGGGTTGATGTGGAAATTATTATGATTTCCAGTTATATTTTCGTGAGCTTTTATATCAACACAATAATTTATGTGTTTGTTTGATTTAAATATAGAATTTTCAAGGCTCAACAAAAAAGTCAAAATATGCCAAAAGGCAGCGGCGCGGGAAAATCTGAATTCATTAAAGTTTCATAACCAGAATATCACAAGTTAGAGAATTTTCTTTTGAAGAATTTTTAAATATTTTCCTCGTACTAGGAATAGTTAGACATTGAATTGTAAGATATTTTGTTTATTAAAAACAGCAACTACGAATTTAATTCAAGACAAAGGAATATTTTCCCTCATTCAAATATTCGGGAATCACTTCTCCGAATTCTGTTAGTCCTTTACCCATTCCACAAAATTTCACTGTTTGTATTTTCATGAAAATACATAATTGTTGCCAGAAATTCGGGTTTTCTTTGGACGCCCTGAATTAGTTGTTAACTTTGTTAACTTTTTTCTTAGATATGTACGTTGAACAGATATTGTCTTCGTTAAACACTCTCAACATATTCACGACAATGTTTACAGAAACTCTTGTTGGAGATTATTATGCTGGGTGTGTTTTATATCATTGTTTGATTATCTATTAACTGTGCAAATTAAATGCAACATAGGATTTTAGGTACACGAGTTGCAGGATAAGAAATTTTGTTCCAATGCGAGAGTTAGACGAATGACGAAAATTTTCTGAAAACTCAAAGTTACGAACATTGATTAAGGGATGATGTCACAATAAGTACGAAAATTTGGCCACAATTCGTGAATTTGTTTCATTATTATGATGACTAAAATGTTTGTAGTTTGTTTTACTGTATAAATAGCAAATATGTCAAACGACTTCTTGTAAGTGTCTGTCAATGATTCAGTTGTTTATCTAGGACTTTTTTAACACGAGAGTATTTGAGAAGAGAAGATTACAAATTAGATCATACTTTTGAATTTTTTTTGTGGGTCTTTTGTGGGTCTTTTGTGGGTCTTTTGTGGGAAGAAATTATTGTGATAAACGTTTCAAGATTCTGTTTGTGACTCGAAGATCAAATCGAATGTCAAAACATAACAAAAGCTATAATTGCCAATCTGACAATTATTTAAAACCCGTATGTTGATATTCGTATCAAAATTCGTACAGTTGTACCAAAATTCCACTTTGAAGTCAAACTTTCCAATAAGATTTTTTAAAATTTATTCCAATCGGATTTTGATGTATGGGAGTTTTATGTAGAATCATATCCTAAATAACTTTTGTTCTTTGACTTTTTTGATAAGATGTACCGTTTTTGAGATATTCACAAAAAACGATTTCGTTCGTATGGGGGGTACCCGAGGTACCCCCCCCCCCCCCCCCCTAATGGTCCATTTTTGCGCATTAACGAACTTAGCCTCGCATTTTACGAAAAACGGATCTGCGCAAAATTTCAAGTCTCTAGCTCAATCCGTCCGCCCGCAATCCGCGCTACAGACAGACAGACAGACGGACGGACAGACAGACGGACAGACGGACGGACATGCAGAAATTAATTATTTTTATCATTCTAAACACACTGGTGTAATTCATTTTTATGTGTGATGACGGGATCTTGGCGTTACAAATGGTAAGGCAAAGATAATATACCCTTTGGTTTCACCATACGGGTATAAATATTCGAAATTAGCAGCTGCTGACAAGGGAAAACGATTTTTAATCGTGGATTGATATTCAACATGTCTATCATATAATATGTTTGTGAGTCGATATCAACTGAAATATAGCTAAATAAATTTGTTTTAATTTTTTTGAGGTGATTTTTAATAAAAAAAAATTTACCCCGAATTTTGTATTCCGGACATCTGAAGGACTGAAAAACTTCTTCTACAAAAAACACAAAAAACGCATAACGCAGTACAAAAAAACAAATAACGAAACCACCCCATCACGAATGCGTGACGATTTTTATAGACCACTCCTGGGTAGCAAAAATTGGCTAGCAGATACTGTACCCAATAGCTATTTTGTTGCCGAAGGTAGTACCAATCTTTTTCGGATAATTTCACATCACTGATCCCGAATCTGGAAGTGGTTTAGCTAGATCCGTACTATTTCTGGAGAAACAAAAAAAATCTGGATCAAAGCCAGAATAAAGGCTTCAATTGCCATAAATATAGTATGACAACACACCGAATTCAAATTTTTCCATTTCTATGGAGGAGAGGAAGAGAGTGGTTCGATTGGATTTTGAAAGGTTCTATAAAATCACATTATAAATACATTTGGGGTTTATAATTTTTTCAATACGACTCACCGTTTTGGAGAACATTTTAAAAAACTACTTTTAAGAGTGTGTTTATAAAAATAAACACAACTTTTGCTTAAATTTTTTACACACGACTGAAAATTTTGTCATGCAAAATTATTTTGTGGATTTTTCAGGGATTCTATCGAAAAATAGGATCCCTGATTAATCCACAAAATAATTTTGCATGACAAAATCTTCAGTTGTGTGTAAAAATATCAAGCAAAGTTCGAAACCGTATTTGAAATTCTACTTCGTGTGATAAAGGGTTGGGATCAATATTTCCCGAAATTGTTATTCGAAAACTTTTCACAGGTAAATAAACGGAGGCTCCAAATAAAGCAAAAAAGAAACTCCAATCCTTTCAGAAAAGAAAAAAAATAAAACTTTAACTGATTTTAAACCTCAATAACTAATCTTTGAACGTGATTGAAGAAATCCTTTTCCTACAATTTGAACCTAATGACATTTTAATATGTTTAACGGATAAATAGTTTCCAGTGAACATCATTCAATAAATTGCAGCAAATGCCATTAAAGTGCATTGGCCCTTGCTCAATTCAAGTGTTTTTCAGGATTTTTCTGATTTTTGCAACTTTTCTGATTTCTTTTGAATTATTTTTCATCCACTCCTTCCACTTGAGCCAATAAAGCATTAAAAACAAAAACAAAGCATCAGAAACATAAAACAAATAAATTCGGTCAAACTCCTTAACGGACATATTTACGACTTTTAATTTTTAATCGGAAAGCTCTACTCGAGAAAACGGAAAATTTCCATCCACTCGCCTCCGCAGATTTTCTTTTTCATAGGACCTTCAATTGTATCACGGTTGAACGTAAAAACTGGAAAACTTCAATCCGCCAAGCATTTTACTCGTGTACAAGGTTCACATTTTCGTGTTTTTCCGATTGAAAGTGGAAATTTATTTGTCTGTGTTTGCGTTTGAGTTTTCATTTGTTTGTTGGTTTAGCGGTGGGTTTAGCTTCTGGGGCAAACGGAATTGAAAGGAGTCTGAATCAATGGATTCCCAAGCGGAAGAAATCGTTGGCAATCAAATAATTCACGTAAGTAGGGTCGCGTGAGGGGAAGGGCGAATTTGTCTTGGTTATATTCGCGTAAATAGTAAGGATTTTTCTTGGTTATATTCGCAAGATTCAAGAAATTCCACGAAACTTTGCCATAACCCAAGAAACAGTTTAACGAGATTTTCATGGAAAAGTTGCTCATGGAGTGTTTATTCTTTTTGTATTGTTTTAATTTGGCAAAATTTAGATCTTTCAGATGAAAGCTCACCGCTCTCCGTTTGAAAGTTTGAGATCTACAATTTATTTTTTTGACAAATTTTGACGAGGTTTTTTTTACTTTCACTCGTGAAATGCGTCGTTTTTAGAATATGTTATTCTGGTAACAAAATTTCAGGTATGCAAAACAAAAGTTTTTTAAATTTGGTTCGGTTTGGGTCCAAGGATGAATTGGATTTCTGGTTTTTGGTTTCTATATACAAAAATGTTGTGAAAAGTGAAGTTTGCTTGCTTCGTTTTGAATTTAAATCATAATAAATGAATTGTTAAATGGATAACCACTTTAGACATTTTAAAGATTGTTTGTGGTGGTTTAAGTACAGAATTTCAGTTTATAAACAAAAATTCGTGTTATCAAGGGAATTTCGGTTTTTGAATACCCTGGCCGTAATTCAAAAAGATTCGTGAACTTTTTTGCGAATTTTTTAGCATATATCTCTCCCCAACTATACAAAATAATTATTTTGATGCTCCAATTTGCAACTTGGGATGTATTTGAATCTTGTTTAGGACAATTGAAGACTTCTCAAATCCATTATTTGTCTCATCCTTAAGCCAGCCAACATCATTTCACGTTTTTGTTGTTTTCTTGTCCAAAAACGCTCATATCGTCTTAAAGTTACTCCCATTTCCATCACAGATGCCTTGTTGTTGCTGTAGTAAACAAGATCGAATGAATCCTTGAACGAGTAAAGAAGGAAAATCTTTCATTTTCCAGCGATAGAGTTGTGTATTGCTGAGTTATTTCGTGGATTCGTGAATTTGTACTTTCATCTATCCAAGCTCAATATAATATAACACTGTTGTAGACATCATTGCTTTGATACCGATTCCTCATCATCCATCCATCCATTCAACCACCATCGTTCGCCATTTCGGGATGAATCCTTCCATAGCCGCCGCCGTGCCACGGAGTCCATGGAAAAGGAATAAAAGTTTGTAAAGCGTTGATAAACGATCATATCAGCATGGAATTGCTGATATGTTTTCATTTAAGATTTATGATACTCGAAACCAGATAGAGATCCGCCATCTACGAATGTGTTATGTAGTGTAGAACCGGAAAGTGTGGGAGCAAAAGCACAAAATAATAAAATAAATAAAATTCCAAAAACTTTCTTCCGTTGGATGGTAGGGTTGTTTTGGTTGGGGGTACAACGACGAGGAATGATTTGGAAGGAGGACACACGCTAAGGATATGCATCGGGAGAAATGAATAATATGGCTGAGCTTAACCATATCTATACTCCTGTATAATCCAAAGGAAATATTATCTACATATAAGTTTTTGAATATTTTCTCCATCTTCAATATTTTTCACTGTGGTTCCCTTCGTTTGCCGTTTTATTATTTTATTTGTCCAAAAATATTACCAGGCACAGGAGATCTTAGTTTATGGGCATTGGATATTCATGTAACATGTGTTTTCATGTTGAAAAGTGCCTATCTGTATATATTCATATTTTTTTTTCTATTTTGGATTTTCGTTACGTTTCTTTTATTATTATTTTCTTTTTCTAGAATGAACGACTTGCTATGAACGTATTAAATCTTATTTGGAATGAGGGATAGTGAATGGGTCCCTTTATCACATTGACTGATGCCACTTTGACAGTGAAATGTCTTTCAAAAGCTTAAAATTAGATTGATAACCTTTTTTTCTCTTATGGATATTAAACCAAAAATTGTCTTTTACAGTTTGAAATAAGGGGTGGGCTTAACATACATGAAATTTGTCTTCAAACTCGATATCATTCGTTTTAGATCCATTTTTTTATTGATTCCAAGTGCAAAAGTGAAGGGGAAGAAAATATTTGATGAAAAAAAGGAAAGAAAATTTCAACAATAAGCAAAAAAATATAAAAGAAATATCAGATGTGCCTGTTCTGGTGGCCCCTTTTCTTCAAGGGATCTATTTTGTAACTTTTTTAAAACAAAAAAACAAAAAAAAGGGAACAAAACTGATGATGAAAAAATGAAGAGTGTAACTTTTTTTTATTTTTGCATAAAAAGAGATTAACACTCTTATTTCATAAACTTTGGACGAATGTCTGAAAAATTTTCCACCCTCAATCTCATCATTTTATGGAAAACTTTGTTAATAACAAAGTCTGGTTGCCGACTCAATTGACCGGATCGTCGAAGGAGCACTTTATGCTATAAGCGGTAAGGATAACCGTCTATAGTGGGTGTTGTAACGTTAACATGAAAATGTAATTGTGTAATAAAAAATTAAATTGCCTATCAACAGGCGATTTCTGTGTGCAAATAAAGAGTAAGAATGAAAACAAAAAAATCACTACACACTTTCCATTCTAGCAATAATTTTCCTATCCATAAACGACTATAGCGATCATCTTTAAAAAACTTTTAAAAGTCTGCCTTAAGTGCCCAGAGCGGTTTTTTTTTATTTCCTGAATAGTTGGAAGGTCTTCCTCGGAAATTTTCATTCAGTTTGCTGTTTTTAGGAAGGATTTCTTTTATTATCGCGTCGTATTTAAACAAAATAAAAAAATGGTTTTTAGCAGAATGTTTTCATGATTTATCAAAATATAGGCAATCCAAATAAATTCAATTCTGTTTAACCACATGAAAAGCAATAATTAAAAGCAATAATTACTTCTACATAAAAAGAAACTTTTTTCTTATTTCTAGGCCCAGACGATCCTCCATACGAATTTTCTGCCAAAAATTCGAACGTGATGCGTCTGTCGTTAATGGGTCAGTTAAATATTTAAAAAAAAACATCCTCCAAGAGAAAAATGCGACTGGTTATGTAAAAAACCCTCCAATTCTGTGATTAAAAAAATTTCCCTTAAAAAATATTTGCGGTAATTAAAAATTTAGTTCTGCATCGTTCGGTTCTTCATCTATTCTAAATTTTTTTAATGATTTTTCTCCTCCCACCATATAGGGTAGTATATTCAACCCTGCAGCACATTTCATATTTTTTGAATTTCATTCTAAACATGAAAATGTTGAAATATTGTGGTATTAAGAGTTTTAGAGGAACGAATCCAGTATGGGTTATACTTAACACATGGATCAATAAGTCCCGAGACTAACCCAGAGATGACGCTCGTAGTAAACCAGTAACCACGTCTTTCTAGAGTACTAACCTTTGCTTGAAACGTGTCAAAATTTTAAGTCGATCGGACCAGAAACAGCTGAGTTATCGAGGTTGGAGTAAAGTCGTTTTGTAGTTTGTTTAAAAAATGGAAAAAACCGAGTTTCGTGTTCTGATAAAACATTGTTTTTTAATGGGTAAAAACACCGTGCAAGCGAAACAATGGATTGAAAAATGTTACCCGGACTCTTGTCCATCAAAAGCAACGATTTGTCGGTGGTTTGCCGAGTTTAAACGTGGTCGTACCGACACAAATGACGCGGAACGCTCGGGTAGACCTGTGGAAGCCGTTACACCGGAAAATGTGAGTGAAGTGACAAAAATTATAATGAAAGATCGTAAAGTGAAGCTCCGTGAGATTGCTGAGATAACACAGATATCATATGGAAGTGCATTTACTATCCTTCATGAAAAATTGAGCATGAAAAAGGTTTTTTCCAAGTGGGTGCCGCGATTGCTTTCGATGAAACAAAAACAGCAACGAGTCGATGATTCAGAAAGCTGTTTATCGCTATTTACTCGCAATAAAAAAGATTTCTTGCGTCGTTACGTGACCATGGACGAAACATGGATACATCACTACACTCCAGAGTCGAAGCGGCAGTCATCTGAGTGTCGCACAGCTGGCGAAAGCCGTCCGAAGCGTCCGAAAACGCAGCAGTCAGCTGGCAAAGTCATGGCGTCAGTTTTTTGGGATACGCATGGCGTGACGATTGTATCACCCTAAAAGGTGATTATATTGATGAATAAAAAAAAATTTTGCAAAAAAAATGTTGTTTTCATTGTTAGTCTCGGGACTTATTGATCCATGTGTTATGTAAACTGTTTTGCTCATTTGTCTTTTTTTTGTGTTTCAGTTTATTTTATTTTTTTGGTTCAAGAACAATTTCGGTTGTATTTTTCACATCTCAAGTGCTCCACAGGATGCTCAATTCGAGGTATTGAGTGAGGGTGTGGCAGTGAATGAGGAGAGTCTGAAGGGTGATATCTGTACATATTTCCGCACGGATAACACTGTGAAATGAAAATGTCAAATTAGTTTTTTTTCCCAGCCTTTTTCTGAATATTAATTTTTCCCCTTGTCCACCATCAAAATCTCCCACTATTATTATGATCGCCTCATACCAACAGACAGTAGCAGAACAATGGCAGATGGGCATGCAATTCTTCAATGGCGGGGTCTTCATCACATAATAAAAAAACGGGTATTGTTTTCAATGTCCTTCCCAGCTATTATGTGAGTTGGCTAAAATGGATATTTCAGGCGTTTGCGATGTCCACCCCCCGAGTTTTTCTGTCTCGGATCCGTCTAGTTATCATGACGGGGGTACCAAAATGGAATGAGGGGCTCCTGCTGCTGAAAACGAGATGGATTTTGGTGTTTTGCGCTGCAATTGGCTGTGATGTGGCGATGAGGGCGGAAACACCCCACCTCAGAAAACCATATATTTTGCGGTTCATATACTCGCAACTGATATCCATTCTATTACGCTCGCTATATGACTTTCATATCCACACAAGTGGGAGAGATTTTCCTTTTCATCTCCTCAAGTCTGATACTGATATACATCCCGACAATTTCACAGTAGATGATTTCCGCAGTCGATTGCTTTTCGCATTTTTCCTTCTTTTTTTGTGGTGTTGGCTTTTATGCATTTCTTCATTTTACCCGAACATCCCTGGAAGCCAGTAAATTGTTGAGCCTGAATCGAGCAGATCTGTTAAATTTTTGCATAACGAAATCTGATTTTCCGACTTGACGTTGAACGGAAAAAGCTGCTAAAGTTGAATGAAAAATTTATTTCAAGTTTCACGATTATCTGGAAATGCCTTTTGTTCAATTAGAAAAAATGTACTAAAAATTATGTCCTTATCTATAATGAAAAACAGTCTATTTTTGTAGTATCAGAGCAGCGCGTACATGGATATTAATAGAATGTAGATAAGTGTTGGAATTATGAGTTTTAAAATAATTGCAGCTTAAACACTGGGATAGAAAAAAAGTTTTTCAAACTCTTTCAACTGCCAGAGAGATGAAGTTTTTCTTCCAGTTATGACGTTTTCCTGATAATCTGCTTTGGATTACTTTAAATCGGACAATGCCTTACGTTGACATTGTGAGGAAATTAATGTAAATTGGATTTTCCTACTACTTAACACAATGAAACTGTGTTCTTGTGACAAAGTCACTTTTATTAAAATTCTTGTCTAGTAATAAAATCTGCTTTATTCAAATTTTGAAAGTTTTTAAAACTGGCAAAATCTTATTTTTAATTTGAAAACCAGTTTTTTTTTATTCATTACTTTGTGACAGACACAGAACGTGAGTTTATTTGCAAGCAAATTTTGAGTGATTAATAGAAGAATGGGCAAATCAGTTCAGACAGGATTTTCAGAGTTTTTAAGGGTCTTGCTGGAAAGGGGTAGAAGGGACGGTCGTCATCACAATGTTTTTCGGTGGTTGTATTAACCTATACTTTTAATCTTGGGTTTTCTCAGAACTTTTGATATACATCAATACATTTGATCGCACTAACAATTTTAAAATTTATGTTTGTCTGTCTGAATGTTAGTTCTGGTATCACGCGGAAACGGTTAAAACTTTACCCGGGCAAAGTTACTTGCCGAATAAAGTATAGGATTCTTTTTATTGATTTCCCCCCTCTGCCATGATATCTCTTGAACCACGGGCTCGATTTGGATCCGGTTTTCATCATTACAGAGGTCAGACCTTAAAGAAATAAAAGACCTTAAAGAAAAACTGCCTTCTTTCCTTCTCTGCAAACCCCTGCTACTGAAGTCTCTTGATTCGGTGAAGGGATTCGGATTCTGTTTTCACTATACGATACTCGCAAAAAAAAAATGGGCACCAATCATGTATTTTGACGCGTCTCTGTCTTTCGACTTCGACACAGCTTTTAACTCTTGACTTCGCCATATCAGCAGCTTGAAATTTCGCGAAATCGTCACTATGAATCGAAACGTGATTCTGACTGTCATTCTAGGAAATTTGAAGCTGCTGATATGGCGAAGTCAAGAGTTAAAAGCTGCGTCGAAGTCGAAAGACAGAGACGCGTCGGAATACATGATTGCTGCCCTGGGCAAAAACGGTTGCATAAATGTTGCAGCAATGATTCTCATTGCAGCAACAAATTGTAACCCAATATATTTTGCAACTCACGTTGTGCAACAGTCGCGTAACAGGTTTGTAACAATTTTTGGTTACTTGGGATCCCTCTTCTATGGAAACTGAACACTTCGCAAAATCTCTTTACTTTCAAATGTTCAGATGATTTCTAAATTAATATTTGCTGTGTTATTGAAAAAAATCCTCAACGTGACTAAAAATTGATTAATTGTTTTTACCTTTGACAAAATACCAAATACCAAATACCGGAAAATTTTATGACAAGTAGAAGTCCCAAATTGAAAAAGTGAAAAAAAAATCCAACGGAAATGAAAACATTTACCAGACTATCATTTACGCAATTCCCAGCAGGAGGTGATCACAGGAGACTAATATAAATAAAAACAGTATTCACATATCAACGTGACTAAAATAAATACCCAAAGGCAGTGAAGTGTCCAGATATTCAGATATAACTCGTAGATAGATTATCCCACTAGGAGTCACACAATCACCATCTAGGTAATGTTTATAATCGCAACACTCTACCGCTTTTGCAGCACGGGTTCGTTGGACTTGGGCAGGTTCTTGCAGCAGGACTACCTACACATTACAATCCAGTTTTAGTTTTTATTTAACAGTTCTATACATTTTGAACTTATCAACATCACTACGAGGTTTTTTTGTTGTTTTTTTCTGAATTCACAGTGTTCTGGTCATGGGTTATGTGTTGTTCCTGCTCTTCCCGGGAATCATCCCGAAAAATGTTACGAATACGAAATTCCAGATCTACTACTATGTATGAGCGGGATGCGGAACACTTGAATTCCCCACATTTATGGTGGCGTAATAATGTGGGAAATCGCAAACAAAATAGTTTCATATTGTGGGGAGATTGTAGAGATATAAAATTTTCGGACGCAGTCACAAAAGCATATACAGGAGACCAATGTTGCACCAGCAGCAGCAGTGGTCTGGTATCTGTCCAAACCAGCTGTATCTATGGACAGATAAATATTTCGCTGGTACTGTGATCTCATGATTTCACCATTTTCACACCACCCATCCGTAGTTGCAGTTACAGAAGCATCACTACAAGTGGAAACATTATATGCAAACAACTATGCAACTATGGAAGTAGGTTCACCGGGAATCAACGCTGCTGGCATGATTGTCGTCATCGTTCCGTTGATATTTATGTGAAATGCTGGCAGGATATTGCATATTTACTTAAAATGGGAAATGGACGTAAATGAAAAGTTCTTATCCCCCTAATGTGTGCGATGTTCAGTCGAGACACGGTTGGATTCCTCTGGAGTCTGAGCTGCACTAAATGGGGCGAAATAGGGCCCGGGACGTGGGTGGTATGGCGCCTTTGCTAAAAGCGGGGCCCCAGATCGGCGGGAAGCGCAGTGATGATGAGATGAAATAATTTAGCCAGTCTTCCGTACTGGATCTAGAGCTATCACGGATGCATAAACCTAGATGAAACCAAATCACCAGCATGATATGAATGAGACTCTGTTGGGAAGTGCATAGCATACGGAAGGGAAGTGCTAGGTCCCTGGTGGCCGACCAAAACTGTGAATAATAGAATTGGCTGTTATGACTTTTTTGATAGGCAGAAGTGTGCAATAGTGGAAAACCATTTTTTAAAGCGAAATAGACTATGGTTCATTTAGGGTTTCCAGAAGTTAGTGTGAAAAACGAAAAAAGAGGGTCCCTATAAAGATATCACATATTTATGGATAAAAGATATCACATATTTACAGATCCTCCGTGAAAGCATGACGGGGTGTTATTAACTTTCATGGAAAAAACCCGGATGTTGGGAGGCTTTTCTAAATGGCGAAAAAATAATGTCATGTATTTTGATCGACAGTTCATAATTGATTTTTTATTGAATTTCTAAGTTTTCTAATTTTCTTTGAGTACTAGCTCTTGGACCCGCCGTCGTTGGCAAGTTGATTTTAAGCCTAAACAAATACCACCGCAGTTCTCCTTTGCTTGTCAATCCGTCTTTTTTAACCTCAAAGAGATATTTACAAAAAACAACTGTATTTTTTTCAAAAAAAAAGGGAAAAGAAAAAATAAGTGTACGTTTCTTTACCAAAATTTGATAAAAACCTAAAACTTTGGTAAAACCACAAAAAATTTCAAGTTGCTAGCTTGGAATTGATGGTATTCGTTAAAAGACAGTATCGACACAAAACTATTCACTTTACCCTATGATAATTTCTAGTTTATCACACAACTCTAGCTGAGGGTTACTTGGAAACCTTTCCCGGAATGAATTTTTTTTGTTGCTGCCCAACGAGTGACTCGAGATGGAATAAAGATGAATGAGCTACGTTCAGTATATGTTTTATGAAGTTCCTGAGGGTGAAGTGCACTATCCCCCGTTCCATAACATTGAATTGTAACCTTTCTGGACCAAGGGTCCACAGAGAGTCATCAAATTTGTCGGTCGTTGCTCGGACTTGACATGAGAAAATTGAAAGTTGAGTGATTTGCTTGTAAAATGCATTTAGGGAAATGCACTTCTCGCATGGAAGTGGCGAAATTGTCAAAAAGCGGAAACTAAATTTGTTGAGTTGTTTTTAAAGATCGAATTTTCACATGTTTTCAATTGACTCTGTTTTATTAGATAAGGTGGGAAACGGATTTGATGGTATTTACCATCTTTGATTTTTTGATGGTATTTGGTGGCTCAGCAGGGTGAATACACATCCCGGAATGGCCGGGACAGTCCCAGATTCAGGCATGTTGCCCGGCGTCCCGGAAAGTAAACTTTTGTCCCGGATTTTTCAATTTAATGTTCAAGTTGATCAAATGCTAGAAAAACTAACACCAAATATGCAAAACATACTCGGCGCATTTTTCGTCGGATTTATACCTAGGGGGCATGAATCTCAAATAACTTCTATAAATAACTTCTTCCACTTTTATTAGACGAAAAAAGTATCAAGAAATCTCAGAAAAAAAGTTATTTACGGGTGTGCATATCAATTAATTTCCAGTCTTATGAGGTGTTCTAAATCTTTCGAAAGGTGTCATTAGTTATTATTAGCATATTGTATCGTCTTATCTTATAACCGTGCATTCAAGTGTGGAATAGGAAATCTGTCCAAGTTGCAAGTCAAACACATTTTCACAGTACGTGATGATGAATAAAATATGCTCCTTTTGCGAGAATAACAATAAGGATAATATCAAAATTACACTTATTGAAAGTCCCTTGACCACAAAGAGAGATTCATTTTGCTTCTAGACATATTTTTAGTTTATCCGTAGTTGCTAGAAATATCTTTAAAACCCTAAAGCAAAGCCTTATGTCCTGCTGCATGTTAAACAATCAACTTGAAAATAACTTCTGATGGAGTCTCTTCGTAAGACCACAATTTGTCAAGTGGCCTAATCACAAATAATCTTATATGCCAACACCCTTTCAAAGATGCTAACGTCCAACATGTTGGACGGTTGTTTCTGATCCTGGTTATGATGTCGATGTTTTTGTTTCTTTACTGTATTTCCTACTCAAGAATCATTTGTCCTTTGAAATTGCGGATGGTATTTAATTTAATTTTCCTACCAAAATAATCCCTGTTCGGGGTGGTTAAGCATAGCTATTTTATCTGTAGTATCCTACACTGAGTATCTATTCCGGATTCCAGTTTTCAATTAGAGGCCGCCGTAGAGATATTGATAGCAAGTTTGTGTGGTCCTCGGAAATGTCCACAGGGCGACAAGAATGTGGAGTGTAAAGTCCTTGACAAGTTGATGTTCGAACAATTATGGACATCAACAAATACCTGAAAGATATAACGACAGAATTGTTTCAATTCGAATTGTGTTGAGGGACATTAGAAAAATTTGTCTGTCCATCTGGCTGCAGGTCTGTCTGTCGGTCGATCTGTCTGTCGGTCTGTCGGTCTGTCGGTCTGTCGGTCTGTCGGTCTGTCGGTCTGTCGGTCTGTCGGTCTGTCGGTCTGTCGGTCTGTCGGTCTGTCTGTCTGTCTATCTGTCTATTGTCTGTATGTCGTTTTGTCGGTCTGTCGGTCTGTCGGTCTGTCGGTCTGTCGGTCTGTCGGTCTGTCGGTCTGTCTGTCTGTCTATCTGTCTATTGTCTGTATGTCGGTCTGTCTGTCTGTCTATCAGTCTCTCCGTATTACGTATCTTAAATACCTCGAGAACGCATTGAGTTAACGGTTTGAGATTTTTTGTAAATAGGTTTTAAAAAAATCGTAATTTTCTATCTACTTTTGGAAAAGTAATGTTAGATATATACTTTCCATGATTTTTTTTTAAATATAGTTTTTTGACACATTACACATTTAAGGGTAGTGTATCAACGGTACTAAAATCCTTACAAAAAATCGTGAAAAAGTTTGACGAAGGGGGGTGTGGGGGATAAAATGCCGAATATAAGTGTGACGTATTTGCATCCTTTTGTATAAAGGAAATAAAAAAAACTTTTTTTGAATTCAGATTGAGATTTTGAAATATTTATAATTAAAAGCTTTTCCAATTAAGGACGTTTTGTGGACATGTCCTTGTTTGCATAATCAAAATGTCATGCACTAAGGACATTTTACTTTATATCCCCTTTCCTATAAATCCTTTGCATTTCCGAATTTCATTGGTATCTTCTAAATTGTGCAGATAGTTTGTATCCCAGTTTGGTTAAAAGGCATCGACTTCGATGAGTCGAAAGTGCCCTAAAATTCAGGACAAAAGGCAAATGAATTCACAAACGATGAAAACATTGAAGTTGAGCCCAAATATGTGTGTTCCACATACGGCCAGGTTACAAATCAAGTGAAGGGGAACGAAAATAGGTGCACAGGAATGTCGAAATTTGGGACACGAACCAAAAAACGTGGAGACACACAGGACACGGGCATTCTGGCTTTGAATGCAAAACTGGGCAGACCTCTGTTTGCCAACCAGGAATGATGCGGAGTGGCTGCTTTGCATAAATCTGGATACCATGTTTGTGGCAGTGGTCCCTAGTATTTTTTTTTTCGTTGTTGTTTCTGTTTGCCTGCTATTGGTTTTTGTTGCCGAAAATTGTTGTTGCGCATCGATATCTATAATGTATATCCTGAATACATGGGCATATTTGTAACATATCAACGGATAAATGCATGTACCTAACCGAAAATCGTGTTATTCGATGAGTGGTTATCCTTTACTGTAATTTCACAGCGATTTTTTGGGGGTTGTTGGCGGAGATTAGCCGTTGTCGATGAGCGCTACGACCAAAGTAATTATTTATTGAAATTCCTGGCAATTTTCAATACTCGTTACAAAGGCATACCATATTTTGCTGGAAGCGTAGCTGGAAACCTGTGTAACACATACGGCTACTAAGCGCGGCACCATGTTAAACTGCAAAAAAAAATGTCCTGATTCCTAAACATCCTATCACAGCCAATCAATCGAATCAATGGTCCAGCAGCGATAATCGGAAATACGTAAGTGAACTTTGTTAGGTTTTCCTGCAATGAATTATGTCAATCAATTTCATTTTAATGCAATAATCTCTCGATGTCTACTTCTCTTACTGACAGGACAACAGGAAATTTAGCCATATTTACAATGAAATTATTATTTGCATATAAAATCAATTGGTCCTTAGATTTTGTCAGCAGGATTCGCGAAAATGCGCATAAATAATCTATTTTTGAAGTGTTTGTGGATTTTGTGGGCAGCCAAATTAATTTCCGTGAAATGCCAGTTTTAGATATTTTCACCGCTGTGCAATTTATGTGTACAATTTAATTCATATTGAGTTCTTTTTATGAAATTTATTCGAAAATGTGCCGCAAGGTCCTAATTTTTTTATTAACCGGTCGAATGGTTTTCAAATTAAAACTGTTAAAAGAGAATAAGGGGTTGTTCGTAAAATACGTCACCATCTCAGAAAGGGGTGGGTGTCTACGTAGTGTAAGCGGTATTTCAAATGGGTACAAATTAGGGTGACGTTTTTAATGGACAACCCCTAAGGTCATCACTCATTTTTTGTGAAAATTCCATAATTTTATTTTCATAAAGTTTTAATGATGGAAGCACGCTAAAAACGTGTTAAAAGAGAAAAGTACTTAGGAGGAAAATCCCATAGCGCTGAACACCCATGGTTTTTGCAAAAAAAAAACCGAATATTCGTTGATTTTTCTCCCCCGATGTATTTTTTCCCTCGATGAATGATTCACAATCCAAAAATGTATGATAAAATACGCCGCAGGCGATAATTTTTAAAATAAAGACTCAAGTCTCAAAATTTAACTTCAATCGGTCAAATTGTTTTAAAATTAGAGCTCTAACTCTAAAACTTTTTAACTGATTAAAGTAAAATTTTACCGCATGAAGAGGGAATTTTCTTTCCAGAAATCTTTTTTTTTCAGAAAATTTGTGTACCTAACCGAAAATGTACCTGACCACGGCTCATTTTCTCTTCCCACACATTTGTTTAAAACTCCAAATCAATTTTCAATTTTTTGGAGCGATTTATTACTTCATTATCTTTCAGGCACATTTTTCATACAGAGTAATTTTTTGGTAATCAATTTACGCTCAAAATGGTTTAACACCATCTGGACCAAAAAGAAAAACGTGTCTTCATCTAGGTCATGTGTTTGGTCCGGTATATGGATCCTGATTGCATATCAGATGGAAATTCTAGATTTTACAGTGATATTTTTTTGTTTAAATTTGGTCCTTCCGTATATTGAAACACAGAATATCTGCTTGATAATTGAAAAATATTCGATATGAATAAATCATTTTTTTATGAATCAATAATGGGAAAATAAAATTTATCGATAAAAAGGTTTTAGATACTCATACGAAAAATGGTAATTTTAATTTTGGTTTACGTTTTTGTTTAGAATTTTCAGGGGTGTTACTATTGGAGAAGACCGAAGATGTCGAAATTCGTAGAATTTGCCAACGCAACTCATTATCACCAAAAAAATCCAATAAAATCGGTTCTTTAAAAAAAATCGTCCCTCATGCACCCCAAACTTTTTTAAAAATTTTGAGAAAATCGGAAAACAGACAGAATACATCAATTAGCATATAATAAGGGTGATAAAAAATCCCGGATTAGCCAAGACAGTCCCGGATCCACGCACGTTGACCCGCCGCGGTCCGAGAAACTAAACTTTTTCCATTTATATAATTTTTCTTTGGTATAATTGATATTAAATTCACTTGCAGCACATTTAGTCAACGCAATTAAATTTAAGTCCCATTTATTTCAAAACTTTTCGCATGCGGCGCATTTTATTTTATTTGTATTTCCACAGTTTCAATTGTGGTTTATAGAGCGTGAAAAACCATTAAAAATGGAATAATTTCGGTTTGGGACTGTGTAGATCTTGATTTAAATCATTGCGCTGGATTCTATTTCAAGAATTTCACCTGCGGCACTGAATAATATAACACTATTAACTCAAAATTTTCAAATCTTTCAAAATCCTCTTTCCCTTTTTCACTCAACCTCTTCTTGACACGATTTGAGCTAAAATAATAAAATAATAAAAAATCCTTCGGTTCATGAAAAGGTTTTCGGTTTTTTAACTGTGGATGCATATTTAAACCTAAACACTGTATTGTACATATGGCAGTGTTTAGGTTTAAATATGCATCCACAGTTGAAAAACCGAAAACCTGTTCACAAACCGAAGCATTTTTTAGGATTAAAAGACGTCTATAAACCAAATTGCTTATAAATCTAGGTGTTTATGAACTGAGATCCCATTGAATTAATATTTCAAAGAAGCAGAAAAATATAAATCGGCTACATTTTTGAATGAATCATTCCTTCAATAAAAAGTCAAATTTTAAGGCCATAGGACTTTCGATGTAATCATGGGTTCTTGAAAAAATGCTTTAAAAGTCAAAAAAAATTAAAAAACGCAATTTTCTATATAATATATCGGCGTCCTATTGCAACAAAAATGTATGAAAATGCATCCCATTGCCCCTAATAGGTCCGGGTTGTATCACCCATCATTAATTTAGTCTCATCCTTTCGAATTCATCCTTTTATGATTTTTTCTCGCCTTTAAAACTCATTCCATGAAAGAAACACCCCTGGACTTGTTCAATTTTCATAATTGCCCCAAAATGTCATCACAATTTAAAACGTGAAAGAACACTTTCCGAAAAGGAGCTAAAAACCACCGACCGTCCTGTTCAACTTGAAGGAAAATTGAAAATCATAAAAAAAGGATACACACTCCATTGGGAAATGGAGAAAACATTTAAAATAATTCCAAGGACTCTTGTATCATATCCCACACCCTCCATCCCCTTCTAAATTCAACATTTAATCGCAAGTTTCTTAGCAGAAAAAAAGTGTGTTCTATTCAATTTTACCCACCCTCGTCTCGCCTAGTACTTGAACATTAGCGTTATCCTAACATTCGGGAATATAGGGACGACACCGAATCGACCGCTACTACCACAGCAATTTGGGGTGGCCGCAAATGTCATCGCAGCACTAAAAGTCAAAACGTTTTTTTTTTCGTTCATTTCGATTTTTTTTTCTTCCTTGTGGGAAACCAATGGCTTGACAGAATTCGCCCCTGTGCCACCCATGAAATAGGAGCCGGGTGCCGAAATAAGGACATCATGCGGTCGAAGAAACCGATATTAAGTGAAACGTGTGCATTTGACTGTGTATGTGAATGGCGAATAAAGTCTGAATGTCTCTAGGAATACGGAGACAGGGATAGTAGTAGAATTCGACGTCGTTCGCTGTGAATAAAGATGTCGTTTCGATGGCGTTTTTATAAATTCGGTTCGACTTTCTAAAATTGTTGAAAGGACGTCATCTTCCCATTGGCATTTTTGCAGCCCAAGGAATTTGCATGGGCTTCTAAGGTGTTATTTTCTAATTTGCTTTCCACGATATTGTAATAACGAAGTTGCAAAAGAAATTTCAAAAGAAAAGAAAAAATCGCGTTTTTTAAAGGGTCTTGTTTTTGTAAAAAATACAGATATTAGTCAAAACGACCTAGAAGATAAAAAAAAATCAATTAATCAACATAATTTAATAAGGGCTGATTCAGAAATCAATATATAAAATTCACTTTTGTCCTGTTGAGGTGAAATAAAATTTCTAACTTAAAATTTAAAAGTTTTAAAACCTGCTATGTACATTAACTGGAATATTTTGCAGAGTTTATTAGTAACAAGGGTCCTGACATTTTAATTTTGAACTGACATTTTAACTTTGTCTTATGCTGGTTCTACACTTTGGGCGAGCGTAGGCGGATCAGTGTGTTTGTCAAGCAATTCGTCAGAACCTAGTCAAATTCAAGCGAATTACATCACAATATCACGCTCGCCTTGCTTCGCCTGCATTTGTCAAGAATGTGGAGCCCAGTGGCGGAGCCAGGGGGGAGGGTAAAAAATTACATACTCAATAATATACTCAAAAAGTAATATACTCAAATTGCCAGACGGGGGTTCGTGGGGTCACAAAAAGCATTTAAATGACCCAAAAAATTGTGTTGACATTTTTTGCTGAGTACTGTCTACAAGATTAGACTGCCATCAATATAATTACATTATTTAATTAAAAGATAATAATTTGTAAAGCATTCAAAACATATTTGCTGCTATATAAATAAAATTCCATTCGTTAAAACAGTTTAATTCCCCGGAAACTATAGATAATGTTAAACTTTTTAATAGTTTGCTTTTCGAATAACAAAAAATTATCTTTTTATTTGCTAATAAAATGACTAAAACGAAAATAAAAGAAATCCTCATTTAACAACACTATTGGCAATGTTTCGTATATCCGAGCTTCGATTAATGTGCCACAAAGTTTCCAATTAAGGGCGCCTCATAAAATTAGACTCCCCGCAAAGTTCCTAAATTGACATACTATCAAAGAACTAATTACTTCCAATTTCGAGCACACTATACTCATCTAGCGTTTCCTTGTTCCGTACTTTATTCCCCTTATCCAATGATTACACCCTCGGCACGTATACCTCGTCTATTCCTGTTGCTTGTATGCTGCTGCTCCAGAGATTCAAAACGGCGTGGAGCATCCCTCCATACCATCGGATAAATGGCATGTCGACTCCTATCCAACAGAGTGCCAATAAGCAGGCGAATTGTATTTTATATGAACTGAAGCGGGGAATGGGGTGTGAGACTCTTTCCAGAATCTATCCCAATAGTATATAAAATACGACTTTCGAAAAGATTTGTTCAGCATCGTGGACAAGAAAAAACCTTTCGTCCTTCCGAGGAATGGACATGATGTTCAGTCCGACTAGGAGATGCTATACGCGTTAGAAGCTTTCCTTCTATATTTATACATTTATACGCAGAGGTGTTTTTTTTTTCTTGTTTGCCAACAGTACCAACAGAACATAAAAAGGATATTCGTGTATTTCCTTACGTTAATGCGTTTTCCTAATTTTTCTTTATTGGTCAGACCAACATATAACTACAGATACACACGCAATGATTCCAAGAACGAAGAAGATGAAGAGAATCACCTTCGAGGACTACGTCCGACTGAACCACCAACCGACATCTATTTATGTATGAAAGTGAAATCTTTCCACATCGCTTGTAAACTCATTCCACGGCTAAATTCTGCAGAACCATGCGATACGTTATTGGCAGGACCACCAAAGTGATGTTGGAAGCGAGTAGACTACAAGTTTAATCTCCCATTGCATGAGAAATCCTTGAAGCCAACACGCATATGAAAACCCACGGATTCGTTCACTTCGCAGAGAGTCCTTTTTCGACCAAAAGCGACGCAACAACATTGGGAATGTGTCTAGCATGGTTTCTTGGATTTGGTCTCCCCCAAATTTTGCTAACTGAATTAGGCAATTTTTACTTTTTTCTCGATAAACATTTAGAGTATCCTTTTCGATTGCGATTCGATGAGTCCTGAAAAAAAAAATACGGGAACATCTCGCATAAAGCATTCAATTGATTGTTTTGGGTCTCCGCAACCCCTTGCCGATGGCAATTCTCAGTTGGTTGGAAGAAAACATCACATGATAGTTGAATTAAGAAAGTGCTTGTACAATGGCCACTTTCTTGTCCAATCTTAAAACGCCCGATATCTGAAGACATTGAAGGGATTCAGTGGAATGGCTATCTGCGTTTCTATCGGAATTTTTGCAATAAGAAATTAAGTTTTTCAGTTCCTTTTTCTATCCTTCGAGTCTGCACGTCTTGTTTGAAAATCTCCTTCTGCCTAAACCTGTTTGTTTCTAACCACTGCGTGGGACGCGCCTCGAAATTCTTAAGAATTGTATCCTTGTGCAATCTTCAACCGATGTAGTGGCAAAGAGCGGTTAAGCAGGACGGGGATCATTGGGTGATGATGATTCCATGACGAAAACGTAAATCTACAGCCAATCGACGATATTTAAGATACTTTCCTTCTTCCATTGACCACTTTTTTGTTCCTTGTGCCGGTACCCTCGATGGATGTTGCAAGAATTGAAGTGAAAGGACCTCAGAAGGAATGAAATTTTCTTTCGACGTCTGGCTGCTAGAGTTTGATGCGGCTGGTGCGTGCCTATGTAAGATATTTCCCTTATTCCCCTAGTGCCACCCCGCCTTCGCCACACTTTGATTCCATCGTCGTGATGATGTGGGTGGTTGAATGAGAAGTTCTGCCCCATTCCGATTAGATAATGGTGTCTTTACCGAACTATTGAAGCGACTTACTTTTTGTTGGCGATCGTTCCATCTTAATTAAGCCGATTTGATTCTTTTCTTTAGATGCCAACATATCTCCGTACACTTTGCGATGATAGGAACTACCCTCATGTTGGAAAACATCTCATCCCCATCATTTCATCCACCACACGGTCCCTAAATTCCAAACAAAGTACATGGTCACGTACCGTGGAGTCGTAGAACCGAGAGGAATGGTGGATGTTTGTGATGTGTCGTTAGGCTATTGGCATTGAGGATACAAAATTAAGTTTGTCAATAATTGTGTTAACCTGTCTTGGTCTCGATAATCGATTTCCATGGATGAAATGTTTTTCTAACGTAAGCACGTAAAATTGTGTTGTTATAGTCGTTTTGTCCTATGAGGTTCGTAATTGCGGCAGATACCTGGAAAAACTCAGTGTCGACAAAGTAGAGAAAAAATAGATTAAAAGGATTAACTGATAGGTAATTGCGGTCAGATGTAAGAATATTTATTTTTCATGATATCATGGGTTGTGTGTTTGTGTGTGTGTGGCTGAAATGCTATTCCAGAAAAAGTGAATCATTAAAGGATCTTCTGCAAAGCAATTTTGCGCTGGCTGAGAATAAAAACTCGTCACTTATTTCTTGGTGATAATAAACTTTTTGTCTTTTTAAATTTTTAAAGCGTGCCGAAGGAGGGGTGTTGGGGAGAGGCTCGATAGGTCAGTGAGTTCACCATGAAAACTCACCCCTCAGCGAATTCACCATAAAACATGATATCTATTTTCTTATTTACAGAAGTGTGAATTTCACCGACAAAGACTGTATTTTATTGCCTAAATATATGCAATTTTTAAATTTTGTGATTTAAGATATAGGCTTTAAAATACCCGAAAAACATTCAACGGTTATTTCAAAAATGAATTTATTCATAAAAAAACTTCACCTTTCCACAATTCTTTGATTTTCGCCAGAAATTTAAAAAAAAATCTTGTTTTTTCTGTGTAAGAGAAAAGTTATTTGTTTATTTTTATTTCTGATTTGACTTTGCAAAGTTTGTTTACGGATAAGTATTAGAATTCTTGGAATTTAAAATTGTGAGAAAATTCTCAACCCAAAAACCATTTCACTTGAACTCTATCATCCCTGAATCTGAAAGTCAGACCTTCTGATCTTGCACCACCACTACTTTAATAAGAATTATGTCCCAGAACAGAATTTATTACCGTAATTAAATCCAATGTGAAATTATTGAAATTGACCCAAATTTTCCACAAAATGTCATTGAGGCCAAAATTCTATGGAATGTTTCTCCCCCAGCACCACCAGCAATGGTACGAATTTTTAAATAATTGATCAATGAATTTAAATAGGTTGATATTTTAAGGATGAATTCATGTTTTTAATGAAAATCGCCCTACACCAACAGGATAAGAATAATTCATTATTGTACTTGGGCCAAAATCTAAATAATTGAAAAATGCAAATCCTGAACGGCTCATGACAGCATCTAAAACCCTTAAATAAACGGCAGATCTGCAATGCTATAAAATATTCCCAAGTAAACTGGAGTAAAATACATGCTATATGTCTATATAATATAGGTAATTGTTTATAGTTGAAAATGTATTGTCATCAGCCCACATATAATTCTCTTTATGACTTCACAATCATAGCAGCTCTACATCTTTGCCTGTAAAGTATATCAAAATCCATTCAGGCCACAATTTTATGGATAATATATGGATTTGAATTTCAGCATATATAGAGATCTGTATGTGTGCGGATGTATGTTATGAAAACATGCTTTCAAAAGGGTGTTCATGTCTCGACCGGCACATGACAATAAATAATAATCACATGTTTGCCTTATTAATTAAACTCAAAGATTATTTTCAACAATTTCGTCTACAAAATCACACAAACGAACGTTGGTAGTCCGATGTCCTTTTTGCCACTGTTATGTTAAGTGTTGGTGTGGGTAAAATTTCACGCACTGAACACCACACATGCATACATACACACACACACACACACATTGATGGAAATGTCCTTTGCAGGACATGTTTTTACTGTTAAAATAAACTTAACATTCAGATGGCAGTCCATATGCCGGATCCACTTTTCTCCACCTACAAATAAAATCGTGGCCGCCCACCGTACCTGACATAAACATTCGAAACAACTACACAAGTCTTAATCGACTACATATAGTTGAGAATTGCTACAGGATACCTAAAGCAGAAAAGGACATTTTCGAGAGCATTTATTCAACATCAGTTAAACCACTTTGTCGATTATTTCGACACGTTTGACTGTAAAACTGTGTAACTGTGTTGTAGTTGAAATCATTTCGACCAGAAACATTTACTCCATAAGGTCCTGGCGTGACCTAAACTCCGCTTGCTTCCCAGATTGCGTCTCGTGGCCCAATTGGATCAGGCCTACAAACTCTCGTATGGCAGGGGATCCTTTTTGGTCTGTACAAAAGGACATATAGAGACTGAACCAGGGTAAACTGAATACGAGTCAGAATCTGAAATGTATGCCAGGCCAGGGCATTGCCCGCTCAACATATCTGCACCTATCGCAGGACTTATGTGGACAAGTTCGGAGGCCTGTAACTGGTCAATGCGGACGGTTTCTCGTGTGCAATATATCCAGAGTGTCATCACTGTAACAAGCAAACAAAAAGTAAATTACAGCAAACAGGAAAAAAAACTACAATAACTAAAATGAAAAAAAAAGAGAATTTACAGACCAAAGTGACGGCAGTAACAACAAAATATCCAAATCGACAAGTAGAAATATCCTTGAAACGGTCAACCGACAAACCAACCGACCGATATCCATCCGTTCACATGACTCCGGCTGGTATTTAGTCACATTCGTCTCTATCTACACCAACACAGATACATATATGTTGGTTTTGGAAAGGTTTTTGAGTTCACATAAATTTAGAATATATTGCTGACCCCTTTCTGGGAATCCTAAACGAATCAACTATTATAGAATATTCCGCCCTCGTCAGCCCAAAATGTTATAACATACAGAACTATCAAGCTGGGGTAGGCGCGGGTTGAAATTGGCAGACAGGCAGTATACTGCAAAGGATGCCAAGGATGTTGAATAGAATTTCGGTTTGTTTAAACTGTCCGGTGTACCATTAACGTTTGAATACAGTGACAAAGCAATGTGAATGTGTTGCCACATGTAAATATTTTAATCAGAGATTGCCACAAACAGCCCGCAGGTTTGATCCTAAATCCAACAAAAACCCAAAACTTTCCTCCTGTTTTTACCTAACACTAATCTCTTTACGTTTTGGTAATTTTTGATAAATTCAAATTGGTGTTGCCGTTTTGAGTGAAGTTGTCAACTGTATTTTGATAAAAAAAAATAGTCATGTCTTCTTTTGTTGAAACTAAATTGTACTTTTTGGATAAAAAACTGAAAAATAAAAAAAAAATCCTACATAAATGGAAATGCTTCAACCGCCCTGTATGTAAATTTTTTAGGGGCCACCACCCTCACATATTTCTTCATCATGCTTTTTTGCATTAAAATTTGTGATGAATTTTATCGACAACCCTCAATTTTTTTCCTTAAAGGCCCTTAGATTTTTAAGAAAGTATTTCACACACATTTTTGTAACAACTTCACTGCTATAAATCTTCTAATAATATTGTACACCTACTTGTCCCCCCTCATGACAAACCCTTCCCCCGCTAACTTTTGAACCCCTGAATCAATTTGGATATTATTTTTTAAGTCCGATACAGAATTTTTTAACCAAGCTTTAGTTATTAAAAAATACCTCCAAAAAGTGTGAAGTATTTAATGGACAGCCTCTTAGGTATTTCAGGTTTTTTAGAGGGAAAGTATTGTATTCATGACGGAGACCGACTCGAGAATGGTGGTAGATAGAAAATTTCTGATCAATGCGATATCTGTTTCAGGGAAAATTATGAGGATGTCCATGCATCTGTCTGTCGGTCTGTTCGTTGTACGTATCTTAAATAACTCGAGAACGCGTTGACATAGCCACTTGAAAATTTTTGTAAATAAGTTTTACGAAAATCGTACTTTTCTATCAACTTTAAAAAAAAAATAACGGTAGCTATATCGGGAACCTCCCATACAATTTTTTTTTTTTGAAAAAATACCGTTTTTTGAAAAAAAAATTCGAAACCTATGCGCTTTTGGGAAAAAATATATATAACAAAATTTATAGGACATAAAATTTTCTACATTTTTGCTTTAATTGTTTTTTTTTTTATCTCTTAAGTTACAGGTTAAAAATAGACTCTAAAACTTGGATGGACACTGAATTCGCACATTTTCCTAAGGCAAAAAAAAAATAAGGACGATCACACGAGCTAAAAAGAAAATGATGATGCGCCTAATTTAAATTTTACTTTTACCGGATGTACGCAAAACTTTAGAATCTCATCCTGGGGTATAGAAGGTGTGCATATTTAACAGAGTTCGCCTGGATATCCAATGCTCCCAAAATACGAGACTGTCGACTTTGCCCCCATCTTCATTACGAAATCGTAAAGGGATGACAGTGCATTAGTTCGAAAAGTGATTTACTGGACTCGATGTGAACTTTTGACTTCAAGTTTTGTGTTATATCCAGTACTATTTCTTGATAATCCAACAGCTTACGTTTACGTAAAAAAAACATTCACATAATATAGGAAATACAAAGGCCTTTTGTATGTCTTTAAAGATATTTTCAGGCATTGAATTCACTATTTTCATATCAATTTTCTTTAAAATTTTCCAGCAAAGCGATTTTTTTTTTTGTGAATGATTTTTAATTTTTAAACCCAAAATCATTAAAATGTGGTTATATGGAAATTAATTCTAATAACCGCAATATTCGTGCAAATAGAATTTTATTCTTAAATTTTCATAGAGAATTCGTTGAAAAACTTTAGATTAAAAGCAGTCTAAATGGCTGATCTAATCCGATTCCTCGTAGCCAATTTCGATGTGGCTTTTTTACTTTCCACTAGATTTGTTTTTCTTTCGATAAAAATTTCCCTGGAAAAACGCAATTTTTTGTCTTATTTTTTTTTGTCTTTTTATTCATCGTTTTTTCACCCAAAAGGCCGGTGATTGATATTCTTTCGAGGAAATAAAAAAAGCCTGTGTTTTCTCTTTACTTGATTTTAACTTTTCGTCGTTTGGCGGGTGAGAGAGAGGCTTCCCTTCAATGTCCAGTGGAGAACTAGCGTTAGAAAAAACACTGCCATCCTTGGTCGTTCTCTCGTCAGGATCATCATCGTCATCATTTCAGTAGCGAAGGTAGCTAGCGAGCTGGTGATTTATTGCATGACATCCGTCGTTCGGGGAGGTCAGCCTAATGTTGGGAGAATCCGGGAAAGAATCTACAGGACTATCGCTTGTTTCTAACGCGTTCAGCCTTAATGTGTGTGTGTTATTTTTTTTTTTTTGTGCTGGTAGCGTAAAGTAAGACGAAGTTTAATCAAAAATCTTTGGGATAGGATATCAAGTCAGTCACTTTTAGTCAAGCAAAGCAACAGCGGTTAATATATTGATGGCTACAGCTTAGCTTGCTTACCGCCAATCCGTCCAGCTATTCATTCAGTTCACCTCGCTTCTGCGAAATAACCAGCATCCATCAGGACCTTCACATTCTCCACCACATCGAATGTCCTTAGTGACTCGTGGCTAAATATTTGCTAAGGTATAAAAACCAAAAACAATATTACGAAGCGACTAGACAAATATTTTCCTAGTTTGATTGTATCCAAGTTTTCTTTTATGTCCATTTTTCTAGCGATTTTGTTTCTGTAGTTTTCTGAAATTTTCATTGCATGCTTTTATGCTGGTGAGCGTAATATGAAATCCTTGACTTCCAATTGAAATTCGACGGTTACTTTTTCATGTTTGATCTGCCACTGATGGGCCTTCATCGATTTAACTTGCTTTACGATTGCAATTCGAAATTTACACACACACACACACATCCACTCAAACAAATAGAAAATATCCTTCATCATTTCTTAGCTGGCAGAGTGCCCCTTTAGTACCATTTTGCCGTGTAATCAATTCAGCATACGTCCTTCGATCGATTCCGATGCCTTTTAGTTTGACGATTCAAAAAGCATATCCGATCGCCCTACGACTCTCCGCATTCGATTTTCACGGCTGTTTTTGTTTTATGATGGCAGAGAGGTTTCCTGATTGAGCCATCAAACAAATCATCAGAACTTATCCAGCATAAGAATGTGAATCGGATGGAGAATGTCCTTTACTACAGTACGAAAACAATGCTGTGATGCAGCTATGATTCCCTACCATCAAATCCACATGTGGGTAGTCTGGAGGCACTTACATATATTGAAGCGATGTGTACCTGGACGAAAGTAGTAAGAGTTCCTTATGCATGATTCCCCTTACTCCTTGGCATTATGACGACGATGATGAGAATGAAAGCTGGAGTACTTTATGATTTTATGGTTTTGTTTTTCCTTTGTTTTTATGCTTTTATACGAGTATTGTTCTCTGGGCACCCTTACTACAATCCATTTTTTAAAAGATGAAAACAATTTCCTATTTTGTTCCGATTGTGATTGATACAAAATGTTACCGCGATCCTTTGTGAACAGAAATGTCGATAAAATGTGATTTCTTTCTGTTGCACATGGCGGTAATAAAAAAAATAGGAAACCATGGAAATCATTATAGACGATTATGTTGTTCCGGTTTACGATAAAAAAAAAATGCAAAATGTGAAATATGTGCAATATTGAAAGCTGACATTTAAAGCCGGTTTTTATTTTCTTAAACAAGCTTTTCTTCGAAAAATGTACTGAAGAGGAAAAAAATGGTTTTTGGGCTTGCTGTATCAAAAATAAAAGCGAGATAAAAGCATCATCTGTAAATATAGTTTTCATTCTTTTCTGCTTTTATCTTGCTTTTAATTTTGAAGCCAAAAAAGTGTTTTCTTCAATTTATTCGCGGATAGGGTTGAATGGACTAATGGTTTAGTTGTATTTGTTTGTGGTAATTGCCAATAAGCATTCTCAGATTTTTGTTTGATTTTTTTCAATTTAAATAAAAAATTTCGTACAGATTTACACAAAAATCTTGGTGAAGATATCAAATATTTTAAAAAAGTTAACTATTTTTTATTCCATTCGCTGAATTTTTAAGGCACATGTGAGCGTTTAAAAGGATTATTCAAGAAACACTTCATTATTGTTCAGATTCCCATCAAAATTCCTTTGGTTATTAACCAGATAGCGGGCGAGGGGAACGAAAAGGATTGGGGGGGGAAGGGGTGAAAACGTGAAAAACAGTTTTAGTTAAGATTTAGTCATGCAGCATGCCTTTAAAAAAATATTGTCTGGAAGTATCGTAACAGGATAGGATATCCTATACAAAAATTGCGAAAGAGGAAATTACAAGGTCTGAAAGAGCTAAATTAATATAAAAGATTGTCCTTCAAAGGCATTTCAAATCCCCAAGGCCCCCTCCCGCGTCACAATTTAGTATGTCTTTCTTGCGTGGAGTTTTAGTCTTGAAGTCACACACACTGTCCGTGGCCCTAAAAAAATGTGGGGTCCCTTAAACCCAGAAGGGAACTTGAATTTCACTCCTTGGTCATTTAATAAACATATAAAATGCATTAAAATTTGTATAAAAGCTTCAAGTATCTACAAAAAAGAAAAAAACAACAAGGAAAAATAGTTGATTTTACGACCATTAAAAAGATTTTAATAGAAACTTTCCGTGACTTGTTGAAATTGTTATAATAATAGTGTATAAAAATATCTTTGGCTCGAATTTGTCAACAACTCGAATCTGACAAAAATGAAGTAATTATTAATTTTTCTTTCAGTTTCGTCTAAATAAGTTGGTGACATCTTTTTTTAGCTACTAAAATTTCCCATTTCGCTTATTGTCATCAGTGTAGAGATGCCAAGCCGTTGGCTGTCATATTTTTACCTTAACCCACATTCTTCTCAGGTAATGGAGCGAGCGCTCCGTATTTGTTTAGGTAGACTACGAAACTATCTATCCATCTATTTATGCACTATTATGACGGAAGCTGTTCCATAGGATTCAGAACTAGCAAAAGGCAGAGAAAACTCATAGGGAAATTCACGAGCAAAAAGGATCTCCGAGATAACAATAGGTTTATGGTGTTGTGAAAATGGAAATGAAAAACACAAAACGTAAAAAAAAAAGAATTCAGGAAAAGACGAAAGAAAAAACTTGTATAAAATATATACTTTTTCTAGGCTAGAGGAAACTAGCACACAGCGGAGTCTTGAAATGGTACTGAATATAATGCCAGCTAAAAGTGGGAATCAGGACCTGAAATCTGGGAGCTCCGATAGTGCTAAGGACTAAATTGTATGGGGCAACCCAGATCTCTTTTTATTTCGTTCTTATTGTTGTCAAGTTTTAAAATGATGAGCTCAGCGCTAATGGAGTTTTTCATTTCATTATTATGCATCCGAAATACAATTATTTTTTCCCCCTCTTACCAGTCGCTTTTCATGTTTTTTTTATCTACTCCTGCTAGATGCAAAATATACCCATAAGATGGTTTACATGTCTATATTTGATTGTAGTTCATCTGTCTGGTGACTTTTAATGACAATTCTGTCAGTGGTCCTTGGGTGCGCGGAAATTCCGTCTTCTCGTAAATCTTGAAATGGTCTGAAGATAGTGTCTTGAAAAAGTGTTAGTGGTTAAAAGTGGCTTTTCGGGAATTGCCGTTGGTTGGGCAAATTTTTTCACGTTTTAAATTTGAAAATTAAAACCAAATTTTCCTATGATAGATTTAGCGGTTATCTAGCGCTAAGGAGGAAACTGTGTGTGGAAAAATTGTCAGCCTTGGAGATACCTACTAATATCTAATACAAAAGATATAAGCCTTAGCGCTGACCGAGTCGTGACCAAGCCTACACTCAGAGAAAAAAGGTTTTTTTTCTAGAAACTGAGCAGCTACACCCATTCTAAATTTTCATACAAATCTGTTTAGAAATTCTCAATGCTATATATATATATATATATATATATATATATATTTAAATTTCGACAAAGCAACGATGCAAACCTCACAAAGTATGGGAGTACGAAGGTATGACTTATAGAAATGGTGCAAGAATGAAAATTCAATAGAGGTACTCGAAATATACATCAATAGAATGGTTGAAGTGCGAAACCAGTAAAAAAGGCCTTCATGGGGCCCTTCACAGGATTTCCACCAGTACAAATTTTCCCCAACAATCTTAATGGAAAAGCGCTTATGAAGTTTTTTTCCCCGGGAAACTTTACTCGAATGTATAGTTGTTTTTTTCGAATTGGTTTATGTGTGCGTTAAACATTAATTTTCTTCGTTTTTCAAGAAAAACTCTTCAACAATTCAGTTCGCATGCTGCGAACGACTATTGGAAGTTATTTTCTTCAAAAACAAAGGAAATGGAGAATCAGGATAATAAAAAAGAAAAATAAAAATCTTTTTATCACAATATTCCGGGGGAGAAATATGCAAGCCCATAAAGGATGGAAATGAAGATTGCACTCTAATCTTCACACTTATCAACAAAGCGAAGATTGTGATGGATGCTAGCAATCTTAACGTCTACACAAACACAAATATGCATTTCTTAATACAAATATTCCTCTGGGAAATTGGTTTTTTTTTTCTCCTTTCATCGTTTAACGATACTTTGAAGCCTTTGCACAAAGTTTCCCATTCTGGTTGTAAATTTATGCCAAGGATTGATAAATTCCGAGCATTTTCGGATATAGTGGTTCTCCATCAACTAAGATTTGATGAAAATATTAACAATAAAGATTCGCTTTCGAACGATTCTCACTTTTTTCAATCGTACGATTCTCACTTTTTTCAATCGTACGAACTTTAAGGCCGTTGTGACATGTGTTATAAATTGCTTATTCAAACAGAATCAAACACGCTGAAAAAATCTGGACTTATATGTAATCAAAATTGGATGACACTGAACCTATATGTAATCCAAATTAAAATCTAATCAAAAATATGATTACATTTTAATCCAATTAATAGATTAGAAAATTTGCATTTTTTTCTGATTAAATTGGATATTTAAGTCTACAATTTTTTATTGAATTGCAGATTTTAATACTAAAGGTATTTAAGTACGATATATAATAGATACAAAATAATTACAATTTAATGGCAGACAATATTAAAATATTTATAATAATTTGCATTGATTAAATTGTAATCCAAAATTGCCTACTCACTAAAAGTCTATCGTATTTTACATACAGCCCTTTACATGATTGTAAAAAAATGTTTGAAGGTACTGCTTTTAGGAGTGGAACTAATTTTTGCTTCCTTATTACCCTTTTGGAGCCTTACTTCTAAAATACTATGACCGACCCATTTTTACAACTTATACATGAAGACAAAATGTAATTTTAAACTGACTAAAGCAAAATAAAAACATATGAGTAGAAAATTTCAAAGAAGTTACATTTTGTCTTGGATATTATGATATTAAAACAACATTAGAGTTGTTCCAGTCCATTTGGAAAGCCTCTCTGAACACTTAACAATTAGAAAACTTCTTAATTACTCCTGGCTGACCCGTTCAAAAACATAGGAAATCACGAATGCCGCATAACTTGTGAGCATAAGAAGTACTTCTATATGGGCATTAACTCTGGCATTTAATCACTTTGACTTTGACTTGAACATCTCGTTTCCCATCTTCGAATGCTTGTGATCCTTTCAAAAGGAGTTACGTAAAAGTTTTCTAGGGGCAATAATAAAAAGTAACTCATCACCCCATATTTTCCTCATCTCACTCCTGTAACCTCACAAAAGACGATCTTTCCATGTGAATCAGGACGATTTTACCACCCGCACCCCAGGTCATTTTCCCATTTGTCCGGCAATATACTTACTAGCACACTTTGTTATATTGCCGTATATACAAGTAAAATCCTTGGGAAAACTTCACCGCCTAATGTGAAACACCATAACACCCTATTTGTCTAACCCTTGAAATAGTTTTGCCACTTCGCATGGAACTTTATGGATACTTTGGCAACCATAACGTCCGCTATACACCAAAAATTTTGTTGCTGCTATCCAGGATGAAATTCAGCAGCGTTTTGGGTCAAAATGGAACTAAAATGTTATTGGCTTAAATTGTTGTTGTAACCAGGAAAATATCCCTTGCTATTGTGTGCCATAACTACGTCTAAGTTTGTGGTGCAAGAAAAATCTCAAGAAAATTGTTAAACTATGCTGCCAACATCCGTCAGGAATTCAGGATCCTCGTCGACATCGTCATCCTTGCTATCGGTTAGAGGTTTGTCGGGTCTGTCGGTCGGTCGGTCGGTCGGTCGGAAAGGACGAAAAATGTTCGTGATGGGAGGAAAATTTACGGAAAACTACAACTTGAGCTTGAGCAGGAAACTTTATTGAGCGATTACAATAATTAACTTACTTCTTGGTATTTAGATTTTCCATTAACAACAACACCAAGAAGAAACACCAACAATACCTACTCGTTGTTATAAAAGATTTCATGAGATGTAGTCAAACTTAACGCATACAAAGACCGGAATTCGTCGTTTAACTATGCGGATCCCTTTCAGATTGTGTTGGGGGATGTCGGAAGAATTCTACGACAAAATGAGGTAAATTTGTGGTAGGATGAGAAGATAATGTGCTTTAAATACCATTCTTAGCGTTTCTACTATTCCGGCTGACACTCATTCTGTCACTTTTTACATATCAGAGTATGGAAAACATAGAAAAGTTCTTAGGTCAAAACTAATTTTCATTTGGTAAGTGAACACTGTTGATCGGAGGATTATTTGCTAACAAAATTACTGCCATTTATAATATAAGAAAACATAAAAAACTGGAAAACAACAAAAAAAATCTTCTGGAGAATTTAACACAAGCAAAAATCAGTATTTCGGTCTATCGCCGTTGTTTTTAAGAACGGTGGCACAATGTCGCGGCATGGAGTCGACCAACCTTTAAAGAAGAATCGCTTCTCATAGAACTCACATATATTTTTGAATTTTGCTTCAAACACGTCTTTTTGTTATCTACCCACACGCAAAGAAAGAAAATAGTGAATTTTACTACTTTGTAATGAGAAATCGGGACTTTCATTAAAATGGTTAATAGTCAATTTAACTACGAAATTGTAAATTTTACTACTGAGCAGTTAAGTTCCTGTCAAAACAAAAAAAAAATGTCGCTTTTTTTCAATAACGGTACTTTTGTGCGACTTCATCCACTCAACTTCTTTTCAAAAAGTCTTCGTTTTATTATACTCTATATGAGAATCAAATACAGGTATATTATATTTAGTATACCTTTTGTAAGGCATCGGACACAAAAAAGAACTGCACCAGGGTGTTTGGGATGACAAAAGATTTTGATTTCCGCATGTCCGTCCGTCTGTCTTTCCGTGAATCCCATAACTTCCGAAAGGATTGAGCTAGACACCTGAAATTTTGTATAGTCACGTTTCTCGTAAATGGTTAGGCTAGATTCTTGAACGGGCAGCATTGGACCATTCCTTCCATTCACTCTGATACAAAAGAAACGGTTTTTTGCAATTTTCTCGAAAACATTGAGTCGTATTGAAAAATTTATTAAGATAAAATCTGTCTAGAATATGATTTTACATAACTCATCCATACATCAAAATCCAATCGGACAACTGTTTCCCCCCTCTATCATACAAATCGAATACTTTTTTCCTGTTTTCTCGAAAACTGTGCATCGTATCGAAAAATTTATAAAGAAGCAACAAAGATTTTAAAATTTCCTTACCCAAATTGATTAAAATCACCGTAAAATCAGAAATCGTTGATTGAACGATTTCTTTGAAAACAAATAAAAATTCTTGTCTACCTGAAAGTTGAACAACTTTGGGCAACTCAGGTTGAAACTTTCAAACACTTCATGCAACTATAAAAAAAAATTAGGCGTTGCTTAATGAAGTTGAAATCTTCTAAAAGCACATTAAAGTCACTAAAACGATCATAAAAATAAAATCACATGCCAGAAAGTTATACTATTGCCTTAGTTATACTTAACGTGAAAACTTTAAAGTTTCCCTGAAGCAAAAGTTGGACCGCGCCCGTTTTTCCCATGAATTCTTGACGAGATTTGTTAATTTTCCCGTGAAATTTTGATGAATTTCCTACCCATGTTTAGTTCGTTACACTTCGTTTCTTTCATACAACAATAGACTTCTTACATTTGTCTGTTTGTATGTGTGTGTATGTGTCTACAGGATCTGTGCGCTTGATTAAGGAATGAGTCTCTTTGGCATCCTTTCATAATCCACAACGGCATTGAGGGGTACAGCCTCCGAATGCTAAAGACTCCTCATTCATTTGCTACATGTCTGGTTCGTTACTTTAACAACAAATTCCCGAGAAAATGACGGACAATTTTAAAGGATTCGCATTTCACCCTCACTACTCCTGGCGTTCATCCACTCCGCACGTTTCAACTGCGAGTGAAAAATGCTTACAGTAGGTATGAAACATACATAGAGATTTATGCTTTTCATCATAATAATTTCCTCTCTTGAGCTGGGATACTTCCATATCCTCGGATACTAGTCGCTAACGTTGTATCCGGCTAGGTATTTTAATTACATCATCATTATGATCATTATAATCGCAGGAATGTTGCCACAGTTCTCCAAACGTCGTTGAAATGCCAACCGCCGCGCCGTTTAAACGTGCATCATATCAGGATGAAAAGGATGTCCACCACCATTGCCAGATTAGTGCTGTAGGGAAGCAGGAGGGAACGCGAAATATATGAGCGGACATGAAGTTGAACTCACTTGTGCTGAAAATCCAAAGGGCGGCCCAACAGAGATTGGGGTAATAATAAAGCAAGAGCAACACATGTTAAATTTATTTAACGAGATGATTCCAGTGATAATCCCTAGATACGCATTCACCTTTTTTTTGGATTGGAAATTGTCTAGAATTTTAGACGATTTTGAGCAGGATAGCTGAATAACGAATTTTGTAGCGTTAAAACTTGAAAAATCAGAATCGAAATAAAGTAAAGTTTTTAAATTTAAATTTGGAGATTTTAGTGAAAAATCCAAAAATTCTTGAACATTTTACAACAACAGCAACAAAAAATAAATAAATAAGAACAAAAAAAGAACAATTGTATAAATTTTTAATTTTTAAGATTGGTTATCGACAGAAGTCCAAAGACCAGGGAACGTACTTCAAGTACACGGAGAGAATTTTTTTCTATAAAAAAAATGGTTGTGTACGAAACATCGAGAGTTTTTGTAATGACTCCCAAAAAAGGGGAATTCATACCAAAAAAAAAATAGGAAATTCGTCCAAAACTTTAAAATTCATTTATAGAAAATACGACTTGCCCTCTGAGAATTCAATTTTAGCAAGATTTTCAGACGGTTTTCCACTATTTTGTCAGATTTATGAGGATTAAGATGAAATCCTTAACATGAAACACTTTTAATTCCCAGAAATCTTTCACTAATTCACAACTGACCTACCTGGTCGGCGTGGCGGCTTAAGTTTTTTTTAGGTCGATGAAAATATAAATAAATAACAGGTGAATAGCATCAACTATGCCTGTCTAAGTGGGAAAAACCATAGAGCGACAAACACTTAAGTGAATCAAGAGCAAAGAAGTCCTTGCAGTCATAAAATATCGACCTGTCGTTGATGTTGGAGCTTTCATCCTTATTGTACGGCGGGCGTTCCTCTGTCTTCCTAGCAATTCGTGTATATTTTGTGCTATTTCTCTACGTTTTTACATCATCCATCCTTAGATATGTTTCCCTGTTCACGCTTTGTGAACTTTCGACTTTCCACACATCTCCAGAATTTAACAATGAATTCAACAATGGGAGTAACAGGCAACAAAAGCACCGACGACAATATCCGTGAAGAATATTCTTCCTTTTTCTTGTTGTTGTCATTTAGGCTCCATTTAGTTCGTGTATGGCGTGTTTGTGTGTGTGTGTGTATATGTATGGATGTGTGTCGATGTGTACAGGTGAACAGGTGAAATGTCCTTTTTTTCGATATAACTTGAGGTTATGTAATACGCTCTAGTATTTCTATAGTTACATCCCGCTGATACTTACCCCATGGTGGTGGTTTTATTCATTCCTGTTCCTTCTTCGTATTCCCATTATCCTTTCAAACTAGAATCCTCTGGACCGCTTCCTTTCCTTTGCGGCTCCCCCCATCCCTTAAAGATTTTTTTTCTCCTTTACAACTAGGTGAATGTGCCATTGTGTTTCTGTCAAATCTGGGCGATTTTTTTTTGTATGTCCTTATAGTGCTATCCTGAGGCGTATCCTTCTTACATGATGAAATCAGGTAGAATGATGGCGTAGATGAGAATATAGGCAGATAGGTACTCATTTTACCTTGGCGTACGAGAATTTTTCGTTATATGGCACTCTGGTGCGATTGTAACCAAGATTTCAGTTAAGATGAAATTTTAGACGTTAGGCATGTGATGTGAATAGGCCAAAAGTAGATAAAATAAAATTATATATGAATGAGAATATACCGCGAATATTTTTCATAGTGTTAACTTTCACCATAAATGACTAAAATGTGCGAGTAGAGATACTTAAAATCATAAAAAGGTAGAATGGGTAACGTCAATGGGGACCCAGTTTTTATGGAATAGCAAAATGCTTTTATAGCTTAAAAACTTTTTTGTATTAATTATGTATGAGAAAAACGCCGCAGTTATTTCGTTGGAATAGTAGTAAATAAAATTATTTTCGTTTTTGCTGTGCTTTCCTTTTTGTTCATCTTTTTTTTTTTTTGCTTTACGGGATAAGAAATCTCTACACGCACCCTGACTCAAGTAAATGTTTTACATCCAATGAAGAAAAAATCGTATGTAAAATCGATTTTGCTGGAAAGTACAAGTATATTAAAGATGAAAGTCTGGTGACATTTAAACGATTTTCTTTGGAAATCCACCCCGAAAACGGAAATTAAACAAATTCTTCAGGAAATTCATCAATTTTAAATCATTTTTCAATCAAAAAAATCATGCCATTGGAAAATTTGAACGAAAAATCCACGAAAAGCCAATATCTTAAATTGTAGATGGTTTTCCGAACATATTTTTTTTAAAGATGCGTGGATAAATTCAATGTGATTTTTCAATCATTTGTAAAAACACAAAGAAAGCAATGAGAAAAGTAAATATTATATGATTAAAATTAGTCCATTTCTAAGAGAAAATAAGTAATTGTGAAGATTATCTCATGATCTCTGGCTAATATTTACGCTTCTCGTTAGGGCTTTCTCTCAGAAGATATCGACAAAAATTTCAAACCAATGTCAAAATTTTAAGCCAAAATTTCAAGCCAATCAATCGAGTAGGTTTTGAGTTGGAGCACCCCAAAAAATTGCAATTACTTTTTGATGTTTAAAAAGTGAAACATAAAATATGTCATTCTTTTAGAGGAAATCATGGCAGATTAACGGTAATATGACGGGGGTTTTTGTGACTCCAAACAAATTGTGAAAAGCATGACAAAAGCGGAAGTTGGGTTCCAAATATCCTAAAATTAGCGTGACGTTTTGAACTAGTGAACACCCAAATAGCATTTTAAGCAGCAATTATGGTGTTCATCCCCATATTTCGTCACCATGCAAGTCGCGGAGATAAGCAATTTATGTCGCAAATACGTATCTAGTTGTGCCAACGAGACGCGCAACGAGACCCATAATGGGGAACACTTTTCAGCGGTTTGCGGCGCCGCAATTATAACGACAGGGACGTAATTAGTTGCCTCATGCGCGAGCGTCATCTGACGGCATTATATCACACAATTACACAAATCATCGAGCGGGTTTTCTTTCTCCCTCGAATGCTTGCTAGTAAACAGAGATGAACAAATAAAAACGTAAGCAGAAGACGAACGAGAAAAATCTAATGGCGACAAATTAATGGAAACTTTTGTGGAGTGTTATTTTATAATGGACTTTTCCTCCGATTGCATGTCGTGATTTTAGTTGCCACGAAAATTTTTCGGCAATATTGGATCTGAAATTTAAACAGATTTTAATGGGCCATCGAATTATTTTGTTTTTAATCAAAAATTTCTTTAATTTTATTTTATCGGTAAAAATTTTTTTTCTTTTGCAATGAAATTTTGATGCCAATAAAATTATGCTGTTTCAAAAATGTATGCTATCCACTTTTTATGCAATATCCTTCAGTCATTCGCCTGAAATAAGAAATTTAATTCTCGAAACGAAATCGTTTCCATCAAATGTCAGTGAGAAATATGGCGGCTGAAGGCATCAATTTTTTTTTTTTGTGTTTCTCAGACGGGGAGCTTTAATGAAACTTTAGTGGCAGACTATTTCGACCCGAAAACCATCAAATGCTGCTCTATCGCTGCAGGAATTTTCATGAAGCGAATGTTGCCCCAAAGATGAACCGTGGGTCACCAATTTCCCCACTAAAGCAATTGTGGCTTTGCAGACGCATTATTAATCGGTGCGACGCGCTCGTCACTTCTTTCGCTTCTTTTACGCGGATGTGAATTATAGGTGTAAATTTTTAGCCCCGATTGCGTAAATTGCTGCATTTTAAAGCCGCAAAGAACAAATCTCATGTTCCCGTACTTTTCGATGCTATTTGGGCAGTCTCCAAGAAGAAGTGTTCGGTGGTCAAACCTTCGTCAGGAGTGGCGGGAAACCACCAAACCCTGGATTTTGGAAGATTTTTTTTTTCTTTTCAATCCCCTCACTTCGCAGTCACCATGCGATAAGTGGAAATTGACTGGAAAAAAATTAATTTTCCAAAATTTTTATATAATTAAAAATATACGTATATTATAATATATATAAAAAAATATTTACATAGTAATTAGATTAAGAAAACCATTTTTACCTCTCTATTCGAATGAATGTATATATAAATTGTCGGGTCATACTGTTTTGAATATGTTTTCTAAACTTTAGGGTTCAGAAAACAAAAATCATTAACAGCCGAATTAAAAGCAAGAGTAAACAACATTGTCGAAATATAGTTTTTTTTATTATTATCATTTGATATAGTTAACTACCATTGTAACACTCTCTTCCATATTTCAATTTTCCCAGAGATCTTACTATGAAGCAAGACAGGTTGTAGTAACGTATAGTCAAAACATGTAGGTTTAATATAGGTTTAAGTCCGTACCGGAAAACAAAAGGTTGATTATCTTTTGCAAAAAAAGGTTTAAAATGTATCCAAGTGTTAATGAAAAAGGGAAATATGGCAAAGGGATACGCTTAGCCACCACCATAAAAAAACAATTCCAAAAAGTGGTGAGAAAAAGTTTTGCACACCAACACGTAAAATTAATATTAAACACACATATAAACGTGGGAAAATGAAATTTCCCATTTTGTTTACATGGTAATCTCTTACCATGCAAAATCAACATCGAAATCAAAAAGTGTTAAAGGAAATTAAATTATGCAAACAGCTGACTGTGGGCAATGAGTGTTTAAAAATGTGGCAAAGTGTTTAAAATCCCCCTCTTCCACAATAATTCATAGATATTTACTGTGAGCCGGAAGTGGTTTTTCCACATTGCATTCAGTAGGACCACATCAACATAGTATCGATACCAGACGTGGACAAGCGAAATTTAGGAAGTCACATTAGCAGAAATTGACGGATGGGAGTGAGAAGATTTTTTTAGATTCGTAATAAGGGGTTGATTTTGTAGTATTTCAGTATTCTGCAGTATTCAAGAAAGCACACCTCCATATTTTATAATATATAATTTTTGAAAATTCTGTAACACAGGCCGACAAAACCAGATTTTGTTTTGGGGCACTCGATGTAAAAGTAATTTTTTTGGTGTCGCTGATTGTGAATCTGGCAGTGGTTTGTCTGGGTCAGCTCGAGTTTTCTAGATATGCACTTAAAACTTTGAAAAAATTAAAATTCGACAATTTTTTTTCCCAAACCTCTACTAGAGTCGGAATCAGAGGCTCTAAGTTATCAAAAAAAAAGACCCTAATATCGAGTGCACAAAATTAAGTGTTGACCTATGAAATTTTTGTTTGTCTTGCTGTGTTTGGTTTGGTTGGGTGGATGTTTGTTCCGGTAATATGCAAAAGGGTGTTGCTTGTAGAACAAAGGATATAATTCTTTATTTTAACTGCCCTCAACACTCCCCTCACCCTCGATACTCCTCACCTGCTATATTTTAAACCATTAAATTGATTGGGATTCGATTTGATGAGGTGCACCAAAATACTATCGAAGAACCCCATTTAACTACCGCTCTTACCCTATCTTCTCCCCTGTAACCCCCTCTTCTGCTATTTTATAGAATGCTCAAGAGATTTTTACCGAGTTTTCACCATTAGATATGTCATGCTTCAAGCTAAAATTCATCTCTTCAGTGTTGAAGGGATGAAGCGATTTTAATCAGATTAAATAATGATAACACTAAACCTATAAAAAAGACAAAATTTCCGGACAGTAAAAATAATTTCTCTGTAGTTTATTTTTAATTATTTGAGGTTTTTTTGATACTAGAAACCGATATCAAATCTCCCTATATTTTTAACATAAATGACTACATTCGACTTTTGACATTAATTGTAAAAAGGAGAAGTGTTTTTTTTTCTTTAGAGATCTGTCAGAAATATAGTAATTTTATTCTGAATTAAAGTGAATGCATGTTTATCTGAAAAGCATTGTAAAATATGGTTTTCATTACATTATGCCTTTTATGAGCAAAAATATGTTCGTATGAATAGTGAATACATCAAATAGTCGCAGCATCGCTTAAACTTTCGAACAACTTTGAATCCCGAAATGCTCGCGCGTCTTCTCAAAAAGCTTAACTTCTGTATAATCAAGAAGATTGTTTCTGGCTGATGAGCGGATAAGGGGATGAGAAGCATAACTAAAAGTTATAGTCGGCAAACAAATATCCAGATATTCTACTGGCAAACACTTTTCATTCCTTGACTCACTCTAAATTTTGCAGGCGAGCCTCTATCCCAAAAAGCATGCCATCAATCCCAAGATCAGACCCACTTACTCACACCTAAGTCGGTTCAACCTGAATAGAAATGAAAATGGAAAATGGAGTCCTCAATGTATGGAAAAATAGATTCAAGTAGTTGGAGGTCTTGTAATAGTTTCAAGTGGGGCATGAATAGGACAGATATACGAGGGTTAACACTTTACAGGTCTATACCTTGCCATAACTTTATCAAATTGCTTTAAAACACATACAAACTAACCCTGCTTAACATCCCCCAAGTGGTTTTCTTCATTCACCTCATTGTAGTCCTACCGCCCAAAAAAGCCATTCGTACATGTTTATAAACCACCCCCTCGCATCTCCTTCACGTAAATGGTCTATAATGCAGTGTTGGGTCTATAGATTTTCACGATACGATGGAAAATCCGTACGTGCCATCAGAAACTTAAACTTTGGTCCGACTTTAGCCAACTACCCTCGCATACCAGGAGATCTCGAAATGTTTATAGTGGTGGCTGACGGATTTTTTTTTTCATACACCAGCAATGACTTCTATACCACTATTTGTATGCTCTCATAGGTATAACATATGAAACACAAGTAATTCTCATTGAAATTAATTATTAAATTCAATCCACCCCAAAAAAAAGTTCCACCTTCCTGATATCTTCAATTCTAACCCCGAATGGTCCACATTCCATTCCACTTTCCTGGTAGTTTTTCTTACTCCTAAATTCCGTATTAGGATTCCCAACACTTTAGCGAGAAAGCTTTCGTGTTTAAACTGGGGGTGCGAGCTTCTCCACAGAAAAAAATGAGCTTGAAAGCTTCTTCTCTTACAAGGACTACATGATAGCAAACAACAGTGGAAAATCTCAGGTTTTTCGGATTTGTGTTCGGTTTTTCGTAGGATGAAAAAAAAACTCTGCACTGAAAGCTGTTAGAGGATCCTGATGTTTACAGGACTTAAGGAAGATTTGTACTTTTAATTCCTGCATATATATTTGATTGTCTGGAAATTTAGTTTTTTAATTCACACGATTTTCTCTAAATTCATTCATGGCGAAGTTTTCCAACAGATTATCCACACCTTATTCACATATTTATTGAACAATGAAATTAAGTGAAATTGGAGGGAAATTATTTTCAACGATAAAACTTGAATAAATATCTTTCCACTGTGATTTGAGCCATTCACTTTTTATTGATGAGTAGCAATTTGAAAACACACAATCAGTACTACGGCGAAATCCCTGGAATTGATATCTTGCTACTGTTGTTGTTTATATCGTGTTTTTGGAGGGTTGTTTGATGGATTAGGGATGCCTGGATGGAATTTGTGCAAAAAGTTAAGATGTTTAAGGTTAAATCAGTAAAACTTGTGAGTTTAATATTAGAGTAATTCAGTGGTAATATTTCTCAGAAATTAAATCCTGTTTTACTTAAAAATCAAAAATTTTATGGACGGACCACTTAGCTTTTAATATTTTCATAACATTTTTACTAAGAAAATCAATAGCAAGTTATGCAAGAAACTCAAACCCAACAACGACGGTTATGAAAGCTAGTAGAAATATAAGATGTGAAAATGCACCGCTGTGTGATTAAAAACGTTTGTGTGATGAGTTTAAATAGAAAATGCAATCCCGCACACTTCAATTTATTATCAAAATAAACAATTTTAAGGAACAATTCTCTTGAAACCCTAAAATGTTTGTGGGAAAACTTATTTTATACTTTTTGGTGCATTTTAAAAGTGTGTGATATTAGAAAACTTGTTTTTCGAATTTTTTTTCACTATTATCTTTGAAAACAGTAAAAAATAAACAAAATTTAAAATTTTGTAAACCCTTCGACTGAAAAATCATTGAAAAATTGAAGCCAAGGACCAATCGTCAAATACTCTACATGAGGGCAGACAACATTTTTATGAAAGAAATCCATTTGCACAGGAGAGGAGGAAAGGATTGGTCCGATTGGATTTTGATGTATGGTACAGTTATGTAAAATCGTATCTAAACACATTTCGTCTTTATAAGTTCTTCGATACGGTACACCGTTTTCGTTAAATTTTCATAGTCTAAAACACAATTTACTTCCATAAATTTCTCAATTCGACTCATTTTTTTTGAGAAAATTGTAAAAAACTGTTTCGAGAGGATAGGAAATGTTCCGATTCTGCCTGTTCTGGAACTTAATCATTTACGAAAAATGCAACTGTAACCCCCGTCATACACTTGAGCTAAGCTATGTGAGCGAGGCTAGCTATAGTTGCATAGCCTAGCTGGGTTAGCTCACCTCGTTGCACACTTAAGCTAAGCTACGCGGCGATATTTTCGGTAAATTTATGCATTTTTCCACTTTATCTGCAGCCACTTTTAGATATAAATTATTTAACGCGATTGAAAATATTCCGCAAAAGAATTCAATTTTCACGTTTTCCTTACACTTTTATGTCCACAAAATACTACACTTTTGCAAACACCGATTCTACACTGTATAACGCCGAAAATATTTATATGTGAGTGTCAGCGATGCCAGCGAAGTCGTTCGCGTAGTTGGGGTCTGAACTACGCGAGCGAGCTTAGTCCCCATCACAAGGCGACGTAGTTTCATAGTTTCGCTGAAGTGTGCGGTCACCAATGCAGATGCTAAGGATTTTACTTTCAGCGAGAAACTTAGCTCACGTAGGTCAGCTCGCTTAGCTGAAGTGTGCGACGGGCGTAAGTCTCTAGCGCAATTCTTTCGAAAGTTATGATGTTCGCGGATAAACAGACGGACGGACATACGGAAATCCAAATCCTTTATCGTCCCAAACTAAGTGCTACTAAATCTAAAGTACTCCTTTATTATATATCAAAAGGTGAAAATGATATAATGATTGCAGTAAATTTAAAATTTCGTGATTATATATTTTTTTATCACTTTTTAAGGATTTCGGTGGTTTTCAATTTTTTCAAGGATTTTTTTAGTCTGTTTTTTTTAAATTTTTAATTTTGGTTGGCGATTGGTTCAGAAAATCTATAAATTTTTTATATAAAAAACACGAATTATGTAAGATTTGATAAATCAAAATATAAATTATCTAATAAAAAAATTAACTTCTCATTTAAAAATTAGATTCGATTGAACGAACCCACGAAAACCAGTAATACTTGTTACTGACAATAATCATAAAACATTTCTGTAGATACAATTTTGTCGAAATTACATTTACGGAAGGTGACAAAATGTTAATGACCATTGACAGCAGGTGACAAAGTTATTATTCATCTGCTAAAATCTACTGTTTCATAAATACAAACAGAATTTTAAACATAAGAAGACCCTTGAGTGCATATTCTACCATTGTATCTCATATGTAAATTCTATTTCGGTAAACATTTAATAGTAATCATCAACCAGAAACGAGAAACTATACGTTAACGTTCATTCAACTTCAATTGTTGGAACAATGTATACTGTCAAAATATTGATACAAATATGTAAAACACTAATTAAGCAACATTATCCGATAAATATTGCTCGCATAATCGCATATAACGAATGGTTAAAGTGCCACCCATCAAGCTGTTGAACATCTGACCAATTCGAAAATGTTTACTTAAGCAATTATATGGCCATGGAAGCGCGAAAGTGGCTGAAAGTCCAACACTAAGTCCGAAATGGAATAATCTCGGATCGCATCTAAAAATCTCATCCTATTAGATACTTTATGTTTGATGCTGCCTACTAGCCATGGACCACGAAATCGTATTGGTCTGAATCACGGAATCTTAATCGACCAAATGTACGTCATTCGGAAATGGTAATGTTATCCCCATTGAATATGATTATGATGTGATGACCATCATATCACGATGCTGTAAACATATAAATATATAGCATACATACATGTTTATTAACAAGAGGAATGGTCAAGCGATATTACTGTACACACACGAATATTTAGAAACCCTTCGCTTTTAGGTCTAGCCACAGACTGTTATGCAATTACAACAAATCAAATATCTGGACCGGACTATGGACAGAATGAAAATGGAATCGATTTTGCACGAATTCTAACCAAATATTTGATAACGAATCGTCTATGGTGGTACATAAACCCCACACCACACAATATAGTATCTACAATCTATTAGATATAGTGTGTATCTCACCCCCTGCATAATGCTTACAGTAGAAAACTTCAACTAAGCAATATTGAAGCGGGTAATGAAAGAGCATTGAACTTGATGTTAATATAAATGGCATAAAGGTATATTTTACCATTTTTGTTATATTGAAGAGATTTCTTGTGTAATTAGGAAAAAAATTTCGACACCTTACAATCGATAGTGGGATTAGAATTTCGCTTGAATTTTTAGTAAAAACTTTTTTCCCACAAGAATCTATTGCCGGCGAATGTATAAAAGTACCTGAAGATAAAATCCCGGGTTAGTTCTTTTACCATTAGGATTAAGACGGTCTCGCGCTAAAATGAATTCGGGGATTCTTACAAAGTTTTTACTAACGATAAGTTTGAGTTGTTGTGCTTATGGATTAAGTGTATCAGAATCTGTGGTGGCGAAACAAAAAACGGATCGCGCTGTGGAGTCTCAGGCCAGATTATTCGGGACACGTAGGACAAATCAGCCACTGAATTCCGCGTGTACAACATTAACAAATTTACAAGGAACTTGCATGAGGCGATTGGAATGTATCCGAAATGCAGGAGTCGCTTCGGGTTTTTGTGGAACTTATGGGGTGTGTTGTCAAAGTAAGCGAATAGGTGTTATCCTTCGAAAGTTAGAACAATCGGTGGTTAAATATTGTTATTCTCTATTTACACGTAGAGTAATTAATAGGACATATTCCTTTAAAAACTGTAATAGATGAGACAGTGAGATTTTTTGTAGTGAGATTCTCAAAAAATAGGAAAATTCACACAATCAGAAAGATGATAAAGCTGATCCAAGTCAAATTTTTCAAGTCAACTTTTGACAAGACAAGAGTTGACAAGATCCAAATCAATTTTTGACGAGAGCCAAGTGAACTCTAGCCTGTAGCAGGCTGACGGAGTTATCCATTACATGACATTACATGCCGAAAAACCTACCTCAGGTCAACCCGTGTAGTTTCTAAACCCCTCCTTTTTGCCAGTTTAATTTTGGAATTTCCCCTGCCACAAATTGACATATTTTTAGTTTTCCCAATGCAGGTGAACGCGCGCCTAGCGCAGGCTAAATTTTCCTGCAGGAAGCTAATTACGCCGTATGTAAGTCAACGTCTTTAATTCAATTTCCTTGAGGATAAACGCCTATTTTTAGGGAATCATAGAAAAAACCTACTGCTTCATATCTTACAAACGTCGGACACAAAAACCCAGTATGTTTCGGATGGGAAAACATTTTGATTTCCGCCTGTTCATCCGTCCGTCAGTCTGTTTGTCTGCCCGTCTATCCGTTTGTCTCTCCGTCTATAACTCTTGAACGGATTGAGCTACAAAACTAAAATTTTACTTAGATGAGCTTCTTGTATAAGGCGACTGGTGAAACTGCATCATTCCTTCTGCCCTCCCCTCCATACGAATTAAATAGTTTTTGGCGATTATATTAAAAACGGTGAGTTGTATAACTCTTCCATACTCCAAAATCCTGTCGGACGTTCGTCCTACTTCGCCCGCGAACCACACAAGACAATCTTTCAAAACTCGGTGTGAAGTTCTTATATACAGTATTCACGATTCCCGAAAGGGGTCTTTCCTTCCCCCAAAAAGCGTGAAGTATTTTATAGTTAGTCCTTTAATTCTTTTATCTAAGGGCCCGTCCATAAAATAAGTGACGTTAATTTCGACCCCTCGAGCCAAACCCGCCCCCTCTAAAAGTATGACGCATTTTGCGGACACCCCCTAAAACTAAAACATTTTCCTTTATTTTCAAATTTGTAATTATTTTGATGCGTTTTCCCCCTTTTAAGTTAATCTGGCTTGCAATGGAATATCCCGATTGAAACGGACAGTTATTACTAATCCAGTTCCAGTACCAGCGCGATGTACATATCATTTTCAGCCATTCAGTACAAACGTCTGTCAACTACGGATTGATTTTAGTATGAATTTGGCTCAACCAGTAATTCCAGGACCCACAAATAATCAACAATTTGTCACATGCGTTACCGACGTCTTTCAAGTTGAATCCTTAAGACTTTGCGGTTCAAACACTAATCAACATGGTGAGTAGATTTTTTTTTCAAATATTTTTTTAACTGTTAAAAAACGTCTCTTTTCCAGTTTACATTCCATTCGATGTAGCAAACTTTGCTAGCGACCTGACATTGACATTTACGATTTCAAGTACAGCTAATAATCCTTCAGGAGCTTTTTGGAATTTAATTGTGACCCAAATTGAGTGTCCTGCGGCATCCCGGAGAACTGATCCAACGCTTGGCACTTTAGCCCCGATATCTTTAAATACCCTAAATGATATTAGGACTTTTACAAAATTTCCGAATGTTGATACGGATTTAATTGCCCCACCTGGATGCTTGCAGTATTTCACCGAACGGCAAGGAACTGTGGAATCTTTTAACTATAATAACGGGCAAGGACCTTACTTGGGAAATATGCGTTACGCAATTTGTTTTAGAAGGACGGCAAGCGACACTGGCATACAGTAATGAGAATTTATTTTGTTTTTTAAATCATTTTCCATGACCGATTGTTTATAAAATACATTGCTATTGGTTTTGCCTTTTTCGACCTGTTTTCCCAACTGTTCGCCACTATTTTTCGCTTCTCACCCATTTCCCACTATCTAACAAGTTTAACAAATTCTCTAGCTTATCTTAACGTATTTTTCTAAGTAAATTTAATATAATTTCGTTTTAAAAATTCTGAACTCTTTAAGGTTTACAGCAAATCGATTCGAAATTGGGGCAGCCAATGAAGCTAACGGCGGAGTGGATACCGATTGCCATGATCCTTTTAATAATCAAGGACTTCCCAATGATTACCTTTTAGTCCCAGAATCTATTCTATCAGCAAATCCACCGATTTTTGGAACTCGATATTGCGGCACCAGTTTAATGAATAATGAACTGTTGTGTAAGATAATATTTTGTAGAAATACCTTTGATTTTCTTATATTTATTTTTTTGTGAATTTCTAGACGCACCACCAGGACCATTCGCAATTATTTTTAATAGCGATAATATCTACTCCTTGGATCCACAGGAAATTGGATTCCGGATACCTTACGTGGTACAGTAGAAATAAATTGAATTTATTTATAACTTGTTTTTATTTACAATATTTTTTTTGTAAAAATAAGTAATAAAATTAATTCACCAAGTAATGAAGTTTTTATTCAAAAACTCTTGAATGTTTTAAAGGATCGTTTACATCTGACAGTTTATTTCGCGAATTTTATTATACGACAACAAATTTATGTTACACAACCGTTTACACTACGAATCAAAATTCAGAAATTTACTCCTGAAAGGCGCTGGAACTCGATTTTTTTTCATATGAAACCACCGGAATAAAGCAAGACAACTTTTATTAAGTGAATTTATTCTATGATAGATGAATAAAATTCACGGAATAAATTCCGAATCAAATTTGCGCAAATGTAAGAAAAAGTCGCAAATGTAAACGTGGCCTCTATCAATTTACAAAAGAGTTAAAAAAATGTATTTTTTTGTTGTTTCAAAAAAATAGTTACAACTTTTATGTAAAAATCCTCGTAATATTTACCTCCGGAAAACTTTTTCGCGATCTCAGAAGTGATTAAGGAAGTGAAAATTCGATTAAAAGCCCGTACTCGGCTTTCTACTTCTAATATTGCAAACTGGATGAAAATCACTTAAAAATTTCAGTCGCAAACAGGATTGTTGAAAGTAGCTTGGGATTTGTAAACAAAATTTGAAAAAATATAGAATTCTAGACGTATTTGAGAGTTTCGTTAGTGCAGGCGCGCACCGCGTTGGCAAGCGTGCAACACGACGTCGCCTGCCGTTGCCGCGAACCATTCACGCTCTAATTTCTATTTAGCTGTTAAATAAAAGCGTTTAATACACAGAACTATATAATATAGAACAACTGTCACCACACAAAGCTCTGCTGAAAAATGGTCCCAAAAGTATTGCCCTCTTTATCGTACTTGAACGCATCCACTGAACTGTATAAGGTCGCGAAATTCAAATTTAGTTTGCCGCGAAATTCAAATTTCACAAGTTTGAGACTAACTTTAGGCGCAAACAAATAACTTTAGGCGCCAACACCATTCCGAAAGTCTATTTTCCTTTGACAGCTCACGGTTTAAACGAGAGGACTATATTTATTTTCATACGGTTATCTTGCTCTTACTTGACTCGTTTTGATTCACTGAACTGTATTGAAATGGGATCATTTGAGACAGCAAATCGAGCGATCTAGTATATCTATGGTTTAATAATAATAAACACTGTAGTTTTTTACCCTCACAAAATAAAATAAGAAAGCTTTGACCAATTTGCGGTTAGTGTCAATTAATATTTTCTTGAAACGAGACTGGATTGAAAAATGCCAACAAATAATCAGAATTTTATTAATTTTGAAGAATTCAAAGCTGCAAATGATTTCACAGATGTCACAAAATGGGAGGAAATATTTTCAAGTTTAGGAATCGATCCGAATGGAACAGCAGAAATAACACCACTTAGAAGTAGTGGAAAAATACTTTTGTGAACCTAATTTTCAATTTTTTTATTGCAGAATCAAATGAAAATTTTAATATCGAAGATAGAAAACTGATTATCCATGGAATACAGGGAACCATTTCCATTTTATATTTTGTAGATTTGGTTCTATTGTTTTGGACTGTTTGGTACATGATTGGGATATTATTTCGATTTTTGAAATACCAAATTCTCACAATGAGAGATAAGTTTAAGATGTGGTTAGAAAGAAGACGAAGTCGACGTGTAAACACTAAGAAAGGTAAACATTTTTGTGTCTTTTAAATCAAGAATGCTCAACTGATAGCCCATTTTGGGATAAAATATAAGTTGAGCACTGTATTTCTCTTAAATACTTTGATAAAGCATAAATCAAATGATAACGCTTACAGTATGCACTTTTGAAGTTTCGAAATTTTTGAGAATATGTTCGAACCTCGATAACTTGAACACTTCGACTTATCGAAGTATGATTGTACTCACATCTTTTTTAACATTTGTACAAAGCTTTTTTAACAACTACTGACCCTAAATCTTTAAATTCTCAGTTCAAAACTTACGTTTGAAGCCAGAAAAGACTCAAATGGTCGAAAAACCAAAACCTTCCAAGAATTCCAATGAACCCAGCAACATAGAAGTCCTCACCCACAAACCATTGAACACAATAAGTTTAAAATTAAAAAAATCTAAAAAAGAAGATTTAAATCGATCCGTGTAATCCTTTTTTTAATTTATTTATTTCAACAACTTATATTTTAAAATGAAACGTTGCGTTCTCAAATTTATTAATTAAAGAAAAACTTTGAAAAAAAATTAGAACCTATAATTAAGGCGAAATTTCAAAAGAATCTTTAGAAAAACTGAATGGAAAATCAATTAAAAGTCTTTGAAGGATTTCAGTTTTTTTGATTACAGTAAAAATTATTAACCACGTTCAGCCTCGAATACTTAAAACTTTGGCCCTAGATTAAAAGTAACGCTTCAGTAGTTTTCCATCAAAACATGCAAGAAAAAAAGTTAACTCGACACCACTTAGATATCTTCAAAAACCCGCAGTGTGAGATAAAATATGAAACCGATGAAATTGTTTATAAAAAAATCCACCAGTTCGAAAGTATGTCGCAGCATCAGAAAAGGTTAATGATACGGGAAACTACTCCTGGTTTCCGATACATCGCCACATATAAAAGAACTCCATGGGATCCTAAGTGGGAGCAGTGGAAATATCAGGAATGAATGAAACTCACGGATGAACCAGCCTTGGTTGCGTTCTCGAGGACACTTTTGACACACATTCAGAATTAGGAGAGCTACACACCGAAGAACTGAAAATCTGTATACCTTCTGCAAGTCACAAAACTAAGAAGGATCAACCAAGGATGCTATATAAAGATGTGTTACCACCCATCCACCCATTAGGATTTATCCTGTGCCGCTGATTTTGGACTTTGAAGTGTGGTGGATGGGAGAAGTGGGAGATTTTAGTTCATGAATGGATTTCATCGGTTGACGAGTTGTGAATAGAGCTCCAGAAGTTTAAAGCCCCGCCAAGGATATCTTGAACCGATTTTCTTTTATATTTACTTAAGGATACGCGTATTTTTCCCTGTTTTGTAGTCATTGAATAGATAGGGACAGAGGGAAATACATAGGCAGTACGTTGTGTTCATTCAGTGGAAGGTGGCAGTCATATTGAAAGGACGAAACTTAAAGCTTTCGATGGTTGAACTGATTAAATATGGAAACGAATGGCTAGCAAGGACTTTTTCATGGTTTTTTTACTTTTTCAGGTACCTATATTTCTTGTTTTTCTGAAATGTGCCATTTTTCTTTTTTTTTTTGAAAGATGGAAAAACAAAAAACGCAACAAGCAATTAGTAGCCACCTTTTTAAACATAAGAGAAGCCACTAAAAACGCAACTATACAAAATTTCAAATCTCTAGCTCAATCCTTTCGAAAGTTATGGTGTTCACGTGTTCAAACAAACAGTGTTCAAACAAACAGACGGACAGACATGCGGAAATGTGTTGCTGAATTTCTCTCTCTTAAACATATGAAGTAAAAATTTGCAAACAAAAAAAAATTGATCTAGACACCTTGAAATTTAACAAATTGATCCATTTGGCTCCTTCTGCTTAGAAAATTTCATCTTTTCCACTGATGTTTATATCATTTTTTCTCTATCCATCTTTTTGTTTCACTGTATTTTCATTTACCATCTAATCCTATTATCCTCTTTAAGTCCTTCACCATCCAAATATTAACCTTAAAGTTTTAATTTGATAAATCTACCGAAACCAACACATAGGCAAGTAAGCAAGCGGCTTTTAATTATCGTTCTCCTATTCGCCTGTATATTAGGCAATGGGAAAATATCCTTCATCGTTTACTTATATTCGCCTACTCGTTTTCGTTTCAATCTCGTGAGGAATTCCTATGTAACAGTGACGCTATTTTGCTTGTACAAAAGAAAAAAAAATGAAAACCTGAAGCAAACGAACGAAATTGTAGAAGAAATGGAAAGAAGATCCCTTGTCGGTTGGCCAACGAGATCCATTTGTAGTACTTTATCGTTTATCCTGAATACCCATCCTGTTCCATCAGTCGACATTTCTATTGAATTCAGCGCGAAACATTCACACAAACGGTTTGTTGTTCTCGTCGTATAGCTGGCAGGATAAACTCATATATTTTCCCTATTTTCATTGGATCTACATAAATATGGTTATGTGTATACTAGCCAGAAAACGATATAACTAGATATGCATGTAGCGAAAATTGAAGGGAAATGCTGCAAGGGCGAACGGAAAAGTCGAAGAAAGTAATTTCGAATCGATCGATTCTCATCAATCAATCATGCACAGGCATAGGGCACAGGGCATTAGTCACCGAGGCTGGCAAGACTGGACGGGAAGTAGGAAGTGAAGTACACCCTCCCCCAAACATTTTGCCCTTTTCGTATCCAATAGAGCACATTTGTGAGCTAGAGTTATCCATGCGGCGCGTATTGTTCTAATTAAGAAGATGTCTCCTACAGGCCATCGTTCTTCCTTCAGGATTTGTCCGTGCGAAATGTGTAAACAATAAGGAGATGAACAGCAACTGATACATAAACAACACCAGTCGGCATGCAGAAAAAAACACAACACATGACAAAGTGAAAAAAAAATAATTACAACATTCGGCAAATGTAGAAAAATTAACGCACACATCTACATATTCGTGGACATTTTTCTTAGAGTGGCACCCAAGAAGGCAACAACAATAATAAAAATAGTAATAACAGCAACACTGATAATAAAAATAATAACTGGAAGCGTACAGGAAACAAATAGCAAAGAAAATAATATGAAATACCAGTAGAGACTCTCGTCCTCCCTAAGGATTTTTTTCGACAAATATCCAATCTTATACTAGACAGAAAATGAATCTTGCATAAGAAAAAAGTCTGTTATGTTTCAATAAAAAGTTAATTAAATGAAAATCCGAAAATAAGAGACTGTCTATAAAAAACGTCACGCGAATTTTCACCGTTTCAAAATCCACCTATCCAACCACAAATAGGTTTTTCTGACGGACACCAAATGATTATTTTATCCTTTTAAAGTATTTAATCAAATGATTATTTTATCCTTTTTAACACGTTGACTGCCGAACCAATTTTGCAAAAATGTAAAGGAAATGCCGTATGTATGTATGTATGAATGTATATATTATGTAAAGTGTATACATGTAGAATATAGACCTGGCTATCAAAAATGATAGCCTTGGCCGCTCATTAATCTTAGTGCCAATTTTCACTGGCTATCAAAAATGATAGCCATGGCAGTCAATATGTTAAAGCATTTTTTAGTGGGAGGTTTTCAATTTTTTGAAAATTTGGTTTCAAAAAAAAAAAAAATGTGTCATGGCTATTCAGAAATCCGAAGTTAAAGCTGAAAACCAAACTCAGTCGAGTCGATTTGCCACTATATTCTGTTATTCTGAACTTTGCAATCTCAAAACGTTAATCGATCACACACAGTCGAACAAGAATACAAATTTTGGGGAAATCGAACAAACTTAACACTACTTTGGATTCCAGAATTGGCATGTATGTTTTTTCACGTTTTTCCTTTTAACCCTACCACCATGTTGATCAAGTACCCATCGTGTGGGGTCTTAAGGTGCCGCTCCACATGAGAGTAAATACGCGAGTAACTCTCAAAAACTCTCGGTTGTCCATTTTAGAGTTAATTTCGGCGATTTTTCTATCGCTACTAGCGAAATCGAGCTTCTAGCTTCTAGCATTCTCAAACGCTGTTCGTATCTGGCGAGCTACTCTCCGAGAGTTCAGTGGAAGCCTGTCGACTAGAGAGTAGAACAACTTTTAACAGTTCGCAGAAACTAGCTCGCGAGTTTTTGCGAGTTTCTGCGAGCGACTTTCAGAGACGTGTCCACTTGCGAGTAGCTGCTATCGAGAGGTTCTCGCCGGCATTTACTCTCATGTGGACCGGCACCTTGAAAGCCGTATTCCAATCTAAGGAAAAAACAAAATAGCGAACGCATTTTGCCATTTGGTTAAAATCGGACAGGATTCATTGTGTGGGGATATTGAACCCAATTCCAGCTACTATTCTAATAAAAATGATGAGCAAATTATCAATTATGAAAATTTGTAAAGGGCTGTTTACATCTGATACCTTATTCAGCGAATTTGATTCTGCGACACTAAATTTTTCATTTCACAACTGTTTAAGAAACATAAAAAAAGCTACAATTGTCAGAGGCCAATCGTCAAATACTCTATATGATAACAGACAAAATGTTTACTTTAAAATTATCTATTTGTACAAGACATGGGGAAAGGAGTGACCCAATTGAATTTTGATGTATGAAATGGTCATATTCTAAATACATGAAAATCTATTCACGAAAGACGCGGAATTGAAATTTTTTCATACAAAATCGCCGGTATAAATTCAAATTTCGGCAAGTTTTTCTGAATAAATTTATTCTGCGATAGATTTATTGTGCGGAATAAATTCTGAATAAAATTCGCTGAAAATTTCAAGAAAAAACCTCAAATGTAAACAGGGCCTTAGAATGTATAACTTTTCTTCAAATGTATTTAAAAAAAACATGTCCTAAAAATGTGATAAAATTTGATACTAATGAATGTAGGGTAACTACTGAATTAAATTGATCTAGAAAAGTACTTTTACCTACCTTGACTTACATATGAGTTGCGGGAATGTAAGAGAAATCATTCAAAACGATAGTCAATTAATGTTTTCTTTCGATAAAAAGATTCCATTTGATTTTGCCGAAATATTATCAAAGTTCTAGCCTTACACCACAGCTGTTTATCTTAGAAATTCGACGAGAATCACTTTCCATCTTATCAGATGTTTTTCTTTTCTAAATTTTCCATTTCTGTTGTAAAATTGAATAAATACAAGCCACAATCTGTGATTTAATTTAGTTATAATTAAGTTTGATTCCGTGTATAATTGAAATTCGTTTTTCGCCGTGATGTTGCTAAGAATATTTTTGATTTTTTATTGTTTTAAGCAAATTTCTTGCTGCTATGATATCCTTCCTCGGTACGCGATGAGCTGTGGACAAAAAACATTTAATAAGCAATCAACAATGACGACACCTGCTCAGTTGCCAGAGGAATGCATCTACACGATAAATCCGACCAGTCTTTATGTGTGCCAAGTATGAAAAAAAAATACCTTCATCATCTTTTATTTAAAATGCACTTCACAAAATATATACTTTTCGTATAACAAGAATTTTGATTTTTTTTTTATGTATATTCAATTAAAAGATAAGAATAGACTTTGATGTGGATTTACCACCGCCAACATTTCCTGAACAGAATACGACTTTAACATATCCAGAGTGTTTGAATGGTGCTGTCGAATTTGGGAATGATTTAACATTTTGTGGCAACATGAAGAATCAACACATCTACATACCATACAATCGTACAGCCGGAACTCTCAACCCTCTTCAAATCAAAATCCGGATACCGAAAACCGGATCAGGATCATCGTCGTCACCTTCGTGGAACATTAAAGTCACTCAACTTGAATGCTCGTTAGGCTCACCGCTGAGAACGCTATCAATTTCACCAAGGACCTTCTTTGCCGATGGTTTCTGGATAGCACCGAATGATTGCCTGCAGTATTATCCTTTGGCATCAGGAACCGTCAGCTCATTCGACATTGACAATGGGTTCTACCCGGAAAATTCAAACTACGCAATTTGCTTCCGTCGAACTCAAATCACAACCGGTTTACAGTGAATATTTTGAAAAGTTTTCCGGTGGTCCTTTTTTTTACGAGAGCTTTTCTCCTAACAGATTTATTTTCAATCGTTTTGAGCTTGGATACACACCAAGTTCAGAAAATCCTAGACCAACGCCAGAAAAGGAGAATAGCTTCGATGAAGCTTGTTTATCTCATGTGAAAACCGAAGGACGAAACGAGGACAATCTGATGATTCCTGACGCGCAAGTAGGAGAATTGCCAGTTCGAGCGCAACGCTTTTGTGGGAAATATTTGGAAGGAAAAATAGTGAAAAGTAATTTGAGGAAATTCGCTTCTTTTAACACATGTGATTGTTTTTTTATGATATTTTTTTTTTTTGCTAGCATTGACTCGTGGACCACTTGTACTCCGATTTAGTAGCGATGCAATTTATAAGACTGATATCAAAGAAACAGGATTCTCCTTTACGTATCAGCTTTTGGAACAATAAATTTTTATTTAAAAAAACAATTTCTTTTAATTAATTCTAATTAATATAGATAAAAGTTAACTGATTTTGTGCAAATATTTGAATTTTTCTAAAGAAATTTCAATTGAAATCTGATCTTTTAGATTTTTTCCAGAGTAGAGCAGCATTTTATAATCCTAATATCACACGAGGGCGCAAAATGGACTTCGCGACCTCAAATTCAAGAAATTGGTCCGAATTGAAGGTGCGATGTCCATTTTATGCCCTCTTGTGTCACTTAAGGGGTGCCCATCAAGTACGTTACACTTTTAGTCGAGAGATGGTCTACTAAACTCCATACGCGAAGAAGGGGAGGTGGATTCGAAAGGCGGAAAATAAGCGTGACGTATTTTATGGATAGCTCCGTATACCAAAAGTTTTGAATTTTTTTATTTCCGGTAAAGTTTTTTTAAACAAACTTTTGCGGAAAACTTGTAACTTTTTATATCATATGGCATTACAGAAGCTCTTCAAAGCGTAAATAAAGCGCTTCCACTGGTTTACGCCTCTGTGGATTTTAGCTTTTCACCTTATTGCCTGCATTGACTAAATTAACGTACAAAACTGTGGTGAATATTGAATTTAAATTTAAATCAAAGTATGGACTATCTAAAAACCTTCAGTTTCATTTAAAAAGATTGGTATGGCCGAGAAACAGTCGCTATTTTAAACTACCGCCTGCCCTTTTATTTATTTTCTCGCTTTTTAATGCGGATTTGTAACGACTTCTAACCACCGATCACGTAAAATGGTGACATATTTTTGGAACAGTTCTTGATTATTAAAAAGCTAAAACTTCGTCTCGATTAGACATAAATTGTGGACAAAAAACATTTAAAACAACAAGGGAACAACATTTGTCAGAATTTTTTTTTATGTGTTAGACAAAAATGCTCGGAGAAAATCAAGGAAATTAAATGGTAGGCCGTGAAAAAAAATACAATTTCCGCACGACCTACATTGGTTTTTCATCAGACAGTTTTGCTGCTACACCAGAAATAAAAGTCCTGTGTTATGTCTAATCAAGACCTACCCCACATTTCTCGTCCCACTTGTTCGGGATTTTTTGTACAGATTTTTTGTACGCTGACCCTTCCCCCTTAAAATTATTACGTATTTCATCACCAGCCCCAAATTAGAGACTTGAATTTTAATTCGTTCTGTTTACATAAATTTTGTGGAACATTTTAAATTATGCGTACCTACTTGCTAGATTTTCGTTGAAACTACAAATTAAAAAAAAATATTTTAAAAAAATGTAAAAAAAAACACTAGAAACATTTAAAATCTCTCCATAATGACTATATATTTTTTAAGTATGTAGAATAAATCCCTCTTTGCAAACCACACATAAAACGAACACATGAAAAGCATTAGAATTCCTCTTCTGTTTTTCAAAATTCTTTTACTTTATTATACAAATCGTAAAACTTGAATGACATGAGCGGAAAAACCTTTATTTCTTAACGTAACCAGCATCAAATCGCCTCCCTTTTGTTCTGTGCTTGCCAAAACATAAAATCCAGGATGAATCGTATGTATGTATGTGTATGTGTATGTGTATGTGTGTTCATTTTGTATTCATAAGTCAAGCAGGAAAAAGGATTTTCTCGGATAAATACCAAAATTGTAAAGAAGAACATGAATTTAATTCAGTTCAAAAATTTCCCTTCCGAATACGAACATTCGCACAGAAAATGTCCTTGTTCCGGAATATAACCAGAAACGGAAATGTTGTTGTTGCTGCTGCTTTCAATTCCACGAAAATTTTATTTTTCCATGAAGCTGATGAGAAAGTGAAACACAGGAACACATTCCAGGCAAATCAGGGCTTAGTGTTGTTATCATTGTATCCTCTAAAATGGTTTTCCTGGATTTTCTACGAAAATGTAACGACCTGCTTGGTAGATAATAAAAGGCGACAGACACAACTTGTAGCAATGAGATACTATTTCAGCATGGGTTTTCCACGGAAAAAGGATGTTTAGAGAGGGTCACGGTAGGTTGGTAAATATTTCCATAATTAAATTGAATTAAATTATTGACAATTTGACTGAGAAGAAAATCATGGGATAACTGAACTGTAAAACAAAGGAAAATTGAAAATTGGTAAAAAAGATGGTATTTTATTGAGATGATGCGGGAAATTGGGAAATTATATTATTCAGGAAAATCAGTCACCAATAATTCGTATTTATCGATTCGATTGAACAATAAAGCCCTCAACAGGTCCTATTGGCATCGTCATTATCCTATCAGAAAGTTTTAATGCCACGAAATTAAAGAGGAAACTTTTCACCCGGTTTGTTTACCACTTTGTATAGAAAACAGTCCTTTATATTAGGCTCATATTGGAAGTTAGAGCAAAGTCGGAGTTTTCCTTGGTTTTTTTTCTGTTTCGAAAGTATTTTCATGCAGAATTGATTGCCTGATATCACGAACGTAACGCAGGATATCGACGCCAATAAGTTTAGAAGTTGGAGAAAATGTTATTTATTGGTTATTAGATTTGAAGTTGTACGGCGAACCGACAGGGACTTTCTGTGTGCTCGGGAAATGAATGAATAAACTGTAGGAAATTCGTGGAAACTCGTTAAATAAACGGATAGATCCCAGTGTGACAGAGCAATTTACTTAAACGGACCGACCGTGGGTGTAGGTGTTTTTGGTATCAACCATTGGTGCCGTGAAAAAATGAATTATTGCCTTAGAAAAGAAGAATTCATAACAAAAAAATATGATTAATGACGACTTTTCGTTGATTTTGAAGTGAGAATCAGATTGAATGCATTTTTTTTCATTTTTGTACAAGTGGAAAAAATGTGGCAAAAAATCGTGAAAAGAGATAAGTTAAGGGTGAGAAAAAGGAAAAAAGAGTGGGGAGGGAGAGGGACTGTCCGAAAGTCAAAAATTAGTATCGCGTAATTTCTAGATAACAGTTTATAACAACCCCTACCTTCATTACAACTATCAGCAAAAAAGCTTTTCGCTCACTTTTTCGATCTCAGCTGACACCTGAAATCATACATTTAGCCTTGTGTAATCTTTGATGCTTTCACTGCTGGTCTGAATGACCCTTTAACGCCCGTAAATTTGCGAATGAGGGAGATAGGGTCCAGAACTAGGGCCAGAAGATATGGTCCAGGTTATGTTCATTATAATCCTAGACGGTCCTGGATTTGCATATATTGTTCCGGCGTCGTGGACGCTTAACTTTTGTGCGCGGTGATTCAATTTAGTGTTATAATTTATTTAAAAAAAACTATCAATAAAAATCACTTCTGAATTTTTAAATAGAGCACAAGTCCCGGAAAGTTCTGCCTGCGGCGTATTTCTGTTGGTTTGTGGTTGCACAATTTCCGTTGTATTTATTTATGAAATGTGAAAAGAATGAAAAATCGACTCACTTATCGCTCGGAAACGTGTAGCTCTTGATTTACATCATTGAGCTTCATTCCATTTTAGAAATTTCGCCTGTGGCACATTTCTGTTCATTGTTTTTACCAGTGTTTGCTCGGATTTTATCACATATTTGATTTTTGTTAAAAAAAAAAGGTTTTTTCCTTGCGTAACTTTTCCTTGGTTATTCCGCTTCAGTAGTATCTGCTAACCCCTCTCTCCCCACTCCCCCTTCGCATTCATCATGTCCCAGATTGACACAAAACAAATATGTTCACCCTAGAGAAAGGCAATCATCCCTGTAAGCTTGCTACAATATTGGATGCAATCCGTTAAAAAAATTATCATATCTATCATTCTTAAAAATATAACAGCAACTCTCTTGTCTATTTTTCGCCTTTTTTTTAAATTCCATAAAGTATTTTTAGCAACACATTTTTTTCAAACATTCTTCACAACAATTTCATGATTGCCAACTTTCTTAAAAAGGTTCAAACTCTACATTACAAGAAATTCTAAAAGAAAATATTCATTGCAAAACACGAAATCTTTCATAAAAATTAATTTATTCTAGTCTCGCATACAAACGAGAGCCGTGGCCAAAAGACCTCCTGCATAATTTTCAGTTTTTCGCTTGATTCTCATAAAAAATTTATGAAGTCATTCAATTAAAATATTCTCGTCGCACCATAAACCTTTATGATTTTAATGGACATAAGGCTGAGTCCAATAAATAATTAAACACAAAAGCTGTCGAGAGAAAAGGCAAAAGTCGAGAAAAAAAATTATGAAGCAATTGAAAAACATGGAAAACATGAAAAACACGAAAAGAACCCAAAAATGTCCTCGTGGCCAAAAAAGGAAGTCAAAGGATATTCAAATTTTATCGCTGAAACGGAAGTTATTAATAAATGACACAGAATTTACCAGTGGAGAAAATTCTGTAACTTTCATTCTGAATTTCTAAAATAAATGAAAATTTCATATCATATTTTACTGATTTATTTTTTAGTAAAATCAATAAGGATTCAAAAATAGTCTCCCTGTTAAAAGGATTTTTATAAAAAATTAATGACTTCATTTGTTAAATTATTTAGAACGGCATTGCATTGTGGCTGGCGTTCCAGAGTTTTTCGTACCTAAACAAAAAAAGCCCATTGGTTGATTTTCTTCCCATTGAACGAAATATTGAATTATTCTAAAATTTAATTATTTGGCAGCAAAGAAATATTTTTCATACCATTTCGAAAGGAATTCCCACTCAGAATTTTAATTGGAAATGTTCAAAATATTCTGAAATTTGCTACAGGGAAAATGTTCTCATGCTTCATGGAGATTCCCACGAAATATTTCTTTTAAACGGTATTTAAAGCTTAACAATGCAACAAAGAACGAAATATTTTCATTACCACCTTATATGATGAACAAAAATATTTTCATTTGATGTTTGTACAATGCCTACATGAAACGAATTTTTGACTACAAAAAAAAACTCAAATACTAATAGAATGCAGAGATTCCTGTATGAAAAATGGTTTTCCTTAAAATTTGGGAATCGAAAAAGATGTCGAATTAAAGCGGCGTCGTGTCGGTACTCAAAACCAATCGGAATAAGAATCCGGAAAAGAGTAACGCGGAGTCAACATGAAAAAGTGCTGGACTCTAAATCTGGTCAAAAATAGAAAATATTAAGAATTTTTTGATCATGAAAATTCAAATTGGTTGAATGGTTCGGTTTATGGTTTTGTTCACTCAAATATCAATGGTTCGGTGGCTTTTGGTTCGGTTCAAAAAGCCGGTTTGCATCTCTGGATTTGACCCCAACAAACAAACTAATTAACAAGTGAAACTAAATTAAAGCTTGTAAAAATAATATCGACATACCCTAACCCTTCTACTTCAGCACCCCTCACGTGATAGATATTAAACCGTTCAACTGGTGATTTCGATAGAGTATCGCTCAAACAAGCTGTGCATGTACAAGCATCTAAATTTACCCCACTTTCCTCCAGCCTGATACCCCTCGCCTGCTATTTCCTGAACATGTAGAGGAATGTTGATCGCAGCATAAGACAAATTTCCTTGACAATAAGATCTGCTAACCCCCACCGCTATCGACCCCTGGAGCATTCCCTTGAACACCTGTGGGAGACTATTGTTTTGTAGGATCTTGTGAGATGCAAGATCGAAGCCAGAATAAACTGGGAATCGGAAGGAAGTTGATGACGGAAGATTCGTAGAGAGTTGGAACTCGTAACTCGCAACAAGTAATAGAAAACATACTAATATATAAAATGAGTTGGTGTCTGTCTGTCTGTCTGTTCCTTTTTCACGCAAAAACGGCTGAACCGATGGACTTGAAATTTGGCATGAGTATCTGTGGTAGTTCTAGTTCCAACATAGGCATACGGAGAAGTAGCGCGAGGAGTGGGGGGAGTAAGGGGAGGGGGTAAAGTGATTTCGAAACTTAGTTTTTGCCTCTTTCGCGGGGAAACTACTGAACCGATTGGCCTGAAATTTGGCATAGATGTTCGTCGGGGGTCCAGCCCCAACATAAACCCATTAAAAAGTAGCCCAAGAGGTGGGGAGTAAGGGGAGGGGGTAAAGTGATCTCGAAACTTAATTTTCTCTCTTCGTTACTCTTTCGCGGGGAAACTACTGAACCGATTCGCCTGAAATTTGCATAGATGTTCTTCGGAGGTCCAGCCCTAACACGGACCCATTAAAAAGGAGCCCGAGGGGGGGGGGGGTAAGGGGAGGAAGTAAAGTGATCACGAAACTTAGCTCTTCCTCTATGTTACCCTTTTGCGGGGAAATTACCGAGCCGATTGTCCTGAAGTTTAGCTCCAACGTAGACCAAAAAATAAAATAAAAATTTGAAAAAACTTGACCCGGCAACGACGGGTATGCAAGCTAGAAGAAAATAAAGTTTAAAGCTATAAAAACACATTTTCTGAAAATCTTCTCGGAAAATTTTGAAAAAAAACATTAAGGTTCCGTTTTCTATTCTCAAAAGGATGTAAAGGATTTCCAGGTTTTCTATTTTTAATAATTTGTAATCAAAAAACAATAACAAAAAAAGCAAGGCAAAATACATAAAGGCCACTCTTTATGATTTCGCGACACCATTTGAATGGAATGAATGAAGATAAAAATTTTCAACAGAGTTTCATTTATTTAAAGACTCGTATTTTGTGTCTAGAGAAAAATGTTCTTTGCACGTAAAAGTATTTAGTTTGTTTGAGATTATTTTCAACATTACTGTGAAATCATTTAATTCCACTGTAAATTGCATTTGATTTATACTATGAGAACTAGAACCACCCGAACATTTGGTGTGTGCACGCAATAAATCTTAAGCTCACGTGATTAATTTTAAAAGACAACAAAAGAATCTATTTCCAACACTTTTTATTAATAAAACGTGTATATATTTCAAGGTGTGACCTGGGAATTAATTAGCATTACACATTTTCACACGTCAGCTTTTAATCCTCAAACGAATGGAAAGAAAATGGGAAAAACCAGTTTAAATAACCCTGTATTTTCATTTACTAGAATTACCATTGGAAAACTTTAAAATAGTTCATATAACTCCATTATGAAATTCAATGAATTCTGGTGATATCAGGCTGAAAATATGTAATGCGGATAATAAATAATTAAACATAAACAGCTTATAGTATTTTAATTATGTATCGTATGTGATTCTATAGCTGGCTATGAGCAAATACTGAAATTAATACTCACTAATACTACAAAGGAAATAAAATTTCAATTTCATTGAATCTATGAATAATCTCGAATAAATTAGGAGCGAATCGATCGATATCTGCCTCGTGGTAATATGAAACACAGGAATACTTGCTTAATAATACACCATCTGTCCAAATTTATATTAAGGAATAAACTTAATATTCTCTCAACCAATACCTGTCACTGCAGTAATTTTTATGTGTTTCGTCGGTTAAGTAATATTAGAATTTAATACGAAACGGGGATATTTTTAGATTTTAGTAGACGTGGAACATGCAAACAATCACCCCTTAGGATACAAAACATCCCAATGGGAACTTTTGTCATCCCTTACTTGATAATCGGTTATTTCTTCGAAGAAAACCGTAAGAACTTACAAATGTAACGGCTTGTAAAGCATAAAGTAATGTCTCAGTCAGAAATTTGCTATCACTTACGGGATAATCGATGCTTTCATCGAAGAGAATTGTAAGTTCTTACAAATGTAATGAGTTGTAAGGGAAGAAGTAATTGCTCAGTGAAAAAAATTCTTAGCCCTTACAAACGTAATGGGGTGTATGGGAAAAAGTAATGCCTTGAAACACGAGATAGAAACCATTCACGTTTTAACTCGCATTGTTAATTGACTTCGGTGGCCGTATGCGTTTGCGAGTGGACTTCAAACCCAGGGATCTCGGGTTCGAATCGCGGGTGAGCAAAAGTTTTTCAACATTTAAATAATACGTAAGAAAATATATTTATGGTGGTAAAAACCTACTGATTTGATAGTAAACCATGAAAAATGAAGAATTATATTTTTTTTAAATGATAAGTGCATACGTGTAATGCATGAATAAAGTGCTTACATGTAAAGTTGCTAGTAAGGCCTTACTTTTCGCGGACATTCCTAAGTAAAAGTAATCGATGTGGTAACTGGACGAGTAATCAATGGTCATTACTTTCTCCGATTACGTAAGCGATTCAGTAAGCTCTAAATCCCCACTGGGATCGTTTGCTTATTATTTTTCCAGAGATGTTTCGGAAAATGAATGTTTAGATAATAATGAATTGTGTTTAAAATATGAAATCTTCTCAACACTGATAAAAACTTAAATTCTTCTTAAAGCCATTGAAGCTAAAAATACTTTAAGAATTTAACAGTCAGCTTTTATATACCCTTGAACATCTTTGACTAGGAAAATGGGAAAATCATTTTCAACCTTGAGGCAAAATCCGGTAAAAATTATGTGGAGTAGAATTGAGGGGAAAAGGCCACAACTCTTAAAGTCAAAAGAGTCCCAGAAAATTTCCAATATTCACTCTTTAACTCGTCCTTTATCTTGAAGTTCTTTAAGTGGAAAACAAAGATTCTACCACAAGTTCTGATCCGAGATTCGAATTTCCATTTAATTAAAATGAAAACTTTGGGCATTCCAGTGAATTGATTTTTGTTTGTTGCCACAAAATTAATGTGGTTTGGTGGTTTGTCTGGGCAGGGAGGGTTGAATTGGACTTTATTAAAACATTCTACTGGAGGAGTCGATTTCGATTTATGGTGAGCCAAGGGATAATTACAATCGTCCAGAAAGAATTCAAAACGGTTTCTCGAACGATTGATTACATTTACAAATTTTTGAATTAATTTCTCTCTGGAAATACTTATTTGAACACATGATGAATTTGAATCCGAATTGTTTGGAAATTATTTGAATACTTCGAGTTAGTTTTTTTTTTTTGGAACTTTTGAGGCATTTTTAACCCTAATCATCCTGGGTTAATTTACAAACAAAAACACCTAGGATGAGTCCCGCGCTCTCATATGAAAGTTATATATAAAACACTAAATTTAACAGTATTAGAATATTTTTTTTTTCACATAATGTTATGTGAGCACGTTCGTCCAGATGAAAACGGACTTGATTTCCATTTGGTGGGATCCAAAGCAAAGTTGAAATGAGTCCCAAAGACTCAACCTAGGAGGATTAGCGTTAAAGAAGTTTGAAGTTGGCTCGGAGAGTAAGCCATATAAACTCATAAATTGCTTGTCAGTGGTAGTGAATACCCGAGAACTTTCTAATCTCTACACTGAGAGAAAAGAATGGCGCCAAATGATATGAAACGCCTATGATTTTACTATTTTCACTATAAAACGGCGCCATTTGAAGAAATTGTAAAATTTACAACTCGAATGGTAAAATTTACAATTTTTTTAAAGCTATTTCGGCTGATAAAAGAAAAAAAGTCTTTTAACAAAAATGTTCAACAATTGAGGCGTTAAAAGCTAGAGTGGACCAACCCACATAATCGAGTTTTTGAAGCTTTTCCACTCTGTACTATTATTGACTGAAAATTTTTGGAAAAAAAAAATCTGTGGACTTTATTACTCAATGTTGAAACGTTTTTTGGTGCATCCAAACATTTTTGTCTAAAAACTCACTCGCAATAGTGATTCAAACCCAAAAAAATTCACGATTTCGACATGTGGGTTGGTCCACTCTAGCTTTTAACGCCTCAATTAAGCACCATACAAGAAACTGTGGAGTACTTAAAAAAATAAATTGAAAAATAATTTCCAAGTTATGTATGCAGTGTTGATTTAATAAATTATCAACGGCGACATAAAATAATTAAGAAAATCTGATCCATGATAAAATTTCTCAAGGAGCAGACGGTTAAATAATTTGGTCTTAATCATGTTCTTTTCATCTAATTTACCAGTATCCAATTATTTCAACTCATCATAACGTTATATGAGTTTCTGTCTTGTTTAATATCCCATCCTACCTGAACGAGAAATCCTTTTTGCCGAAATGTTGTCAGAGATTTCATAAAAGACATAAAGCAACCGAAATTTTTCACTCTTTTGGAACGAACGCTAAACGAATTTAATTCCATTAAAATCGCAAACACTTCAAGAATTATGAAATAAAAAGAAAGAATCAGTTGTATTCTCCTTAACCCAATTTCACTTTATACTCGAAATTAATTAAATCATTCGGAATAAAATCCCCTGGGAATCCCGCCGAACCGTATTCTTGGCACAAAATTTAATCGCCTCGAATTTTGTAGATTCGTACATTTTAAAGATGAACTTTTATACTCCATCTACGTTTTGCTGTGGTTATATTGTCGACACGATACAACTGTATAGCGAACAGATAATATCACAAGATGAAAAGTGCTAAATTATCCTGAAAAGAAAACAGGAAAAAGTCAATTACGTGCCGAGTGAAAGATTGCTCAAAGGAGATATCACCGCCCAGCCAAACGATATGTTTCGAAAAAGGGGTTTTCCACCCTCAATGTCTGTCTGTCTGTCTGTTTGAAAATTTCACTTAAAACGATAAAAGGCTAGAAACAGAAACGGGAATACGGGAGGAGATTATGTTGTTTATAACGGGGTGAAAATGGTTTGGGTTGTATTTCCTCGAATTCGTTACTAAACATCTTTCATGTGTATTCGAAAAGGAAAAATAACATGAAATTTATCCTTGGCATGATAAAAGTTAACTTAAAAATGTCGGAAGGAAATTTCATTTCATGTTAGGGATTCTCATTCGTTTGTAGCCCCAAGGATTTTCCACTTCAGTTTTGCTCCCAAGAGGGGGGCGGGGCTGCCACGCTTAAGAAGTGTGAACGAAAAAACAAAAAATATGGCATAACAGAAACACCTGTAAGATTCCTACGATAGAATGAATTTCTTAAATGGTTTATCATTTAAGCTTCTCTGTTATTTTTGAGAATTTCATTCTTAGATCCCCTTAAGTCATTGATAGCATCGAAATTTATGTTTTTTCCCTCAAAGTTTCCACATTACAAAAATGGTTAATAGTCGTTGAAGTAATAGGGCGGATTTCATTTTAATTTATTTTTGTTACTTGTTTGAATTTTCTTGTTTTTTTAGGACACAGTTCGAGGAATTGTAAAAATACGATAAACTGGAATTTCGTTTAATTTTTTTCTGATGTGGGGGATTGGTTTTTATTTTTGATAATAAGAAAAGTTTTTCCATTTAACGGTAAATATAAAAAATCTGAATATTCATCTAAATTTTTGTTTCAAACCTTGGGTATAGGCTTCAAATTTGCAAAATTTGGGTGGAGGGGTGAGGAAAGACTTATTTGTATTTCTTCGTAATCAATCGGTAATTACTAAACATACCATAGCGGCAACCGCCCGCGACAAAAACTGTATCGAACTTCCGCTGCTCTTCAGAAAAAAGAACTTGTTTTTTTTAGAATATTGCAAAAATTGCACTATGAGGAAAGAATATCTAATAATCGAAAAATGTGTAATTAAATGCGCCGTGGCCGCAGTTTTTTTAAAGAAAATCTCACGAGAAGAAGAAATTCTTCAAAAAATTCTACCGCAGGTGAAAATTTTTGGGTTTCAAGACCATAATCCGGAACAAAAACTCAATTCTCAAATAAATAAATAAATAAATAAATAAACAAATAAATAAAGAAATAAATAAATAAATGAAAACTCAATTCTCAAGACGCCGTGCCGGTATGTGTAGATCCTCGGACTATCTCGGGAAATCGTATGGTCACCCTACTTAAGCACGGTGTACACCTTTCATGTAATCTGAACACAAGCAACGTAAATACACGAACTGTAATTCGTAACTCGAACGAGTGAAGGGAGAAATCGGAAAAAAATCTTTCGAAAAATGTTATTTTACAATTTTCCAAAAAATAACAAATCCTTTCAATAGAAATTTATTGGAATCTAATTTAATTTCCTTCGACAAGGGAAAACATGTTTTTCTTTCCTTGCATTGAAACATCTCAAAACTAGTTACTCCTTTCCTAAACTGACAGGAATTGTTAAGAAACGCAGATAGTAATACCAACCCCGTTACGATAAGACTGGGTTTTCCCATTTCCATTGGCAAACTAACATAAATGCATACTCCTGTTGACGAGTTCATCCTGGATAACGAGAATCCCAATGCTCCATTAGACAGAATTCGATTTTGAGGGTAATTCCAATGGTGTACATGTTTTAGATGAGTGAACAGACAACACAATCAGAAAAATGTTTTATTGAGTTTACCACTATTTTCTCTGTATTTCCATTTAATGGAGTTTGATCAACGCAGGAGTCTGATTGTTAATATAGAGTTTTCCCTTCGTTTCTGTATCAACAGGGAATAATTTGCTATCCATTTCTGTGAGTACTGGTCCTTAAATTGACTATCGTACTTTACTGACTGAGTATTGAGTAATTTATGCAATTTATATCCCAACGACAACAGAATCTGTCATCGACATTTTAATTCCGGAAATTACGAAAGTAAATAGAACTCAATGTAATGGAAACTATCTGAATTATCTCTGATACAGCAAATATCTGTCGCATACCGATAGGATTATCATTTAGAATTATAAATTTTTTAAGAAAAACATAACAACATCAACAGATATAAAATGTGAAACATGTAAAACCATTTTCCACAATTGAAAATCAGAAAGGGAAAATTCACAACACGGGATTGATGTCAGAATTTCAAATTTCAGAAATTTTCCTTCCACAAATCCTTCCGCAAAGAAATTTTCCTTCCACAATGTTAGTAATTTCCCCCTGAATATTTAATCTAGAAAAATATTTAATTCGGAGAAAATTTTAATGAAACGGAGATGAAACTATTCATACTTCAAATGCACATCACGTTCGAATACAAAAATTTCAATTCGGTAAGTTTAACGGAGGTAAAAAATTGCAGAGATTATTTGCGTCGCAGTTTTCATAAAAGTTTTCGTTAGAATGCAAAACATGATATCCTCAAAGACAATGAAATTCTTAAGAACTTTGAGACCATGATTGGAGAGGTTTTCCGAAGCATAGCATATTCAACTTTCCGCACCATTCCCAACATTTTTTCATTTGAAACGCTTCTGGCGTGCGGAAATTTCCTTGTATACAAATTGCTGTTTGTTCAAACATTTTTCATATACAAGGCAAAGTTTCTGTAAATATTTGAAACACTTTCGCAACACTGAATGCAAAAAAGGATACTGGAGAGATACAAATGTCAGGAACGTCCGTTCATTCAATGAAAACTAAATTTTCCCAACAACCTTTCATCCTTTTGTGTTTTGCGTTGCGAAGTTTTTGACCTTTTTGTGCAGAGTCTTTCGCAATTTTACCAACTTTTAACCCCTCTGCATTTTTGTAGTTTTTTTTCTATTAGTTTTCTTAGTTCTGCAGTCGCAAACAATAAAACAGTTCCATGGAGCCGTAAATTCTGTCGACCAAAAAAAGATAAAACGGAGGGAAAATAAAATACGGTTTTCTAAGTGAAAGAATGGATAATTTTTTTCGAAATGCAAAGTTGATTGAGTTTTCTTAACTTTTCCAGGGAAACTTTTTCCATCCTTTCTCTCCTATGTGTTAGTCTTTTGTTCGTTGGCACGATTTTCAGTTTTAGTCTACTGTGAAAAGTCATTTTCAATGTCGAAGGTACATTGTTGATGCACATGATACAATTATGTATGTTTGTATCTATTATGGACGTTTCTATCACTTTAAATTTTAAATAAAGCTAGTTTTACTGCAGTCTTTTGCAAGTGAAAGTTTAATAATGATCATCATTTTATTGGAGAAACTTTTAATCAAACTACACTATCATAAGTTGTTAACTAAAAGTGAACTCTGATAGGGAATTTTTTGCCTAATTGGGACCATCATTTATTGTGCTCTTTGTAGTTTAATTACAGTTAATTGTTCAGCCATGTTTTTTTTAGACACAAAAAAATTAATGATACTAAAAAGATTTTCAATTTTGAGGTGAAATATAATTAACTTTACTAACTTTTTAACTTAACTAACTTTTTAAGGAATTTAGACTCAATTTTTCCAGCATTAAAAAAGGAGACATTTTTTAGATTTTTATTAAAAATTGTCCCTTTTTAATGCTTGAAAAGTCACGCAGTGAAATTGTTGAATTCATAAAAAAAACTTTCCAATAACAAGCGATTTTTGAGCTATTTAGGGCCATTCATAAAATACGTACATAAGGGGAAGGGTCTGCAGTAGTTTGGCGGCGAGAAAAATTGGAATTCAACAAATATCGTGGGAGGGATATCGTTATGGATCAATCCGGAAAAAACAGTCGTCGGAGAGGGGAGGGGGGTTGGTTGAAAGTGACCATCAATGAGAGAACGAATATTATACCTAAAAAAATTGTTTTTGACGCAAATCAAAGAAACACAATTAATAATTGTGCGCCGCAGGCGAAATTATGTAGCATTCGACCTAGGTGTTAAAACGCCAAAAATATGCGACACAGTCGAAAAAAAATGTTATTTACTGCAACTTCCAGCGGAAGTAGAGCATATTTTGCAAACCTTTGCTTGGATCAGAAATGGCTACTTTCGCTGCGCTGCACGAAGAAAAACTGTCATTTTTTTGCAGCCGCGTCAATTTTCCGGAAATTCTTCGTGCAGTGCAGAAATACTAATTTCTGATCCAAGTAATAGTCATCATCACTATAACATTTGTTTTTAGTCCTGGATTTTCTAATTTGACGTTTTAATGTTGGTACACACAGCCCGGATGGCATGTTTTTAAATGCGCCAAATTTCAATCCATCACACAAAATTACACAAAAGTATTGTATCACAAAAAAAAATCTTCAAATTTCCGCCTGGAAATCTTTTGGGTGTGGCAAATTTTGGTATTTCCTCGTACCAAATTAAGGGAGCTAAACAAAAACTCCCTTCGCGACCGATCGTTTGAGAAACAGTACAACAGATCAACAGATCAACAGTACAACAGATCAACAGTACAACAGATCAACAGTACAACAGATCAACAGTCCATATTCTTTTCTTTAGATCTTGGGCCAAGTACTGAGATAGTTTCATATTAAATACGCCAAAAGCATGCATTAAAATGTTATGTAATCTATTCCCATCCAAACCACATCCTGAAATGTGCCTTTCTTCTGGCCTTATCAAATAATAAAATACGACATTGCAACTTAATTCTAAAATCCCCGAGATTTACATCAGCGAATCCAATTTGTATCTCATATTGAAGTAAATCCAAAAAGATTTGCAAGTTTCTAGCCGTATAAGCTTTTAGCCGTAGAGAAAGAAAATTTGTGAAAAAAAAAATTAGAAACAAAAGAAATCCCATTTCCTTGAGCCTTGAAACTATGTTAGGATTTCGATTAAATATTGAAAATGTGCGGCGAATATCCTTGGATAAGATTTTCTTTCACTTTATATGCATGAATCCGTTCGGTCGGTCTATGGAACTACTAATAAAATATTTAAACCGACTGAATTGAGGTGGTAACGAATGTGGTTAATTTAAATTCAAGGATTTTAGTTGAGTTAATATTAAACTGAGGAAGATTTCAGGAAATGGATCAAGAAAAAAAAGGAGAATTGAATAAAATATCACTGAAAAAAATTGAATCACACTTTAAAACTATTTATAATGGTATTCATGAATTTATCGATTGCATATTTGCGAATCTTTCGCAGGACGTTTCATGAAAGCACTTCTCAAATAATTTGTGTGAATCGATCAGCTGCTCGGCAGTCTCCTTTGAGTAGACATAAAATTAGAAGTTGAAAATGCCGATAATCAGTGAAAAATTAAAATTAATTAAAGTACGGGAACAAAAGAAATACTTATTATGGCAGCGAAATTTCACAATTTTTCGGAATTTACGTTTTTGATGTTTGCGTAAGTTTACGAGATTGTTTACATACCAATTACGTCTCGTAAATTTCCGAGGTTATGTAAAAGATTTTCTATGCAAATTTTGACAGTTAATTTACGAGCTGGTCAACTTTAGCGATTTACGAGGCATTTCCGCGTTTCCATGAATACCCCTATTGTCAAGAAAAAAATTTAATAAGAAAAAAAAAATTTTTACAACTTTCTACTGCCGGAGTGTAATAAAGATTTCTTTAAATTTCAGTATGACATTAAAAAAGGAATTTATATAATGTTATGGGTTTTTTTTCGTTTTAAGAAAAAGTTTGCCTTGATGGCTATTTACTTTTTTATAGAAAGTTTTCTTGAAATAAAGGGAGAGCAGTGTTCCCTTTATTCATTTTTTTTTGTTTCAAGAAAGAACAAACTTTTTGATACCTTGAAAATGTATAAAGTCGACTGCTTGTCTGGATTTTAACTTTCTTGCAAAATCAGATTTCATATTAAAGTGCTTTCCTTCCAAATTGGATATTCGCTTTAAAGTTTTTTAATGAAAGTGTCGGGAAAGTCAATGGTACGGTAGTTAAAAAAAAAAAGAAAAACAAAATTTCCCGGTAACAATATTTTACCATTTATGACAAGAAAATTTTAATAACAAAATATTTTCATGTAACACTTAAAAATACTTGTGCTCTCACAAAAATGTGATTTATTTACCTGCGATTTAATTGCTCACTAAGAAAAAATAATGAATTTCTAGCGTTTCTTCATTTTAAAAAATTCTTACGAGCAAGAAAAATTCTCTTCCACGCTTTTGTTCTTAACTTTTGTTCTAATATTGTGTTGTTTCAAATTCAAACGTTGTACGCAATAAATTCACCAATCTCTTCAAGAGAAATGCTTTTCTATAACAAAATTTACCTTAAACTTAACCGAAGACGTCGCATTCTGTCGGTTTATATTCCAGAACTCATTTTGATGTCGCGCTCCAACGCTTTTTTGCTCTCCAACTTAAAAGGTATTTTATGTGTTTCTAAGGATAAGTTGATAAGAAAGGACGAAAAATAGTGGAGCATTCTTCTTGTAATACTATTAAATCAATCGAATGAAAACTAGCGAACTTCGTGAGACGTTTCCACTTCGTTGAACAATTTTTATTATAGAAGCTTAAATTCTAGGGAAATATTTCGGTTTTCTTTAACTTTCTACAGAAGTTGTCATTTACATATCTTTTGAAATTTTATTATTTATTTAAAAAAAAGAATTTATATTACGACTATATTGACTGATTTGCATTAAGACTAAGACTAGCTAACGATAATTTCACTCGCAAGCCATCGACACCAAAAAAGTAACATTTTGCGGGAACACTTTGCGGGAACACTTTGCGGGAACACTTTTTGAATTGCTGAACTATAAATATTCAGCCAGTGATTTAGAAATTATCAAGAGAGGGGTTGTGAGGGAACCCTCCCCCCGTTCCCTCACAACCCCTCTCTTACATATACATAAATATATACATATACATAAATATTATATTCATAAATATAGGAAATTATACCAATTTAAAATTCAATTTTCCCAACAAAAATATTTAATTTTGATAAATTAATGATGAGAAACTTTATACCAAATCAAATAGAATTATTGGAAAAGTAAATTTTCTCGGTTTTGTAGATTGAAATTAACTAATTACTGATTAATTAATCAATGAACTTCAAATTTGAGAAAAGAAAAACCTCCTAATAATCCGAATTTTATCTACTTTCGAATCAAATGTGACTTGAAATTGATAGGCGTAATTTGTATGGTAAGACGACAATAATTTAAGTTAATTGGAAATCTAATGAAACTCTAAATGAAGGTCGTACGATATTTTTGTGTTGGTATTATCCTTGCTTCTATTTGACACATGACATGATTTAGCAATTTCAATCTAAAGTATCCCCATTGAAAAGTTTACCGTTTTTATTATCCTTTTTTGTTTTTGTTTTTGTTATTTGTATCGCTCCCATCCAATCCGCTAAAGGATCTAACTTGGGGTGGCTCTGCGACCAGTATTTTTGGGGATGCTCTGTCTCCTTCAATCAGGAGAAATTGAATTTTTGAAATAAAGTGAAAGAAATCCTTCGGGAATACCCAATCAAAACTTTGTTTTTAATTAAAATTTTCGGTTTCATCCTCATGAAAACAGATTATTTTTTCGTACTTCCCACGGAGAGAGATGACAGCAACTTAAATAAATTTTTGTTAGGAAAGTTGCGATGCGAGTTGGGTAATTCGGGTGATAACAAACTGTCAACGAGAAATTGTCAATCAAGGATACCAATCAATCAAATTGACTCAATTACATATAAATATCAAAGAATAGACAATATCCTTTCAATAAACCAATAAAACTCTCATCGACTATTAAATAATAATCAAATCGGATTTTCTTGCTGCCAACGAAGTGATTTCCACTTAATCATTCATCCAGTCTCGTATAAAAAGTGGGAAATTTCTCTGGAATTGTAAATATCCTTGTTATTATTGTTTCCGTATACATAATACCATGTGATGGGAAAGGTGGGCGGTGAATGGCATCGAGTTTATCATGGGATGGATTGACTGCCACTTGTAGAATGTATCTTTACTCCAATGGCATATAGATGATGATTTATGAGCCTCCAGGGAAATCAAATGATCACAATTGTATTACATCCACCAAACGCGGAATTTCAGACTCTGACTCCACTGCAAGTTCATTGAATTACGCAAAATTTTATCCTGGATCCTCTTTTCACTATGCTTTACTTTTCTCGGTTTATTCTGTCGTTTTTTTTCTAGCAACGTTTTTTTCCATTAGACATGTGTAAAAAAGGAAAACTGCTTCATGCTGCAAGTTTTACCTTATGAAGAACACTGAAATGATGTGTGCAAAAAGTTTGTGAAAATGAATAACGAAATTAAAACGGAGGATAGTGTGCAAAAATCCTTGTTTTATGCTCTAAACACTCATTCTCAACAAAAAAAAAAAATGGTGATGGAAAAAAAATTTATCAAGTTTAAAGTTTTGAGTGGAATTACTTTGCTACCATTTCGCTAATGTGGCTTTATGCAACAAACACTAATTATAATAGATTCCAACACATGCACTTTGGTTTGGAAGTTCCATTAAAAATTTACCCAAAGGTTGAATAAAAATTGGAAAATATGAAAATTTCCTTTTATTAAAAACTAACCACTGTGCCCGATTGGGTACAAGTGCATTTAACAAAATATTTTAATTTTACGGTTTGGTTTTAGTTTTTATTTGGTGTTCAAATGAAATCAATAAGTGGCTGCAAAAGAAACGTCATGAAAATATGGAGTACCTACTCTTATGTAAAATCTATCGTTTAAATATAAATTCATATTCAATGATAGCCGGAAACACTTCTGACCGTAATAAAGTTGAAAAAATATCACCCTTGTTAGGATATTTTAAGGATATCTGACGCCTCTCATATCCTTGTGATATTCAATGAAAGCAAAAAAAATTCAATGGCTAGTGATGAACCTTTTCTTACATAATCCACACTTATCTAGTCATACTTTTTTATGTGAATATGCCATTTATTTATGAAGAACTGATCCAATGTGCAGTTTTTGGAAGGTTTTTTTGGGTGCTTTTGAATGGGTTCCCTAAAATAAGTCGGAATAAGGAGAAAAAGCATATCATATAAACTGAGATCACTTGCGAAAATTGTTTGCGTAAAAATAGTTTTACGATATGAAGGATCTACACATTTACGAGTAGTGATTTTTAAGAGTTATGAAATATTAAGCATTTTTCATGATGTTACTGAAGTCTGACGAAATAAAATAATTTTTCCAAATAAAATTTTACTGAATTTCCATGATATTTGATTCAAGTGATTTTTATATAGCTTTAAATTGTAATAAAAGATCGCGCAAATAGATTACGCAAAAAGCGCAATGGAAAAAATAAAATAATTAAAAAAATAAGCTCTTAATGTGCTCTTAATGTAAAAAATAATAATTTTACATACGGATTTGGCCCCAGAAATAAAGGCCAGATAGTTAATATGCAACAACTCTAAACTATTTTATCTTCCTTATATTTTTTAGTAGTGGGCGGAATAGTCCCGGATTAAGACATGTTGTCCCGGCACTCCGGAAACTAATATTTGGTCCCGGATTTTTCAATTTTGTGTTCAAATTTATCAAATGGAAAAACAAAACGATTCTAAATATGGAAAAAAAAATTTCTTCGGCTGGGGGTTGCTGTGAATTACATTTTATTCGGCTGCGGCGCATTTTTTCGACGATGTTCCATAAAAGGCGTATGTATTTGAAAAAATTTCGCCTTTGGCGCTTTTGTTATTAGTGATATATTTAAAATTTCCATTGCTATTGTTTATGGGATGCAAAAACCACGAAAAACTAAGATTTTACTCTTTGCTTCGCGTTCTTTTTAAAAAAAAGTTCGATTGCGGCGCACATTTCTTAATTATTTTTCCTGGGTTTTCATCAAACATCTATTATTCGTTTCAGCCACCCCTAAAAGTTCCTCGACATTGCTGTAAAAACAGATTATCAATTTTTTATCAAAATACTCATTAGAGATACGGGTTTTTTTAAATAAAAGTTTGGGTTGTCCATAAAATACTTTACTATAATTTTCGGCTTTTCGAACAAAAGGATTCCCCCCCCCCTTTCTTCTCCCTACACCTTTCCATCGTTTTGCTTTTCGCAGGACCCCCACATGCCCACAATTTCACTTTCATTCTCTTACAAAACTATTATCTTAACTCAGGTTGTTTATTCCTCCAAAACAATTAATCGACGCATTGGAAAGTTCTTCGTAAAATTTTTAAGACCTAAAATAATTAATTAAATATAATAATTTTTATCATCAAATGTAAGCCCGTGTAAAATCAACCTAGCCTCTCCTCGAAGTACTATAATTAATTTGCTTTTCTCCTTAACTATAATAACATTGTCCCTTTTCACCGGTAAAGAGCATTTCTATTAACCTAATAAATCGTCACGAACATGACAAATCAAATAAAAACTTTTTGCACGACATCTGTATACCAAATGTCCGAAGAAAGTTGACTAAAGTTTTCCTTTACTGCCGATTCCACATTTATTTATACATTTGTGTTGCTCGTCCTTTCTTATATAATAAAACAAAAGGAAAAACTCCATCCGTGCTCACATTACATCCGGTGGGCAAACTGAAGCGATATAGACTTTTTATGTGCATGCAATACAAACGGTGAGGCCATCAGACTAATATGGAAAACAACAAAAAAAAAAACCTAGTAGAATACAAACAGGAAAAACTCTTAACATTTCTTCCTTATTGCGCGATAATCTTTTCAGATCCAAGACAACCGAATTATCCTTTAATGTCGAATGGCAAGCGTTTAGGCGTATTTCGTTCGTGTGTGGCAAAATTGTTTGAACTTTGGGCAGATATTATCGTTTTTCTTGCACCATTGCTGCTAAATGGACACTATAAAAGGATAATAATTTACAGCCCACGCCCAATTCAACAAAAAAACATGAAAACAAATTCCTAAGGTAGCTCCAGGATAAGTAGGATATCCCAATCTCGGTAAAAAAAAAAAGCAAAACGCAAAAATGTGTGAAATATATGGAAGAAAAACCCTCTTGAATTCACCGGTGAGTCAGGCTACAACTTTAACTTGGGTCCTTGCTAAAAAGAACAGCATCAGGTCGCATCAACTTTTAATAAATCAAATCTGGACAGACGACAACATGGTAGCCAATTTTTCATAACACCCTCAAGGTAGAAGCGTCCCGTTCACCTTTTATACGAAATTTTAAAGTTCCATTAAAAAGGCACAGGAAAAGTCTTTCGTAAGCACTTATTTTGTAAGGAAAATATTCCACTTTGACGCTCAGCCAGCGGGAATAGGCAGGAGTCAAAGAATAACGACGGATCTCTTTGGAGTTTTAACCTAAATTTATGCGATGTGATGTCCACAAGGATTTTCCATGGATGTTGTTATCCCCTCAGGCAATGTTTGCAATTAAAAGGAAACTTCGGCTCCACATAAACCTTCATTGAAGCGCATGACATCCACTGAGACAACGCATTTTTTTCGTAAATAAATAAAGAAAACTGAAACGTGTTTACGCTTATGGGTTTAATACTTCTTCCGAGCAGACAAATTCATGTTCTGTCTCAATTAAGGGTAATGACTTTGAGGGAGGTCCCAGCGACTTCTCAGCTTCTGGTGAGGGGGGTTTTTTTTAAGAAGAGTTGCAAAAGAATTTAAAAAATATACTAAGGAAAAATTTCTTAAAACGTAGCTAAAAATAGATTAATATAGTGAGGGATGGTAAGGACTTGGAAAATACCATCCAGAAAATGCACGAAATTCAACAAAATCAAGAATTTTTTCAAAAAATTAAGCATGAACGAACATATTCCTAAAGTAAGGGCCACATCTAACAGTTTTCCATCAGTTTTTGGGAAACTGATGGGAAACTGATGGGAAACTGATGGGAAACTGATGGGAAACTGATGAGAAACTGATGGGTACCGTAACAGTTGCGACTGATGGATAACTGATAGATGTGGCCCTTACTTAAAGGACAAATTTGATCGATTGCACTGATATATATGAATTCAAAACATAAAAAGGGAACTGATTTTTATGAAAACTACAATATTTTGAAACTTTTTCCCACTAAAAACTCATGGTGGGTTTCACGAAATTTTTAGCGTGCGCTAAATCAAGCTAGCGGGCGAATTTGAAGCAAAAAAGCCTGCTAACAGTTTTAGCGTTAAAAAGTTAGCCTGCGGCGCATTTTACTAAAAGAATTTGACCACGAGTAATTAAAATGTTTCTCTTTCGGCGCATTTTCTTTAATATCTGTACAAAAGTCTTAAAATCTACTAATACTAATCGAAGAACGCGAAAAAATAGGTAGCGAGAGACTAATCGAATAACTCGAAAAAATAGGTAGCGAGAGAGAGAGAGAAACTGGGGAATACCTTGTCTGAGGGATATAAATTTTCGAATTGTGAGTTTAAATTTTTCGGGTTTTTTTCAGTTCCTAGGCCACGTTGTCACTTGCGATTATTTTTAATTTTCTCCGAAAAGTTTATTCTGAACTTATTCCGCGAATTTTATTCATCTATCGCAGTATAAATTCACAAGAGTTTTCAAAACACAAATTTATTCCGGCGGTTTTGTCTGAAAAAAATTTCAGTTCCAGCGTCTTCCAGGAATAAATTTTAAAATTTTGTGTATTCTGTATCACAGAATACCATTCACGGAATAAAAGGCCAGATGTAAACGGCGCCTTAGAGAAAGATATATTTATAGAGCTGAAACAGTGATTTTTTTAAATTTTCGGTTCAAACTTGATTTATGATTCTATGATAAAAGTTTTGGTTTTTTAGCCCTGTTTTCTGTCGATGAAATATTCATATGGAAACCTTTTTCAAATATTTTCTTTTGTCCATCTGTTGCGAGTTTTTAGTCTGTTCAAGACTTTTGTAGAAAAAAAACTCTGTTCTGATTTTCAAAGTTCAGCTACTTAACTATTTTTAAACCTATCCCAGGAACCCCTGAACATTTTCCATCAACGGCCTTTGATTCACCTGAATTTTACAATTTTCCATAATTTCAAATGAGTACACAATACACCTTTTGAGCACATTTTGGGGTCGCCACCCCATCTCGATTCTGTAAAATGGCTTGTTGTTTATACGATGTTATTATTTTAATAGGTTTTAAACAATATCCAAATAAAGGCATCTGTCCGTGATTTTAGTAAATTTTAGATTCAACCCCCGAAAATTGGGGTCGTGTTTGTTTTGATCTGGCTTTGTTCGCTGATGTGCGAATGTGTGGGAAATTCATTGGAAAAGGGCAATAAAATTACCATAAAATATTCAGATAGCAAGAACATGTTTCTTCAGGCATCTTATAATGAGCATCCCCTGGGAGATTCCTCTTTTTCGACAGTCAGAAACTGTCGACTATAGATAGCTAGAAAAAGTTAAATTCGCTGGTGTGTAAGAAAGCCAGCCAAAATTATCCAGACGGTTAAAAGGCAAACATCATAGAGGTCGCCGTCGTTCAAAGGCCTGAAGTTAGTTTCATACGGCAGGGTTGAATCTTTTAAGTATCACAATCAACCCTCTTCCAAACCCCAAACCTATATTTCAGGCTGTAATCGTCAGTCTCACACAGGAAATTCAATTTTCTTTAATGTTTTTACAAAGGGGGCAAAAACCACTGGGATCTTAATCCCAACATACAGAATTCATCGACAATGTGTTGATTTTTAACGGCTAATGTTGTGGGAATTTTAAATGAAATTTAAATAATATAGTGATAAAATGTGGATTTTCTCCACGATGAATTTAAGAGAAATTATTGGAAAATTCAATTAATTTATAAAAAAACACGTTCGCATGGAAATTGTTATAGAAAGTAAAAACAAAAAAAAATGTGGAGATGTTTAGCATTATTTTTTAAAAGAATTTTAAAAAATCTTTTGCTTATTTAAATTAAGAAAAAAATTTGAATGATGAAAAATCCTGTTCTGTCATGTGAAAAATTTATACCGAATTATTAAAAGTTAACTTAAGTATTTCTTTTTAATCGCCAGTTATTTGTTTATTAAATTCTTTTAAAATCTCTTTAATACTCGCTTTTGACGCAAAAAATGTCATCTTCAAAACAAAAGTCTTTATAAAAGAAATTTCATTATTTTACTGGAAAAATCCGCTCATGTTCTTTAAAATTCCTTTGATTTTCGTTGTTTTGCCCTCTGCAATTAAAACACCGTATCCCAAAAATTCACTTTTCGTATTTTTAATAAAACTTGTAAGAAAAAACATCCTGTCGAAGGTATTAAACACGTGGAGACAAATTCAACGAAGACATCAATTTGTTCTTCAAACTTTCAAAAAGTTTCCTTTTTAAAACATCTTCTTGAAACCTTATTTTATTTTCCCAACCACTTAAAAAACAACGCAATGCGGAGTGGCTAAAGTGGTATCTTTGAGGGAATGACAAATTTACAGTGAAACCCCATTTATATAAGCCTCCTTTATTTTAATGTCGCCATCTGTCGTCCTATAAGGAACAGGACGTCTTTCAACAGGGAAATAGGGCATGAGGTTGGGGCTAGAGGCTGAATTGTTTGTGACTTTCACTGCCGACTTTTAACTTTTTATTAAAATAAATGTTTCAACATTGTTACCGTTGTTGAAGGTAATTTTTCAAGTAGTATTTATACAGTTTAGTCTGTGTTGTATGAAAAGAGGCAAAGATGAAGTCGTTTATGTCTTCACGTAATTCATTAAGATACGGCTGTCTATTTCTTACATCTTTTGTGGCTTTTAAGCGTTTTTGCAAATGTTTCTTTCTTTGTAGTTTTGCATAATTTAAGTCATACACACATTAAACCTACTCTCATTTATTTTGCAAATTTTTGTTGCGAATTCCATTTTTATTATCATTTGCTTCATTTTCTAAAACAGCGATTCCTATGAAGGGTTGCATTTCGCGAAAAGTTTGTTGGCGAAATATAAATTTAAGCTTGTTGAAAAATCGTCGAAGTTGAGTTTCCCTCCTCAAATAACCTAAGCTTCATTAATTTTTTGTAGAGCTGTTACTATTCTAATTCCATAAAAAATGTTTTTTTTACAAAAAATGTCGTACCCTAAGAGTGTTTGGCGACCCACCGGTTGGAAAACCGTCTTCGAGATTTACCTGATTTTCGCTAGAACATTAAATGATATTTGGCAAATTTTTCTGCCAGTTTTGACATTTCCCTCAAAAGACCAGGGAGAAAAGATCAAAACTGGCAGAAAAAATGGTCGAGCAGACCTGATAAAGAAAATCTTAACTTAATCGGTCCAGTGGTTTTCCAGGCTATGCGGCGTCATTGAAAATTCCCCGTGCCCAAACCCACGCGCCCTAATAACTCTTAAACGGACATAAAAAAATTTTGATCCGGTTTTTAGTACCGCTGTAAACTCTTATTCTGCTAGGGTCTGCGAAAACGAGGGAAAGAAGTTGGATCACCAAGCGGTGAAGGGCCAACCCCTTGGTTTATATGGGGCTGTGAGTAAAACACGTCATGCTAATTTCAGTCTTTTCGGACCCCTTCCCCTCCCCCTTTGTCACAATTTTTTGTATGCACTTATTACCGTTACACTACTTGTAAAAATCATAAAATGTTGACAAGACTTTTTCTCGAAACTTGCTTTTCTGCACTTATGATCTTTTCACATTAAGGTATTGTTTTAATATGCAGCAGGTTTTTCGACTGTTCAAAACTGCTAAAATATCGGCCTCCAATATAGTGTAATTCCCCGTCAAATCTTATTAGCTTTTTTTATTTTAAGAAAAATTAGGTAAATAAAAGCGTCAGGTTACGCACCTGAATTTTGCGCACCTGATAATTTATAAAAATCTAAGGTACGTCTTGAATCCTACAACGTTGTGTCACACCCCTAGCAAAAATCTCAAGTCGATCTCACTGCTAGGAAGACAGAGCCTGTCATTTGAATTGTAATTTTCTTTCATAAATTCACATGCGAGTGTTGATGAAAGGGGGCTAATTAGGAACAGGGAAATCCACTCAATTTAGTTAAAGTCATATCACACACACACATCTGCCTACATATAATTGTGAAACAGCCCTAGTATCTGTACTATTCTGAAAATGCTATTTACCAGTCAGTGTTTTATTTTTAGTAAATTCTGTGTACATTCGTCCTTGACGCGACAAAGCCTTCCGTGTCGATAGACGTAGCCTGAGAAAAGCAATAAACTAAGTAGGCGTGTTTTGAATTGGCTTTTTATTATCCTGTAAAATAGACTCATTACAATGTTCTAGCGCTTTTTTTGTAGATTTTGTGAATTTTAGCATTTTGCCGGATTAGATTTCGTTCCATTTTAGGTCTCCCGTAACCACATTGAGTTTCTATTATGTAACACAAACAACAGGAAACCAATTAGAAAGGACACGAATTTAAAAGCTCTTTCTGTGTATTTGCGAAGGACACCATCGAAAGGATATTTTTTTTTCTAAGTTAAACAGTGAAGATTTATAATACTTGATATGTCATACCACCTGGTGGTACCTTAAAGACGTGAAGTAAACGCTAAACAAGATTACGATTAGAATTGTATTGAGAATGGTCGGGAAATGAAGGAAAAGTCGGTAAACAGCTCGATAAGGATAATTAAGCACTGCCACGCTTGGTAAACACAATAGAAAAATCCATGATAAAATATACGACACATTGGACATTCGAAGGATTATTATTTTTATGGATATGTCAATTGAATTTGAATATCCTGTAGCCAATTATCCAGTAAACGTAACTCGTATAAAAAAAATTTCCATGGAAAACTTATCAAACATACAGCCATTAATTTTTTGATTTATTTTCCTCATATATTCCATCTATATTTGTCCACATTATATTTTTCCAGATAATGCCAAATTAGAGTGACTAACCTTCTTATAGCAAAGCACCCCCTAAAATCTTAAGTACGTAAAGCCTAAGGTGAAATATCTACTTATAACTTATTTAGTACACTTGTTATAACAAAAGCTTATATTTTCATAACGCATTTTTGATCAAGTTTTCCTCATACAGTCACGCAATTTTCTTTCTTCGCAACACGAAAAATATTTTTATTTCCTTCATTTCTGTTGATTTTTCCGTTACCTTGTAGTATTTCTTTTTATGGTGGAATCATTAATAACTAAGTATGGGATTTACTTTTTTTTAAGAACAAAGAAGGAAACTTTATCATTTCTGAATTTGATTCAAAAAATGTATGAAATCTACCTACAGGCTGAAAAGCTGATTTTAAATCGGCTAAAAATACAAGTTTGAAGTGCTAAGACGACATAACTTTGTTTGTTGATTTGCATTATGAAAGTAGAATCCCTGAAATCCTGAGAATCGCGGATAAAATTATGCCCGACACCTTCGTATAAGGTGTAGAAAATATTTTGAACATTTATTTTTCTTCATGACGGGAGATTTTGAACTTTTATTTTAAGATTTATTGAATTTTGTTCCTGTCGCCGTAAAATTTGTATATTTTTTGAATAAATACATAAAATACATGGGAAGAGACTATTTTAGGCCCAGAATTCCTCTTTCTTCTTTCTCACGTAATCTTTATTTGATTTTCTCTGGTAAATTCGCCACCCCTTGATTCAGGCATGAGTCGTTCATACTTCGGGATTAGAGTATTTTTCTTTTGGATAATTTGGAATCGTAAAATCCGAATCTGGCAGTGGTTTGGCAGGGCTAGCCCTAGTTTTCGCGGTACTGAAGGTTATCGCACTGAAAAACCAATGCTAGATTTGAAATAAGGGACATTAAATTTCTTACAATGACTCTCATTTAGAATGCACCACATTTTTTAATAAAAAAAACTATTCAAAAATATTTTTGGAAGTTCAAATCTGAACAAATAGAACAAGAAATGTCTAATTAATCAAAATAGTGAAAAATTAAGTCTAATTCAAAAAAGAAAAGAGACTTTCTCGAACGCACAAAACCTTCACGTTGGCTACCAGCCAAAAAAACGCTTACTCCGCTAGTATACACTGGGAAAAAACGTAAAAATCATTTCTGTACAATGTGAGTCACCAGTGAACACAAGATCAATACATACAAAAACATATTTCACATAAAATATCACATGGTAGCCAACGTGTTAAATATCAAAATCTAGAGCTTTTTTCCAATCTGCCATCATAATAAAAAACCTAATCACTCATCTTAAACTTTTCCGCTGATGAAACGCAATCACAGCCATAAAAATTTTCTTTGCATGGCACAGAAATTTTTATACCACTCATTAAAACCAATTTCATGACATAATTAGGATAAAATCAGAGGAAAAATTTTTCACCATGAAAAAAAAATCTTTAAAATTTTCATTCAAATGAATTTGAAATTTCCTGTCATGAAAAAACCTTTAAAGTTAAATAAAATCCTTTTCAACACCAAACATGTATAACTTACGCTTATTTTAACACATGCAATAAAAATATTCCTTTTCGTTCGTTTATATTTTTTTCAAAATTTAATGCACACAACATTTAATGCTCATAAAAAGATCATATTTGATGTGGTTAAACCATTTCGTGCTCAGAATTCTCGACATCTTGGCACAGCTAATAAAATCTAATAAAAGTAGCAGCAAAACTGAAATCAACGAGATTTTTATGAGGTAATCGGATTGAAGAGCTTATAATCTGATGGTTTCTACGTCACCGATAATCCCTTTATGCGTCTCAAGGGAAATTAAAATTGTATATCTACGTTCGTAAATGATGGCGACGCTCATTTTAATTCATTTCATGCAATATGGAGTGAATTACAACTTGCAGAAAAGCATAATCACCATCATTACTTGTTAAGCCATTAAATCGCTTATAAATCGCAATTTACAACACTTCGTAAAAGTCATGAAAATTTTCGGGAAAATGTGATGTACGAAGCGGGAAATTTGAATAAAGTCATTCCATCTTACATATTTTTCATAAAATCTGGGTCTAAATTTTTTTTATCCATGAAACTGCCTGATATTTGTGACATCATCTAAAAATATCCTCTAGCAAAGTCATTGTATGAACGACATAGGAAAAACTCTCGATGTCATTTATCCCGTCAAGGACATCGGCTACAATTCTTCGTCCTTCCTCTGGTGTTTCGATTTGTCTGTTCCATTCCTTTTAATGTCACGAGCAACACTAGCTACGTCCGGACATGACAGCATTGTTACAATTCACGACTAATACTTGATGGGCAAAAATCGAGGCAAACATAGAAAATAGAATGGAAAATAAAACATTAGAGATATTTTTTCCATACAACGTTTAAAGTCCTTTTGCAAATTTAAGCCGGGTGGCAATACTAACACGTGAAAGTGCCGTGGGGGGTGGCAATCAAATTTTTTTGAACTTTAAGCGTTCAGATTTGCCCTCTATTTTACAATTTGTGTTTGTCTATCCCAAAAAAAAAAATTGAAAAAAATCTGCTATTATTCGCGATTCAGTGGGATATCAAATTAACTTAAGTAGGATTATCGATTGACAGCATTCAAGTTCGTTGAGTGTTCATTCATCCTTCGACAGGATAAAATTACAATCAAGGATGATGCGGATAATATTGGAAGTCTCTTCGTTGCCGTTTTGCGAAAATTATTTGTTAATGTAATCAAATATTTTTGGTGGAGGGGCATTAAAGACAATTCCGCCCATGAAACAAAGTTAATTTTATACTCTATATGATATATCATATATTAGAAGTATATTAGATTTAGTATACCGTTTGTAACGCATCGAATCAACCATAAGACGCAAAAATGAACTACACCAGTGTGTTAGGGATGACAAAAGATTTTGATTTCCGCATGTCCGTCCGTCTGTCTTTCCGTGAATCCCATAACTTCCGAAAGGATTGAGCTAGACACCTGAAATTTTGTATAGTCACGTTTCTCGTAAATGGATAGGCTAGATTTTTGAACGGGCAGCATTGGACCATTCCTTCCATTCTCTCTGATTCAAAAGAAACGGTTTTTTGCAATTTTCTCGAAAACGTTGAGTCGTATTGAAACATTTATCAAGATAAAATCTGTTTAGAATATGATTTTACATAACTCATCCATACATCAAAATCCAATCGGACGACTGATTCCCCCCTCTACCATACAAATCGAATACTTTTTTCCTGTTTTCTCGAAAACTGTGCATCGTATCGAAAAATTTATAAAGATGAAATGTGTTTAGAATATGATTTTACATAGCTTCCATATACATCAAAATCTAGTTGGACCACTCCTTTCTTCCTCTCCTACACAAATGATTTTTTTTCGTCTGTCATCATAGAGTATTTGACTCCTTCCCTTGTTTTGTATGAAAGGGAGGTGGTAAGGGGAAGTTCATACTCTTTTATTATACAATTTGGTATGAACTTTAGTACTGACGCCCCACTACAACTTCCCATAACAGTGTTTATACAACGCAAGTCTCCAGCTTAATTCGTTCTCAAGTTATCGTCTTCACGGACATACAGACGAAAAGTTAGTGTATAAAATATTAATTTATATAAAAATTTTCATAAATCTGTTTGCTGGGTTGATTAAATCATCGTATAGTAAATAACTGAAAATCGTCCATTGGACATTACTCTTCTCTCGCTATCCTGATCTTAGTCATACATCATTAATGCTTAACTTATTTTATATTGACAGCTTCAGCTATGAAACATAATAGCCTCAAATACAATTTTAAAAGGATTTTATCGATTAAATAAATAAAAAATTTAAAGGAAACATAGAACCGAATTTAAATTGAATATATTTTCCATAAATTTTTACATGCGGAAATTTATTTCCGATGGAAAATAATTTAATCAGAATTTTTGTAAACCAATTGAATTGGTGCAAAATGGTTTACGAAATAATTTTTTTATAAGCTCAAGTCAATATATTGAGATAAAACATTAATTGAGTGGGGATGTTTCTTTTTTTATACAAAAGAGTTGGTGCATAAAAAGCGTTTTGCATTTCAATTGCAAAAATAATTACTTTTGAATTTGTAATTAATTGCAATTAAATTGAATTTGGCAACAATATCAAAATCAATAATGAATGTGGTTTGATCAGCATCAGCTATAAATTACAGAATTTAATTACAGTGGAAATCATTTCGATATTCGAAATTCAAAAGCAATTTTTAATGTTAATGAATCAAAAATGTGGTTTGTCGAAACAAATGTTTAGTAGTTTTTTTTTCGAGAGGAGCGAATTATTTTTAACAAATGTCTCCAATAAGAGTCAGTCCCTCTACACACTACTGCACAATTGCGAAATCGGAGTTCACACTGAAGATCATCAAAAAGTTTCTGTATAAGTCCCGGAATATTTGGGGCAATCCTGGATTTAGGCATTTTCCCCCGACGTCCAGGTAACTAAACTTTTGTCTTGGATTTTTCATTTTAGTGCAATTTATTAAACGGTAGACAAACCGATCACTAAATCTGTGGTGACAAGTACCTAATAAGGGCTTAAGTCGAATTTCTTCATTTTTCAGGAGAAGCATTTTAATATTTATGAAATTTTAACTGTTGGTGGCAAAGGGGTATCAAACCGAATTCAAAAACCTATAACTACAAAACGTTATGAAAAATTAGCTTTTTACGATTGGTTTAATCTGGTTTATTCAAACTTAATATTTTCAGAGAAATTCAGGATTATTTTACTTTAGCCACTCTTTCAAAACTTTTTTACGTCTTAGAAATGGCTACAATCAATGGCTAAAGTCAAGTTAAGCTCCTAAAAACCTACACCCCGATTTGAAAAAGAGGCTAAAACAGACTTTAGCCTGCTCGTTTCGGAAAAATTAAAACCGAAGAATGAACTAATTCGACTTAAGCCACTATTCCACGTGCAAAAACTATCAAATCAATGCAGCTTCGCGCCCATAAGAGTGGATTAAGTCTATACAAAAATATATGGGATCTGACTTTAGCCGTTCTTCCAAATGCAACTTGGAAATTTTTTGACTTTAGCCATTTGATGTAGTAGCGTATAACGGTCAAAAATGGTCGTAGAAACTAACGGGTTAGTGGAATTAAGAGCATTTTGGAAGGAGAACACGATTCTGTAAAAACATTGAAAACGGCTAAAGTCGAGTTAGGCCCTTACAACTTGTGACCACAGAAATATGCAAAATGTGTACTCTATTTTAGCTGCGGGTTTCAAATCCCATTTTTTTGCCTGCGGCACATTTTTTCAACAATTTCACAGCAAAACTGAAGTCAACGAGATGTTTTTAAGGTAATCGGATTGGGGTAATATGCGGCGTATTTCTCTTAATTGGTATTTTTACGATTTTCGTTGCAAATATTCTGAGTCAGAGCATAAATAGTGTAACATAGAGGTGGCGCACGATGGAGATGTGATATCGCAAATATTAACGAAAAATTTTGCTCTAGAACGAGACAAGACGTCCCATACAGTCTTGTATGACATACACTTCGGCATCCGCTAGGTACAGCGAGGTACAAACATTCACGTCACAAGCGAAGTCTTTCTCATTTCTTGTTTTCATTAATGAAGACCTCATACCTTGATTCAGAGTGGAAAAACAATTTTTAGGTATTGTAGATAATGAAAATTTGCAGTATTTAGAATGCGATTACACTTGCAAAAAAAAAATAATTTTGAGCACTCTTTTATTCCAGACGTCCTGACAGAGTCCTGTCGAATATTTCTATGTATATTCGTGAGAACAATTAATAAGACGCCTCAATATAAGATGTTCCGATATACGACGCAAAACAATAAAATTTTACCGTGTCAAAAACGTCATAAATCGAGGGTATTTTCTTTGTTGGACCTAGACGATTTTACATAATTTTTATTTATATTTAAATAAAAAAAAATTTATAGTTTTACTAATCCTAAAAGATCTCCGACACGTCACAAAAAGACCTTATCATTCTTGACAATTTCTTTTTCCTGATAACATTTGTAGCCACCTGAAGATGTCATGTCAAAAATTAATATAATTAATTACCGCGCATTTAATTCAAAATTTCCGATGACAACACTTAAGATCAATTTCGTAATGAAATTTTCAGTTAAACAACAATGGCTATGATGATGATAATTAGATTATATTGCATAAAAGATGAAAACTTCGCCTTCGTCTGTAAAATAGGATTTCCAGTGCTGTTCCTCGATGTTTTATGTTTGTTGCGAAGACCGCCGCTCTACAGGGTGATAATGCGAACGCCGATGATGATGATGACGATGATTAAACAGAACTTTACACCTACAACCGCAACATCAACATCAACATCAAAATTCAGTCAAAAGGAAAAGTTTTTAAACCTCTACATATTGTAAAGCATCAAGGATTTACAAAGCGTTAGAAATTCTCCTCTATATATCACATATTTGCCACATATTTGTACGAATTTGCAGAAACATATAAACATTTTCCCCGAAATTTTCTATGTTCCACAGAAAGCTTTAAATCTGATTTTAATTACTGACTCTGTGTTTATATGTGGGCCGGAAAGCGACATATCGTTAATGCCATAACATCACATGTCATATTATTGTTACACATTAAAATACAATAATCGGCAAGACACATGTTTTTCATAGATATCCAAATTGATTATCCTGATGCCGTCACTTAATTCGTCACCACATATCCTTGTCAAACCGCAAACACACGAAATCTACCCAAGGAGTGAACAAGGAAAAACACAAGGATCCATTTTACTATTTCTGGTTTAGCTATGAGTATATATTTATGTTGGTTTCAGTATTATCTTATTGTATTATGTTTTCTATAATGAATTTTCTTGCAGAAAACTTTCGACTCATTAAATCTGGAGCATCAGAAACATTTCCGTTGAGAGAGAAAAAAAATCATTTAACGAATTTTTTCTAGGCAATAAGTTTGGCTTAGCTGACGAATTACTATCATTATTGAAATGATTTTGTTCCAGAATGTGGCTAATGGTATACGAAAGCCTTATTTTAGCCTTGCACCTGCTCAGGTAGGCCTTTATTTAAACAAGAAAAGACTTTGAAATCTAAAAAATGATTAAATATATTTTTGTAGATGACCTTTACGTTACATTATTTAGACAAAACTTTAGCGGAACGAAATCCCCTTTTCTATTCAAAGAAGATTTACGTCAGGAAAAAAATGTTTACCTATTTTTACAAAAGTAGCCGCAATTTGTTTCCGTGACAGAAAAATCGAATTTTTCATGAGAGCTTAAATGTAATCTCCAAAAAATTGAATTTTTGCTAGTAGATCGTAGCCATTTTCCCAGTCGGCGCGAAACATTTGAAGGTATTAAAAGCTGGCTTAAAATAGACATTTTTCGAAAGATTTTCTTATGGGAAGACCTACACAATAGTTAAAACCACGTCGAAATAGCTTGAACGGTTAAAAAGATATCAGGCGAGGGGTGGAGAAGTAGGGGGAACAAAGAGTTGACGCATAGCCTAAAACATGACCTTCATTACTAATCGATATTCGCAAACTGTTTGCGGCTACGACTCATAGTTTTTCTGTGATGTTATTTTGAATTAAAAAAAAAATACATTCGGAGGAGGATGAGCGTTTCAGTTTTTTATATACATATAAGACAACGAGGACAATCCAACGTGGCAAAATACGTTTGATAACCACGCAAAAAAAATTGTGATGAAAAACTGGAAGTTACCGGCACTCGACCGGGATCTCTGTTGAGAAACATTACTGCAGGCAAAGTTCGGAAATTGTTTGTAGCGCCAAAGAAAAATAAAGAAAAGAAGAAGAAGACGGAGAAAAGGATGAAGAATAAGAAAAACGGGAAGGAAAAGAAACGTGCGCGTACAATGTTCTCCGGGAAAGAACAATTTAAAAAATATGTGCCGCAGGCGAAAATTTAAAAAGTTCAATGAAATTTTAAATTAAAAGCTAGTAGCTTTAAGCTACAAAGTCCCAGCTTATTTTTTTTGTCCTTTTTGAACGTTCAATAAAATAACTGCAACCAAAATCACGCAGATTGAAGCGAGAAAAATGCGCCCTAGGAGAAAACTCAATGAAAAAAATGCGCCATGAACGGAAATTATAATCGACTCCCAAAAAATTTCAAGTCAACTTCTGTGCCGATTATATTTTTTGACGACACCCGGGTTGAAATTTAATTTAGTTTGAAATTGTCCTGTTTTTAATTTGAAACACCGGAAGAAGACAAAACGTTGGGACAGCAAATAAATTTGCCAACGACCAATTTCAACGTTTCAATTAATGTGACCGGAAAACCCAAGAAAACTTCGAAATTTTCTTGTTTAGGTTTGTAATTTAGTTTCTTTTCATTCTTTAACAAAAATTTGTAATTAAACAAAACTTATATCAAGGTTATTCAAGGCTAATTCCAAATTTCTACTCATAATTAACGATCTCCTTAGACTTAACGAGGGATTTTTCCGCCGCACGAGTTAGTATATTGCAAGTGAATTTATCGACAATTTTATGATCTCTTCGGAAATTGAGGAAAAATGGAAGCATGCCATTCGCCAATCATAAAATGTTTCACATAAAAAAAACCGTTTCTCCTCTTTTATGCAACCTAAATTCGATTTGATGTGTTTCATCTTTTTTAGGAGATACATAGCCAAAGGTCTATATTTATCTCATCTAACGGCCGAATATAATCCTTAATAAATTTGCCTTGACATGCAACGGCATTGAGACCGAACTGGACATACGATAGAATTTCCCGGGGACGAAAGTTCGTTTGATCTGAACGGAAAAGGATATTGGTTTGCAATGAGTGAGTGCACGATTTCGGGATGATGGAGGGTTGAAAATTCACTACAAGGGCAACTTTTGCGTTATCAAAGACATCCGTATCGGCTTTTTTTTCGTAACATCCTGTCAGATCTACACTCTCTAACTAACAAAATCAATACCAGCCAACAAAAGTTTTATAATAATAGCTGAATGATATTGGATAGTCATAGTTAAAAGCCAGGGCTGGCATTTCATATACGATAGAGACAAAAAAAATATTTTATCAGAGAGAAAAACATTTTTTGGATCATTACCGGCTGTGATTTCTTGACTACAGAACATTTTACTATACAGAAATTTTTCGACTAGAGAATCCTTGATGTGACATAAATCGAATTGGATTCCGTAAGGATAACAAAATAATCCAACATATTACATTTATAAAGATTTTTCTTTTTTTTTCTTTATCCAATCCATATAAACACATTTTTTGGTCAAGTATCTTAATACTCACAATCAGTTGTGTCAAGATTTGTAGAGGCTGTTTAGTCAGAAGCAAAACAACAAAAAAAAACGGAAAACAGGAAAATGCGACGAAAAAAGGACATCGGAGTAAATTTATTGGATAGTGAACATGTCATAGAATTTTAGGATAAACACAAAATACAAGAATGACATCGAAATTGTTGACGAATTATTTGATTTTATGGATTTGATTTAAGATCAAATCATCGAACAAATGAAAATTATTTATCCAAGTAATTTTTATAAAAATCAAATCAATTTAAGATTTATCGAATCAAGACAATCCGGCGGCAATCAAAATTTGAGATCGATCGTTAAATAAATATTTCATAAATGGTTACTGTTAGAATTCTAATGGCGGGTTTCACGAAACTTAGTTGCCACAAAATCGAGTTAGCAGGCTTTTTTTTGCTTGAAATTCGATTGCCAAATTTTCAAGAAACCTACAAAAAAAAACATCCTAAGATTTTGCAATGAAAACTAATAGCGTGAAAATTGTGAAAACGAATCAAACGATTTTGATTCGATCAAATTTGTCGAATTTATTCAAATTGACCATGACGAATCATTTTTAGACGATCATATTTATTTGATATCAAGTAACTTTGAAGGGGCTTGAAAGGCCGAAAATTAGGTGGTTTGAAAGGCCGAAAATTAGCGAAGCCCCTGGCAAAAAAAAAATCTGAGCGTGACAAAAAAAAATTACGGTCTAGAAAGACATTAAATAAAATTTCAACTCAATCGGTCGATTCGTTTTGGAGTTGGAGCTTTTAACACCAAATAAAGCCCAGGTTGTTTTCTGGCTTAGATTTGCCACTTTAAATTTGAGGCTAAAATTTTTGAATATCACTTACAGGAATTAGGAGAAAATGTCACAAATTACGGATTTTAACATCATTTTAATTTGTTAATGGTGGTTGGGAGAGTTCAAAAAAATCGTGTGCGTGAAAAAAAAAACATTTTTTTGTTAAAATTAAAGAACTCTGATTAAAACTTCTAAAAATTTCAACGTTCAAAAATTTTCATACTCCATATTACAAAAATAATAATCGTTATTGAGGTTAATATCGAACTTGTATATGGAAATTATTACATTCTCTACTTGTTACGCTATGTTGGCACAATTTATGTAACATATTGGCCATAAAATTCAATTGCGAACATCGTTGAGCACAAACACGCCCAAATCTCCCCAGAGGATCATATTTCAAGTTATTTGACGGAGGAATACTGACCCCCATTCCTTACAGACTGCAACAAAACACTGAAAAAGAGGAAAATATGTCGAAAAGATAGAGAAAAATCAAGGAAAAGCATGCGGCCAACAAAAATATTTCTTACATTCACAGAAAAAAAAGAACTGAGCTTTTAAAACCATGTTAGCAGCGGGAAACATAAAACAGGCAACAGTCATGGAAATCCAAAAAAAAAATATGCTCCAAATTCCTTGGTCTCTGGCCTCGACATTTTGAGGTTTTGCTCCTGATTCAGCTGCATACGCCCAGAAAAATGTAAATCATATTTTGCAGACACAACACCAGTTGAAAGCCTCTCTAAGGATACGGAATTTCAACCCAATGTCCTTGTTCTAATTTTGAATAAACCATAAAACGTTTCGCTTTCTCCTGTTCTCCATTCTTGTTTAGTGTAACGTTTTTATTTCAGATAAGGGTAGCTGGAATGTTTAAGAAAATTCGAAAAAAAATGCTCGGAAACAATTCAAATAAATCACTATTGAAAGTTAAAGTCTTTCGTACGAGGAATGGAAAGTAAAAACCATTTTGCACAAGTCCGGAATACCTAGGGTGACCATAAGTCCCGGTATGGCCGACATAGTCCCGGATCTAGGCATGTAGACCTGAAGTTCCCGAATCTAGTGTTGTAATTTCTTAATCACTAAAGAGATTGACCTCAAAACTCTGATAATTTTAGCCTGCGGCGCAGTTTTCTTAGTATTCACAAACAAAAAAGAAAAATTGAAGCAAAACTTCTTCCCTCTGACCGGAGTTTCTAAAGCTTCACGATTCATTTCGAATCATTGAAAATGATCTCACAATTCGCCTCCCCCCTTTCCCCCACCCCACTCACCAACCAGGAATCTATCCCGGATTCGTACAAAAAAATATGGTCACCCTATGAATAACAAATGGTTCAAAGCTTTTTTTGTTGCAAACTTTCCCCTTCATCATTTCGATAGCTATCTATCTCCATATCCTTAAGTATCCTCCGCTATGGATACAATTATATTAAAATAAATTACTGGCAAAATTCAATAAATGAGAATTCACATAAAAAACAATTTATTTTGTTTTGCTCATGTAATTTTTAACTATACTTTGTGTTGTTTTTTGTTCAGTAGTTCAAAAATATTTCTAAATTTCCCTCTAATTCCATGACTAAAGGATTATTTCCTATAACTCTATGAGAAAAGCACCCGAACGATGACGAGTGCTTGAAATAATACGTGCGTGTACGACAAGACATTCTTGTCAGACATGCAGACGTTCCAGTAGGCGGTTTTCGAAGGATGCCAGTAGGGATAGAAAGGATCATGAATAACTCAAATGTCAGAACCTATCAAGTTTGAGACAAAATACCACGTCATGGATCCCTACTCGAATATCAATGAAATTAAAAGGTTTTCCCTCAAACGCAAGTTAAAGGAGAAGAAGAAAAACTCCTAGAAAAGTGGAAAATATTTCAGAAAAGAGTAATCGATGCAAGTAAGAAGTATACGAAAGTTGTTCAAGTTTGATGTCGAAAAAGTAGACAGACTTCAAAGAATGTCGGACTACACTCGAAGACGAGATCTACGACCTTAAGATATTCGATTGGTATATGGAAAAACAACATTTCTTTATCCCCACTTCAACCCCTCCGCCAGTCATAGGTTCCGCTTACTTTGGTAAGTGAAAGCACTTTGTGTACAAGGTTTCAATTTTCTTTAAGCGAATTGAGATGTCGACTCTTGAACGATTATATGATAATGTCAATCAAAAGGAAGGAGCAATTTTATCGTGTACACAAAATCTACTCGTATTTCAATTGATTCTTTTTTCTCTTTTCGTACATATCAATGATTTAAGATTTGTGAAAAACTTTTTTTAATTCAATGGCTTTTGAGTTGTCCTGAAAATGAACTGAAATGAACCCAAACGATTTGAATTTCCATTGAGTGAAAAATTTTATAGATTTATCTGGGGAAAAATAGCAAAAAAATTGATTCCATTTGTCATGTCACAAAAGTCTACGCATGAGAGAAATTTAAAAATTTATTTAGGACGAGGGTTATTGCAATAAATCGGATTTAGTCAAAACATGTTTTTAAAAGCTTTTACTTAGTTTACTTTTTTGTCTTTTTGTTTGTTTGTTGATCAGGGTCAAATGATGTTTTGACAAATTTTCACATATCCGATTGACGTCAAATTTGGCAAACATAAGTAACTCATAAATCAAAAACAAAATGGAGGCTATCAGGCGCCATGTTATATGAATTAACTAGAGGCTGCGCCCCGAACCGCTTCACATTTGCCCGCGGAAGAGTAACATGGAGGGAAAACTAAGTTTCGAGATGATTTTACCCCCTCCCCTTACTCCCCCCACCTACTTGTTAATTGGTCTATGTTGGGGCTGGGCCCCCGACGAACATCTATGCCAAATTTCAGGCCAATCGGTTCAGTAGTTTCCCCGCGAAAGAGTAACATAGCGCAAAAACTAAGTTTCGAAATCACTTTACCCCCTCCCCTTACTCCCCCCTCTACTTATGCCTATGTTGGAACCAGAACTACCACAGACACTCATGCCAAATTTCAAGTCAATCGGTTCAGCCGTTTTTGCGTGAAATAGGAACAGACAGACAGACAGACAGACAGACGGACAGACAGACACCAACTCATTTTTTTTTATATATTAGTATGATATGATAACGCCAAGCAGGGACTTGGAAAAACCATCAAAAATTCGTTTTTCAAACCTCAAGAGAAACAAAATGGCGGACGCACGACCGTATTTTTTACAAACCCGTGTGAAAGAAGCACCCACTGTGTGGGATCTTAAATGAAAGAGCTTGGAAAAATATTGATGAATTGCCAAAAATTAGCGTGATGTGAATTATGGGCAGCCCTCGTGAGGTTGACTGAAAAAAAATTACCCAAATTTTGGCTTTGTTTGAACTCTTGCCCTGCTTCCGCCTTGTCTTGAAGTACCACGTCTACCGCTTTCCTCCCTCTTCGCTAAGGGCTGCCACCACTAAAAATAATATGTTTTATTAAACAGCAATTTTTGATAACTAATTTGGATTTCCACCAATTAAAAGAAAATTACAAGTTATAAAAGAATTTACACACTTGCAACCCTTCAGGTAAATGAGCATTTCTCCCAGATTTAAATCCTCTAATTAACCGCGTTTGTAATGTATTGAAAGGTGCAAAAACCCAATAAAACAATCGAATCTCATTAAAATGTAATATTATATGTACCCCGATAATAAATTCAAGTAAATACTCTGTACAAATATGGGCAGAAAAACACAAATAAATTTAAACCGCGTGTGCCATTGAATTACGGATATTCATAAAATCATTTTATAAAACAGTTTGTTGTAAATTAACCACCAACACGCAGAATAATGAAAAATAAAGAATCAAAAAGGAAAAAATTAATTACATGACTTTAAGATCTTATATTAATTTAAAACAAACGAAAAATTAATCTTGGTATCATTTAAAATCCCAAATAAAGGAAGCCATCATGAATATTCATGTAAATCATTCTCCGGAGAAGCACGCTAGAGGGAAACGGGGGAAAACAAGAAGATAAGAAAAACATTTAAGTTACTTTTTGCCGCAAAAGAAACAAAGGACTCATCTTGCCTGTAGATTATATCGACCTTGAAGGCAATGGTGGTTGGCTATCTTGATGTGATCTGATTTCGTAACGATTCAGGTGGGCTTTTAGCCGAAATTGTTTTGTGTCTTCTCACCTTTTCGACTTTTTAGAAGAATCTGTGTGTTACGATGGCGTCAAAATAATTGTTTTTTTTTCAACCATGGACACAAGTCTTAACAGGTAAATTTATTTTTCCAAATAAAAATAAATTGATGTTTTTGTTAAGAAATTCACAGTCAAAAAATTATAAGGCAAGGTTTCTTAACACCAGTAAAATAGTTTTAATTGTGTGGCCACCCTACCCTAGATTCGGGATAGTCCCGGATTTAGGCATGTTGTTTCGGAATCTAAATTATTGCCCCGGATTGTTCGCTTAAGTCTTTATACCGAAAATTTTTGCCTGCCGTGCTGTTTTTTCAGCAGTTTCTATCTCCACCGTATCTCTATTTAAAAAACATTCACCTGCGGCGCATTTTATTATAGAATTTTCGATTATGACATATATTTGCCGCTAAAAATTTTGACTGCGGCGTTGTTTTCTAAAAAAAGATACCAAAAAACGGACAAAGAAACTCACGTATTTTGAAAGCGTGCGAGCTGCTTTGAAACAAGTACTTTTCGAATTTATTTTTGAGGTAATAAAAGTTTTCTCACCCCCCCACTGGTCACGGATTGGAACAAACAAAACTTACATTACATATCACCCTAAATATCACCGTGGTTTTTTTAAGGTAAATTCATTTTTTAATAAAACGCCTCATGACTTCTTTCTGAAATTAATGATTTTTTTTATTACGGGATTTTAATAATTAAATAATTATCGTCACATGAACTTAAATGTTTATATTAAAAAAGTCATCATAATTAATACAAACTTGATTAAACAAACATACTCTAAATGTTATTATGAATTTATAAGCTATATGTAATGTAAAGCTGGATTCCCACATAATCCTCAATCTGGTAGTCCAACAGTCACCCTCGTCACCGCCCTATTCCGAATATTTCGTGGCGTGGAATTCCTTGAATTGTCTAAATTTTTGTCATCTTGACCAAAAGAAATGTTGCTGACCAAATGCCGGTGACTTCGGAAGCTCCTCTGCTCGTCACCCCGATTGTCCATGGCGAAACCACCACCGCCGCCACGTCGTATTGGGGGGCTTTGCACAAAATCACTAGAATTGTAATCACTATCATTGCCATTTCGATTGTGATCGTCATAATGTGTAGGTGAGCCAACAACATCGATTCTGTAAACCTGTTCACGTTGTGTGGGCTGAATTTTTGGCGTGAAGCCACTGTCGTCTTGGAAGTTTTGGTCTTCAAGATTGACTTGAATTATTTTTTCCCTCTTCTCTTGCGTATAAGATTTATTTGTGAAATTATTCTCATTCGAATTGTTTAAGCGTTCATTGTGTATTATGTTTCCGTCATATTTTTTATCAAATGTCTTAGAATTCATCCGCTGCCTCCGGCCAGCATTTGAAATTATTTCATTAATTTCAAATTTCCGCTGCGGGTGAAACTCCTCTATCGGTGATTCATCCCCATCATAGTTGTTGGATAAATTCGGTCCATTAGCAGTAGTGGAACTTCTATTAAAATTCAATTTGTTGTGAAAGGAAAAATTCAAATTCTCTACCGATTTACTGATTTCTTTCCGGAGATCCTTGTCCCTCTGTCTGAAGTCGATGTTGATAATTTTCTCGTCGTTTTTCTTAATGGGATTTTTCTTCTCGCTTTTCGTATCAAACTGTAAAGTTTTCTTTTTGGGGATTTCTTCCTTTCGGGGCTTTTCATCGACTGCCACTGGCTGCTGGTCATCAGTAAAATCGTAAAATCCAATTTTCGATGAAAATGTCTTAACATTATTGTGTTTCGGATCGACTCGTATGGATGATGGTTTTCGCACAGTTTCCTTCTTCAAATCCGTACCACCACCGTCCACAGTGTCATAGAATTCAATCTTTGAAGTTAATTGCTTCTTAAACATCTCCTTAGGTACAACTTCATTGTCATTTTTGTTCGAAATTATTGACATTGGAGAAGCATTCGTACTCGGTCTACGTTCATTATTGAATTTTGTTGGGGTATTTGTGTTCGTCACTGGTTCCGTATCCGCCTCATCTGGCCAAAAGAAATTCGACCTTTGGCGATTCGGGCCAGTTGTCCGGTTCATCATCTTCTCTGGTAACCCAGAGAAAAACTTTCCGTTAATCATGGTCACCAAATATTGCAATTAAAACTGCTTTAGAAAAAAAAAATTAATAATTAACACTACAGGTGTTTTTCACAATTACTTTTAAGCTTAAATCTAACTACAAGCTACCAAATCGAACACACGACAAACTTCAACTGACTGAGAAGCTTTTTCGTCAATCTGAGAAATTTTTCAGTATAGAACGACAATCACTTTGATCGCTATTAAGACTTGCCATTAACCAACAACCTACAATCTTTTAAGATTTTGCTAAATGCGACGTGGGCTTAATTTAAGGTCTTGCCATACACACCACTAATCTTAATGAAAAATTCAATTTCTTGCTCTTTTCATAGGTGAATAGCTTTACTTCTTACACTGTTATGAACACAATCCGAGCATAGCTATATATGTTGAATCTTTTGTATAATCGTATGTTTTCTCGATTTTGTTGTCTTGCATACATTAACGCTACAAATTTGAATTTGATGTGCGATCGTCACAAGAAAACCATAAACACTGGCATTGATTTGCATTTGGCATAGAGTTGTTGATTCTGATGGAGTTTTAAAAATAATATTTGATTTTTGGTTTAAACGCCACTTGGTGTGTTTGGCGTAAAATTGAAGGTCGTCATGATTTGAAGATGACTCAAATGAACTAATTTTTATTTCAGTTTACTTGGTGATGTTCGCAATTTTCTGTGCAGTTTGTACAGGAAGATAAAATTATGTAATCGCAATGGAAAAATAATGAAATCTTCAGGTAAAAATTTTGTTGGTGCTGCCATAAGACGTTAAATGGCCTAATTTTTTGTTTACCTTGGATGAACCATCACCATTCCAGATAAATATGGGCAAAGTCATTGCCAAAATTACAACATTTGGCCGATTGATTTGGTATAATCACCTCTAAATCGCCTAAAATAAATGTGTAGGGAATGTCTCAATCTAAAAATATCTGTGAATTTCCATTTTGAGTAATAAGCAGTAAAAATTAATTTTTTTTTTTTTTTGCTTATTGGCTTTTGATTTATCTCTCACTTTAGTGGTTTTTTGATGACCAAAGTTTGGGTGTATTTTCTTAAATGTTATCAAAAAATATTCGATTTTTTCTACAAAAATCTATCTCTAAACACCTTCCAAAATTCTTAATAAAATCCTAAAAAAACATTTTCAAAAATTGAAACATGTTTTGTTAAAAATATGTGAAAAAATCAAAAAATAACTAACGTAAAAACATTTAAAATATTCGCTAAAAAAATTATGACTAACTCTATCTACAAGGTGACCATACGTCCCAGAAACTCGGGAAAAAATTATTCAATGAATTCCTTTTGGCAATTGTTAGGAAAACTCCGTTGAAAGACATTTTTACGGAAAAAAAATCTATGATATGAAAACTCGACGAACAAATTTTTGCATAAAAACATTTTTAATCAAAAAGATTAATCGTTTTTTTTTTTTGCATGCTTGCATGTTTTTACCTTTCTTACATAAAAAAAAAGTATTTTTGAACTGTACGCACTCTGAAATTTACAATAAACTAGGGCGTGAACCACCATTGACGGTTTGTTTTTAAGCCCAAAACAAACACGACCGCAGTTCTCCCTTGCTTTCTTAACCCGATCCTTTCTCTGAAAAAAGCTTTTGAATCTAAGCAATCAATTCAATTGCAATGTGATGTAGAAGAGTTGTGCAAAAATGAATTCCAAACACTTTTTAAAAAAAAAATGGAACCCACGGTTTGCGGAGTGAATCGTAAAAACTTGTTCATTTGTATGGGAAAAGTAGAAAGGAATTGGATTTTCATGTATGGTTTTTGTGTTAATAGTATTTTTCCGTATGATGCACCGCTTTTGATAAAAATTGCACCAAACCGGAACGTTGGCTTTATTTGTAAGTGGAGGGAAGGGATTGTGCGAAAAAAAATAAAACATATATCGGGTCTTTCAATAAGGACATAACAATTTTGTATTTAAATAAAACACAGAATAATTGAGATATCGGGCTGAAATTTATTCCAGGTGTAGTGGACATGTTACATTTAGGGATGAAATTCGATGTCGTTCATATGGCCACCGCGAGCACGTTTGCACTGATTGATTCTTTGGAGCCAATTTTCCACCACTCTTCCACACATATCAGCCGGAACGTTGGCAATTTCGCGTTCGATATTGTTCCTGAGCTCCTCTAACGTTGTTGGCTTGTTGGCATAAACCAACGACTTAACATAACCCCATAAATAGAAATGCAACGGCGTTAAATCGCAAGAGCGAGGTGGCCATTCGACCGGACCATCATTTCATTCATCATTTCATTCATCATTTCATTCATCATTTCATTCATCATTTCATTCATCATTTCATTTCATCATTTCATTTCATCATTTTCATTATCATTTCATCGGACTCAGAATTTCGGTAGTAAGTTTTAATAATTTCCAAACGTTGCTCGTTCGTGAACTTCACCATGATAAAAATGTAAACCTTGACGTTTTAGCATTGCCAGGTCATAAAAATAGTTTTAGGGTGCGTTTTTATTAAAATACAAAATTGTTATGTCCTTGTGGAAAGACCCTTTATATACGAATTATTCAGTATATACGAAAATATACTTAACAATTATTTTAAAATTCTGCAAGAAACATATGTAGGTGATTTTCATAAAAACATATTATAAGAAAAATCACGCATCCCACATCGTGTTTATGTTCTACTTCACTTCAGACGTATCTATTTTTCTTGCGCATAACTATTAATAATTCAAATATCTTGCATAAAAGATTTCAAAATTACAATTTGGCTTCATTTTAATTTATTTTATAGAAGCAAAGTTAAATTATATGGCATGACAATAAAGAAAAATCATTTTTGTTATACAAATTCTTGAAAAAAATATTTATTGAAGCATGAATTTTACAACTACATGGATAACTCGGCCACATTTTCCATAATAAAATATTTTGTTACCACTCAGATTTCCTTACAATTTCATGCTGAAAAAAAAAGTACAAAATACTCTTATTTTTTTGGAAAATCGCAAAAAAAAATCTCATTAGCAATTCTGGAAAAAAATCGATTTTGTGCGTTTCGGTTATAGATTATTGAACAGAAATTATTATAAGAAATTCTCTGAAACATCAAAAGCAAAATAATTCTCTTTCACTAGAAATTCATGAATTAATAAATCGGAGTGGGGTTTCTGTAATGGTTTCGTAGAAAAGGACTTTTTAACATTTCTATAAGAAAATTGTAATTTTCGATTAAGAAATCAAAAGTCGCAATCTCAGACTTTTCAATTAGACTCTTTCAATATTCTTTTTATGCAAAGTTCCTATTGAAAAATCGTAAATGAACCATTGAATCAAAAGAAGACCATGTTTTTACTTTATTTCTGATAAATTGACTCCGAAAAAAAGTAAATAATAATAAAATTGTGATTTTTTACAATGTATATATTTTTACCACGTGTCTAACGCATGCTGTTTGATAAAATTCGAGGATAAAAAGTACTTGAAATGATATTTTCGTGATTTTCCTCCTTCTTAATATACCTGTACGATTTTATGAGGAGAACATATGCTCAACATGTTCACCTGTCTGTATATGCATCCACAGCATAGTAAAATACTCGTAGGTACATAACCAAAGTGTTTCTTGTCGGTACCTACTTTTCAAGAGTTTGTTCTGCACACTTTCGACCTTCGTCTTGTGTTTATGATTTTGATTATGAATAATATGGAACACCTGTTGGAAATGAAACTCTTATATGATATCACGGTGTATTTTATAGACTGACATTATGTATATTGATCTCTTGTAAATTTATTAGCAAACTCGTGATATGAGCCAAGTTTTTCATTAAAACGAGCGGTGCAAGAATGTCTTTTTCATGTGAAGTACTTACGTTCAAGCATTATTAAAAAATGTGTTTACTTTTGGTGGAAATTTATAACTTTCTTATATGATTAGACTGTCGATATATTAAGATAACTTTATTCGCCACTGTGCGTTTCATATTCTAATGAAGTGGTCATGATTTATGACCCATTAAATGAAATCAAAATTTTATTGTCAGTTTGCTAAAGCAGGAGAAAGTAGGTGGGGTGGTGGGGGGGGGGGGGGTGAGGGGAGGGCGTGGAGGACAAAAGGACCAGACCTTTCCTTTGGCATGTATTTGGGGCGGCAAATGTAGGGGATCGTTGAAAGGAAAACAAGATTGAGGAAAATTACAAAAGTATGTCGTCAAAGTTTCTCCAGGAAAACCATAGGCGCTGGAAAATTTATTAATTGTCGTGGGTATTACCAAATCTCATCACATCAAAGCATTTTTTTAGTTTGTTTATTAATAACTTTTTTTACATAATATATTCAATGTTCTCAATTTCTGATTTAATTTGCAAAAACTATGTCAGTTTTCTCCTTGATCCAGCCCAAAAATGGTGCCACTCGAATGTAAAAATTCTTTTCCGATTTTCTACATTCAAGAAACGCAAAGAAACAAACTAATTTCCCATTTAAAATAGCCGGCGTACCTCCGACACCATTCAAGTTTGAGCATATTTGTTCAACGGAATTTTTTCGTAGGCACAATAATCCTTTTTTATCAGTTTCCAAAAGTTCAGCACATTCTTTGTCTTTCATCGCTTCCAAAAATTTATGAACTAAATCCACCTTTCCGGCACGTTTTGGCAGCCATACGCTGATTAAGATATCAGAGCCACCGTAGATTTCCTTATCTCGTGATAACTCAATCTAATTGAGAAATTCGTGAAAAGTTATTGGAACCATTTTGAAATTACTTCAAAATTAATAAAACAGAGTCCACAGCCGAAAATTCAAATATTGACCGTGTAAGGCAGGTCTAACGCGACATTTTCAAGGAAACTAACTCCTGATTTATACGAATCTATATTTAACGTTCTGACATTTAAGAAATGGTTTTTGTCTCTTTTCATAAAACATTTTATAATATACATATTTGCCTGAGCTTAAAAGTTTCGAGGAAAGACCCAAGTATTTAAATTTCTATCGTTTTCTAAATTGTTTAGCGTTTTATGAACTTTCCAACAGCAGCCATTTGGCTGCGGGTTTGGTTTATAAAGACATTTAAAACCTTTCTAATAGTTTCTATATTCAATAATACTTTGATGTACAAGCAGATATTGCCAAAAGGTAAATACAATGAATTTCTAATAATTAATCCTTCAGGTAAGTAAATAATATCATTAAATGAGCTCCATAATTAAATGAATTCGTAACTGAAATGATTAGAAGCTATCTTTGGCGAAATCAAAGCGAAATTACTCTGAAAATTATCCTATTTTAGATGGTTCCATTTAGATTTAATGAACCGCAAACGTTTGCATAATTTTCAGTCATTAAATATGCTTGATTCGATCAGAGCTTTCTATTAGTTACGTGAAAATGATTTAATTATCGCCGATTTGTAGAGCTATTAATTAATTGTAAATTTAGAAACTCAAAAGTTATTAAGAAAGTGATTTCTGAATTTCTTTTTTGTTATTTCTAATGCTGCGTTTACACGAATGACAAATTTTTCATTTTTTTGTTATAAATTGTCATTATCGTGTAAATAGTATCATTTTTGTCATTATTTCTGTCAGAAAAATTACAATCTCTCATAAAAGAATAAACTTGTCCATTCTTTTATGACAGATTGTCATTATCTGTCATTCGTGTAAACCCAGCATAAAGCATTAAAAATACTTTCACCCGAAAACAACATTCCAATCCTTGATAATACTGCAAATTTCTCCCTGTGCTACCAACACAATTATCGGAAGGGAAAATACATTTAGCAAATTATCCGCACAACTTTCTCGTATCAAATTAACCTTCTCAAGATAAAAACATTCAATTATCACTTTATTTAATATCGTCTATTATTATTATTATCCTTCTTCAAATTAGTTCAATTGTCTTGAATAAATATTTGCTTTCCATAAGAGTTTATTACATCAATTTCCATAAATTTTCTCTATCAATATCATCGATTTTCCAATAATTTCTATTATTTTGCATAGTCTGGCCTCAGTCGTTCAAAAAACCCCAATAAGAAATTTGTCTCTGTGCAAATAAATACATATATTATCCTTCATAAGGATATGATGGAATGAAATGAATAAAAAAAATGTCTCTCTGCAAGGACTAAAATTCACCGCAATATGTTCAATAGCCCATAAAGCACTTCATTGTCATCCAATCATCAAAATCTTATTTCATCTAGACGTGCTTAGAATGGAATATTTTATTGTTTGAAGGATTTTCCGTTGCTAGTTCAATTTAAGGATTTCCCTCATTCTAGCCATAGCACCTACGTTCGCCTATACTTGTATGTGTGTGGATTTATACTGATAAATGTGTTATTCAAAAAAAAAAAAAAAAGAAAACCGTCAGTATTTATGTTAGAGAAGTAAGGGGATTCTCTGTACATTTACATTTATGATGAAAAACTATAGTGCAATATACGCAACTTTATGAGCGGAGAAAATGACACCCAAAAAAAAAATAAAGAAAGAGGTCACACGTACACGAGTTTACTCCTTAGATAAGCAAAAAATTTTATTCGATTCTTCAGGTACGCTTTTATGTATGTGAGTATGAATTTTCTCAGCATTTATGTCTGGCTTTTCCTTGGTAAAATTATTGGGTTGTCAAGTGTTAGAATGCTGAAGACTAAATTGATTCGAGCATAAAGCTGTAATCAATGTCATTAAAGGAAATTTAATTTTCTGAGCATAAAATTTTGCGATTTCAATTTTTTCAGAATGACATTTAATTAGATTTTCGAAATTTCAATAAAGAAACATGTCAACACGTATACATTTTTACTTAAATTACCTCGCACCTGATTTCACCCGAAATATAAAATTTTGCAAAAAATTTAAGGTAAAGATTTTACTTGCGATTTTTTCTTGAATATGTGAAATTTGTTCAAAATTGTTTCTGGAAATTTTATTCATCTATCGTAGAATAAATTCACTTAGCAAAAATTGTAAAGAATTGAATTTATTCCGGCAGTTTTATATGCAGAAATTCGAATTCCGGCGTCTATTAGGAATAAATTTCAGAATTTCTATATTTTTGTGCATTTTGAAAATGTGAGAGGTTTTCGACTGTACTTAATAAATTACCATTTGTTTTGTTTTGCCTTTTTGTGTCGTAGTGTAAACGGTTGTGCAACATTAATTTAGCGTCGAGGAATAAAATTCGAAAGATGTAAATCCTATAATATAATACGAGGAATGTTTGTCTGTCTGTCTGTCTGCACAAACGATCTCGAAAAGCCGCCTAACAATTTTCACGAAACTTGGGGTTAGGGACTTTCGGGGACAAAAAACCGATCTAGATAGGTCTCACCTCTGAGAAAATTCCCCTTCGATACCCCTCGCCTGGTATCTTCGAATTGGGTGGTCCGATCTTAATGAAACTTTACAGTATTATTCACGTCGGGGTCACCAAAAAATGTCCAAATACTCTTTTGTATCTGGAGTCCGCTGTGGATCTGGGATCGTTTTCCTTCTTGCGGCTTTACAATGCTATTTCACTGATGTGAATTAATGAACCACCGTCCATATAATGATAGACTTGTAAATGGTTTAAAACGAATGAGTTTATTTCAATGATTTGAACTAACTAACTGTTAACACAGTTCACAGCGATATTTATATCTACTTATGACTAAACATTATTTTGGGCTTTCGATTTTTCCACTACAAAACTAACTTTTCCCTCCCCTCGATAACCCTCACCTGGTGTCTCAAAACAACGTTTCAAAAATCGGTGACAGCGATTACTCAATAACCACTCAACCGATTTCTATGAAATTTTGTTATCGCGCGTTAGTTCTATTTCTAGCTTTCTAGGTCGGGAATTTAAAAACTCTGGAAAAGCTCTGTAAAGATAATGTGAACTTAGTTTTTCCCCAAAAATCAGCAAAAGTAGGATTTTGAGGTCTTCGAGCATGGCTCGGTCTTCCTCGTACTGATCCTTAAGAGACCCAAATTTTTTTCGCGGGTGAGCATTAGTTCCGGTTTTTGGTTGTTATAATTATTGATTAAATACTAAAAATACTCGTATGCAAATAAAACTCTTATTCGGCCGGAGGTTGTTAAAGTCATATTTTTCCGCTTGAGGCACATTTTTTTTGCCAAAAATGCCTAAATCCGGGACTCTGCGGACCATTCCGGGAAGCATGGTTACCCTATTTATAAACCTAAATGCAATTTTTTGACGAAAACTGAAATTTGGTTACCTGTTTAAAGTTTATCTAAAAATGTGTTTCAAAAATTCTAGGAGTTTTCAATGATTTATCGTTTTGCTGTAACAATTTTTTTCACAGTGAATTTATGAATTAATTATAGAAAACCATTGATTACTTCCAACACAAATCCATTCAAGCGTAAATAGAGCAGTTTTTATTAGAGAAATTTTTTACCAATTCATGCAAAGTCATAAATTTATCATTTAGACAGCATGGAATAACATCAAAATATTATTTTGCTTTTATATCGTAGTCATAAATTATTTCTATGAACAACACAAAGCATATTTTTTTATTAAAAATCAAGGGCAAGGCAATGGTTTATGAATCCAAATATGAAAACATAAAAGGTACATACAGATACTATACATATATGCTAGAAAAAATTCCAAATATCAATGCTTTGTAAGTAAATATTTTCTTAGCTTTCTCTACAATCGTTTTTATAAAACCTTAGCACTTGCAAAACTGAAACAAATTTCCGGGACATCTTTTTTGCGTATTTTAGTTTCATTTTATTCACTCAAAGCACTCATTTTGTATTCATTTTTTTATGTTTTTCTCTCTTTATTTTCCAATGAACGCAACAAAATTGATGCCAACAAATAGGGGTAAATAAATAAAGGAAATCCAAAAACTTTTTGCTCATTTCACAGCTAAGTGCAGGCTTTTATGTTGCACTACACTCAATTTTCCGCATCCAAATAAAGAGGTGATAATTAAATCTTAATTAGAGGATAAACATTGGATTTAAATGCAAAAAAGTGTCTGTCAGTGCGAAACTTGAATGGGAAAAATCCATTTCAAATTTATTGAAATCTAAATTAAAACTGAGATTAAATTAAATCAAGTTTAGTAATTTTTCTATTAGAGCTTGTTTTAAGTTCAAAAAAAATAATTAATTCCATAAAAAAAAATCGTGCAACAAAATCTGTCTTTTAAAGACCCTTTTATGTGGCCACTTGAATCAAATTTCTACGAGAATACCAACTGAATTCAAACCTTAAAGTGAGTTATAAATACCAAAAACAATATGTTTTATTTTTGCCGTATTTTGCTATGGATATGATGACTAAAAAGAGTCTGCATTTTTTTGAGAAATACTAAACCTTCTATTCTAAGAGAAAAGAAAATCATCTCATCCACAAAAATAAACTTAAGCCAGACGTATTGCGGAGAGATAAAAAGCTTTTATCATGAAAGCAAAATATATGGTTTTGTGTTTATGTTATCTAGTTGCATAAATTTATCCTCTTCGTCTGTATATTTCATATGAAGCAAAAAAAGATACAGGAAATTTGCTCGTACATAATAGAAAATTTTCGAGTAATTCTTTATATTTGGGATTCTTTCAAGATTTTTTGACCAATTTAACAAAACTTTAATTCGAAATTGCTGTTTTGGTTAACAACGAGTCAGTGTGATATTGGTTTTTACTTCTAGTGTCTTAAGCGCCGTTTACATAAGACACTTTATTGCGAGAATTTTTGTACACAACCGTTTACACAATACGACACAAAATAGTCCTGAAAGGAATTCGATTTTTTTCATAGAAAATCACCGGAATAAATTGAAATTTTGACAACTTTTGCTAAAAGAATTTGTTCTGCCATAGACGATTAAAATTCGCCAAAACAATTGTAAAAAAATCGCAGAAAAGTTCAAAGAAAAATCAAAAATGTAAACGGAGCTGTCAGTTTACGAACACCTTAGTCTTACATACCAATTTTTCTCTCCAGTCGTCACGATCACACTCAGAAAATGTTATTCAAAATCCCCAAAAAACCTCTTATAGATCGAAAAATTAAAGAAACTTTATTATCAAAAAATTGAAGGCACACTCAGAAAAATGTCCAGGTCAACTTTTTGTCAGGTCAACTTTTTGTCAGGTCAACTTTTTGTCAGGTTAACTCTGACCTTACAGAGGTGTCCGCAAGCCAGCTAGCGGTCAGAGTTAACCTATCTAAGGTCGACTCGTGCAGCTCCCAATGCCCTACTTCACCTGCTGGTGGCTTAATTTCAGAATTTCTCCGACCACAGGTCAACTCAGTTTTACTTGCCCACATGCAGGCGAACGCGCGCCTGCCCGAGGTCAATTACGCCGTATGTAGGTCGTCGAGTTAGCCTCCATTTTTCTGAGTGCACCTTCTGGGGGTCAAGTTTTTTGCCCCATAAAACCACAAAATTTGAACCCATCTCCTTTTAAACATACATATTTTTATCAAAGAAAAATCTTTCATCACATTTAACTAAATTAAGGATGAATTACGGGATTCTGACCTCAATCCAGAAACTTGTTAACCACAGCCATCATCACGACATTGCACTCCATGTACGATGAGCTGATGGTGTTTAAGGACACACAAATTTTCATTCTGTTGATGATGATGAAATTTTAGCCAAGTTGTCCTTATTCGGATGACATGAACGAATTTTCCATAATTTATAAAATTAAACATAACTGAACTGGCACATGTGAAAATATGCACACAATTCCCCATACAGTCACGCTATTAAAATATAATGATGAAAAATACGAAAACTCGCATACACTCAGATATTGACGTAGGTCACAAATTTTCATGAATTATATGCAAACTCAAAGTAAACCTGACTAAAGATTAAGAGAAGGGTGTTTGTGAGTGTGTGGGAATGCACTTTAGATTAATCATGGATTTTAATTAGCAAGCTGGTTTCTGGTCAGCGCTTCAAGATATGAATTTAATTTCGTCCCTTTTATGTAAAGTCAACATTAATTTTAGTTACGGCCATTAAACCATTGAGAAGCTAACATGACTTCAATGAAAATTGAATATTTTTAAATAGATTACAAGATTTGACCATGACAGACAGACAAACAAACAAACAGACTTTTTTGTATGTAAAAGCTAGTAAAAAATAACTATAGTTTTAATTAAAATAAATATTCAATTGAAAATTTTCATTATTTCCATGCAGGTTTTCTCAAAAATGTTTTTTTTCGATAGTATTGAAGGAACTTTAAGTAAAACTTCGTTCTTTTCAATATTTTTCATAATTACATACTTTTATACGCTCGCCTAAATGTATGCAAATTTCATAAAACTAAAATTTTATCACAAACACTCAAGCCATCAATAAAAACCATTCAAAACTATAAAATTCAACATTGATACGAAATTGTTTTCAATTCTAAGATTTTTTCAGTCATTTTGCATATATTTTTAATGGTTAAAAGACACACATCGTGACACAAAGGACCCTTTAAAGCCTTTGCCATTTTAATAAAACACTGAAGATACGATAGTAAAATGTCCTTTTGGAGTTGTTATAGCAAACACAACAGGGTTTGCATTTTAATCCCATTATAGGAAAAATCTTTACCATATTCCGTGAGATGAATATTCAATCAGTTCAGGGCATGTGGGAAAATGGAAAGGAAAAACGGTTTTCCTTACATAGACAACGTGTTATTGTATATTCTTCTGAATAAAATATAATATTTTTCCCTTCTATTCAATTATGAGGTAACCTTTTTAAGAATTAAAACTTTTCTTAAATTCGAAGAAATTTAAACAAAAATTATTACTTCAAATGTCTGTCTTGTCTAAGATGCAATTTCAAGTAAGTAAAACATGCAAGGATGTTCACCAAAATTTAATTTTCCAATCGTTTCAGGGCATTTTATAAGATAGTAGAAAATCAAACATGGTTGATGATCCATAAAATTTATCTAGTTCATCCTATTCGTCTACTAGATATATTTATTCGTTTATATATTGTACAGAGATCCTTTATACGATGGTGCTTATCTGAAATGTAGGTCTTGGTAGCTTAAATTCAATTTTCGCTGGCATTATGCCCACAGGAAACACCCGAATGCTTTACCAAAATATATCTATACGGATATGTGTTTTATTATGGGTTTTCCTTAGTAGGAAAATAATAACAAGGATAGGTTGAAATGCATTCATTCTATTTAGGCTATCTACCCCTCAACTTTCAAGACTTCCAGGACGATGTTTTATTAAATTTTCATTATTCACGAGTGAATGAAGGATAAATGCATATCTTGGGAAATATATTTGAAAAAAATTTTATCAAAAATTAAACTAAAATATTTTCAGGGTCAAGTTCGAATTGTATTAAATTTTTTCACATTTCCTTATTGTCATTTTTGACTGCCGGTTAACGCATTACCACCCCCCCCCCCCCCCTCCCACTCTCCCTCCCACTCTCCCTTCTCCCACACAAAACAAGCACTTAAAAAAATTCACAAACCATTAGTTTTTCTTGCAGAGCTTAGACCTTTTCATTCTTACTTTTACCATAAAGGATGCTTTTTTGAAAAGCAAAAATTTTGAGTTTACACACAATTGCAAAATACGATATTCGACTTTGACTTCATGGACAGTCATTAAAAAAAATCAAAGATTTTTGATCATTTTGATACAGTATTATTGATACTTCCAACTAGGGGCTGCAATACCGGAAACCGGTTTACCGGTTTACCGGTTTTACCGGCCAATTTCACTACCGAAATTACCGGTAAATTTTTTTAAAAAATACCGGTATTTCGGTATTTTTTTGTATTAGTTTGGCGGGCTTAGCGGTCCAATTTTAAGAAATAAAAGCAAAAGTTGTGTTTTAATTTTCCAGCCTGACGTTTCGAGCCTTGTTTTGGTTCATCTTCAAAGGCGTTAAACGATCATTTAAATGCAATATGTTATAACTGTTAATATTTAGCCGTAAAAACTTTGTGGAAATGTTACATTAAAAATGAGCCAAAACAAGGCTCGAAACGTCAAGCTGAAAATTAAAACACAACTTCTGGTAATTTTTTTTTTCTAAATGAAGACCTCGGTGCAAAAAGCGGTCATCCCCACTTTTTCAAATTTTTCAGGAGAGATAAAAAAGATATTAGCGTGAAGTTTTTGCTCTGGGACAAAGTTAAAAAATTACAATTTAAATCAAACATGTATTCTTACATCGTTTTAATTTGAGATAAATCCATATTTTGTTTCTGGCACCCAAGAGGATATTAGCGGTTTTCAAAATGCATTATTGGCTACAAAATACAGTCCAAAATATGTTCAATAGCGTTTAAAAATAAACAAATAAAAAAATATTCAATTTCACAAAACAAAACTCTCAGAAAAAATTAAAGATTTTTTGAAAAAAAAATTCTGCGTCAAATTATATGAAACAATGCTTTCAGTCGTCTCCTTTTCTTTAATAACTTTTTACACAGTCCTCCAACGAGTCCGGAGTTTGCAGCCAAATATGCGCATTCTTTTATTCTTGCGCCAACTGCAATAACTCATTTTCGTCAAAAAGTGGAGGTGACCGCTTTTTGCACCGAGGTCTTCAAATGTTTTAATGAAATAACTTATGATAATGGGCTTTTCTGATAATTCAAAAATGTCAAAATCGTAAATTTTTTTGTAAAAACCTTAATTATCGAAAAAGCCCAATATTTACAAGCTTTCCGAATGTAAGAGCAAACTGAAGTATACTTCTAGTCCATGTACATAAGTAAATGATAAAATATGTAATATGCAATATACATATCGTCGGCTAAAAGTGAAATTGTACTAAGTCTATTATACCAAATTTGACAGAAGAGCAATAAAAACCCTTGTTAAATCATTTTAATTTTCATTTAAAGAAAACAGAGTCTCATTTAAAGAAAACTAAGCCCAATTTAATTCTCATTTAAAGGAAACTCAGTGTTATTGAAAAAGAATTAAAACGATTTAACAAGGTTTTCATTGCTCTTCTGGAATATTATACCAAATGGACTTAGCACAATTTCACTTTTAGCCGACGATATTACATTAGAGAAAAAAAATCAAAACAAAACAGAAAAGAAAAAACAACCATATTTGGCATTTGTAGCCGTAATTAATGTATTTTGATTTTATTATTGAATTGTTATAATTATGTGTTCTTGTTTTCTTGATTTTATGATTTACACTATAAATATTACAAAATTATTGTTACTTATTTCTTCGTACGTTTTTTTTTCCTCTCACTGTCACTAATATGCTATACATGATTTGTTTTATCTAAATAGCGATTTACCGGTAAATACCGGTAAACCGGTTTTTACTAAAAATATTTACCGTTTACCGGTAAATCCGAAACTCGGTAATTTTGCAGGCCCTACTTCCAACCATACCATTCATTTATTATTCAAGAATTTATTCCGTCATCTAGACAAAAAATCATAAATTTAAATATTCTACCTTCAGTATCCACTTTCCAAACAAATCTTGAATGTAATGATTGTGATTGTGTCCTTTCCCATGACAAAATAAGACCTTTAATTATTTATAGTCATCGGTTTCCTTCCGGCAAATGATGAGAATTGACGACAATTTGTCCTTCATCATCAACGTCAGCATCACACCCTCGACTGATTCGATGTAAAATCTTCCTTCCAATCTTCCCATCAATTGATGTAGTCTAGCAGATTTCACTTGAATAGTCTCATAAATTTTTATGGGAAATTTATATCATTCATAATTCAACAGTACCTACTTCAGACATGCACATATACACTTGCTATGGAAACATATTTAATGAAAATTTCCAGCTAGAGGGCGGAATGTATAACATTATAAATAATGGATGGTCTTTAAAAATACTTTTACTTCAATCAAGATTCGATTTTATGGGATAATACTTAAATTTTAATTGAATTTTTTTTCTATATGGTACATTAGGAAAATTAAAATTTGTAAAATATTACAAAATGACAGCGAATGGTCCCAGAGGCTAAGAAATATTAGGAGACTGAAAAATGCAACTTGGCGGTTTTCGGGGTCGCTGATCAAGGGATCTGTTTTTCGAATTTCAAAATTTGGGACGGTAGGTCCTGTAAAAGTAACACAAATATCCTTTTTCCCATTTTTCCTCTTTTCCCATTTTTCCTCGGAGCATTAGGAGGTGTTCGGGGTCCATGATCTCGAATCTGATTTTGGAATTTCAAAATTTAAAACCGAAGGTTCTGTCCCCCATTTTTCCCCCACTTTTTCCATTTTTCCTTGGAGCATTAGGAGGTGTTCGAGGTCCATGATCTCGAATCTGGTTTTGGAATTCCGAAAACTAAAGGTTCTGTACAAATAACATAAATAACCTCTTTCCCATTTTTCTTTGGGAAAACTGGCATTAAGAGGTTTCGGGGTCGGTGATATCGAATCTGGTGTTAGAATTTCCAAATTCGGTACAGAATTCCTGAAGGTAAGACAAGTTTTTTACCAAAAGTTTTTAAGTTATTTCTCGGTTTTTTAATGCGATAAAATTTATGCAGAAAATTTTAATCCGGCAACGACGAATGTGTAAGCTAGTCTTCCATAAATTCGATGAAAAAAAAAGTTTTCCCTTGAGTAAATATGATGAAACATCAAATTCTCATATTTAATATTTTCAATAAATTACGTTAATTTCATGATCAAATTAATGACGTTAATTATTCAGATCATTTATAAAACTCCCATTAATTAAAAGTAATTAATATTGATTACTTACGAAAACAAATCCGACAAACGACAGAAATTATTTCCCTATTTCCCCTGAGTATACAAGGAAAAGATGAATTTCCCAGCTATTTATCTTAAATCTTGAAATCCTTTTTACTTATCTCCTTGTAAAAAGTGAATGATCAAGAATATGGCCTTGTAATCCCATACCGCCGACAATGATAAAAATGAAAAATTACGAAATAAACGGGAAAGGAAAAGAAAATTTCTCACCGCTTAACTCCCGCCGTGATGGGAAGATTTTCCATTCAGTGGAGTTGAAAACGTGATTCAGCAAACAAACCAATTTCTAAATCGATATCTAACCCTAAACGTTCTGAAAATATGAATTTTTTTAAATGGTCTCAATTTTATTTCGAGTGTCTGGATAGCTTCATGACGCTCTGCAAGACACCATTATCTGCGATATAATCCTGAGACGATGTGTCTGCAGGGCATTTTCCTTGAGATTTCTTCTAAATAAGGTTTTCCAATTCTTTTTTAAATTGTCTCATTTCTTTTAACTGTTCTCAGTTTTTTACCTTTTTTTTAGCGTCAGGAGGGAATTGAATTTTTCGCAATCCGGCTTTAGTGATTTAGAAAGAAAATTTATATAGCAATTCAACGAGTTTTTAGTAATTGGACAATTATTGAGGACTCTCGATGGCGATAAATCTTCGACTATCACCAATTTTTATCCTTTATTGCTCATTCGGTACTGTAAATAAGACGGGAATTCGATTGGAATTAAGAGAAAAATAACAATTATAATTGATGATCACAACGCGAAGAATCATTTGACCCTTAAAAAGGGATGAAAATTGTGAAAATTGTATATCCAAGTTCTTCTCTCAACCGAGAATATCATATTCTTCAATATTTCTGCAAGAATGATTTTATTATCTCGAAGAAAGCATATATGGTATCCCAAGGATATTTTCGCCTTGTTCTATCGTCGCTGCCGCCACCTAGAAAAATTAATTTCCCATTCAGACATGGTTTACTGTCGCCATTTATGGGATATGCTCCATATCCATGCGGTTTCAACAAAAACGAACGAGATTTTCTTAAGAAAAATACACTAAACCGTTTTAACGAAAGATGCGAGAAAAATGTCAACCGAAGTTAACTGCCATCATTTACGTAAAAAGGGTAAACGATTTGTTTTATCGCTAGAATAACTTTGTAGGACACCTACATACCTTAAATGTCGTCACTATGGGATACAGAAGTCTTTTGATAAGATCTAAATATCTCCGCATTTTCGTATTTCCAAGTAGAAATCATAAAGCGAAAATATTACTGTTGAATAAAATAATTTTTTTTTGAGCGGACGATCAAATCGAGCTCATCCGATGCTATTACGGGTAACTTTTTAGACCAAAAAATGTCGCTATAGGATATGTGAAGAATCCATTCGGGTTGATTTATACAAATCGGAGCCATTAGCTCGTATAAAGACTCTAAGGCTCAACCACCGGAAAAATAAATAAAAGGAAAAATTCTGTTCCAATGTTACGGCACTATAGTAGATACCATCTTAGCAATTTAACGCTTGCATGGCTTAAGTTGTGTTCATAAAATGTGTCAACGAGAAAAAAGGGTTCAAGGGTATTCAGGGATTAACCGACAATATGGAAATTGTCGTTAAGTGAAGGGATATTCATAGTTATGATAGTACCATCTCATGAATTACATGATATACTTGTAAAACTCGTTTAAAACTTATTCAAAAGGATAACAGATAAATGTGTTAAATGATAGGCTATTAGCACAATTAAATTTGCTTAAAAATATTAGTCATAAGACGAATTTCAAATGGACCGAAATTTCCATCCGCGAAATCTGGAGAATAAGGCGGATGTGGCAGCAATTTATATGATTATACCCGTATGGTGAAACCAAAGGGTATATTAACTTTGCCTTGCCGTTTGTAACGCCAAGATCCCGTTATCACACACAAAAATGAATTACACCAGTGTGTTTAGAATGATAAAAATAATTAATTTTTGCATGTCCGTCCGTCCGTCTGTCCGTCTGTCCGTCTGTCCGTCTGTGGCGCGGATTGCGGGCGCACGGATTGAGCTAGAGACTTGAAATTTTGCGTGGATCCGTTTTTCGTAAAATGCGAGGCTAAGTTCGTTAATGGGCAAAAATGGACCATTAGGGGGGGTACCCCCCATACGAACGAAAACGGTTTTTCTGAATATCTCAAAAACGGTACATCTTATCAAAAAAGTGCAAGAACAAAAGTTATTTAGGATATGATTCTACATAAAACTCCCATACATTAAAATCCGATTGGAATAAATTTTAAAAAATCTTATTGGAAAGTTTGACTTCAAAGTGGAATTTTGGTACAACTGTTCGAATTTTGATACGAATATCACCATACGGGTCTCCAATGATTGCCAGATTGGCAATTATAGCTTTTGTTATGTTTTTTCATTGTAATTGAATTTAAATAATTTAACAACCCCCCAGGAAAATGTTTGTTTTTCAAAACCAATCATATGAAAATTAAAAACGAAATACAACCAAAAAAAAATGAATTTTAATAAGAAACCCTAATGTTCAATAAATAAATTTTCATTTTCTTCCAATAAGGACCAAAATTTGCCTCAGGTGAGGAAATTCAATTTTCATTTTAAGTTGCGTTGTGTACATAAGCGAAATTGCGGTCGGAAAAAAAAACAAATCAAAACTAATTTTCTCAAATTAAATTTATTGAAATCAAAAACAAAAAATTGAATTTCCAAATCACGCATGCATTAACAAAAACAGCCATCTGCAATATTTAATTCTTTTGGGAGTTGGTTTTATTTCAACTTACCGTATTACTTCATAAAAAAGTAACAAGAATATCCTTAAGCACCCCAACATTAAACCCAAAAAGTTCTTAAATCTTAGTCCTTAACAGTTAATGTCCTATGAAGCAAAACATTTCGCTCTACTGATGTTGGTCTCTTAATTCTCTTAATCGAAAATACCGGAAAACATAAAAAAGTTTAAAGGCCAATCCCGGATCCTTTTAAACGTTATCCCTGCTGTTCAATGTGTATTTTTCAAACCTGAAAAGAACAGCATGCAGATAATTCTTATGTCCCAAAGTTATTATCCTGAAGCGCTTTCATTTAACAAGATATCGTTTAATCATGTTTGCTTTTTGTTGTCTTGTTAGCATAATGTGATATGCTATTCTCCATATTCTCTTACATACATCCAAGGCCTACCAATGGTCGATAAATATTTCGTCCTGGAAGCTTACATTCTCTAATATTTACCCATGTCTGATCCCATCTTCCTCGTGATCTGTCCCTTTCACCTCACATTTCTGCCACACGTTTTAGGATCAGAACGGTTATACAAATATAATTCGAACGTCTTCAAAGGATCCTCTTTTGTGCTTAAAGTGTAAGCGGCAACAATACAAAAAGTGTAGAAAAAAATCATTTTGTAAAAAACCAACAAATAAGGATGTAAATAACACGAGGGCACAGCTTTTTCAAGGAAATCTCGGCAGGAGGAGACTTTCTTCGACTTCCGTGGTGATTTTCATGCGACTCCTGGTCATGGTGATTTTGTTTTCTCTCCGGCTCTTTAAAAATGGAAAAATCCTCGTATTATGTTTATTTAGGGTCGAAAAGTAAACTCACTTTTCCCCAACAGACTTCTATTTGCTTTTACTCTTCAAAGTAGTAGCAAAGAGTGTCGACTTTTTTCACTCACTCAAACGAGAGGGTTTTCGTAAATTTAACAATAGTAAAATATTTATGAAAATACGAAACCCTTAAGGATGTTAAGCAATTCACAAGTGGGTAAAGAGGGAAAGCTCAAACCCATAACATAATGGTATGAATAAGAAATCATAGTTAAATGTCTAAAAATAGGATTTTGTAAATTTTGTTCGTTCTTATGAAGACATGATGGTGAGTAATTTCTATCAAACTTTTCAAATTTTATAGAGCTACATAACTTTAAATATTAATTGGAAAATACCACCTTTTAAAAGAGTGTGTTTAATAATTAATAGAATTGAAAGTTCAAGGTCATTTTGAGTATTTGGAAAAATGACAATACTGTCAGAATGTGGACACAAAGAATGTTAAAATAATTATCTTCCTACTCAATTTATGAAATAAACATTATTGGATATGCAAAAATTATAAATTTTCTAAAAACCATTTTAGAAAGACTGAAAGTTGTGCTAATGTAAGGACTGTCCATAAAATACGTCACACTTTCTGGTGGTGGAGATTTGTGGAAGTGTGATGGCGGTAGTAAAATGCGTTTGAAAAGTCGCGAAAAAGACTGATGAGAGAAGGGAGGGGGCGGGGCCCAAAGGTACCAGAAATAGCAAAAGAAAATAAGTCGAATTCACAAAAATTCACATACCGTTGAAACCGGATTTTTACTAATGGTGACCATATTTTTTCGGGCCACAATGTGTCAAGATGAGCGAATTTTTTTGAAATGGAATGCGGCGCAGTGAATTAAATCAAAAGCTACACAGTTCCAAGTAAAAATTAACTTAATTTTTACTGCTCTTTACGTTCGCAACCAATAAAGAAAAAAGCGCCGCAGGCAAAATCTTTTGAGATACACACACGCCGAAAATCAAGGAAAAACAATTGAGAAGTGTCCGCCGCATGCTAAATTTTTTAAACATAAGGCAACACATTGATTTCAATCGAAAATTAAGTTAATTGTTGGCGCTTTTTACGTTTCATAAATTAAAAAATGTGCCTCAGGCAGATTTCTGTACATGAAAAATGTGCCACAGGCGAAAAACATGTAATTTGAAGTAACCCTCAGCCAAAATAGAGTTATTTGCTATTGTCTACCGCTTGATAAATTATCCTAGAATATAATACGAGCAATAATTGTATAACATAAAATCAACATAAAATATCACCAAAGTAATAGCACCGAATAAATTTCTATCCCATTTACCTTAAAATGTGTCTCACATTTTACTCAAAAGTGAATTTTTTGGTACGATGTAGAACTTTGTAAAACATTTATACAAAAACAAAGAAGAAAATTGCCATGAAAAATATTATTAATGATAATTGAAGTCATTTGCCACATTTATTCTACACAAGAACGTCCATCGTTCAGATAGTATCGGTGTTTCCATTTGAGATTTTATTTATGACAAGTGTTTTTCGAGACTTTCGAGCATAAAATAAAATTACTTTGGCAGGACACAATGAAGGGTGGATTCACCTCTTCAGCAGACATAATAAAATTCTGTGTGTAGTATAAAACCATCAAAATACGGTTTTGATTAATGATATCAAAGTGCAGGTTACTAGACTCATAGTCGTATTTTATCGCTGTTCAATGGCTATAACTAATGTTTTATTGTATTCACACGAGAAATCTATGGTTTTTGTTTTCGAGGATAAGTTTCCGCCAAAAATAAAATCAAGACGGCACGCCTCAATGCGCAAATCCTCAATTTATTCGATTAAATCAATGGATTTGATATTATTTGCACGGCACACCGCATAAAAGGGCGATTTCAAAGGAGTTTCTCATTGATGACGGGACAAAATGAAACCCATTAACCGGGAATAGTGATCAATAAAATGAAAGCTACCGATTTTAATTATTTGAACGTGGCAAATCATTCGAATACAAGGCGAACATATTGATTAAGAGTTAATGGGGAATTGTGCTACTACCGAAAATAAATTGAACCTACCCGCAATTTCTTACCATCCCACAAAACCCTCTGTAGGAAAATAATAGACAACATTCTGTCTGATTTGGCACCTTAACGCTCTATCGCTCAAAGCGATTTCCCAATTAATTTCCGTCTTTAGTCACGGAACCAGAAACAATTTCGTAGTGCTGACAGGGGTTCTACAATCGACCCGAAATAGTAGGTGGTCCCCTATAGACTTCTCCATTGGCGAAATTTCACATTATTCCTAATTTCCAGGTCACTGCCTTTTGATTCTGACATATTAAATTTCGGGCGTCTTGATTTCTCACCGAGAGCCAAAAATGTTTCCTTTTCATTCGCCAAAGCCGATTACCTTTGATGACTCCCAAGGAGGCTTTTCCCTACCTTTTTTTTATCCTTCGAAATGGATGTTTATCTGTAGATAGAAAATATTTAGTAGACAACAATGGACGACAATCTCTTGTTGGCTCATTAAGCGCCTTTTGTAAACGAAACGCACATCATAGTCTGGTCGTTTATCGTATTTTCTGTGACTTATTTGGTTGGTTTTACTGCAAAAATATCTTTGAGGTTCTTTTTTCGGAATACAATGTCGTCTACATTCTTAGCTACTCAGGCTGAGGTTTCTACAAGTTTTTTCCCTTTATTTCATTTTAGGATTTTTCCTTAACTATTTTCTCCGAGGACTATCAAAATGAAAAATACTTTTTCTACAACAGGATTAATTAAAGAATCGTAAAGAATTACTTCTTACATCACAGCAAAGGAAATTCCTAACAATGAAAATCTATTTTGAATCTAAAAGAGATTTTTCATAGATTTTCAATATCATAAATTTCATATTTGAGTCAAGGTTGTGTCGTCCAGCATTAGAAATTTGATAGGGCTTTAGAAATTGTCATGTTTTAAGATTTATGAAGAACGGAATTTAAAATTCGAAATTAATTTCTAATCTATCAATTTATTGGACAAGTAGTTATTCCTGGCAAAAGCCTTAAAATGGATAAAAATTTCTTCTAATTGACAGATTTCCAGCTGGCGCCCAACGAAGTGAAATGATTATATTTCTATTAAAAATTCTGAAAAATATTAGGGAAAAAAATGAATTCTTCGCAATGGTTACAAACGGAAAAACAAACAAAATTGAAAAAAAACTATAAGGGTCGTTACTAATGGCGCTCGTGTCGGTATTCACAGTATTGCCAAACATAAATCCATCAGAAATCTTTGAAAAATGGTTTTTTACAATAATTTCACGTTTTGGCACTCCGCTAGTAATGATTTTGGTGTTATATCGAATCAATTGCACCAACAAATACCATGAAAATATGAATTTCTCTTACCCATATACTTAAATGTCGTGAAATATCAGCGGGCATTGACATCAATATTTAAAAAATACTCTAAAAAATAAGTCAATCTAATTTTCTTCTTTTCAGCAGACCTGTCCTCTTCCTTCCAACGCCAGTTTTTAATAATTTTTTGCATGAATTTTAAATATCGCCGAAGACCCCCCCTCTCCCTCCACCCAACCTGATTACGTATTTTATTGACAGCACTTACAAAAACTCAAAACTTATTGATTTTTCCTCATTTCGCATGATTTACTGACATAAAGTTAACTCCATAAATTCACAAATCAAATAATGAAGCTATTCTCCTGGAAAATGGGAACAAAAATAAATTCCAAAAGTAGTTATTTGTGATTGCATTCAATGCAATCAATCGACAACATTGACAAGTTCTCGTTCGATGAACTACATTTCCATGCCATTGTACTATTCGGTGAATTTTCGTCAAAGTCGAGTCCTTTTCAAAATAAAAATATTTTTCCACCCTGCAATTTCTTTCAATATGATTTGACTGCATGCTGCAAATATGTTTTATGCTGCACATAGTCTGAGCGCATAAAAATGAAGAGCGACATTTTGGTATTTCCGTTGCAAATTTATTTCACAACATTCGTCGACGTATCTCATTTTTTTTCGGGGTTAACGAGACGATTGCATGCTAGAAATTTGCAATAAAATATGTCTCACTAAAGTTAGATTCACCTCAGTGCCCCTTTTGACTCGAAATGTTCGCAAAATTCAATGAACTTTGCATAAATCATTGCTTAAATTTGCATACAAAATACTCACAGGGTTTTCTAGTTGAAGATGTAAATTGACTGCATTGACATAAAAACATGCACATTAACAAACAAAAATAAATTCCTCGACGCAATTAATTTGAATGAGAATACGGTAAAATATTTTGTATATCAATCTAGGGTCCTTGTTGCAAACAAAAAGTGGATAGCAGAATAATGGCCTTGATTAAAAGATTCGGATCTCACTTCTGACGGAACCTTTTAAAAGATTTTTGAAGCTGTGGCATATTTATGTATATTTTTTTTTTTTTTGAGAATAATAAAATATTTTTACTTGTTTTTGCGAATCTCTACCCTCGCCCCCCCCCCCCCCCCCCCGCCACACCCTTCGCTCCATCAGACTGACAGATAGACGGACGGACGGACGGACGGACGGACGGACGGACGGACAGACGGATGGACGGACGGACGGACGGACAGACAGACGGACGGACGGACAGTCGGACGGACGGACGGACGGAGGGACGGACGGACGGACGGACGGACGGACGGACGGACGGACGGACGGACAGACAGTCGGACAGACGGACAGACGGACAGACGGACGGACGGACGGACGGACAGACAGTCGGACAGACGGACAGACGGACAGACGGACAGTCGGACAGACGGACAGACGGACAGACGGACAGACGGACAGACGGACAGACGGACAGACGGACAGACGGACAGACGGACAGACAGACAGACAGACAGACAGACAGACAGACAGACAGACAGACAGATAGACAGACAGACAGACAGACAGACAGACAGACAGACAGACAGACAGACAGACGGACGGACGGACGGACGGACATTCGGAAATCAAAATCTTTTGTCATCCTGACACCGTGGTGTACATAATTGCATAATTCATACAAAGCGTGTAAAGATTATTATTTTTAAAAAATTTTAGCTCCTTGCACACTGCATCGAAATCCATGCGAATTCTCATCGCGCGAATTCTTGTGTAAATCCAGTGTGTATCGAGAATCCTTTATTTATTTCTTTTTAATACATTTTTTTAATAAACGCTTTATTTTGCCGATGGATACGAAAATTCACATACGGCAAAACAATACTTAATCGACGAAACACCATACAAAAATATTGTTTATTTATTGATACACAATAAACATGATTTTCTATTTCCAAGCTGCCCTAATTAGACGTGTTGTTTTCCTGAATTACATACGAGCCCATGTCAAAATATGCCTAAATAACAATAAAATTTCCAAATATTTTTGGATAATTTAACAGAATTCTTCGAACTCAGATGCTCCCAGTGGTAAGGAGACTGTCATTTGAGATGATGTATGGCTTCAAAATCAAACTTCATCTTCGAAAACATGAAAATAGCAACCAACGTCAGTTCAACTTCAATATAGGTATGTATTTTATTTCATACTGTTTTGTTTCCTTTTTTTAAAAAAAACATAACACGATATTCAGGATATCATCAAACATTCATCAAACGTTCATCCCAATGGTGTTCACTTCATTATGAGTGAGTGCTTCTTTGGCATTTTATTGGAAAAAGTCTGATATTGAAAATTCAAAAGTCACTTTTCTTCTATCGGAGTGGTTGGCGGTGGGCGTAGCGTCAGTGTTTCGCTCGAGGAAATATTTATGGAAAATCATGTGGGAAAAACACCCTCTCTCTCTCGGTTTCAGGAAAGCTTAAAACAGAAAAATTTGAATTTGAAAGAGTGAAACAGTAGACGATAAAACTGTATCTAGTCATATGTTTGTTTATTATGCTCATAGCATCACATACCAATATTAACAAAGATTGAATATCAAAAGAAAAATCTCTGCATATGCAATTAGAAATCACATAAAGAAAAAGCAAACTCTATTGTATTTTTGATGTGAATGTTCCATAAGGACGTCGCATGGCATTGAATTGAAAAGTCCTACAAGCAATAATGATAAACTTCTTGAATTTCAATTAATTTTAAATTTTAGTTTGACTGTTAGGAATGTCGGTAAAAAAATCATTTCAGTATGTCATTAAAAACTTCTTACATACAAGAAGAATGCTACTATTTAACAGTTTTTAATGCCCACCATAACATTACAAATTCTTTAGGTTGTTAAAGTGTAATAAAGAAATTCTATAAAATGCCTTCATTATCTTCTTCTAATGCCTTATCGCGAAAATAAAAAGAGTACTAAAAACCAGGCAATTACGTTTTATGGCGGAAAATTAAAAAAAAAGCGCGAGAAAACTTCCAGATACAGCAAGGCACGTCTAGACAAGACATTTTCAATTAAAGTCTCACAGGCTCACATCAAACTTTCCGGGAGAATTCATGTCGAAGAGATTTTGAGTGAAGACGCTTATCGTACCAAATTATGTTCATTATTTAAGAAGACATTTCGAAAATTGATCGAATTAAGTGATTTAATATTTACAAATTATCATATCCTCTTAATGAGTTCATCAAGCCTGTAAATTCGAGAAGTTAGATATTTTTCGGAGAATTTTTTTCTTACACGAATCAATTCATTATAAAAATTAATGCTTTTAAAAAGTCGCAAATATTCTGGAAGAAATGGAAAATGGCAGAAAGTGTGAAAATCAGCTCATTTAAATCATTGCATCGCATTCTGTTTCCAAGATTTTGTCTGCGGCACATTTTTATTATTTGTTTTTTCCCGAATTTGTTTTCATTTCATGACTTTTCTCCTAAAACATTTCGTTTGTGAACAAAAAAATCTTCTTGCCGTTTCATCCCGCATTCGTCACTCCTCACCCCCAACTGTTAATCTCTTTCCGGAGTGACACAAAATTAGTATGGTCAACCTACAAATAAAATAAATATAATATCGTGCCAAACTAGAGAGACCTTTTTTTTTGTTCGAATCTGAAACAAAACAAGTCAAAGCGACCCGCATGGAAAAACTATAATTTGTACCAACTTTCTTTCCAAAATATTAAAAGTTGCGCCGCAGGTAAAATCTTTAGAGTGAAATATATATTATTATCTAAAAGTTTGTAATAAAATACGCCGCAGACAAATTATTTTTTAAATAAATACACGACTGAGGTAAAAACTTATGAAAAAACTGCGCCGCAGGCGAAAATTTTCAATTTCAAGACTAAATTGATTAATCCGGGGCAAAAATCTAGATTCCGAGACGCCGGGACAACATGCCTAAATTCAGGACTGCCTCGACGAATCCGGAATGTATGACCACCCTGTGCCAAGCTCCTGTAGCTACAATTGATGACATCGCGGCATGTAGACGAGTCTATGTTTTCAATTTCAGGTTATATTTTCTTCAGGTTATATTTTCTTCAGGTGATATTTTCTTCAGGTTATATTTTCTTTCAGCACTGCGATTGTGTTTTGTTTATTTATTAAATAATGTCACGAGGAAACTAAAATCTAGAGAAGTGGTCTTGAAATCTGAAGAGTTAGAATTTTCCTTCTTTCTAAAATTTAATATCATCATCACTTCATTATACCCGTATGGTGAAACCAAAGGGTATATTAACTTTGCCTTACCGTTTGTAACGCCAAGATCCCGTCATCACACAAAAAAATGAATTACACCAGTGTGTTTAGAATGATAAAAAAAGTTGAATTTTGCATGTCCGTCCGTCTGTCCGTCTGTCCGTCTGTCCGTCTGTCTGTCCGTCTGTCCGTCTGTCCGTCTGTCTGTCCGTCTGTCTGTCCGTCTGTCTGTGGCGCGGATTGCGGGCGCACGGATTGAGCTAGAGACTTGAAATTTTGTGTGGATCCGTTTTTCGTAAAATGCGAGGCTAAGTTCGTTAATGAGCAAAAATGGACCATTATGGGGGGTACCCCCCATACGAACGAAATCGTTTTTTGTGAATATCTCAAAAACGGGGCATTTTATCAAAAAAGTCCAAGAACAAAAGTTATTTAGGATATGATTCTACATAAAACTCCCATACATCAAAATCCGATTGGAATAAATTTAAAAAAATCTTATTGGAAAGTTTGACTTCAAAGTGGAATTTTGGTATAACTGTTCGAATTTTGATACGAATATCACCATACGGGTCTCCAATGATTGCCAGATTGGCAATTATAGCTTTTGTTATGTTTTTAATTATGCTTTTAAAACTTAAAAAATAATAATTTCAACTTCGCATACTTTCAGTGATTTTTTTTTCAATTCTATAAAACTTGCCTCTAAAGCAAAAAAAATAAACTAAATTGACGTTGATAGACTAGATGGCAACAAATTTGCAAACGCGGAAAACTTCTCGACAGAATTATAATGACAAAGAAATGAAAATGAAAAATGGTTAAAGTATGCATTTAGCGGATACATAATTCCGCCACTAAAACTCATAATACGCTTTATTCTAATAATTTCCATTCATTGCGAGATAATATTCTGAAAAGCTTCTTAAAATCCATCACTCAACGTTGCACCCGTGGAACAACTGCAACGTAGCGGAAAATTGCAGTTTCCTTTTGGGGCGCTATAAATTCAAATTGCTGTCTCCTGTTCGGTTTGTTCTATTTTCCCTCAAGGCAATCATAATACGATGACAATACCATCAAAATGGTCAAAGTTGATCCCATTCAGTGAATCCATTCAATTTTTATAATTCGTAATGGATTAGATTTTGAGCTAACATCCATTAAAAGACTGCTTAAGGAGCGCCCGAGTAAACCCCGTTGAATGACATTAATGTAATGGTATTATCTTAAGCTTTTATTAAAACAGCTTGAAGTTTTCGAAGCTCAACTGAAAATTGCATTTTCGAATTAATTTCTTTTAGTGATAAATTTGAAAAATGATCAAAAGTTCAAGTGAGATAATATCTTTATTAAAGAAATGTGATTTTTCAAGATAATTGGATTTTTTAAAATACCATTTTCAATGATAAATTTGAAGTAAAAGAAAATATAAATTAAAACACATTAAAAATTGTCTAAAAACAGCAGAAAAATTCAATTGAAGTTTATATAACACACAGGTTTAACATACAATCAATAACAAGTGATTCAATATTTCATGCCCTTCTTATTGAATGACAACGTCAAAAATTTGTATGAATAAAACTCAGGTAGATATCAATCTTATGTAGCAATTCATTGAATATTTATTAGACATATGATGAACAGCCTTAAAATATACATTTTTCCAGCTACTAGAATGCCTATCATCTGCTTATTTGCAGATCGAAATATTCAGATTTTTTAATGCCAAAAACGCATGAGATTTCAGAATTAATTCAGTTTTTTAAAGCCACGTAAAAATTTAAAAACCCTTCAATTTCATAACCATTACATAATTATTTTAATAAATTTTCCATATTTACTAATTTTTTCCATCACTTTATCGGATTAGTGACAAAATCCAATTAAGTCTTGACAATAAAATAAAATTATTCCCCAGGTCAAGAGATTAAGATCGGTACGAAAACAAAATAAAGTCATATTGTTGAACATATAGAGAATTGTTGAACATATTTTACTTCTGTGTTTTAACGAGTTCCATTCATTTACACAAAACAATATTAACTTGAACAGTGTCTTTTTAGGAGTGTCCTTTTCAGTAGACAACAATAATATAAAGTAGGGAAAAGGGAATTTCTTTATTTTGCTAAACAGTAGAAAACATACCCACAACAAAAATAGAACAGCAACGGATATGAGTATTTTTATTTCCTTGACAATTGCTCCAACTTGACGTTGACTACACATCCTATACGTATGAATATATGGATATGTGGCTAGGATATGCCCATTATTGAGGATAAAGTGCTAATTTATTATGAGCCTTTGTTATATGGATAAGTGCCAGTCAGACATTTCATTTTCGGGTGCCGGTATTAAATGACTTTTACCTTATGACTTCGTTATAACCTAATGTTAAAGAAAATGGAGACTTCGGGTGAAAGTTTGTATACAATCTAATATAATTTATGCATGAATGGCTTAAATTAGGTTTGGTTGTATTGTATTTATTCAGGTTAGTAGGGCATAAGCTAAAGACCCTTAAAATCTCTTTAAGACAAAGATTCCTTGGATTTAGGAGTCGACAAAAGCCAAATTTAAGTCTTAATAAAATCAACGTTTTACGTGAGATGATAAACTTATAAAATACAAGAGGAGACTCGTATTTTGTTAGGGTAACCATATTATTTTTTTATTTACTTTTTTTTATCAATCCCTAACAAAATTAGCGGGGGGGGGGGGGGGGCGGGGCAATTCCTGAAACGGAAAGCCAACGAAAAACAATAAAAAACAATCAAAAAACATGCGTTGCTGGCGAGATCCTTTAAACAGAGCGCAAGGATTTAAATCTAGAATTAAAATTAACTTAATTTTAAATTTTTTGCGCTCTTAAGCGAGAACTCCAATTGGGCAGAGGCAGCAGCAGAGGCAGAAGCAGAACTTTAGAACACATAGCGTCTTATGTGATGAGCTCCAATAAAGCAGCAGCAGAGGCAGTGGCAGAAGCAGAAACACATTTTAGCTCTAATCTCTAAATCTCTGCTTTCAATTTAACCTCACAAATCGTTGTTGATATTTTTTGCATATATGGACGGAAGTAAATATTTGTAATACTTGAAATGGAGGAGAAATTAATTGAATACTTAGAAAAGAACAAAATATTATACGACAAATCATGCCGCGGATATAAATACGTTCAACGTTTTGACAGGTTTCTGCTATTTTCGTCAGAATTCAAATTTCATTGTGGGACAGAAAGCAGATTCTGCTTCTGGCACTGCTACTGCTTCTGCCTCTGCTGCTGCCTCTGCTCAATTGGAGTTCTCCCTTTATGCAACAGACAAAAAAATGGTAATTTATAACAACACCCGCCGACGTAGAGGTTTTCCCCATCCGGTCAATTATTCCGGATTCACACAAAAATAATATGGTCACCTGGTAGCCCCTATCACATTTTTCTTAAAAAACTTCAACTGCATTTTATTAAAAAAAAAATCATAAGTTTGATGTTTGTTTCTAAAATTGTTGCCTGCGGTGCCATTTTTGAAGTGTTTTGGGAACATAAAATACCCATAATACTTTTTAAACAAACAAAAAAAAACAAAATTTAAAACAAACTCTCTCCTCTCAGACCGGGCTTTCAAAATTTTCACGATTAATTTCGAAGCATTTAAGATTGTCGCACACTTCCCCATCCCCGCTCTCCTTCGGTAACTGCCCGCCCCCCCCCCCTCCCTACATCTCCCATTAAACAAGTGATGTATGGTATTCTAATTTTTTTTTTTTAATTCTCAATTATCTTCTCTCGACTCTCTCTCGACTCTCTCTCGACTCTCTCTCGACTCTCTCTCGACTCTCTCTCGACTCTCTCTCGACTCTCTCTCGACTCTCTCTCGACTCTCTCTCGACTCTCTCTCGACTCTCTCTCGACTCTCTCTCGACTCTTTCTCGACTCTCTCTCGGCTCTCTCTCGACTCTCTCTCGACTCTCTCTCGACTCTCTCTCGACTCTCTCTCGACTCTCTTTCGACTCTCTCTCTCTCGACTCTCTCTCGACTCTCTCTCGACTCTCTCTCGACTCTCTCTCGACTCTCTCTCGACTCTCTCTCTCGACTCTCTCTCGACTCTCTCTCGACTCTCTCTCTCGCAAAACCCAAATAAAACATTAATATAAACCAATAAAAAAAATTAATAAAATTTTTTTTTTAAAATGAATCACTAAAAAAATTGCCAGCAAAGAAATTAAATTTTTAAATTCATAGAAAAATAAATTCCATAAGATTTTGTGATTTATCTTTAAACTGCTGAATCAGTTATCCTTGATTAAAAAGATTTGCTCAGTCTATGACAATGACTATAAAGGAAAGCTCTTACCTAAATTATATTCCATTTACCTTAATTTTAAAGTCCTGTTGAACACGGTTAGCTATACATAATATATAAAATCCCCAGATTGCTTTTACATTCTAGAATAAATTTACGATTGAAAGGTCTTCTTTCCACTCAACTTTCCTTCCAATGTAACCAAAAAGAAGCCACCATACAAGTATTTACCTGCCTGACATGCTTACCTATGTTCACTTGCCGACTAAACTAGGTCCCACATAATTCGCTTCCAGTTTGTACAATTCACCCGTGTAGGTAGTAGGAGCCTACATGTCTGCCTGTGTATGTGTTTTCATTCCCATACGTAGTCCTTGGAGAATTTATAGATAGGCCTGTTCCCGGTATTTCGAACACATCAAGTTTAGCATTTCGCCTTCGTTAAAAGGACATAAAAGTCAAAGGATCCCCCCGAGCGGTAGAATTTTTGAGAATGCTGAGAGTACCTTTGGGCGCACAAAAAATTCTACAAAATTCTAAGAGATGGGAGAATTGGCAAACAAATAAATTGTTCAGTGTATTTTATTCAGACAAATTAAAATGTAATGAAAGACGAGAATAAGGACTCTGTTACATGTAACCAAGGCATCATAGACCCAAAAAAAGGAAGGAAATTGCTGATATCTTTTAAGATGTAAATAAAGTGTAGATACATTCAAAATGGTAAAAACATAGGACGACAACCTTACGCCCATTGTGTAGTATGTCGACTTGAAAGAACTCACAAAAAATTTCCTTAGACAGAAGATTTTGTTGAGATAAATTTTGAATCCATTTAAAGTTTACCAACTCAATTGGTCGCTTCGTTGCTTAACTCTCAGCTATTTAAGGACTATTGATCCTTATTCCTTCGTGTTTCACCACAAATTCTAAGCAAAAATTTTTTCATTCGCTTTCAACTTAAACAGACGAAATTATTTGAAATTGTTTCAACAATTTATAAAATGTGATTACCGGAAAATTCGCTTCCGCTCATTTAAGTTGTGTTATTTTCAAGTTCCGTTTTTCAAACAATTTAATAGACGCTACTTAAGGAAAATGATAAACGGCTGTTGATTATTTCCGACATAAAATTTTAGTTAAGGAGTAGTTCATAAAAAAGGACATTAATTTACATTAATTTATGTATAGTTTTAAATAGTTTTCCGATTTAATTAGTTTCCTCGGGAACATGCAGTTTTATTTAACAATAAATGTTCATTAGGTTGTTAACTTTTGATTTCATTAGGAAAGTTCTTAATTTTCCATCCGACAGTTATTACGGTATATTTGCATAAATTTATTATGCTGTAATAAGTTTTTAATTCATTTTCAAAACTCTATCATTCAATAACGTCCGCGGCTTTTCAATATTTCCAGACTCGATAAATATTTTCGAAAATGAAAATTATCCCAGTTTTATTAAAATTTGATTATTCTACAAATATTTCGTACTTTAGTTGCAAATATGCATATAAATAAATTAGAAGGCAAACTTTTCACATCAAACACATGTCGTCAGGTGGTAATTTCTGCTACTGTGTCTTTATTTTATTTACTGTCAGATGCCAAAAACCAAGAACACGAAAATATTCCGTTTCATCTCTGAAATTATGCAATCAAGATTGTGAGAAATTGTCGCTTCACATTGAAATAAAATCGCAAATCATGTAAACTTTAGTTTTCCATATGAGATGCATTAAAATGCCGACTAGGTTAATTATTCCATTGCAATTTATGCTATCAAATATTCACAGGAAACTTACAATGCAGTTAAATTTTATTGTTATGCTCTGCTCATTATTTAGTTTCCAGTTTGAAAATTCCCCCTAAAGGAACATTTATCCAGGTTCCAACTAATTCTAATATCCGAGTAAATTTTCACCAAGTTGATTAATTGCAAAAGTTTTGTATGCTCTTTGAAGTCGGTTTGTAGAAAGTTTTCTGTACGGAAAATTGATTTAATTAAATTTCATGTTACTAAGATAACATACTTTTTGAACACTTAATGAACTTCGGAAAGTGTGGTGATGTTTACCCAAATAGTATTTATGTCAACTGTAACGTTAGCCGTGACCATACTATTGTCAACCGCTAATGTCACAGCTAACATAAACGCTGCTTAGGCAGTAAGTTATAAATTATTTTCAAAAAGCTCAGTTGCGCTTCTGCTAAAAACGATTGGTAATATAAACCGTTTTGTTTTATAAATTTGTACACTTATTGGGGCGCTGTACCACGATTTTGCTACAAAAGTTGATGATTTTCCAGTGATTTTTTCCGTGATAAATGAAATATGAAGATTTTCAATTCTTAAAGGGCGGGAAAATTGTACCGTGAAAACACGAAAATGTTGTAACCGAGTTTTGGGTACTCATCGGTCACTGACAGTGACCAGAATCGCACCCTTTTTGTAAAAGATTTCGATAAACAACAATTTATTTTCAGAAACCCACCTTCAATGTCTAGTGGATTAGGTTTTGATCATGTTGCAAAGTCCTCAGTTTGAATGCGTGGTACCTATCTAAAATTTACATCCGGCTAATTACGCACCCGGGCGGGATTCCCTTACGACCTCCCCCCTCCTCTGCAAGTTGATAAGATAGAAAATACAATAATACTTCAATTTTAGCTTTTCCGTTTGCTTCAAACACACTAAACAGATTTTCTCGAAAACGGTTGTTGATATCCAAGGACTTTATATTAGGAGAATATTTGTTTGAAATCACGTTTTCCATATTGTAGTGCATCAAAATATTGTGGGAAACTCTCGAATACCCCTTATTACTGTCAAAGGTAATTTCTCGGAAACGGTCATTGTATCAAACAATTTTTTTTTCTGCTGAAACCTTTATGATTGTAATAAGAATTCTCTGCTCATGAACTAAAGAGCTGTATGTAAAATGTCAACCCCTCTTCCCCTTACCGAAAGTTTTTGCTAGTTTTCGTATGGACTTTATTGCTGCCACCATTTCAGAAAAGTTGATAAATAAATATCATGTATCCGCACTAATAAAATTTACTGCTGACTACTTAATTGGAGCACATAATATTCCAAAAGCCAATCATATAATCAAAGTATTAAAAACCATTCCACAATCAAATTAGAAATTACCAAATTTGTGTTAATAGCACTCTCTATAGAATTTCATGATTTATTGCCATTAATTTGTTAGCCGGAAATTCCGCTAGAATATCAAATCGTATAATTTCCAATAAAACAATCGAAACGGTTGCAAATTTCCAACATGAATATTCAACCACAACAAAAAAAATTACGAATTTCCTATTAACAAAAAGTTATAGTAACAAAGAAAATAAACCGGAAGGAAATCATCATAATATGAGGCACAATTGTGGTTATAATCCCATGGTGTCCATAAATGATTCATTTCAGTAGTTAACGTACAAATCGGGAAATTAACAATACTATTTGAATGGAATTACGCGCATTAGTCCCTTTGAATTACATTAAAATACACAACGTTTACATATCTTGGCAAATTGGCCGCACGAAATGCAATCAATCAGAACAATTTAGGGAGGAATAATTTCAATGGATGGCAGAATTCCCGCAAGGACGATTGCTATTAAGGATCTGGTAGTGAAGATTCAATTCGGACAATGTGGACGAAAGCGGAAGTTTTATGCTCATCGTACCGGATTCCATCAGAAAAATTCCACATAACCCCGCCAGGCTTAGCTTTGTTGCACGCAGTAATTGAACCTTTTCCAGCTGTAATCTTTGCGAGACCATTTTCACGAATTAATACCCAACTGTTGTTTGTCATTTATTCAACCTGTATTTATTAAAACAACAAAAACAGTAATATAGCTGGAAATATTCGCAGGAAAATTATTTATGCAAACGATGTTGTATTTTCACTTTGAATCGTTTTTTTGCTATTGCAACCAGTCATTTGCACTGCACAAATATTTATAATTTAATGGGAATTTAATTATTTTTGGTATTTAAAGTTAAATATTTTAACCGTTCATCGTCTAGACAAGTGTTTACTGAGTACAGTTTTTTTTTATACAATTTCAAACATATTTATTTTTAATATTAAAATCGTATTTTTTTTATCCAGCATTTTCATATTAATTTTCCCACAATTTTCCTATTAATTAAAACATTTTGATATCCCATTTTTCCCTTTTCATATCAATTTTCCTAATTGATAATTCTTCACACTTCCAGCTGGCTCGTAAAATTTTCTCGTTTTCACTTTTTCATTATTATTTTGTCAGCAATTTGTCTGCCATTAACAAATTTTGTGTAACTTAAACCGAAATTATGTTGGAAAATATTTACTAATGAAAATTATATACGATGTACTTTAAGTCCTGATATCATCTGCCTGTGTTACAAACTAAATTGTAATATAGTGTTGTGTTTCTCTTGTTTACGGAAAGTTAATTTGCCAGAACTTTAGAAAATTGGATGGAAGAACTTTTGTTTGTTTTGCACTTTTTATCCTCAAAGAGTGTTGATTCGAATTAACTTTTTAGTTCAATATTTGATTAGTTTCTAATAAAGATAAAATCAGCTAAATTTGTGGATAATACTTGGACTAGTAATCTTAAATAAAAATTTTACATGTTAGGGGTTTTGCTTTGTTAGCATTCGGGAGTAGATAAGGATTAAAACTTAAAATATACAAGTTTAAGGAGAGGGGAAAGAGGATGAGTGCGGTAGTGTTTTTTTTCAAATTCCGAAAAACATCAGGAAAAACTTTGACGACGGAGGGTGCGCGTGAAAAAAATAAACAAAATTAGTGTGATATATTTTATGAACACCGCAGATTTTAAAAAAACGTATCTCTAAAGCAGGCATCATCAGCTAGTGGCTCGGCTGGCTCATCACACAGATTGGCTTTAACAGCGTAGCCACTATAATCGACCTTTTATTGTGTGCTGTAATGCTTGTGTGTTGCGGCTTCGGATCGCAGGAATAAAACGAATCGTGCTTTGAGTTGGAATCGCGGCATTATTAGCATGACGCATTTCACTTTAAATCAGTTCGTGTCAAGCCATTGCCGTGGAAGGCTGTGTTTCATTGAACTGTATTTTTATTTGTAGTGGTTATAAATTTTGATTGTAAAGGTAGTGACAGTTACTGTGATGGCCCCTGCTCTAAAGGTTCTCAACATATTTTTTAAAAAAAACTAAAAATTAAAGAGGAAAGTTTTTTTTGTTGATCACAACTGATATTTTTATTAGGCTTTTAGACCCTTCGATCCCCCCCCCCCCCACTTTTATGAAATTCCGGCCAACCGTTTTCGAGTTTTACATGAGAATTCGAATTTTGACACCAATCATCTTCAACTTGACCAAAATCAACAAAGAAAATTAAAATCTTTGTCTTTATACAAGCTGACCGTCAGATGTTACGCATTTATTAAAATTAATATTTCTATTCTATGTAACACAGAAGCATTTCAGGTGATTTGGCACACTGATAAAATTATTTCGATAAGCCAGAAATTACATTTTGTCTTATAACCACCAACTCACTTTTACTGTGAAAAAAAACTATGCTTCATGGCTGAATGTTGTTTGTGCCAAATCATCCTGAAAATCCGACAACATTGTCCCTTTTATGCACGGTGATAGCATAAAGAAGAAAGCGACGAAAAAGAAGCTGATTAGGAAAGGACAAATACCCTAAATCCCTTAATTACGCAAACCTCCAGTTTCATCGCAACCTTCTCGTCCTTGCGCTAAAGTCATAGTGAAAGTCAGAGAGAAAAAACAAAGATTTAGACTTCGTTGGCGACAACATCTGGCGAGTTGTTGATTGTATCCATTAAGTTGGAATTCTCCGTGTTGGACCATTTACACAACTTAATGCAATATTGTCCAGTTCAGCAACTACAATTACCAGCAATAAACTTTAGGGACCCACAAGCCCCGCACATAAATGGAAAACCACCCTCGCAAATTCATCGTTGCCCATAAACCACAACATGCACCAGACGAGACTCATAAAAAATCGAAGGAAACTCGACAAAAGCTCTCGACAATCCGTTTATCTATTGGCGCACCATATTGAGAGTGTTCGAGAATCCTTTCTTTACGATATAATACGTTTGTGTCCTTTGAGACATAAGGAATCCTTGCAGGTACGTTGTGTGGAATGTGTGGGAAAATATTAAATCAAATGCATTCGTTTATGTCCTTAAAGCTTTCAACCCTTTCTCCATTCACGAGTAAATCAATGCAATTCAATTCCATCTCACCTTGACCTTGTGTTGAGCGATTGCATTTTGTTATTCTTTCACAGGAGTGGCTTATGTTGTAAGGAAACTCGTCGTTTCTGATCGGTGCACAGAAGACCACATAAATTCAATAACCATGGAAGTTTCTGCCCACTTTGTTGGACAAAATGATGTGCAAGGATTAAGGGATATAAAAATTACACAAATTCGGGATGTTTTATAGTTAGAACTTTGGAATCATACGTTTTCAATTTTTTTTAATCGTGAAACATGAAAAATTTCTCCCGCGGTTCAGTTTTTTATTTTATATATATATAAAGAAACAAACTAGCAAACAGAAAAAAACAAGCTAATTAAAGCTTTTAATGCGTAAAAATTAGGTTTTATAAAAAATCCAACTCTAGGTGATCACCTTTTTCAATAAAATTTATATTTGACACAACAATAACTCGTGATACTTGAAACTATTCGAAAAGTGAAAAGATACTCGTATTTAGTGTGTCAAGAAAATCGATTTCAATAAAGAAAAATTCTATGTGGATTTCAGTTTTAGTATTGACATCAACTAAAGTTTTCGACAGCCACCAGATGAAATTGGCACATTCAAAAATACATTTTAGGTGGAAAAATCGTCTGTAGAGAAGAAAATAGTGGAAATTACTTTTTTATTTTTTTTACTTAATCAAAAATCCAGAATCATTTTCAGTTTTTCAACGCTACAAAAGTATAGTTGATTTTCACAAAACGCTGTGTTACGTTAATCTTCTTGGCTTCCCACGGACAATTAGCTGATCAGGTGAAATTTTCATTTCTGGGCGCCTTTTGACACCTGACCCTATACCTGCTTAACGCGGTCCGGTTTCCTCGGCTGCACGCTGGTGGTTGCGCGGCGATTAGCTCAGGGTATTGGGAGTGGATCCTTGCCTCGGAACACCGACCCAGAATAACTTCGTGCGTCATTATGCTCATTTACACCACAAGTAATTATTTGTCACTTCACTTAGCATTTTCGTTCCTTCATCCCACGGACGACCGCACCTCACTCTGGCCCTCTCTCATAATCCTAGCCGTAAAGGCTCATTGCACTCACAGTGTAAAAATGCTCACAGGTGCACATGGGCTCAATGCCCATCTTAGCCGGAAATCAAAGGGGTAAGAAATCTCAAGAACACTCTTCAAACGACTCACAAAAAAGAATGCACAAGACAATCAAGAAAAGAAACTCTACTCACTTTCAATAGTGCAATTAAATTCTCCTTATTTATTTAGTTTATGATCTTTTCACCAAACAATATCTTTTGCTTAAAAGAAGTTTGCAACACTATTTCACATTAAAAACTAAAACTATCTTAGTCTCGAAGTTAGAAAATAAAGGAATCTTATGGATCGAATCACAACGCAAAATCTAAATTTTGGAACAAATCGAACTGAGCCCTCATCGCTCGTAATCAAAATACACTATCAAGGTTTTTTCAATTCCCTGAGAAAATTCACCGATAGAAACGAAGTACATCAAACATTTAAACGAATTTTGAACTGCAATATTTCCAAAAAAATTTAAACCGTTGCTTCAGTTGCTGCTAGAGAATAATTTTTTTTATAACAATGAGTTATTTTGCTTTCCTCCTCTCCAAAATTCTGCAATGACCAGATCACTAATACCCAAGTCTTTTGCAAAACTTTATAGAGTTTCAGCAACATCTACTCTGGCGTGCAACATGAATCTCATGTACTTTCTCCCTGCAACTTAGCGCCACAATACTCCTTCGTTTCACTCGTTGGCTTTTTCTTTGGAATTCCCTCCCCGTACTTAATTTTTTTTTGGACACAGAACTTTTCCACTATATAGCACTTTTAAAGGAAAATATATAAAAACTTGACTTCACCTGTTAATTGACGTGTCGCTCACCTCCAGCGTTGATGTGCACACCAGTCGCTCGGCTGCGTAAAAGTTTATGATCTCACTTTGGATCTGTTTTAGCTTTTGCGCATCTAAAATCTGTAACAAAAGTGCATAAACAAATGGAAAAGTACTTTACAGACATGTGCCAAGATGGTCACCAAACTTCCCTATGTTTAAACTAAACGCCTAGGTCTAAATTGCTTTCTTCTTTTGGTCGTCTCTGCCACTCGTTTGACTCTGCTACCACCATTAAAGCGAATAGAGATGTCTTGAAAGAAAAAACACCATGAGATTTTCTAGGGAGTTCGACGCTGCGTCTTTCTTTCTCCTCCGTTTTGATTTGCTCGTCCCAATATGTAATTATTGGTGAACTGTAGCACTAAAAGGTTTAGGTCGGAATCACCGGCTTCTAGATGGACACGCTAGTAGCTTTTGCCGTGATCCTTGCTTAATACGGATTCAATAGCAGAAAACCTGGCTCTTTAAAATATCGTGAGAAACTAAATGTTTCGAAAGATGATGCCCAAGAACACTGTTTGATGAAGTGAAAATACGTTGCACCAAAAATTACTCTTACACGTGAACCACGTCCTTGGGGTAACTAATTTAAACCGTGAATTAGATTTTATCTTGAATTATTTCAGGGATATACTCACGATCTCAACTTTATTGAATTCCGAGAAATTTAGTAAAAGTAAGACAGATTCTCATTTCCTTCGACCTTGATTTTCTTGAAATCTGGAAAGTGTGCTTTTGTACCACGTTTGCTATTAAATATGGAAAAGGATTTACCTCTCAAATTTTTTTATAAAGTTTTCCTCGTCTAGAGTTTAATTTTCCGGTTCACGTGTACGAACATTCAAAAATTTTTAAATAAAGACTTAATATGTCCAGTGATCCTCACTACGACTTTTATAGAATCAAATCGACCAAATGATCGAGCTCCGATCTAATCCCCAGGACGGTCAAAAGGAAAGAGAACGTTTCGTTTGACGCGCGTGATACTAGAAGGCTGAGAACGTTTCGTTTCGCGTGTTCTGCGTGAAATTTGAGAGCGTCAGCAAACTTGGCCACATCATAAACGTTGTGCACTTCCGTTTTTAAGGGCAACATCCATTGACTCTATTGCTTGACGCATCAAGTGTGACGAAGAAAAAACAATGTTCAAAATTTGAATTTTATTGCAAATTCATTGACGCAAAGTTTAATGAAATGCCAACATAATAAAAAATCTCAAATGGTGATTTCACTGGTCTCACCGAGAATTGGAACTCTAGATCAATCGCAAACAAACAACGTGATGATTGTCGGTTTATTAAATTTACTTAGAGAAAAAAAATTTACTAAGAACATTAGATAGCACACATAACAGCTGTCAACTTTGAAAAGTAAACTCAGTCATTTGATTCAGATCTTGTAAAAGATTTCATTTAAAGGTTTGTTTCTTCACTTTCTTTATAAAAATCCATCATTTTCCGCTAACGTCTAAATGATGACTTAAAACACTGGAAATAATATGTATTTATGGAAAATATGTAAATGTGGACATTTGCCTAATACACCTGTTGCTTTTATCTGAAATGCTGTTAAATTTCTCTCTGAAAAGACATAAAAGCGACATCTTTTCTCACTACCTACTTCCAAAAAACAAAAAAAAATGCCCCATTTGACAGTTGAAAAATTTACGATGTCTGTTTAAAGTGTCGCATGTTTATAGTTGAGACGTGCTTGAAATTTTAGACCACCTTTGTTGCGTCCAACAAAAAAAAACATCTCTTTTAGATTACAATAAAAATGGCTGTGAAACAAAATTCAGTTCAAAAACATTCAGAGACTGATGCGAATCGTATATGATACACGCTTTTATGCGTGTAATTTTACTTTTATTGAAGGTAATTTCCATTTTATGGGCAAATAGGACAAGAAAATGTTTTTTCCCAACACGTTTTTTTTTCTAACGCCTCACAGGAAAAAGGAAAATTCGAAATTGGGCCCTACGGGGTGTTGTTAAACTAATTGAAGCTTGTTAACGTGGCCAATGAAATTTGGCATCTCTGGAATTTTCATTATGGGGCCTTAAATTTTTTTTTCTCCCCGAAAAGCAGTAAAAAGTTTTTCTCGATTTGAATAATAAAAATCTTAATGAAATCCTAAAGATGTGTGATACTTAAAATTGTAATTAGTTTTCTAACCGCAAATTGGAAATCTATTGGAGGAAAAATAGCTACTAAAAGATAAATTCTTCAGAAGGTGTAATCTGAAAACCACTCTGCCGATTGAAATGAAATTCGGCAGATTCTTTTAAACAAATGGACCTAAAGAAGAGGAAAAAATAAGGCCCGGAAATTTTTCTCAAGTTGTGTATGAAACACGGTCTCAATTGGAAGAAAAACAACTATGCTATCATCCTGGCCCTGCTATTGAAATATCTAGTGGAGACCGCTCTTCTAGGATTTTTTTTGGGTTGGGCAAAAATCTAAGACATCGATGAAAACATCACGGCGGAAATTTTTCACGGCCGAAAAGAAGAAGATTCCCTTAAATGGACATATATTTGGTGGCCAAAATTACACTAAATTTGAATATTCATAAGATATCAGGACAGAGAATTCAAATGTAGGGAGGGGTGTTGATTTAATTAGGCCAAAAAGTTCTTATTGGTTACTTATATAATACCGAAAACCGGATCACAATTGCTCCAATGGTTTGTAAGAAATCAGATGAGGGGTTAAGAACAAATCGTAGAACAGATATATTAGTTAATAGCTGCCTACTTTTACTGCGCAACATGGCAAAAAATTGCGCTACCACCATGCTGCAATATTTTAAGCACTCTGCAACCTTGAACACTGAGCAACGTATGATAAAACCTCAGTATTTTTAAATATTGCGCAACCTAAAAAATATTTAAAAAGTTCCCGTGTCGCACAGTTTTTCTTCATGCTGTCAGGAAAAGTCGAAATGTCCGATGCGGAAACTTTTTTTTTAAATGCGAAAACTTTTTTAAGATGAAAAAAAAAGAAAATTTCCACGTAAAATAACACAAATAGCAAACTCCAACAATTTTCTATGTCAAGGATTGTTATGTGTGCTAGAAAGCGTCCAAATCACTCCTAAATTTTTCTTAAATCCAATAAGCTGCCTATCATTGGATTGAGTCTTATAGACATATTTAATAAAACCTCGAGAAATGCAAATTATGGGTAAAATCTTTCTGGTGGCATGTTTTCGTCGTTTCTTCAGCATTTCCTTAAAATCTCAAAAAAAAAAAAAAAAAAAAAAAAACTCAGAATGAAATCCAAATTTTTAAAAATTTTTTTCTTGGCGTCAAAAATTTGATGCGTCAAACGCGATTCAATGTATCTTGCCCTTTAAAACGGAAATTCACAAAGTGGGTGATGTGGCCAAGTTAGTTGACGCTCTCCATTTTCATTTAGTACGAGCGGCAACGAAGCGTTCTCTTTTCTTTGGACCGTCCTGGGGAGCAGATCGAAGATCGATCATTGAATCGAAAAAATTTTTTAAAGTTTTTGGGCGGAAATCAATAAATATATTGAATTTCCCTAATTTAATTGTGCACGTGAGCCGCAAAATTTTAAATCAATGCGAGCAGACCTATCAGGTAAATACTATTCAATAAGGTGATAGTACACGTGGTACAAATAACCATTTTTCAGTATATCTCCAAGGAAATGAGAGCCTTTTTTTCTGTATCACATTTTGTTGAGATTAGAGAACATCAAGATCGAACCCCAAGGACGTGGTTCACGTGCATAAAAATTAAAAATTCTACACCTTTGAATTGGTCAGACATTTTGATGTGCATCTAATTTGGACGCAATTCATCGTAGCCACTTTTCGTACAGCATCATTTTGTGCTATTCAGGCAACATTTTACTGTGATCACGGCAAAATCTCCTAGCGTATCGATCTAGCAGACGGTGATCCTGAAATTTACACTCATTGCGCTGCAGTCCACAAATATTTTAATATTGGGAAGAGCAAGTCAATTAAGAGGGGCGAGGAACCTTCGTAGAGGAGAGGACGCAACATTGATCTCCCTAGAAAAAATTCCATGTTGTTCTCCACGGCATCCTCATCAAATTCAGCGGTAGTAGCAGAGCTCAGGAGTTTGCAGTTTGCACAAAAAAAAAAACAATCAATCAGAATAGACAGATTAGACCTAAGCTCGCGTTAATATCAAAGGGAAGTTTATGTCCATGTTGGCACAGCAATTGTAAAGTTCTTTTCCACCCGTTAATGCACTTTTGTTACAGATTTTAGATTATGGAACATTTGATCTCAAAGTCAAAGTAAAATCACAAAATCTTTACGCAGCCGAGCGACTGGTGTGCACATCAACGCTGGAGGTGAGCGACAAATCAATAATAACAGGTGATGTACCCTTTTTCTATTTAATTTGAAGTGCAGTGTAGTGGAAAAGTCCTAAAGAGGAAACTAGAACATAAAGGAGGGATTATTTAAAGAAAGAAAACATAGAACAAACGAAACGAAAGCTGATCGCGCTGCAAAGTTGCTGAAACAAAGACGCTAAGAAAAAAGTTGACGGGATTCATGTTGCTACTTAAAGATGTTGCTAGTTCTCTGCAAGGTTTTACGTTGGTTTTAGTAGCCTCTTGTAAAATTTTGGAGATGAGACAAGTAAAGTAGCTTATCGTGTAATTGTGCAGATTATCTCACAGCAATTAAAACAACGGTTCCTTATTTTTTTCAAGAACATTGCAGTTTGCGTTTGCAGTTGATAAATGTATTACGTTTCGGTCAGTACAAAATTTCTCTGGGAGAATATTAGAAAGTGAATCGTATTTGTTGTTCAAATTCGAGTGTTCTATATTTCAAATCGTTTTAGTTGAAAATTCAAAATCGTTTTAGTGTTAGATTTTTCTTTAGCACGTTAAGAAAATTCCTTTTTTTTTTATTTGCTGTTAGGCATTCTTGTGAGCCAAAAAAAAATGGCTTCTGTGTAAACATAATATTGAGTTTTTATGTTATTTCTTAAAAGAAATTGTGAAATAAGATTAAATGTTGGTTAGGATCAAACAACAATAAATTATATTAAAACTATAGTCCAAATTCTTTGGTGGTAAACATTGTGAAATTACAGTGGAAAACCGCCGTGAAAATTCTTGAATTTCGTTGCTGTTCAACGTAACATAAAGTGAGTAGTTTTCTTGATCCTTTGAACCCCTCTTGGCAAACTTTTTTTTTGAAATGTTAAGCTGGGGCCTAGGGCCCTTGAGTTTGTTTTGTTCCCCTGTTAGTGTAATAAGCCTGCACGGCTAAGTTTTAGAAGGGGGCCAGAATGAGATGCGGTTATTAGAGGAATGAGTTAATCGAAGCCTTGAGTGAAGTGACACATCCGTGTTTTGATGGAAGTGAGCATAATGTTGCACGAAATGATTCTGGGTCGGTGTTCCGAGGCAAGAATCCACCCCAATCCCTGAGCTAAATGCCGCGCAACCACAAGCGTGCAGCCTTGGAACTCGGACCGCGTTTGACAGGTGTATGATCAGGTGTCAAAAGGCGCCCAAAAAAATGAAAAATTTCATCTGATCGCAAAATCCTCTAATGCAAGCCAAGTAAAACGTAACAGGATCTTCCTAATTAATTTTTTGACTGTCATGATTTTTTTTTATTAAATTATTAATTTTTTATTGACTGGATATTTTTTATTGAATTTATTATTAAGACTCATATCACAGGAATATACAATCAAAAACATGTGTCTCTTCATTTTATTCCGAAAACATCACGTAAAAATTAAATCCACACAGGCATAAAAAAATAAACCTGTACTTCTTGCGATGAACATACCGGAAGGAATATCGATTTATTTTATATTGAAAAAACTCAATAAAGAGATTAATTTTCCCAAAATTAACTGAAAATTCAATCCTCATGCGGAATCTCAATAAAATCTTTCCTAAATCATCAATAAATTTACACCATTTAACATCAAGCTTACAAAAAAATTACGGAAAAATCGCATTAAATCATAACGTAGACACCATAGAGATTTCCGCTGTCTGCCAACCACATTTTAACCTCGCTATCACACTTTGGATTCAGCAGAATTTCCAGTTTCCGTCAGAAAAATTATCTAAGGTGTCACTCATTCTTGTCTCCGGTTTCACAAACAGAAAGGAAAAAATAAAATGAAAAACAACTCTGTTTAGCAAAGCCAAAGACATGAAAATAAAGGGAAAAATGCAAAAACTCTCACCGAAAAAAGTCTATACAAATTGAACTTCTTTTATATCTGAATTGCGATATTTTTCGCATCAAATTTCCTTAAATTCTTTTTTTTACTGTACCTCTGTCTGCGGTTGATAAGCCTGACTTTGTACAATAAAAAGTCAACGCACAGAGGATGAAAAACCATAAAACACTTGGAAATGATGCGCGAAAACGTCTTGAAGATTGTTTTATCCCCCACTGGGGTTTTCCTGTACTTTCCATTTCATCCTTAGAGACTTAATACCCAGGAGACAATTTTCCCGCTTGTATGTGTCAGCATATTTTTTTTCGAATTTTATGTTTTACTTTTAAGGCGAAATTCTGTTTTTTCCTCGTTTGAGGATTTTTTTTTATTTCGAAGTCTTGCGGAAGATTGTTAGCTAATCGATAAATCGGTGCCACTTTTCTTTTGATTTTCACCACCAAAATAGGTGATATAACTTTCTTTTCTTGGGATCTTCCTGGATGATTATCAAACGGCTGGTGATTCCTTCCTGTTGAAAACGTTTTCTTAATTCAAAAAAGGCGAATGATTGGCTGGCTGTGCTGTGATTATATCTGAAAAATTACATTTCACTTGGAAGTTTTCCCTGCGATTCCCTTGTTTGCCTCGGCAAAAGAAACTTTAATCGTTTTTCAAACACTTGGAAAGTCGTTAACGTAAGAAACACTTTTCTTATTGTAGGGTTTTTTTTTCCAAGAAAAATTGGCGAGCGCATTGTGTACTTTTCCGTGAAAATATCTAATTGAGTTCATTCTTTATCCTGAGGAAGTTTCCTCGTTTTTCTCAAATCCTGAATGGTGTTTCGGTTAAGAAACTTTTCCGTGTTTCAGTTTCGGATTCAATTCCAGGAGTGGCGAAGATTAAATGGGGGTAGATATCATCAGAGATAGCATAGACCGAATCCATCCCTTACCTTCATCGAGGAAAATATCTAAAGTCCTTGTAATTGAATTTCAAGTTGCATGAGTTCCCCCTATCTTCAATTTGGGTGGTTTTACTCAAGCATAAGTTTGGCTTAGTTCTCTTCCCAGGAAATAATTTTGGGTTTTGTGGAGAGAAGAAAATAAAACCACGAATCATGCTTAGGAAAAAAGTTGCCTCTTCATGGAAAACAGAAAACACAAACATATCCACATTATGTTCGCGTTTTCTTGAATCTACTCACACTAACAACATGTATTAGCATTTACCTTTACCTAGACATATTACAAATATTGCAATAAATATAGCTAACCAAGCAAATTCACATTCACATAAAAATAAAATAAGCTGAGATTTTTTTCTCTTGAGTTTTACATTTGCAGAAAAAATGAGACAATTTGATTCCTACATATAAAACTACCACGTGTATCTGCTGAATATCTTGAATTTTTTCCCCATTTGCCGGCGATTCTGAGTCAGATTTACATCCACCAAACCACAGTAGGAGTTAGATCTGGAAAACTTTGATATCCTTTCGTAATATATGGAAAAGTTACCTTTATTTTGATTTTCCTTCCTTCGAAAGACCATGAATGTCTGAAAAACAAGTGTATGAGTGTAAATTTTCCATTGCTAGCGATAAATCAGAGGGCGAAAAAACAACTTGAAAAACCGCTTCAAAGTGAAAATTCTCTTATTTCGTTCTGCATCATCCTGTCTTGAAGACCTGAATCGAATGAAAGGATTTGTTAACGTTTTATTTTATTTCAAAAGATTTTGATAAATACGAGCTTATCGCCTTCTTATCGGAATTTCCGTGGGAGGGCTAACGGGGGAGAAAAATAAATCATGGAAATCAGTGAAACCAATCCATGTAAAGAAATGACTTCTCAGGCAATGATATTGGTTTCAAGGCTCAACAAATTTTCCGGATAAATATTTTATGATTTCTACAAGATCAATATTGTGGGTGATGATTTTATAGAAAAAGTGCTTCCAAGGATGTTAGATTTAAGATTTATGTGTTTCATGAGAGCGAGAAATTCAATTACGCCAACATTCATACACAATTTGTGAAAAAGGCAAGGAACTTTAATATGCGATATTAAATTATGCTGAGAAGGATTTTTTTACTAAACATCTTTTTGTTCATCATCTTCTGCTTATTCTTCTTATTTTCTTCCTCTTCGTCTTATTCTTCTTCCCCTTCTTCCACTTCTTATTCCTCTTTTGTTTTAATTTCAGGGAAATCTTCTTCCCTTCTTCCTCTTCTTGATCCTGTCTGTCCTATTCTTTCTCTTGCTCTTCCTTCCCCCTTTTCCTCAACAATTTTCAGAATGCTGTTCAGTATCAAATTATTTCGATTTCTTTTAAAGTATTATAAAAATTATTGCCAATTCTAAAATGAATTCAAAGACATCAAGCTTTTTACTTTCGTTTGTTATAGAGGGAAAGTATTGTTTTTATGCTGGAGACCGACTCGAGAACGGGGCAGATAAAAACTTTCTGAGCAGTACGAAGTCCGTTTCAGGCAAAATTATGGGGATTTCCTGTCTGTCGGTCTATCTGTCTGTTGGTCTGTCTGTTGGTCTGTCGGTCTGTCTCTCGGTGGGTTTATCTGTCTGTCTGTTGGTCTGTCGCTCTGACAGTTTTAGGGTTTGTCGGTCTGTCCATCTTACGTAGCTTAAATACCTTGAGATTGCGTTGAGCTGTCGACTTGAAATTTTTATACCCGTATGGTGAAACCAAAGGGTATATTAACTTTGCCTTACCGTTTGTAACGCCAAGATCCCGTCATCACACACAAAAATGAATTACACCAGTGTGTTTAGAATGATAAAAAAAATTGAATTTTGCATGTCCGTCCGTCTGTCCGTCTGTCTGTCCGTCTGTCCGTCTGTCCGTCCGTCCGTCTGTGGCGCGGATTGTGAGCGCACGGCTTCAGACTTGAAATTTTGCGCAGATCCGTTTTTCGTAAAATGCAAGGCCAAGTTCGTTAATGGGCAAAAATGGACTATTAGGGGGGTACCCCCCATACGAACGAAAACGTTTTTTCCGAATTTCTCAAAAACGGTGCATCTTATCAAAAAAAGTCCAAGAACAAAAATTATTTAGGATATGATTCTACATAAAACTCCCATACATCAAAATCCGATTGGAATAAATTTTAAAAAATCTTATTGGAAAATTTGACTTCAAACTGGAATTTTGGTACAACTGTTAGAATTTTGATACGAATATCACCATACGGGTCTCCAATGATTGCCAGATTGGGAATTATAGCTTCTGTTATGTTTTATAAATGAGTTTTAAGAAAATCGTAGTTTTCTATCAACTTTTGGAAAAGTGACGTAAGCTAGAACAGGTACCTCCCATTTTGGGAAAAACCACTCGGAAATTTTGCGCTTTTGAGAAAAAATTCATTTCACCAAGTTCAAAGAAAATTGAATTTCCTGTATTATTTTCTTTAACAATTTTTACTTATCTTTAACGGTTCTCGAGATATTTGAAACAATATTTTTTTTACATATTTCTTCCAAAACTAAATATTAATTTGTGTTGATCACAACTGATATTTTTTTAGGAAATTGTAAAACAATCTTTCTTAAGCGAACAAAAGTCCTTTATCAAAACAACCCTCCATGAACGATAACAAAACTTGATCACTTAATCTAAGAATCTATCTAAGAGCACGATATGATGCTTAAATCAAATCCAATATCTGTTAATCTCCAAGTATTCATCCTCGTGGATAGCAAAATAATCGTTAAACTCGTGGCCCAAAGTTCTATTCATCTCTAATGAAATCAAGTGCCACCAACCCCGAAACAGATCTTTTGCTATCTGTGAATTCATGAGAGCACCAAAAATCAACCCCTCGAAATCAACAAAATTCAAGGCATATGTCTTGTATTAAGAATCACCACCGCGTTCAATTGAAACACACTTGAATCGAATATCGTAAACAGTGCTATCTAATATTATTGTCATATGGAACTTGCGAGTGTTTTCTTCGAGACATTCAGATATTAGCAAAAACAACAGAATATTTATGAGCTTCAGATGAAGGAGTCTCCTCCGAAACTTTAGAGTACTTCGTAATACTCGTAAACTTGGATAAGTTATCCCAAAATAGACACTTCACAATGAAAACTCCCCATCTTCAAGCCTAAAAGGATTATGATTCACTAAGAATTTTCTTATGTGACAAGAACTTATTTAATCATTTTCAGGATTGCTTAAATAACACTCCATTATTTACACCCTCAGATTTCTATTATAAACTTGCGGTGTTTATAGTCTTTCAAATCCTATTTTAGGTATTCAAAAGCAGAATTCCTTTGAGAGGAGCATAGATTTTTCTTATCCCTTTTATGATTCGCGGGATAATTTTTGATAAAATTTCTACATATCTGAGAGATTGTAAAACCACCCCTTTATAAAAGTTATTGAACCTAAAAATATTAGCATTTGACATATGGAGATATTTTCGGTCCCCAAATCAATGACATAGGCTATTTCTCCTGGACAAAAGATATTGATAGATTCATTAGGTGCCTGTTATGGAAAGTTTTCGAACAACAAAAAGTGAAAATGAAAAGGGATATCCAAGTCAAGATTCGCCTTTGTCCGGAAATATAGATATTAATCATGAAAAAAGTTCTGCCGTAGAAAAGAACATGAACGAAAAATTTATATGATCAACACTGAAGTTTCTTATAAAAACTTCAAAAAAAAAAACACCATAAAACACCAACCAGTTGGGGACTAGTTTCTATAAAATTCCGGAACTTTTGAGATTTCAGAGCCCATTGCCCGTGTCAATTTACTGGGATTTTTCTCATGCAAATGTTCTTACAACTAATTTGTTCAGAATGCAGATACAAATTGCATGGCCTACCATCATGCCCGATGTTCCTTATAAGCAACTCTTTATAATGGTTAACCACGAAAGAATAAGAAGTTTAAATTTTGCTTGTTTCTTCCTTACAACTAGCAAACATAATCCAACGAAAATAAACTGGTACAAAATCGGGTAAATGACCAATCCTGAGGTGTGCTTTGGCATTAAGGGTCTTTCCCTAAACGCTGGCTGACACTATCAAAAAAATATGCTGTCTCCACGGGACATTCCAATGCAAGGACGCGAAGAAAATCGCTATTTATGTCGATTCGAGACGAGTTTTGTGTCTGCTAAGAATAAAAAATGTAGATTTTTCGAAACAACTTAAAAATTGGGAATAGTACCTAATTGTGGGTTTTCCGGTAAATTTTCCGGCCAAAATTGTTAAGTGTCGTCGCAAATGTATTAAGAATCTTTAAATTTGTCATTTAAATAACCGAAAAACCTCAAGGCTAGAATCTTTTTGATAAAATCTCTAACTCTACTAGTATGCGAAATTTAAAGGAAATCTGAGACCTATTAAAAGGGCAAATTTTGAATCTACAATGAGTCAAAAAAAACTTTTTTTTTCGGGGTTCTCGGAATTAGTTCAAACTAGCTTGCATACCCGTCGTTGCCGCGTTAAGATTTTTCAATTTTTTTATGGTCTATGTTGGAGCTAAACTTCAGGACAATCGGTTCAGTAATTTCCCCGCGAAAGAGTAGCATAGCGCAAAAACTAAGTTTCGAAATCACTTTACCCCCTCCCCTTACTATCCCACCCCTCGCGCTCCTTTTCCGTATGCCTATGTTGGAACCAGAGCTACCACAGACACTCATGCCAAATTTCAAGTCCATCGGTTCAGCCGTTTTTGCGTGAAAGAGGAACAGACAGACAGACAGACACCAACTTATTTTTATACCCGTATGGTGAAACCAAAGGGTATATTAACTTTGCCTTACCGTTTGTAACGCCAAGATCCCGTCATCACACAAAAAAATGAATTACACCAGTATGTTTAGAATGTTAAAAAAAGTTAAATTTAGCATGTCCGTCCGTCTGTCCGTCTGTCCGTCCGTCCGACCGTCTGTGGCGGGGATTGCGGGCGCACGGATTGAGCTAGAGACTTGAAATTTTGCGCAGGTCCGTTTTTCGTAAAATGCGAGGCTAAGTTCGTTAATGGGCAAAAATGGACCGTTAGGGGGGGTACCCCCAATACGAACGAAAATGTTTTTTTGCGAATATCTCAAGAACGGTGCATCTTATCAAAAAAGTGCAAGAACAAAAGTTATTTAGGATATGATTCTACATAAAACTCCCATACATCAAAATCCGATTGGAATAAATTTAAAAAAATCTTATTGGAAAGTTTGACTTCAAAGTGGAATTTTGGTACAACTGTTCGAATTTTGATACGAATATCACCATACGGGTCTCTAATGATTGCCAGATAGGCAATTATAGCTTTTGTTAGGTTTATATATTAGTATGATTCCGACGTCGACCACGAAACCCCTACTGAAATTTCTAAACGATTTTCAAATATTCAATCAAACTAACTGAAACGCAATTTTCTTATGAAACAATACTATATTAAATTAAGAACCAATAAAGAAGTAAAAAAGTAAATAAAAAAATAGGAAATCCCCAATGAAAAATGTTGAGTTGAAAATTGGAAAATCAAGAAAGTTTTTTAGCTAAGCGAGAAAAATATTTCTAGTTATACGAGCTTTCCAAGAAGGACATAACGAACTTTCCCCAAGTTTCTTAAAAATAACCACAGGAAATGGGCAGCAAAAAGGAACAAAAAAAAAACTTGAATGAATTCTTCAAACTCAATTTGAAGTCCTATTTATCACACAATCGAAACATGGGCTGGTTTTGTTAACAATTATGTAAAAAAAAATGTTTCCGTTCTTTTCAATTTTTCGCAGAGTCTATTTTTATTCGATTTAAACTTTTGTGGCTTTCATTGCTCAAAAATGAACGGAGATTTTCTTTCCTTCGAAGAAGAATCCAAACTGTGTAAAGTTTGAGTCGAGAGAACAAGCGTTTCAGATTTCGTAAGAAGTTTTTTCTTTATCTCTTGGAGATTTTTTCTGTGTAGGCCTGACACGATCCTGAAAATTTTATTTCATTTTCCGTGACTTTTTCCCTTGAGAGTTTATTAGGTTAACGATGATACGATTGTTTCACATAGCATCAAAAGATTGTTTTCACAAAAAGTTTAAAAAGTTTTTTAAATATGTTTTTGTTTTAAATTGACTTTTGAAATTCATTTTGATCTACTTAGCAACATCAAAGAAAGTGTCAGTAAAACTGAACATATTTTTTTCTCAATTTTTTGTCCTTTTTATTTAAATGGAAAATTTGCGAATTTTTAAAGTTTAAAAAACTAAATAAACGCTACAAATGTAGGCCAAAAATGAAAAATTACGAAATAATCACTTAAGCCAATTAAGCGCCTTTTCTAAAAAGTTCTTCCAGTCTCATCTCATTGCAAAGCTTCCAAATTAACTTCGTTTCTGTTCTTTAACAACAAAAAAACTCCGTCACAAAAGGAATGTTCAACTGCTACGTTTAATTCTTTTTAATGTGAAAACTTTTCCTATTAAAGAACCCTCAAATGGCTGTTTTTCAACAGGCAAATAGCGCATCAGACATTAATTACGTAACGTCAAAAATTGCTTGTTTCAATTGCACGGAGCTTTTAATGTGCGAATCAGACAAAGGCGAAATAGAATCTTTTATAACAAGAAATCCATTTGCTTCCATTGAGTTTCTGTTTCAAAGTCATTCAACGGTTCCACCGACGTTTACGTCCTTTTGAGTTTCTACATAATTCCACTCCGGAGACTGCAGTTATCACCTGCTACTAAGATTGCATTTTGGATGGGGAAAGCTTCAAGGACTCTTCAGTTCAAAGTCAAAAGGCATTGCACGTTATTAAGTAAACGTCGTGTTCTACAAGGACTCCTAGGATTGTGCACAGTATACAATGGTTTTTAGTGAAACGGATATTGTAAGCACTGTAAATATAGTTCTGCTACCATTCACAATAGGGGTTGGTTTAATTATAACGACCTTCTTTCTGACAATGAAAAAAAAAACTTAGTTTTTTTTATATAAAATTTTGATTAAATTTCTATACAAGCATTGGAAATTTATTCCTGAACCGTTAAATAATATTAAATGCGGTTGTATAGGTATATTTAAAAAGCTGGACCCTTATAAATAAATAGTATACTTGGAAGAGCAAGTCTTGCTTGGCGACCTGTAAATCTCACACTTTAAAGGGTGAGGGAGGGTGTGTCTCTGCGGTGGGGTCACGATTGTACTAAAATCCATACAAAAAATGGGAAAACCCCGTCAAAAAGGGGAGAGGGGCGGAGGGGTGGGGGGGAGGGGGTTAAAATGCCGAAAATCAGCGCAATGTATTTTATGAACAGCCCCTAAAAGAAAATAGTATTGTAAATTTTCACCGTTTCCTAGATAATTAAAAAAAAACTACACTCAGAAAAATGTCCAGGTCAACTTTTTGTCAGGTTAACTCTGACCGCTAGCTGGCTGACAGAGGTTTCCATTACATGACATTACATCCTCGAAATGCCTATCTAAGGTCAACTCGTGCAGCTCCCCGTACTTCACCTGCTGGTGGCTTAATTTCAGAATTTCTCCCGTCACAGGTCAACACAAGTTTTACTTTCCCTCATGCAAGCGAACGCGCGCCTGCCCGAGGCCAATTACGTCGTATGTAGGTCGTCGAGTTAGCCTCCATTTTTCTGAGTGTAGAAAATCAAATTCTGAAAAAAAAACCCGCCACGTTTATATAGGCTTAATGAAATCACCGAGGATTTTTTAAAATAATATTTTCATCTCCTTTGGTAAAAAACTTTCATCCCTTTTGTAACTTTCAAACCGTCCCTGTCTCATTAAAGACAACACAGGATCCATGAACTTTGTTCTGTATCACAACGGAGCGATTATATTATTGGCAACGTGAACTTTATTACCGGTTAATGTCACATTATTGTAATTACGATCATTCCAAGTGAAAAAAAAGTCCTTACTGCTGACTTTTGGCATTTACGGTGATTTTCCACAATCACACCCAACAAAATCGCTAGTCATTTACCTGTCTGTCATGGAATATATCACATTATTTTATAAATAGTGGTTATGAAGTATTCAATGGAAAAGCGATAGAGAAAGTATTAATACAGGACCAGTACCCGAACCAAATGGATATGGGAAATTGGGAATTATGTCAAAATGACACTGTAACATAGGCATTTTATCACGATAATCCGGTTTTGTGTGATTAAATGTCACCAACTTGTGTACTAGACTAACAAGGGCTCCAAATATCCACAGAGTAAACATGACTAGGTGTTGTTAGGGTAGCTGGCAGTGTTCAATAAATCACAGAGTGTTTGCTGGTGTTGACACAGCACAAGGTTCTGAATGTTATTTTTGGATATTGATATGAAACAATAGGAGATTAACAGCCATGTAATTGAATTTTGATGGGTAGCATGTGGGACAAAACTTGGTTTTTTTTTGAATAATGTTTACCACAATTTAGTCTTTTACCATTATCGGCTATCTTTTACCATTATCGAGATATTATCATTAAAATTTAAAAAAATAGATTTTTGCTAATTACTTGCAAACTAACGGTTTTTTGAAAAAAAAAACTATTAACTGAATTAAAGGCATTAAAATTCTCTACATTTTCAACTTCAACCGTCTTCAACCGTAAATCGATTCCTTTTACCGTTATCGAGATATTTCAGATTTTGTAAAAAAAAAATTCATATTTTTATGTAAACTGGATTCGTCAGGTAAATTGTGCAGAAACGTGGAATTTGTATAAGAAAGTCATGTGCTGTTCACATCAGGTATTTTTTTTAGAATACGGATTTTTTTTTAAATTTTCTTCTTACTTTTTTGCAGTATCTCAAGCGATTCTCGAAAAAAGTTAAATACTGACCCACATGATTTTAAAAGCTCTGAGGCGATAACAAATCGACCGATTAAGCTGAAATTTTAGTTCATGTTTTTTTGAAAACCGAAGGAAAAGGGAATCTTTTTCACAATTCAAGTTTTCCTTTCCAGACCCAGAATTCGTAATCACACAAAAATTATATTCTCACATTTTCTATTAAGGAAATGTTTATAAAATACTTATTTTTCAATTTTTCGGATCCCGTTGCCCCCCTCGTCATATTTTTACCCAAATTTTGTGTGGTGTTTAGTACAGCAGTCATATTTGCATAACCCTTAAGAGTGTGACGTATTTTTCAGAGAGCCTCTAAGCGTGGTATTACACGCGGCAACTTTCGGGCTTATTTAAGCCGGCAACTTTTGGGCTTAATAAGCCAATGTGCTTACATTTGTGGCTTAAATAAGCCAATCCTGTTTGCATATGCTACACAAGTTTACATGGGTGTGTGCGAACTCAAACCATTGAAATTGCTGCTGCTCATATACTTCCCAAGATCTTTACCTGCTGACGGTCAGAACGAAAATGATTTCTGCCTACTACTTTTCCCAAACCGGTTCACACGCTTTGCATGTATGCAGATTGTCGATAAGCCATGATTTCGACTGGCAACTTTTCCCTCCTCAGTCCTTTCTCCCAAAAATCGGCTTAAGTAAGCCCGAAAGTTGCCGTGTGTAATACCACGCTAAGACGCTGCAAAATTTTAGGTCAATCGATCGAATAGTTTTCGAATTCACATTTTCTATTTTAAAAGCGTCTATTTCATACGCAGGGCAAGTTTTGCCATGCTAAATCATAAAAGAAATTCTACTTGAAAACTATTTTTTGACATTTTAACATACAGCATAAATAATGTTGATTAATTTCGTTGGTACCGTGTTTACGTGAATGTTACATGCTTCATTCCAAGAGCTTTTAACAAATTATCAGATGCTCATGAATCATTTCAGATTCAGAATTTATTACTTCCCAAAAATATGTAATTAAATGTTTTTCAGGTTAATTTTTACTTAACCAAAAACACGAAAACAGAAAAAATTGCGTGTAAAATTGACATTAATTTGATTATGAGTGAAAAAGAAACCATAAAATTCATTAAATGTAATTTTTTGGTAGCGAGAACATTCTCATGAATTTTCATTGTTAATATTTAGTTACATAATAAAATGTTTTCGTAGCTATAAAAGAATTAACAGCAAATAATTGGGTGTTTTTTTTAAATATTCTGGTTAAAAATTGATTTTTATTCCCCCTGTCAGGACATTCATATTGCGTTTTGCTGCAAGAGATTAAAAAAAATAGTCACAATTTTAAAAGTTTTAATTTTTAATTGGTTTCAATTTCTTTTTACAAATTGCGACAAGGATTTGGTTAGCAATTTTCTTTTGAACGACTGCGAAGAAAAGTCTTTTCCATATCTGTCGTAAGTAAAGTTCTAGTAACTTGTCGTTCCCGAAAACTTTTAAATAGGATTTGGGAATACGCTTCGACAGACACGAAATATAATGTTAATAAAATACCAAAAACTTTCAGGAAAACTTCCAAATCGGAAAGATTTTCTGCAGCTTGTTATAAAAGTTTAAAAAAAATAACAAAAAAATTGATGAAAAAATATGATGAAAAACAAATTTTATATGCGTATTCAGTCATGTTTAAACATAGGTTTTGTTAAGCATGAGTCTAAGCTGACAATTTGCTATAGTTTTTTGTCAGTTTAACAAAACCTGTGTTTAAAACTGACCATGAGCACTTTCTAACTGCACTCAAAAGAATAAAATCATTTTTTTGCTTTTTAACTTTTAATTTTTTAATTGGCGCGCGTACACCTGCGTTAGGAAAAGTAAAAATGTGCTAAATTTTCGGTTTTTGGTTGTTGCTAAAATTTCAATGCCAAATTACTGAATCATGCAAGTAAATAAATACCTACATAGTGCTACATCTGACATATAGGCCAATAACTTTCTTTTTTTTTTAGAAAAATCTCACCGGAGATATGGAATAGCAAAAATTGAAAAGTTTCATGTATTCTTTAGATTATCCTCATGCACCCAGGAAAGCAATTCAAGCGATCACTTCAGATATCCTTCAGAGTTCAGGATTTCAAGAGTACACCAAAGTCCGAGAGTCGACAGGATATTGAAATGTGCAGTGCTTATTTTATATGTATGTACAGTGCTGTATGCTCATTTTGTATTCGTTGACCATTTTAATTCCTTCCTGTTGGTTCGTCAGCAAAGCAATATCAGAATAGAATCCAGCAAAGCAACAACAGAATAGAAGGACTTGAGTATTAACACCTCATCCGGCCATTCTCTTGACTAAACGAGGCCAATACTTATGCAAAATTCCATTTCCCAAACTTTTGCATCATTAGTTAGGAATTCAGTTGCGGATTTTCCTGCAGTGGCGCACGGAAAGTTTTCTGAAGTGTCCCACAAGAGATTTCAAATAAATGCAATATATGATCCAAGTAGTACGTGTTTTGTACGTGTTCCAGTTGCATTTTTAACTGGTTTTAATATTTTATGGAGATAAAACTACAAAATTGAATTGTGAAATGCTACTAAACTTTAAAAGCAGACTTGATGAATTTTTTATTTGGTCAGGAATGGTTGGTGGATTTTTTTTTTTGCTAAAAATTGAAAAAAATTCACAACGAAATTCAGTATAAATGGAATTTTTTTCTGGTTTCCAAGAGTTCTCTTTTATGCAGGATACACAACTTTTCGATACCTCTGGAAAAGTTTAATCTATTTAAAATATTTCCACAAAAAAATTGCTGCAAAAAAATGTATCTGAAATATTTCTAAAAACTATAACTGCTTAGAACGAAAAATGTCTTGTATGGTAGAAAATTCCAATAACTGTGACATACTGTCACTATCTGCTCGGCCCATTTGCTTAGACGACATAAATCTAAATTGTATGTTAATCGGTCGACTAGTTTTCAAGTCATAGCTTCCAGAATTGAAAAAGAACCAACCTCATTTGTGCCTAGAATTTCACCATTCTAGTAGAAAAAATACATAACAGATTCAAGAAGGTTAAGACTCACTTGACATATTTTTTAGGCAGCCTAAAAATTGCAAAATACATCGAAAAACAGTTCAAGCTCAAGTTTTGACAACAATCATGGCCTCAAATTTAGTTTAGTTGCATTTATCTTGCCTTTTTAATAAAAAAAAAACTATTTTTAAGAGTTCTTACTCGAAAAAATGCTTGTAAATAGTGGCTAAAAAAACTACCGCAGATCGAAACCTTATGTTGAGTTCCAAATTATTTTAAAGCGCCTAAACATATACTGTGCAAATAATACAGGCCTACAAAAACAGTTTTTATGCTCGAAATTTTTTGCAATGACTGGAACTGAGTCAAAATTAAGTTACAAGATTTGACCCTGACAGACAGACAGTCAGACAAACAAGCAAACAGACAAGAAGACAAGCTTTTAAAAAGCCCAATGCCCCAATTTATTAGAATTTTTCATTCATGACAATTCGTTTTACGAACGTAAACCTCTGTTCAAAGAAAAATCCCATACAAATGTAAAGAAATGAAAAACAAACCCTTATAACAAAATACAGTTTATTATATACAACAGTAAATAAATTACATTAAACTTACATAATTCTCTTGATTTACTAATTTAGCTTTATTTTTATTGTAGCTATTTTAACAAGGACATAATATAGGTTGGCGATAAATTCATTTATTTTTCATATATTTTTTTGTTATCATATTTTAGCAATCAATACATTATTTTCTTCTATTTTTTATTATTGATTTATTTTTAGTTCAATTCTATGGAGCTTAAAATTTTTAAGAAAATTGTTTTTAGTTTTCATTGATTAATTTTGTAACCAAATATAGTTGAGTTTTTATTTGACATTAAGGTACATAAGGTAATCGGACTCAATTTTTCACTTTTATTCATTTTATTTAATAATTCAATAATAATAATAAATTCTTTTGAAACAATAACCTTGTTGATTAACAATGTTTTATTTAATTTCTTTTTTATGTTAAAGTATTTTGATTGAAACATTAGTTTCAAATTTAATTTTCGATATTACTTAATTACCGAAAGGCTCACAGAGCTTAAAATATTTTTATTACACTTTTGTTTTGGTTATTTTAGACCCATTTAAGTAAATTTTATTTCCTATTTACTGTTTAATTAAAAACTTTTTTCAGTTATTTAGTCTTTACGCAAAATTCGATGAAATCTCTTTAAGGTACTCGAAGAGGTCTTTCCTTCGTAGAATATAAACATTAAAACATTTTCAGTTTTTGTAAAAAAAGGCAAAAAAAAACAGAAATGAAAACCAATTATTTGAGATTGAAAACGTCAAATTCTGTATCAGTAAATCTAATAATCTTTATGTTATTTTAAAGGAATCGAAAAAAAAAGTTTTTCAGTCAAAAAAAATTCTTCAATAAAAATGAAATTTCCACTGACATATTTTTTCAACCTCCCAATTTTTTGACTAGACTCAATACTTTATTTGACATGAAAAACATAAAAATCTACATGCAGAATATATAAAAGCCTCTTAATCGATATTTTTAAAATTTTCTTTTGATCCCTACGCATCTACCTAATCATGGCTTCCATTTGAGTTTGATTTCGATAAAATTTTGTATGATTAAGTTTTTTTTTGTAAAATATTTTTTTTTTATGATTTATATCCTCTGTAATGTGTAAATAAGAGAATACAGCAAATAATAATTTCAATTTATTTTCGTGTAAAAACTTTACAGCAATTTTTTATACATAGTATTATAATTTCATTTTTAATTTCTTTATGTAACATTCAACTTAACAAATACGATTATAAAAATATAAAAAAAAATGCATTGCTTTTATAAATTATAAATTCGAATGATTTTTGTACAATAGCTTGGATAATTTTTGGTGGAAATGGCGATTTTTTTTTAAATTGAATGATTTAATCTAGAATAACAAAAACTAAGTGGAATATTTTAGGCAAAAAAAGCCTTAGTCGGTTTAAAAAGTACTAACTCCCTAAGAGTTACCGGTGCAAAACCGGGTCGCTTGGAAATCCGTGTATTCCCGGTTGTTGCACTGTTGAGGACAATAGTAAACCCTAAAACCATTCGACCGATTGTGCTAAAATTTTGACTCACATCTTCTATGGTGAGGGACACAGAGAGAAGCGGAAACAATTTTCACAAATCTTACATTTTCTGATTTTCATTATCCCCGGAATTGTCATACGCTATATTGCGCCTCATGCCACTACCCTTCTTTTTATTTACCTCCAACACCGTCCAAGCAATTGCGATGCGGCAGTTAATGATGCAAAAGCTATTCGGTTGCCAATCACATTCTATTACTCAAAACTATGCCACTCCCTCACTGCAATCCAGCCTCCCCCCCCCCACCCCTCTCCCACGCTGGTCCACTAGTCTTCACAGTTGTGATTTCTTAACAATCGTTTCTCGGTCGTTACACCTACAATTTTATGGATTGCAAACCAGCAATTCACATCCGCCCTTCGTTGCTTTGTATTATTACCCCTCGTCTTCTATTTTCTAAACTATTCAAGAAATTTTGTTTAAATTTACACCACTAAATAGGCTTTGATTCCGAATAAAGAAATCTACTAACACCACCCAACCCCCCCCCCCCCCCCCCCCCCCCCCCCCCCCCTTCCTTCAACCGTTTCTCCTAACCAATGATTTCCAGGTAATTTCTGCGGACTATCACCTTTCTAACCTATGAATTACACAAGCTATTGCACAGAACTCGCACTTACATAGTTATATATTTTTTTAAAAGAGAAAAAACTTTTTAAAAATTCCATAAATATTGTAAGTAGGTATATAAAAAATATAATAATAAAATTAAAGTGCTTCATCAGCGATTGTATTACCATCTACATTATGTATAGTTTTATTAGCAGTTGTTGTTGTAATACTAACACCATTTTTAATCGTGCTAGTCGTAGTAGTTAGTGTGATCATCGGTGCCACGGTATTACTACTACTACTGCACGATTCGACTAGGTTAACCTCCTCCATTAAGGGTTGCCTAATCCTGGAATTATCAATTGTTTTACGTCTTAGCATTCGAGCACCTAAACTACTGCCAGTCTTTGAGTTACTGTTGCTGCTACAGCGGGATGTTGATGTCACGATACTGGAATTGCGTCGTGAAGGACAATCGTTTAGTCACACCTTCTCCTCACCAGGCATCGGCGGTCCGCATCGTACGAACTGCAAGCGGAGCGGCTAATTTGAAATTTGTCAACAAGAAATTTATGTTGGAATTTTTTGTATTGTTTTTCATAAATCATAATCTTTTTTTTGGATTACATTCAAATTGTTGTCTTACGATTTCAACGAAAATGTGATAGTTTTTATGCCTCGCAAACATACAAAAATTTCGTACACAAAGATAATAAACAAGAAAAAAAATGTGATTCACATTACAAAAATATATAATTTGATAATAATTAATATTTTTTGTTTGATTTTTGTAATTTTTTTATAGCTGGCTGGATGAACTTACCGAAATTCATGCAATAAGAAACATAGATAAATTTTTGTTAATAAACTTTGCTTGATTTGTTTTAATTTAGCGGAAAAATAAAGAAAATCAATGATAAATGTTGATTTTTTTATGTTAATAACACACGGCTGCTGTGAATATCTAAACTAATAAAAAATTATATGAATTAAATAAATTTTCCACATTAAATTTCATATTATTTTGATTTAAAAAAAACATATTTTTCAAAAGCGGACAATGATTTTGCTGCAAAATGTCTTGTGGTTAGATGTGAAAACTCTTGCATCAGGATTACACTTAATAAGCGGGTTTAGCGGACGCAAATGTTGCTAAAAAAAATTTATTCTTTAAAAATTAATTAAATTCATTCGACCCAAAAAATAAGAGAAATCTCCCACAAACTCTTCCAAAAAAAAGTCCTGGCCACATACTGTACTTTACATATCATCCTCTCCGTACTCAAATTCTTGTCAATATTGACATTCACAAGTAAAAATTCATAGAACAAACAATCATAAATCACTGGCTGTCTATTAAAATACATTCCACTAATTTTTGGCTTTTACGGATGCCTTTCCCATCATCACGATTTTTCGTGCTTTTGTATATGGAGTTTAGTACCGCCATGGAGTTTAGTATCGCGAGTTTAGTAGTGCAGACACTTCCCTGCTCCCTAAAAGCTATGGCGTGTTTTATGGACAGCCCCTTACAAAAAAATGACGTTTTTTAGTATGACATCGCGGCACGTGGACGAGTGCGTGTTGGTTATTTCACTTTGCATTTCTTCTTTCAGTCTTGCCAACTTTTGATTTGGCTTATTACTGTAGTAGCAGCAAATAAAAAATACATGATAAGAAATATCGGCCCAATCGGTCAAACAGTTTTGAAAAAAACCCGTTGAGTTGTTTTTTGGACGGTTGAGTTGAAAGACTTTCTGATCAATACGAAATCCGTTTCACGGAAAGTGATGTGTCCATGCATCTGTCTGTCTGTCCGTTTTACATATCTTAAATAACATTGAGCTAGCGACCTAAAATTTTTTTGTGGATGAGTTTTAGCAAAGTCGTAGCAAAAGTACCGTTAACTATGACGGATAATTCGAATACATTTTTTTTAAATATAGGTTTTTGAAAATTTCTCGAAAGCTATGCGGAGAAAAAAGGAAAGAAACCAAATTTAAAGAAAATAAAATTTCCCTTTTTTTTGTTGTGACGGTTTTTACGCATCTCCAACAGTTCTTGAGATATTTTCAATTCAAATTTTGAGAGGAAAGTCATGTGCTATTGATGTAGCTTCCTATTTTTCTTTAAGAAAAACCCCTCAGAAGTGAAAAATTCAAACGACATTTACGAAAGAAGTTCAAAACAATTTAAAATGAACGAACATAATGTAAACCATTTATCAAAATCTCAGCGGAGAAGAAATACATACGAAAAGTGAACATTTATTTTTCTTCAAACAAATGCCACGCTTTTAAGAAAATATGTATAAAACTTGTTGTAATTTTCAAAGATCCATTTTCACTATTTCTTTCGAAAACAATTTTTTGTGGCACTTAAGGAACTTCATGTAAAATCTTTCTACGTTTTTAAGGAACTCTTGCGACAACAAATCGTAAATGGATGTAAATCTATCGTTTATGTGTTGAGATCTCAAAGCACAAGCAATTTAAAAAAACGTCCCTGACATGCATATCCGAACACTCACAGGAGAATCACATCACGTTTTTGCTATTCGATGAGTAGCAAATACCAAGGAGCTGTGGAATTGCTTCTCTCATGCAGCATAAATAAACATAAATAAATATCTCCAGGTTGCAGGTTGGAAATAAATTCACTTTGAAGGAAATTTTAACCCTATCCAAGTTATTTTTGTTTGTCTATCAGGTGTTACCTGAGTTTGATTCTCATTTTAAACGACTGTGAAAGACATCCCCTAAAGATTCACCGCATTTAGCAACCTCATGGCACTCTATGCGTTCTAGTAGCAAACTAAAACATAAAGAATTTCAAGGACGAATACCAGATTGGAAAACTTGCGCACCTTCCAACAATGTATTGCAGTTGGCCATCATATATCATCCCCCCGGTGCTCTAAAAGACAGTGTCTTCATAATTTAAAATTCCTTTTTGATGTCTCCCCGACACCCTCCTCCCGAAGCAAAATTTCATCAAAGTGCATCAGAATGCACTAAACGCCATAGCAAAGCATAAAAGTCATGCAATAAAATTTAATAAGAGAACATAAGAAAAAAATACTTTAACAAGCGGGAAAGAAAGGAAAATATTGTGTTTGTATAGAACGAAACATAGGATAGTGCTCAACACAACCAACATGTGATGTGCATATAGGAAACTTTCTCAGATAAACAACAACATTTAAAGAAATTAAAGGAAAATGCTGAAAAAAAGCTTACGAAATAAAAAATAGCTACGCAAATAAAATAGACACAAAGCGTATATAAGGCAATATTTCATCCTTAAAGGACTCGAAACAGTGTTGTGTGTGTGTGTGGTACACATCTTCACAAAATGAAATCTTACCGAAATGATGATAACATTTTAAGGTTCAATTCAACGATGAACTCTATAAGAAATAAAACGACGCGTCAACCACAGTTTATTTCATAGGATTTACTCACGACCCAACCGTGACCCCAACCCCAATGAAGGAGCTTCAAGGTTAAAGAACGAGGCGTCGGATTGTAAGAAACCGAGACACATCATAAAACCATCACTCTAAAATGATACTTCGGCCTTAACCCTTTCGTGCCTGATGGGATAATATGTTCCAAAAAATTTGAATCAATCCAATTCAGTGTTTTAGAATTTGGCTTGAAAAATTCTATTAAAAACCGTTAGAATTTCCTATCTACATATATCGCACAGAATTAATTTGATTGTTGAAAATTTGACGAAAACAACTCGGTGGTTTTCCGGAGCGAAAGGGTTAACCCTATAACGACATCAAATTCAACAACACAGTGAAAAATCTAATAACGAGTTCGAATAGCAGATTCAAATCAAGCTCTGTCGCAGAGTAGAGCAAGGTGCTGCCCTATTATACAGGGTGGGCCAGAATAGACGCAGGGGTTTGAAGTCTTTATAACTTTTTTTTTATTTTTATTTTTTTAATTTTGTTTCAGCATTTTGTTAAGAAGACTTGGGCAATTTAAAATGGACCTGTACACAATAGAACAACGAACCGGTGGGCGGTGGGCGGTGGGCTCAATGGCTCTTTTACGGGACATGTTTGGCGGACGCATTATTTCGAAAAGTTGCGATTTCAATTGGCCTCCGCGTTCACCTGTTCTAACGACTCCAGATTGTTTCCTTTGGGGATATTTGAAAGAAAAGGTGTACGTCAACAAGCCAACAACCATCAGCCAATTGAAAACCAACATTCGCAGTGAAATCGAGGCCATAACACGAAAGGTTATGGAAAATGTCTTGGAAAGAGCACGGATTTGCGAAGCAGAAAATGGCCACCACTTGCGGGATATAATTTTCCATGTTTAGACCAAAAATATTCCCCATCAATCAACTACATGTATTTGAAAAAAAAAATTATAGGTTTCGCTAAAATAAAAAATTTATAAAGAATTCAAACCCCCGCGTCAATTCTGGCCCACCCTGTACTAATATGTAAAAATGAGTTGGTGTCTGTCTGTCTGTCTGTCTGTTCCACGCAAAAACAGCTGAACCGATTGACTTGAAATTTGGCACGAGTGTCTGTGGTAGTTATAGTTCCAACATAAACCCATTAAAAAGTAGCCCGAGAGGTGGGGGGAGTAAGGGGAGGGGGTAAAGTCATCTCGAAACTTAGTTTTCCCTCTATGTTACTCTCTCGCGGGGAAACGCGCGGCCGGAGGGGCGCAGCCTCTAGTTTAAGATATTTAAAGAACAACAAGAACCATAAAACAATTTTGGATTTTACACTTAACCTCAAAAGAGTGTTTCAAATTTATTTTAGAGTTCGTAAATAGAGTACCTCGATCGCTCGAATACGCAACTCGTTTTCGAGCGAAATGGACTGTGTTTACATTAGGACTCATTTTGAGGCGGCACGTCATTCCTCATTTCTCTGTCGTGTGCATACGGTTCGCTTCATCTTCATTCGCTAAACCGGTTTCATCATTTTAAGTGAATCTAAACTTCGTTCGCTTTTTTTGGTTTCCCTCCCCACTGCGTCCCTCACCCTCACTTGGCCGGAGCGAAAGACGTGCCGCCTCAAAATGAGTCCTAATGTAAACAAAGTCATTAAAATCTTCGTCGAATACAAGCTTTTTTTCACGAGATTTAAAAAATCATATAATTGTCATTTGTTATTACGGTACCCATACATTATTCTGGATTGACCGGGACATACCCGAAGTTAAACATGTTGTTAAATTTTCTATATATTATTACATTTTCTATCAGAAGTTTATAACCAGTAAAAAACCATGACTAATGTGCTTATTAATGTCCGGGATAAGCACAAAATAAAAATGGTCACTCTATTCGGGTCCTTGAAAATTTAAAAAAATTACTACCAAGAGTTTACCAAGATTTTTGCAACGGAGACCCAAGATTTCTAACAGTGCAAAGGAAATTTCCTCAATCGATCACATATCTCATTCATTCATAACCAAAGCTTAACCAAATAGCAAATCTACCATCATAATAAATTTCACTAGCATGTTGAGTACAGTTGATGCGACTATATTTTGACAAACTATATTTCGGGATTATTTACAATGGGTTATAATTTATCTAAAACTACTGGAACATTAATGCAGAAAGCCATTTTATCCTGACAGCTTTATTAAATTCAGCTCAGGCGAAATAAATACGAATTTCAAATTTTCCGGATGGAGGCAACTGCTTCTAATTTGATTAGAGATGGATTAAGTTTATCAGGATAGTAGCGAATAAGGATGATGGCATGATTTAAGTGTATGTATTAAGGATGAAGGATAAGCTTTGAGGATAAATTGCAAATGAAACGAACATCATACAATTTTAAATTTAAAAAAAAATATATAAAGAATTTCGCCTCTTCAAAGTTTATGCAGTTTTTCTTTTATTTTTCTATAGTAAAAGACGATGTTTGAGAAAACAAAACAAAAAATGAATGGGAATAGAGTTTAAGGATCCTTACCGAAACCTGGGTTGCTGTGTAGGAATTCGACCTTGGTCGGCTACTGAAGAACATCGTCCGCCATTTTCGCTTGACCTGGGCCATGACCTCCCCATTGAAGAAGCAAAAAAATGTCGCAACGCAGAGTCCCTGTGGGATAATAAGAATAATATTGTAATAATAGAGAATACATATACCTATATAAAATAAATGAAAATGATCATAAAGAAACTGAGATTGGAATTGTCACTGTGTTCTGTTATATACATCACATTCCATATAGGATCCGAAAGATAAAAGGGATTCTTTCCTGAAAAATCGTTAATCAGTTTCGGAATTTGTTTTTGTTCTCTCCAATTGAACTTTTTAGAAATTACTTAAATAATTTTGTACAAAAATGCGTTTCTTGGCAAATATTTTAGAGATATCTAAAGACAAGACGAGAAATCAAATACCTTTAATCCACATAGAAACCAATCAAATATTTCTAAAGGACATTCAAAGAGGTGAAAGTTCTACGGCTTTTGAGGGAGTTTTTTTTTATTAATGATGAGGACACCATCAACAATTCCCCAAGTATTGATGGATGATTTGAAATTTAATATTCCTTTTTAATTCGCTAAAGCCCGTTTGCGCGTACTGTTCTTAAAAATTTAAGTTGCGATTAGCCAGCCTACTTAAGCCATAGAAAATTAGCATGATGTATTTTATAGCAAGCCTCTAATCTTGTAAATCGTAACCAAATAATAATAATAAGATTATCGAAATAATCTTCAATTATAAAGACTTATTTTTGAAATAAAATCTTCCAGAGATTTAAAACTAAAATATGGTCAAAACAAAACTTTTTTGAAAGGACAACAAAATAAATTTCACAAATATTTACGTCTTCCAAAATTAATTAGCAATCAAATTTTCATCGCAACCTTAATATAAATTTAAAAAAAAGCCAAACAAAGTAGATAACGACAAACTTTGACCAGCATCGTGTTTATCTTCCCTTAAGTTTTTTTTTTCATTTTTTTATTATTTCTTTTCTTCAAGAATAAATTATCACGACTGGGCTGATTTCCAAACAAAAGAAAACTTTACCACCACTTCTGGCTTATCTGCTGTTTAATAAAACTTTTATTTATTTTCTAATCAAATGATGGAATTTGCCATGGATAACGAGGAATTTTGAAAATGTTCAAAGCCATTCATTGATTAAAAAGAACACAACCAAGTCGACCATGTCCTTAAATTTTAATTGGGTTTACGCTTGAAGAACTTCTTTATATATTTTCTAAGTTAATTGGTATGCAAAGAAATTCACAAGAGCTTTTTGGTTGACCACCAGACCATCTTCAATTAAAATGTCCACCGCTAATCCTACAATTACGGTGTTGTCGAAAAATATTGTGCTTTTTTGGAAAACTCCTTTACCTGAACTGGTTTTATTTTACAATTAGAGATATTTCATTAAATAATAAAAGGAAAGTGTCATAAAATGGCCTGGTTTTCAAGAAATGAAATAATCCATTACTGATGCCTTTATCACGTTTGTACACACGATTTTTATATGTTTAACTCAAAGCGGCCAACCCGTAAGCAATGAAAAGGATTTTTTGTGAGTGGCAGAATCTGAAAAAAAAATACGAAAAAATAAAATCTCTCCCGACGGCCAAGACCACCGTCAAATGTGATTCATTAAAAAGTGCTGACTACCACCTTATTTTCATTAATCCTGGACTAAATTCCCAAATATCCCTGAAAATACACTCCCGACTGCTCACTTTACGACTCCGCCTAATAAGCACAATAATTCAACCGCAAAGTTAGAGACTTTTGCCTGAACCGGACCTTAATGTCGGTTCCCATGGTATCTATTAGCATAATTGAGTGTTCTGGTAAATATTTTTGCTTGAAAAAAATCCCTACCCATATTAAAGTGGAACGCTGACGATTTTTCCCCCCAAAAAAACTCCCCTAAAATGTTAGGAAAATGGACTCAGTTATTTTCGCAAGCAAAACGATCATGTGTTGAATGGAAAAATGAACAAATGTCCATAGATACGGATGAGTGAAAAGTAAAAAGGATTTCTTTCATTACCTGGAAGGATGCTGTGAACGCTGACACCACTTCGTAAATGTGTTCCCATGAGCTTCCTGGATCCGGACGAAAAGGCGTTAAAATGTACTGTAGGCCAAGTAGAGGCACCAGCAACAAGGTCGCTCTGGAAAAAAAAGATATCAACCATGAGAAATTGTTAATAATAGCGGAATGTAATTCAGCTTCGAAATTCAAATGATTCTTTGCACTACTTCGATTGACTTCTGGATAATTGTTTGTCGTATGTTAAGATTTGATGTGTTTTAACGAAAATTTTTCATGATTTGACAATTTTGATATAAATTAAAATATTCGTAGCTCAAGTATTTTTTTGTCCCATCCGCCAAATTTTTGACTTTTTACACTCGCTCCGCCAATTTTGGATTTTCGACTGAAAGCTTAAATTTTTTATTCAGTTCTTTAAAATAGACTTATACTCACTAAACCGCTCTCGCTTTAAATTTGCGAAAAAAACAAGTGTCATTTTAACCCATATCCAAAATTTTCATTGAATTACGAATGAAAAAAACAAATCTTGATCGTACAAGAAAAACCTAGGGTAAAACCACTTCTTATCACTTCACCTCTAAGAAGATATGAGCTCAATTTTAACTCAATCGGTCGAGGCCCCAAAAACCCCAGACCAGATATTTTCCGGAAAATTTGAGGAAAAGGATAATCACGATATCCTAACATGGCTTTCCGTTATCCTTACAGACTTCTTAACGCCAGAATCTGATTCAGCAACCCCAAAAACTCCCAGATGAGATTTTTTGCCGGAAAATTTGGTTAAAAGGATAGTCGCGCTATCCTTACAAGGCCTTCTGTTGTCCTTACAAGGACAACGTAGTTATTGTATCCAACTGTATCCAATAATTGGAAATTATTGTATCCAACTTTTTAAATTTTTAATATATATCTCGTATAAGTAGGATATTTTTCGATTGTTATCAATTTATCTTGGTGGTTGTCCATAAGTCCCTAAAATATGTCATCTTAATCTTCACCCTTTTGAAACCTCCCGCACCACTAAACCTCTTCGGCTATGCTCCTTCGTATAGCTTCTCCCCCCCCCCCCCCTCTCACTTCCAACTTCCCCTTACTCAATATGTGACGGATTTTATAGACAGCCAAACTGATTAGTAAAAAAAACGTTTTTCCAAAACTCTTTCTTTGAAATTTACGCAATGGCATATGAGACAAACAAATTCTGCAGCGACGGTTTAGATAAAAATGAACAAAAATTATCACATAATCTAAATTTGAAGACGAATTCAGGTCCAGCATAAAATCTAGATAATGCGGAAAAACTGATAATTGAATTTTCTTTCGTATTTCTTTTTCTCCTATCTGTGTTTTCAGAAGCAATTACCTAAATGCCTGTATAATGGTCCGCGATGGGCCAGATCCCTGTAGGCTGGCCGGCGCTTTCAATTTAAGCAATAGCACTCTAACTATGTTGCAAAGGAACAGCAAATTTAATAGCATCGATGTACAAACAGGCACAACAAGGACATTCGTGTAGGGACTTTCGTCCATCCAGCATCTGAAATCAATCGTGTTTATAAATTGGATTAATTCAAAGCCATTCGAGAGTGCTATAGTTTAAATGTGTCCATAGACATATACATACATCAGATACAAAATAATAACAAGGACATAAAGGAAATGGATATAGGATAATATGAGCATTAAAATAAAATATGAATATCAATCGATATTCAATTAGAATCTAAATACATATTCAAACTTACTCCATTGTGACGGTTGGATCGCTGTCTAGGCTACGTGATAGACCATAAATAAAGATAACAACGGCTGGTGTACTCCATCCGAAGCCAATCAACCATTTAACTAATTTCTGCTCAGAGATAAACGCTGAAACTAGGACAGTGTGCAGATAGAATCCTTCGGCTAGCATCCACATATAGTTTGTTAATAGGAAATAGTGCAGCACCAAATGCAAAATAATACATCCTGGCTGAAATTCAAAACGAGAAATAACCCAAATTATCGAAAAAATTCAATTCGCCAATTCAGTTTTGTATATACGAATATTTAATCAAATTGCAAACAAAAGCCTTTTGATTCCTTTCTACATTTATTTATGTGCGTGCGTGTTAAAAGAACAATTCGACTATAGTGCATCAAAATAGGGGAGAGTGCCCAGATGAGAGCTTTTACTCTCGTGGCGTTTTTATTCGTTTTTTTTATTTCAAATTTAAATTGTCATTTATTTTAAATTTTTATTTTTTTAACACTTTATCGGTTGGACTTTTTAGCTATGAACAATGATTTTTGTGATAAGAAAGCTTAATTTTTTTTTGTCTGATTAGCTGAATTTTGGAAATATTTAAGCGCTTGCAATGCATTATAGATTTTTTTCTTAAAAAGCAGAGTTAGTAATCCTTGTCGTTAAAGTGTTAAAATCCAGATTTAAAATGAAATAAAAAAGGTGAAACTGTGTCCAAACAATCTCGTGTTACAATCGCTATAGAATCGCTATAGAGTCGCTAAAGAGTCGCTAAAGAGTCGCTATAGAGTCGCTATAGAGTCGCTATAGAGTACGTCATGCTAATTTCGCCTGTGGAGCATATGTTTCAATTGATTTTTTTCGGATTTTATCTAGATTATGTTTTATTTTCTACATAATAGTTGTTCTTCCCTTTCAGTCATCACACCAAAAATTGCTGTTTTTCAAGATTATCAACACTGTTTCGTGTAGTTTTCTGGAATTTCTTGTCTCGCAATCAAACCCCCCCCCCCCCCCCCCCCCCCACCGGTCCACTCTTCCTACCCCTCCAATAAGATTGACTGAGATGAGATTGACTGAGATTGACTGAAATTGACTGAGATTGACTGAGAATGACTGAGATTGACTGAGATTGACTGAAATTGACTGAGATTGACTGAGAATGACTGAGATTAACTGAGATTGACTGAGATTGGCTAAGATTGACTGAGATTGACTGAGATTGACTGAGATTGACTGAGATTGACTGAGATTGACTGAGATCGACTGATATTGACTGAGATTGACTGAGATCGACTGAGATTGACTGAGATTGACTGAGATTGACTGAGATTGACTGAGATTGACTGAGATTGACTGAGATCGACTGATATTGACTGAGATCGACTGAGATTGACTGAGATTGACTGAGATTGACTGAGATTGACTGAGATTGACTGAGATCGACTGAGATTGACTGAGATTGACTGAGATCGACTGAGATTGACTGAGATTGACTGAGATTGACTGAGATTGACTGAGATTGACTGAGATTGACTGAGATCGACTGAGATTGACTGAGATTGACTGAGATTGACTGAGATTGACTGAGATCGACTGAGATTGACTGAGATTGACTGAGATTGACTGAGATTGACTGAGATTGACTGAGATTGACTGACGAATATTTAACTTAAAACGATGTTCAAGATTGTAATAAGTAGTTTAATAATTTCTTGTTTTTACTTTCCTCTGTTATAGAGGGAAAGTATTGTATTTATGACGGAGACCGACTCGAGAACGGGGCAGATAGAAACTTTTTGATCATTACGAAATCCGTTTCAGGCAAAATCGTGAGGACTTCCGTGCATCTGTCTTGTCTGTCGGTCTGTCGGTCTGTCGGTATTTCGATCTGTAGATCTGTCTGTCTGTCGATCTGTCTGTCTATATCTTAAATAACTAGAGAACGCGTTGAGTTAACGACTTGAATTTTTTTGCAAAAAAGTTTTATGAAAATCGTAGTTTTCTGTCAGATTTTGGAAAAGTAACGTTACCTATACCGGGTCCCTCCCATACATTTTTGTGAAAAAATACAGTTTTTTGAAAATTTCTCGAAAACTATGCGCTTTTGGAAAAAAAATAATATAACAAAATTTAAAGGATATAAATATTCTGCATTTTCATTAACAGCTTTTACGTATCTGTAACGGTTCTCGAGGTGGTTGAAAACATATTATTTTTTACATATTTTTCCAGATACTAAATATGGCGGAGAAAAGTTTTGTGTTGACCACAACTGATAATTTATGTCGATTTCTCAAGACAAAACTATTAAATTTACATCATTTATTTATTTATTAATTATTATTTTTTAATTGGTACGCTACCAGGCACTCTACCCTATTGATATTGGTGTTAGTATGTGTATTTATGAAAATGTTTTTGAATATGATACGCACCTCGTGTGATGTGTTACCTACCTCGTTGTCCGCTATCATTTCGGGATCGGTCAATACGACACGATACCAAAGCAGCCAAAGGGAATTATTGGCCGCAAATGAAGCGAACAAATTCATATGGAGCGTAATTCGTGCGCATTTTAATGATCTGCAACAGAAAATCAAGAAAAAAAAATATTTATTATACTTGTTTATTATACGGTAATAAAATGAAAAAGAAAATTTATTTTTAGAATGGATATTTAATAAATATTATCTGGATTATGCCGAATTCAAAACGAATATCTATTTTTAATAAAAATCATTCTTTTCAAGGACTAAAGGGAAAACAACTTTCCCCATTTAAAATACATGAAAAGAAACATCGACTATTTTAAAACGTAAGTTCCTTGAATTCAATTTATCTATAGAAAAAATTAAAATTCTGTTTCCCAAAGGATGAAATCGATATCGATTGACATATTTCAAAGATTATTGCTTTCCACGAGTCTTCCTGCGCACACACAATTTTATATTGAATATTATAGATATGTGACATCAATAAAAATGACTACATAATCTGGAAAACTCGTTCAAAATTCCATAAAACTCTGTTAAATCACTACCGAAAACTCTGTAATCGAAGGTGTATTTCTTTGGCATGAATCTTACATACACATAATGGCATGAGTAACATTTTGATAGGTATTGGTAGTTGATATCATTGCTGCAATTTATCTTGTTGCAAACTTTGCCCTTTACGAGTATTACAACCATTCCCAAACGCAAACCCCAGAAAACTTTTCATGGGATTCTAAATCAACCCATCCCATCTTCAATCCGCCCATCCCATCTTCAATCCACGCGTAAGTATCTTAAAAGAGTTCAAGTTATTTTCCTCCGTGTACGTCTTAAGAAAACGTGCTCTTTGGCATGTTCAAACTTTTCCGACGAACTTTTCCACCTACGACACCAGTTTGTATTGAACGGAATTTTATTTTTCATCTTTTCAGGCATGGTTCATTGTGTCTTCTTCAATTGAATTTATGGACAAATCTTTAAAAAGTTGAGTTACATGAGTGGCTGTTAAATTTTTGGACACTTGCAATCTATTTTTATTTTTTTCGTAGTTGTTGTTAGTTTAAATCGATTTTAACATTCAGTTAAACCAAAAAGTTCCATTTTAGTCCACAAAAGTTTTAAGTGAGATTTAAAACATAACAAAAGCTATAATTGCCAATCTGGCAATTATTGAAAACCCGTATGGTGATTTAATTGAACGACGAACAGTTGTATCAAAATTTCAGTTTGAAGTCAATCTTTCCAATAAGATTTTTTTAACACTTGTTCCAATCGGATTTTGATGTATCGGAGTTTTATGTAGAATCATATCCTAAATAACTTTTATTCTTGGACTTTTTTGATCAGATGCACCGCTTTCGAGATATTCACAAAAACCGTTTTCGTTCGTATGGGGGGTACCCCCCCTAATGGTCCATTTTTGCCCATTAACGAACTTAGTCTCGCATTTTACGAAAAACGAATCTGCGCAAAATTTCAAGTTTCTAGCTCAATCCGTGCGCCCGCAATCCGCTCCACAGACAGACGGACAGACAGACGGACAGACGGACGGACAGACGGACGGACATGGAAAATTCAATTTTTTTTATCATTCTAAACACACTGGTGTAATTCATTTTTGTGTGTGATGACGGGATCTTGGCGTTACAAACGGTAAAGCAAAGTTAATATACCCTTTGGTTTCACCATACGGGTATAAAAAAATTTGATTGTTGTTTAGGAAAAATAAACTTTTGCTTAAAGAGTTTTTAATAAATTATTAGCTATTCTAATGAATTGAAGAAATAGACGGGCTATAAAATACGTCATGCTAGTTTTAGATTTTTCGAATCCACCTCCAACCCCTTCATGACGCATTTTTGTATAGAGTTTAGTTTTTTTTGTGATTTTTTTACAGCCGTCACACTAGGGTAGACCAAGATTTGCAATGTTTTTTGAGTGGGTAAAATTTTGTAATTTCGCGTCGTATAACAAAACGTCGTATATCGAGACGATTTTTCGCCTTTTTTTGCATGAAATTTAGTACGCAGATTCTGTCCCTCCCTGAAATTGTGACTTATTTGGACAGATCCTTACATCGGGGTGTCTTAAACCGAGGGACGCCTGCATCTTAAAATTTCTTCAAATCTGCATGAGATAGCAGGCGAGGGGTTCACTTAGAAGAGGTTATATTAATTCTATTAAATGTCAAAATGCACACTAAATACTAAATGCTCACCTAAAATATCCAAGTATTGCTAAAGATAGTAATATGGCTATTAACGATATACAATATCCAGTCTCGTAGATTAAATTTATTTTCTCTCTCCACTGCAAAACACAAAGAAAACGAAATACGACTTTTGTTATCAACTTTTGATTTAAGTTATTTCATTTAATTCAACAGATAAAAAATATGTGATGAAAATATATATTTTCATTTCATTAAGTTAATCAAATACTCACTAGCATATCATCTATGTTGATGCAGGTCGTATAATTTGACCATGTCTTATTAGTTAATGGATGTCTGAACCATTCACCATTTGGCTCGCAATCCTTATGGGCATATCCTGTTGGAAATACAAGAACAAAGTAAATAAACCGTATATTAATATACACACAGAATAAACATTACATAGAAAGGACTATATTCTCTACTCCAATTTATTTATTTAAGTTAAACACACCCATAATGAGCAAAAATAATAAGAATTTATTGATTGCCACAACAAATAATTTCCACTTCCACAAATTTATCCTATATTCGTTTAATTTCGCACCTGGAAACTTCATCCTTTTAATAGACATACAGACCTATGTTCAGGCACACTACTTTATTATAACAACATTTCGGCATTTTATTCTAACGCGTAGCTACAGATTCAAGTCCATTAAGTGATGAGGATAATTATAACAAATTAATTTTGTGTAATGCACACACGAAATGAGTTTTAGTCCATTGGAATCTTGTGTGAAATCAATATAAATCGCTTTAGTAAAGGAATTGCCTACATGTTGGGCCATTACAGGTCAACAATAGAATTTTCACACTTTTCTTGTTCACAAAAAAAACCTTTTATGTTTCACATTCAGGGTGGCACTGATGAGGAAAAATAATTATGTTGTTAGAAAAGTTTTCAAATAGGAAAGTATTAAAAGGTACACGCAACCAGCAATATTGTACGCAATTTGTTTCTATTAAGTTGAACAGGATCGGCTTTCCTGTGGTGGTTGACCACAGCTGGAAGAGAGAGTAATAGAGAGTAATTGAAGTAATCTATTGTAAAGAAATATCAGCATCAAAATTAATAATAGTGTAATGAAAGGGTTCACTTTTTCAAAATCTAATTAACGTCGGATTTTATTAAAAATCTTAATTTACTTTGTTTGTTTCAGTAAAAACAACTACACGATTTTGCTGTTTTAAAAATTGTAATCTTGTAAAATAGCAACGAAAGGCGATTTTTTCATTACAAAATTTTCAAACTAGAGGTTTCACCCTTGACCGATTCAGAGTCTTACCTCTTCCTTCTAATTTACCTGACTTTGAAACTCAGATCTCACTCTGCTAACAACTTCCAACTAAAACTTAAGTCAAAAACATAACAAAAGTTATAATTGCCAATCTGGCAATCATTGGAGACCCGTATGGTGATATTCGTATCAAAATTCGAACAGTTGTACCAAAATTCCACTTTGAAGTCAAACTTTCCAATAAGATTTTTTAAAATTTATTCCAATCGGATTTTGGTGTATGGGAGTTTTATGTAGAATCATATCCTAAATAACTTTTGTTCTTTGACTTTTTTGATAAGATGCACCGTTTTTGAGATATTCACAAAAACCGTTTTCGTTCGTATGGGGGGTACCCCCCCTAATGGTCCATTTTTGCCCATTAACGAACTTAGCCTCGCATTTTACGAAAAACGAATCTGTGCAAAATTTCAAGTCTTTAGCTCAATCCGTGCGCCCGCAATCCGCGCCACAGACAGACAGACGGACAGACAGACGGACAGACAGACGGACAGACAGACGGGCAGACAGACGGACGGACATGCAGAAATTAATTATTTTTATCATTCTAAACACACTGGTGTAATTCATTTTTATGTGTGATGATGGGATCTTGGCGTTACAAACGGTAAGGCAAAGTTAATATACCCTTTGGTTTCACCATACGGGTATAAAAAACAAACCATTTTTTATTTCGAACTAGCTTGCATACCCGTCGTTGCCGGGTTAAGCTTTTTGTCTAAGTTTTAGAATACGAAGAAAACCGGAAAGAACTTAAAAACTTTTTAATGGGTCTATGTTGGGGCTGGACCCCCGACGAACATCTATGCCAAATTTCAGGCCAATCGGTTCAGTAGTTTCCCCGCGAAAGAGTAACATAGCGCAAAAACTAAGTTTCGAAATCACTTTACCCCCTCCCCTTACTCCCCCCACCCCTCGCGCTACTTTTCCGTATGCCTATGTTGGAACCAGAACTACCACAGACACTCATGCCAAATTTCAAGACAATCGGTTCAGCCGTTTTTGCGTGAAAGAGGAATAGACAGACAGACACCAATAATTATATATTAGTTTGATTTAGTACCGATGTCCTAACCCTGAGCTGACATTGACCTCAACGTACACGAAAAGAAATAATTTTTGATGCCATAATCATATTCTAATTAGTCCAAACATATTTTATTTGAGATAAATATAACATTCTTGCTACAACCAAAATGTTGTTTGCCCTAAACAAAATTCGTTCACCACCAACTTAATTATATTTAGAGGAATAAAGTGCGATAAACATAATTATATTGGTGGTGATCGAACTGTTGTTGGGACAAACAAAATTTTGGTTATAGCATAAATATTATAATTATCTCAAACAAACAATATTTGCACTAATTACAATATCATGACTGCATCAAAAATTATTTCTTTCCGTGTACAGATATCCTGGAGTTACGCGGTTAATTGGTCCCGCGTAAGTCGAAACCGCATAAGTGGAGACTCAGGATTAGTGCAAAACAATACATACCGATTATCTTTTTTATATAAAAACATTCATCTATAATTACAATATTTTCTTTTTAACACGTTGGCTGCCAAAGCCTTTTCAGGATTTTGTTCGTGCAGTGCTAACGCCTTTTCACGATTTTGGTCACCTGAGGCCAACTTTTTTTTGTTATTTTTTGTTTCTTTGTGCCTAAAAATCATTTTTGACTACTCGCGACTTTATTATTGGTCCTAATTTTGCAGTTATAACGGTTTTTTTGTGTCTAGCCTGGGAGAACATAAAACATCCTGTGGGGCCACGTCGCACGAAAATGTGCGACGCGGCCTCAGGGTAACATTTGGGTGTCGCACGAAAACGTGCGACATGGCAGCCAACGTGTTAAATAAAAATTGCTCCAAAACCGTACCGCGTAATTCGAGCACTGCCGCAATTTTTTTCTGCGTAAATCGAAATTCACGTGACTCAGGTATCGCGTAACTCGAGGAATACCTGTATGATTTAAGGCTTATATAATGCATTTAAATAGTAAAAAATTGTGCACAAATTGAAATTAGCACCATAAAAAATTAACGCTATTTTCAAATGCCCTTTTATTGGATTTTGTTGCGAATTTTTAATAAAATGTATCAATAAAGCATTAAAATATAATTTTTTTTATTCCCAAGAATCCAAAGAGCAATAAAACGCTCAAAACACATTATGCCGAGAGATTTAAAACCATTTTCGACGTCTTAAATTTCACCAGATACAATATCGACCCTCATTTATCTAAAATTTCAACACTTTCACTGAAATGGTCCCACTTAAAGCGATATTCATCCACGTGTTCATGTTTTCTTCCCTTCTTATCAAAACAAGTATACGAGTATATTTACTTGTATTAAATCGACCTTGTAAAATCCTGAATCAGTCGATTGAAGGCATTGCCTTCTCTTCATTAATTTTGTATTCAAGTAGCGAAGAATTTATATCTTTAAAACGGAGCCCATAAACATCATTTTCAAACAGTATTATATTTCAATTTAAAACCAATTTTCTGGTCTAAAATACTTTCGAGAAGCGTCAGTTGTGTCCCCATCAAACGTTTATACTTATAATATTTCATAATTTTAGTCAACAACAGCAACAGCGACAATTTGTTCAAAAACTCAATTATTGATCACCGAAGAAAATCTTCTATATCTATTCCAAGTGGTGGACGTGATGAGGGTAAAAATTCAGGGTGGGCCGAGAAAATTTGAAAAGTTTCCTGTTTTCAATTTACAAGAATGTTCATTTTTTTCTGGTGTCCTTAAAATGAAATCACAAAGGATTTCTTATAGGATTTTCAATATCTTGGGGGCAGCAGCTTTAGTAAATGTACATCGAATGTAAAATATTTTTAAGTTTTTTTTAAGAAAAAGTTGATATTTAAGTTCGTCTTCAATTTAAATATCATTTATTAACTACCAGTTGAAGTAATCTTTTATTTCTTTTGTTAAAAATTCGTAAAAAAAATCACTTCAATCATGATGACAAAAATACTTTCAATAGGAGTACAAGGAACAACAAAAACAACATCATCATCACCCTAAACATCCTTAACAATGGAGGAAAAATTAATAATAATAGAGTAGGATACATAATGGATGTCTTGATGATGAATTTCGATTAATCATTTTCACTAGGAGCTCAATCAATTGGCTGGCAGGTAATGAATTAGTCCTAATCTCACACATCGATGGCAGAATCCATTTGTTAGTGTCAAACGAATCAACAAAACTTCCTCTATTGTACGAGTACTAATAAATTCAAGCCACATCTTCAACAGATTCTCATGGCATCAACATTTACACAAAGATTTGATTAAATTATCAACAAACCGAAAATTCTAGCCACTTTCATACATTATAGTCACAAAAAATCAACAATGGAAATAAGAATAAATGGAGATTAATAAGAATTGATGCTAATACTCACTTGTTGGATCAAATCCAGTAATGAATTCCGGGCATTTTTGATATGCTGGAAATCCAGCTAATGTATCTGGCCAGCACAGCCATCCATCCCAGTTCCCAGGACAATAAGTTCCTGAAAAGAGCAAAAAGTCAGCAAAAAAGAAAACCGATAACTTAGAAAGAATGATGAGGGATAAATATTGAATAATTTCAGTGGTTTACGTCGTTTTAATTTGGGAAAATCTTCTATCTATAAGATGACAATCTCAAAAAGTACACAGAGAGGATATCGTAGCTGGAAACTGGGGTACAACTAGAGAGGAAGGAGGCAAGAACACGCTACAGAATGGATATCAAAAAGGAATCCAGAAATCAAAGCAAGCGTCCTTGACCATTTATTGATTTTGGGGGAATGGAAATATTTAAAAGCTGTCTGTAGTAGTGATTTTCTGTCCTGTTAAAAGGATTTTTAAATTTTTGAATTGAGAATGTGTCTAAGGCAAATAGTCCTTTTTTGAGAAATTTTTCTCACACTGCTTTTCCCAAAAAAAAATATTTTGAGACTATTTCATACCATTACAACGTTTACATGTTTCAGCCTCAAACAAGACTTTTGTGAAAAATTTCAAAATACAACCGACGAAAGGATATCTCGGGAACCATTTGATAAAAGTGCCACTTGTCTGCGAATCACGCCGAACGCACACGAATCACGGCGAACATGAGAGTATGAACTGTGCATTCGCCTTGAACTATTCTAATTCTTCTAAGTTTGGCTGCGTTCTGGCTGAGTCACACGAATGTGTCTGCAACCATTTGCAACTCAGGTTACAATGTGACCCTGGTCGTAAAGCCCCGGTGGCAAATCCGTTGATGCGACGGTTGCTTTGTGACTTGTCACGATGAAGCCGTTGAAAATCGGTAACTTTGTCACTATATTGGAAAACTGGTTGTTGTTTTTCGTTGTTTTTCGTTGTGTTTCGTTGTTTTTAAGGTATAAATAGTCAACTATGAACTAAGGAAATCATACTTACAGCGTTTTATGATGCACACTTGGAATCCAAGTTTACATTGGCGTCACACTTCATAATCTACCCCATCCACCCCCCCCCCCCACATTCCTGTCAAACTTTGTCAGAAAAGGATTTCGCGGAAATCGTTATGCAACCGATACTTTGTACCTATAGTCACAAAAAACCTAGCCAAAAACGGTTGCCTAAAATGGTTAACGGTTGGTTAACTCCGATGACAGAAATAATGACATTCACCCTAACGAAAAACCATCAAAATGAAAAACTCACCAGGTTCATAAGTGTGTGTCGTTCGATTTAATGTTTCTAGGCATTCGACTCTTTGTTGCCAAAATGGATCCTGTGTTGGTTCAGGTGTACTCGTTGTGCTCATCATCCGTGAATTCGTCTAATCCTTCTCAACTCGTTGAATGAATAAATAATCTCTAAATCTCAACCAACACTGCTCCAAAAAAAACGAAAAACACAGAAATTATCGCGCCGGACACTATTTTACAGAAAAAAGGACGATGTTGTACTGACTAAATGGAAGGATTCTTTCGTTTCTACGCCTGGCTCCGGCTAATCGTTTCGTTTTTCTTGTTGTTTTCAACTTGACTGTAGTAAAAGTTTTCCACTGAAATCTGTGTAAAGTTTCCTTTTCTAATGTTGACCGAAAGTTTTGCAATGTGGAAAACTCGCTCGTACCGTTTTGTGAATTATTCTTCAAATTGTTCACCTGGAAAAATAAATTGAAAATAGATTTAGCTTAATTACATCGTTTTATTTGCTCTGGGAAAAGGAACGGGATACGAAATGGGAATAAAGGACGAGAAAAGGTTTTCCAGTGTCTACCTACAGTCTTGGTATCTTTTTAAAATTGACTCCTTTTTTTCGTTATGATGGTCTTCGGACAAACACGTCGGTCGATGGTAACCGAAAAGAAAAACAAGAAACACTTTCAACAAATCAAAAACCTCAAAGGGTTGAAAACAAAGTAGAACTTGAGTTTGATTAAACTGATTCAACATTTTCCAAGAGCAAATGAATTTAACCCAAATGTCTGTCTGAATTCAGTTCTTATTATTTATTGTTCAGAAACCAAATAATGAAATTCAAAGAAAAGTTTTTTTTTTGTTTCTTTTTTGTACAACTTTAGAGAGTTTTGTACAACTTTATCTAATTTTGAAACAGAACGAGTTATATTTGGTCGAGTTGCTCTAGTAATTTTGCTATAAGAATAAATTGGTCTGAAAATTTAATTGCAAAATTTATTCTTCTTAAATTTTTTCTTCGTAAATTTTTTTTTTAGATTTTTTCTTCTTTGTAGCTAAGGAGTGGAGAGGGTCTTCCACGGTACCATAAAAAAAATGACGAAAACGTGTGACGGGAGAGGTCAGCGGCGTGTCAAGGCCTAGTGCCACCTGTGGGGTGGAGATTGAAATGCGCCTCCTCCCCCTCTTGGGGTTCAAATTATCGAGTGTCGACTGTATTTCGACAAAGAAACCCCGTTTTTATTGTACCCCAATTGACCAATGTTGGAATTTTTGTACCGTGTCCAAATGTACCACGCAATTTTCCTTTATAAAGTTTACGAATATTTGTGGGAACATTTGGAATTATGGACCTTATAGTACAAAAAGGACCATTTTCACAGGAAAAAATCTTGGATTTCCAGTCAAAATTCCATAAATTGTACCTTCGGTACTTGGTACAAGATGATTGGAAATCCAATTGGTTTTCCAACCAATTTGGTCAATTGGGACACTGGTTAAAATTGTGGTATTTCAGCTTCGAAAAAACTTTTTTTCAAGTTTTTTTCACATTATCTCTCAGATGATGAAATACTGAAACCAATTTTGAACAAAATTTATGTGAAAATAATTATTTTTGCGATAACGGCATAAAAATAACTATCCCAGATCACGGAATAATAACATATGATGTGGATAATTAAAAAATAATCCGCGCTCATTATATTATCATTATACGATTATAAATCTACATCCTCTGTAAAATATTTTTAGTAAAATTTCAAAATTTATCGAGTTAAAATGATTTTGCTGAAGATATTAGCATACACTCTTGTGTTTGGAGTTTTCAATCAGGTAAAAAAATTGTCAACATTTTTACAAACACGTTGAATCCAATTACACATTGATTTGATTTGCATGCATTAATTAACAAAAAAACAAAATATATTTTTTTTTTAAATTGTACATTTGTATTTCAGGCAGTACACATTAAACCTACTCAAGTAAAATGTGCAACCGTTGCGAAAACCGAAGAGATCAGTTGTTCAGTGCGTGCAATAGATCGATATTCAGCATCTATCAATGTTAATTTAACGGCTCACAGGCCACTTAATAATTTAACGGTAAAAAAAATTAACAAAATAGATATAAGTAAAGCTTCAATTGCCAATGGCCAATCATCAAATACTCAATATGAGGACAGCCAAAAATTTTATAAAAAAAGCCCGATAACTTATTTTGTGGGGGTGTCTCCCTAAAGGCGCCTCCACACGTTCAATGCTACTTGACACTTTTACTTGAATGACTTATGTTTCAAGTAACATTGATCGTATGGATGCTCTTCAATGTTACGTTTGCAGGCAATTTCCATCATTATTACTTGACGAAAATTTTCAACAATAATACTTGTCAAGTAACATTGAACGTGTGGAGGCCCCTTAAAAGGATGCAATTTTTCGATTATTCAACTATTTTGATAGAAATAGTGGCCCGATCGGAACGAACCAAATACCAAAATTATTCTTTCGTCGAGTAGAATAAAATTAGACCACTAAAACATTATTTGTGTAAAAAAATTGAAAAGTTTGAGAATTATACAATTGTAGGAGAGTCTAAAATGAATGGTTGTCGATAAAAAAAATGCGTGTCCCTTATTTCGTAACGTTCTCAGACCTCGCGAGGTTTATTTGTGAATTATTTTACGAACTCATAACATACGTACCGCCATAAATTGTAGTACTTTTTCAATATTTAATCGAGAGACATTCAAAATAAACGATTGTCAGTTCAAAAATATGTTAAATGGAGAATGGTAGACAAAAAACTAGTATTTTCATTAAAAAGTAAAAGAACAGATTTTTGCGAATTGCAAACTAACGGTATTTCCAAAAAGCAGTTAACCCGTTCGGTACATTTTTTTTTCTATGGGGGTTAAAGATTCTCATAGCTTTTTATACCCGTATGGTGAAACCAAAGGGTATATTAACTTTGCCTTACCGTTTTAACGCCAAGATCCCGTCATCGCACAAAAAAATGAATTACACCAGTGTGATTAGAATGATAAAAATATTTAATTTTTGCATGTCCGTCCGTCTGTCCGTCTGTCTGTCCGTCTGTCTGTCCGACTGTCTGTGGCGCGGATTGCGGGCGCACGGATTGAGCTAGAGACTTGAAAGTTTGCACAGATCCGTTTTTCGTAAAATGCGAGGCTAAGTTCGTTAATGGGCAAAAATGGACCATTAGGGGGGGTACCCCCCATACGAACGAAATCGTTTTTTGTGAATATCTCAAAAACGGTGCATCTTATCAAAAAAAGTCCAAGAACAAAAGTTATTTAGGATATGATTCTACATAAAACTCCCATACATCAAAATCCGATTGGAATAAATTTTAAAAAATCTTATTGGAAAGTTTGACTTCAAAGTGGAATTTTGGTACAACTGTTCGAATTTTGATACGAATATCACCATACGGGTCTCCAATGATTGCCAGATTGGCAATTATAGCTTTTGTTATGTTTTTTTATATTTTTTATAAATGAGATTTCATAAAAAGCCTTCAAAGTGACTCTAAAATAACCTGTCGAGATTTTTTTATGTTATGGACCTCAATTTAGTCAACTCCCATAAAGTTATGCACAGCAACGATATCGGAATTAGATCGTTTAGAATACAATTTTATAAAACGTTTCCGTACATTCCATTTTAATTGAAAAAAAAATAGATTTAAAAAGAATTATAATTTCATTCAGAATTTGGTCTTTAGTTCTGTTTAGGTATTAAGAGATAAAGCCATGACAAGATAAAAAAGTCATAAAAAATAATTTTAAACATTTGCTTCTTTTTCAGTTAAACATACAATTTTTTAAAAAAAATTCTATGAAATATCAGCCGTATTTTATGAATTTGACTGACAATGTTTGTAAACTATTTGCTGGACAAAAATCAAATTACTTTATGAATTTTATCATCAACTTAATTAAAAAATATTCAAACTTGGGTCATCCATGTCCAATTCAGGTACGTTTTGAAATGTTTGACTTCAAAGTGGAATTTTGATACAACTGTTCGCCGTTCTATATAGCTTTTGTTATGTTTATATTTCAAAACTATAATTATTTATTTTTAGGGTTTCTATTACGTGAAAGATATTATCTTAACGGAAAATAAATTTTTAATGATATTTCCATACGGAGAATATCGTGCCGATTTTCGAGCTTTCGATGGAGATTACCTGGGATTTTTTTCTCTGTACTTGACATTTTCTACTGGCGTTCTTTAATAATACTTATTGTTTGCGAAAAAAAATATAATTATTATCGGTAATATATTTTCATTAGTGAGAAACATTTAGTAGGTATTCAATACTCATGCAAAATTTCGCAGCTCTCGAGTGGTTCGTTTAGTTAGGGAGTTGGGCTTATGTTGGATTATGTATTTTATGGTTTATAATAATAAAATTGTGGTGTTTTAAAAACTTTTTTATCTTTTTTAAAGAAGAGTGTGTGTTTGTGATAAAAATTTGCAAATTTTCGATAAATTCGCCAAACCTTTTCCATTTGTGCGTGTGTCTGTCTGAAATTATCTAATACCAATCATGAAATATTAAAGAAAGAAATTTCCTCTTGTAATATCCGAGAAACTTTTTCTATTATTAATCGTCTTACAACTTTCCAATGATTCTTAATGGGAAAAGTGTTAAATCTGTTGACAGAAGTCATAATTCTGTTGGAAAGTAAACTTTTTATCCAGTCAATCAATTTCTGACTGTTTAACTTCTTCCGGAAAAATCTCCGCTTCTGGGAAACTTTCACTGGGTCATTATCGATTTTCATTTTCTTCTGGCAATTTTCGCAACGATTCATTCCGAACAAACGAAATTTCCGGCAACGAAACGTTCAATTCCAGGAAAATGAAAATCTCATTCCGTTGGACAATGGAAAAGGTCAACCAAAGTGTCAACGGACTACGAAACTAGTTCACATGCATGTAACATATACGTACATTTAGAAACATGATAATCTGAGAAAAAAAAATCTCGGAGACAAAATGATTTTCGGTGAACCGTCACTATATATAAATTTTCTTGGAACTAGAGGGTTGTCCCCGAAGTTGTATACACAACCGCTCCGGTTAGTTTCGTAGTTCTCGGTATCTGCTTGTGTCCATGTATTTAGATGTGACAAAACCAAAATCTAATTTATGCCCCCTAGCTATAAATGGGGTATTAAATTGAGGTTAAGCAATGCGCATTGAAAGTCTCAACTCAACTTTAGGCTCATATATCGACGGATTTGTAGATGAAAATACAAAAATCTTTCCTATATGACTTGCCTGTCTTTTAAGTGAGACATAAGAAAAGTGAAATGTTTGCCTAAGTGATCAATTTACATGCTAAAACTTGAAAATAACATCAGATACTTCATTCAATGATTTTACATACAAAACAAGTAACCGACCAACAACACATTTAATTTTATCGGCTGAACATATCTTAAAATATAAGATTAAGTCGACTATAGATAAACTCTTGTTTCGACTTCATCGTCAGCAATTTATATGAACTGAACAATTACTATGCAAATGAATTTACCGGAAAGATGCCAAGATTATTATTAGGTACCAACGTTTAATATTTATCTCACTTAATAGATTTCACGTATATTCTCAGATCTCTTCATCTTCAATTACAAAATACTATTTTCTAATACTACAAAAACCTCACGATTTCAAAGTATCTTGACGTTAAATTAATTCCATTGATTTCTCATATGTTAACAATCTAAGATAAACTAAATTATCTTAAGATATTCCTGCAATAGATCTCAACCCAAATACATTTCTCCAAATTGAAAAGAATTTTCCATTCAAAGCACTTTTTATGCTTATGACTTATGATTCTACATCTGACATGATTGCTTTTGATTAGCATAAATCTTATGATGTTAAATTCGACCATCAGACAATGAAATTATGAAACTACTTCGGTCTAAAATCAAGGCTTTTCCTCAAATATCTTAACGTATGATGGTTACAGGCAGCTGCTACAGAAAAAAGTGCGCGATCACCAGACGGGTTTTCTATATAAAAGCTTAAGTTGGGAAAACTTGTAATATGGCTAAAAAGCCTTTAAGAATCAACTAAAAAATCAGAAAAAAATTAAACAATTAAAAAAAATTAAATTGTGTCACTTTCCTTCGTAATCCCCTCTGATAACTATTGAACCGTTCCTCTGCTTACGCTTCGAATTTCTGTGCTCGAAAAAAATCTCATAAAAATGATTTTCCGTGATAGACTTTCCCCTTACCCTCGCTTTTTACCTCTTCTTCCGGTATCTTCTTAATCTATGAAGGGATTTTGATTCGGTTTTCACTAATAGACAAATCGCTTTCTAAGAATACTCTTATATCATCAAAATCAATGTCATCCCTTCCCCCTATGAAGACCCCCCCCCCCCTTGCAACCCTCCTTCCATTTGATTCTTGTAACATCCACTCCTGTTTTGAACTGAAAAGCAGTTGACCAAATATTCGCATCAAACCAAATATTCGCATCAAACCAAATATTCGCATCAAACCAAATATTCGCATATTCGCACGAAAGATCGCAGGAACTTGTAATGCCTGGAGCCCAATGAACGCAACGCGAACGCAGAAACTGTCACTTACAAGTTTGTTCCATAGAAACTATTTGAAGTGAGCACAGTGAACGCAGTGAACGCAACTGTTTGCGCTGCGTGACAGTTCACAGGGTTGGAGTTGCGTTCGCGTTGCGTTCATTGGGCTCCAGAGGTAAAGCTCAAAACGTGTCAAAGTGCAAAGCCTTCTATGTCGAAAGACATTTAAAGCCGCGGTGGTTTTAAGCCGCATGGCTTTCTAAAACTTCGCAACATCTTTCAATTCAAGATGTCTTCCAAAACACAAAACCTTCTTAAAACTCAGATCTTCCGAAGCGCGAGGTTTTCAAAGTCACAATGACTTCTATGCAGCAAGTCATTTTTTTTTGTTCCAAGTTCTGTAATCGGTGCTAAACACTCCTTTCGTCAAACTAGACAAGATTAAATTTTAATCAAAAAGAAATTCATCAGTTCTGAACATTTTTAGTCAAAAAAAAATACTCGCTTACTGAAATCAAAAATTTCTGACGTTGACAATTCACTCTTATATGCCCTTCGCAATTATTTTATCACATTTCAACCAAAAGATCTTCCATTCTGATTTGAAAAAAAAAAAACAAAAATTGGTAGCTTATGTTGCTTGAAGATTGAACTCAATGATTGGACCTCTTGTCCAATTCAATCAATGTCAAGTGGTTTGTTTGTTAACAAGCAACAACTCACTTAAACTGGACCAAAAAATATCATTTCGTATGATTAACAAAACTGATTTCCCTATGAAACAATGTACCCAGCAACATAATCGTGCGGCTTCATAAAAATTTCAATCAAGAGAATCGAATTAACTGCTAGACAGTGAAAACTTCCTTGAAAAGTAATGGAAATTTCTGTACACAAACCTCTGTCTCTAAGTAAAAATAATATAATAAAATTATTTTATTTAAATATTTCTTAATCCAAAAATAATCCGCTCATTAGCATGGCCAATGACATCGTATTAATATTTTCTTTTTCGTTCTTGAGAATTCCATTGAAATCTAGAATAGCAAAAAAAAATTTCACCTGTTCAACAAGTCATTACGAAGCATGCTTTTTACGGTTTCAGGCGGAATTAATCGATTAGTCGTAGTACAGTTATGAAAGGTGTGGGTATGGAGCCATGTATTTTGGTAAATCTTAAATGAGGAGATCTTTGGGCGGATTCATGTACAAGCAAATCATTATTTTATTCCGCAATTCAAGTCTTCAAGTTGTAATTTTTTCTGGCATTTTTTTCTTTCTCAAGTTACACCCATAAATTTGTTTTGGATATGAACTAAAATCTAATAATAGAACTTTTGTGAGAGTTTTATCTGTAGAATAGCCCAGCCCTAAGGGTGTTTCAATAACCCTTTAAAGGTTTGGGCTTGAATTTTCACTTACTTGTCAGGTTTAAGGCTTTATAAAATCAAACAGGTTCCTACCCGTCAAGAAACTTAAAGGCCGGTTTCCCCAAAAATCACGTCTTTCAAAAGATCGCCAACGGTTTATCGTAGGTACGTGATCTTTAGTTAAAATGCAATAAATTTTCCAGAGTTTTGAAAAAAAAACATACTATAGCGAAGGTTCCTAAAAAGTACTATACCCAGAGGATGAAAAATTCCCATCATATTTTCCATGGGCAGAATAATTCCACAAAAAATCCTTTTCTTACCCAGCGATTTTCAAATTGTCAAGATAAAAAAGTTGTATGGTGAACGGTTTTGGCACTACAATTGGAAAACTAGCCGAAAACCCCATAATTCTGTGTTATTCTTGATTTTTTCCGATGTTTCCAAAAATTGACTACCTCATAAAAAAACAGTTCATTCAAGTGGACCGTTATCTTTATATAAAAATTCATTGAAATTTCTACAACAACAAAAAAAGAAACAATGGAGGACCAAATTTTCTTGGAAATTGTTCCAGAGTTAATGAAAATTGAGAAAAGTTTGAATACCACTTGTCACATTGCACTCAGAAAAATGGAGGCTAACTCGACGACCTACATACGGCGTAATTGGCCTCGGGCAGGCGCGCGTTCGCCTGCCTGTGGGCAAGTAAAACTGAGTTGACCTGTGGTCGGAGAAATTCTGAAATTAAGCCACCAGCAGGTGAAGTAGGGCATTGGGAGCTGCACGAGTTGACCTTAGATAGGTTAACTCTGACCGCTAGCTGGCTTACAGAAACCTCTGTAAGGTCAGAGTTAACCTGACAAAAAGTTGTCCTGGACATTTTTCTGAGTGTGAGTTGAAATTTTACCAGTGATTTTTTATAGTAAAATTTTTTTTAAAATATAGTTTTATATTACTGAGAAATATTTTTTCTTTTTGTGAATATTTAAAAACAAAATTGTAAATTACACCGTTTTTGTACATAAAACAATACCATTTAACTCAAATAAAATTAAAATTGCTTTAAAATCAATAAAATTTGCGGTAATACAGCTGAGCATTTTCAATTAACATATTTAATTTTTTTTTTTTTTGAATATATTTCAACGTTGGTAAGTATAAAAGATATTAACCACGTGCGCGCTACTCTTTCTGAATAATGGAACGCATAATTTGAATACAAATCAAATCTATAATTAGAACAACGCTTTGGCATTGAAGTCTTCCCAATGCGGATTGAAATTCTACAAATGACGGCTAAAAAAACACAAAAGAGGACGTCAAATACATTTGAGTATCAAAATATATGTCGCTTATGCTGCCTGCCGATAATGATAGCCCGAACTGTGCTAAAATATGTCGCAATTCGATTGAAAAATGAAAACTATCTACAAACACATTCCACTATACACAAGGTGACCATACGTCCCGAAATGGCCGGAACAGTCCCGGATTTAGGCATGTGGTCCCGGAAACTAAACTTTGGTCCCGGAATTATACAATCTAGTTTAGAATTTCTTAATCACCAAAAAAATTGGCCTTGAAACCCAAAGATTTTGCCTGCGGCGCAGTTTTCTCAGATGTTACTGCCTCCAGTGAATTTGACCTAAAAAAATTCGTCTGTAGCGCATTGCTTCAAATAATTTTCAATAGTCGAATGTTCGTTTCTAAAAGTTCTGCATGCGGCACAATTTTAGTGGTGTTTTGAAAAGATAAAAGAACTTATAACACTTTTTATAATTATAATCACAAACTAAAATTAAAATTAATTCATTGGACTTTCAAATTTTTCACGAATAGTATCGAAACATTAAAAACTTCTTCACCACTTCGTCGCCTTGCGCCTCCAGCGTCTACGCCCGGCTACTCCCAATCGGTAACGTGTCACGGATGCACACAAAATAAATATGGTAACCCTATCTATACATAAAAACATCAGTAACTATAAAACATTTTCAATGCAGAGGTGCAGACAATTGCTGCATTGCATTCATTCCGATAACATTCCGAATGACAAAGTGAACACTGAGACTGAGCACGTTTTTACTGATTTGATGATGCGTTTTTCTTTTTATTCCATTTTATTTATGTTTTATTATATGAGTTCTTTTCATGAGCATAATATAAATGCCATTTTCAAATCGCAACAAGCAAGAAAAATAAAATAATTTTCAGTCATTGCCACACAGCAGAGGTGAGAGTTGATAGAATGGCTTCTTCTTTTTTTTAGCTTCTATGCTATCTTTTATGCTATCTACTTGATAAAATGGTGTGTTTGCCAGCCTGAATACAAATGGATTCTAAAGAGTGCAACTCAGCTTCACCTGCAGAAGAGAATCCATTCACCTGTGATTGCTGCAATGTGCAATGGAAATTCTGTACAGAGCATTGGAAACTAATTTCCTGCCACCTACAGAAAATTACTGGAATCATTCCCAGCAAGACGCATTCGCTTATTTGAAAAATTCTAAATGATTTTTAAACAATTTATCAAGTGATTTATTTCAGTTTTTGATTAAACCAGCTACAAGTTAAGCATCTCAAAGATACAGTCATAAATATAAACTAAGGTTAAGCAAATTGGACAAATCAGGACCTTTGATTTATGATCGCACTGAGAAGAACTCCCATTTGAATTTGAATTTGTAAAGTGTTTAATGATTTTTGATAAAAATGCATCCATAATCTCAATTATGACACATGAGCCCATCTTTAACTATAACTAGGGTACAGGCATGTTGTCCCGGGGCGTCCCGGAAACTAAGCTTTTGTCCCGAATTTTTTAATTTAATGATACGAGGCCACAGAAATTTTTTTTTTCCAAAAATTTACAGTCAATAATAGTACAAAAGTGGAAAAGCTTCAAAAACTCGATTATGTGGCTTGGTCCACTCTAGCTTTTACCGCCTCATATAATAATTTACCAAAAAAATACCACTAAATATACAAACAAAAAACCTAGACTTCAACGAGAAGTTTCTGGAAATTATATTTTTGTCGCCCGCGGCGTATTTTTTCAACGATTTCCACAAAAGGTGCATGTGTTTCAAAAGATTTCGCCCGTGGCACTTATGTATTTATAATTTCTATTGCGATTTTTTATAGAATTCAAAGAGCCCGAAAATCTAGGATACTTTTTGCTTGGGACTGTTCAAATTAAATCTTGATCCACATTCTGTTTAAAAAAAATTCACCTGCGGACACATTTCTTAATTATTTCACCTTGGTTTTGGTCAAAATAAGAATTCATTTTCTATAAAATTTTATTGTTTCGTCGGTGTTCCATTTCAGCTGCGTATCACAAAAAATGAAAGAAAATATAGAACAAAATTTTTAATTTCACTTTGTTGACACAAGAGGACGGTTAAAATATGCGAACTTTACAAATTTGAGCTATATTGCAGGTAGCTTTAAATCCGTACTTCCAAAATCCGAGCAATTTATAGAAAATTTTTCCATTTTCCATTAAATTTATCTTTTCTAAGAACATCTCTGCATCTAACAATATTAAATTTTATTACAAACTCACATTAAAAAAGGCATTGAGATTCCGATCGTTCTTGTGCAAGAAATCATTGACATCTTCTGAGAAATCGCGGCAAAACTTTGAAATTAATTACTATCAATGATATGAAAATATAAAAATTTCATAAGATTTTACATTTTATAAGGTGTCGTTGCATTACTGCTGCAAAGTGGAAAATATTCATATGGCTAAAAACTAACCAAGAAACATGACACCTGACAGTCTCATGACAGCAAAAGGTGAAGAATTTTGTTTTGAATCTACAAATCATTCCGTAGCTTATCATATTATGTGATAATGGCGTAACTTCATTCGGCTTAGGTGTAGTTTGCAATTTGCAATTATTTCCAATCTGGGCACCAATCATGTATTCCGTCGCGTCTCTGTCTTTGGACTTCGACGCAGCTTTTAACTCTTGACTTCGCCATATCTGAAGCTTGAAATTTCGCGGAATCGTCACGATGAATCGAAATGTGATTCTGACTGTCACTCCAGGAAATTTGAAGCTGCTAATATGGCGAAGTCAATCGTTAAAAGCTGCGTCGAAGTCGAAAGACAGAGACGCGTCGGAATACTTGATTGCTGCCCTGTCTAAATCTGGGATGATCAACTGTCACGTCAGCGAAAGCTCTACTTCAACAAGATCTAAATCCTAAAGACCGAACGGTGACTTTTACCTGTAGATAAGATGTTTTTTTGAATGAATTCAAAACAGATTACCGGGGGACCAGGAGAGAGGCGGAGATAAAGAGTGAGGAAAGTTTTAATTAATCGATTATAATCGTGTAACTTTTGTAAGCGCGAGTAATCAATTTTTGTATAAACATAATTTCATTTTGTGCCCCATAAATGTTACCGGGAAAAATAGACCAGTTTCCATCGATAAAACGATTAAAAAATTTAGAATAACGCCATCGTTTGAAGACGATTTAAGTTCAACCATTTTGTATTATATTTTCCTACAATTTTACGCCAATAATGATTTTTTGCTGCTTCAGTTAACAAATTGAGGATGTTCACATCCAGATATATACTCATCCACCACCGAAGATGATAAATCTGATGCGACTGTCAGGTAATTGTAGGCAATTAATGGCTATATCCACTAAGGTGTCTACATGATTTATGGTACAGCTATAGAATCTACTTTATTAATGCAACAAGTGATCAGCTATATATCAAGATTGCTGTCTAGCAATGTGTAAACATAGTTGAAGTAAAAAATATTATATAAATAAATTCTGAAGAAAAATCGTGGAAACCTGTGAATTGCGAAATCGTACATTTACCTGTAAAATAACTATTACGTAGCATAATTTTTCTAGATAGATTTTATTATTTGCTTTCCATTTTGAGGTTACGATAAGAAATCTTCTGTTGAGAAGTTTTTCCAGCTGAAAAAAAAGTTTACTTTATCTCAAAGCTCTTGCTGTGAATGAATATAGGGAAAACTGAACGAAAATTCAAGTCAAGGTTAGCTACCTGTTGTGGTATAACATTTTATTCAGGACTTGGGTCGATATTTTTTATGTCATCCTCGAGAAGTATAAAATAGTTTATCCTTTCATTCTTTTTTTTTGAATTTTTTCCGTAGGCTTCTTAAATTTTTCCAAGCAAAGAATGACAACAATGGAAATAGATTTATTGAAGGGCTCTACAAATTTTTTACAATCTTTCACATAAAAAATCATCCCCAATTATTCTCTGCTTAAAAAAAGCCCTTTTGACATCCAAAAATATAACATGATATACAAACACGTCTTCAGTTTCCTACCATCGGAATTTGGAAGAAAAATCCAACATAAGTGGCATTGACCTTAAGAACTTAAGTGGACCATAAAAGTGAAAGGGCTTTCCATAAATGTGGGTTCAGATTGGGCCACGCCAATCGTTTTACTGGACGTCCGCCAGTTTGATCAATTCAAGGGTTTATGTTTTTCCGTGATTATCATTGCATAATGGCTTCACCTTTTCATCTTGACTCGATCTCTGTCGATTTATTGTCATATTTTTATTGTCAGGAAAAGATAAATACTTTTTTGCCATTTCACCAATGAAATAAATTTAAGGTGGAGTCACATTCATTCTAAAACTTGAAATCGTTTGTCAGGTATCTTGTGGCAATCAAGAAAAAAAAACTCATGTTCGAGACCATTTTGTTCGTTAATGATTTTTTGACATTGAGTAATTTTGACAATAACGGCAAATTTAATTATGGAAAATATCAAAGTCACGCAATCAAATTTTTATCTAAAAAATAATTACAATGGAATTGGATGTAATTAATATTCTGTCTTTGTTTAATTTGTCGAACGATTAAGGGCAATTTAGGTGATTTAAAGAAACCTATAAATAGATTGAGAATATAAGTTGATTGTTTGAAAAACATTAAACACACATACCAATTTACAATATTTCAAAAAATAGAATTCACAATTTTTTTTAAACGCCAATTGTTCAACAAAAAAAAACTGGGGCCACATTACTTTCCTCTGCGTAGCTATAGAGGGCAAGTATTGTACTCATGCCGGTAGCCGACTCGATAACGGAGGCAAATCGAAACTTTCTGAAATACGAAGTCCGTTTTAAGAAAAATTATGAGAATGTCCATGCAACTGCCTATCTGGTGTATGTATCTTAAACAACTCGAGAACGTGTTGAGCTAGCGACTTGAAATCTTTTGTGGATGAGTTTTACCAAAAAATCAATTCTTAACCAAATTTACAGGAAATAAAATTTCCTGCATTTACTCTAATAGCTTTTTGGTATCTCTCACCCTTGGAGCACAATGAACGCAACCAAGCCGCAACCATCACGCATCCAAATTAGGGCTTCTCAAACGGGATCCCGGGATCCCGTTTTCCCGGGATCCCGGGGATAAAATATCATCCCGTTATCCCGGGATTTCAATTAAATTTCCCGGGAATCCCGCTATTTCTTATTAACATTTTTTTTACTCTTTTTAACGATATTAAAAATATTGTAACACGAAATTTGCGTAATTTTTACTTCTTTTTCCCTCTAGTAACGAATTTCGTTTTTCCCTCTAGTAACGAATTTCGTTCAAAATTAGGAAAATATAATATAGATGGTACTCCAGTTACAAATATTTTAAAATTAGAAAAATTCAAAATAGATCAAGTTACCAATATTTTGTATTTAAGTTTTTGTAATTAAAAATATTAATAATTGAAAATCAATAACGGATTTTTTTTGTATTGTTTTGATTTTACACATTTTTCTCCCATCTAATTGGATAAATTCTTGCTTGTTAGCGAATCCCGGGATTTCCCGGGATCCCGGGATTTTGAATATTTTTGTCCCGGAATCCCGGGATTTCAATTTCTACGGGAAATGAGAAGCCCTAATCCAAATGTCACTTACGAGTTTATTTCACAGAAATGCTTTTGAGTGAGCACAGTGAACGCATTGAACGCAACCATCGACGAAAAAGTTGCCCAACTTTGAACTTTAACGCAACAAGTCTGCGTTAACAGTTCATAAAGTGGGGTTGGGGAAATGTCGTTCGAGGAAAAATTGATAGCTTTGCAATAACATACAAATAACAAAGATAAAGACCAACAAAGCAAATTATCGCTTCAAAATTATCCATTTTTTATATATTTTTCTATTTTAGTTCACTTTTAATTTTTCTGTGTTTGTCCCACAACGCAACAGACGACGCTTCTATTGTGCTCAACCGCTCCTGAACTGCGTTGCGTGACAGTTCGAAGCGTCCTTAGTTGCGGCTTGGTTGCGTTCATTGTGCTCCAAGGGTAACATTATTTTTTAAGAACTTTAAATATTGCAGGGTATTCACATCACATTTTTTGGTAGATTTTTAACTTTCCTGATTTTTTTTTTTGCCACAAAAACCATTTTAAAAACCTCCGTCTATTTATCTAAATTTTTTTTCCGTATGTAATTTTGCTATAACGCAAAAAAAATAACTCTAAGTACCCCTGACCCCTCTGCTAGTCACCCCTTGCGCTATATATTCTTTACCATTCAACGAATTTAGATACAAGTTTCACGATGGCAAATTTGGTAATTGGTGAGTATTATTTCACAAAAAAAAATAGTTTTAGAAAACTTCCGTACCATTATTCTGTTTTGCCACTTTCCTAAAATGAGCATGATGTGGACAGCCCCATGTAAAAGTTCTTAATTATTAAAGGCCGTCCATAAAATACGTCACGCTAATTTTCGGCCTTTTGAACCTCCCTCTTCCCTTCATTACGCTTTTCCACGATTTCTTGTATGCAGTTTAGTACCACCTTCACAGTATCGCAAACCCCACACCCCTAAAAGTGCCACGTATTTCATGAACAGCCCCAAAGCCTTTTTGTTAAACAGAAAATGTTTTATTCAGAATACCTCTTGAACTTTGTGATATTTAAGTAAAAACCACTTTAAAAGAGAGCTTATTATAAAAGTGTAGCCCCTCGTATATTCAATCCAATTTAATCAATTTTTATTCTATTCTATCTATTCAATCGATATTAACAAAAAAAATTAATGCTAATTCCCATGTAATTGATTATCGGTACGTGATTATTACCAAAAATAAATGTATTAAATCTGTACGTACTAACAACCAAATTTTTATACATATAGGCATAACTCAAGTAAAAACCAAATAATTCAGTTTCGAACCATTAAATGATTTATGCATTGATTATTATTTGTAGATTATTTGGATTGGAAACAAATGTGTTTCATTATCAAAGCTCTTCACATAATAATATGTTCAGCTAATAACAAATATTAGATGTTAATATTTTATAGAATTTAGGGGTTAATGGGTTTCCGTTTATATTTCGAATTGAACAAATTCACTGAATTAATGTCTTAATGGTTTTCAGCATTGTTTTTTTTTTGCCCCCATACTAATGACATTGACATGAGTATTACTCATTATTCTCAAAGGAGTTCGAGACTTTTTTCATTCTTAAAGAGTACTTAGACGTCAGAAAAATTTGTTCATTTATAGCGTAAGCATAAATATGAGTTTTTGTCAAAATATGACATCACTTAGTTTGGCTATAAAGCGGTTAGGAAACATAAAATTTGCAAAGAACTTGAAGTTAGACTTTCCCAATATAGGAAAAATGTGTTTTTATCATTTTTTTTCGGAGACTCCGTTGAAAGAAATATTGCAAGAAATTTTTAAGTGTTTTCAGTGATACATTTAAGTTGGACTTAAATGGATCATCTCTCGTTTTTTATTAAACAATTAAGCCTAAACCACAATTACGCGTGCGTGCGTGCGGCACCCACGCGGTGAAAGTAAAATCTACGCAGTTATATGAGTAAATGTATAATTGCACGTTGCTCAGACACGTTGCCGCGTCCGTGCCGCGTAGAGTAGACTCAGTCTCTACTTTTAGACGCGGGGACAACTACTAGATGCCAGAACTAAATAATGCCGCACGCACGCACGCGTAATTGTGGTTTAGGCTTTAGAAATCAAAGAGTTCAGAACTTGTTCGATTTGCTTGCACACACGTGTTGATAACCACGGAGTTACGGATGACATAAATGTTACTTGGATACTTGAGTACTTCTCATGTGAAAATTCTCCCAGAATCGCTGTTTGTTACAAACAAAAGCTTTGATTTTCAAAAAAAAAATCCCAGAATTTTAAGCACACCCCCTAACAGCTATAAAATATGAATGACAATATAAAAAAATATGAAAACACTCAATTGAGCTGCTGATTGAATAAAACCCAGCTGTAATTTCATAATTTCATTGATTAGTCAGACAAAGCAATCCCCATGTGTTCTCCTTCCCCAACCCCCGTTTCAGCCCACAGAAATTTTCATCACTAACCGAATTTCACACCTCAAATAGCCACAAAAGTGTAAACAGTGGTAAGGTCAAGTTGAGCAGTTCGATGAGGAAAAAAATCAATAGATTGAACTTTGGATTCGCGTTAATCAATTAGTAATAATTTTTCTTAACCAACTAAACTGTAATGACAGGATTTAATAAACAATAAAATTTTAATGATTATCCTTACACCTTTTAAGCTATTTTGGGAAACTCCCTCCAACAAGCATCAAGCGGAAAATCCAAAAAACAGTTCTAATTCTATTGGTGAAAATTTTGAATGTTTAGAGGAAAAAAAAACTTCAAGGTGAATGTTTGATTTCTGGTTAATTGGTTTTGCACATACAATTTTCACCTTTGCGAATGGTGTTTTGATAAACAAACAAATGACGGGAAATGTGTGAAAATTAGTTTACTAATTATGCTTAAGCACTTTTCCAGTGTAAATAAAATACTAATTTAATCATTTGATTTTACATTCTTATCGCATTATCCGGTGGTGAGTAACACACGTGCAAGAAATAACAATATTTTTTTGTGTATATTTTTACAACAGACAGTTTTATTATTTAATTGCTTTTGAAAAATGTGTTCATATTTAAAGTTTAAGAAAGAAAACCACTTGAATATGAATCTATTTCTGGAAATACCATCCAGTAAGAAAAAAACAGCAACAAGAAATGGCAAACAAATCATAAGAAAACATATCTCTTAGCAAATATGCAAATAGCACTTTTTTTCTGTTCATGTGTTTCATGTAAACATTGTACAATATTAAAATACTGTACAAATAAATCATTATTTATCTTTCACACAATTATCCGGAAACAAACACTAGACACATTTAACCCAAAAGTAAAGAAAAAACATTGTAAATGCTTAATTTAATCCAATTTTTTTATAAATATATTTAGTCCACTGTATTTTAGTGTGGGTTTTTGAAAAAAAAAATGTTTAGATTGAAATTTAATTAAATTACGCGAAACGGGGGACCAGTGCCAAATTATCAAGTGAAGCAGAAAAAATCTTGGGACGTACCAATGGGAAAAAATAAATAGGCTTTCATCATTTTAGTGAAGTGTAATTAAAATGAGATCATTCTGAAAATATTTATAAAAGTACCATAGAATTTTTAAAAATATTAAGTCATAACAGACAAATTTAAAAAAATATATATTTAGAAAATGTACTAAAAAGTGTAAAAATAAATGTTTCCGGGTTGTGTAGCAAAAATAATAGCGCGAAAAATATTTTTTTGATTAATTAATCTTATACTAAAAAAATAATCATTTTTGCACTTTCAACATAAAGTAACTTTACTGTAACATAAAAATACAAACGCTGATTGAAGCGTAATAACATTAACCTTTAGTTTTACAAATTTCTTAAGATTTTTAAACTTCCAAGTAAAATATACAATACCACATAGACGTATTTACTCAGTGGGTATTTTAATTGAACATACACTCAGAAAAATGGAGGCTAACTCGACAACCTACATACGGCGTAATTGGCCTCGGGCAGGCGCGCATTCGCCTGCATGTGGCCAAGTAAAACTGAGTTGACCTGTGGTCGGAGAAATTCTGAAATTAAGCCACCAGCAGGTGAAGTAGGGCATTGGGAGCTGCACGAGTTGACCTTAGATAGGCATTTTGAGGATGTAGATTCGATTAAAAGTTTCCTCAAAAAAAATTACACATCAAGGAATTTCAAATATTCTCATATCAATAAACTTGAAGTTTGGCATTTTATTTCCGCAACGAATATTTAATTTTGTTTTAAGAGCTCTAAACCAATGAAATATTTCGATAAAAGACAATTTTTTTCGATAAGAATGCTTAACAACTTTCGTGAAACGAGACTTTACAATTCGTGGTTTAGAGGCTGTTCACAAAATACGTCACACCTTTAGGGGGAAGAGGTGGTCTACAGTCCAGACAGCGATATAAATTACCATATAAATCATCGCGAAAAAGCGGAAAGCGTATAAGTTTCGAGAAATGTTCAAAAAACTGTGTTTTTTCAATAAAAATATATGGGAGGTACCCGTTATAGTTACCGTTATTTTTCCAAAAGTTGACAGAAAACTAAGATTTTTGTAAAATTTATATACAAAAAATTTCAAGTCGCTATGTCAACGCGTTCTCGAGTTATTTAAGATACGTACAACGAACAGACCGACAGACAGATGCACAGACATCCTCATAATTTTGCCTGAAACGGATTTCGTACTGATCAGAAATTTTCTATCTGCCCCCATTATCGAGTCGGTCTCCGTCATGAAGACTTCCCAGATCTATCGGGTGAGTGGTTTTAGAGCTTTTAAAATCTAACAAAGCCAAGAAAGTTTTTTTTTTGATTCTAGGTAGTAATTTGTGTTAAAATATGTGTCCGAATATTACTTCTCTGCAAACTAGAGAAGGGTTTGCTAGTAAGGGAGGAGAGGAGGTAGAGGTTAATACGGAGAAATTTTTTTTGAAGGATCACAATCTAATAGTGAAAACCAAATCGAAATTCCTTTTAAATTGCTGGTGGTAAGAGAAGAGGGGGAGAAGAGCGGTAGATTTTCGTTAGAAAAAAATTATAACATCTACCCTATAAAATTTAACAGCTTAAAATCTAGCAAAACAGGTATTGATTACCAATGAAATATAACCCTTTTATAGTCACAATTAAAAAATCTTTATCAAACTGAAAGAATTCCCAGGACAATAGATTTCCAAAGACTTCCATTTAACGTATTTATCTTTCTTAAAAAAAACAACCCCCACACATAAATGTTGACCGCATTATTCAATTTAATGCACCCAAAGATATCTCCATCAAGTTGGGCTTAAAACCCCTGCCAACCTAACGATAAACCGATCATCATTGAATACGAAAATTAATTTTATCCAACTTTAAACCCATGTAAGTATCTCCGTTTTAAAATTTATGTTGCGGAAGACATATTTTCTAACAAGACCTGATCTGCTTCCCATTTTCGTCATGTCGGGCATACCCGTGGGCTACCATAATATAATCCCCATCAGATGGAGTAGCAACGGGCGCATCATTGCCGTATGTCCTGTTTTCACGCATATATGAAAGCATATGTATGTGGAATTTCGTTCGCTTATGTGTAATAAAAAATGTCACCACGATTTATGACCATCAGAAAATTCCCCGACACTCCGGACACAAAAAAGTTGCACAGAGAGGAGTATAAAAGATTTCCCAAGAAAAGTAAAAGGACAACAGGATCTGACAATGGACAAGGACCAGATCAGCTCACTTAACATCCACCGACTACACCCCATAAAGTAAAAATGCCATCAAAATGTTTCTACTTTTTATAACTTTTCCGTGTCCATGGGAAATTATAGCGAAAGTTCTTTACCATTGATATTAGCCGAAATATCATTTTTACAGGACCTTCAATGTTGTTTTATTAGTTTACGCTTAGCCGGAAGCCCCTTTAGAATTTCAATTAAATTGAATGGGAACCCTCGCTCGAATCTTGCTTTATATACATTTAAACAATTCTTAGCCAATGTGATTTTCTTGTTCTCATTCCAGCCAATTAAAAAAAGGGAATTTTCATAATCAGCACACAGAAATATAAATTGAAATTGATTTCTTGAATCTATTTTACAATTTTCTTTTACTTCACGGCCCACTTAACTTCTGGAAAAAATCCTGTTTACATTGTTTTTAATTATTTAACAACACTTGGGATATTTTAGGGTATCCTTAAGTGGATAAACATTTAAGAGATCCCGCTTTTATATCCCGAAACCATTAAAATTGCTCCGAATTATGTACTTATGATTATCTGGATGCCCCGTGAAAATGGTTATCAGATTTTTAAGGAATTTTTTGGGACCGAAAAGAAAATAACTTCTTTGTTTTATGGTTTAGAAAATCCTCCAACCGGATGAATGGTACATAAATATAAAAATAGGTGCTAATAAAAAGTAATGAGATTTCTAAGCAATGTGTGTTAGTTTAATGATCAGGAAAAATAAAATTTCTATCATTTCGTGCCAGATTTAAAGTGGGAAGTTTTAAATAAAGCCTCCAATGTGTCAATTTCAAAAAAAGTAATGTGGAATTTTTTAGAAAATTGTACTAAAAATTTGTCAGTATAATTTTTGGATTGAAAAGTACACCAGGATTTTTTTCCACGTATCATTATGTGAAATTCCAACACATTTTCATAAAAATTTCAAATTCTTTTACTTTATTAACAAATCGGCTAAGAATTCAAAAATATTGAATACTTCCACGGCAAATGATTGTTAAAACTCAAACCTGAAGACATACATTTTTTTGAAATTTCTCAGATATTTCAAGGTAACTTCACAGAAACCTTAGTGGCTGTGATTTTCCTTTGAAATGAAAATTCTGAAATTCATCTTGAAGATAGCAAAACGAAGATAACGAAAAAAAGTTTAACCTTCACCGGCATCGGTAGTCATTCTCTAGTGTGAATATGTAACCCACTTCAAAATTATTATGTCACAAGCAAAGAAATCTGACTCTTGTTGTGGTGTTTTTTTTTTCTTTTCTTTTCCAGAAAATCAAAATCACGAAGCCACGTAAACGGAATACTTCTTCTCTTTATGTAAAATCACTTTCTCGCAACCAACGTGTTCGCACCTCTTAAACATGGAAGCTTCATCAGCACCGTAAAATAGGCGGTAAAGAAAATTTCCTTTTCTCTGTGGAAAATGTTAAAAAGGCTTTCAGGTTCATACTCATATCAGCACAACGCCCCAGGAAATTTCGACAAGGTTGAAAACACGGAAAGGTGTGTGTGTGTGCTTCGAAGGTGCGGCTGACGGTACGAAGAACCACCCTCTTGTTATTGATTTTCAGTGCAAGCATATCACAAATTAACAACGAAAAAAAAATCTCTGAACAGATTTTACATGATACAAGATAAATTCTGTGCTTTGAAGCTTATTAAGCAATTTTTGGACTAAAGTAAACATGAGTTTTCATTCCCAGAAGGTAAACCGATCAAGAAAAAAAAACTTGTTTTCCTCCCAAAACGCTGGCTCACGCACACGGAAAAGATTTTTCATAATCTGGATAATTGAAATATTAGACATCTATAATAAATTGTAAACAATCTCCTCACGTGCTCGCATTTTTCATCTACGCTGGGTTTTTCCCATGTACCTGATATGTGAGAAAAAACAAACTTTTCCATACGCAGTAGACCCTAATTTATGCTTTCACAAAACAAGGTGAAAAATAGTTCAATTTATTAAAGAAAACAACCTTAACGAATTTTATAATTAATCACATTGATGTTCCAATAATCCCCCCAAAAAAACTTTTGGTCTTCAATTAGATTTCACAAAGCCTGTCAATTTCACCGCCAATAACAATTTCCTGTAAAAAAAATGATAATAAAAATAAATCACCTGGAGAAATTTTAATAAAACCCACCTGCCTGTAAATTTAAAATAAAATTCACCTGATTGGCAACGGATTTTTACCTATCAATGATATTTCTAAAATTATTTTGTTTGATTTTAGTTAGGCTAAAAATAGTTCATCCGTTATCGTAACCCTAAAAAAACAAAAACACAGGAAGCGCGGATTAATTTTTGTTACTGTTTCGAATTAAAATAGATTGTGCCCACCTACAGAGTCATCGTTCGATAAAACTCACCTGCGAAATACCAACAACGTGCTATTAATAAAACCAATTAATTTTGACCATTCAATATTCCAATTATTTTAACAATTTCAATTAATTTAATTTAAATTATCGTTATTGTGTTTGGAACATTTTAATCCTCATTCTCGCCAAATCAATCTTTTATCTGTTGATATACAAAAAACGTTGAACTGTGGTTAATTGGAGAAATCGGTTTTTCTTTAAATGAAAAAAAAATTTGGATATTTTGATAATAAACATTTTTTATTCTGATTTTTCTCGCTGTTTTTTCACGCACACATTTTTGTATTCAATTTACCACCAGATTTATTGGCAAAAGTTCAATGAAAAGCAATATTTTTGTAAGAATATAGTTTTGTGTATTTCGTTTGGAAAGCCAAAGCTTATAAAAAAATATGGCTTTTAAAAATAATCTAAGGGCGGGCGCGCACTGCGATTGTGCGCAACTTGTTCTACGTTTTTACTTACTTATTCTAATTTATTTTTGAGGTCACAAACAAAACCGCTTAAGCCGATTCTCATGTAAAGCTAAAGTATTCCTTTGCAGGCACAAATACAGTTCATATTGCAAATTCCATTTAAGTTCACTTAGCGGCTGTTGCTTGTGGCCACAGATTTCTACTTTACCTCCAGCGCCCCTCGTCAGGCTTTTTAAGTCAAGCTTCGACGCGTTTGAAAAATTCAAATTTTCATTTTAGCACCTTTCCACAAACTTACCATCACAGTACGCGCCTGCATTAAGCTTTCCAAAAACAACGTGTTTCTACAAGAATGGATTGAATTGAATGATGTGTATTCGGCGTGTAGTCGTTTTTAAACAAAGGTTTTATTGAACATGAGTTTAAACTGACGAAAAACAATAGCAAACTATCAGTTTAAACTCATGTTTAAAAAACCTATATTTAAAAATGACTATGTACAAAAATTACTGTGAAATGCATTGACGGGAAGAGGAGAAAAAGTCATCGGTGCTATGAAGACGACATGAAATTCCAGGCAGGGTATCAACAAAAAGGTGTACGGGAGTGCCACAGAAGTAAGGTTAGAAAAAAAACCTGTCAAGAGGGGGGCAGGAAGAATAATCGAATATTATCGTCACTTTAGCGCGGTATTACACACGGCAACTTTCGGGCTTACTTAAGCCGATTTTTGGGAGAAACGACTGCGGAGGGAAAAGTTGCCACTCGAAATCATGGCTTATTGACAATCTGCATACATGCAAAGCGTGTGAACCGGTTTAGGAAAAGTAGTGGGCAGAAATCATTTCCGTTCTGACCGTCAGCAGGTAAAGATCTTGGGAAGTATATGAGCAGCAGCAATTTCAATGGTTTGAGTCCACACACACCTATGTAAACTTGTGTAGCATATGCAAACAGGATTGGCTTATTTAAGCCACAAATATAAGCACATTGGCTTATTAAGCCCAAAAGTTGCCGGCTTACTTAAGCCAAGTGTAATACCGGACTTAGTATTCCTGAACTTTTGTGCTAAATGTTGTTCAGCTTTCTTGCCCTCTTCTCCTTCTGTTTCTTCTTTATCGTCTTCTTCATCGTCTCTATCTTCTTCTTCTTCGACGTTACAACCGGTTCCCTATTTCGTTCTGCCGCAGGCAGAATCAGACGTACCCGTCTTGTACCGATATCCTCAATTTTTATATCGCAGTTCCCTTCACGTCCTTCACGTCCTTGACGTCAGAGCAAAAAAAACTTTCCTTTAATGTAGCCGTAGAGAGAGAGGGGGCAGGGGCACAGAAAATGTCCAAATAAGATCATCTGTAGTTAATATTTCAATCCTTATTATCATCTATTTAAGCACTGAATTTCAAATACGTACGCCTAACCGTTTCTGGTTTTTTCAGGAAACATATAAACAAATATTTGAATTTTGAATCTAAAACATGTTAGACTGATCTAAAATAGAACGCCGATTTTAACAACACGAAAGACGCGCATTATAATTTTTATTATTTGTTTCACAAGAAAAATACGGCTTTAAACGTTGCCATAAATTCAAAGATTTTAATTCATTTTTTTCATGAGCTACCGAAATTATTTTAACCACGCCCATCGCCTATAACAATTTTTCTCTAATAATAATTACTGAAAACTATTAATTTACTCCAAGTTCAATTTCACATATGAAAAGATTGGTTTTATTATGACCAGAAAAAAAGTCAAGTCTATCGATAAAATGAGCCAATAATGGTGGCTTTATTGATTCATTCAAGCATTTAGAAGAAAAAATTATTTATTGACGATGAAAATACTTTGAGTACCCATTGATCGTATCAAAAGTTTCTTGATAGAGAATTTTTTATACAATAATGCGTCATAAAAGCCAATGCTTTTACGACTTCTGAGAATATCTTTAGAAATGAAATAAAAACCATTATCTTATATTGAAAGCCTATTAAAAGTCACTTTTCTATCGAAAATTGGTACATACTTAAGTACCAGAATTAAGTTTAGACAAGGAATTTTCTACAAAATCAAAATTAATTTTTAATGAATTTTATAACAACGGAATGGGAATCAATTTTTTGGCAAAATCAATTGAAGTTATGATCAATTTTTTTTACCCACTGGTGGGTTGTCCATAAAATATAATTATAATTTTGAACAACTTTTTATATGGAGTTTAGTACAACCTTTACATTATCGCCTGCGTTGCAAGTAAGTTTCTTCGAATTTTTAACGATAGTCACACAAAAAACTGGGCAAAAACGGTTGCATAAACGTTTAAACACCGTTGCTGTGACGTCGCAGGGACCATTTTGTAACGCACATATTTCGCAAACCACGTTTTGCGACCGTCGCGTAATCGGTGTGTAATCTTATTTAGTTAGTTGGAAACCTTGCAAAAGTTACAGCATGTTTTTTCTAAGTAAAATTCAACCATGAAATAACTGGCCGGTAATTTTATTTGATTTTAATTTTACACTAAAGTCACGCAATACTGAAAAATAAGGTAAATTAATCAAAGTAAACAAGCTATAGTTGAAAAACTAATAGCAAAAAAAAAACACATTAAATTTACATTAAATAATACTTCCATACCACAAGCCACAGCACAGTACCTAAACATTTAAGAAATTATACTGGTCTCTACCCAAGGGATAATTTATAATCTTGGCCACAAACAATTAATACTGGGCCTTTGATTCAATCATTAGGCAATCGACCATTCTCACCATATTTCCCCCAAAAGGTTTAGTTTCCCTCGAGCAAAATATCGATTTTCACTTTTCCACATGGGTTTGGTGTTACTTTTATAATTGGCTTTTAATTAGTTTAACATCAAATTATGACTAAAACTTTTGTGTGTTAAATGAATTTAGAAATTTATGAAGAATTTCGGATGATTCTTAAACAAAAATTTAGTGAAATTCCAGTGGGAACTCAAATATTTCTGATTTATCTAAGGGATCGTTTCGGGATCGTTTGCCTGTCTGTTTTCAACATGACAAAATATTTCAGAAATTTTTCTCCTGAAAGACGCTTGAGTTTTTTCTTGTAAAATCGACAGAATAAATTCAAATTTTGACAACTTTTGCTAAATGAATTTATTCTGCAGTAACTGAATAAAATCAGTCAGTCATCTCAGTATCTCCCTAACGACCACACCGATTGCCATGAAATTTTGCACACAGATTTGTGTTACCTCATAGATGCTAAGAAACGGGTTTTCAAAATTCCACCCCTTATGGGGTGAACAGGCTTGATAAAATGTTGATATTTTAAAATATGAAACCTGTACATTACCCGGGGGCTGAAAAATTTTACTCACTAGAGACGATTCTGGTGTTAGAATTTCAAGATTCGAAACGGAAGGTCCTGTAAGGATAACGAAAATATCCTTTTTCCCATTTAATCTCGGAAAAACTTGCTTCAGAGGGTTTTCCTAGTCGTTAATCACGATTCTGGTGTTAGAATTTCAAAAATCGGAAGAAAAGGTCCAGAAGGCATAACGATTTTTTAACTTTTTCTCAAAAAACTTTAGTCCAATAATGACGGGAATGCAAGATAGTTCTGAAAAAAAACGCACGAAGAAATTCAAGAAAAAATCGCAAGTCTACACGGAGCCTAATCTTAATTGAAGCTTTATACATTCTTTAATATAATTTATCGTGAAGTGCGGGCAAAAAAATTATCTCCAACTTAATAAGCATAATAAAAATACCTGAACGACTTTGGCACTCAATAAAAGTGGCTCCTTGAAAGATTGCCAAAGTATTCAAAAAAAAATTTTAAAAAAAAACAAAGATATCAGTTGTGATAGACACAAAACTTTGCTCTGCAATATTTATAATAGTTTCGGGAAAAAATATTTAAAAAAATGTTTTTTCAAATATCTTGAGAACCGTTAAAGATATGTTAAACCCGCTACAGGAAAAGGGCAGGAAATTTTATTTGACGAGGAAAGTAAAAATCATTCAATTTTCACCATTTCGATATGATTTTATAATTGATTGATATCTGAATATATTTATGCACATGTTTTGATTTCTGTCACCATCGTTAAATTAGCAACCATAAAATATGTTGATTTAAGTATGACGAATGTCATTAAGTCATCGATTGGCGTGTTGATTATCTTTTAACCGTGAAATCATGTAGGAGACTGAATTAAAATGATTCGGTATAAATTATACTAAATGAAATGTTGTGATGTTCGTGCCTATCTGCGGGTTTTTTTCCTAATAGTATTCTTTTTTTCACTGAAGCATAACTGAGCATATTTCAATCAAATGCCAGAATCAACATCAACATCGGTCACGTTACTCTATGGATGACACGCTTTCTTTATGTTTTATACACAACCATATTTTTTTCTATTTTTACCCACTTTTTTTCTTGTACATTTTATATTGCGATAAGTTTTTCGTCAATAAAAATAATATTTTCGTGCGATTTCTCACAGACGTTCGAATTAAACTGAAATGACGATCATTGGTAATTCGAATTGATATATTGCTATTTTTATCATTTCTTTTTTTGAACCATTTTATTAATTGCTTCGTTCTTGCAATCAAAATGTTCGACATTTCCTCGATTTTTTCACATTCTACACATTTAATTCAAATTAAATCTCAGTCTCTTTTTAATTAGTCATCATCAAAAAGACAGAAATTAATTCCTAATTGTTCAATTTCACAATCAATATTGTGTCAGACAACAAAAACAGAAACCAGATTACAAGAAATAGATTAAAAATATGTACGAATAAAAAAAACATACAAATTCGCAATTACTTTTTAAAATTAGTTTCGGCGAAAATAATTTCAAACTTAATCGTAAATTCTCTAAAAAAAAATACACAATCTTTTTGTGTTTAAAGTAGTTTTTTTTGTCTATCTTCATAGATGTTATCTTCATAGATTTTTCAGCGAGGAATTATTATCAATTATAAACAAGTAAAAGAACTTAAAAGGAAAGTTTTTTTTCATAAATTTCAGCAGAAATTACATTTTCTCGTTTTATATCTCTAGGGCGACCATACGTCCCAATTTGGCCGGGACAGTCTCTATTTATCCGGGGTAGTCCCAGATTTGGCGAATTTTTTTCAAGTGTATTTCCACGATTTCAACGTAATTTGTTTATGAAACGGTAGAACGTGAACGTGTTTAAAGAAAATGTGTCTTTAACAGGAAAGCCAAATGTTCATTAATTTATTATAAACTAGCTTGCATACCCGTCGTTGCCGGGTTAAGTTTTTTTAAATTTTTATTTTTTTTTTTTGATGGTCTATGTTGGAGCTAAACTGCAGGCCAATCGGCTCGGTAGTTTCCCCGCGAAAGGGTAACATAGCGCAAAAACTAAGTTTCTAGATCACTTTACCCCCTCCCTTACTCCCCCCACCCCTCGCGCTACTTTTTAATGGGTATATGCCAATCGGTTCAGTAGTTGCCCCGCGAAAGAGTAACATAGAGGGAAAACTAAGTTTCGAGATGACTTTACCCCCTCCCTTTTACTCTCCCCACCTCTCGGACTACTTTTTAATTGGTCGATGTTGGGGCTGGACCCCCGATGAACATCTATGCCAAATTTCTGGCTAATCGGTTCAGTAGTTTCCCCGCGAAAGAGTAACATAGCGCAAAAACTAAGTTTCGAAATCACTTTACCCCCTCCCCTTACTCCCCCACCCCTCGCGCTACTTTTCCGTATGTCTATGTTGGAACCAGAACTACCACAGACACTCATGCCAAATTTCAAGTCAATCGGTTCAGCCGTTTTTGCGTGAAAGAGGAACAGACAGACAGACAGACAGACACCAACTCATTTTTATATACATATTAGTATGAAGTATGATTAATAGACTAGAGATTCGCGGGAAAAATAGATAAATCGAGGAAGACAGTAAGAATAAAGTGGGATCTTGGTTGACCCATGGTCTAAAATGGGCTTCTTGATGTCTGTGAGCTCTCCCGAAACTTGATCATATAAGATGTAAACAAAAAAGTGAAACTATCCATTGATAAACTTATTTTGATACTACGTTCAATTTGGTGTTATAAGAATTTAAAAACAAGTTTTACCCGTTTACCTTGAGTAACTCTTCTCAGCTAGAAGATCTCGAAGCTCAAATAAGTTATGTAAATGGTAACACAAAATCGGCACTTGATGCTTTTAAGACACCAAATTTAAATACCAAATTATGTTATTTTTGGAAAATAACCACTTCTCACAACATTATAAAGAATAAAAAAAAAGACAAGCGAAAATAAATATGAAACTGTAATTCAAGCGGAAAAAATATGTTTTTTGTAGAAATACAGTGTTTTTATTCTAAAACTATAGAATATCTCCAATATTTCTTCCAAGTTTTCTTTCTGGAGCTACCACAACGTTTTGCTTTTCTTTTTTTTTCTAAAACACTCTGTAATAAATATTTCAAAATAAAAGGTTATAATGTCATATCTAGGTTATGAAAAATTCAAGCTACGTCCATCTTTCACAATTTAATCACCATAAAAGTCAACAACCCACAGCGAACAGTAAAAAATGAATTGATAAAAATTTAAAAAAAGCAAAGATTTAGGTCAAAAGTTTTCTACTGAAAACAAATATATAGCATTTAATTGCATATCAAGCAGACTCTCTCATCCTTTAGCTGAACTCTTTTGGCAACAAACCCTACAACAATTGACTTGTAACAAAAGTTAACCAAACCGTTGAGCTTTGTGATAAAATTTTCCTCAGCACGAAACATAATATTGAACAAGGTAATAAAATATCCCTTTATTTCTATATTATCCAGCTCACCCTGCTCTTTAACCTTTTTTTCCAACTCCAAATCGTATACCTTTTCATTTTCCTCATTGAAAGTGTTGTTATTCACCACCAGTCACGTCAACATCTTGTTTATATGAAGACATCAACAACAAAAATTGGAAATAAGAAGAAAAAATTGAAAACAAGAGGAAATTCTTTTCCCTATTGTTATCTCCAATTTTGTTATTGTGGTTGCTTTTTCTGTATATGGGCGAACAAAAAGGGAAATGGGGCTGAAAAAAAAACTGGGAAAAAACAAGAAATTCTCAGGGTGCCAATAATGATACACTTCAAAATACCCCAACTGACTTCAAAGTTGAAGAGTCTTCATTTATCTTTTTTTATTAGGTTCTTCGAATTTTTGAAGGATTTACTTTGGGGTTCTGGAATTATGGGTAGATTTTATTTATTAGTTGGAACTTGGATAAATTTAAAAAAAAAAATCATAGCAATTTCTATAAGTTATAAAACCAGAATTTATTAATTTCACACATCTAGATTTTTCACTGTTCAATCACGAATGAAATCATACTTTATATAAGAAAGTGAAAACATTTTGAAAATATTAGCAATTTTTGGATTAAGATGATCCTAATTTTTAATTCAGGTTGTAATTTGACTATTCTTATTATAAATTTTTAAAGAAAACTGCGATTGAAATCACGGAGAAAAATCATTTGCTGTTTACTGGAGAACCGTTCAATATGGAAAACTATCCAAATTTAAAATTACAAGAAACTTTAATTTTGGAACAAAAATACACAGTTTTATCGGTAGGTCCCAATTAAACTTACGATTCTTTCTTGAATATCTCAACGAATTTTATTATTCTATCGAAGAATAAATAACTGAGGTCCGTTTGCGCGTATTATTTTTAAAAAATTAAGTTGTGGTTAGCCTACTTAAACCGTAGAAATTCTTCGACTTAAATTTTTTAAGTTGTACATAAGTTGCTACGTTTTGTTGATGCAAACGGCACTTAGTAAAAGCTGCCAAAATTTGTATTTATCCCTGTGAGATTTTGTGAAGAACTTTCAATTCCAGCGTCTTCCAAGAATAAATTTCAGAATTTTATGTCGTCATGTAAACGGTTGTGAAACGTGAATTGAGTGTAGAAAAGTTAAATTCGCCCAATAAAGTGTCAGCTGTAAACGGCGCCTTAGGTACTGCCATATTTTTTAATACAAAATCGCCAGAAGAAATTGAACTTATTCTGCGAAAGATGGAAAAGTATCGCGGAGCAAATGTAAAAGATCTCTTAGCAAAACACGTCAAGACATCGATGGAACCCCCCTTTTTACAGGTTTTCGAGGTTTTCGAGATGGGAACGTAAAATATGGTCTTCAAATTTTCAATTTATCGTTTAAAAAAAGCCCTTCAATTGTCGGTCATCAAAAGAAGATTAACCAATGGTTTGATTGTTCCTTTTCTAAAGTGGAGGAGTAAAATTTGTGGGTACGCCACAGGTAAAATTTTAAGAGTTTGTTTTTCTTTAGTCACCTTTCTTGAAGACACTAAGAATTTGAAGCCTTTTTTTGAGGGTCTATTCCAAATGTTTAAGGGCTAAAATCTTTACTAAATCGTATTAAAATTCAGACCCTTTGTTAAAATTTTAATGCTTTTAAAGTGCGACTAAATATTTGTTTAACTTTGTTGTAGAGATCCAATTTTTTTAAGGTCCTTCATTACGAGTTCTTACACTTCCGAATATGGACACCCGCACGTAAGGTCCCAAAAATTTTCCGAATTTTTGAAGATATCTTCGGGAACGAAGCAAGGCTTTTGTTCCGTTTCCATAAGGAAAAAAAAAACTCACAAAAGCTTTTGCAAAAAATAATTTTGGCAAAGGCAAAGTTAATATACCCTTTGGTTTCACCATACGGGTATAAAAAAGGAAGAAAACGTAAATTTTACAAATTTTCGAAAATTAATTTCGGAATTAGAAATATTTCTACCTGCGCAACTTCTTTAGATTTCTTTTATAACAACATGGTTTGCGCCAACTCTTCTTCAAAAATTAGGTTTAGCTGAGCCTACAAGCCCGTTGGCGCGTACTATTCTTACAAAATTAAACTCGGCTTAGTTTTTTAGGTCCTTTTACTAATACTATTCTTTGTAAAAAAAAAATAAGTTGTGCTTAGCGTACTTGAACCGTAGATATCCGGGGCTTAAATAATTTAAGTGGAGAATAAGTTGCTAAGTTTCGTTGGTACAAACCGCACCCTAAACCCTAGAAATTTTGGGAATTAAAAAATTTAAGTTGGGCTACGTTACGTTATTTAGTGCCGTTTGCACCAACAAAACTTAGCAACTTATGCACAACTTAAAAAATTTAAGTCGAAGAATTTCTACGGTTTAAGTAGGCTAACCACAACTTAATTTTTTAAGAATAATACGCGCAAACGGGCCTAAATATTTTACTTGAATAAAACCACAAGAACACTTCCCAGTTAAGATCTTTTAATATAGGCAGCCCAAAGAAATTCAATTAAAATGTCATAAAAAAATCAACATTTAAAAACAAATGATTTTGCCATAAAACTTGTTTATAACCAAAATTTAAGAACCTGATAAAATTGACAATATATAGGCTGGTTAGTATAGTATGTAAACACTTATTATGCAAAACGGAAGTTTGAATAACAAAACCAAACATTCCTTGATGACAACAAGCGACCCAAATTGCGTGTTAAAAGCCTTTAAAAGCTCCTTACGGAGTTTCTTTTATCCTAAAAAAAAAGAGTTTCTTATTGTACAAAATTCTTTTCCACTTTAACCTCCCGCCCGTACCATCCAAAAACCGATTGATTTTTTCTATATGTTATTCTAGAATCATTTCTTCCGCATGTTATTTGCAGGTGTGTATTTTTTCCGAAAACTTTTTTCCTTTTTTTTGTGTGTTATTTTTGACTGTTAAGTAGACACCAGAATTCTGTTTACATTTCGGAGTGCTTCTACAACGCGTTGTAACAAATATTGACGGATAAAAATTTTCTTACCGTGAATCCTTGTGTATTTGTTGTTGTTGTTTCTCCTTTCTTCTCACCTGACGATTTTTAAAAAAACGACTCCACCTGAAAACTCGTTTTTCTTGTTGATTTTCGATGTTCTTCGGGTTCAAAAATGATCGATACCAGGATATTCAAAAGGTGGGTGAGTAATGGTGTATCCAAACACTTTCAATACGCTGATAAATGGTATTTGATACGAGAGAAAGGGTGAAGAATTCACCCTTTAACAATCAACAGTGTTAAAAATACCTACTAGTCAGGGGATGTTGTTGTCGTGGGAAAAAATATTTTTTCAACACCAACAATATGATGATGTATATGAAATAAAAAGAATTATTGTGCTAACTTTATCCAAACTCGGGAACTCTAACAAGAAACAGACATAAATTCTGAGTACACATTTTTCCTAAAGCGCTAAGCACTGAATAAACCTTGTACCGAATAGGCCTTGAACTTTTTTTTTATATTTATTATTATATATATTTTTGGTTTAAGCGGAGGGGGTGTATTTTCTCTATAACATTTTTCCCTATTCACGTACACCCCATAATTTTTCACTTGACTACTATCTCATACATAAATACCAATATTTTTTATTTTTATTGCAATTTACCCAATATTTTACGATTGCACGATCATCCGGATAAAAACATAAAAATAAATTCACATCATGCAGAACACACCGTGTGTGAGAAGAACACAAATTTTAAGGCGGCTGGAAAGTGAACGATTTTTTCTTGTGATTAATATAATTTACTGAAATTTCATTTTATTTTTCTTTGAAATTATTTTTTATTATCATCTAAGCCAGGCCTTAGCCCAGTTTGAAATAATTACAGCATTTTAAAAATCGTATTTATTTTTTTTTTTCACTTATTGTTAATTTCGAACCGAAATCTTGCTTCTAATAAACATTAATTTTTTTAAAGCCTCTCCACTTGGGCGCGAATATTTTTTAAATCTTGCAAAGCCGGTGATAATCTTGTATGGTCGCTAAAAGAAAACACTTAGCCAAATTGACCACCTGATAGTGAAAATACCGTCTTCGAGTATAAAAACGTCTTAAGTCCGTGAAAGTCGAACGACAACTGACTAAAAATCCATCTGAGAAGCATCACACAATGTCCAACCAAAACCGAACTTGAATAGTGGCAATGTTTATTCTTTGGTGGATAACAGACAACTTTCAGATACAATTCTATTTGTTGATATTGTGCCAATCGAGAATGTATATCAAAGTAAAATTGATAAAAGTTTGGAAAAAGCGCGAAAACCGGAAATTTCGTTAGACAAAATCAGTTTCACCTGTAGTTAACCGAAAATTTGAGCTTTTCAACATGCCAATTTTAAAACATGTGTGAATTCGAAATGATAGCAAAGGAAAATCGCGGAAAATTCTCTGGGAAATTCTCTAAGAACTCTCAGTAAAAGTTAAGCATGCGCTCCATCACTTCAATCTAGTACAAATTTTCCAAACTTTCTCCCTAATTCCCTCCAAAAAAAAAAATAAACCTCCTCGAATTGTTCATCGACTAACACGAGGTGTCAAAGGTCCCTCCTTATCATTTCACTGAAATTATTCGCTGTCAACGCAGGGGGGCAAAAGGGGTAATAATAGAGAGAACTTTTCTTTGGTCATCAAAGAAAGACAACACAAAATGTCTCGTCTATATTCGGTTAATTCGAATGTTTTGATATATTTTCGACGGGTTTCCGCTATCAAACAGACTCCATGACGTGAACAAATGTCGGTTTTATCACTATCAGCATGAATTCAACACAAAGTCGGCATATTTCAGATAATTGACTCACTTTGAGCGCTTAAATTTGTTTATTTGCCAAGACGAAAGAAGATTAAACTCTTAATCAAGCCACTACCCTGAAAAAAAAACTTTCAAATCGAAAAGCAGATTTGGAAAAATACTTAGTGCACAATTGTTGTTTTTTTTTTTTTGTTTTTAATTTTTTGATTATCAGAAAGTCGTTGTAAATCGACCACAAGCTTATTTAGCATTTTCTTAATATAATTAACTTTCCAATTGAAGATGTTTTTGCTTAATCCATTTGCAGTAAAAACATAAAGAAAATTGGAAAAGTTTCAAAGAAGCCGTTTTGTATGTTTGTTGATTTTTAACCCCATCTGTGGAGAGGATCGAAAACAAATAAAGGGCTTGGTAAGGAGTAAAAGAATTCTTCCTGCAGAGTACATTTCCTATTACTATACATGATTCATGAAATTTTGTTTTTAAAGTCAGCAAAATTTGAACCAATCTTGTCTGAATTGTTTTCAAAGTGAAATGAAATTGTTTTGACCTTTGAAATTTCCTTAATTCGGTTTCCGGGAATCAATATCACAAATTGCCGTTTTTTTAATTCAAGACAAGATATTTTTAATTTATTTTTTATGGATGTATTTCCATGGTAATCTAAAGCTTTTAATAAAATTAAAAATTTTAACTTCTCATTGCATTTTGGACCCCCTACCAAGTACATCTTTGGTAAGAAATTATGAGATTGCAGGCCAACAGGAGGAAATATGTGGCAGAAATTTGTGTTGGACATTTGCGAATTTTCAAAATAATTTAAATTTAAGAAACGCGATTTGTTGTCAAAATAAGCAGATAAACGTGCCGCAAATAGAAAATTTTGTATATAAAAAGATCATCATCATATCATATCATACTAATATATAAAAATGAGTTGGTGTCTGTCTGTCTGTCTGTCTGTTCCTCTTTCACGCAAAAACGGCTAAACCGATTGACTTGAAATTTGGCATGAGTTTCTGTGGTAGTTCTGGTTCCAACATAAGCATACGGAAAAGTAGCGCGAGGGGTGGGGGGAGTAAGGGGAGGGGGTAAAGTGATTTCGAAACTTAGTTTTTGCGCTATGTTCCTCTTTCGCGGGAAAACTACTGAGCCGATTGGCCTGAAATCTGGCATAGATGTTTGTCGGAGGTCCAGCCCCAACATAGACCCATTAAAAAGTTTTTAAGTTCTAGTCGGTTTTCTTCGTATTCTAAAACTTAGACAAAAAGGTTTACCCGGCAACGACGGGTATGCAAGCTAGTAACACAATAAAATTTAATCGGCCTAATTGTATATTCGCTCATCAAAATTATCTTTGTTTGTGGGTATTCGACAAACAGAAAAGTTCAAATTCATTTAGTGATCATTTTTTTTTATAATTTCAACACGATTATTCGTCAGTTGCTAGTCAAAATATTTAGCCATAATTAATTGACAAGATACACAATTAATTTATTAAAGTGGTTTTTTAATGGTATACATGGATTGCATGAAAAGGGAAATTATGTGGAATTTGAACATAATTTGGCTGAATCAAATTTCACTAAAGCCTGTGACATGTGATCAATAAAAGTCAATCTGTCACCATCCAGTGTAAATTAATAAATAATAAAATATTCGTTTTTACTAGAATGATGACGTTAAGCAAGCAAATTACTAAATGGAATTAGGCTCTTAAATTTATTTGACAAATTGCAGTTTTTTTTTTTATTAAAAATTATGTTGTGGTCACCAGATGAGTTTTTTATAATGTACCTAATTTTAACACTCTAACTGCCACGTCAGTCAAAAAGACCTGCCATCTAATTGTAAACAACGGCCACAATGAAAATTATTAAGGTGTTCGCTGCAACCGCAACGATTTTTTGTAGTTGCACACATTTTATGGTAATAAAAAAACATTTAGGTATAATTTTGTTTCAATTTTTTTTTTTCTCTCAGTGCCTTTTTTACTGACAACTAAATATTCGAAAAAAGCTTAAAACTGTCGTGGCAGTTAGAGTGTTAAAGAAATTCTCAAAACATGTCGAAATTATTTGTAATGAAAAAAATGTTCCAAACTAAAATTTAAAAAAAACGCTTTTGATTTATTGTTTTGTAGATACTTTTTCCAAAATATCGAGGATTTTTTAAGCAAAACGGACTAAAAATTTATAAAACGCGCACTTAAAAAAACCTTCCTATTCTAAAGATTTCCCAAAGAAACGTCACGGTTTATTTAAATGCTGCTTAGGCAAACTTTTTTGTGGGTATTTAAATTTTCTTATAGTGCAAAATTGGAAAAGCTTTAACATAAGAAAACCCAGGTATCACAACTCTTTTCTAGAAGAAGAAGAAAATTAAATAAACTTCAATAACATTTCATGTTGTTTGGATTACACTCCGATGAGATGTCACAGCCACCTAAGCCTTAACGGATTAAATATAAGCGTATTTAATGACTTTTAACTAATTAGCATAAGAAAATCATCAAGATTTCAATATGCAAAGAACCTACGTAATTATTGCAATAATCTACCCGTGTGACTGCATAGTAGGAAAATCTATAAAGGAAAACATGCAATTTCACGCTAGTATCTATAGATACATGTTCGGTTCACGGAAAAAAATATACATAGGGATATTACCCAAGGCGTCTTTGGTAAATGAGTTTTGTATGAAATTTTGGTTATCTAATTTTTTTTGGTTAAATTATCGAAAAAATTGGTTGAAATACCTGCGTAAAAAATTTGGTAAAATAACTAAAAAACATTGGTAGATTCATCCAAGATTTTGTGCAAACTATTTCCCAAAATTTACCCAAGGCCAGGGTTATAATGAACAGTGCCTTAGGTAAATTATGTTTGGATGCCTGCAGCAGGTAATTAGACTACTAGTAGAACTGCGCCACACTTGTGCATGACGAAAAAATGGCGACGATTTTGTTAGTCGATTCGTCAGTTCTAAAAACTCGATTTTAAAGCGATTCCAATAATTTTTCATAAAACTGATGCAAAAAATCAGTTTTGGGAAAGCATTTCTTAGTTTAGACATTAGTTGAAATGGTTTTTTGAAATATTTTTTATGCCCTGAAAAAAAGATTTCGATAATTTTTTCCCATTTTCGAAAAATACTAAACGCGAATAGTATTTTTTCGAGGTAACACAACAACATTCGTCGAGAGAATTCATTCGTTTGAAGTTTTTGTAAGAAAAATCATTCAAAATAAATTATTTTCATTTCGCATCATATTGGCCGTCATAAAACATTTCCTCCATACGAATATTCAATATAGAAACTATCAGAAACAAACACGCATCTCTTAATTTTTAAAGTCATCACACTAAAACAATTTCCGCTCATTAGTTACATATATTAAATTCTATGAACACACACTAAGCAAGAAACAGAAAGAGATTCCATATCAACAAGAGAGATTTGTTTTATGGGTTAAATTACAAAACCCTTGGTTATTTTGCCAAATCTCATTTTATACCAAAGAATTTTGGGTAAAACACCAAAAATCTTGGTAGGCTGGAAATAAACCAAGATCTTGGGTAAACTATACCAGGATTTTGGTTATTTTCACCTAAGTTTTTCTTTGCGTGTTTATGCCGATGATGATGTCGTCCAGATTGTATGTCGATTCTTGGAAGAACCTTATGCTAATGGCATTTTCAGTGACGTAGACTTTGCGGATAGGTCATTGGAACGATAACTTAGAGGAGCAAGTCTGCATTTTAATTGAATCTATCTAGTGATATCCATTAGAGTATGTACCAAAGAACCACTTGCCTCCCTGAGTTCAATGCATTTATAATAAAACCGCCAGCAGGTACACATCTTATATACCTGTTAAGGTGAAGATAACTCGGTAGTCGTTTAAATCGTTCATTATGCCACCCATTTATAGTCCTCCATCATACATTTTGATCACATTATGTTGCCAATGACTATCAAGAAATGATTTGCAAGCACGAATGAAACCTTAACCAAATGCATTTCGTCGTGGGGGTCTGCAGCCTCAATAAATGGGAAAATTAATGATGGTTAACTAATTGTATTCACTACTTACTCTAGCAAAATATCTATAGATACATCGTGGAATGAAAAACACGACAGAAATTAAAATTATATCACACCAATTTAATTCGATTTATGCGAAATATAACAAAAAAAAATTCTCTCCAACATTTCTTCTACGTTTTTCAATAAATGTTTATTGACTTTTTCTGTTTATTTGCTACCCACAAATATTTTGTCCCAATTTAACAAAGGATCAAGGATCTTCTTGATTTCTCCGAATTTTCTCTCAGATAAATTAAATTGGTTGGTGTCCATTTCAAAAGGGTTTTACGCTTCTACACATTTTCCGTGTTTTTTTTTCCAAAGGAAATGAATTCCATCTATAAATGGCGAGAAAAGGTTTGTCATATCATCCTTTTGTCAATCTCTGTGTCCTGAAGGTCCTTTTTGTACTCTTCTGTTATCTGTGTTATATCGTAGGTATAAGAAAATATTGTCTTTTTGTGATGTTATTTTTTACAATGAAGAAACTTGTCAAGAGATGTCGATTTCTGAAATAAGAATGATTGTTGTCAATATCTTAACCCAAAAGTTTGTATTAAATTGAAAAAGTTTCAAAGGTCACCCCTGTTGGGTCATTTTATTCTACAAAAGTGAAGAAATTAGGAAGACAATAAATCGAAAGTGAAAATCTAAAGTGAAATCTAAATGATAGGAAGATAAATTGAAATGAAAAAAAAAGTTTTCGCTTAGTTAACTAAAAGGATTAAATTTGTAGACTTTTGAATTTGAACTGTTTATTTTTTACTTGTGATATCTTGAAGTTTTTCAAAAAAATAAACTCTTTTCGCAATCAATTCTTACACCCACTAAAAATACATTCACTTACAATATCGGCGGAAACAAAGTTTGCAAAGTTCTTCAAACAAAAATAAAATAAAGTCATTTTGAAGATAAAACAAATAAAACAAATAATATATGTATAATATAATATATATATCCTTGCCTTTGAGATATCCTTACAAACTTTTTGGCTCCAGAAGCGGATTCAGTTAACAGAAAAACTCCCAAATTGTCCCGAAAATTTGAGGCAAAGGACAATCACGTTATCCCAACAAGACCTTCCGTTATCCCAACAGACCTCTTAACGTCAGAATCAGATTCAGCGTCTCCAAAAACCCCCCAGATGAGGTTTTTTACGGAAAATTTAAGAAAAAAGAAAATCGCTTTAACCTAAAAGGGCCTTCTGTTATCCTTACAGACTTCTTAATGTCAGAATCGGATTCATCAACCCCAAAAACCCCCAGATGAATTTTTTTCCTGAAAAATTTGACGAAATCTGAGGCCACGAATTTAGTGCCAAAGTTTTGAAACTTTCAGCCTGTAAAGAAATTGAGATTTTCTCACACGTCGTTAAGAAAATGATTTCTAGAACGCCGATTCTTTCAGGAAAAGGACATTTGAAAAAAGAACTATAATAATCATTTTTCTTTAACGCCAAGTCTGATAAATTCCTCTCCCCCTCTCCACCCTCTCCCCCCTCTCCCACTCTCCTACAATCTCTTCGCGTTTTTTCAAGAAGAAATTTTTTCGCAGTTTTCTCAAAAACAAAAAATTGTGAAAACCAAAAGTGTTAAAAATTGATTGGAACCTAATTTTTTTCATTTTTTCTTATAAAAAGTGGTGTTGAGAAGAAGGGGAAATTTTCGTGTCAAAACTCCAGTCATATTTCATATGAAAACTTGATGATTTGGTAAAATTTGGTTGAATGAAAATATTTAATGTGACATGATTTTAGCTGTTTTTTGTTACTCATAACCGACTGATGATCAAAAATACCACCCACCTTAGCAAAATGCAAAACTGCAAAAACGGTACAAATACAAACCGAAGTAACTGACGCCCTAATTAAGTTATACAAGCATAGCTCTGTTTAAAACAAACACAAAATTAATTTGCACTTTCTTTGTGTACATTTCTATGCATTTTCTAATCCTTTTTTACACACAATTATTTTCTGTCGCCTTAGTTGATTTTAGTTAATTAGTTTAATTGCGCTGCACTATTGAGACAACAATGTGTGACAAACGTAATTTCAAAACACATGAAAATATGTGCAGAATTACAATCCAAGTGCAATAAAAACTATCCAGAGATAAGATACTGCGGTACAGCAACTTATTTGAATACTCGGTAAAGATATATGCAACTTTGGCAAACAACAGTTTTTGTCAACAACAATCAAATGTTTGTGTGATTTAAATAACTCACTGGGAAATGTTTTTATTTCACCCTCATTGAATACAGACAAAGTTTAACCATTCAAATTCAAAATAAATCGCAGGAAATTGTCGAAAAGCGCGCATAATTCATATTCACTGGCATAACTTATGACGTTTTTTGTGTTATCATGATGACTTTTATGGCATTTTCGAGAACATTTAAATTCAGTTACAAATTCCATCGTTTTGAAAAAAAAATCGTCTAAAATATTATCGTTTCGCATTGCTGCTTTTGACGGGCAATAAACCTTGAGTTATATGTATGTAGGGTGACCACACGTCCCGGAGTGGTCGGGAGAGTCTCGGATTTAGGATTGTTGTCCCGGGCGGCGTCCCGCCTGAATATTTTTCGTAAAACTCTTCCCGCTGCACAGTTTTTCGTAAAACTCTTCCCGCTGCACAGAAATTACTGCCTCTAGCGCATTGTCCTTAAAAAATATCCGCCTGCGGCGCATTAATGTTCTATAATAGGATGTTTGTTTCTAAAAATTTTGCTTCCGGCAAAATTTTTGTTGCATCTCGAAAAACATAAATCACCCGTAACACGATTTATCACATATTATAATCACAAACAATAATTTAAACCAATTCTCTCCCCTCCGATCGGGCTTTCAAAATTTCCATGATTAATTTCGAAGCATTTCTTCACATTTCGTCACTCCCTTCCCTCTTCTCTACTGCCTTTCTCCATCGGTAATCTTTGCCGGATTCAAACAAAAAAATGTAGTCACCCTAGTTATATGTGAAAAAACGTCATCATATTTATCTTTAGGCGAGATGTAATGTTTCCTACATGATCACAACACATTTTCAGTACGCGAAATGGAAAAATTTGAATGTCAACTCACAGCGTAGAAAGAATCTTCTTATCTTTTGTGAATTTGCATTCAGATCCCCGGAGGTCTCTGCAAACCTCTCAGCATCTATATATCACTCTTGAAAACTAATCTGTACCAAAACCACGAAAATCTCCTTAGATGTATCCATTTTATAAGTTAAGAAACACTGAATAAACACCATAAAACATTCTCTGATGTCGCATCAAAGTCAAGAAAATGCAAGGACATAAAATACGATATGCTGGCAATATTTGAAAAACGAAAATGTTGGCGAATCCTTCCATAGGAAAAGATTCATTTTTCAAAAGATTCAAAGAAACGACAAGCAGACCTTTCAGCAGAAGTGATAACGTGATATTCACAACGAAATAGAGGAAGAGCTTTCAATGTTGTAACTGGAATATGAATACAGAATTATCCCGTCTGTGCCACAGGGAATCAACTCAACTGAATAAAATCCCAGATCCTTAATGGAACATCTAACTCCATGTTCAGTTTATTTTATCCAATAAGGAAGTGTTTATTGTACTCACAGCAAAAGATACTATCGTTGGTACGTAGAAGATTTTGTTAGAATTTTTGTTTGTGAAAAATCTCTTTGTGCTATTTGTATAGTAATATTGAAGTTTACAATTTCGTTATTAGCATCATTATTTGCAAATTTTTTCTCTGTAATACAGTGGCGTCGCCTGGAGTGTGGGGGGAGGGGGTGGGCGGAGGCCTAGGCGGAGATATGTGACCAAAGTAGTAATATTTTTGAGTGTACAATTTCTTGGATCACCGCCTTTTGGGAATACCATCTGCATTTTTGAATAATTTCAAATCTCCAATTAGAATATTTGAAAATCGCTGTTAATAGGGTAGGATTTTAATACCTTTCTTATATGTATGAGAGATAAAAATCATTTCAAAAATAAAACAAGTTGACAAAGGATCAAATTTATGAAAAAATTAATTCAAAACTTTCATATACAAAAGTCTGATTTTTCTCTAAAATACTCTTAAAAACTAAAATTCTTAAGGGCGAATTCTGAAAAACTGTTAGAAAAACCGCATTTAAAAATTCATTACTTTTGATAATGTGAATACAAATTACATTTTTCTGTAATTTAAACGAGAATATAATTTTCTCAATTAATTTTAATGTCAGTTGCCCAGACATTATATCATTTCCAAAGCTATGAAAAAGAGCAAAATTAAGTAAACCAACAAACAGAAAAAAGATTTTCTTTTTTTCTTCTTTTAACTTAAATCATCCACTGTAACCACCCTCGCCTCGAGTAAATGGATTTTCCTTTTCATATTCCCTGTTTAAACTTTTCAGCATTCTGTGCTGTGAAATCGGGCAACCTGTTACCAACTTAAATTCAAGCAAACGAACTGTAATTCAGTAAATGTGGATGGTAAACTATTTAAGGGAAAACCACTCTGTGGAAACTTTTCAGGCAGTCTAGTTCTGTGGTAATATAGCTGAACCTGTCATTTCCACGACTCCTACATTCAAGAGATGCTTAAAAAGAAAATTCAAATGTTAAAATGTTTCATCATATCCACAATTTATGAGGATTTTTTTTTTTTTTGAAAAGCTGTGTTCTGTACTCGCTGCTATGTTATTAAAGGAGATTTTTTTAAAGATTTTCTTTGGAATTCTCCTTACAGCGACGTTTATTGCGCTTTCACTTCCTTAATGGTAAACTTTTTCACAATTTTTCTATCTTCTTAGTTGAAATCACTGCGGTCGGCGTTTTTTTATACTTTCAGACATTTTTGCTGAGCTAAATCTTGCAGCTAAATCAAGTCGATTATTCAAGAATTGTCGAAGAAATTTTTTTTTAAAGTTTTAAGTTAAAATACTCATTTTGACTTTAACTTTTTAACAGGGGTTTTATTTGCTACACTCTCAATAATAAATTTTTCGTGATTTTAAGAACCAGAGATGCAAACCAATTTTTTGAAATGAACCAAAAACTAATAAACCATTGAAATTTTAGTGAGCAAAAACCAAACCATAAACCGAACCACTCTAAAAACAAGATGGTCGAACTGAACCAAAATCTAACCATTTTTAAACAATATGACCGAACCGAACGGACCGAACTAAAACCAAACCTTGCAGGATGCTTGGTGCGCGTTCGCCCGCGTTAGGAAAATTAAAAATGTATAAGCCTGTGGTGGGAGAAATTGAAAAATTAAACTTACAGCAAGTAAAGTAGGACTTATGAAGCTGCACGGCGTGACCTGTGATAGGTATTTCGAGGATGCAATGTCATGTAATGGATAACTTCGTCTGCCTGCTACAGGCCAGAGTTAACTTGTCAAAAAGTTGGCTTGGATCGGCTTTACTATATTTCTGAATGCACGAACTAAAAACGCTACCAAAGTACATTAATCCATGCTATGTGTAGATGTGGCACTTCATAATCAACTTTTATGTTTTCTCTGAACTAATTCTGTCATTTCAGTTGCAATTTCCGAGACAGCAGAGCCAAATTTAGTCTCGCTAGTGGTCAAACATTCGACTCGATAGGAAACTGAACTAACATGCAATTAGTGCCAAATGTTTCCTGATTGCAGACACCGACCGACTAATCTCCAATCCAGAAATCCCCCAGGTAAACGTAATTACCTTTTACCGAGTATATGTTGCACATATCGAAACACACCGCCCACCGTTAAAACGTTTCTAGGTACTCCATCTACGAGAATCTGGATATAATGACATCCCAGGTATCCACTCTGGATACCCATTTAGAGGCCTTATTATGACATGTTATTTAGATTCTACCCGTTTTGCAAGGTTCACGTCTATTAGTAGGGGACATTTACCTCAAGGGAATAGTGACAACCAAATAGGAAAAAAAATAATAATTATATTTAATATACATACGTATAATAGCATAAAACATTTCAAGAATCGCAAATATGCCAAGTATAAGCTGACGTTAAAACTGAAATTGGACTAAGATCTACGACATGTCTTGTCTATCGCATAATTCGTAAGACGTCTGTCTGTATGCAAGATCAATTTCTTACCATGGAAACTTCTCAAGAGTTAATTAGAAGTCTCCGTGGGCGACTTGTCACTTCGATAGATAAGTAAAACAGAATGTTATGCTGCTTGTTATGAATAAATCTTCCATGTAAACACACTGCTGGAATACTGTACAACACTCTCCGCTACATACGACTAACGACTTTATGTTGCTGCTTTTTAGTTTCATGTCGCATATGCAAAGTAGTTATGTAATCTACTTGATAATAACAGACAAGTAATCATGAGGATAGATAAGTTAAAAAGTTGTTAATTAAGGACTTTGGAGAGTAACCGCGCTTCTTAACTTCACAAGAGTGTTTATAAGTGTATGTCAATGGGTTGTTACAAGTTGTGTGGAAATTAGGATTCCGGAGATGCTGAAATACCAGAGGTTCCTTATATTAATATTTGAAACACATTTTATATTAGAATATAATTATCTCGAAAAGATTTTTTTTCTGGCCTTTTTAAAGACTATTTTTGGACGTTTCTTTAACTTTGTCAAGAATTTAATATGGTCATAACTCTACCGCTCGCCTTCTCGTTAATAGCAAGACTGCTTCTTATAAAAACAGTTGAAAACAATGGTCAAAAAAGGTTTATGAAAACTTAACAAAATTTTTGTGGTTTTCTACACTAGCTTTTAGCAATTTGATCAAAAAACAAATTTGCAACTCAAATGCATAACCCAAATTTTGGTAATGCAACCACCATAAATGTGATTGATCGTTAATTTATTTGCTCAGAGGTGTGCAGCAAGCGATGACCTTAATGTAAAAATTGAGTAATTTGCTATTAATATAAAATCATCTTCATTTGATTTGGAAAAGAGAAAACTCATGTGAAAACGATCAATTAATCTAATTGTGAATTGAAATTCCAAATTTGATTGATTATTTAATTTTAGATTTGTGGCATTCAGAGCCCATCATTCGATGTGGGTTGAAACGATGCTCATTTAATCATATTTGTTGTATAATGTCCATCAAATATGAGAAAATTAATTCACCATATGAATGAATTAATTTGGCATCAAGAATAAACAACAGAGAAATATTTTCACATGCGATATTTACTTTTCTTGTATGCGAACATCATAAATACGTAGCCATGATGGCTTAAAGATATAATTTACGATCGACCAATAAATCGGAAAATTCACATATCGTTAGTTACACCTCATAAATTCCACTGACAATGAAACCAACAGATCAGACTATACTACACTATGATGGATGGAAAGATATCGGTTTTGTTTAGTTATGCACAACACTATCTAACAGATACTGCTCTGGATTCCTTGATGATGAATTTTTACTAAAACGCAAGGTTCATATATTCATATCCACAACGACCTTCAGTCTATATACATTCACCATAATTCCAAATATAGAGGATAACTTCGTAACCAAATGCCATTTCCCGGAATTTGTGCATTTCCATCTGTTTTGTTTATTTACCAGCGGCTTCAAGATAAACAAATGGCAGAGAAAACTAATAAATATGTCAGTTTCCCATCATAAACGTCCAAACGATATTTGAAATGAGCGAATATTTGCAGTACCCGCGAATTACATCCCAAATATTTACCCCATTTCAACCCTGATGGATCAACCCAACTGTGCAGCAGTAAACACAACTGAATAGTTTTGTTGAAAAGTCGACGATGATTAAAGCTTTTCACGACATTTTCATTTTTAGTTTTTCGAATATATCCTTCTGATGTTGTGTGATTACTTGGGAAAAACGAAGATTTGTTGAATGTAGGAAGCTAAGGAATTTGTAGTGGTTCTTTCCGGAAAACTTTCGTAATTGATGATTTTTACGTAATCCTAGGGGAGTTCTATACTGCGATTGAAGAAAGGGAAAAATTTACAGAAAAACCCTGGTAGATATTTCCATTGTAAAAAATGATAACATAACATATTTTAGACTAGCTTACATACCCATCGTTGTCGAATTTAAGGTTCTTTGCACAAGTGTTATAAAAACCTTTCGTTTGGAATTTCAAAATTTTAACGTTTTTGATTTACACAACGGCTTCAAATTTTGTTTTGTTGAAAAAAATTTACCTGCGGCGCAGATTCATTGATTTTTGCCCATGAATTTGAAGATTTTCGTCCCGGTACTTTTATTCTTTTTGCAAATGTTACGTTTCGGCCAATTTTTCTCACCCCGCCCTCTCCCTCCCCTCTCCCTCCCCTCTCCCTCCCCTCTCCATCCCCTCTCCCTCCCCTCTCCATCCCCTCTCCCTCCCCTCTCCCTCTCTTCCCGAATCGGCAGAAAAATTAAGCACGGCCACTCTTTGAAGGGCCAAACAGACTGTCAAAAACAGAAGGAGAGAAAAAGACGAACATTATTTGTAGATAAAAAATCTGTCCTTGGTCATCTAATCGGAGTTTTACAGTAATATTAACTCACATGAATTTTTTGTTTTGCGAATATATCCTGGAATGTTTCTCTAGAGTAGTAAAATTGTGATTTTATGTAACAAGTGGTTCCTTAATATTTTCCGAATGAGAAACTCCTTTAATTCCAGACGGCCGCGATTTTCTTCATACTTTTGTGGTTGATTAATAGAGCTTCGGTTACTTAAAAGATAATAAATTATGTTTCTACCATTTCTACTGTGCCTAAACACTTTCTACATCAAATAACAACAGTTAATGTCTGTATTTTATGTATATTTGGATGTGTTTCAAATTAATCTAGTGACTGCTAGAATTTCTGGTAGAATTTCTTGATTTCTCAGGATATTAGTAGCATTTTTGGTCATAATTTATCACGACTGTGAGTAAGTTTTTTTTTATAAAAGAATGTCTGATCAAGGTTTAACAAGATTTTTTTGGGTGGCCAAAAATGTACAAGACAAATATTTTGTTTAAATTATTTATAAGAAAACCGATTTCCTTATTTCAAATTTCTGAAAACAAAATTATACCACGTGTATTAAACTTTTTGAAATCACAAAAAGCATCACAAAAAAAATTATCATAATTTTACCAGGTAGTCGAATAATAATAATTTTACTCCCTTTTTTTACAGACTTGTTAACACCCGAAGAAAGTTTTTATCAATACCTTTCGGGTGCTTATTTTACATAATTTTCCGAAAAGGACATCTTCACATCTTAACTTTTAAAAGTCCAAGACAAATATTAGCCACGGGTCTATGGGAAAGTCCTTCACTGTCGCAAATTTAACACAAAAACAAAAAAAAAAGCTGAATATTTTAACCATCCCAAAAATAATTTCCTTCGACCGCAAAATAAAAAAATTTTAAGTTAAAATCGTTGCACGTTTTTCCCTTGTCTGCCTAATTAAACACTTAACAAGGGAAATTCCTTTTCTTTGTGTGTGTCAACTGAAACAACATTCAGGAATTCAAACAATTTGAAATTCGACAAGAAAAAAATTTGCAAAGAAATAAATTAGTTGGGAAATTGGGGATATTACCCAAAAGAAGAACAGATCTTTAGGGTTGCTACCATCAGCAAGGAATGGAAATTTTGAAGCCTTTTAAAATTTTGCTTGTTGCTGGCGAAACGGAAGCTGGTGAAAACGATTTTTTTTGCCCTTTCGTTTAATTTCACCCTTAAAGCGTTTAATTAACAAAAAACATTCAATTATCCCCCAATTTGTGGAAATTCTGGGAAAATTTCTTTATTTGCTGTCTGCAGCCACCAAGAGTTATGGGAGGCGTTGTTTTCTTATTTTATTATACTCTATATGAGTATCACATACAAGAATATTAGATTTAGTAACGCATCGAACCAATTGTCGGACACAAAAGTAAACTTCACCAGGGTATTTGGGATGACAAGCATGCCCGTCCGTCTGTCTGTCTGTCTGTCTGTCTGTCTGTCCGTGGACACTAGTTTCGACAAACGAAAAAAGTTTTTTTGCAATTTTCTCGAAAACGGTGAGTCATATTGAAAAAAATATAAAGGTAAAATGTGTTTAGAATAGGATTCTACATAACTCATCCATACAGAAAAATCCAATCGGACCTCTACTACCCCCCTCTCCCAAATAAATGGAATACTTTTTTCCTGTTTTCTCGAAAACTGTTCGTATTGAGAAATTTATAAAGATGAAATGTGTTCAAAATATGATTTTACAAAACCGTTCCATACCCAAAAATCCAATCGGACCACTCCTTTCCCCCCTGTCCTAACTATTCAAGTGGATTTTTTTAAATAAAAATTTTGTCTATCCTCATATAGAGTATTTGACGATTAGCCCCAGGCAATCGTAGCTTTTCTTATGTTTTTTGGAGGCTCTTTAAATTGGTTGCTTTAAAAACACATTGAGGGGAGTAGCCTTGAACGCTTTTCTCAGAAAAAAGGATAAATTTTGTCATTATTTCCCCAATATAACATCAGTTTGTAAATTCATCCTATTAGCATCGTAAATTTGTCAAAAAATTCTAATAAAAAAGGGTTATTTTAATTTCATATAATTTAAGAAGATCCCAATAAAGAATATTCCGAAAATCAAATTTCATCAATTTTGCATGAATTAATTTTTAATGTGAACTTTTAAGATTTTTTCTCAAAATTAAGAAAAAAACAAATTGTTTTAAAAACCATTGACAACGAAAATGTTTGCGTAAAATTTGGGGATTGATGTATTAATTCGAATAACACAGATGATGTTTTTAGCTATCAAATCATTGACATTGCCATTGTGATTTTTCCATCAGATTCATTGGCTCAGAAAAAGGATTTCCACGAAGCGGTTATTGACATTTTCCAGGCCTAAATGTTTGGTCAACCGAAAAAAGTCGGCATCAATAATGAAAAATTCATTCGTTTTGTATATATTTTTAGTAGGTTCAATAATTTAACTCTTTTGTCGGTTTATAAATAAAATGGAACCCCGAATAATATCAGTTATGGGGTTTTTTTTTATAAAACTTCAATATCTTATTACTTTTCACTTTATCTCAATTTTTTTCACTGGTTTTTATCAAAATAAATTGAAAAGAAAATTTGTTGTAAATTTCCGTAAATTTCCGTAAATTTCCTTAAAAATGACTTCCTCTTTCGTATTTCCCTTAGTTCAAAGTTCGCCTGCGGCTTTGTTGAAAATTATTTAATAAACAGTTCGCCTGTGGCGCATTTCTTTAAATAATTTTCAGTAGTGGAATTTTTGTTTCTAAAAATTTTGCCTGTAGCGTAATTTTTGTTACATTTCGAAAACATGAAAAATGCATAACACTTTTTATTGAAACAAACCTTTTTTCCTCTGATCGACCTTTCAAAATGTTTACAATTAAATTGGAAGCATTGAAAATTGCCTCACACTTCGTCGTGTAACCCCTTCCACCCCCCCACCCCCCACCCCCCACCCTTCTCTCGCCGCGCTCTCCATCCATGATCTGCTTTGAACAAAAATATATGGTCACACTACTTCTTGAGAAAAATTCGTTCGGGTCCTGTAACAATAACGCGAATAAGCTTTTTTTCAATTTTTTCTCTGGAAAATTGGCTTTATGGGGTTTTTGTGGTCACGAACCTAAAGTCAAAATTTTGGTACATTTTTAACCGATGCGATTACTTCAAAACTGGTTGAAACTTTCCTCAAATTTATACAAAATACTTTAACTCAGCAATGACTGGTCGACATTCGTATTTTCCTTCCTTTATTAGTTTCACTCCCAAAAAATCGCATATTTTTGAAACATTCCAATTCTTTTTTTGCTGGTATGCCTGCCATTTGAATAAAAGATGAGTCATTTTAACATATCGTAGTTTTATGCAGATTTTAAAACAATAATAAGAATAAATCTAAAGATAAAACATCAAAAATTTTCCCTCAAACGTTTATCAATCGTACGTGACCCAATAAATTTCCATCATTGATATTTCATTTTTGATTTATCTTTCCATGTCTGCATAGATACGGAAATTAATCGATATATTAAAATGTTTACCTTTAAGTCAGACTATAATAAGGAATATAAATGGAATGTCGTATAAAAATAGCACCATTCGAACTTCCTTCCGTATGTACACTTCTAAGATTACACACGCCACCGGAAAAACTCTTCCTGCATGTCACTAAGAAAGCTAACAGGATCTAAACTTGTCATCATTTCCAACCAATTTTCTTCTTAGCCATCACGACACTCGACTTAAACCAGTAACCGACTCAATATCAACATATTTTTTCTTCTCTACAGTCACAAATACTTGTAAGTAAGAAAATCCTTTTTAAAGTCCTTCGCAGCTTAAACTGTCAACAAAGAATGGAATTCGATTTTCCCATTGAATTTACACTTTGCCAAAGAAAAGATATGAAATGGAAATTCTCACCATATTAGACCAAATCCGATTGTCACATGAAAATCGTAGAGATAGAAATTTGTTAGGAATTTCTGTTCGAATGTTACAAGAATTTTATCAAACACAGCTGAATTTTACACTTTCAAAGACATTTGTTCGTTGTATCATTAAAAGTTTATTTCAATAACAATTTAGATAAATTTTATTACAAATTTATTTTGCTTTGTTTTTATCGCAGCTTTCAACATGTTTGAATGGTTAAGATGAAACCAAACATCGTCTTTCCTTCCGCAATTTTTCCTTATATGTAGTACGTATAAAGAAAAATTCAAAATAATAAACTGAAATATACACGCGTTAAGGAACATACATTTTTTTAAAATGTTCTTGTAGGGTTTCTTAAGGAGTTTATGTACAGCGAATATGCTCTCATAATTTTCTTTTATAATAAAGTTTTCTCAAGCGGAAAATTATATTTCGGCATGTTTTGTTAGATGTTTTATGCCACACAGTCGAATTTTCTACCCTGAAGGCGGGCGGTTTTCCTTTTTAATGGGCGAATAAAGATTTTTTCTTTTCCCAGAAAATATTTGTATATGTGGGTATTATAAAGCCTGCTACAGATTCAAAGTGTATGATTTTTTATTTTTTTGTTTTTTTCACATCTTTTTCAACCATAGCTGTTTTTTTGAAGCCGCTTCTATGCTTTTTACAATTCATTTTTCAAAAATAATTGGTTTTTATTACAAATTTATTTAACTAAAAAGCAGATTAATTATAAGATAAATTTAATTTTCAAAGATATTAAATCTAACAAAGGACGAATTATACTTTGGAATTTAATTGCTGCACGTTCCTTTTTTTGTTCGTTTCGCTATTCTTTGTGGGGTTTTCTTTTCACTGTTCATTGCTGTTGTCATTTTAGATCTTCTTTTTTTTGGCTAACGTGTCCTAAAGGTATAAAATTCAAATTAAATTTTTCAAAGGAAAAAAGGCCATCGCCCTTCAAATAAACCGTATAACATTCATAAAAATATTTTATCAAAAAATAAAAGCAGTAAAAGAAATTCATTATAAATTATGATTCAAAAGTATTTTAAGAAATACTCAACAAACGAAATTGTAATTTTTTTATGTTTGGTCAACAAAAATATAAGGAGAAAATTGATTAAAAATGCTGATAAGATCCAATAAAGATAATGAGAACTGTTGTAAGCCATTTAATTTTTCAAGTTTCAAGAAAATATTGCCAAAAATTGTCGATTCGAAATACCTAAAATTAGCCTAAAAGAGATCATCTTAGAATTGGTGGCTGTGAAACGAAAAGAAGGGACCTCCCCAAAATTTTTGGCAAATACAGAAAATTTCATAATTGATTTTAATAAGCTATTCGCACGGACCCAAAAGAAATCACCCTTTACTTCACTAATCGAATTTTCATCAACATTATTTTGGATCCGATGAAATATTTTATAACAAAAAGCATTCTCTCTAGAAACAATAGTCACGATTTTACTCAATTTCACTCTTAAGAGGTAAAAGAAAACAAAAACATTTTCTAAACCACTTCAACTTCATTAAAAACATTTACTTTCTGTCGGTGAATCAATTAAGTTTCAGGTGAAAATCATTTTACATATCACGTCTGCTGAAATCAGTGAACACATATCCAGGATCTTGTCTCTAAATGCGTAACTCTAAATCCATGTGATTACTGGGATTTTATCTGGTTTGTGGAAACATTTCTGCGCCTCTGCAGTACTTTGCCGTTTCTGAGTGCCTCAAGGACAAAGTAACAAAGTTATGTAGCATAAAGACTTCTTTGAGTTTTCCAGCCTAAAAAAATCTAACTCTTCCCAGTTTCAAAACTTTGTGGGACAATAGAAATTTTAATTAGACACGTACTTGTAGTATGCTTTTCACTGCTGTACATTTTCCCATTTTCAACGTTCAACTTTTGCTATTTTTTTTACTACAGCAGAGTTGATACACAAAATACAATTTAGATCATATTAAATTCTTTACAAAATAAGAATCTAGACTAACCGCAAACACGAAAATTTTATTTGAAACTTGAAAAGGAAAATTCACAAAAAAAAAATAAAACGTAAACGACATAAAATATTTCACTGAAATATCTCACAATTTTACCCAGGAAAATGCATTTATCTACAATTTTGCTTAGGGCAACATATGTAGACGAACATATTTCTGAAGTAAAAGAAAATAAATAGAAATAAAGCATGAATTTTACTGTAGGTACTTTAAAATATTTACAATCGTATTCACAAAAGTCTCAAACGACATCCAATATAGTAAAAAATCACATCTGTTCTAAAAATTTTAAAAGCTTTTGGTATCAACTTAAGAATACTTTCATTAGCGGAACAATGAGATTTAATTTTCTTTGAGATGTCGAATTGTTTTCCAAATGTGTTTTGTGGGTTTATTCAATTTTCGAGTTGTACAACATTCCTACCGTGATTTTTTATGCTCAACAAATGTGCTATGGTACGATTTTGGAAAAGAAAATTTCGAGTCTGGTAACGAAAACACAATATTTGAAATTATCTTTAACCCTTACTTAAGCCTCACTTACACTACCGTCTGCTAATTCGATGAAATTCGAATTACTTTCTCATACACACTTAAATTCTGTAGTAAATTGCCAGAACTTGATAACCGCATTTTAAGATGTCTAGCGATGCAATTTTAAAATCTCAGAAAAAACATGACATGGTAAAATGTTTCTTTACCTAGTTATTTTAAACATTCCTTTATATGCTATTTTAAGCTTTTAACTGACGAACAAAATAAAACATTTACCATTTCTGAGATTTTAAAACCGCTCCGCTGAGATATCTTCAAAAGCGGTTATCAAGTTTTGACAAATCACCACAGAATTGTAATTGTAATTAAGGGCCGACCCAAAAAACTATGTAATAAAATTTCCCAAAAAATTTTCGCCATTTCCAACCCACCCCCCACTCCTTCCCTATCTCCATCCCCCCGCAAAAAAACCATCTTGGTCTGAAACCCGAAAATACTCAATGTTTACTTATTCTTTCGTACAGCATGACTTGACCTCCTCAAAATGAAGTTTTTTTTTCTTAACTCCAACATCTATGGTTTTACATGGACCATGGATGAATTTCAACATTTATAAGGTTTTTTGTGTTGCAACTCATTAATAGTGCTTCACAAAAACTGGGTCTGAGGTCAACACTGAAACCAAAACTCTAATTTTTGGCCGAAACATGCCAAAACCGAAACTCTAATTTTTTGCCAAAATAGGCCGAAAAGGAAACTGAAACCGAAATTTCGGTCGGGCACTATCACTACCCATCAACGACTTTTTTCCTAAATTTTCAATGGCATAGCTACAAGGAGCTAGATCTTGAAATCCAGAAGGCTTGTCTACCACTCGTATAAAATCGATTTAAAACACGTTGGCTACCAGCCAAAAAAACGCTTACTCCGCTAGTATACACTGGGAAAAAACGCAAAAATCATTTCTGTACTTTGTGAGTCACCGGTGACTCAAACTCTTATTTCACTTTTGCACACTGTGAGGCACCGGTGAACATCGAAACTATAGGAATGTATAGTAAGCTCAATTTAACGACTGCACTCAACCATGGAACTTGAGAAACTGACAGTAATTACAATAGTGTGTGTACACCGGTGACTCACATGGTAGCCAACGTGTTAACATTTGCCGCATTGCGCGATTTTTAAAAACAACCAAATAAATTTAGACGTTTTGGCTTCTACAAAAGATTTATATTTCCACAACCAAACAAATAAAATAAGAACATATACATATTATGTACATATAAACTTTTTGTAGACCGGAAAGCGTCGAAATTCGTTTGACTGTCTTTAAAATCACTCACAACTTGGAATGTCATAGCTCTTACGTAATAAATTAGATGACTCTATCCTTTACTTCAGTTGAATTTTCACCTGCTGGTATGCTGGGTACTTACTTCACATACCCATTTCGATACATGCACATTTTTCAACCAACAATTTCAAACACAATTTTCCAGTGGGTTGGTTTTGTCATTCCTAATAAACGATCGTCAGCGTTTAAATTAAACGCGCGACGAAAGGAATTTGCCATTTTAGCTTTAATGCGACGCTCCAAAATAAATTCCCTTCTTTAAAACTTTACTAATTAAAAAAGATCAAAATCAATCTTTTTTTCACTTTCACACTGAGTTATCCTTCACGCATAAAATTCTATTAAAGGACTTCCATTGCTCGTGACTCCTTTCTTTCATTTCAACTTAATTGAGTTCGCTTTACGTATAATTGAGTTAATTAAAGACACCTTTTTAGGAAATATTCGATTATACGCAATTCCTAATTGAAAAACTTTTTTCTTAATAGCCTCATTTTCAACGTACTTTGCCCTAATTACCACCAGCAGTAAAAAAAATCTATAATTTTTCAATGTTCGAAGTTCCATAAGTACAAACTGAAGAAACATTACGCGTTTAGGTACACTCAGAAAAATAATTCGTGATATCTATGAACACTTCATAATGATTCTATCTGACCTAAGATCAAATAGTCTTAAAATTGAGCTTAAAGTAAATGACGATTTTCCGTTGGTTAGAGAAAGATAATTATACTTACTAGCAGAGAGCAAAACGATAACATTTAGAGCAAAACGATAACATTTAGAGCAAAATTTAACTTAAAATTGATGCAAGTTCCTTTAAGCCTACGAAAAATCGTCTTTGAAATGATGAATTTTTTTTCATAAACAAATTTTTAATGAAAAAAATATTAATGAAATGGTCTTAAAAATTACGAAATACTTTTTTATTAAAATTAACGAAATGATTTTTCTTTAATGAAAAAAGCACGTATTAAAATTAGTGAAGATATTTTCATAGATTTTTCTCTGAGTGTACGTTTTGTTGTTGTTAAAAATTTCGTGCCAACAAAAGGTAGTAACACGATGTTCAAATTTGAATAAAACAATACTGAATCTCATAGTAAAAATACTTTTCACAGATTAATTAATAATTGCTTAATTAAAGGACTTGTAATTGATAAAGCTGGCCCCAGCTATTATTACCGGAATTTGATAAGGTATTATTAAAATTATTCGTAATTAAAAGCTTTGTGACAATGAACTTAGTGTTTTTAGAAAAAAAGAGTATCATGGGCCGTACTTTTACCTAAGTACATACTCGGATCTATCTATGGATTTGAATGAGCAAATCCGGCTTAATAATGCTAATCAATGGCATACGAAATAATCATTATTTGCTAAAAAAAAAAAAACATCCATGCCAGGCAGATTAGTTCAGTTTAGGATTTTTTAGTATATTCAGGTACGTACATTCAGATATGTACATTAGATCCTAAACAAATAGATATAATCAGATACAGATAGTCTGTCCCGTCTACCTCTATGTCCTTGAAAATGTTCTGGTCGGTCGTCTAAAGGATGAAGATTATGTTGATTTCCCACAAAACGTGATACTTGAATTCGGCATCCTTTCGGAGCACACACGAACGTAGAGGCAAGTTTTGTATTAGCATAAATGTGTGGATGTGTGCGTGGTTAGGAATATGTGAGAATATGGCAAATATAGCAAAATTAAGCACCAATGAATATTAATGGGCATCAAGTAGTGAGTCGAAAAGGTTAAGTATACTATCCATTAAATACCAGCAGATTAGAAAAATAAATAATTTTATATTTACTAAAAGTTGAACTTTTTTTAATACTACTTACACTCGTCATGGTAAATCGTCGAAAAACTTTGCTTTCCGTATTATCTATATTAAATTTTTACTCTCTAACCCCTAATTTATTCACTAGGAGTTAAGCCGAGTTAGTGAGTTAAGGGAGTTAGCTAGTGTTATTTTCCATGTAAAAGGTGAGTTAAGGGAGTTAAGGCGATTTAACTCCTAGTGAATAAATTGGCCGTAAATGTCAAAAAATGCCAAATAATGCGAAGGTGAGGTCAATTGAAGTGAAAATTCTAAAATTTATGCGATTTTCCAAAAAAGAAGAGTTTTTTTTTGTCTTTTTGACAAAAAAGATGCAAGCAATAAAATCTCAGGATTCAGTTTAAAATAAAATTCTTGTTTGTTAAATGCAGATTCATCATAAAATCTGCAAGAATGTACTTCAAAGTCATCGCTGTAATCTTATTGTTATATGTACCCAGTTGTAAATGGGATTACGCAAAAATACCTTTTACTTGTAAGTTGTATTCAGCAACTACAACCTGTTTCGTTAAATTTCTAGCAATAAAATTACCATAATCCACGTTCAAATAAAAAACATTTTATAATTTACACTCGAGCGCTTGTCTACCATGACGCGTTATCCTGCGTTTTTAACAGTCTTTGAGCATTAAGCAATAAAATGTTAATAAAATTTCTCGTTTTCTGCATGAAATTCATCCGTTTTCTCTTTCCCACTCTGGTGAACTGGACATAGTAAATCGTATGAAATTTTAGTTTTTTAAGTGTTGGTGTAAATGTCGTTAAATCATTTACACGTGACAACATTTTACGTCCTTAAAGAAGTCACTTTTGGTTTTAAGAGCATTTCTGTTGTATTATTTATGTGTCCACACTATTTTTTCTGCTTCTGAAAAAAAATCAATGGTCGTAAATGCAACGCATAGTAAAACAGACAATTTAAAAACTTGAGTAACAGTCACTTCAGGGACATAAAAGCACTAGATTTCCTCCATGTTTCCCACCTCGTTTGTTTCCTTCAACAATGAGTACGTACACATTATAATTCAAAAGTGTTTTAATGTCCACATCCAGGTAGATGCACCGAAGCATTTAATGGGTAATAAACTTCGACGTGCTCTTATAGATATTCGTTTTTTTTTTTTTAAACTTTTATTCGAAAGCATCCGTAAAATCAGCTTGTGTTCCCTGCACTTACTGCAATAACAAAATCTCATAAATAAAATTGTAAAATCGACTCAAATTTTAATACAATTAGAATGTAGAAAAGTATCATTTACGGCCAATTTATTCACTAGGAGTTAAATCGCCTTAACTCCCTTAACTCACCTTTTACATGGAAAATAACACTAGCTAACTCCCTTAACTCACTAACTCGGCTTAACTCCTAGTGAATAAATTAGGGGTTAGAGAGTTATTTAGTGTACTTTAAATTATACAAAATATCGCTGTTAAAATCATAAACACTTCATTAAGTTATAATCATATTTGTAAGATTCATATTTCATTCAAAAATTCGAAAAAAAAGTTCATAAACCAAATGTGTGTTGAGTGTTTAGCTCTTAAATATTGTGACCTAATTAGTTTTATTTAGAAAAAAAAATCAATACTCTGAATTGAGGAGCTCTTACCTCTTTCAGCCACGACCATATTAAACTTAACAATCTTTAAAAATAAAACATTTACCCTCATTCTGATAGTCGTGTCGTTTTCGAGTCTTTTTACGTGTTTTTGTTGTTGTTAATATTATTGTACTTTTACTACAAACTGTCAGTCAAAACAAAATCACTAAAAACAAATGAAAATTATATCAAAAAACCTATACTTACCGATTTTATGTTAAAATATTTGACAACACTAAAAATTTTCTGCAAAAAAAATTGTCTGCAAACCTGAAAATAGAACTATTTACACTCGACACCAAATTTTGCATCCACAACACGATCTAATTGTATGATTATGCGTTGAAATATTCGTTCTAGTTCTTCTTTAGATCAACAGATGGCACTATTTTTACTAGAAAAATCTTAGCCCGAAAGAGTTAAAAGGAAATCAAATCAAAAAATAAAATACGTCCTGTCAACCCCGCCCCGCTTTCATCAAGCTTTTTGGCGATTTTTTGTTTGGAGTTTAATGCCGCCGTTACTTATATCGTGAACCCCCTCCACACACACAATGTAACGTATTTTATGGACAGCCCTTAATATTGTACCTAATCAGTTTTTAGAACATACTACATATTTTTAAAATAATAATGTTTTTTCCAGTAACATAACTGTCCAAAAACGTAAATTCATTGACCTATTTAAATACACTGCTTTGTATTGTACCCTTAAAAGACACGCTATTTGTAAAAAAAAAGGTTCCTTGAAGCTCCTTAGCATAAATTCATATATTTTTTCAACAAATAAGACGATTGGAAAAACGAAAATGTGGCACAAATCTATATGGAAATGGAAACGATTATATTCAAATCAGGGCGGTTCATTAAAATGTTCTACGAAATTCAATTTAAATCTATGGTAACCATTCAATTCCTTTTTATCTTTGCAAAAACCACAAAAATAAGAAAACAAACAAGTAAACATGTAATGGCATTAGAATCCTGCTGGAAACAGACACATTTCAATCGTATACAGGATTTAACATTTTACTTTTTTTTAAATTCATACATAATTACGCTAGAATTCTCAAATTCGTCGAAAAATACGGGTGTGTAGACCAAGGCCACGACAGCAAAATGAATAAAAAAAAGGTATCGAAAGAGCTCATACAAAAATTCCATTACATTATAGTCCTTCAAGGACCTTTTCATAGCAACAACAATCGAGTTTGCCAATACATTCTAGAGAACGAAATTCTCCCACATACGATCCAGGATATTCTCAGACGCTTTCGGGTTTTTCTGCTTCACTGGGTTTGGTTATGACTGAATTCCCTCTGGACAAGGAAGAAATCAACGGAAAATCGAATAGAAGAAAAAGTTAAGAAACTTTGCTCGTCTTCGAAGATACCAAAGGTTAAACCTCAGAGAGCCGTTTACAAGCAGCGACAAGCAAACAAACAAAGTAGTAAATCGATTTATAATATAATTTTTTGGTATCTGTTATTTACTCAAATTGAAATATGCATCACTATTGTGCCAAAGCATTTGTGCATAAACTATTACAGTATTTTTAGAGGGCTTGAATTATGTTAAACTCAACTCAACGGCATTTTCTTTTTATTTTAAATAAATTTGCAGAAACTTTTATAGACGTTTCAAAGAATTCAAAAATCTACATTATTTTTCTATTGGTAAAAATGTGTTAGGGGATGTCCATAAAATCGATACCCCGTCGCTTCCCCCGACACGATTTGCGCTATTTTTTGCATAGAGTTTAGTATCGCTAGAGCACTATCGTATAATCCCCTCTCACCTGACAGTGTGACGTATCTTATGGGCAACATCTAAAAAACAAATTATTTCATGTAATCTTTCATTCATGTCAAATTATCAATATACAGTAGAATCCCGATAATTCGTATTTCAAGGGACCAGCAAATTCATACGAATTAGCGGGATATACGAATTAACGGGGTACGAATTATCGGGATTCTACTGTATTAAAAAGTCATTGATTTTGACAAAGTAATATTTCCCCGCAAAAAATCGTTTTTGATGTTTTGATGTTTTGATTTTTTTCGAACGAGGGTAAAACTATAATAAGCAAACGAGATTAATAGAAATTACCTTCATTGAAAGATTTAATTCAAAGATTAATTATAAGAAAACAATAGATGTGGCTGCGGTATCGATTAACATATAGGAATTTATACGTGATTATTTCTTTGTGGAAAATTTAATTTCTACGTGTTCCGAATTTTTATCGGAATTGTGATGAAAATTCACTATCTACATATGTTGTATATAACACTCGATCTTATATTTTGTTTTTACACTAATCTAGGCCAGTTATGATCAAAATCGACCTTAGTTCAATTTTTGTTTGTTGGTTTGTTTGTTACCGCATCCAAAATTAAACCATAAACTGAACCACTCTGAAAAAAGATGGCCCAACCGAAACCAAATCACTTTTTTAAACAAATGAAAAACCAGATTTTTTTAGTGCTTCAATTCGGTTCAAATTTGAGCTTTTAGGATCGAAAAATTCCTATTATTTCCTATTTTCAACCAAATTTGGTTTTTCGCACTTTTATTAAAGTTGTGGTACCAAAAAGCGTTTTGCCAAAACCACTATGCTTTAAAATTTTAGTGAACCAAAACTAGAACGACAGCCAAATTTTTGAAATTTTAAAAACGAAAACCAAAAATTTTAGAAACCAAAAATCCACCTTGAATCGAAACTGAACCACATTCAAAAAACTGCATCTCCAATTTGCATCTCCGAAATTTATAAAAGGCCAGAAAAGATAATTATAATATGTTGTGGGAAAAGATAAAATATTTACCTTTAAAATATATAGTTTTTTTTATATCCAAACTCATATTTCCAAATAAATTACATTTGCACATGTTTTATTTTAATAAAACGGCAATTATTTTGAGTTTAAATTCATTATGATTGGTGAAAGCACTTGCACTCATCTTTTCGATTAAAAAACAACTAATACGTAATATCCTAATGGTTTTAAGATATTCCTACTGCAAAACGAAAACTAAAAACCAATTTAAATTTCCCATTTCCAACAGGCTTTCCAAAATATTCCTATCGTGGTGGGTTTCTTCTAATGGTGAATTCTGAACTTGTCAAAATTTCATAACCTCAGTTTTTCCAAAGTATTTTCCGGGTTTATTGTGAATCTAAAATGATTTCACTTCAAAAGTTGTCAAAAGTGCGGAATATTCAAAATCCGATTGCTTACGGCTTGAGGGTCCTTCGTCAGTCATCAACAAAGACTGACAGTGAGGAGAAAATCGTAATTCCCGATCGAATTCAGCGAAGCTCCACCGACATCCTCAGAGCACTAGCCAGCACAGTAGGCAATGATCCAACGGCAGCCCATTACAAATATCACGATGATCCGTACTTAATTCCGATGTCGAATATTGGTAAAAGGACATTCGCACTCGCCCAAGAGGCTGGAAGGAAAGCTGCTCGATGGGTGAGGCAGGAAAATACAAAACTATTTCAGGTGAGAAAAAGTCTGTATTTTACGAGATTCCCTAGCTTGGAAATTTAATTTTTTGTAGCACAAAGAAGCTCAGCCCCCAGTGGAGGCGTTCATTCCGCAAATGGTCTTCACAGAGGAGTCTGAAGTCGATGAGACCAATCTGCAGAAGCTAATCCAGGATGCCCAAGTTTCTGATGCGGCTTTCGTCTATAAACTGATGAAGTCAAAAGGAATTACCGTGGGCGATGATTTGAAGCAGGATTTACTGGAGTTAGTTTGCTTCTACAACCACGAGGACACATTGGACCCGGAATACATCGAAGAGCGATGGTTCAAACAGGGAACGGTGGGCAAGGAGCGACAAAGGAAGACATGGAAAGATGCGGAATTATCCGAGGAGCTCTTCACCGAAATAGACCCCAAGAATTCACGCAGTTACGCAGCGATAATCCGCGGAATGTGCAAATATTTCCAAGTTGAACGAGCTTGGGCACTTTTCCAGGAAGCCTGGGACAAGGGAATCGAATTGGATACGAAGACTATTAATGCATTGCTGGCGGTGGGAAGTTTTCTACGAGAATCTGGAGAGCTTCGATGGGAATTGTGCGAAGAGTTGCTGAGAAGAATGAACGAAAGGAATATGTCACCGGATTTGGGTACTCTGAACGCAGCTTTAACGTCTGTCAGCACGATTGGCAACCACAAATTGGCGAGAACTTCATCGTTAAAATTGTTGGCTGAATTTAAGTCTCTTGGAATTGAGCCATCGTTGGGCACATGGTATTTCATTCTGATAAATTTCTGTCGAGAGCGAGGACCCATTTCCCACGTACTTGTCGACATTTTGAATGAAATCGAAGGCAAAGACTTTACAATTTCAGATCCCAAAGACACGTTCTTCTTTGTAACCGCAATGGACATCTGTAGAAATCATCTGCACGATAAAACTCTCGCCAAGCGAGTGGATAAACTTCTCCATTATGGAAACAATTACGATTTGATTGGGGATTCCTTCAAAGAGTCGATTTACTACAGAAACTTCTTCGCTTTGCTTTGCCAAACTGAACCACTGAATATTTTTATGGAAACATACGATCTATTGGTGCCGAATATTTACATCCCGGAGCCGGGCATCATGGAGGAAATCCTAAAAGCGGTAGACACTAGTGGTGCATTAGAATTAATCCCAAAAATGTGGTCCGATATGGTGATTTTCGATCATACCGGCCGAGAGAGTCTGATCAATCGAATACTCTCGATGATGGTTGAGAATAAACCCAGCCCCGATATAGAATCCCACCAAGGACTTAATGAGAAATTCGCTGTGATCGCGTGGGGTATTTTCACGAAAATAAACGAACAGTTCGAAGGTAGGGGGCAGAAACTCAGCTTCACCGCCCCAATGCTGAGTCAAATTCTGTTGCTTTTGTCTCGCACTGGAGATTTCGAAAAGGCAAATGAAGTTTTTAATAAAATGGACAAAAACCAACATCAAATTCCAGGCACTGCATCGCAATCTGCACTTACCGAATTCATGGATCTCTGCATTACAGAAAAATTACCTAGCCGTGCAATTGCCTGCTTAGAATATTACACGGAAAATGCCTTCTCCGAACCCCCCACATTGGCCAGACGAATCGTGGATGCATTTACCTTGGATGAGAGTCAAATTTCAAAAATTTCAAGCATCGTCGGTGAAAATGTCCTTAGAAAATAATTTTTAATGTTTAGATTTTAATAAAATTGTATTGTATTAGAATTTTTCTGTTGTTTTACTTCATGCACAATTTTTTGTATGCTTGTAGCTGTCCATAAAATACGAGTCGGTGCTTTTTACAAAGCCTTTTGTTTTTTACACACTTGCCTAATGCAGGCGAACCGCAGTCACGGTTGCAAGGTTTTCCTTATATCCGACTTTTCCTATTCATGTTTGGCATGTTGTACCCCCCCCCCCCCTCCCCTCCCCCGCTGGAAGAATCCTTAGTTTTAAATCAATTTGACATCATGGTATTAGTTTGTCACCCTTTTATGCTAAAAGCAACGTCAGTAAGTGGATATAAAAATCATTTAAAATAAAAATATTTACAACACCGTCATGTATGTATAATGAATATTTTATTTATTGACTATAAAATAAAATTTTTACTAAATATAATATATTTGTTTATTTAATATAAATATAAATAAAGTATTTTAATGCAAGATTGTTATTAAGCCTATCCAATCAAATAAATTACGTCTATGCGCTAATAGTAAATTGAATAAATTTATTTGCTCCACATTCCAATGATTACTTATAGTCTCTCTCATTTGTTCAAAAAGTATTACCACACAATAATATAAATTTACAAAAAATTTTGAGTCTTTTTTTCTTCACTTGTTTTGATTAGTAGTTTTAGAATTTTAAAAATTATCATTACAATTGCATTTATTTATTATTTAACAAATCTAACAACAAAAGAAGGAAACGAATTTAAACAAAAAAAAAAAGAATAATAAACCAACCATTCTAAGAATAAATGTAAATAAAATGAAAATCACAAACAGAACAAAATTGTTTATAGTTTTAGTTAGTCCTATAATTTCATTATTTATTATAAAAAATATAATAATTTGCTGGTATTAATATCTAATATTGGTTACAAAAACAAACCATCCCTATACGATTTTCTGTGGATGCTGTTAAAATTTTCGTATTTGATTTAAATCAGTCAAAAGTTGTCCAATTTGATTTCTTTGCAGTTTTAGTCTTCGTTGCATTTCCATTGGTGAGGCTAAATTGATCCAAACCGTATTTCCGCAACAGTTCAAAATCATCATCGCGCGTCGCACTGGACTGTTGAATACTCGCCGGCGTTGCCTGCCGATGTTGTGGAGTGAAATATGGATAAATGGGATTATGAACTGTTCCCGAATTTCTAGCAGACAATGATCCCGAGGATGGTATCGATGTGGACGAATCAGCAGCGATCGATACCGTTGGAAGTGTCACAGATTTGTTATGTCGTCCAGCAACCAACGATGGTAGAGGTTTAGCGTTTTGGTTTAACGGATCGAAATCTTCCAACTCGAAACTACTGTTGCCCTCATCTAAAGATATTAAATCTTTAGTTTCCATTTCTGGCAGCGGCTCCTGGCTCTAAAATGTTAGTAAAAGCTGTCAGTATGTGTTTGAAACGTTTCAGTAAAAATGAATGGAACACAAAAAAATGTGATTTTTATGACAAAATTAGATAAAAGCATAGCTCCATTACCAAAATTGGAAAAAATAACAACAATTGAAATGTAAAAATTCCATTAATGAATAAACAAAACAAATAAATTAAATTGAACAATAATAAAAATTAGCAATAATAAAAAAAAAGTATTTAAAAAAAGAACAAATAATTGAATGTGGATTTTATTTTGTCTGCCTAGCTTTACCTCAATTTTATGTTTTTGCCTTGGAGCTGGAATCGGAGCGGGCCGATTTTCCATCGCCGATTTCTTTTCGGGCGACACAACATTCGAACTCTGATTCGCAACGAAATTATTCTCGAAGGCATATGAAGCGGACATGCTAGCCGGAAGTTGTCCATTCGCTTTAACCGACACAGTGGAGCTCTTGTTGAGATTCGTGGCGCTGCCGTTGGTCCTTTTCGGTGGAATCGGCGGTGATGGCATGTCGGGCGGCGAATCGAATAGCGAGTCGTGACCAAATGCTGTGTGAAAGGATTTCGTATCATCGTCGAAATCGTCACCCTCCAAAGTCACATTGTCAGCGTCATCATTCTCGTCATCGTCTATTATACATAGATTTCCTATGGGAACATCGTTTAATTGCAGTTTCTGATTCGATGCGGTTAACGGAGCTCCAAACCGAGCCGGACGATGTCCTGTTGGGGGCTCCAAACTGTTGCTTGGCTTAAGCTAAGATGATTTTTAGCCACAAATTGCAATGCGCAGGGAGTTTTGTTTTTGGTTTTTTTGTTTATCACGTGGGGATGGATGGTAAAAAGCAATTTTACATGAAAGAATGAATTTTTAATTAGGTGTCGTAAGAATTTTGTGTATGACACAAAGTTTTTGTTTAATAAAAGTTTTATTCATAAAAAATATAACAAATATCTACAAATAATATTACAAAATTTTACATGTGTAAATTGGTTAGTTGTTTGGTAATCAATCATAGCTATTCTACTTGTATTAGTAGTAAAATTAGCTAAGGTTTGAAGTAAGAGTAATTTAAATATAAGATGTTAACAGCACATGACTTTCTTGTACAAAATCTACGTCCCGGCGCAATTTAAACCACAACCCGACGAATATAACACCATATTCGAAATGAAAGGTCCTGTAAGGGTAATGCAAATATTCTTTTTTTCCATTTTCCCTGACATTAGGGGTTTTCGGGGTCATTGATTACGAAACTGGTGTTGAAATTTCAAAATTCGAAACGGAAAGTCTTGGAGCAACCTTTTCCCCGAAAGCTATTTCTGAAGGAGGTTTTTCTCGCAAAAAAAATGTTAACCCGCCAACAACGGGTCGGCTAGTTTATATAACAATATGATTTTTTTACGAAATCTGAAAAATCTCAATAACGGTCAAAGATATCGATTTACGGTAAATGGCAAAAATGTAAAGAACTTTAATATCTTTAATTCTTTCTATATACTAGGGTAGAAGTGAAAAGTCAGATACTTTTTGGATTAAACAAAATTTTTATGAAGTGTCCTTTCAACTCAATACAATTTGTGCAACGATATTCCCAATTTATTAAACCCTCCGAAAAGTACTTTTCTCCAAGCCTACAAGCTAGCCATTCGTTTCGGCGGTCCCCTCTTAATTTGATGAGAATTTCTTTCCACCGAGCAATTTTTTTAAGTACGGGAAGAAAAATAACTCCAACGAGCCAAATCCGGAGAATAAGGCGGGTGCGGCACCGATTCGTAGTGCAAATCGGACAATTTCATTATTATTATAATGGAATTAACTTTTTCCATCCTTGCCAAAATGTTCAGATTATTCAGTTTTTAAGGCTGTCAGACAGACATGAAATTAATAGAGCGTGTCTAGAAAGGATGCTACTATTCTGAAATATTATCATCTTCGCGATCACATCGACATCTATCAGAACAGTATCTGACATTCATTATTACCCTCGTATATTATTTCGAAGAACCGTTAGCTTGCAAGCAATTCGTTTTTCCACGTTTTATTGAAAACTAGCTTGCATACCCGTCGTTGCCGAGTTAAGTTTTTTTGTCTAAGTTTTAGAATACGAAAAAAACCTGAAAGAACTTAAAAACTTTTTAATGGGTCTATGTTGGGGCTGGACCCCCGACGAACATCTTTGCCAAATTTCAGGCCAATCGGTTCAGTAATTTCCCCGCAAAAGAGTAACATAGCGCAAAAACTAAGTTTCGAAATCATTTTACCCCCTCCCCTTACTCCCCCACCCCTCGCGCTACTTTTCCGTATGCCTATATTGGAACCAGAACTACCACAGACACTCATACCAAATTTCAAGTCAATCGGTTCAGCCGTTTTTGAGTGAAAGAGGAACAGACAGACAGACAAACAGACACCAACTCATTTTTATATATTAGTATGATATTTTGACAACGGCAAAAGATATCGGATGATGGTAAAAACCAAAATTGTAGGGATCTTCATTTTATTTAGTTCATCTTAAACATGGAGCCACCGAGACACCGTTAGTTTTTAGGATAATCGCAAAAACTTTTTTTTTAAATAACGTCATATCTTGATACCGGCTTAAGATCTCAAGTTCTAATAAAATACAAAACTGTAAGAAATTTTACTGTCTTCAACTTTTATCATACATAAGTGCAAGCGCGCATCGCGTTAGCAAGCGTGTAAAAATGCCGGTAATTGGTAATTTTCTTGTGATTTCCCTCAATGTTTTTGTTTTTCAGCCATGGATCGAATTTTATCGTCACCAAAGACTTGTTAAGGGCTATCAACTCTATCCGTTCTATCTTGTTACGCTAAAGCATGCTACAGACAGAGCTACATGTCCATAGACATGAGCTAGCTCAACCGTCTGTCTACCAGCCTACAGACGCTTAAAATTCAGTTTTCACGGACATGTCTACGGACATGTAGCTCTGTCTGTAGCATACTTAATGAGTAAACTATCAGAAACCAATAACCAGACATGCTATTAAAAACTCCTGACACATTTAAAAATTTCAAGTCACATAGATTACAACATAGATTACAAAGGGTTTAAAATAATTTAGTTTAAAATAAATGCAGTGACCTGATGAATTTATACCAATGGAACAGTTGAGTAAAGGTAGAAATAGACGCTGCGATGGTTGTACCGACTTGTGTTGGACCGATATCGGGCCAACGGTTGTATACAGCACACACACGATACGATTTACTTGCGATTTGATAGAATAATCAGTTTTTACTAGCAAATATCACTCGAACAACACAGGACAGTTGTGAAATAATATCGTATGGACGGTCGCATGGCAGACCACAAACGATACAATCTGCCGCATGCGACCGCAGGTTTTGGCTCAGCGACGTACGACCGTGCGATATCGGGCCCAACCGTCATTTCGTGCGCACACACGATACAATTATCGCATGCAACCGCAAATCGGCCCGACGATTGTATCGACCATCGCAGCGTCTATTTCTACCTTAAGACCAGTCATCTAACTTACAATCAATAAAGTTTGTATAGAAATCAAAAGAATGCCATATTCTAAACAAGAAACGCATGCAAAAATTATCAATTTTAAATTTAATACAACCAAATCCAAGTGGAAAAAAACCAAAATCGCTACAAGCTTCTAATTCTACAACCAGAAAGCAATAAAATCACCACAACCAAAATCAACAAAAAATGAAGAACTAAGAAATATTCACGATTTTCAACATTTTCGATTACTTACGCTACGATCAACGGTTGGTGATTTGAAGAGCGGATGATTCTGTAGCTCCTGCGAGATATTCATATCGGAAGAACACAGCGAGCTAGACGGACTAACGGTTGGACTTTTGCTCGGACTTTTATTGATATAATTACTACTCGCAGTTAGATTATTATTCTTATTATTACTACTATTGATATTGTTGTTGTTGTTAATTGGATTATGATTTGTGTAGTTAATAAAACCGTTGAATGTTTGCGAATTCGATGTTTGCAGTGCTAACGATGTCGACGATGACATTGCGATGGCGGTTGAATTATTGGAGTGTTTCTGTTTACGGGCACCGCTACTACTACTCGACCCACTATGGCCAACGCCGCCGGATCCTGTATGATTGAATTCGTGATTGGCCGGTGAACGTTTGCCAAAGACTGGTGAATTGGGAGCGGATCGATGGCCACTGATGCCAGTTGTGAATGTATCACTTTGCGATGAATGCGAGATATGCATATGAAAATGAGATTTCGGTGGCGTGATATCGCGTAATTTCGATTTTAAATCTTTATATGCCGTTTTAACACCACGACTACCTTCTTTCACCTGTCAAATTACAATTAGAAACTCAATTTTTGTATACAGATTTTCGATTTTTTTTTTTTTTTGCTTTTGTTTCTAAATACAAATTTTTTTGAAAAAAAAACTACTCAATGAGTAACTTTTCAGCAAATCACTTAAGTTGGCGTTAATTTGAATATTTAACAAATTGTAATAATAAGCAACCACTCACCGATTTAACAGCAGACTTAACAGCGGGATTCGTCTGCAAATATGATGCATGGATAATGGTGTAAACAAATAAAGGACAATGAGAAATACACAAATATTACAATAGGCAATTTTAATTTAAAATATATATATATATATTCTCTTGAAAAACAAATAATAATAATTAAGCATAGTTTAATTAACAATTAATATTGTTCTGTCTTAGTTTCGCAGGTTTAAATCTTGAAGCATAAAAGTTTTTTTTTACTACCACTAAAAATTAAAATACATTCTCTAATATTAGTAATTACTTCTGATTTGATAGATCGTAGATTCTTTCAGTTGAGCCTCAATTTCTACGCTACCCAAATTTGTGATTCGAAAATGAGATTGTGTTATCGGATGTCATGAGCAGTTTGTTATTGGATATTAAAACACTTGAATGGGAAATGAAACTACAGTAATGTTTGTCTATTTTGAATCTAGAACTTAGCTTTTATTGAAAATTATTCCAGCACTTTAAGGTATTTAATTAAATGATAATTAGATGATTTATCCCGTGACACAAAAAAATGTAAACTTTAAATTGAAGAACGTCGCCGTATTGCGCGATTTTCAAAGACAGACAAACTATTTCAAACGTTTTTTGCCACAAAAAGTTTAATAAAAAGAAACCATATGTTATGTACAAAGAAAACCCTTTTGTAAAAGGGAAACTGTTTAAGTTTGTTTGGTTGTCTTTAAAAATCGAGCAATGCACAACGCACTCATTATGCCACAGCTCTTATTTTCACATTAAAGAATGTAGTATGGATGCACTGACAAAAAAAGCAAAACAAAATGATCCCCTGCCCGCTACGTAGGCCGAGGGTCTGAAAAAATACATGACAGACGGAAATCTATTCATAAGAATACGCCGCAGGTAAAAATCCTTGAGAGCAATGCAAACCACGTCCGCGAGTGTTTTAGACCAAATTCAACCTTCTACACATCTAACGCAACATTTCAAAAGTAAAATTTAGTTGTTTACAGATTAAATTCACCATTTCACAAATCAAATTCACCTGAAAGCAAAACGGCGAGCCATTTCGTAAGGGGAATCACCCAAAATTTGCCTCGTAATTTTATACAAGCTAAAATATAAATTTCACGTGTTTTGGATGTTCCTATCAGATATGCATAGCCCAAATTTTTTTGACCGTTTATCGGTTTTGGTTCAAGGGTGAATTGGATTTCTGGTTTTTAGTTTTGGTTCCTTAAATTTAAAAATTTTGCTTTTGGTTTTTGTTTTTAAAATTCATTAAATTTAGTTCTGGTGTAAGTTCCGCACAATTTCAGTGGATTTGTGATATATTGAATATAAATGTTCTGGAGAAAATGCCTGTAAATGTAATTTGAATTCCAGGACATAAACATGGGCAAAATTTTCATCTAGTCGAGACGTACGGTAAGGGTCTGGTATTTTCAACGGGAATTTATAAATAGGATGGGCATACGTCCGGAACAGGCCCGGATCTAGACATGTTTCCTCGCCGTCCCGGATACTAGATTTTTATCCCGGTTGATTCGATTTAGTTTTGAGACCTAAAATAAAGCAGTTTTCTGAAGGTTTACAGCTTTCAGCGTATTTTCCTTTTAAAAAATCGCTTGCAGCGCATTTTATTGTAATATCTTTGATCACGTGATATTTTTCGCCGAAAAAATTTGCCTGCGGCACATTTTTGTTGTAAGATTTTCGATCAGTAGATATTCTTTACTAAAAAATTTGCCTGCGGCGCAATTTGTGCCGTATTCTAAAAAAACGATAGTACAAAACATGACACAAAAACTAGACATTCTTAAATAAAGATTTGCCAGAGAAACAAAATACCACGCTGTTTTTATCAAATGTGAAGTTTTAACAGGCAATTTTTTTCTATTAGGGCAAAATTTTCGTTGTAAAAATGAAAAGTGAAAAAATGAAATGCCTTGAAAATAAATTGCCAGCCAAAACTTAAACTAAGAGACTATCCACCACCACACACAGAAGAAGTACAAAAAATATGAAACGACCTGAGGCTTCAACAGAATAAAAAACCCAAAAAATTTCCCTAAAAACAATTAAAAATAATTAAGTTACGTTCACAACCCAATTTGTCACTTTGTTAAATGTCGATTTTTTTTTTGGTTAGATACAGTTAATGAACTTTTTAATACAATTAGTTATCATTAGGTTATTAAAAAAAAAAGTCTTTTTTAAATTCTACAAAAATGTCTATAAAAATATATGAAAGATCATGAATAAAATCTGGTAAATCTGAGATAATCTCGCAACGATGTATCACACAACCACTTTACGCCTAAACCACAGCTGAAAAAATAAAAAAAAGAAATAATGATGTTTTATTCGATTCGGAAATCATTTCAAAATGCACAAAGGGAGATTCACAAAATGTATCCCGCAAAGCCCATTAGAAAGCCTCTAAGTCGTGACAAAAACACTGGAAAAACTGCTCCAAATCCCAACAACAAAAAGATGTTACAAAAGCATTGCGTTATCTCTGGTTATTTACAAGAACGTAACTTAATTATTTTTGTTCTAAGCGATTTGAATTTGTCTAAAAGATTTCTTCTAATTGGTTTTCTCACTCTCAATAAGTTCTCAAAAGCAGATCTTAGCTAAAACTCTGGTAAAGGGGAGTTTTTTTTTCAATAAAAATCAATAAAATCAAAGCAAATGTTAAAAAGAACCGTTTCGGGTTCATCCTAGCAAAAGGGTGTCGCAATTGATTTTAATTGGGGATAAAAGTACGACTCAATCTTACCACATTCACTGGTAGGTGGTATTTCCAACGTGTTTTCATTAAAATCTTTTTTTTTATCATTCAATCGAGTTATTCAGATAAAAAAACGTTTTTGTTAGTAAAAGAAAACTCATTAAAAACTTTGCTATTGAGAACTTTTCAGAATTCAAAACAAAATATGAAAAGAAAAACTTAAAAAATAAACAAAAATAAAATGTAGCGAATTGGACACTCACCTTGTCTTTAACATTTCGCAGAAACTCCTTGTAGTTATTTCCTCGCTTCCTCTCCGAATAGCGAACGGTTTCCATTTCAAACTCATCGGATATACCCAATCCCGTATTCAACATATCCAATCGTTCATCGATGAATTGCTGAAATATTTGCAATTCCATCATTTTCGCAAGGAATGGCCGTAAATGTGGCGGTCTGGTGTCAACGAATACATCTCGATCCCAAGTGATCTTTTGGCCTTGTGAGAATCGGACAGCGTCCCTATAGCCACCGATCAATTGTACTAGAATACCCAAAAATATCTTCGATACACGATCGCCGATGTGTTCATGTGAATTGCTCAATTGTTTCTTCATTTTTAATACCAATTCGGGTGGCATTTGCCTAACATCATCGAAGGGACTCTGAAATATCTTGCTATCACAGTATAGTATTACAACTTCGCCCAACTCCTCAGGAGTCATCTGGAATTGCCAAAAAAAAAGAAAACTTCATTATTTTAGAAATTATTAAAATTTTGCAAACTCAACTGTTTGTAGCACCGCTTCTGGTACACCGATTAGATAAGGCATTGGTGCGCTTAATATGTCTTTCATTTTCATTGGTAGTACAGGAATGAAAATATGTTGCCATACCATTGGATATAGAAATGCATTTGCCGCTTGAATACATGACGATAGCTTATCTAGGCGTCGCGATGTGAAAATTAATCGGCGTTCGGCTAGCATAGCTGCGAAAACAGCTATCATGTTCTTTGGATCAACGAAATTATAATACAAATTTAAATTATGCTAGAAATAGAAAGAAAAAAATCAGTGTTAGATAAAATTAATTTCATGTACGAGCATAGAACGAAAAGTTCCTGATATGGGATTCAGCGACCCCAAAAACCCCCGGATGAGACTTTTTATCCGGAAAATTTGAGAATTATCTCACGTTATCCTTGCAAGACCTTCCGTTGTCCTTACAAGGACAATGTACGGAAAATATTGCCTTGTCATCGGAGTTACGTAAATCAATCGGATGAGTGGAAGTGGATTAAAATTAGATTACAAGATTTGACCATAAATGGCAAACAGACAAACGTACAGATACGAATGCGGGCTAAATAAAAGCTTTTAAAAAGACGGCAAAATGATTTTCTTTTAAGCAGATAATCTTTGTGTTTGGAACAAGTACACGAATTGAATTTGTAGATTATTTGCTGGAGGAAATTTAGCGGATAGACATAAATCAAATAAAATATTCTTGGGTTTCACAAGAAAAACTACCACTATATCTATTTGTTATCTTTATATCCTGGAACTTTATCTGGGAATTTTCCCTGAAACTAAAATATCTAAACTAAAACCCTCAAATTCGAATTTCCAGTAAAAGCTATTAAATACGATAGAAGCCCAATTAATCTAATCTCGATAAACATTTTAAAATGCTACTACTGCAAACATTGGCCAAACAATATCCTATTTTTATTCGAAAATTGCTTAGCAAACATTCAAAAGCGTAAATTTGTTTATTTTTTGTTAAATTTCATTTCGATTACAAGGAATTTTGGAACGACGTCGATAAACTTAACAAAAACTTCACGATAGTGAAATCAAATACGTTGATTACGCAGCTCACGAATATAGCTTTACATTTGCGATAAATGAAGGCTTTGAGCGGATTGATTTGTCATCGCATAAATGAAATAATTCCTGGAAAATAAATAAATTTTTAGATATAGAATGTACAACAAAATTCAAAGCGTCCACCAATATCGAAGAGTGAGAAATGTCACGATAGCAAAAATATTTAATTGATTTACAACGAAACCATTTAACACGCTTGAAGGCAATAGGCGTGATATTTGGCAATAGAAACAATTAGAGTTATCCCCCCCCCGCACACACGAAGTAAGTTTTTGGTTAAAAACCAAAAAACCTTTTTTGGGCGACCAAAAAACCTTTTTTGGGCGACCAAAAATTGAAGAATTTTTTTTTTTGAAGATCCGAAATTTTACTACCAGTCTTTGGAGAACCCCAAAACCTCGAGACATTTTGGGTTTTCCCCTCCCAACCACCCTGTGTTCATAGTTACGCTAAGGATGTTACAAGTTTTCTTAAGACTAGAATTTTTACTTGTGTAAAAAAAAATAATAACAGCATAGAACATAACGTGCGTTGGAATGATTCACTCCGATCGCCTCTATCAATAGCATGTGTTTCGCTTATCAATCCTCAAATAATAATAAAAAATGAACCATCGCCGATGATTTATGAACGAAGAAATAGGCAACAAATAATTGCCGCCTTTCGATAATTCGAAGATGGGGGGTGACATCGGTTTAATGAGTTACTAATTAACACCAATAAAATTGAAGTGATTTTTTTTTTGTATTTATGCTGGTTGAAAGAAACTCACATTCTCCGGAATACTGGGCAGCTGAAATTGACTCGGCCGTTGAAATATGAAGTGCTGAAAACAAACAAACAAATAGAAATTGATATTTTATGGAATCTTTGATGAATGTTTGATGGCGAGATTACATTCTGTCCAAGGTGGTAGCATATTTTCAAGCTGGCACCAGGCTCTGGGACTCCTTTGTTGTATGCCTCCGAGAGAAATGACTCGAACTCTCCGTTTGTGGTGCGTCTCAACTCGCCAAGGACGCCCAGGAGCCGCAGGAAAGTGTCATGCCAAGGAAGATATGTTATTAAGATCATCGCCCGCTGCGTCTTGGGGTCGTGTCGACAGAAACCAAATCGCCACTTGGAGTCATCGCTGGTCAACACAAAGGAATACGTCTGTACCGAATCACTGTGTAGTCAGAATTTCGTTACATAAAGGAGAGAAAAGAAATGGAAATAAATCATATTTTTAATAATATCCACAGATTAATTTATGTGGGTTCTTGGTGGGACGTCGCCCCATCACTCGTTCGCATGTGTCAAAAAGGAAATTGAATTAAGGCGACCGTGCTGGATGATCTTAATCATCGGACAAAAGATTTCCATTGAAACCAATTGACATGTAGATATTTTAGCACTTAAACGCTCATATATGTTGCGATACCGTGATAATAATGATGACTAAACATAGGAGGTCGTGCGGTGGCAACTACATAATTTGGCATGAACAAAAACTCACATCTCGAAGTCGCAGGGATAGGCGAAATCCGGAATTTTGGTGGTTATCTGATCGTCCCGAAAGGATTCTGGAAAACTTTCTACAATTACCCCCGCCGTCTTGGGATTCGCGGATGCTGTACGCTCGGATCTTGTGACTTCGCACCAGAACTCAAAAAGTTTCTTAACATCTTCCCTAGAAATTGACACAAGAGGAAACAAAAAGATCAAAAACGAACTTTCATTTTTCTCGCACTGGTTTCGTAATTACTTGATTCTCGAACTCATTACGCGGCCAATTATTGCATCCACATCGTAATTAAACTCGACCCAACACTGAACGACGATCTCTTCACCGCGATTTCACGGGAAATTCTCTGAAATATGCTACAAAAGTTACGAGTGAAAAACTACTGTCAGAAAAAAGTCAACTCTAGTGGGAGGTTTGGGGTGCCACGTTTGGGGAAAATTATAGATTTAATTCAAGGGCGTGAAAATTGAGTGATTTTTTTTTTGTTTTCAATAATTTTATTTATTTTTATATTTCATTAAAAATTCAGGAAATAGAGATTCTTTATAGACGCTTAGGTTCATCAAAATCCAGGAGAATTCTAAAATTTTAGCCTAAATTTATTGAAACACCTTCGATTTTTGTTTTAAAAAAAAGAAACCGGCAATCTTTTTTTAAAATTTTGCAGGGAACACAAAAAATTCAAGAGTTTATCAGCAGTTTTCCAAATTTATTAATTTGGAAAACTACTGAAAAACTTGGGTTTTTGTGTTTCCTACAAAATATAGTCTAAAATATGTTTAATAGTCTTTAAAAATAAACAAATAAAAATGATTTGAATTTAACAAGACGAAACTCCAAGAAAAAATGAAAAATTAAATATAAGAAAAAATGGAGATGAGTGGTTCTTGCAGCGTCTTAATTTTTTTAAATTAAAAACTTTTTAGCAAATTTTCAACAAAAATTTACAAAAGATTTAAAAAAAAATCCCATTCAAAAAATTACATCTGAGACCACTAATAATCTATAATTTTATTTGTACTGAAATAATCGCCCTAATTTGATTTACAAAAGACTCATTTTCACTTAGCACGCCTCCAATAACCATAAATTCGAGTTCAGTGGACTGATTTTTGACATTTCCTAGATGAGACATTTTCCAACGAAAATCTTTTATTAATTCGGAAAATCACGTTTTTAGTGAGAAATGATGGAAATTTTGTGAAACACTTTGTGAATAATGTGAGTATTCTCGTTTGCCAAGTAGATAAAGTAAAGAGACTTGTGCGTCGCCGCCGAAATACAGCCAAAAATTATCCACTTGTGGATTCTATTGAAAAACGTAAACAAACATTGTTTTGATTCCCGGATTCGATTATTTTTTGGAAAGCATTTTTTACGGCTTGAGATATCGAAAAAAGGCAAATTTAAGTTCTGGCAAATTGATTTTTGACTAATTTAGGGTGCAAATACACGTAATGCGCTTAGATGGTGCAACGCGATTTTGAAAAAATTCAATTGAAGTCATGCCAAACTTGGTTCCAATTCGATTTCGATGTATGAAAGAGTTATATAAAATCATATTCTAAACAGTTTCTCTAACGATCTTTTTGAAAAAATGAACCGTTTTCGAGAAAACTACGAAGATATTTTCCATTTGTATGGGAGAGGGATGAAGAAGTGATTCATTTATCTTTTGATAAAGGCCTGTTTTGTGCCAAATTTTCATCTTTTTACATCAATTTGTTCTTTTTGTTTCGAATGGTTTTGTATAGTTAATTTCAATATGAATACCCAACCCTTTATCACATGAAATTTAATTATGTAAAAATGGTATAATCTCACGCTAGGTGGATAAAGTATATTTTTATGTTCCTTTTAAAAACTTTTTTTTAAATAACCCCTCATTCACTTTCAGATCAACGATGCCATTTTTTAAAATGCGAAAAAATTTCCTGCCACATACGGGACCTGATATCGCGGCCACACTTTTTTTATTCATTTGCATTCCCATAACATTTTGGTTTGAGATTTGCATCGTACTACCAGAATTTCATTCGATTGGATCAGCATGGTATCTTTTTACACTTATCGCTGGCCTCTTTCTAGTTTTTAATATCAATGCCAATTTGTTGGCAATCATGGTCTGTGATACCAGTATTAAAGGTAAATAATTTGATTTTTTTTTGCCCAATCAAAAGTAGTTTTAAAATATTTATAGGGGAAATGCTCAATCCACCCGTCAATCCGGAAGAGAGAAGCTTCTGGCGATTGTGCTCCACCTGTGAAACTCTAGCCCCACCTCGATCGTGGCACTGCAACACATGTCGAACGTGCATCCTGAAGCGTGACCATCACTGTGTATTCACTGGTTGTTGCATTGGCCACAAGAACCATCGATATTTCATGATGCTAGTCCTGTTTCTGTTTATCGGAACGGCATATGCGAGTATATACAATAATATTTTTATTTGGAGCGTTCATGGCGATGATTATTTGAATTGGAGCACTCTGATAAAACTAGTTTTCCCACTATTCATGCTGATGGTTGATGTGACGACTGGAAATTACTATTTGGCGATTTACGAAATTAATATGATTGGTGTTGCATTTACGTTGTTACTACTTTTATATCATGGAAGGATAATTTTCAAAGGATCCGTCGTTCATGAGCGACGAACAGCTGAATATGATTTGGGATGGAAAGGCAATTTGAAGATGATATTCGGTGAGAGGTGGTATTTGACGTGGATATCACCGTTCGTTCGAAGTACTTTGCCACATGACGGAATTCATTGGGAACAATTGCTTATTAATTCGTTGAAAAACAGATAAGACTTTCGACTTAATTTTAGTATTTCAATTGTAAAAATTTCAATACTTATTTTAAAATACGGGTAGTTCATAACATTTTATTTTTTTTTTGTACAGAACCAAAGAATTCATCTTAAATCATTATTAAAATCAAAAGTCTGTAATGATATGAATAAAAGTATTGTACTAAAATTATATATTTGGATTTTGTTTTAATTCTCTGTTGTACGAACAAAACCATCATTTATAATCTTACTGTAATTCAGTATGCATTTGTATATGAAATATACACGGTTTCTGGTTAATAAAACGATCATTTTTCTGCTGTCAGCAGTTATCCAGGATTCAAGTCGTATTTTTTTATTCATGGTTATTTTAAACGTTGTTGGAAAAATTTTCATTTAGAACTTTTCCCAAAGCCTTGAGTGGTATTCCGTAATTTGTTTCAAGCGTTTGTTTCGAGTTAGAAGAAAAAGTAGTATTCACGATCTTTGTTTCGCCCTGCCATTTATCTTGATCGGAACAAAGACGGCGAATATTTGTTTTTCTTCTAACTCGAAACAAACGCTTGAAACAAGTTACGGAATACCACTCCTTGTTTTTCAAATATTTTCCCGCCTGAATCGTTGTTTTCAGCATCACGTCAACCCAGCTTAATTAATTTTGATGAAATTTTGCACATGAGTAGAATTATAGTACTTGCATAATAAAGAGTCTAATAATTTATTTCGACTAACTCCTCTCCTTCAGCACCATTCCCCCGATAAATTCTAAATCGCTAAAGGAAGTTTGAGCGGATTTTCATTATTGACTACGTGATGTTTAAAATAAATTTCATGTCTATTGAAATCTAGCCGCCCATTCCCTGTAACCCCTCCTGAATCCTGAACCGCGAAAGCGATTTTGAATAAATTTTTACAAACAGATGGTAATTTTAGACCGAGGTCGGAGATACTGAGCACACAAATTTACTTTTTTCGTCTTTTTGTTGGGGAAAATGTGCAGTAGAAGCTGTAGAGGTCGCTGATCATAAATTTGATAGCGAAATTTTTACCCGCTGATAGTGTAAGAATAAAGCTTTTTTTTCTAATATGAAAAAAGTAATTTCTGGACATTTGGTATTTACAAAATTTACACACATTCTATTTGTTCTATAACTTTTCAGGCATAGAAGATATTTTTTAGAACCAGACTTTGAATCGGGGATTTTTATCAATTTTTTAAAGCTGCCTGCTTATTCTAATTCAGAAAAAAGTCAACGTATAAAAATGTGCAGCAAAAACTAAATCACTCCCAAACAACCAAGCCCACCGCAATCATTTGAAACCCCCTTAAGTAGATTATCACCGATTACCGAAATAATTTACTACCATAAAAATGTTATTCCAGCGAATCGCTATTCACAATCAACAAAAGAATTAAAACCAATTTAGAGTCTAAATTTAATCTACTGGTGGACGCACATATTTTGCCACTGCGAAAATACCAAATCCGTTTAGTTGTAAACAACACGTCGTCGAAGTGGTTAAGGGTACAACCTCTATCGCAAAAAAATGAAATTAACTTTATACGGGGTCAGACTGAGTAGTCCGGTGCGTTCAGTTCTACTAACCGCGGAGGAGCTCGCTCTCGATTTTCACTGGAAAGAAATTAGCGTTTTGGACGGTGATCATACGGATCCTGATTTTGTCAAGAAGAATCCACAGCACACAATTCCAACGCTAGAGGACGATGGGAAAATAATTTGGGATAGTCACGCTATTATCGCGTATTTGGTTGCGAAGTTCGCCAAGAACGATTCGCTTTATCCAAAGGATTTATACCAGCGTGCCTTGGTCGATCAGAGACTACATTTTGATTCTGGTGTTTTATTTCCGGCTATGAAAGGAATTTATGTGAGTAAAATGGTTGCTTAATGATTTTTTTCAAAGATGAACAATAGCTAAATTTCTCAAAATTAAAAAAACCCATTTTGAAATTTGCCCAGTTTTTTTAAAACATCCTTACCCAGTTTTCATGTGCTGGAAATTTAAATATTTTAATTTTTTAGTGTAAAAATGATTTAATTAATAACAAATCAAAATTTTACCTCTTTTTAAAGTCGAAACGAAATTTCAAAATGCTAAAATTTTTGTTTATTCTAGACGGAAATCTACTACGGCAGGCCATACGAATCAAAAATTGATGCAATGCTCGAAGGATACGATTTAATGGAGAAATTTCTCGAGTCTAATAAATATTTGGTTGGGACTCATTTAACCATCGCTGATTTCTCCTGTATTGCGACAATAACGTCAATTCAGGGTGTCGTACCAGTGGACAAGGAGAAATACCCAAATCTCTTTTCTTGGATGAAAAGACTCGCTAAACTTCCTTACTATCATGAAGCGAATGCTATTGGAGCAGCCGAACTCATTGAATATTTTCAGCATAAAATTGAATTAATGTCAAAAGTGTAAAATTTAAGTGAATATCAGTAAAAATAAAGAATTTAATTTTCTCAAGGGTTTTCTTTTTGGTAAATTAGTAGTTCAAAAATATAATCACCTATCTCTCAATACTAGTTCCGGATATAAGAACTTCAGTCCAAAAACTTACAATAAGTCATAAAAATAACTTCTAATAAAAAGCTTAAACGTTCAGTATCCGATTGTTCTTCTTACACAATTCACCTGAAATCAGAGAGGTATGGATGCGTAGGTGCTGCATAAATAGCTAACTACGTAGCTTTGATAGAGGACAGGAAGGAAGGGTTTCGGGAATACTGGTATTTTTTTTAAAAAACTTGAAATTTTCAGTAACTCAAAAAACGGTCCTTACGTTTTTTTTTTGTTTTCGGAAAACAAAATTCAGTCTTAATAAAGGTTTTAATTTTTTGGAAGTCCACAAAACTTCTTACGCTACTTCCGAATAAAAATTTGTAGTTGGAAAACTATTAAACTTAATTTTTTTCTTCGATAGTTTTTAAATCTACCTCCTTTAAACGCTTGCTTTTTTACCTGTTTGTCAGGGTCAAATCTTATAACCGAATTTGGACACAGTTCCTCATATCCGATTGTCTTGAAATTTCGCACACAAACTTAACCCCGATGACAAGACAATATGTTTATTTGCATACACTTCACAGTGTGAAGTGAAAAAAGGCCTGGAAAGTAAAGTGAAATAAAGTATTTTCCTGTTTCAGATAAGATAAGTGTAATTCTTGTTCTGGACAACTGAAGTTAAAGGCATTTTTAGTTTGGTACATGTCTTAATTAATATACATATTAGGAAAAGAAGTGTATTATAGTATGTTCAATAATTTTTTTTTCGGTTTCGCAACTGCGCGGTTTCGCAACTGCGCGGTAAAAATTTCGCAGCTGCGCGGTTTTTTTTTTTATAATTTCCGTTTAAAAAAACATGTTCCTAACCCCACAATTTCATACAAAGTAGGGTTCACAGTGCGCGGTTTCGGTTTGCGCGCTCTTTTTGTGGAACGTATCTACCGCGCAGTTGCAGGGATTACTGTACTTATATTTAAAATATCTGGAAAAATTTGAAACAAATTATTATCATCAATTATTTTATAGTTGACAATTTTGTCGAAATCCACGAAAATTTGTCGAAATTCGAAAAAATTCTGTCGAAATCCTACAAAATTCGACGGAATCATAAAAAATCTGTCGATAGAAAATTGGGCTAAATCAAGTAAATGCTTTTACTAGGATTTTAACAGGTTTTAGTATAAAATTTATATGGATATTTATACTAAAATGTGATAAATTGCTGGTAAAACACTTTCTAGACAATTCACTCGATCCATTATTTTGTAATCTCACATAGGATGTTTTTTTAGAATTTAGACCACAAAGAAATGTTAGACATAAGACAGATTTTGAATATTTTCCTCTGTGTTAGCTTTCTGCTATTACGGTTTAACAATATGAAGTATAAATTCGACGCATTGCATAGTTTTTTTCTTTTTTTGAAACCCTAAATGACTTCCCCACTTTAAAAATTGATCATAATTTTATTTTGGGGATCAGCCATCAAAAATATAAAATGATGACCCTTGATTTGTGTCGGTTGCTTTTATAGTGGCTAATTCTGTAGAGTTCATTCAATTCTCCATTAGACCTGCATAGCATCAATGTCAAAATTAATACGAGTATATATAATTGAGTCAATTTATGTATTTATTCAATTTAATTCCTCCGACCACTGACACCCTCTAAATTTGAATGTTTGTCAGACTAACGAATGCTGAAACTGATTTAGTTTGCTTAAATCACTGTTTAGCAACTGCCAGATTCTAGTACTGAATTGTTTTGAAAATCTGTGTGAAATGGGAAAAATAATTTTATATGGTATCCAAATGAGTGCTCCGGTTCGAACTGTGCTTTTAACCGCCAAAGAACTTGATATCGATTTTGAATTTCGAGAGATTAATGTTTTGAAAGGTGAAAATAAAGATCCAATTTATTTGAGGAAAAATCCACAACAAACAATTCCAACACTGGAAGATGATGACAAAATTATTTGGGATAGTCACGCGATTATAGCGTATTTAGTTGGAAAATACGCCAAGGACGATTCTTTATACCCCAAGGAGTTGTTCCATCGAGCAATTGTTGACCAGAGACTACATTTCGATTCGGGAGTCCTTTTTCCAGCTACGAAAGGAATTTTTGTAAGAATTTACTTTTTTCCATAAACATTGGAAAATACTTTTACTATCAATTATACAAATTTGCAGATGAATTTATTATTTAATGATGATCATAAAATATCTGAGGAAGAAAACAAACAAGTGGATGAAGCGTACGGTTTTTTGGAAAAATTTCTCGGTACAAATGAATTTTTAACCGGCGATCACTTAACCATCGCTGATTTTTCCTGTGTAACAACAGTTTCATCCCTACAGTGTGTTGTCCCAGTTGATGCTGACAAATACCCAAATCTTATGGCTTGGCTGGACAGAATGGCGGAGCTTCCTTATTATGAGGAAATAAATGGAGCTGGATTAGCGGAATTAATCGCACATATCCAAAGCAAAATTAACATTTCAACTAAGATTTGATTTTTGTGTAAATGTTTTTTTGGAAATACATTTTATGATTTTTTTTAAAAGGTGTTTGTTTGTTCGCTTATAACTCGAGTACCATTTAACGAACGTGAACAACATTTTTGGCAATTTTTCCAGGAAAATAGAGAATGTATAAAGGCTATAAAATAATATATTGATTTTTACCCTCTTAAAATTAGAAAATATTTAAAAAATCTTTCGAAAAAACCAAAAACTTGATAACTTTTCTCGGCAAAATTTACGCGGATTTCGTACTGATCAGAAAGTTTCACTCTGGCCCTGTTCTCTAGTCGGTCACCGTCATAAATACAAACTTTCTTTCTATAGCTACACAGAGGAAACGAAAAATCTGTTGAAAATACTACACTCAGAAAAATGGAGGCTAACTCGACGACCTACATACGGGCAGGCGCGCGTTCGCCTGCATGGGGGAAAGTAAAACTTGTGTTTACCTGTGACCGGAGAAATTCTGAAATTAAGCCACCAGCAGGTGAAGTAGGGCCTTGGGAGCTGCACGAGTTGACCTTAGATAAGCATTTCGAGGATGTAATGTCATGTAATGGAAACCTCTGTCAGCCAGCTAGCGGTCAGAGTTAACCTGACAAAAAGTTGACCTGGACATTTTTCTGAGTGTAGACATGGTGGTAAACTTCCCCTTTTTCATTATCATTTTAATCTGGATTTCTGACGCCTTAAACTTGCGTCAATTCCATGACCTTTTGGTCGCGCCGTCCAATACAAGCTCTGTTGTGTTACTTTGGATCTTACTACATTGAAACGAATTTTTAATTTTCATAAATAACAATGTAATTTCTGTGTGCGAAATTCATCGCCAAACTACACCCATTAAAACTCCAAAACTTGTAAAAAAAAACATTTATTATGTATAAATATACGTATAATAAAAATGGCTACAAATTTTCAATGCATTTGCAAATATTTAAACTACCAATTAGTTATAAAACTATATATATATTTTTTTAAAATTAAGGCAAGTAAAATTCATAAAAAATTACAAAGAAATTTATTTAAAACGAATTTCCATCACTAACAAATCAAAACAATTGACTTTTTTTAAAGTGTAGTGACCTTCAAAACTCTTGGCAAGCAGTTTACAATTTGTTATAAGTAACGTTTACATATTTATTTGTTGAAGAAAATTTGAGCACCATTATATCTAGCAAACGGAACTTAGAGTTAAAATTTGCTGACCAGAGGGAAAGTTTGGCTCCCTTAAATAAACAATAATCGGTTGTTCTTTCTCAGTGCATGCTTTTTTTCCGATTTTTTTTTTGTATGGGATTTCATACCACCATTTAACTACCGCATACTCCCCCTTCGCCTTAAATATATGCTGTATTTTATGGGCAACCCCTTATGTAAAAATTGTGGGCACCAACTGAATAATAAAATCGGTAAGAAATAGTTTTAATTCTGCCACTCACAATTAAATTGACATAAGTCTATCTTGCTCTAGTTTTCTGCATCTGCTAAATCGCCTCAATTTTCTTTAAATACCTCTAAATAACACAAAATTTATTATGGAACTTCGTGATCACTACACCTACAAATTTTGACTAAAATTTTCTTTCAACAATGCTTAAACCAATTTCATTTTGTTATTGCTCAAAAAACGACATCAACATCACCAAGCAATGCTATCTCACCTAGGATTACTCCACGAGATCTCTGAAGTTAGCCCGATTCACATATGAATCATGAGTGCCGTGATGCGTTCACTTTTTTTGCCTACCTTAATTCTGTTGTTTGAGACGATTAACCGTATCTCCTCCGGTGTACTGCTGGAGAACATGCTGTGATTGACCATGTCGGATAGCAAGATTCATATGAAGCGGGAATCCGCCACGTTCCCAACTATTTGCCAATGCTGCCAAATGTCGATTTACCTCAACTACGCGAGCGCGTTGTAGATCGAGCCTTTCCTGTTGTACTTCTGACCATTGATCCTGTCGAGAACACATTGATTCATTATAAAAACCATTCAATTCAATAATTATTAAACCCACCAAATGTGATCCCATTTGACCCAAATACTTGATCTTCTCTTGGACGTTGGCGATTTGTTTCAAATACCACTCCCTGGCATTCTCCACAGCAGCCAAGCCTTGCAGCAAAAGATCCTTTTCCTCTTCAAACTGCTTCAACCGCTTCAACATATTAAAATCTATGCCATTCTGCAGAGTGTGCCTCCGCGGTTCCCGCCTCTTCACGCTGCCCTTCTTCTGATATATACCACTGGGTGACTGTGACTGCTGTGACAAACTCGATGTGTCCAAGGATCCGCCATCAGCAGTTCCTCGCGGCAGATTAGCCCCGGCAAATATCTTCCTTTTATCCTTCAAATCCATTTCGTTCATCAGGACACCCATTTGCCAATTCTGCAAAGCATGCCTGATCTCAGCCTTATCGATTCCATTGCTGGCGGCAGTTATGATGGCACTTCGAGGTGGTTTCGGTGGTGGTCCATAGAGATCCGGCATCATTGCATCCGAAATCATGTCCAATTCACTATCAGGACTCAACTGTGGTAAACTTAAGGTTCTCTGGGCTGGTAACGCGTTGTTCGGTCGAACCGCAGCCGTGTTCGCGTTCGACGTCCATTGGGCCTGCGGTACAGGATTCTCGATGTCTAACAGAGGGGCGGAGGGGGGACGGGGAGGTTTCGCTGGAGGAGCTGCCGATACGGCAAGAACATCGCGATCAGGAAGCGATCGTCGCGACTTCCCTCCTGTTTGATTTCGCAATAGGCAGATTTTTAGACACGAGAGTAGTCTATCGAACGAAAGTAGACCACTGGCTGGTGTCACTTTCCGCAGACTCTCGATAACACCTTGTGGAAGCCCCTTACATCCATCGTCTTGCCATCCCCGCTCAATATCAGCCAACAAAACGAATCCCGTGTTGTTTTCGTCCAAAATATCAAACAAAGTCTTCATCGACGCTATGAACGCCTTCGGCAGGTCATCCAAGGTGCTGCTATTTGCATGCGACAAAATCCTCCCGCCAACGCCCCCCGATACACTTCCAACACCAACACTACCATTACCATTGCTACTTGGGATTACGATCTGAGCACCATTCGTCGATCGGTGCATTTTCGCTTAGCATTTAGAAAAATTGCAATCGACCGCAAATTTCTTCCATATTTTCTCGATTCCGGTTTAAATTTTAAACAATTTTTTAACAAACAATTAACAAAATATGCACAGTTGAAATGACTAACTTTTAATTATAGAATCTTTGATGGCATTTTATTCCCAAAAAAGCAACACAGCACCAAGCGAAATCTAAAGACTACAACGACGTCGTTATTTACCTTTACCTTTTTCAAACTTGATTCGAAAAGCTATCCCCTTTGCTTTCCATATCGACTCTCTGTTGCCTGAAAAAAAATTATTTACCTGTGGATCGAAGAGTAAAAGATACTCAATTGTGTAGGCAGCAAAGCGACAGGTAAAAAATACGCAATCTCTGAGGACGGATTCTCTTTGCCTTCTACTACGAAAAGGTAAAAAAAATCTCTTAATTTTAACTAAAATTTATCAATGATCATGCAATTTTTTTGTATATTTTCTTATGCATACCAAATCGCTATTATTTATGTTTGCATTTTTTCGCCTCAGCATTTTTGCCCACATGGAAAATTGTGCGTTTAAAAGGAATTTATAAAATAACTCGCTCGCACACTCGTCATTGCCGAGTTAAAGTTTTTTGCATAAGTGTTTTACACCAAAAAACCAGGAATATATACATTGTACCACCAAAAGTTTTAAAATTTGTTTTATTGAACTAAATCTGAAAATAAACCTGCTAGAAGGTACGAAATAAATTACGTTAGCTTAATCTCAAATAATTTAGATTTATTGATTTTCAAAATATTGTTAGTAATAAAATTTGAAATATTATTTAGCATTTTGATGCATTTCCCATAGTAGCATTTTCCGATACAGCTTCGTCGTCATTGCTGAATTGTATCAAAATTACCAAATATGTTGTTGCTGATCCAAATATCTATAGAAGACATTAAAAAAAAATAGGGCAGTTTTGATTAAACAATTTTTTTTAAAGATCTTTAAATGGCGAAGCCGAAGCAGAAAGATATTTTAACGCCAAACGACAGCTCCGGATTTTTTAAATGTAAACAATGTAAACAAAACGTAATGTAAACAATGTACTTTTACTTACAGTGAACAATAGAGAGCCATCAATAGAAAACATTCCCAATACACTAAATCTCGTTTGAATCGAAGATAGTTGAAGTGAAAATTCTAACAGCTTTAATACAGAAATTATGTTTTTTTTTTCAAAAAACCCTTTAAATTTAAAAATTTTACCTTTTTTCTAATCCTTTCATTTTTAGCTTTTAAAATTAATTTATTTACCAACTTCTTATACTCTTTTTCCTTGAAAACAAAAAAAAAACATTTTCTTTGTTTTTGCAACAAAATTTTTAAACTTATTTCAGTTACAGAATTTAATGTTGCTGAACAACCCAAAACTAGGAGAAAAAGAATAGATGCGGGAAATAGTATTTCCATAAAAGTATCCGAAAGGGCATCTAAAGTGGACATACGACCATGTATTGCTAAGAAATATGTATTAGAATTTTAAAAAATTGTTTGTATGAAAAAATCACCGAAAATTCTAACCTTCAGGATAAGCCAATATCCAGAGAATGAAATAAAAGTTGAAAATGATTGCAATGAAACACACCAGGATTATGAAAAGCAAAGGTATTTGAAACAATGTCATCAGATCGTCATTTAAATCAACTATTAATTGGTGTACCTAAAGAAAGAAAAGAATACCTGTTAAATTTTTTTAAATGCAAAGTTTAAAGCTTAGTCTTATTAGAGCTTGTTTGTATCTATAAAGCTTTACCGTTAAGCTTTTGTTTTAAAAACTTTTTTTTTCTTCTAATAAATTCTAAAATTCTACTATGCTTCAAGCTCTAAAAATTAAAGCAATTGATTTTTCTAGCCACCAAACCTTTATTACTCATTTCACTTGATATTAATCCGGACCCTGAATAATCCGGAAACTTGCCTAAACCGGACAAAGTTTTGTTTTCATGCGGTTCGGTCTTATACCGGTTTCACTGTATTTAGGCGTTCCTTGTGATCGAAGAGTAAAATATACTCATAACAGCTTATTAGTATTGCATTTTTTACATAAATACATGCATCCTTCGATTAGTGACATTTTTTTGGCGTTATTTTGCGTCGTATATCAAAGCGTCTTATATCAAGGCGTCTCAAATAGAGGGACGCATGAAGTAGTCGTTTAAAATTTCAAAGAATAAAATGGAACCATTTTCATACCTCCATCACCAAATCAATCTGCTGCAGAACGACATTTTCATTAAAAATTGGATCAATTTTTCTTGCCAAATTTTTTACATGTTTCGCTTCCTTAAAATCAAACTGTTTTCGTACTTTTTTTGGAGTCTCCAATGATTGGACAAATTTTTTTGACAGAGTCATTATTAACAGAAACTTTCTAATCCAAATCAAATTGCAATCTACTTACATATTTTTTAGATGATGGATATTTTGAACTGAAATAATAAAAAATGCAAACCTACATTGCATATTGCTAATTAGCGTAAATATTTTATTAATATATGTTACATTCCTTACATTGCGTGTACTGTACAAATGGTTATTTTAACACAGATAAAGCATATATCCTTTACATTGATATAGCGTGGCAAAGTTACAATTAAACTTTTCATTAATTACAATTACGGGATATAAAAATTTGTAATACAAAGGCTGCTTGCGTTGTTAAATAAAATTTGGGTTCTAAGGGGCCATTTACATCTGACACTATATTTGGCGAATTTTATTTTGTTACACAAAATTCCAGGGACCTTAGCGCCGAATTCGATACGATTGGTTCGAATCATTAATTCAATGTTGTTGTTGATATAAACAACTAATAACAACATTTAATTTACGATTCGAACCAATCGTATCGAATTCGGCAATAGGAACCCAGAAGGTTATTCCCGAATTTACTTTGGAATAGCTTTAAAGGTGCCGCTCCAGATGAGAGTAAATGTCGGCGAGAACCTCTCGATAGCAGCTACTTGCAAATGGAGACGTCTCTGAGAGTCGCTTGCAGAAACTCGCGAGCTAGTTTCTGCGAGCTGTCAAAAGTGATTCTACTGCACTGAACTCTCGGAGAGTAACTCGCCAGATACGAACGGCGTTTTAATTTTGCGAGTCGCTCTCGAGAACTCGCCAAATCAAGATATTGGTCAAGATATTGGTCAAGATATTGAAAAATCGCGGAAATTTACTCTCAAATGGGCAACCTCCTGCGAGTAACTCTCGAGAGTTTTTGACAGTTACTCGCGGATACACTCTCATGTGGAGCGGCACCTTTAGGGCGAAATTCGTCTTAATTTAATCAGAGAAACATCGCCTAAAGTAAAATATTCGATTACCCCATAAAACACTGTACATAACTTAGGCCCCGTTCACACTTGCGGTTTTTGCTTAAATTTTGTTGCGCATTTTTTTTTAGAATTTATTCCACCAATTTTTTCGTCTATGGCAGAAGCAATTCAGTTGTTAAAATTTGAATTTATTCCGATGATTTTGTATGAAAAATTTCGAGTTCCGGCGTCTTTCAAGTATAAATTTCAGAATTTTGTATAGTGATGTAAAGACTGTTGTGAAACGTGAATCTAGTGTCGTAGAATAAAAATGGCGTCAGATGTAAACGGTGCCTTAAAATTATTATGCGAAATGCGAATTTCTTGATCAGTGGGTTACCTTTTTTAAGCTACAGTCAAACATATAAATTACTCGAACCTGAATGGAACAGAAAATACCGTGAGTTATCGAGGAATTCAAGGCTATCGATGTTCAACTTATCGAGGTGCAACTGTAGTTAAATTGTTATTCGTCGTAATATAGTTATCTTCAACTTCCGTAAACTGTATTAAAATAACTAAATATGTTGTTGTTGATCCAGCCACCTATTGAAAATCCATAAAACTCAATTTACTTATGTTTGTTATAAAATTACCTTCAATAAAAGACTTCCATCAATCGAAAACATTCCGAAAATCTCAAATGTTATCTCGATAGAATTCATTTGATTCGAAAATTCCAGCAGCTTAAAGAAAATTTTAATCAACTTGAAAATTTTTTATATTTAAATATATTTTAGAATTTAATTTTTTTATATTTCATACCTTATTCTTAACTTTTTCATTCTTAATTTTTACAATTAATTTATGCACTTCTCTTTTTAATTGTTTTTCCTGCAATAAATGATTGTTAGAATAAAATTTTGTGCAGATTTATATCAACATACCGATTTTTTGCAAAATGTGCAAAATACAACGGGACCCAGAAAGCTAAATAAAGAAAACCAAGTTTTTTTCAAATTTTCCAGGATACCATCTTTTACAGATAAATTTCCCGCTAAAAATATTAAAAACATTTAATTTGCCTGAAATGTCCAAATGTTATGGAGAGTATTAACCTATCTGATTGACATAGATCAACAGCATAAGGTAAATTCGAAAAAAAATCAAAAAAAATGTTACGAAAAATATAATCAGAAATGGCATTTGAAAAAGCGATATCAAGTCTCTGCATATTTCACACACCAACTGATGAATCTAAAAATATCGTTTTTTTTTAAAGTTATTGCGAAAAATTTTGATAAATCTTACTTACCTCCATAATTATTTCTACTTGATTTAAAGCAATTTTCTCCCTAAATTCTGGATCAATTTTCTTTGCTAATATTTTTAATTCGGCCGATCTTTCATGGTTGAAAAGTGATTTTCTGGTTTTTTCAGGGTTTCTAGTAACGGAAACAATTTTTTTTGAAAATTTCATCACTTCTCAGATGGTGAAACTTTTGTGCATGGTCAGTAGTATGATTTGTAAGATACTAAAATATTTGATTTGCATAAAAAATTATTCTGCATTTATTACTTTTATATAGCGTGATTACATTCAATTTCTAAGGAACAAAATTTCATTTGATTTAAAGGAATCAACTTAATGAATTGCAGAACTTTGGTCATAAAAACTCTCTCCTTGATTGAAAGTAATTAATAAACACAAAGCTACTACAATAAATCCAATAAAATTTATTTAAATAAACATAACATTACCCACACTTAATAAAGCTTCGCAAAGCGTGTGTTGAAAGGTTGTTATTTTCATTTTTGCAAAACGGTTTTCGTAATCAACAATTTTTTTTTCTAAATTGTGTTTAGACAGAATAAAAATTTGGTCAGTTTTTTGGGACTTTTTAGCCCCACATGTGTTTCCAACCTTTTTTTTTTGTTCAGGCTTCCTTGCACTCGATAATTGCGAACTTGTGAACTATTAATTTGGCCCTCCATTACCATGACTTTTCCCAACTGCAAAAAAATAGAGACACATTTATGTGAAGATACCTTGGCGAGAAAGGGAGATAAGAATCAACTGCAAAAATTTGTCGGCAACTGCAAAAATAATTTCCCCTCTTTTTTTATGGCGATTTTATGGTTACAGTTGACGGACTTGAACTTTTTTATAGCGATTTCTACTACAATCACATATTGTCCCTGTAAGTGAATAATGAGCACAGACACATACAAAGTGCTATTATAGCGTAGCTGTCATTTTTCATGTAGTTCAAACACACACATGCAGCTGTATAGCTTTATTTCTATGCCAATTTGAACCTTATATTCATAGCATAAGGTTTGATATGATTGCTATAAAGTTGTTAAACTGGAATGGAAAGCGTTTATACTTGTATTCAGTCATTCCTATTTAGATCTATATAAGTCTATCTTGCTCTAGTTTTCTGCATTTTTTTGAAGTTACAGAAGTCATGGTAATGGAGATCCTCCTTAAACTGTAAACGACAAGGAGATTTTTATAAAATAGATCATACAATTAGAATTTATCCAACTTGTTATTCGATTTGAAAACATTTTCATTTATTTTCATTGTACTGAATTTATTTTTAGTAAATATTCGAAACGAATTAAAAATTCAATTTGTTAAAAAGCAAATTTCAATTATTTTTCAAACATACTCGTATATCAGCATATTTCATTAGATTTACACAAAATGTATATAGCGTGACAATAGCATATAGTAAATATTTATATAATTCATAGTAATCATAGATTAAAACATAAGCTACATCTGCCAGGGGCAAATCGTCAAATACTCTATATGAGGACTGACAAGATTTTTAATTGAAAAAAATCTACTTTTTATGGGGGAGAAAGGGGTAGTGCGATTGGATTTTGATGTATGAAATTTCGCGTTCGATATTGTTCCTGAGCTCCTCTAACGTTGTTGACTTGTTGGCATAAACCAACGACTTAACATAACCCCATAAAAAGAAATCCAACGGCGTTAAATCGCATGAGCGAGGTGGCCATTCGACCGGACCATTTCTCAAGATTACACGATTACCGAACTTCTCCGGGATCGATACGATATCCTGTTTCCAAAAATCCCATTTTATCAAAATCCCGTTTATTTTTAAAAATCCGGTTTTTTAAAATCTCGTTTTACAAAATCCCGTTTTTAGTGTATCCCGTGGAAAATGAGAGAAACGGGATTTTTTCGGTCATTCAAAAAAATAAAACAAATAAAAATTTTTCAATATTTAATCAGAGTTACTTATTGTATATCTACTAATTTAAAGCTATATTGTAAGCAATATTTTTAAGAAAATCTATTTTTGGCGATAAATTCATGGAGACTTTTTGTGGGGTATTATTTTACAATGGACTTTTCCTCCGATTGCATGTCGTGATTTTAGTTGCAATTAAAAATTTTCGACAATATTGGATCTGAAATTTAAACAGATTTTAATGGGCCATCAAATTATTTAGTTTTTAATGAAAAATTTCTTTAGTTTTATCCTACCGGTTAAATTTATTTTTTCTTTTGCAATGAAATTTTGATGTTAATAAAATTGTGCTGTTTCAAACATGTCTCCTATCCATCTTTTATACAATTTCCTTCAGTTATTAGCCTGTAATAAGAAATTTAATTCTCAAAGCGAAATCCTTTGCATCAAAAGTCAATGTTGAATATGGCGGCTGAAGGCATCAAATTTTTTTTCTTTTGTTTGCAAACCGGGGGCTTTGAGGTAACTCTAAGGGCAACCGGGTCGACCCTGTTCCCATCACACGCTTCTTCAAAGCGAAACTGGCATTCAGGCTCCACAACTAATCACTGTTTCGACCCGAAAACCATCAAATGCTGCTCTATCGCTGCAGGATTTTCATGAAGCGAATGTTGCCCCAAAGACGAACAGTCGATCACCAATTTCCCCACTAAAGCAATTGTGGCTTTGCAGACGCATTATTAATCAGTGCGTCGTGCTTGTCACTTCTTACGCTTCTTGTACGCAGATGTGAATTATAGGTGTAAATTTTTAGCGCCGATTGCGTAAATTGCTGCATTTTAAAGCCGCAAAGAACAAATCTCATGTGCCGTGCCTTTCGATGCTATTTGCGTTGTTTTTTCTCCGAAAAATGTCAATATAATAAACAATTGTTTTGGGAAGTTCATTGCGGTATTTTGGAATTGTAGTTAGTAACCTCATTCAAACCTTTTATCAAAGTCGTTTTAAAAGACAAAAATTACTTTCATTAATCAGGCGCCTGATTAATGAAAGTAATTTTTGTCTTTTAAAACGGAATTTTAAAAAACGGGATTCTGAAAAATGGTATTTTAGAAAACGGGATTTTTTTACACGGTATTTTTAAAAACGGGATTTTGGAAAACAGGATTTTAAATACGAGATTATAAAAAACGGGATTTCGTACCCAATCCAACTTCTCCTTACTAGTAATCCACACGTGCCATGAATCCCGTCACTGTCGCTGTTACGTCTGATGTTATGTCTAGTGAAGATTGAAATGTGAGCTGTTACGACAGAAAAGTCTGACAGTTTTTGCTGACATCTTTGCTAACAGAAATGGTAACAGAAATGGAATTTAAGATGGCGGATTCTAATTTTTCACGTGCAGAGACGCTCCGCTCTATAAACGAATGCTGTTTAAAAGTAATTTTTACAAAGAAATTATTTGAAAGGCCTTATTACCGAACACGATACGATTAGTTCGTATCGTAAATTCAATGTTGTTGTTAGTGTTTTAAACCAACAACAACATAGAAGTTACGATTCGAATCAATCGTATCGTGTTCGGTAATAAGGCCTCAGCTGTGTAGCATTGGGCGCATTCACTGTACTCAACAGTTGAGAGATTACTCATCATAATCACTGATCGGACGCCATTTTTTGTATTGAAAAATTTCTGCGATACTTTTCTGCTCAACCGATGAGTGTAGAATTTTGACGTTTAATGTATCGAGGCATTCACGAGAACTCATCGAGATTTACTCAACCGTTGAGTACCGTGAATGCGCCCATTGTTCGTTCGTGAACTTCACCATGATAAAAATGTAAACCTTGACTGACGTTTTAGCATTGCCAGATCATAAAAAAAGTTTTAGGGTGCGTTTTTATTAAAATACAAAATTGTTATGTCCTTATTGAAAGACCCTTTAGTTCATTTTTGTGTCCGACGATTGATTAGATACGTTACAAACGGTATACTAAATTTAATATACTGCTACTAGCTTTCAGACTCGTCATTGCCAGGTTAAAGTTTTTTGCAAACGTTTTCTTTTTACCAAAAAACAAAGAAATAATTTAAAAACTTTCGTTAAAAAAAAATCGTTATGCTTTCAGGACTTCGGGTTTCGGGTTTTGAAATTTTAGTACCAGATTCGTAATGTCGGGTTTTCGAAGGAAAAATGGGAAAAATGATGTTTGCGTTATCCTTACAGGACCTTCTGTATCGAATTTTGAAATTATTACACCAGATTCGTCATCAACGACCCGGTAAACCCCCTAATGCCAGTTTTTCCGTGGGGAAAAAATTGGAAGAAAGATATTTGCGTTATCCTTACAGGACCTTCCGTTTCGAGGTAAGATAAATCTGCATGTAAAATTTCATGGCAATCGGTTTAGTGTTTCGGGAGATATTGTGATGATTGAGTAGTATTTCGCTTTTATGAGTCTCATATAGAGTATAAAAAATATAATAAAAATAATGTTAAATTCACACCCAGTATTTAATTAGGAGTAGTTTCAAGTTGATGAACAACTTCCATTTGATGAAACATGTCCAAAATCAGGCAATGACTCACTCTTCGAAAACTGTATTAAAATTATCAAATATGTTGTTATAGATCCAGCAATCTGTTTAAAAACACATTTTTTTAAAAGATTTTTAAAAATATTTTAAAATACTATTTACCGCATAAATCAAAGTTCCGTCAATAGAGAAAATGTCAAGGACGTCAAATTTAATATCAATTGAGGAGAGTTGAATTGAAAACTCAATTAACTGAAAAATTAGCATTTTAGACACAAAAACTTTGACTAAAAATAAATACTATTACTTTTTCTCTTATTTTATCATTTTTTGCTTTTAAAATTAACTTGCTGACTGCTTTTTTCAATGCTCGTTCCTACAACATTTATAACTTTGAATTAATTTTCCTAAAATATAAGTATTCAACCTGTGTAAGCCGGACAAATTTCTTGATCCCATACGATTCTGGCTTATGAAAGTAAAACTTAAAACTTTCATAAGTAAAACTTAACTTTCATAAGCCAGAATCGCATGGGATCAAGAAATTTGTCCGGCTTACACAGGTTGAATACTTATATTTTATTTGTTTTACAATAGTGCAACTACATACAAAAATTTATTATGAAAAAAAAAATTTGTGAACTCATTTTGAGCGCAAACAATGTTTCAGTTTATGAACAAGGACTTGATACATAAATTTATTCCTGAAAGACGCCGGAATTGGAATTTTTTCATATAAAACCGGCTAAATAAATTCAAATTTTGAAAATTTTTGCTAAGGGAATGTATTTTGCGATAGTTAAATAAAATTTGCAGAATAATTTCTGAATAAAAATCGCGGAGAAATTCAAGAAAAAAGCCTTAGAACCGTTTCGCTACGAAGAAGTGTTCTTCAGAAAAAACATAACAAAAGCTATAATTGCCAATCTGGCAATTATTGAAAACCCGTATGATGATATTCGTATCAAAATTCGAACAGTTGTACCAAAATTCAACTTTGAGTCAAACTTTCCAATAAGATTTTTTTAAATTTATTCCAATTAGATTTTGATGTATGGGAGTTTTATGTTGAATCATATCCTAAATAACTTTTGTTCTTGGACTTTTTTGATAAGATGCACTGTTTTCGAGATATTTACAAAAAACGTTTTTGTTCGTTAATGGTCCATTTTTGCCCATTAACGAACTTAGCCTCGCATTTTACGAAAAACGGATCTGCACAAAATTTCAAGTCTGTAGCTCAATCCGTGCGCCCGCAATCCGCGCCACAGACAGACAGACGGACGGACAGACAGACAGACGGACAGACAGACAGACAGACAGACAGACAGACGGACAGACAGACAGACAGACGGACAGACAGACAGACGGACGGACATGCAAAAATTAAATATTTTTATCATTCTAAACACACTGGTGTAATTCATTTTTGTGTGTGATGACGGGATCTTGGCGTTACAAACGGTAAGGCAAAGTTAATATACCCTTTGGTTTCACTATACGGGTATAAAAATAACATGACATCGACATCAAATGAAGATTTACAAAGTGTCCACACCATAAAATACAAAAAGTATTTACCGCATTTAGGGCAAACGTGCAAATTGTCACTGCAAGTAAAATAAGGATTAAAGGACTCAGCAACTGGAACAGCAATGTAAACAAGGCCTCTTTATATGGTATTTTTCGGATTACTGAAAGTTATAAAAAAAGTTTAAAGGCGTTTTATTTAAACAAAGAACAGTATTGTTTACCTTCTGGATAAACAACTGCTAATAAGGTGGAGTACAAAGAAAAAATTATGCGGGTAAAAGCCCAAAGTAAAATGAAAACGAAAGGCAATTGATGAAGCATCACGATATTTTCAATCATTTCGGTAATTGTGAGATGAATCTATAAAATATAAGCAAATATAAATGGTTATTTAAAAAATCGTTAAAAATACCAGTTTTTTTTACAAAAAATACATATTTGGCGCGCTCGGGAGTTTTCTGTAATTTTTTTTATGCTTTTTAGAGTAAGTACATTTTTTTGTCATTAACAAACAGAAAAAGGTTTTAATTTTACTAATGTTTCGGACCAAAAATTTAAGGACGATAAAAAAAATACCGAAATTTTGAAGACAATTTTTAGGAGACCGATTTCTGTGCCCATTAAAACTCTGAATATAGGTTTCTACAACCCCTAAGTTACAGCCATGTCATACCAAGTGCGTTGCGTTGCCGCATTTCGAGATTTTTAATGACAACCAAACAAATTTAGTCGTTTTTCCTTCTACAAAAGGGGTTTTTTTTGTTATCTCAAGAAAATACTTCTGTCATTTGAATAAAAAAAATCTGGGCCTCATCAGCTTCAAAAAAAAAATATGAAGATAGTTTTTTTTTGCATGACTATTGATGTCTTATCATATCATCATCATACTAATATATAAAAATGAGTTGGTGTCTGTCTGTCTGGCTGTCTGTCTGTCTGTCTGTCTGTCTGTCTGTCTGTTCCTCTTTCACGCAAAAACGGCTGAACCGATTGACTTGAAATTTGGCATGATTGTCTGTGGTAGTTCCAGTTCCAACATAGGCAAACGGAAAAGTAGCGCGAGGGGTGGGGGGAGTAAGGGGAGGGGGTAAAGTGATTTCGAAACTTAGTTTTTGCACTATGTTAGTCTTTCGCGGGGAAATTACTGAACCGATTGGACTGGAATTTGGCATAGATGTTCGCTCCAACATAGACCCATTAAAAAGTAGTCCCAGAAGTGGGGGGAGTAAGGGGAGTGGGTAAAGTGATCTTGAAACTTAGCTCTTGCAGTGTTAAATGTTTGTAGGCCGAAGGCCGAGGAGCTGGACCTGCTGGTGGGGGGTGAGTAAACATATAAAAAATACAACGTTATCGTAACTGAATAATCCGTGGATTCCTTTTTCAAGTGACTTATACTGAAGAAAACCCTTGAGACTGTAGAAATTTTTCTTTAATTAGAGGATAATAAGATATCGCTTAACCAATGAACATATTTCTTTGGTCTCGTGATGCAAATTTCTCTGAATGCGTGATCTTTATTTATTTGGTTGGCTTTGGAAATATAAATCTTTTGTTAATGGAAAAACGTCTAAATTTGGTTGGCTGTCTTTAAAAAAAACGCAATTCGTTCAACATTTCTAATAAAACCACATTTTTTTCTTGATTACATTGTCGTTTTTTTAATTTATTAATATTTACTCACCTCCATAATTATTGTAATAGTATTTAAAATATAATTTTCATCGAATATCGGTTGTACATCCTTGGTAGTAACTTTTAAAATTTTATTCGACGATTTCGATATGAAAAATAATTTCTTAGCCATTTGGCTTTTTGTAATTGAGGCAAATTTCCTTTGATTCATTTTTTTCCTATATTTGAAAATCTGACAAAAAGTATTAACTAATCCAAAGGAAAATATGAATATTAACTAATCCATTTAAAGGCTTTTTTTACTACTCGCAAAATTCATTATAAATTCAATTTATTAGTTGAAAATAATCTTAAATTCTAACTTGTTCATTTTTGAATATTTTATTAACATGACAAGTGTGTAAGTTGTTCATTTTTTATATAGGTACTTATTATTAAGATAATTTTACGTCCTAACACTACCAACATTGCGTGTTATGCTACATTTACACGAATGACAAATTTGTCATTTTTTTCTTGTCATTATGTTAATTCCCGTGTAAATGGCATAATTTTTGTAATTTTTTCTGTCAGAAAATGTCAATCTCTCATAAAAGAATGAACTTGTCCATTCTTTTATGCCAGATTGTCATTCGTACAAACGCAATATTAGTTATGACAACTTTAGTATTCAACTTTTGTCATAACTAATATTGCGTTTGCACGAATGACAATCTGGCATAAAAGAATGGACAAGTTCATTCTTTTATGAGAGATTGACATTTTCTGACAGAAAAAATTACAAAAATTATGCCATTTACACGGGAATTAACATAATGACAAGAAAAAAATGACAAATTTGTCATTCGTGTAAATGTAGCATTATAAATCTATTTTAAACATGAAAAAGTTGTGTACGAAATAAACATCGGCAAAAAAATGAATTATGATTTTAATTCAAATTTTGCAAAAACTTTTAATGCTTCTTTCAAATGCTCCAGGCCTCGTTGATTTATTGAATCGTAATATGGCAAAGATTTTAATTCATTGAACCAGTGATGGAGTCGAGGCCATTTATCTGCGGTTACTGGAAATACGATATCCACTGTACTCAGCGTTGCTAGAACAGATAGATCTGCAATCGTCATCTAAAAATAGACACAAATTAATTAATTTCAGCACAAAAAAACGCAAAGTTGCTAATATTAATATGATTACATGATTGCATGCAATAAACTGATTTTCATTCAGGAATGTCTCAATCATGGAATATGTTTCAGTGATTTTCCTCTCGTGGTGGGAAACATCTTTTGAACTATGGCGGAAAATTTCAGTCTGAAATTTGAAAGAAATGTATAAATTTTAGAAATAACCATTTTCTGTTAAAAACAGAGATGCAAACCGATTTTACTGAACCTTTGAAATTTGAGTGAACCAAAACGAAACCATAAACCGAAACATTCTGAAAAAAGGATTTTTAAACCGAACAAAATCAATCCTTTTGTATAAATGATGTTCTAATGGATCAAAACCGAACCAGATTTTAAAAAAGATGGCTAAACCGAACAAGTTTTTAAAACACATGCTGTTACCGAACTAAAAACCGGAACCACACTTATGGAATTTAAGAAACCAAAACCAAATTTGGAAATTTTTGGAACCAAAATCAAAATCCAGAAATCATCCTTGAACCAAAACCAAACCACACACTCAAAATACTTTTGGTTTGCATCTCTGGATAAAAATTATTCACCATCATATCGCTATCCCGTCGAAATAGTATTGAATTTTCGAAAAATAATTTATTTAGAATTTTTATTCTCAATAAACTATCATTTTTTGGATAAAACTCGGAATTTTCCGAATATTTTTCACACAAATATATTAAAATTGCATGACTATCAGTTAAAATCAAATTCTCATCTTTCAAAGTTGGAACCGTGTGTGCAGGATTTATCTAAAATGAAAACAGAAATGTTTAAAAACATTTTCTTTATTTCAAAAATTTATTTATTCAAAATACTTTAATGAATTCGTCTTTTAAATGCTCCCGTTGGAATAAATCGACAGATTTCAGTTCAATATCCAATTCAAGGTGCTTGATTAGCATTAAACAGCTTCGAACTGGTGGACTTCTATCATCAAAATACAAGATTGGTTTCATTTTCAAGATCTTTTGTAAAAACGAAGACTTAAAGAACAACGAACTTCGCATCGAAGAAGAAAAATCTTTACTGTTGTCGATCAGGGTATTACGATTTATATTTTGTTGTCGGGAATGTTTAATATATGAATCTTCCAAATCGATTTGGAAGGGATTCCAATTCCAAAATGCATATATTTACATATTTGATGTCTGACTGTGATAATCAAAACAATCGTGGAAAAGACCATAAGATAAGAGCAAAATATCTTAAGGGAATTATGGTAGCGGTTGGAAGTTATGATATTTGAATAAAGAGAAGATGGAAAATTACATTAACGAGTAATTGTTTGATTGGAGAAAGAAAATCAGAATTTCTTTTATTGAAACTGATTAAATCTGTATCTTTCAAGGAAAATTTCAGCATCATCAACGGCGCAACAACCGGGGGTCGGATCTAGGCCTGCCTAATAAGGATTTTTAGATAACCCGGTGTTGCGCCGTTGTCAACCAATTCGATAGGTATCCCAAGAAAATCTCTTGCATTGCTTCATTGATTCACCTGAGGCAGAGCCTACCCCAGCGTCGGTTTCCTTTAAATATTCCCCCATTTACGCGCACTAAAAGCAATCGTCCTTTCTTGTGAATATCCTCTCTTGGTTTCTCGGAAGGAATTTTGACTTCGTCCGATATTACACTTGGCTTATTTAAACCGGCAACTTTTGGGCTTAATAAGCCAATGTGCTTACATTTGTGGCTTAAATAAGCCAATCCTGTTTGCATATGCTACACAAGTTTACATGTGTGTATGTGGACCCAAACCATTGAAATTGCTGCTGCTCATATACTTCCCAAGATCTTTACCTGCTGACGGTCAGAACGAAAATGATTTCTGCCTACTACTTTTCCCAAACCGGTTCACACGCTTTGCATCTATGCAGATTGTCAATAAGCCATGATTTCGAGTGGCAACTTTTCCCTCCGCAGTCGTTTCTCCCGAAAATCGGCTTAAGTAAGCCCGAAAGTTGCCGTGTGTAATACCGGACTTAGTAATATACCGCAGCCACAGGCCAACTGTCTTTCAAAATTCCCCTGCCTCCGTACCCCCTCTCCAAATAAATCTTGTATCGCTGAAGGGATTTGGATCCGGGTTTCAGCATTTGATATGTGAGCTTTCAAGGAAATTTTAACCCCCTAACCCACTAATGTACACCCTTTCCATCTCAGTAGACACTCTCTCCTGTAATCTGCTGCAATTCTAGAAGTCTTTGGATTTAGAAGGCGTCGCAAAAAATGGCCCAATACTATATAGAGGATGTGAAAGCTGTTAAAATACGTCATGCGATTTGTGGCCTTTCAACTACACCAAAATCCAATCGGATCACTCCTGCCCCCCTCTTCCACACAAATATTTTTTTTTTGTAAAAACTTCTGTACTCATATAGAGTATTTAACGATTTTTACTAAAGGTGTATAAATATAGTTCAGATCATGCCCCACCCCCTTCCCGCGGGAAAAATCTTGACGACTCCCTTGGAAAGAAAAGGAAAAAAGCGTAACGTGTATAAAATTTCAAAATTAAGATTTCAAAAATATTTGAAAAAACTCAAAAGTTTCAATGCTACACAGAAAAGCTCTGTGCCATCGGAAGTCTTAGCGGAGGCGCGCACTACGTTGGTAAACATGTAGAATAGTGCTAAATTGACAATATGATTTTTTAAAACGCGTACAAACAAATATTGCAGCTAGCAATGAAGTGTATTTCGACTTAAGCGAGAACTCCAATTGGGCAGAGGCAGCGGCAGAAGCAGAAACACATTTTAGCTCTAATCTCTAAATTTCTGCTTTCAATTTAACCTCACAAATCGTTGTTGACATTTGTTGCATATATGAACGGAAGTAAATATTTGTAATACTTGAAATGGAGGAGAAATTAATTGAATATGTTAAAAACAACAAAATATTATACGACAAATCATGCCTCGAATATAAATACGTACAACATTTTGAGAGGTTTTTGCTATTTTCGTCAGAATTCAAATTTAATTGTGGGACAGAAAGCAGATTCTGCTTCTGCCTCCGCTGCTGCCTCTGCTCAATTGGAGTTCTCCCTTTACTTATTTACTATTTGTTTATTTCTACCCAAATATACTTCGATGCACGCTGAAATACTAGTTTAAAAGCGTTTAAGAAACTCAAATTGCACTTCGGCACCATTTTAAACGCTTGCCAATGCGGTGCGCCCCTGCATTTATAATTGAATTTGATATTTTTTGTGTACACATACCGGTATATTATTTTGATTTCATGATCAAATGTTTTCAAAAATAGCAGAAACTTAATTTGTAAACAAACACTTAACGTATGTTTATCTCGATTAAACATATACCTACTTACATGCGTATTATACAATTCCAATGTTTACATTCACGAATCTTTGTTTGCAACTGTATAAAAATAAAAAAAAAAGTATACTATAATTCATATCTCCCGAAAGTCATTCTGAACGTTACTCTCGCATGAATTTGGTGCCAAATAAAATTCTTTGCGATCAAAGGCATTTTTCCACTCAATTCGGTTAGTTGGAAATTTTAAACAATCCCGCAATTTGAAATATTTTTTCGAAAGAAACATTATTTTTTCACTGAAAATTCTTACTGTTTTAAAATAATGGCGAAACCAAAATTATACTACGCGTTGTTTAGTCCACCGGCCCGAGCATGTATTTTGACAGCAAAAATCATTGGGCTTGATTTGGATTTACGGTAATTTATTCTTCGCAATGCAAATATTTAAAAATCAGTTTTTTTTTGTAATTTATGCTTTTTTTCTCAGATTTGTAGATTTTGCCAAGAAGGAACATTTAGGTGAAGAGTTTTTGAAGGTAAAGTGTTGTGACAAATATTCAAATTTGTGATTAGAAAATTAGTTATTGCTTGAAAAAAACATTTGTTGTTCATGTGATCACCACATGACTCTATTGTACATATTGAATTACATTAAACCGGGTTTTTGTTTTTGTCGATTGGTTAAAAAAATTTAGTTACTTGAATTGTGTCTAATTTTTTATTAGTTTTAAACTAACTGAGATTGTTGAATTTTTTTTTTTGTGAAAATATCGAGATATATGTATTTCGAAAACGGTTTTACTATAAAAAAACAACATTTAAGTTCCGCAATTGATCTTCCACTATGTTGTCGAAAAGCAATTATCTACGGAGAAAGCCATTAAGATATTTAAGTGAAAGGAAAATTAATATTTCGGAAATCCAAGTGCGCACAGCGATGATAAATGATAAGCGTGTGAAATTGTACTAGTAATTTGGGTTTTTGAGGCAAGTATTAACCAGTATGGCAGCGAGCATCACAATTGACTAAACCCTTTCAGACCCACTGTATACGATTGTGTTAGGTGACGTAATAAGTTTATATTTCGGCTCAGACTCAAAATTTCGCTCAAAATCCCAAAAGCAGTGATCGTGTTACCTTTTGTCGAGAGCTTCTATCCCTTTCAGACCCAAGAATTTTTTTTTAAATTTTTTTTGTTATTCTGGTATTGAAATATAATAGTATAACAATTTTTGTAGCAATCGGAAGAAAAAAATTTTTGGGTCTGAAAGGGTTAAGTAGAAGTAATGGTTGGATCAGATATGGGTACTTTCGCTGTGCAGCACAAAAAAAAACTGTGCAGCGGCCGCATTAATTGACAGTTTCGCTACGTGCTGCGCGGCGAAAATAGTCAAATGTGGTCCCTGCATAAGTAAATTGTATAAGTAACTAAAAGTAGACTTTGATCTGGGCCACCATACTGTTTTTCATCTGTTTAACATCGCAGTGCGCATCTGCACTTAGAAAATAACCAATTATCAAAACAACACCATATCAAGACCAATTCAAGTTGTTTTGAATGTCAGCCACAAAACATTTTACAGCTTTCATCCATTTGATTATATGAAAATCATCCACAAGTACTACTTATAAAGATTGATTTACAGCTTATCTAAAACCATATTTTGGAGGTATACTCAAAACGGGCGACTTTACGCTTTTTTTATTTTTGAATCAAAATATAAATAAAAAAATAGATAAAACTTATCATATTTTAATTACAGATAAATCCACAACACACAATTCCAGTACTAGTCGATGGAAATGACATCATTTGGGAAAGGTAATTAAATCTTTATTTTATCTTGTTGACACTTAAAATAATTTTATTTTTTTATAGTCATGCAATTATTACTTACATGGTTTCTAAATATGCAAAGGACGACTCTTTGTACCCAAAAGATTTTGTAAAACGGGCTCATGTTGATCAACGTTTACATTTTGAAACTGGAATTTTATTTCACGCCCTTAAAGATTTTGTGGTGGGTTCTTAAGATAAATAAGTTATTTAGTTATCAACAACAGATATTTTATGTTATAGCGTTTAAAAATAATTCGAAAAAAAAAACAGCTGAAAAATTCTCTGCGAGGACAAACTGGTTTTTTTTCAATTATAGCTTTTTCCATATTTAAAAACTTGTTTGTTATTATTTTTTTTTATTTTTTTTTATTGTAGAATCGCATAGTATACGGCAGTGAAAAAGAATACAACGAATCCAGCGTTAAACTCGCCCACACGGCTTATGACTTTTTGGAGAAATTCTTAAAAGATGGTGAATATATGACGGGAAATACGTTAACAGTAGCGGATATTTCCATTTATGTCACGGCAATCACTTTAAAAAAATTGGTGCCAATTGAAAAAAGAAAGTAATATTTTTATATAAACACAGTTTCAGATAAAAGATTGATTTTAAAATTTTAGCCATCCACTATTAACTGCCTGGATGGGAAGAATGAAAAATCTACCGAATAATGAAGAAATCAATGAAAAAGGCGCTGAGCACTTATTTGTTCGGATTCAAAATTATTTGCATCAAAATCAAGCAAAAGTCGATTTAGATGAAAACATCAAAATTCGAAGTTACGAATGAAGGATAAAGTTTTGCATGCGACGAAGTTTTTTTTTGCAATTCTTACTCCCCAATTTATTCAATTGTTTGTTGTAAACATTTAGTTGTTAATAAAAATTCCATAAAAATTAAAATTTCAGAAAAAATTTTAAAAAAATCCATAACAATTATTGGTAAATTTTCTTTGAACGTCCCGAAAACTTAAAGACCTTTATCTGAGCATCGATTTCATAAACCTCCAAAAAAATCCCAACATGTCACATTCCTGTATATTTCCTAGTCACGCTACTGCCCCACCGATAGAATATTATTAGACATAGAATTTTCATTGCTTATCTTACAATTTTAACCTATTTTTAGAAAATAATCACGCAAAGATTATCAAAACCGAGAAGGTTCAATTACATTTCTACAAAAAAAAAAGTAATCAAAAAGATTTCAAGTACCTAAAATTAAAAAACTTGAATTGAAAAATATATTTTTTTTTGCTGTAGACATTCATAACAAAAGATTAGTTATATGTTTAAAAAAACCTACAAAAACAATGTCTCCGACACGCCTTGATAAGAGTAAACAATATAAAAAACAAAGATTTAAATTTTTTGTGGTGTATATAAAGCAACAAACGACTGTTGTACGCATTTTTTCCCCAAAAATTGTGATAGTCATTCAACACACCGGGAAAATATGTTTTTTTTGAAATAAACTCAAAAAAATTTGAATTTCAACTGTGTACGCCATAATAATTAGAATTGAATGCTCTACATTTCTGTAATATCGGCACATCGATATCTCTTCTCAATTCCGAAAGATGGCGATAGTGCTATTAAACTTTCGTCGCTTTTTCTGTGAAATTTCAAAAAAAGCCATAATTATATCGCGAAACTGTAAAAATGAGGTGTACCATTATTGCAGGCAGTGAGCAATATCCCAATCGTCAACGTAATGGTTGATATAAATGTTGCTTGGGACGATTTTTCGTCGTAAATATTTAACCTCTGCTAGGCGCGCATTCAACTGCGTTAGGAAAAGTGAAAATGTGTCACCTGTGGCGCGAGAAATTCAAAAATTAAACCTGCAGCAAATAAAGATATGTAGGTATTTCGAGGATGTGTTTTCATGCCTGCTACAGGCCAGAGTTGACTTGTCAAAAAGTTGACTGGGATCAGGTTTATTATTTTTCTGAGTGTAAAGAATTTTATTATACATATATAGAGGTTGCGTTATAAGGACATTCTACTGTTTTACGTTAACAAAGTACCACCGGATTATAGACGTTTTTAACAACTCACACGTTTGAAATTTAAAAAAAACTTTATTTACCATATTTTAACACATAAAACACATAAACACGCAACTTTACCCGGCAATTTATTATTATATCATTTTATGCTTTTGCCATTTTACTCAGAACAAATCCAGCACAAGCTTTGGTGCCTTCTCCGTTTGCCTCTTCATAGTATGGCAATTTCGAAATTCGGCCTAACCAAGCAAGAATCTTAGGATATTTTGCAGGATCCAAAGGCATGATTCCATGGGCACTGGAAACTGTAGCTACACACGAAAAATCAGCAATCGTTAATTTATTCCCAGCCACATAATTATTAGATGCCAGGAATTTCTCCAAAAATTCGAAAGCCTCTTGAATTTTGGCGATTTTCTCAGGTGGTATAACCGGATTATTGTCATACACTACACCGTGCTATATTAAACAAATTTATATTTAGATATTATGCTTTTGACGTTTTTATAGTATTTTAAACTTACAACAATGTCAGCAAAACTTGGAAACAAAACGCTTGAATTGAAGTGCAGCCGATGATCAACTATTGCTCGTTCATAAAAATCCTCGGAATACAAAGAACAATCACTTCCATATTTTGAAGCCAAATACGCAACTATGGCGTGACTATCACAAATTATTTTGTCATCATCTTCTAGTGTTGGAACACTGTGCTGGGGGTTTTTCTTCAAATATTCTTCTGATTTATGTTCCCCGGCCATGATGTTAACCTCCTTGAATTCATATTCTAAATTCAACGCTTTTAAAGTCAACAAAACAGCACGAACTGGAGGACTAATTGTAATTCCGTACACAACTAATTTACCCATTTTTCAAAAGATTTTTTTCCCCAATATTAACCAAACGTACAGTAGGAAATCTTAAATTGAAATGATCAAAAATTTCAGGTGCCAGTAATTAAATTCGCACGATTGGCAACGGAGATTATTACTTAAAACTTTTATCTGGAACCAATAATTTAGACCCTAAACTTTTAATTGGAACCAATAAATAAAATAAACAACAGTAATAAAAATAGCAAAAAAAAAAAAACTTTATCATGCAATGAAAGATTTCTCCTATGACAAACAACAAGAAATTGTTAAATTGTGTATATAAAATAAATGCATGAATAATTGCAATAAATGATAAAATCCCTATTTTTAGTATATAGTTTTTAATTGAAAAACCACAAATTTTTGAAAAATCATTTTCTGATAAATTTAGTGGCCAAGAGGCGGTTGAAGCTAATTTCACACCTAAAAACAAATCGGTTTTTAACCTACAGTCGCTTCTCGATAATTTTGTTTGAATTCGTCTATAATTCCAAAATTTTTCAATCTACTTCAGTTTAAAGTTGTCAAGGTTCGAATGTATATATGTAAAAAAAATTGTCAAAATAATATTTCAAATTTCTTTCAATACACTTTTTTAAGGAAAAAGAGTTAATTAAAGATACATTTGGAAGCTGTGCATAAAAAACCTCAACCAAATTTTGGTCTCACTTTTTTGTGATTTTTAGTATAGAGTTTAGGACCACGTCACACTGCCGCAAACTCCCTTTCCCTTCACCTAAAAGTGTGACGTATTTTAAAAACAACTTCTTACATGAAAGTTTTTGTTTTGAAGGTTATAAAAAAAACAATTAATAGAGAATTTTTTTCTACATTTATATTAATTTCTTCTATTTGTTACTTCATTTTTAAACTCTCCATTTTAGTCCTCACGAATTCAGCGAGTTGTTTTGATCCTTTGTCGTTTACTTCTTTATAATCAGGCAAATTTGATATCTTCTCATACCAAGCTACAATTTTTGGGTGTTTTGACGGATTCAACGGAATTAGCTCCAGAGATTTCGACACCGTGATGCAACAAAAGAAGTCAGCAAGAGTTAGAGAATTTCCCGCCACATATCTATCCGATTCCAAAAATCTTTCCAAAAAGTCTAAGGCCTCGTAAGCACTCGCAAGCTTTTCCGGTGGAATCTCTGGATTATTGTCCATAATCACTTCACGCTAATTAAAAAATACACTATTAATTAACACAAGTGAAAAAAAACGTCAAACCTACCATAATAGCTCCTAGTTTGGGATATAAAACTCCAGAATCGAAATGCAGTCTTTGATCAACTAACGCTCTTTGATAAAAGTCCTTGGGGTACAAAGAATCATCCTTTCCGTATTTCGACACCAAATATGCAGCAATAGCGTGACTATCCCAAATTATTTGGCCATCATCTTCTATCGTTGGAATTGTATGTTGAGGATTTTTCTTCAGATATTCTTCTGATTTATGTTGGCCAGCTATGAGGTTCACTTCTTTGAATTCATATTCCAAATTTAAGGCTTTTAAAGTCAGCAAAACAGCCCGAACTGGAGGACTTATTATCATACCGTATACAATTATTTTACCCATTTTTAAGAATATTCAAAAATTATTTGTTTAAAAATCTATACCAAACGGACAGTAGAAGATTTCGAATGAAACTAACGAAAAAATTTATATGGTTTATAAACCATGAATATAAACACAAAAAAAATAATACTTAATTATTTTATCGATTTAAATTATGTACTTTAATGTATTCAGGGCTAATCTCATAAAGAAATTATCAGTCTCGATAAGATGTTTTTCAAAGATATTTTTAGATAAAGGTTATTAACGGTTTATTGATTTTCATATCGAAAAATTAAGTATTAAAAAAGAACTTGCTGATAACAGTTTTGGAAAATCTGCGTTCCAAACTCCTTATAAGTATTCCCGAGAACTCATAAGTAACGAAGGTCTTATTTTTAGTACTCGAGAGTATTTATATTTCGAATATAAGGTTAATAATTTTCCTAAATTAGTTCCATTTCTGAAATGAAGGACTTAATTTACAATTCACACTTTTTAAATAAAAATAACTTTATTGATCATGTTTGTAACACATTAAACATAAACACACATAATTTAATCACACCCCAATTCATAACACATTTTTATGCTTTTCCCATTTTACTTAGAACAAGTTCAGCAAGAGCTTTAGCGCCTACTCCGTTTGCTTTTTCATAGTATGGTAATTTCGAAAGTAGTTCCAACCATGCCAAAATCTTTGGATATTTTACAGGATCAAATGGCAGGATTAAATTAGTACTTGAGACTGTAGCTCCACACGAGAAATCAGCAATCGTTAATTTATTTCCAGCTACATAATTATTTGATGCCAGGAATTTCTCCAAAAACTCAAAAGACTCTTGGGCACTGGCGAGTTTCTCAGGTGGTATTACGGGATTATTCTCGAATCTTATACCGGACTATATTGAAAAAAAAAATTTGAAGTAATGTATTTTTTAGGGAAATAAATTACACGAAATTACAACAATGGCTGATAATCGTGGGAACAAAACGCTTGAATCGAAATGCAGTCTCTGGTCAACGATTGCCCTTTGATAAAAGTCCTTGGGGTACAAAGAATCATCCTTTCCGTATTTTGAAGCCAAATACGCGACTATGGCGTGACTATCACAAATTATTTGGTCATCATCTTCTAGTGTTGGAACACTGTGCTGGGGGTTTTTCTTCATGTATTCTTCTGATTTATGTTCCCCGGCCATGATGTTAACCTCCTTGAATTCATATTCTAAATTCAACGCATTCAAAGTCAACAAAACAGCCCGAACTGGAGGACTAATTGTAATTCCGTACACAACTAATTTACCCATTTTTTAAAAGATTTTTTTTCCAATATTAACCAAACGTACAGAAGGAAATCTTAAATTGAAATGATCAAAAATTTCAGGTGCCAGTAATTAAATTCGCACGATTGGTACCGGAGATTATAGTTTATGTACTTCACACCCTAAAACTTTTATCTGGAACCAATCAATAAAACAAACAACGGTAATAAAAATAGCAAAACAAAATAAACTTTATCATGCGGTGAAAGATTTCTCCTATGACAAACAACAACAAGAAATTGTTAAATTGTGTTTATAAAATATTGATTATAAATAAATGAATAATTGCAATAAATGATAAAATCCCTTCATCTTGAAAAACATTGAGTTATTGAAAAATCCTGATAAAAGTTTAATGACGAGAAGGCGGTTATAAGCTAATGCTACATTTACACGAATGACAAATTTGTCATTTTTTTCTTGTCATTATGTTAATTCCCGTGTAAATGGCATAATTTTTGTAATTTTTTCTGTCAGAAAATGTCAATCTCTCATAAAAGAATGAACTTATCCATTCTTTTATGCCAGATTGTCATTCGTACAAACGCAATATTAGTTATGACAAAAGTTGAATACTAAAGTTGTCATAACTAATATTGCGTTTGCACGAATGACAATCTGGCATAAAAGAATGGACAAGTTCATTCTTTTATGAGAGATTGACATTTTCTGACAGAAAAAATTACAAAAATTATGCCATTTACACGGGAATTAACATAATGACAAGAAAAAAATGACAAATTTGTCATTCGTGTAAATGTAGCATAAGTTTACACCTAAATACAATTCTGATACTCTTCGCTACAGACAAAAAAATCAAATTTTATAATTTGTAATTTTTTTCTCGAAAACGGCTCTATAGATTTTTTATCAAATTTCTAATAATTTTAAGTAACAAAACAGCGATTGCGCTAGGTTCTATTGACAGGAAATTTCGTTAAGGTCCTGTAAGGACAACGCGAATTCTATTTTTCCCATTTTCCTCGTGAAAATCATCATTGAATATGATGCAAATTTTAAAACATTATAAAATTCGAAACGAAAAGTCCTGTAGGAACAACAAAAATATTATTTCTTCCTTTTTCTCCAGAAAATTAGCAGCGTGGATATTTGGGCCAGGGATTTCGAACCCCAGGAAGTGGGGTGTTTTTGTGAAGTATTTCGATAACACATTTTATATAGTCACAAGCATTGAAACACTCTTTCCCTACTAATTAGGCTTTGAAAAATTTCACGATTAATTTTGAAGCTTTAAAAATTCCGTCACAGTTATTTTACATCGAAATATGATAAAATAAGACAACACACACTTGGTCTGTAAACGCTGCCCGATGCATAAAATGTTTATTCTCTTCATTTACGCCTGTGCCTTACAATGCAAGTCTTTACATTTATAAATCTGGTACTTTTGCAATTGTATGAAAATTAACAGTACGATAATTCTCTTAAACGTCATTCTAAATGTGACTTTCGCTTGAATTCGTTGCTCAAGAAAATTATTTGTAGTCAAAATCATTTTTGTATTTAATACGCTTCGTTAGAAAATTCAATCAATCCAAATTGATTTTTAAAAACATATTAATAAAAATCCCTTTAACTGAATTCAAAAAGTGTTAAAATAATGGTGAAACCAATATTATACTACGCCTTGTTTAGTCCACCTGCCCGAGCATGCATTTTGACAGCAAAAATCATTGGGCTTGATTTGGATTTACGGTAATTTTAGCTTAAAAAGGCATTTATTTTTTTTTTCATTCTGTCATTTTTTACAGATTTGTAGATTTTTCAAAGAAGGAACATTTAAGTGAAGAGTTTGTGAAGGTAAGAAAATGTCAAAGCAATGTTAATTTGTGCTTTAAGGCGTACAATAAATAAAATTGTCATATGATGTTAAAAAACACATTTTTATAAAAACTTTTCATGTGACGTCTACATGATTTTCTCATACATATGCATTGAATTTAATCAATTGAGGTATATCAAAAAATGTTAAAAATATATTTTAAACCGTTTCGTTATAAGACATTGCTTTGCAATTGCTAAAATTTTTTTTTTTAATGCAGAAAATTTAATTTCTTTAACTTCACCGGTGCCTTTACAAAAGTTACTCGGGTCAAAAATGATCCATAACAATTTTTCGTTTCAAATTCGTTATTAATTTATCCATTCCTTATATGTTATTGTATAGTAGTTATTATAGTTTTTATTGAGGATGAAAAATAGTTTTAGTTTGGGTCAGATATGACCCAAGGAACGGAATAAGGTTAAAAGTTTATGATATTTTAATTACAGATAAATCCACAACACACAATTCCAGTACTAGTCGATGGAAATGACATCATTTGGGAAAGGCAATTAAATCTTTACGTTATCTTGTTGGCATTTAAAATAATTTTATTTCTTTATAGTCATGCAATTATTACTTACATGGTTTCTAAATATGCAAAGGACGACTCTTTGTACCCGAAAGATTTTGTAAAACGGGCTCATGTCGACCAACGTTTACACTTTGAAACCGGAGTTTTCTTTCAAGTTATCAAGGATTTTGTGGTGAGGTTTTTTTTATCATTTAAATAAATTATTTAATAAAGCTCCCAACTAGTGAATTTACTTCATAAACACATACACGTTACATATTAGTATACTATATCTAAGGCCAAACTGATAAAATCCCTTATTTGCCCTTAAATTACTCATGTTTTAATCCCTTAAATTTTCCTAATTTTAAAATTGTTCACTATTTTATTAAAGCATTTTTAAACTAGCTTTGAACTTTTTTTTGTAGAATCGCATAATATATGGTGGTGAAAAAGAATACAACGAATGCAGCGTTAAACTCGCCCACACGTCTTATGACTTTTTGGAGAAATTCTTAAAAGATGGTGAATATATGGTGGGAAATACATTAACAGTGGCGGATATTTCCATTTACACAACGGCAATAACCTTAAGAAAACTAGTGCCGATTGAAAAAGAAAAGTACGATTTTTTTTAAATGTTTTGAGGATAATTTTCACGTTATGCGGCAGTCACACGACGCTGTTTTGCCAGCGCTGCTAGCTGTTTGGCTGTTAGCAGCCGTTTCAGCAGCACCGTGTGAACCCTAGTAGGCTGCTACTAACAACAGCAGCGCGATGATTTTAGCAGCGCTATTAAAGTAGAGACCGTTCTACTTTGCCACCGCTACTAGGGATCACGTGACCCTGTTGCATGATTTCTGAGCTGTCAAAAGTCTGATAAGTGGTAAAGTTTGTTTATTGTAAGTTGTTATTTTACGTTTATTCATTTAAATTTGTGTGTTACGTTTATTATTTAAAAAATCGCCCAAATTCAAATGTCAAACTACTGTTTTGCTGTTTGCCAGCGCTACTAAGTTATAAATCGTGTGAACCCTCTCAGTACGCTGCCTGCTGTTGCTATTTGCCAGCGCTACTAACCCAATATCTAGCAGCGCTGGCAAAACAGCGTCGTGTGACTGCCGCATTAAAAAACGTTTTTTTGTTTTGGTTTATAATTTTAGGTACCCACGCTTGAGTGCTTGGATGGAGAGAATGAAAACTCTACCAGATAATGAAGAAATTAATGAAAAAGGAGCTGAGCAATTATTTGATCGTATTCAAAGTTTTTTGCCGCAAAAGTAACGAAAAGCTTAAAGCAAGATTCAGAACAAAATAAAATAAAAACTCCGAAGCCAAGACATTTAGTTTTTATAAGATTTAAATGTTGGAAAAAAGAACTGTAAACATGGTTTTAAAAAAAAACATTAAAACAATAGTTTTTGTTAAAATTCGGATAAAAATCCTCGCTTTTAAAATATTTCCTCAAATATTTCCTAACTATAGCGTTTAAAATATTAAAAAAGGGCTAAAATTTCTAAAATTTTTCAAATTTTAATTAAATTTATTACCTATTGGGAGAATGCATTGAAAATGAGCGTTTTGTATTGAGACTCATAATTCGGCAGGTATATATCCGATAGGGCTGAAATAAATTTTACCTGAAAGCTAAAACCCTAGGCTGCAAACATCAGTCCAATTTCAACTGCCGGAGTGTAAAGACGTTTTTATCCGAAATTTTAAACATGGCTGAGTTCGTGCCTACAAAACCGTTTTTGCGGGGAATTCTTTTACATTGCTTCCACCGAAAGACAACAGCAGCTGAGGGACATAGAATATTAGTGGAAACATACGGCGACAATGCTTTTTCAGAACAAACATGCAGAAGATGGTTTCAACAATTCAAGGGTGGTGATTTTGACCTCGAAGATGAACAACATCCTGGTGCTGAGAAAAAGTTTGAAGATACTGCTGAGCTGCTGAAACCTAATGAAACAATCACGGGGGACCTCTACCGACGACAATTGATGCGTTTGAGCCGAGCATTGCGAGAAAAATGGCCGCAATTTACCGACAGACACGACAAAGTTATTTTGCAACATGACAACACACAACCCCATGTTGCAAATGTTGTAAAAACTACCTGGAGAACCTCAAATGGGAAGTCCTACCCCACCCGCCGTATTCACCAGACATTGCCCCCTCCGATTACCATTTGTTCCGGTCGATGACACATGACCTGGCTGAGCAGCGATTTTCTTCTTATGTCGATACCAAAAAATGGATCGAAAAAAGTAAATTAAAAATTGTGAAAAGCATGACGAAAAAACTTGGGGGCGGTTCGAAAAAACGCCAGTTAGCGTGAGGTATGTTTTAAACAGCCTCTGAAAACTAATCCATTGAGCTGTATTGAAAACCATAACTTAAAGAAATCCCACAGAGTTTTAAGAATCATTTCTCGCACAGGCAAGCTGAAGAAAATTTAGAAAGTTTGCTTTTATTGAATGTGTGTCAGATATAAAAAATTTATTTATTAAACTATACAAGGTAAGTTAAAACAGTACACGATTTTTTTATGAATCCCACACAACGATCAGATTAGGTGACGCAATACGTTAAAACAATGCGTTAATTGCCTAATAAATAAAGCCTAAAGTACACGCGCTTGATTGATAAATTGAAATCAATTTAAATCGCTTACAAAATATTTACATTTGGACGACCTCTGCCATTAATTTTAATTTAAACTTTAAAAAATGTACTTAAAGAAAAAAAATGTGTGCGGAAATAAAAGCGAGATAAATATTTATTTTATTTTTAATGCCTTTATCTCGCTTTTATTTCTGTTACACAGCTTACAAAAAAAAATTCTTTTCTTTTTGGTAAATGTTTTATTAATTTATTTTCTGCTTTTTAGCCTTCAAAAATATTTTCTTCTCTTTTAGATATCCTTACCAACTTTTTGACTCCAGAATCGGATTCAGCGACTCCAAAAACCCTCCGATGAGATTTTATTCCGGATTGAGAAATAGAATAATTACGTTAGGCTAACACGGCCTTACGTTATCCTTACAAATACGAAGTAGTGAAAATTATTATATTATCAACGAAATTTTGTATATGTGCAAAATTCCAAGTCAAAATTTCAAGTGGGTGAAAATTAGATTACAAAATCTGACCCTGACAAACAGACAGATAGACAAACAAAAAGCAAGCTGAATAAAAAATTTTAACCTAGACCAGAGGTCATCAAAGTAACTGTCGCTTCCTTTACAATCAAAATTTATAACCACTACAAATAAAAATACAGTTCAATGAAACACAACCTTTCACGGCAATCAGCTTGACACGAACTGATTTAACATGAAATCCGTCATGCTAATAATGTCCCGATTCCAACTCAAACCACGATTCGTTTTATTCCTGCGATCCGAAGCCGTACACACAAGCATTACAGCACACAATAAAAGGTCGATTATAGTGGCTACGCTGTTAAAGCCAATCTGTGTGATGAGCCAGCCGAGCCACTAGCTGATGGTCCCTGCTTTAGACTGCCGGGTGTGGCTCCACGCAATATGTAGATTCCAAGTATGTATACAACAAATATTCAAAACACAAACCTATGATTTTAATGATAAAATGACGGTAGTCTCAAGGTTAAAAATAGAATGGAATAGAATGAATTGACAAAAAAAATTATTTACTGCATTTCGTTAAATATGAAATTTAAAAAAAACCGCTTGTAAATAAAGACGTAAAGCTTTTGACTATTAATAAATCAATTTCATAACTTTTGTCAACAAATTTTTAAAAAGAACCACAATATTTCCATCAGCTTTAAATCGACGCGATGACTAATAGATATTTTGTTATTATCTGAAATGTGAATTTCCCCAAAACTTAAAAACCATTTAAATCCCCTGTGATTTTGCCCTTGAAATGACTAATTCTAAAGTACCCAAAGTGCCGTTCAATAAAAGCACAAACAGAAAAAAAATCTTACCTACTGATTACTACTTTTGTCATGCAAAAAAATAAAAACTTGTGCAAAAAACTTTAACCCGTCAATGACGAGTATACAAGCTGGTTAATAATAACTTTTTCGCTTGAGGGGCATTTTTTCCACGAATTTCACCCAGGGCGCATGTATGTTAAAAATTTTAGTCCTTTTATTTTTGTGTTGACAATTTCATCAGATTTTTTTGTAAAACATCAAAAAGGACAAAAAATGGAGTTGAATTCCTTTGCCGCTTTTTTTTAATAAAAATCATCCGCAGCGCATATTCATAAAATAAATTTTCCCGTATTTTTAGACGAGTAAAAACCTATTTCCAATATATCTGTGTATTTTTTCTCCAGCGTTTTTACTTTATTCGATTGTGGAAGAAAACTTTTTCAATTATTACTAGTAATAGGGGTTTATAATTATGCAATCGGCCATATGTTTTTTTTTTATCATTTCAAGTACTTGTTTTTTAGGTATGAACTTTAGCTATTTTTAGAAAATAGTCTCAATTATAAATATGAGTGAGGTAAATTACATTTGCTGCCATTGGCAGGTATCATTAAGACATATCGAACGATAGATAATCTCAAGTGTATATAATGAAAAAGTTATGTTTTGCTGATACAGATTTCCTATTCGGTGGATTTTTTGAAAAACAAATGTTTATATAATTTTTCTAATTAATGATAATAAAAATTTAACACAAAATAATTAAAATGATATCACTATTTGTTTGTTTCGTCAGACATTAATATAATTTCAGTTAACCCGTTCGTGACTAAAGTCACGCGAGAAAATATTCTCAAACATGTAATTTTTCCACATTATTATTTCTAGGTCCAATATGAACTTCCAGACGAAGTTTTTCCCAAAAAATTCATACTTGAAGGCTTTTGTCATTAATGAGTTAAAGTTTTCATATTTAACAGTTATTTCTATAGCAAATACTTTCGCTTCTCTTTCATTTGAATATAGAATTTAATTACGTAACTTAATTATCCTAAATTATTTCCGTTTCTGAAATGATAGATTTCTTTTATAAATCACACTTTTTAAATAAAAAAAACTTTATTGATCATGTTTGTAACACATTAAACACATAAACATGCAATTTAATCACGCCCCAATTCATAACACATTTTTATGCTTTTCCCATTTTACTTAGGACAAATCCAGCAAGAGCTTTAGCGCCTTCTCCGTTTGCTTCTTCATAGTATGGTAATTTCGAAAGTCGTTGCAACCATGCCAAAATCTTTGGATATTTTACAGGATCAAGTGGCGTGATTAAATTAGCACTTGAGGCTGTAGCTCCACACGAGAAATCAGCAATCGTTAATTTATTTCCAGCTACATAACTATTTGATCCCAGGAATTTCTCCAAAAACTCAAAAGACTCTTGGGCACTGGCGAGTTTCTCAGGTGGTATTACGGGATTATTCTCGAATGCTACACCACGCTATATTGATGAAATACTTTTTTAAGTTAAAGATTTTTAGGGAAAAAATTTATAGAAACTTACAACAATGATTGAGAATCGTGGAAATAAGACGCTTGAATCGAAATGTAGTCTCTGGTCGACGATTGCCCTTTGATAAAAGTCCTTTGGGTACAAAGAATCATCCTTTCCGTATTTTGAAGCCAAATACGCGACTATGGCGTGACTATCACAAATTATTTGACCGTCATCTTCCAGCGTTGGAATAGTGTGCTGGGGGTTTTTCTTCATATATTCTTCTGATTTATGTTCCCCGGCCATAAGGTTAACCACTTTGAATTCGTATTCAACATTTAACGCTTTTAATGTAAGCAAAACAGTCCGAACAGCAGGACTGAGAGTAGCACCGTACACAATTATTTTACCCATTATGAGGAAAATTTAAAAGTTTTTTTTTCGTAAATAACCAACCGAACTGTTGAAGATCTCAGGCCAAACTAACCGAACAATTCAGTTGTCCGTTATTAAATTTTCATCAAAGGCCTCTCAGATTATGGTTTATGTGTACTTCAAATACCAAACTTTTTATCTCGCATGGCCGGTTTGGAAATGAATAAATAATATAACAACACTACGGCAGTGTAAAAAAAATATAAGTAACTTCTCACCATACAATCAAAGGTTTTCCCATGGTATGACAAATATTTGAATGATATTACAAATATTTATTCTCGAATGTGCGATCTGAATTGGAATTTTTATTATATGGGAGGCAAAAGAACCAAATCGGACAGTCATGGTGAGTTTTCGAAACTAAAAATTCAAACACATCACTTAAGTATTCCGCCCACGTATACATAAAAGCAATTGTAATTACGTTATCGATTTAATTTTTTTAAATGTATTCAGGACTATGCTTATAAATGAATAAATAAATAATTATACTTTCGATAAGAGTTTTTGAAGCTGTTTTTAGATAAAGGTATAGGTACACTTTGATAACAGTTTATCGATTTTTAAATTTATAAACCGAATATTAAAATAAAACTTGTGGATAATATATTGGTAAATCAAAGGCTTTTTTCGGTAAGTTTAGGCACACCTTTTTTTTATCGGGTCTTTCAATAAGGACATACCAATTTTGTATTTAAATAAAACACAGAATAATTGAGATATCGGGCTGAAATTTATTCCAGGTGTAGTGGACATGTTACATTTAAGTATGAAATTCGATGTCGTTCATATGGCCACCGCGAGCACGTTTGCAGATTGATTCTTTGGAGCCAATTTTCCACCACTCTTCCACACATATCGGCCGGAACGTTGGCAATTTCGCGTTCGATATTGTTCCTGAGCTCCTCTAACGTTGTTGGCTTGTTGGCATAAACCAACGACTTAACATAACCCCATAAAAATAAATCCAACGGCGTTAAATCGCATGAGCGAGGTGGCCATTCGACCGGACCATTTTTCGAGATTACACGATTACCGAACTTTTCCTTCAATAGATCAATTGTTTGACCAGCTGTGTGGCATTGCTCGTTCGTAAACTTCATCATGATAAAAATGTAAACCTTGACTGACGTTTTAGCATTGCCAGATCATAAAAAAAGTTTTAGGGTGTGTTTTTATTAAAATACAAAATTGTTATGTCCTTATTGAAAGACCCTTTACCTTCCCCCTTCGAAGCAAACCTCTCATTGAGCTGCTATTTTTTTTTTTGTTGAGTTGTAAGCGGCAAATAGAATTCCGACTCCAAAAAATTTGGGTAAAAACCACAGAATAGTTACTAAAGATAAGCAATAACAGCTTTTTCCCATAGAACTTTAAAAAATGTATGGAAAATTCTGTAGATTTCTGAATCTCAATCAAGCAAAGGCATTTAATTGTAGGATAGCTCGTAGTCAATCAAATATTGATTATTAAACTAAACAGTTCTGCAAAATATTTTGAAATGACAAGAAAAAACCTAATGATTTTAAATACGACTATGTTCACACGATATTTATGTTTTCAAGTAACAAGTAACTAATGATATTTATACAATTCTTACACAATTTCAAGCCTCAAAATATAAGGAAAATAATGCAAGACATACTAAAGATTCCATTTTCGCTGGTGATTTTTTTTTGGGACACCAAAATTTGTTCTAGGTTTCTTATCTTTATTTACCTAATCTTTGATCAAAACATTAACCTTCATTACCATCATGTCAGTTTGTAAAAATGAATTCGAAGATATTTTCGAACTGGAATTTCTATTGCACTAACGAATTTATTGTTTATCGATTGGATATAAAAAATATACCTGTATATCTTTTTAAATCTCGCGAAATCTAAATCGAAACGACTCAAAAATAAATAAAACGACATTTTTATACAATAAAACGTTATATGAAATTTATTTAAGCACAAAAAAACTCGTTATCTATAATTCCAATTATAGATTTAAAAAAAAAAACAATAAATAATTCTTATTTGTTATTTCATTTTCAAGCTCTCCATTTTGGTTCGTACCAATTCAGTAAGTTTTTTCGATCCTTTCTCATTGACTGCCTTAAAATATGGTAAATTTGATATCTTCTTATACCAAGCCACAATTTTTGGGTATTTTGAAGCATCTAACGGGATCAGTTGGTGAGAAATAGAAACCGTAATGCAACAAAAGAAGTCAGCAAGAGTTAGAGAATTTCCCGCCACATATCCATCAGATTGCAAAAATTTTTCCAAAAAGTCTAAGGCCTCGTAAGCACTTGCAAGCTTTTCCGGTGGAATCTCTGGATTACTGTCAAAAACTACTCCACGCTGATTGAAAACGACATTAAAAATGTGCATGAGAACAAAAAATTTTTAAACCTACCAAAACGGCTCCTAATCTAGGATATAAAACTCCAGAGTCGAAATGCAGTCTTTGATCAACTAACGCTCTTTGATAAAAGTCCTTGGGGTACAAAGAATCATCCTTTCCGTATTTGGACACCAAATATGCAGCAATAACATGACTATCCCAAATTATTTTCCCGTCATCTTCAATCAACGGAACGGTATGTTGTGGATTTTTCTTCAAATATGCTTCCGATTTGTGTTCAGCAACTTGAAAGTTCAGTTCTTTAAATTCGTAATCAATATTGAGTACATTCAATACTACACGTACTGCTCGAGTAGGTGGGCTCATTTCAGTTCCATATAATATCAGTTTGCCCATTTTGAAAATGCTCTTTCGGTCAATTGATTAAGACTGTGAAAAAACCCGTTGAGATGTTATTTTTATTATGTTTTGCCAGGAAGTCCACCTTCTTATATAATTCAGTTATCAACTTATTATCTAAAATGATTATCTATTTTTCAACATGCAAACTCTAGTATAATTCTAAGCGCTCTACGGTGGTGGTAAGTTTTTTGTGAGAGATATTTGAAAATTAGACATTACCATCGTGGTGAAACATTATTAAGTCATGGTGAATTATTGAAATTTGAAGATAATCAATTGTTCGTTTTAGTCATTTCCGGTGGCAATTTCCCAAAACTTGTACGCGTTCCTGAAGTAATGCAAAGAAATATAAACGGCAATACATCTAATGGTGTTATTATTTATTTAATCACGATTCATAAAGATGCTGTTTTTAATCACATTAATTAAAAATTGTAGCAAATAGCGCCAAAAATAAAATTTATGGAACTATTGATCGAAAACAAATACCTACCTATCCGAAGAACGAAATCTTTTAATTTTAAACTTTTTTCATTAAAAAAATAATAAAAAACGATTACTGCTAAATTGTACAGTCATCAATCATCATTTTTATGACTAAAGTAGGCTACACATCTATCAGTTTTCGATCAGTTACGACTGTTACGGCACTTGTCAGTTTTCCATAAGTTTTTTACATCTAGTTATGCGTTCACATCTAACAGTTGCAGCTGACAGTTTTTTGTGAAAAGTATCCATTCATTTTGATTGTAGAGTTCAAAAAATACCGGTGGATAATAAAGAGAGAGCGTGTGTATGCAATATTATTGCATTAAGTTCAAAAAATAATATTTGATTCTATACTAATGCGATACGGCTGAAGCGACTGACGCGAACGTTCACACCAATCAGTTTCCCATCAGTTTCCCATCAGTTTCCCATCAGTTTCCCATCAGTTTCCCAAAAACTGATGGAAAACTGATAGATGTGTAGCCTACTTTAAGGAAGCTTTTTTTCTTATTTCGTAGGGGAAGGTGGGGTATTCTGGACCGCTTTTTCATTTTGGCTAAAAAATCGTAAAAAAATAACTTTTTCTGAAAATTTCAGAGCTTGAATTTGAAGTACGATAAATAACCTCTCTTTGGATCACAGCAGTTCGGTCAAATTGTATTAAATTATACAAGTTTTATCAGTTGGCGCAAAAATGGCGTTTTTGCGATTTTGAAAAATCTCGGGGTATTGTGGACCACTTTGTAAATCGATTAAAAATGGAAAAATGTGATAGACAAACTTTTTTTTTTGATTCATATATTTATTATATAACAGACAAAGTGAAATGAAGTGAAAAATTGCAATGAAAATCAGTCCGAAACGCAATGTTCGCAAGTCCAGTAACTTGCAGTCATTCCGGAGCATCCCAAGTGAACAGCTCGATCGCACACGTTGCAATGGATGGTATGGATGGATGGGTTCATTTTTTTTTGGCATATTTTTCTTACAAATTATGCAGAAATCTATGTATTCTTCCACCTCACAATAGGTTGAAGATGGTTGTTTCTTCTGTGATGTCTTCGATTTGACACGATCTTTTTGCTTTTTCGATTATGGTTTATCACCTTTTCTCTCCAATCTCTTTCGCTTCATATCAGCCTTCTCACGAAGGTCATTTACATCCTCTGGCGATGTCAAAACGGCCGATTTAGAAACTAGCTTGTATACCCGTCGTTGCCGGGTTAAGCTTTTTGTCTAAATTTTAGAATACGAAGAAAACCGGAAAGAACTTAAAAACTTTTTAATGGGTCTATGTTGGGGCTGGACCCACGACGAACATCTATGCCAAATTTCAGGCTAATCGGTTCAGTAGTTTCCCCGCGAAAGAGTAACATAGAGGGAAAACTAAGTTTCGAAATCACTTTACCCCCTCCCCTTACTCCCCCCACCCCTCGCGCTACTTTTCCGTATGCCTATGTTGGATCTAGAACTACCACAGACACTCATGCCAAATTTGAAGTCAATCGGTTCAGCAGTTTTTGCGTGAAAGAGGAACAGACAGACAGACAGACAGACACCAACTCATTTGTATATATGTATTAGTATGATTGCCGAAAATCTAATGCTGTGTTTTTGCATGAAAAAACACTTATATGCATCAAATACACGAAGTTTGCTTGTCAAATGTCAAGAATTGAGTGGTCCATAATTCCCCGACAAAAGTGGTCCACAATTCCCCGAACGCTCTTTTTTACAATATGGCAGCTATTAGTAACACAATGCAAACTTCATGCAAAATTTTTTGTCAGTGTCGAATGCTTAAGGCTCCGTGAATATTATCAATATATTTACTTGAGTTGATTCTCGAAAAATGTGGTTAAATTTAAGCGAAACACAAAGTGAAAAAAAAAATTTCGAAGTATCACTTTTCTATTTGCTATCGAAGCGAGGTGATAGTGCGTATACACAAGTCGAGTACTGTTAGGAAAATTAGCTTAACATGAGGCAAACTGATTACAGTTATTTGCAGCTACCAACCACTACTAGGGGAAACAAAATGACGCTGGTCCGCAATTCCCCGTGGTCCAGAATACCCCAGTTTCCCCTACTGTTTTTAATTTTGCCAAAAAAAAATACAAAGTCATATCGCATTCTCTGTACACAGCTATGGAGTTGACAGTTGTGTTTTTATGTGAAATTTTAAACGCACATAAAAATCTTAACTCACGTGACCGAAATAATTAAGTAAGTTACTCATTCTATTATAGTCGTTAAAGTCAAAGAAAACCTGTTATAAATTATTCATTCAAATGTTGTTCTAAGTTTAGAAATTTCCATCAAAATAAATAAAAAGAACAAAAAAACTATCGAATGTTTATCTAATGCTGCTATTTATTCAAAATAAAAATATATGTTATATGGATTGTTGAAAATAAATATTAAATGCAACGCAAAAATATTTTTAACGCACAATTTTTTAAAGTCCGTAGGCTTTCGAAAAAAAGGTGGCACATTGGTTTATGTACAGTCGTTAGAAACAGATTATGTTCAAAAACCAAACTTAAACTACACTACTGTAAAAGTAATAATTGCTACTTAATTTTGTTTTTACCATAAAAAATTCCACATATATAATTTATGCTTTTCAAATTAAAATTTCCACCTAAATGTATGAGTGTAAAACCGTGTGAGTATAAAACTGCTTCATTAACACTTATCCAAAAATTAACTTCTCCCCGCTTTGATGCATTTTAGAACAACAATGTTAAAAACCGAAACGACAAAGATTTTGAAATCCCATACGAAAATATACATAAATTAGTATTAGTTGAACAAATTCCAAGTTTGCCTAAAAACTAGAAAATCTACCATAGCAGAACCATAATTCGTTATCTTAGAAAACTAATACGAAGATTTGGGGATAATTGATAAAGACTACAGTGGCGTGGTCGCCATTCTTTTTGAAATACATCTCTTTTGAAATGGGGGCCTCAAATGACAAAAAGTTAGGAACCTCTGACCTGATCCACTAGAACTGGAAATAAAATTTCAAACCTCATTCAGTCGCGCACAAAAGTTCAATTAGTTAAGTTGGTTATCAACAAGTAAGTATCCCATGAATTTTTCTTTTAAATTAAAGAAATTACCCTGCTGTATGGCTGAACTTCAAGTTCAATATTTGACCATAACTTGTAGTTATGTTTTATTACGTAATTCAACAGAATGATCATCAAAATTTGTATAAACAAAAGATTTTTATATAATTTACAATGGCCGGCATAGAGAAAATTGATAAATATTTATACGCAATACTCGAAATTATTACAGTAGTAGTGACTCAAGTGTTTTTTTTTTATTTTTCACTTTGTTTATGTTTTGAAGAGAGTCAGTTCTTCACAAAACTTCTCTTATACGGTATAATATCTGGTATAAATGTGTGTTTTGATTAGAAGCATAAACAAGTAACATTTATGCTGTATAAGCAAAACAAATTTTCATATAACACCCATCTTACACGGATTTGTTCCTAAATATTTCTGTATGGAAAGTTAAATTAGGATTAGCCAACAAGTGAAGGAATGTCCAAAATATATTTTAATATGTGTAAAACACATCATAATAGAAATTCAAGTGAAATTTTAACAAAAAAAAACTAGAATTTGCACAATTGGAATTTTAACATTAATTTACAAATTTTTTTTTTTATATTTTAAAGAATCAAAATGTCTAAGCCAATCCTTTACTACGCAAAACTCAGTCAACCATCTCGAGCAGTTTTATTAACAGCCAAAGCTATAAATTTGGATCTGGAATTGAGGTAATTTTCATTTTGTACAACTTAAAATATTGGTGCAAAAAATTATTTTATTGTAAAAACTTGTTTACAGACCAATCAACCTAATCAAAGGTGAGAATTTATCACCGGAATTCCTTAAAATGAATCCCCAACACACAGTTCCAACATTGGACGACAACGGAATCATCCTGTATGATAGTCACGCAATTTGTGCATATTTAGTCGACAAATACGCTGCTGATGATAGTTTATACCCGAAGGATTTGGTGAAAAGGGCATTAGTCCAGTCAAGGATGTACTACGAGTCAGGATTTCTCTTTGCTCGTTTGCGATTTTTATTTGAGCCAATTTTGTATCACGGGTCGACAGATTGTAGTATCGACAAAATTGCATATATTCAAAAAACTTACGACACCATGGAGGCTTTTCTAACCGAGTACCCCTATGTTTGTGGAGATGAATTAACAATTGCTGATTTTTCATGTATTGCGACAATTTCGTCAGGGGATGAGGTAGCCCCAATTGATAAGACCAAATATCCAAACCTATTAGATTGGATGAGTGAAATGGCTTCTCTACCATATTATCAGGAAATTAATGAAGAAGGTGCTCAGGAATTCAAAAAGTTATTCCGTGACAAATTGGAGGAGAATAGAACTAAAAAGAAGTAACTTCGTTTCTATGAAAAAAATCCATTGTTTTTTGTATAAAAAAGGATAATAAAAAGCTTTCTGTTTTATTCGTTTTATTTTTTTTTAATTTTTCATAATTTTTTAACAAAATAAAAGAATTAGCTTAAAATTCAAATACAAAAAGTAGAAAATTTGAATTAAAACTAAAGGTTGACACCAATTGCTTCTAAAATAGGGTGTCCATGTTTTTTTTTGTGAATTCGGGACGTGGAGGGGAGAGGGGGATGTCCGATCATAGGACTATTGAAAATTTTTCAATGAACTATGTCACAAGCGATTTTTTTAAGAAAAATGCGCTAGACACGGTAATTTCTGAGGAAACTTGGTCGCAGGGAAAAATTTTCGAGTTTCGATTTTTTTAGTGATCAAGAAATCACAACACCGAAGTTTAGTTTCCGGTACGCCGACAACAGCCCTAAATGCGGCACTGTCTCGGCCATCACCCTATTATAAAATCTTTAAGCCTAAACCCCAATTACGCGTTCGTGCGTGCGGCACCCACGCGGTGAAGGTAAAAACTACGCATTTAAATGAGTAAATGTATAATTGCGCGTTGCTCAGACGCGTTGCCGCGTCCGTGCCGCGTAGAGTAGGCTCAGTTTCTACTTTTAGACGCGGTGACAACTACTAGATGCCAGAACAAAATCATGCCGCACGCACGAACGCGTAATTGGGGTTTAGGCTTTAATAGGAAACAACTCGACAACTCGATCGAAAACAACTCGACCGATTGAATTTAAATTCTGGTTCATGTCCTTAGAGAGGAAGGCTCAGACGAGTTGAAAACTTTTGTTTGTTGCGAATCGTGTGTTTTAAGTTTTAAGGCATGTCTCGTGATGAAATATTTTGTTTCCTTTTAATTCTTTTTTGTGTAAAGAATCTTGAAAAGATCACAAATACCTATTTTCTCTTTTTTAAATTCGAAAGTTTTGCAAAATAAAAAGTTATTATAGTACTTGATAACAATACAAAAATTAGTACACTCATATATATTTATTTACTTGACGTGTAAATTGCAGATAACAAGCAACTTTAAATCTAACTCAAAAATAGAGAGACCAATTGAACTTTCTAAACTAAATGAGATTAATTCTATATCTCACTGGAATATATTTAGAATAAGTTTATAGATCTCACTCAGTCGCGCACAGAAATTCAATTGGTTAAGTTGGTTATTTCTCAACAAGTAAGTATTGCATGGATTATTTTTTCAACTAAAAGGAATTGGCCTGATCCATGGCCAAAATTCAAGTTCAATGTTTGATCATAACGTAGTTTATCGCATTTCATTACGTAATATAACTGAATTATCAACAAAATTTATACAAACAGCAGATTTTTGTATTAATTTACAATGGCCGGCCTAGAGATAATTGTAAAAAATTTATGTGGTAACATGTACATGATCAATTAAAGCACTTTAGATAGTATTGGGTGCCTTGAGTGTTTTGCTTTTTTCAATTTATTCAAGTTTCTATAATAGAAAAGAGTAAACTCTGATTGTGCCTCTCTTATACAGCAAAAATATCATCAGAAATTCTGAGTTTATCAGAGATTTGTGAACCATGTTTTAATATTGTCAATGATAAGGTATTCAATACATTAAAACTATTATTTTCACTTTATTATACAATGTATAATGTTTTTGTTTTCTTAAAAACATGCAATTTGGATTAATTTTTTTATACTCCCAGAGAAATTTAAAAACATGGAATCGCTATCATTACAGTCGTGGAATATCGTGTCATAACTCAGAAATTTCATAAATATGGAAGAAAAATGAATCAAACTAAAATTTTTAATCCGATTTTCTTAAAATTTCAAAATTGAATCTCGATGCATGAAAAAAATATGTAAAATCGAACTCAAAACATTTCTTATATTTATAAATATTTTCATAAAATGAACGGTTTTCGAGATAATAAAAAAAATAGTTTTTTGTACGGTTAAAGAGGCAAAGAATCGTTTGAATTAATTTACGTGTGCGGAGGAGTTATTCAAGTTTTGAATTCTCATAGTGCAATATTAGAAAATCGCCAAAAAAAACTTTCGAATTGTGTTTTTTGCATTTTAATTAAAAATTTTTTGCTACAACATTTTGTGTCTATATTAAAATTAAGCTTTTCAACTCGATCTTTATTTTTTTAGAAAATCAAGATGTCGCCTAAGCCAGTGCTTTACTATGCAACACTAAGTCCACCATCTCGAGCTGTTTTATTAACGGCTAAAGCTATCAATTTGGATCTGGAATTGAAGTAAATGTTATTCACAAGAATTTAAATTTAAAAAAAGTCACTTTATTTTTCCACAGGCCAATCAATCTTATGAAAGGTGAGCATCTAACAGCAGAATTTTTGAAAATCAATCCTCAACACACAATCCCAACATTGGTCGATGATGAAACAATAATTTACGACAGTCATGCAATTTGTGGATATTTGGTGGACAAATACGCCCCCAACAACACTTTATTCCCTAAGGATTTGGTGAAAAGAGCATTAATTGAAGCAAGGATGCATTACGATTCAGGATTTTTGTTCGCTCGTGTGAGATTTTTGTATGAGCCGATTTTGTACTATGGATCCACAGACTGTAGCATTGATAAAATTGCTTACATTCAAAAAACTTACGATACTATGGAGGCCTTCTTAAAAGAGCAACCGTATTTATGCGGCGAGGAATTAACCCTTGCTGATTTTTGCTGTGTCGCGACCATTACTTCAGGTAATGATGTTGCCCCAATCGATAAAAGCAAGTACCCCAAACTACTAGCTTGGATTGATCGAATGGCTACTCTGCCATATTACAAGGAGCTTAATGAGGCAGGCGCTGAAGAATTGAAACAGATATTCCGGGAAACATTAGAAGCTAACAAAAGCAAGAAGTAATTCGTTTTTCTGTAAACGGTTACTTATATATTTTTGTATGATATAATAAACAGTTTTTTACATATTCAATTGATTTTTGGAATTTACAAAATATTTTTTTTATTATCCTTAAAAAAATTGATGTTTTTCTCTCAATTTCCTTTTTCTTTTTTTGTGGAAAGCTTTTTTAGATGCACTCTAATATGGCTAAGTTATTAATATTAAGGGGTTATACCTATCTGTAAACTTTGGAAAAAACTAGTGTTTTTTTGTTGCATATTTTTAAAGCACGAAATCCCACTGTATTTTTTTTAAATTGACCAATTTTTATCATAAAATCGATAGTTTACTTTAAAATGCAACCAATTTTGCTCATAATCGATTTTTCAAAATTCCGAACGGCACAGGACAGCATTAAGAAAAACTCATTTGATTAATTTCAGGTGAACAACCACGGACCGACAGCTGTCACCGCAAATCACCTCCAGAAAAAGGTCCTTTAATACGATTTTTTATATAAAAATATCTATAACTAAGTTAAACATGTACTAAAATTCCAAAAACAGCCGAAATATAATAGTTTTATTGAAACAGTAGATTAATCGTCAAAACAATTGCAAAAAAGCCGTAATAAAATATTTTTATTTAAACTGTAGATAAATCGTTTCTTTTCAGGCCTTGCAAGTATAACCCCTTAAATAGGCAAAATTTAAACAGTGATTTACGAGATTTTTATAAGCATATTTTCGTGTCGAAAAATTGTAAAGCCAAGTGTTTTTAATACGCTTTAAAAAAAACACTTTTGCATAAATTCAATCAGAATTGAAAAAAAAAATAAAAAATACTAATTTCATCCATCAAAAGTACTGCCGTCGTTTCCTCCGTCAATACAGTAGTTTACCTTGAAATAGTTATCCCCACATTATTTGTGATAAATATTTTAATGTGAATTATTTATCCCCACAAAGATATTCAAATTTAACATCGTTTTGAAAATTATCATTAGTTCTAAATTATTAGTACTTAAATTTAAAGAAAGACACATTCACCTCAGACAGTGGTGAATTTTAGTGAAATCTCAATTTCGGTTCAGAAAAAAAGTGGTCTGTCGCACCAAGATAAATCGAAAAAATGGCAAATCTTCCAAGTCCAAATCAAGTAATTCTTTAATTTGCTTTTTATCGATTGATTTCCATTGAAAAATTGTGTTGCAAGTTATCTGTAGACATTAATCTTTGTAAAGTTGGTGGAATTTCGTGCAAAATACAAAAGCGAGTGGCATTTTCAACGAAAACAATAAAGTTTGACAAGTCAAGGGTGTCGCCAGATTGTGATTACAGTTATTTGAATGGAAATCAATTCGGAGTTTGATTCGCAAAAGGTGCCGTACGCAGTACTAACGAACGACTTTCCGTAATATATTTTCAGGTATCTGGGAAACACAATGCGATTTATGAAGCATACTACAAACAGGTGGGTAAATCAGATATCGAATTTGCACAAGAAAAAAACATCAAAATCAATTCGCTAATGAATTTCGCATTTTATTTCAGATCGATCCGAAAGGGGTGGGTACAATTGCTGCGATGGACGCAGCAAAATTCCTCAAAAAGTCTGGTCTCAGCGATGTTGTTCTAAGTAGAATTTGGGACCTATCGGATCCGAAGGGTCGCGGATGTCTGGACAAGGCCGGGTTTTTTGTCTCCTTGAAGCTGGTGGCTCTCGCTCAAGCTGGGCAAACTATCAACATGTCAAACATCTTCATGGAGCCACCCAATCCCCCGAAAGTCGTGAGTAGTCTTTCTGTCTTTTGCCACACTCAATATTATGTCACTGTATTTAACTGCATTTTGTTTTTGCGCAGGGTGAAATACCAAAAATTATACCACAGAAAATCCAGACAGTTCCCGTCACCCACACCGATTGGACAATGAAGGCCACTGATCGAATCAAGTACGAACAGCTTTTCGAATCCCTGCAACCTCAAAACGGTCTGATTGGCGGTAACAAAGTCAAAGGAGTGCTAATGGATTCAAAACTGCCGCTAGAAACATTGGAGAAAATCTGGGATTTAGCCGATCAGGACAAGGACGGCAGTCTGGACAAACATGAATTTATCGTTGCCATGCATTTGGTATACCAAGCGCTAGACAAACGTGCCATTCCGACTTCACTCCCGCCAGAGCTGCTGAAACCCAAACCGACTTCTGCCCCGGCTCCAGCTTCCAGCTCTGATGGTTTCGGCGATGGAGGATTCGTGGCGAATTTCCCAAAGGACATTGCCCCGCCACCGGTTCCCCCACTCCCCTCGGTAATGACTGCAGCCGTACCACCAGTCTCTCGTGTTCCACCAAGTGTTCCTAGCATGCCCCTCATATCCGCTGATCCGATCGCCCCAGCAACTATCATGCAACCAACATCATCACTCGACTGGGTCGTTACTTCGCAAGAACACATTCGATTTGAGCATATTTTCCGCGAAAGTGACCGCGATAGGGACGGCTTGGTGTCTGGTTTGGAAGTGAAGAATATTTTCTTACAATCTGGCGTACCACAAAATTGTTTAGCGCACATTTGGTGAGTAATTTTAAACGAATGTCAGCATTATGAACGAATTATCGTTCATTTTCAGGGCATTATGTGACACAAATCAATCCGGAAAATTAACACTGGATCAATTTGCTCTGGCAATGTGGATGGTTGAGCGAAAGAAAATTGGAATTGAACCACCAGAGGTAAAATTTCTAAAGTGATGTTTGAGAATAATAATAAAAACCAAAACTTTTCTTTTAGTCACTGACTCCAAATATGATACCGCCGAGCTTACGCGGCTCAGCTGGTGGTGTAGAAGCAGCACCTGCGCAAGTAATTTCATTTATTCAAGTTATAAATTCATAAGAAATTAAAATAAAATGCTTTGAATTTTTAGCCACCACAACCTACATATGCTAATCCGGAGCTTGAGATGATTTCGAAGGAAATCGATGAACTGTCTAAGGAACGGCGTAATTTGGAGACAGATATTGCTCAGAAGGAAGCCGATATACGGATCAAGTCTGGTGAAGTTCGAAGTTTGCAGGTAAGAATGGCTATTAAATGTTTAACAACAAAAATTGAATGGACAAAAATATAAAATTCCACTTCATTGAAGTGATTTTCAATAAATGCGTTTATGATACACTTTAGACAACACAAATAATGTATCCTTTTTCTAGAGCGAACTGGATACCTTGGCAGCGACTCTTAAGCAACTGGAGAATCAAAAGGGCGAAGCCCAAAAACGTTTGGACGATCTTAAGGCCCAGGTAAAATCCCGTTAGCAATCAATTTTATCGCTAAATCTGATTTGGGCTTATTGCATTTATTTTTTGGTGAATTTTTGATACAAGGATTCTTTATTAAATTTATTTTTTTAATTTGAATTAATTTTTAATTTTTTTAGGAACTAAAAAAACTTCCACAACAATTTAAAATAAATATTTTTATACATTTTATTGAATTTCTGCTATGATAGAAGACTAAACTTTGTTTTCCTGTCGGAATGGTAGCTTGTAGATGCATTTTTAGCGTCCGCAATTAAACATGCAATAAATTCATATCGTGTCTTTCTGTATATACAAATTTTTACTAAATTTTCACTATTTATGGATGTGTGTGTCTGTTAGTAGTAAAACTGCGAGTATTTGTTTTAAAATTATTACTAAATTTTCAACATGGAACACGAAGTTTCAAATGAAGACGGCATAAAAGGTGCGTTGCGTTTTTGCATTGCGCAATTTTTAAAGATAGTCAAAGAAATTTAAACGTTTTTCGTTCTACAAACTGTTGATTGTCAAAATTCGAAACGGAAAGTCTTGTAAGGATAACGCAAATATCCATTTTTCCTCGGAAAAACAGGCATTGGGTGGTTTTTGGGATCGTTGATCACGAATCTGGTGTTAGATTTTCAAAATCCGAAACTGGAGGTCCTGTAAGGATAACGGCATTTTTTAAAAGTTATTTCTCGGTTTTTTTTTTTTTTGGCAAAAAAACTTGAGCCCGGCAGCGACGATTATGCAAACTATTACATTTTATGTTTTGCATATTTTATATCGCAGACTGAAATTTTAGGACGAAAAAATGGATTCAATTTACAAAAAAACGTACGCCGTGGTAACCGAGATTGTGATTCAGCTTCGTTCGGGGCGAATGTGGTGGCACTATAAAATTTATAAAGATTATTCAAATTGGAACCCTTTGTACAAGCAGAAACGTCAAAATTTGTTCGGATGGCTTTAAAAATTGTGCGATACAACAACGCAAGACTCTTGATATGCCGTAGCTTTAAACCGCAGTTTTATTAAGTATAAACAGATACACTTTGATAATACAGTAGAATCCCGATAATTCGCATTTCAAGGGACCAGCAAATTCATACGAATTAGCGGCATATACGAATTATCGGGGTACGAATTATCGAGATTCTACTGTAATTGTTTAGATGAAAAATGATTAGCATATTCAGATTAGAGTGACTACATAAAACTGTAATGTGGCCACGTGAAACCCACGCATGTCCTTTGAAATTTTCAAATTTTTTGCCATTATTACAAATTTGATTAAAAAACCCTTTAATCGTTTAATTTAAATACAGATTTCATGGATAAAAGGATTAAAAACATTTAAATAGAATAAATTCTTAAAAAAAACCGAAATTGATTTTTTGAACAAATTTTTGGAAAAGTCTGTTAGAAAATTTTCGAAAGGTTTCGCGATGACCGCACTCTAGTTTTATATACTCACTCTAATTTAAAGAAACAGTATGCAAATGGGCCAATTTAAAACAATTTTCATTATCGAATTTAGAAAATGTCTTTTTTGTAGTTGTTCTACGTTTAACTTTTCATTCATTGGTTATTTTTCTTTAGAATGCACAGGCGGACACTAGTTTTAGTGCCATCGATTTTAAAGTTTCATTTTGGTAATTTGATGTCATTGCTTCCGAATCTGGCAATAGCTTGCCTGGACTAGAGCGACTTAATAACTAAAGTGTGGTCAATTTGAAATCAGCTTTTGGCGTTATTCTTCAAAATATTTCCTTATAATCACAGATCTGCAAAATAACAATTGTAATTTTCAAATATGGAAACAATGCTTATTGTTTTGAGGGTTAACAAAAGTTCAAATCACATAAATTGCTTAAAAAGTTGAAGAGAAAGTGGAAAGTTCCTCACGATACACACAAATTCGAACAATCCATTTTCGAAGATGTTCGTTTCGAACAGTCCATATACGAAAAAGAGTGACGATTGACCACATTTTAGGTACTAAGTTCTAGATCTACTTTTTGATATACACGGGATGTTTCATAAATTTGTTCACACAAAAATGAGAGCTTATCCAGCTAAATCACATTCAGATTCGAAAAAAATTGCTAAAACAAAACGCTTTTTCGAGTGTACCAAACAAAACGTTAATTTTTTTTTTTTTGCTTTTTGATATGCATTGGCATTAGATTGGCAGTTGGCATTAGACTAGTTGCCAGCTGCAATAGCTGGGAACTAGCGATCGACTACGAAAACCTCGATATGTCGAAGTTCACGGAGACAGATCAAACTTCGAGTCGTTGAGGTTCGACTGTAGTATAATTCCAACTGATTTTGGAACTATCATCAAAATTGGTTGAAAACTTTTAATCGTTTGTCAATGTTTTGTGCTAGTATTGAAGTTCGCAGAAGCCACGGCGGAAAACATTTGGTGTCGATGAACGCTAGAATTACAAAACTAGTGTCTGGAATTATAAATTGTAAAACTCCTAACTATTACAAAGTTAGCAAATGCTTTTCACACGCATTTTCTCATTATTTTTAACTAGTACTACTTATTAATTGCATAAAATTACTGGTGTGCTAGTTGCCAGTCAATAAGCAACTGGCAACAAGCATAATGTCTGAGACATCGCATGATTTCTTATCAATGTAACCAAAAGTATTTTTGAACTTCATAAAATAACACTGAAAAAGACATTTTATAAATACTAGATTTATTTTTAAATTAAGGGGCTGTCCATAAAATACATGACGGTAATTTAGCCTTTTCGACCCCCCCTCTCCTCGTCACCTTTTTTTCGCGATTTTTATATGAAATTCAATACCGTGTATGACATGTTTTATGTACAGCCCTTCAATTACATTTTAAAATTATTTAAAAATTATATATTTCTCATGATTATTCGTATTTAATCTTTTATTTTCTTTCATTTTCAAAACTCTTCTGTTACTTTGCAAAAAAAATATATACATAACTATAAAACAAATATTTAAAAAAAAAACTATTTTGGGCGCAAATTTTATAATTTTGATTGAATAACTGACGTATGTATTGTCAGTTTGATGAAGTAACTAATGATATTGATATAACAAAAGATCAGGTTGGTTTTATTATTTATTATTTGAATATTTTTTCGTTGTTATTGTTGATTTTATTGAATTAATTGTAACAATAATATTGTGCTTGTTGGCTTTACTAACACATTTCCAACTGTATATTCTTCCGTAATTTGTTGCCAATGCTTTGTTTGTTTACCATCGCTTTTGTTGTACAATTTGTGTAATTTATGTTTGTGTCACGTGAAGAGTAATTGATTAACAAAACTTAAATCGAAAATGCAGGTTAATAAAGTGAGGGAGCAATGCCAGAAGCAGGAGGACACCATAAATGAACAGGAGGGTGAATTAAACTCTAAACGGTCTGAGCTTCAGAAGCTCAAGGACGAGGAGACGGCATTGGAAAAAGAGTATGATTCCAATCGCAAAGAGTTGGATAATCTAACAAACAAGTTACAGGAGACGCAGCTTCAAATTAGTCAGGTAAATGCGATATTCAAATAAGAGTAAAATTGGCGCACGAAAATTTCATTAAAATCATGACAAAAGGTTCTTTTTTTGTGCAATAAGAATTTCAAGATGACGTCAAATTCTGATCATGGAACTATAAATCTTTTGTAGAAGAGCAAACCTTGAAATTGCTTTGTCTGTTCTTGAGAATCGCGTAAGAGTAGACCCTCGTTTTAGTTACGCTCCAAAAAATCGGACCTCGTAAAATCCATCAGATCAAAATATTCGATAAACTCTCCAAAATTATTGGTAAGAACCGCGCAGCCGAAAACCTGATCGCGAAATTGTGCACGACGAGAGTTTTCTATATATGAGAGTTCAGTGAATAATAATGGAATTAGCGTAAAAACCAATAATTTGTGGGAAAAAATTCCTTTTAATGTTGCCCCTCGGCTTCAGAAAATTTTAGCTCAATCGGTCGAGCAAGTTTGAAGTTAAAAATGCGTGACATATGAAAAATTTGTGACAAATCTTTTCTTTTTGCTAAACCTAAAATGTTTCACCCTGTCATGACAAAAAGCGCGTTCCCGCATCAATATTTTTAATAACTAATCTCTCGACAATTTAAATTCTTAGGTAAAAGCGATGGTAACACAACTCTTGGAATCACAGCGTCAAATGAACGACGCCCTCCTGCTGTGCAAAGCAGCTATCGAAGCGAACGACACCGGATTCGTGTCTGATTATTCGTTGAAAATTCAGCCAGACTTCTCCGAGGCAAAGGAAACACTCGAGCGGAAAATCGAACCACCCAAACATGACACATTCAACGACCCCCACGATACATTCGGCGGGACTGACGCTTTTGGCGGCGACGCATTCAACAAATCAAATGGTTTCGCCTCGGATCCATTCACAAATTCCAATGGCAATCGAGCATCGTCGACATTCGATGAGAACTTTGCGTCGGCCCCGTTGAGTGGCTTTGACGATGCTTTCAATTCGGGATTCTCATCACAGCCGCAAGTTAAGCAGGATCCGTTCGGTTCGGGCACAGTTGATCCATTCGGTGATAAGAAATCAAATGCTATTACGCCAGAGGTTAATTTTTTTGATATATAATTGAATTTTTTTATTTTTTAATGTGCGAAATATTCTATTTTAGCCCGGCAAAGATGACTTTGGAAGCGATCCATTTGCAGTATTGCATGCTCCGACTACAGCGAATCAAATTTTGAGTCCGAGCAATGCTCAAAAATCTGGCCCACCGCCCAGGCCGGAATCACCTAGTCCTGCTCTACCACCAAAGAAGGCTAAACAGCCGCCACCAAGACCAGCACCTCCACGACCGATGCAGGTAAAATTTTTTGTCAGCTAGTAAAAATTTGGTTCGATTGAATTTTGGATTGAAAAATCACTAAAAAATTCTTTTTAACGGTTTTTTTTCCAAATTTTTATTTAAAAAAATGTTCTCCCATTCAGGGTCCAACACGACCAGCACCACCTGTTGATGGTTTCGGTTCGTCTGGTGGCTTTGCCGATTTCGCAGATTTTGACAATAAGGTTGGTAGTCGCATGCGCCGATGGCAACACTTTCAGTAGCTTTTATTCCAAACACGAAACAAAAAGAAGGCTTCTTTTTTGCTTTTGCTATGAATTTTTGACTTTTTTTTTACTTTTTTCACAAATTTATGATTTTTTTTTTATTAACAAAAATTGGGTTGCAATTTAATTACTAACCAATCATAATTTTAGTATTGTTGATTTGAATTTTATTTTATGTTTGTTTTTCGTTTGAATTAATAAATTTACTAATTCGTTTTGCGTTCATTTTTTTAAAATTATAATTATTTTTGTCAAAAAAATCCCATAATTTTTATCAGTGTAGTCAATTTGGAAATATATTCGTTTCTCTTGCAGTATATCGCCATTTCACAATTCCAATTCCATTTAATATTAGCGAATATTAGAGTATAAAAAAGAACTCTTCAATGTGGTTCTTGAAATATGCAAAATAGACTAAAATTTCTGTGCTCTAAATAGTTATTTATGCCGTTGTCTTCAGGAGCTGACCATAAAATACGTCATACGTTTCAGACGGCAAGGGGTTTGGCAGGGGGGGGGGGGGGATTTTCTAACTCCTGTTCCAAAAAAAAGAGAAGGATCATGATAAGGATGGAAGGGGGATCGATACGGCAAAAAAAACGTTACCTATTTTATGGACGGCCCCTAAGGCTCAAGCATGATAAAAACAGCTACAAACATAACGAAAGCTATAATTGCCAATCTGGCAATCATTGGAGACCCGTATGGTGATATTCGTATCAAAATTCGAACAGTTGTACCAAAATTCTACTTTGAAGTCAAACTTTCCAATAAGATTTTTTAAAATTTATTCCAATCGGATTTTGATGTATGGAAGTTTTATGTAGAATCATATCCTAAATAACTTTTGTTCTTGGACTTTTTTAATAAGATGCACCGTTTTTGAGATATTCACAAAAACCGTTTTCGTTCGTATGGGGGGTACCCCCCCTAATGGTCCATTTTTGCCCATTAACGAACTTAGCCTCGCATTTTACGAAAAACGAATCTGCGCAAAATTTCAAGTCTCTAGCTCAATCCGTGCGCCCGCAATCCGCGCCACAGACAGACAGACAGACGGACAGACGGACAGACGGACGGACGGACGGACAGACGGACGGACATGGAAAATTCAACTTTTTTCATCATTCTAAACACACTGGTGTAATTCATTTTTATGTGTGATGACGGGATCTTGGCGTTACAAACGGTAAGGCAAAGTTAATATACCCTTTGGTTTCACCATACGGGTATAATAAAAGTTGACGCAGAACAAGAAAGAAGTTAAAAATCATTGACTTTGCCAGTTTTAATGAAAAAGAGCAGCGACCAACTACTCTAGCTTTCAGTTCTAAACTTCGAGGTTATGATTCCACTTTTGGTACAGTTCAAGAATTGTAAAAGAGATTTTATTTATGTAGATAACAGACAGTTGAGTTACTGCAAATTTTGCCCGTCCACTTTCCCTCTCGCGATACTTTTTTGTTGGTCTCATGTCCTGAAATTTCTCTCGCTTCTTGTCATCTCCTTTGCTATCTTCTGAGCCGGTAAAGGATATTTGATTCTGTTTTCAGAAAATCTCAATTTTTGAGAACAAAAAAGGAGGAAAAATAGAATTGAAAATCTTTTCTCCTTTGCTGCGACCACTGAAAAAAATATTTAACTTAGTTTTAAACTGTCCGCCACAATTATTCCCCCTACCCAGCGATATACTGTTAAGATCACTGTCACATTTTATATCTTCGTTTAATTTCAATCCACAACCAAAAAAAAAATTAAATTATTTTCTGATTTTCTGCTTAAATCGATTTGATTATTTAACAAATGTAATATTGAATCAAATTCAATTCATTATTTCTTTTAATAGATAAACATTTTATATAAATTGACATTTTTTTTCTTGTTTACATTTTCAGTGAGCGCATCTTCGTTTAGATAAACACGAAAATATTATCTTTATTAAAAAGTATATAAAATCAATTAGTTTGCATTGCTTAATACTAATGAAAATTAACAAAACAAAACAAAAAATAGAAAAACGATTAATAATATTAATTCATTAACTTGCATATAATTAATTTATTAATACTAAACTTCATTGCACGTTTAAAAAATTAAGTGATATCCCAGATAAAATCATGTTGACATTAATATAAACAGAAAATACATGAAAAAAGAGAAACAAATGTTAAATAACCAGAATCCGATGTTGTAACAAATATGTTGACTAATATTTATTATTATTACTAATAATTATTAATTAATAATAATCATGGCTATCAGTAAATAAATATGGGGAATATATTATAAACGTTTGTCATTCACTTTATGTTTTCACTTCAACTCTGATGTAATTTTCTGCCCTTTTACGTTTAAGAACTTTTTTTTTGTACTATTTTTCTTTTTGTTTTTGTCTAATTATTTCATTGCCAGTAAGTATTTCATGCTAGAATTCATTTGTGGACTAAAAAGTCCCACAGTGGATGTTCCTTTTGGTTTTTTTCGTAAAAACCTGGGCACCAATCATGTATTCCGACGCGTCTCTGTCTTTCGACTTCGACGCAGCTTTTAACTCTTGACTTCGCCATATCTGCAGCTTGAAATTTCGCGGAATCGTCACTATAGCCTAGTACGCAGTTCGAGTAAAATGAAATTTCCTATACAAATTTAACGCTGAGCTTAAATTTAACCTCAGAAATTTTACCAAGCGGTACGCAGTTCGCTGGTAAAATGATGTGAAAAACTCATGTTGCACTAGATGGCGTAGAAAGTCTCCACTTGATTTTACCAGCATTTTAACTGTTCGGTACATTAAATTCGAGGTAAAAATTTGACAGATGAAAATAATAGAGGTTCTGTTTCCAGTTTTCTTAACGAGTGTGGTTTTTTAATTGTGTGTGCTCGGCTGTCAATGTTTTTTCTCCACAAACAGTTTTTACTTCGGTTTTAATGTGCCAATTTGGAGACCGCGTTAAAATTTCATTTTACTCGAACTGCGTACTAGGCTTATGAATCGAAACGTGATTCTAACTGTCACTCCAGGAAATTTTAAGCTGCTGATATGGCGAAGTCAAGAGTCAAAAGCTGCGTCGAAGTCGAAAAACAGAGACGCGTCGGAATACATGATTGCTGCCCTGGAGAATTTTGAAATGGAAATTAAATGCGATGTTGCAAATTTATCTATGCCGAGTCGAAGATCTCAATTTCAAATCTAGTCATTAACATGCTTGTGTTTTACAGTTCACACGATATTTCACATTTCAAATAACTTGGTGCTGACGATACTATCAGCCTATACTGTAATAACGATCTCTGCCGTCGATAGACTGCACACAAAAATTTTGTACTTCCATGTTGTTAACCATGCAAAACTGGGCCGAGTGAATAAAATGCTTTTACTAGGAATTCATCTGGTTTTAGTTGCGTTTTTTTAATGTTCTGAAACAGTTCAGAACAAGCTCTCCATACAAAATCCTGCACCACCTTTTCATCTCGGGCAGCGCTTGGAACAAATGACAATTTTATACGGTAATGTACGGTAATGAAATGCTGCTAACTTCAACATAATAAATTCTCAATTGAGGATTTTGTGTTGGTGGTTCGCTGGTTCTGTTCGACAGCGAAATAGTTTTAATCATGGGAGATAGCGAACCGTGATTATATCAAGAAAATATAGCAGTAACGGCCTACTGATGTAACCAACGTTAAGTTAGTTGCCATTCGAACTCGATGAAATTTCCCACTTACTCTGGATCGTTTTTTCAATGTTCTGTGTTCTATAGAACATTAAAAAAACGCAACTAATGAGTACTAAGATGTGCTAAACTGCTAGTAAAAGCATTTACTAGATTTTCTTCACGCGGCCCACTGTAGATGTGGCAACGGAGAAAACCCCAATTTAGTTTTGGAGTGAAGTACCACAATGAAGAAATTTTAGCTCAATCAGTCGAATGGTTTTCGAGATTGTGCTTTTAATTATGAGTAAGTTGAGAAAAGCCCACCCCATTGATCTGACTTGCCTTCAAATTTCTGCCTCAAAAACTATTCGACCAATTGAACTTAAGTTTTAGCTAATGTTTTCTTCTTATTTTTTTTTTTTACAAAAGCCTAACCCGGAAATTTTACTAAACTCGTAGGATTTTCCAAGTGATTATACCCGTATGGTGAAACCAAAGGGTATATTAACTTTGCCTTACCGTTTGTAACGCCAAGATCCGGTCATCACACACAAAAATGAATTACACCAGTGTGTTTAGAATGATAAAAATAATTAATTTCTGCATGTCCGTCCGTCTGTCTGTCCGTCTGTCTGTGGCGCGGATTGCGGGCGCACGGATTGAGCTGGAGACTTGAAATTTTGCGCAGATCCGTTTTTCGTAAAATGCGAGGCTAAGTTCGTTAATGGGCAAAAATGGACCATTAGGGGGGGTACCCCCCATACGAACGAAAACGGTTTTTGTGAATATCTCAAAAACGGTGCATCTTATCAAAAAAGTCCAAGAACAAAAGTTATTTAGGATATGATTCTACATAAAACTTCCATACATCAAAATCCGATTGGAATAAATTTTAAAAATTCTTATTGGAAAGTTTGACTTCAAAGTGGAATTTTGGTACAACTGTTCGAATTTTGATACGAATATCACCATACGGGTCTCCAATGATTGCCAGATTGGCAATTATAGCTTTTGTTATGTTTTTAAGACATTTCTGAAAAAACAAAATTCTGTGCGGCAAAAAACGAAAAAAATTGACGCTATTGTCACGTTCTTCGAAGACAAAAATCTGTTTTACACGAACGATAAAATGCAAAAAGCCATGTAAAAAAATTAAAAAATTTGTAATCATAAAAAGTTCGAAAAGTTATGAAATTGTGTAAACAGATTTTTTATGCTAGCTGCACACATTCTCTTTCTCTGTCCCTCTGATTGTAGGCCTTATCACAGTTTAGGCTGCCAGGTTGGGAGTTTTTTTTTCTGTAAATTTAAATTATTGGTCTTCAAATTCTGGTATTTCAATTTGCAAAACAGCCCAGCCGAGACTGTGGTTCGCTTACATTTGAGGATAGTGTAGAGCTAGCATTAAATGATAAGAAATTAAGCCAGATAAAAACAACTCAGCGTATATGACGTTACCGAATTTTATTATAGCGAATAACATTTTCCTCTATTCATTCTTAATCTATTTGGATGCCGATAACTGTTCTAATTTAAGATTCGTAGAAGAAATCTTTTTTGGCCAGTAAATTATGTGTAGTGAAATGGAATCGAGACCGGATACTTTCGAAATCCATTGCTTATAGTTGAAGTATCCGGTCTCGATTCCATTTCACTACACATAATTTACTGGCTTTAATTTTTTTATCTCTGCCAACTTGCGTGAATGCTAGCGAAAATCGCATTGAATGCACAGATTTTTTTAAAACTGCTTTTTTTATTCATCTGACTTAACCACGCTCACTCAGCTATCTTAATATTTTTTTTTTGTTGGTTAATATTTTTTTCCATTTAATTTATTTATTCTTATTCTCCCTTTAAATTTCTTTTGATTTCTTCCTATTTTTTTTTTCAAATTTCCCAAAACATTAGCAACTGCCTCCCTTTCCACCGCCACCAACACAAACTATACCAGTACCAGTAATTCAAATAGAGTCAGCTATCAATCAAAAAGATTCATCACAGGTATCCTCAGCTAAACCGCAGCAAACGTCGAAAGCAGTGGGCGATTTCGTTGATGACCCGTTCAAGGACTATCGATATGAAGACCCATTCAGTATTAAGGATCCATTTGACGATGGCAACGATGGTGATGGTGGCATAGATGACAGCTCATCAGGTATTTTTCACAACTTTGTCGATAAAATACGTCTCACTTTTGGATTGTTTCGATGCGTTACAAACGGTGTACTAAATCTAATATACTCCTATATGATATGGAGTATAAAAATCGTGAAAAAATAATACGTGGGGGGTTTACAGAAGCTTTAAAAATTATCGTGACGTATTTTATAGACAGCTGATACAAATTCTGATTCATTAAAATGTTTTTTTTTCTTCTTTTTATTGAAGATTTCACTGCAAGTCCAGACAAATCATCATCAGATAAACCCGAAGATAAGACAAATTTATCGGAAAATTTCAAATGGAGCCCAGATGAAAATAAAAATGTTGCCCAAACGACACCAACATCAAATGATTTTCCAGATGATTTCTTTGCGTCATTCAATGACAATTTTAAGAAAACTGACAAGAAAAACACGACTGGAGTGGATGCGTTCGGAACATTAACGACAGCCAAAAAATCATCCTCATCGGAAGACTTTAACGACAATTTTGAAGATGAATTCTTCAAAATGAGCATAAAAGACGAGAAAACGAATGGAAATTTCGCTAAATTCGACATGTTTATGTCGCCATCGAAATTCAGTTCTGGTTCGGAAAAAACTCAGAGTTCAATTGAGAAACATAAAGAGAAGAAAAAAGCAGACAGTGTTAAAGTGTCTGAAAAATTTGTCGCTGATTATTCGAAAAGCGATTCATTCGACACGGATTTGCAGAAGGTCCTCAAACGGAGTTTAGTTGATCAATAATTTAATGCTAATTCAATTGAAATAAACCGATAAAAAAGTCACACATTAAAAACAAATACTCACCAGTAGACTTTTCGTTTAAAATGAAAAATAAAATAAGTCTTTAACAAGATATAAAGAATTTACTACTTTAATGTTATATCAAATTTAAAAAAAACATTTATACGAAATCATTTTCATATCATTGCTTGGAAAGCTCGATTTCTTTCATTTATTTTATAGTAATGTTAGTCAACTGTTGCTAACACACAAAGAAAATGCATTTTGTTTCATAATTCTTTAGAAGAAGGAAAAAATATCGCATGAATCTAGAAATACCAGATCAAGTGTACCAAAAACAATTCTAATAGGTTTTTTTTGCATTTTCCATATAGTATTTAACGATCCAGTGAAAATATTTTGTCTTTTGAAAACTATGTTTAATTTGTAAAGAAATCCTTAAGTTCGTATCTTTTCAATCCAACCAGTTTAAAACAGAATTTAGAATAATTAAGTATACAGGAAAAAATTTTATGTTTAAGTAGTATTTTTATTTGGTTTGAAAATTATTTTCGTTCAAATTAAATCGCTTGATTGGAAAAAATTAGGAAATATTTACGTTTAACAAAACAATTGATGTCATAAAGAAAAAATATGTTACGTTTTATTATTTATTACACAGGTTTTAAGCATTGAATGCACATTCATTTGTAATAATTTCTTTAATTTTATTTTGCCAAATACTGGCTGATTCCAGAAAATAAATGAACATTAAAAAGGTCTAATCGTAATAATGGCTTTTGCATTGAGTTTTCTTTGACACCTAGACGATTAACTACTTATTTTTATAAGAATTAGATTTTTTTTTTGTCAAAAAGAATTTTTTTCTTGATGCTAAACACGCAAGACTTGAACTTAAATGCAAAAGTTATTATAACAGTTTTTGCCTAAAAATTAAGTTTATGATAAAATTAGATATGATGAATCAAACTGTTATTTTATGTATAGAAAATATATATTTTAGTCAAATTACAAAAACGTAAGTTTGAGTTTTTTTTACTGCTTAAATAAAATCAAGGAAAGCAACCTTGAAAATTCGACGACTTTTATATTCTATCATCACATTTTCGACGAATGCAGGCGAATCATTCACCCGTATTGCGATTGTCGTGTTGACAAGAGTCGTTTTACTTGTTTTTGTTGGTAGAAATGCACTAAGAACAACACGTAAAAAAACTTTTGTCGAAAGCAACACAACAACAATCGCAATATGACTATCTCGGCTGTCAGGTTACGCGCTGTTTTGCAAATCCATTTATCTGGTTTAAAATTCCAAATATAAATCAAATATTAGAATTTTGGGACGGATAAATGGAAGAAACGTAATTCAATTCACAAAAAAAGCTCCCCACCTGGAAGCCAAGACTGTGATTAGCATGAATATCCACGTTGAGAATACCAGTCAAAAAGATTTTTTTTTAAAAATACACTAAAAACCTCAAGCACTACTTCGAATCCCTCCCCGCCCCCCTAGGTTATGGTGTCATACACTCCTTTATCATCCCGATTGGCAGCCTCGTCTTTCCTTACCTAAAAAAATTACATATTTCAGAAAATACAAACACGATCTCAGCTTTAAAAAAATGTATTTCAACAAAAAAAAACAGAATTAACTTTTCTATTAGAAAATATAAACAATCTTCACTTTAGTTTCATACTTTTGAAAACCAAAAGGTATACAAAGTAATTTCTTAAATCCAAAAAAGAATATTTAGTATCGCATCCTGTGCGTCGATGGTGTTGTTTCCTGTAATGGCTTATGCAAAACATTCATCATACCACGATTTTGCTCCTGATCAGGAGTTGGATTTATTTTCAAACTATGATAAAGCGAAAGCACAACCAACCAAAAATAAGTTTTTAAACCTACAACAAAAATAATAATTAAAATGGCTATAAAGAACGGAGAAAAAGGATTATTTTTTTTTTCAAATTATTTACCGACTGGGATAATCAACCAGAGAAATAATGCTGATGTCGCCAATCCAGCGAGCATTCCAAAGAAACCAAAAATTATTTCAATTAAAATCGAAGTTAGCCAAAGTAACAGTAAACCGGGCTTCTTTTCTAGGGTACCGAAAATCAATCCAATTGACGATACAACCAAGAGTATATTGTATCCTAACAGCGTC